>JALAZF010000159.1:1291785-2583571 GCA_022829125.1 Lathyrus tuberosus
TTACTCCACAAACATTACAGATTCCTTACTAACACCAAATAACATCACTGCACGTTGTAATACCCAAACAAATTCCAAAAGATATAAATTCTTAAAGCTTTTACAAAACTTTCCACTGGGTAACTGGTTACTCACACACAAGCTTGACCGAGTACATAACAGCCTATCCCAATGATAACAACCATAACCAGTCACATTAAATCGATCAAAGCCTAAGCTCACACAATTCACCACTCTTATCAAACATTCCAAACAATTGTAACTCACTCAAACTCAACCAAACCATTCTAGTCATCTGTTCATGAAAGTGGACACTTATTTTCATTCATTACCTTATTCCACTAACAGTAACTCATACACAATTTCATTCTCTGGACAATCCAAATTCCACAAATCCCAACATGTAGCCACAACTAACCAAAAAGAACTCTTAAATATTACACCCATACCTAAGGGTTCTCTCAAAATTTCCATTAATGCCTTAAAACTCCCAAGACGTCAAACTTCACCAGAACTCTAAGTTTTGCTTTCCATAGTCTCAATACCATTATACACATCCTGCTTGTTATTCCATTCAAACATCATTCCTTTTGTTACCAACAATACTGGAGCTCTCTAAGACAACACCTTAACGTTCCATCCAAAAACATATCTGAAAACCATGCCCAACTGACGGCCCATCACTGCGACTTCCTGCCAATTCCCAGAACACTACCATCACAGACAAAACAAACGTCTTATTCCCATCTACTAAGAGTTTCCTACTTACTTAGCAGATATAAACCTCAACTATTCACCTTCGTCCAATTAAGTTTAATCTCTACTCTCTGTGAAGCAGTCCTTAAATAAAACCCAATCATTCTCTCTCAATGACTTCCCAACTGGACTAACATACCAAAACCTCTAATCCATTTCATCTTCCGATATTAGCATCTTCATCGACTCATCAAAACAATCTGTAATCATCTCTTTAAATTCCAAACAACTCATTTCACACACTATCAAAGCCGGAAAGACCCGCCTATTCCATCCAATCATAATTTCCGTCTGCTATCAACAAGAGATTAAGGGTGATCAGTTCCTCAATTTTCCAATAGACAGTCGACAATCATGATGGGGCATAAACCGTCTTTACCAAACTATAATAGCCTTTCTTGCATCCCATACACAAAACTATCCAAGGCACAAATCCTTAGTTGACATAAACCTTACCTCCGCATTTCTTACAGAATCGGGAACAACGCTGTCCAAACAACACTTACAATCTTGCAATTCACAACACACTGAGCCAGCGCTCCACACCTGAAGCAACATGGAGAAGTACCAGCTTCTCCCCCACTTATCTCATTCTAACTCCTGAAAACAAAGGATTAGAAAACCAAAAAGCACTGACAGTGTTTCACACACATATCACGTACTAAGGGACAAACAACAACGACAGTATTCAACTGTCACACCAACAGACTCAACAACTGACTCAACACTGGCTCAACACTGGCTCTGATACCACTTAATGTAACACCCCTTTCTATACCCCCAAATAATTAATTAAATCATTTAGGCACGTATTGAAAATTTTATCAGAGTATAATTGCAAACACGGCATAAAAAGGTATGTCACATTATGCTTGAAATTAAAACACATACAACACCTGCTCAAAATGATATGCAACAGTGGGGTAACTTTCAAACAACAAAGGATCTCAGTTCTTATACCCACATCTCAATATTTAGAATAAAAGCGGAACCATCTAAAATATTGAATAGCAACCATATATATACATCAACATATATATACATCATCCAGTATGAATCACAAACAACATCATGTTTATATACACAAATTCATCAGCAAGATACATATGCAAATGTATCACAAAAAGATCAAAACGTCCTAGCTACCCGGTGCTACATATCAGAGCCAACCGACCAACAAGGAAAATGAAGACACGCTTCACAAAAGACCACTAGATACCTAATCTGCAATGCCTCATAGAGCATCATAAAACAGCAGAAGGGTGAGAAGTATTATCATAATAACGTTGCATATAATTATATACCTCAACATATAATACACATATACCACATTCTCACCACAACTCATCACTATGCATGTATATATACATATAACACCAAGCATACACCATAAATCAAATACACGACATAACAATCCGTAATTAACGCATCCTTCACATAGGCATATTCATTCATGCTCAAATACATGTATCCCCAATACATCTAAATTCATCACCATTCATTCAACATAACACACATACATGTTTATTCACCAATGTATCATTACAAAGATACAACTCTTATCGCCATTCATCACATCTTACTCAATATACATCGCAAGGCATATATATATATACAAAACTAAGCATATTCATCACAATGCTTATCATTCAACATAAATACATATATTCATGTTCCTTCATCAATGCACATATACAAAGATGACCAATGCAAATCATAGAGACCGACTCACGACTCTATGCAAATGCAATGCGGTACCGACTCAACCTTGTAATTCATTAGTCCCCCAGGAACTCTTGGAATCATCGCTCGTTACTTAGGGTAACTCCCCGTCGGGCATACGATGTCCCCCGTCGCTACCACTTATCAACAAGCATACGACGTTATGGATCGTTTTTAGTCCTTTATAACAGGCACACGATCAATACGACAATTGCTTACACCCATAAGGGATCTACAATTCAACATGCATTGTTTACACCCACGAAGGGATCTTACAATGTCTTCATGCATTGTTTACACCCACGAAGGGATCTTACAATGTCTAACTGCATTGTTTACACCCACAAAGGGATCTTACAATGTCTTCATGCATTGTTTACACCCACGAAAGGATCTTACAATGTCTAACTGCATTGTTTACACCCACAAAGGGATCTTACAATGTCTTCATGCATTGTTTACACCCACGAAGGGATCTTACAATGTCTAACTGCATTGTTTACACCCACAAAGGGATCTTACAATGACTTCATGCATTGTTTACACCCACGAAGGGATCTTACAATATCTTCAACATGTTGCATGTCATATAATGACCCATGGCAATCAAGGCCCATACATTAAATCATGCATTTCGAGTACATATAATACAATGCACATAATTGCCAAACGGCCACAAAACTTCACCACAACATCATATACCCATCAAACATCCCTCACACAAGTCATACGTTACCTATCATATCCTATCGCACAATATAGAAAATAACTCAAAAATTCCATTTTACGGTTTCTCGGAAAAGTCGGCTAAAAGTTGGCCAAAAATAATATTTTCTATCATCATCAAAAAGTACTCATCGACAGCTTCAATTCGGTATAAAGAACTCTTAAATACGATAAACGGTTAACAAGATATGAATATTTCAAAATAACGCAAAAACATAAACTGGACGCCCGACACTACGAAACGGTTCGTAAAAACTGTACCGATTGGACCAAGTTCAGACCCCAAAACTATTTTTCCTAGAAAGAACATCTCGTTAGCTTTCCAACGCTTCGAACGGGGATCAAAACCGACTTACGGTTCAAGAGATATGAATTTCCGAAGTTTCCCCGACAACCAGAATTTTATGGTTCAGCACAGTATGTATCGATTCATAGGCTTATGTATCGATACAAAAAGCCACATGTATCGATACATAGCACGCATGTGTCGACACATGCTGTAGTGAAAATGCTGTTTTCCCAAATTTCTTCAGTATGTATCGATACATAAGGGTTATGTATCGATACATAAACCATTTCGTATCGATACATAGCTGTTATGTATCGATTCATAACTCTGTTTTTCCTCAAAAACCAGATTTTCTCAAAATGCACCTTTGCTGTCCCTTTTCCAAAATGCCCAGAAACTCGACTAAATCGAACCTTTTCACCGAAACAAACATATACGCGCAACCACCAAATACATAAGAACAATTTAGAACACATAAACGAAATTTCTACGACGTTCGATTTTTCGATTAAATTTCAACCTTTCAAAAACCAGAATTTTCAAACATCACTAAATCGAATAAAAAGCACGCTATACGACGACCTAACCTTCCTCGATACAACTACGTAATTTATTTCGAATTCTAACCATGAAAACATCGGTTTCTATCGATTTCCTACAATTCGACCTAAACGGAAACAACCACGGAAACATACCGAAACATAACCAAACTTCATGAAACTTTAAACAGCATCTCACATACATATAACCAACCAACACATGTATTTATACGACTTTCCGACCGTAAAAACATCGGTTTCTATCGATTCCTTCAAATACGGCATAAACGGAAACATATGGAAAACAACCAAAACATCCACACAAAACACATACATAATCATACGCAAAATTAGGATAACAATATTTCACACCCTTACCCGATAAATCGACTCCGAAAGATTGATCTTGGTGATTTTCCACACTTTTCTCTTGCTCTTCTCTTTTCTCCTCTCTTTTCCTTCTTCTTCTCTTTTTCTCTCAAAATTCTGTTTTTTCTCCCTTTCTCACCTCTAACTTTCTATTTTAATAAGACAAATATCTATCCCCACAAAAGACCAAAATACCCCTACATTCAAATATCTCGCAAACGCTCTCAAAACGCGACAAAATATAATCACGATGAAAAATAACATTTTTCTAAATAAAAGTCGAAAATAAAATAATATAATAATAAAATAATCAAAACGACTTGATTAATTAAATAAGACAAAACCGAGGCGTTACACATAGGGTCAGCCCTGAATGTTATGCCGAAGTCTACTTTAATGCGACTATCATTTAAAGGATCTCCGATGAGAGGCAGTGAGGTCGTCGTCAAAGCATTTGACGGATCCCGAAAAACAGTTATCGGCGAAATCGACCTTCCCATAACTATCGGTCCTCACACTTTCCAAGTTACTTTCCAGGTCATGGACATCCGAGCAACATACAGTTGTTTGTTAGGAAGACCTTGGATACACGAGGCTGGGGCAATCACTTCGACACTTCACCAGAAGCTGAAGTTTGTCAAGAACTATTAACTCGTCACAGTCTGTGGAGAACAAGCCTTGATCGTGTGTAACCTATCATCGTCCACTTGTGTAGAACCCGAGGAGGTTGTTGGAACTCAGTTCCAGGCACTTTCGGTGAGCAAGGAGAATCAATCAGAAAAAGAAACCTCGATTTCCTCGTACATAGATACTCTCGAAGTGATCAAAAGTAATAATGCAAAAGGATGGGGACAACTTGTCATTCCTACTGACAACCAAACAAAGAAAGGCCTTGGTTTTTCTTTAACCTGTACCCAGACTGCTACTAACGATGAAAGTTTTCATCCCATTCAGGACTTCTTCCACAGTGGAGGTTTCCTTCACCCAGTACCTCAAGAAGTACATACCATCAATGAGGGTGATTCCTCCGATATAGAGGAAGAATGGAAATCCTATCTCAACGAGGACGGTTATATGTCGCAGGACGAAACGCAGACTCCCTTCTGCTTTCCTGCACAGAGCCCGAGATTTATACCAAGGTCAGACGTCAAAATGATATATGGGGATTGTGATCCGGAAGGATGCCGTGCTCCACCCAATTCATTAGAGGAAGACACTCCAATGAAATACAACTTTGACCACGACTATTATGGCCCGATGGATGGCCTGCCTATATGGCAGCCGTACCCAGGAGACTCGGGGAAAGAGAATCAGCCGAACAATGAAAATCAGTTAAGTATCCTCGAAAAGAATACCCGCGTCCCCACCATGTCATGGGATCAACACTCAGGGTATTCTAAAAATGCCCAGCACGACGATGAATTTGCAAAGTTCGCAGGACTAGAATTCATCAACTACGCTTTTCTCGAGGTCAATGTCATTGAAAGAGATGATTCCTCCAGTTCCAAAGAAGTGTGGGACGCCCTGGGACAACCGAGTGGCAAATACGACTTTATTGCCAAATACACCGCTCCCGAAAGCTCTCATATCAGGCTGGAAGACATCCAGCCAACTGGATGGGGAGATACACTTGAGAGTATGAATACTATGCAAAATACAACTGAGGAATCCTCCTATGACAACTCTGCCTGGGAGACAGATTCCAATGATCCTGCTCCGCCAGAAATTAACGTCATTTCTGAGGACAAGCCAAGAAAGAAGGTACCAGACTTTGTGATTCACCGAGGAGTTCGCCGCCAATGGGTTGCAGTCAACGTTCCGAAAGTCGTTCATAAGTCTAAGTAATTGTCGTCTTTACTTTAACCTTTCACCCTGCCCAAGTGAAACAGATGTTTTGATAGGGCTCACTTTCTGTAAATGTACCTCTTTGCTTCGCCCAAAGCGACAGAGTTTTGTTTTATAGGGCTGTAGTTTCAAGAATCGACTGATCATAAATAAAACAACGTCGTTCTGTAATTTCCGCATCTATTGTTGTTTTCTCTTTTTGCTTTTCTAGAAAATGGTAATCCTAAAAAAAAACTCTAATAATAAAAACAAGCATTTTTCAGAAAATACACTTCACACACTCTTGCATTCTCTCTGCCTTTTCTAAACACAAATCATCACATCTTGCAGACTGCTTGTTTTAAACCTTGTTGAAACACGTGATCAAATGCCTTCTCCCAACTTTGAGTTCCCGGTATTTGAGGCTGAAGAAGAAGAGGACGTAAAAAGTCTAGAAGAGATCTCCCGATTACTAAAACAAGAGGAAAGGTCCATTGAACCTCACAAAGAGCCGTTGGAAACGGTTAACTTGGGTTCAGAAGAAGAGAGAAAAGAGGTCAAGATTGGGGCACTGCTCAGTCCGATTGTCAAAGAAAGCTTGATAAAGCTTCTTAAAGAGTTTCCCAAAGTACTCGCTTGGTCCTATCAAGATATGCCAGGGTTGGATATCAGCATTGTGGAACATCATCTACCGTTAAGATCAGAATGTCCGCCAGTAAAACAAAGGTTGAGACGGACTCATCCGGACATGGCCATCAAAATCAAAGAGGAGGTACAGAAACAGATCGACGCAGGTTTCCTCGCCACATCAGAATATCCTCAATGGCTAGCCAACATAGTGCCAGTTCTGAAAAAGGACGGAAAAGTCAGAATGTGTGTAGACTACAGGGATCTGAACAAAGCCAGTCCGTAGGATGACTTTCCCTTACCGCACATTGACATGCTGGTAGACAGTACAACCAAGTTCAAAGTATTCTCCTTTATGGATGGATTCTCGGGCTATAATCAGATAAAAATGGCGCCAAAAGACATGGAGAAAACTTCCTTTATCACCCATGGGGCACCTTTTGTTACAAGGTAATACCGTTCGGTTTGAAGAACGTCGGGGCAACCTACCAAAGGGCCATGACTACTCTGTTTCATGACATGATACACAAGGAAATCGAGGTATATGTCGATGATATGATCGCAAAATATAAAATAGAGGAGGAGCATGTGACCCATCTGTCAAAACTATTCGAACGTCTAAGAAAATTCAAACTCCGTTTGAATCCAAACAAATGTACCTTCGGTGTCCGTTCAGGGAGATTGCTAGGGTTCATCGTCAACCAGAAAGGGATTGAGGTTGATCCTGACAAAGTCAAGGCCATTTAAGAAATCCCGTCTCCAAAGACTGAAAAACAAGTCAGGGGATTCCTAGGACGTTTAAATTACATTTCCAGATTTATATTCCTCATGACCGCGACATGCGCGCCGATATTCAAATTACTCAAAAAGAATCAGGACTGTGTTTGGACAGAAGATTGTCAAACTGCCTTCGACAGTATCAAGGAATACCTTTTGAACCCACCGATTCTATCACCTCTAGTGGAGGAAAGACCGTTGATCATCTACTTAACAGTCTTGGAAGACTCAATGGGTTGTGTACTTGGCCAACAAGATGAAACCAAAAGGAAAGAGTCTGCCATTTATTATTTGAGCAAGAAATTCACCGAGTGTGAAAATCGATACACGATGCTTGAGAAAACTTGTTGTGCTCTGGCTTGGGCAGCCAAACGTCTTCGCCAGTACATGATTTGCCACACTACTTGGTTAATCTCAGAAATGGATCCGATCAAGTATGTCTTTGAAAAGCCTGCTCTCACGGGGAGGATCGCCCGTTGGCAGATGTTGCTATCAGAATATGACATAGAGTACCACGCGCAGAAAGCCATTAAAGGAAGTGTTTTAGCCGATCTTTTGGCTCATCAACCGATTGACGATCACGAATCAGTCGGATTTGACTTCCCAGACGAAGATGTCATCTACTTGAAAATGAAAGATTGCGATGAACCACTACCCAGTGAAGGGCCAGAACCAGGTTCCCAATGGGTACTTATTTTTGATGGAGCTGTCAATCATTATGGAAACGGAATTGGGGCAATCATCATAACACCTCAGGGTACCCACATTCCTTTCACCGCCCGGCTGTCATTCAAGTGTACAAACAACGAGGCCGTATATGAAGCTTGTATCATGGGTCTCGAAGAAGCGATCGACTTAAGGATCAAGAACTTGGATGTTTATGGTGACTCAACCATAGTTATCAATCAGATCAAAGGAGATTGGAACACGTACCAATCAGGATTGATTCCATACAAAGACTACGCGAGAAGGTTGTTACCCTTCTTCAACAGAATCAAGTTTCATCATATCCCTCGTGAAGAGAATCACATGGCTGATGCATTAGCCACTCTCTCTTCCATGATTAGTGTAGGTCAATGGAATGACATACCTAAGATCCACATAATGCGCCTTGAACGGCTCACTTACATCTTCACGATTGAAGCAGTCATAGACGACAAACTTGGTATCCCGATATCAAATGCTTCCTTCAGAAACAGGAGTACCCACCTGGGGCATCCAGAAAAGATAGAAAGACCCTCAGAAGACTGGATGGAAACTTCTTCCTGAGCGGTGATACAATCCATAAGAGAAATTTCGACATGGTCTTGCTGCGATGTGTAGACAAACCAGAAGCAAACATGGTAATGAAAGAAATTCATGAAGGATCCTTTGGCACTCATGCCAACGGACACACAATGGAGAGAAAAATTCTAAGAGCAGGGTACTATTGGTTGACAATGGAATCCGATTGCTACAAGTACATGAGGAGGTGTCACAAGTGTCAGATATACGCTGACAAAATCCATGTACCGCCAACGCATCTCAAAGTTCTTTCTTCCCCATGGCCTTTTTCCATATGGGGAATCGACATGATTGGCATGGTCGAACCTGAAGCTTCAAACGGACATCGGTTCATCCTGGTAGCCATTGATTACTTCACCAAGTGGGTCGAAGCAGCATCATACACCAATGTAACCCGACAAGTGGTGGTCCAATTTATCAAAAGCAATATCGTCTGCCATTATGGTGTTCCAAACCAGATCATTACTGATAATGGATCTAACTTGAACAATAAGATGATGAAAGAGTTGTGCGCAGAGTTCAAGATCGAACACCATAACTCATCTCCCTACCGGCCTAAGATGAACGGAGCGGTAGAAGCGGCTAACAAGAACATTAAGAAGATCGTTCAAAAGATGGTTGTAACCTATAAAGATGGGCATGAGATTCTACCCTATGCTCTTCACGGTTATCGCACGTCTGTCTGCACTTCAACAAGGGCAACCCCTTTCTCTCTAGTATATGGCATGGAAGCAGTGCTCCCCATAGAGGTAGAGATCCCATTAATCCGGGTATTGATGGAAGCTAAGCTAACCGAGGCTAAATGGTGTCATAGCCGACACGATGAACTGAACCTGATCGAAGAAAAGAGAATAACAACTTTATGTCACGATCAGTTATATCAGCAAAGAATGAAGAAGGCGTTCGACAAAAAGGTCTGACCCCGTGTCTTCAGAGAAGGAGACCTTGTGCTCAAAAAAATACAATCATTTCTCACTGATCCCCGGGGAAAATGGACTCCGAATTACGACGACCCTTATGTGGTTAAGAAATCCTTCTTATGCGGTGCCTTAAGACTTACAACCATGGATGGAGAGGAGTTTACTTACCCCACGAATGTTGATGTAGTCAAGAAATACTTCGCCTAAACTAAAAAAAAAGTCTCGGTGGATTGAAAACACGAAAGGGCGGTCCAGGAAAAAATTAGAGACCTAATCTAAAAAATCATCCCGGTGGATTGGAAACTCCAAAAGACAATCCAGGCAAAAGTTAGGGATTCATGGCAAGTTACTACATCCGACAAGGTTAAATCCCCAGCGGTAACACCATCCTTCGAAAAACTTTCGTCAAGGTCACATTCGACACAAGCTTAGAATGTTCGGAATTCAAAGTTGGTAGTAGGATAACGGTCGTTATGTTTCAATGTAGCCCTTTTCCCTTAAATTACCATTTTCTAATTTTTGTAAATACTCTATGGTATCACGCGCTTGACTGATTTCCATCCTATTAATGAAATTTGAGCCCTTGTGCTTTTGTTTGCAACTCTCATTTGTTTTTTCTTTATAGAATGACATTTTTAACATGATCAACGATTCTTGAAATAAAATAAAAATGAATTTACTTATGAAAATTTTCTTCTGCTTTTAAAATAAAGATGGTATGCCCTTTTGACTGTGAACTTCAAAAGGAACCTCGACAGCTTCTCCGGAAGTGATTAAACCTCAAAATGCAGAATCAAGGTACTCCTTCTAAAACCAGTGCACCTGAGTGAAGGATCAACTGTTTTAAATGTCAGATCTCATCTGATATCCCTGGCAGAGTTCTTACCTCTTAAGACCGATTGACAATTCTTTCTCCCACACAGGGACTGCTTTTTCTTGAAACAGGACAGGATTGCTATCTTGAACCAACAATACTTGTCAATCACCCACAGTGGCCGAATATCCAGTCGTGTTCATTCATTAGTTTGTATATTGCGTCAGCTTTGTCAGCATAAACATACATACATCATGCATTATTAATTCACATTCATATTCATATTTCATTACTATCACTCTGGTCATATTCATTCCCCAAGTGATAAAAGTCCTCTCACCGATAGAGTTGTCAGTTTTGTCCCCGTCTGAACAGTGCAGTCTAAGCAATCTCTCCCCAGTTTATTTCTGGATTGGAGACTATCCTTGACCACTTTGAAAACTTGAACCTCTGAAAGGTAAGAAGACATTCGATAAACCCCTTTTGAACATCACTCTTCACCATTGAAGATGATATTTTCGCTTTCTCAGATTAAGGAAAATCCCCAGAGAAAGCCTCTTAACCAAATACTCTCGACAATACATCGGTTTTTCTCCAAAGAAATTCGATGTTAATAAAGTCATCAGCACCTCAAAATTGGATCACATCATATGGCATTTCTCCGAGAAGATCTCGAGGAAAAGTATGATGTAATATCCCCAAGCAGGAAACTGTCCCTCAAGAGACTCGTTTTCCCCAGTAGAGTCGACAAATGGCGTCTCCAAACAGAGAAGTTTATGTACCTCTACAACTCAGAAGAACGGGTTTCCCCAGCAAGTCTGACATCAAAACGTTTTCCGTCAAATGGCATCTCCCCAGGAAAATCCGGCGAGAAGTTTGAGGAAAACCGCTACGAGTAGCATCCCTTGTCAAGAAAGTTTATTGACAAAAGAAACTAAGACCAGTTCCTTGGTAGGAAACCAGGATCGAGGGGAAGTTTGTTTCAGAAACTTAGACCAGTTTCTTGGTAGGAAACCAGGATCGTGGGGAAGTTTATTTCAAAAACTTAGACAAGTTCCTTGGTAAGAAACCAGGATCGTGGGGAAGTTTGCATCAGAAACTGAGACCAATTCCTAGGTAAGAAACAAGGATAGAGTGGAAGTTTGCATCAGAAACTGAGACCAGTTCCTTGGTAGGAAACCAAGATCGAGGGGAAGTTTATATCAGAAACTGAGACCAGTTCCTTGGCTGGAAACCAGGATCGAGGGGAAGTTTATTTCGAAAACTAAGACCAGTTCCTTGGTAGGAGACCAGGATCGAGGGGAAGTTTATATCAGAAATCGAGACCAGTTCCTTGACTGAAGATCAGGATCGAGGGGAAGTTTCTACCTTTTCTAAGCGCCATTGCTTAGCGAAAGAAGATGAATGAGCAAACTGCCGCTCATAACCACTGTCAAAATTTCGGGTATTCCGATATTTAATCCTCTTGCACCCCGAATGCCCGAATACCTTCGTCATTCGAACCTTCGGGTCCAAGAAGATTAAATAAGGGCATCTGTCATACCTCAAATTTTGACCACCAAGATTCCCATCATTGTGAAGTCCATCATCACAATATGGATGACCTTTCATACTCATTAATCTACCCAAAGATGGGTGAACATTCACTACAACAAAGAATTAGGGTTTCAAGCCCTCTCAGAGCCTTTAGACAAAGGATCAATCAAGAAAGGACATGATCTTCAACTTGTCTAAACCTCTCAAACATCCACAAAGGATCAAGAGTATTCCCACATCAAGAATCAAGCACAAAGTTGCAGCATTCCAAGTGGATTAAGCCTCAAGATCACCAGTGTCACCAAATTAGGGTTTTGGTCGACTGAGGCCTCCAGATGGAAATTTTCATCTGGGCATGAGCCAATGCTTCAAATAATAACCCAAGATACTCCAAGGGACCTCATGGACCCAATCATCAAGTCAATTTAGCCTCAGGGGATGCATTCATCAAAAATCAGGAATTAGGGTTTCTTGACCTAATTCACCCCTAAGTTGACTTTTGGGACAAAACATGAGCCAAGACCTCAAGACATGATTTGAGGATCTCTAATACACTACATTGATCCATTTGAACCAATGGATTGATCCAAGAAACTTGATCAACAAGCTTCAATTTCATCTGAACCACAGTAAGGGTTTTGCGGGAAAAGTCAACTGTATCTTTGACTTTTGACCCAGGCCTGCTCCCAAATCTTGGGACATAAGTCAACACACCCTATAACACCTATGGAATCCATCCATCAAGTTTGATTTAGGTCAAGGACTTGATTTCATATAGGATCGCACAGTTTGTAATTCACCTGTTAAAAAGTCAACTGTGCCAAAATATCAAAGTTTACCTTTTTTATTTTCTGATCAATTATGGTCCCTTAACCCTAAAATGATGTTAATGTGTGATTTGAATCATCATTCATCAAGAAAAATCAAGAAAAGTGGGATAACTTGTAAAAGGGGTAACCATAAATAACTTAGAAATTTTCTAAGTTATGGAACAAAGTGGCTAGGGTACCAACTTTGGAGGATCATATCTCCTAAACCACAAGGCCATTTTCCCCATTCAAAGCTGGATTTGTAGCTCTCATGGCCCTCTACAAAAGTGTCAACTACACCTCATTCCAATTCATTATGGATTTTGAGTTATGGTTGGATCAAAATGGCTGAAAACATGAAATGTTACTTTTTCCAACACTTAGTGCAATTTTCACTAAGTCAGAATCTATTTCACTTTTTCCAAAAAGGAAAGGCATTTTTCACTTGGATCCCAAAAGTATCAAAACAAACTATGATCACACATATGTTGTATCATATGAGGGCTTTCCAAAATGACCAAGAACTTCACCAAACTCAATCTGAGCAAGAAGTTATGACAGTGGCAATATGCCTTGCTGCAACTGTCATAACAAGGCAGATTTGGGCATCTTGCTCGATTTGCTCAAATTTTACAAAGCGCAAGCAACTCTATCCATCTGAACACCTCAAGGGGAGACCAAGGAGGGACAAACACTGATCCATTAGCCTCCCAAGTCCTTGGAACCAAAAGTAGCATGCCAAACCTAGAAATACCTAAAAGAGGGACAAGACTCCAGTTTTGTTTGGGGCATTTAATGGATACACCAAGGTGGTATGGACTGAGCATTTTCCTACTGAATTCAGTCAAGGATGATCCAACAACTAGGGAACCACAACTCTGTGCTCTAACCTCTAGGCAATGGCTAGAGGAGACTTGGATTCTCATTGATCAACATTGGCCAAACCTCTGCTGCAGTTTCCATTCACTATTGATCCCAAAACAAACTTGCTCTACTATAAATAGAGCTCATTTGTGCTCAGTTTGAGTACACCAAAGCCATCAAACAGATGCTTTCCTCAAAATCTCTTTCTCTAGGAAAAACTACCTTCTTTAGCAAGGTAACTCTGAGTTTTTGAGTTAGAGAGCATTTCCATCACAACTCATGATCCAAACACATCCCATATGTCATATCTAAGCTGTCCAAACTCTCATAAGTGACCTGTAACACCAAAATCTCAAAGTCACCTCTCAAAACCTCAAAAATAGGACTTTTGTGCATTTTTCAAGCCATGTCATGATTCAGTCACTTTCAAAACCAGATAAAACCTCATACACACTCCAAATATCATCCTTGAACTGTCCCAAATGGTTCCCCACATCTGGAACACGATTTGAGAGAGTTGTTATTTTGGCCACTTTTGCCCCTTTTGCGAGAAAGAGCTCAACCTTGCTCCAGAGGGTTCCAGTTGATTCCAACCATCCTAAAAGCTTCTAAGAGATAATTTGAGGGTGTCCAAAGCATCAAGTCATTTTTGGAACAAAGTACTTGGCAGATTGCACAAAAACTCCAAAAAGAGGTAAGCATCACAACTTGAACTCTTTGAAATATGCATTGCTTTGAAGTCCACTGATCATACACATCTCATACATGTTATATATGTTGTGTTTGAACCAACTCATCATGTAATTCATGCCTGCAACAAGGGATAATACAGAATATGCAAATCATGGCCTATTTCAAAACCACTATCGGGTTTTTCAATAGGAGCATGATCTGAAAAAACTACCACCACCATTGGATTCCTTGTGAAATTCTAGGCCAGATGCATATAAATTTTGTCCCAATCAATGGAGAAATGAGAAAGTTATGGCCTTCACGTTTCTGACCAAAACCTTGCCTTACCTTGCCTTGGGCCAAGCCAAAAACAAGGCAAGCTTGTATATTTGTGGTTGTGTTCCAATACACGGATGTATCACCACCCCAGTGGTAGGAGGCGCGCACTGCACACAAGAGGTCTGGGATTCGAATCCCCCTCGCCCCAGATCCTCTTTTTACCACTTTTCCCTATTTTTTGTTATTTTTCATGTTATTTTTAATAATTTGAAAAATTAATAACTCACTCAATTTTAATTATTTTTTATTGGTTCTTTTTGAAAAAAATCACAAAAATGTTAAAATATTTTATTCCACAAAAAAATCAGATTTGTATTAATTATTTAATATAGTTAATATTTTTGTGAATAAATTCATTTTTTTTTTTTGTTTTTTAAACATTTTAAAATGAATATTCACCTTGAAAAATCAAAACCAAATGAGCTTTAATTCATCTTGTGATTAAAACTTCATTTTTCAAACCTTAACCAAAAATCATAAGTTGGTTATTAGAACTTATTTGGTATTTTTATCATTTTAATTAATTTTCTTTGAATAATTACTTTAAAAAATGATGAAATTAGGGTTTTGTTGATTTTCACCCTAACCAACTTTTTTTCAAAACCATTTGGGCCTCTTGAGAGAGTGTAAGTCCCACCCCTCTGTGAATAAACCTTTCTTGGGCCTCAGTGTATTGTATAAGTCCCGATACCGTCAAAAAGTTCAGCGCGATCGTCACCTTTTTAACAAAAACACATGGGCTTCTCTTTGAGTTATAAGAGCCATCTTTATTCATTTTTAAACACTTTTGGGCCTCTAATAGAGTGTAAGACCCATCCCTTTGTACAGAAAATCTTTCTAGTGCCTCAGTCACTTGTATAAGTCCTTGTACAAATTCAAAACAACAGTGCAATCACTGTTAAAACCTTGGGCCTCTCTTTGAGCTGTAAGCCCCAATTTCTTTTCAAAGTACTTTCTCCTTTGATTTTGAAATATACTGTTGTTTTCAAACTTTCTTTGTTGAACAACTAACAAAACAACATGGAAGCTCTACAACCGAGTAAGTGTTTATCCGTTTTCATTTAACCGCTTTCATATATATAACTGTATTGTGGGGCTGTTTCACTGCAAGTCTTCCTTCGCATCCTTTTATATGCTTGTCACATATCCACTGTGTAATACTAGTATAGTTATTTAGAGTTTCCCCGGCAACTACGTCTAGCACTAGGTAAAGCCTCGTTGGTCACTCTTAAATACAAACAAAACTAGATCCCCATAGGATTCTAGATACAGTCTTCCCTCCTCTTGGGGTTAAACAATATGGAACAAAGAGAAAGGCAGTATTCTCGGTGAACCTTTTCTCAGACTGTAACCCTAGAAATTGTCAAAAGGAATTCTACTCCCCGGAGTTGATCTATTCTCAATGAATGGCATCTCTTGAGTTCCTCAAACCCGAAACTCTCACTAAATGATCTATTCTCTGTGAATAGAATTTCTTGAACTTTCCCGGCTTGGGACCCACGGGCTTCTTAAAAGCATCCCCGCCTCCTCTTGGGCATTGTACAAGGACCCTTCGACTTCTTAGAAGTTTTCACAACCTCCTCTTAGGCTTCGTATAATGATTCTTCCTCAGCGAAGATAGCCTCCTCTTGGGCTTCGTACAAATTGTCCCTTCGGCTTCTTAAAAGTTTTTCCCCGCCTTCTCTTGGGCTTCGTACAAATTTTCCCGACGACCTCCTAACGATATAGGAACAGAAGTTAGTCATCTTAATATAACAGTCTTTCAAAGGAGTCTAGATCTTTCTCCCATAAACGTACCTCTTGGGCATAGTACAGAAGATAAAACTCTAGACTTGGACAGTCTAATCCCCTTGAGTCTCGAAGACATTCTCAAGTTCCCTTCTAAACATAGGAAGAAACCCAACCTCTCTCAGGAGAGCGCTCTACTGGGACCTGCCTAGGGATTTCAATAATCCTCAGCAGTAAGATAGCCTTCTCTTGGGCTTTGTACAATGATTCTTCTCCAAAGGAGCTAACCTTTTCAGACTCTCTTGTTGAGTCAACCTCCCGTTTAGCCTCAATCTCGGGCTTCGTATGAGACAGCAAAACACTCTCTTGTTGAGTATAAAATATTCTCTTGTTGAGTCACCCTTTAGCCTCCGTCTTGGGCTTTGTACAAGACACATATAGAAACACTCTCTTGTTGAGTATAAGAGATTCTCTTATTGAGTCACCCTTTAGCCTCCGTCTTGGGCTTTGTACAAGACACATATAAAACACTCTCTTATTGAGTATAAAAGACTCTCTTGTTGAGTCAAACCCTTTTAGCCTCTAATCTCGGGCTTCGTACGAGACAGAAAATCACTCTCTTGTTGAGGATAAAATACTCTCTTGTTGAGTCAAATCCTTTCAGCCTCCATCTCGGGCTTCGTACGAGACACAAAAACACTCTTTTGAGTGAACCCTTTTTGCCTTAATCTTGGGCTTTGTACAAGACAGAAAGAACATTTTTCCCCGGAAGAGTCAAACTTTCAGCCTCCTCTTAGGCTTTGTATAAGGAAATCCCCGGTTGAGTCAATCAACCTTTTAGCATCAAAACATGCCTTGCTCACAGCATACAAACATCAACGACTCCTCGTTAGAGATGAAAAATTCCCTCTCAGCCAGGAACCCTTTAGCTTTATAGGAGGAACTACGATCGCTCTGATTTCCCTGTGTCATTAAACGGGAATACGTAGGCATAAGATTGCAGAATCTTAGCGAGCACACTAATCAAATACTCCAAATTCGGTAACCCCATACTTCAATCAATCTGGTACAGTATCCTAACCAAAAGTCCCCTAATCGATTCCGACACTTGCGTTCTTAAAACAAATAACCCAGAGAGAGACCCACCTTTTGATAACATCTATAACCCAACAGTTTTGACTGTTTAACCTCGGTATGCAAGCAGGGTTAATTGGAGACATCTATTTCCCTTCCTTAATCAGCTCAATAGGATAAAAAATGAATCGAAATGTAGTACCAAAGTGATAGTGATTCGAAACCACAAAAACCGCGCTACACCAGGGTCAGTTTATCATTAGAATAACACTATCCCAAATTAGAACCTCAAGGCATCTGATACCTTAACTCTTCTGTAACCCTCAGCAAGAGTTGATTCCCAATTTGGACCTGCCTCGGGATCTCAATAATCCTCAGCAGAAGCTAGCCTCCTCTTAGGCTTTGTAAAATGAATATTCATTTCCTCGGCGCAGTTAGCCTCCTCTTGGGCTTTGTACAATGATTCTCCCCAGCGGAGCCAACCTTTTCAGACTCTCTTATTGAGTCAATCACTTTTCAGACTCTCTTGTTAAGTCAATCACTTTTCAGACTCTCTTCTTGAGTCAATCACTTTTCAAATTCTCTTGTTGAGTCAATTACTTTTTGTTATTTCTGTGGCTTTTGTGGTTGGCATTTATTTTGCTAAAACTATTATAGAAGCAAGATGTTGAATCATGATGTTCTAGTTGGCTACACTCAACATACTCAACATGTCGAATAAAGATGTCCAATACCTGCTGATAGGACAACGCGTTTGGATTCAGTTTTAAAGCAGATTCTGGTGCTGTTAATTGTTACTAAATATTCTGTGAATATTTGGTTATCCTATGTGGCATCAAAAGCATTTTTGGATTGTGATTATTTATTGGTTTTTCGGATTTTCTGCATTTTCAAATTATGGAGACATAATAGGAAACTTTGGATTGAAGACCTATTTTGTTGGAGTTAATTTTGCAGATTTGTGAGCAGTCTATTTGCTGTGTTTTTTAAGCCCATTTCAGTCCAGAATAAATGCTATATATTGACTGATGTAAACCTAGTTTTAGGTGTGGAACTTACATGTGTTTTTGTTAGGGGTTTGAGTGTAGTTTGTGAGCCTAACTGGTATCTTTTGATAACAGTATAAGGACTGGTTTTTGTGTTGTAAGTTCTGTCAATTCTCATAAGCTGTGAAGTATTGAGAATTGTGTATCCTGAAAGTGTGTCTTTCGGTTTGTTTCTTGTGTGGAAAGGTACCAATCACGGGTTGTGGTTGTAGAGGGATTTGAGGAGGGCCTCATACCTAGGTGAGTCTTAGGTAGAAGTCATAGGAAGGGTAGTGATTAAGTGAGCAGATTATTCGGTGTTTGTATGATCTGTGAATTGATACTATCGTATATTGGTTTCGTCCCTGGCTTGGTAGCCCCCAAAGTAGGATTGTTGATCCGAACTGTGTAAACATATCATTGTGTTATTTACTTTCTACACTATTACTTTTATTGTTATCTTGTTCATTGTGTTGGATATCAGTGTCTCAACATCTACGTAGGACATCTGATATCTGTGCTAGAATTTCAATTGGCATCAAGAGCTTGCACCCTTTTTTGGTTCTGGGTGAGATTCAGGGAAGGTACTTTCTGGTACAATGGACAAGGATGGAGGATTTCTGAACAAACCACCTCTGCTTGATGGTTCCAACTATGACTATTGGAAATCAAGGATGATAGCATTCATCAAATCCATGGATGATCAAGCATGGAAAGCTGTTATAAAAGGATGAGAGCCCCCAAAGGTTAAAGATGAAAAAGGTAACCCTACTGATGTGGTGAAGGATGAGGAAGACTGGGATGATGCAGATTACAAAGGGTCCGTAGGGAATTCCAAATCCATGAATGCATTGTTCAATGGTGTTAACAAGAATATCTTCAGGTTGATTGAACACTGCACCATTGCTAAAGAGGCGTGGCAGGTCTTGAAGGTTGCTCACGAAGGGACTTCAAAGGTTAAGATGTCAAAACTTCAGCTTCTCACTAGCAAGTTTGAGAGTTTGAAGATGAAGGAGGATGAGAGCATTCATGATTTTCACATGAACATTATTGAGATAGCTAATGCCTCTAGTGCCCTAGGTGAAAAGATGTCTGATAACAAACTGGTCATAAAAATCCTCAGATCTCTACCTAAGAGATTTGACATGAAAGTGACTGCTATAGAGGAAGCTCATGATATAGACAAGATGAAAGTGGATGAACTGGTGGGATCTCTTCAAACATTTGAATTAGGGATCAGTGAAAAACCTGAAAAGAAGAAGAGAATAGCTTTTGTGTCAAATGCTGGTGACTCAGAAGATGAAGGTGAACTGGTCAGAGATGAAGGGGTGTCTAAAGATCTGGTATTGCTTGGAAAACAATTTAACAAAGTGTTGAAAAGGATTGACTGGAAGTCAAGAGTAAATGCTCAGAACAAGTAACTCGACATCAGTAAAAACTAGGATGGAGGCAGAAGATCCAGAGCTGAAGAAGAATCCAATCAAGGGAAGAGAGTTCAGTGTTTTGAATGTGAGGGATATGGACACATAAAGACTGAGTGTCCCACATATCTCAAAAGACAGAAGAAGGGCTTATCAGTGTCTTGGTCAGAAGGAGAGTCTGAAAGTGATCTTGAAGAAGAATCAGCAAAATTGGTGACAGCTATGACTGGGATCTGTAAGACTGATGGAGAAACTACTTGTGAGTCTGACTTTGACAAAGAATCCTATATTGGAGAACTCACCAAGGAAGAAGTCTTCACAGGGTTCTCAGAGTTGTGTATCAAGAATGAAGAAAGGTGCCAGATAATATTGGAACAGAAGGTTCTGATAGCTCAACTAGAAGCTGAGAAGGAAGAACATCTATCAACCATTGCTGATCTGAAAGAGGAGGTTGAATGGCAAAAGTCAAAACTTGACAATATGACCAAATCTATAAGAATGATGAACAATGGTACCACACAGCTGGATGAGATTCTTAAGACTGGGAAAGATGATGGAAATGTGCAAGGCCTTGGTTTTAATAATCAAGCAGAGACTTACAAGAAGCCTGTATTGAAGTTTGTTCCTCAGAAAATAAAGCAAGAGGAGGGGATGTCAAATCACATGTTTCAACATCAGATGAAGCATCAGAAAAGAGTCGGTAGATCAAAGTATAGACCATGGAGATGCCACTACTGTGGAAAGATTGGTCACTTAAAGTCCTTTTGCTACAAGCTGCACGGCTATCCCAAAACTGCTCAGCAACAAAATAAAGGACAGAGTTGGGGTAAAGTGAAGAGAAGATGGATTCCTAGACAAATGATGGCTGGTCTCATAGCACATACCTCTCTTAGAGCATCTGCAAGAGAAGATTGGTACTTTGACAGTGGTTGTTCAAGACACATGACTGGTGTGAAGAGATTCTTGTCAGATATCAAGCCTCACTCCACCAATTATGTCACTTTTGGGGATGGATCAAAGGGTGAAATAAAAGGTGTTGGAAACCCGGACTACACAGGACAACCAAATCTGGATCGGGTTCTATTTGTCAAAGGGCTGACCGCAAATTTAATCAGTATAAGCCAACTGTGTGATGTAGGTCTCAAAGTAAATTTCACCTAATTAGAATGTCTAGTAACCAATGAGAAGGATGGAGTGGTTATGAAGGGAACCAGGTCTAAGGATAACTACTATCTGTGGAATCCTCAAGAACCTGAAAGTCTGTCTACTTGTTTGATGTCAAAGGAAGATGAAACCAAACTGTGGCATCAGAAATTGGGTCACTTGCACCTGAAAGGAATGAAGAAAGTTATGTCAAGTGAAGTTGTTAGAGGTATGCCTATGTTGTAGTAGATGACTACTCCAGATTCACTTGGATAAGTTTTATCAAAGAAAAGTCTGAAGTATTTGTAGCCTTCCAAGAGTTGTGTCAAAGGATTCAACGGGAAAAGGATTGTGGTGTTATCCAAATCAGAAGTGATCATGGGAAAGAATTCGAAAATAGCAGGTTTGAAGAGTTTTTCTTATCTGAAGGAATCACTCATGAATTCTCATCACCGATCACTCCTCAGCAGAATGGTGTGGTGGAACGCAAGAACAGGACTATAGAAGAGTGTGCAAGAGTCATGATTCATGACAAAAAGCTTCCATATCATTTTTGGGCTGAAGCCATGTATACTGCGTGCTATATACACAATAGGGTGACTCTAAGAGTGAGGAGTAAGTGCTATATCTTGGCGGATCGTGAGCAGAGGCGAAAGATGGATCCTAAGAGTGAGGAAGGAATATTTTTGGGATACTCTGCAAACAGTAAAGCATATAGGGTATTTAATTCCAGAACTAAGGTGATGATGGAATCCATAAATGTGGTGGTTGATGACTCGGGCAAAGACGAAGATGTCCCAGATGATGTTGGAGCATGTCTACCCATGAACAATGAAACCTCTCAGGATATTGAGTCTGTAGAAGATAATACTCAAGAAACTAACACTAGACCTGAGAATGAAGAGGTAGAGGATGCTAACTGAGGACCCTCTATAAGGATTCAGAAGGATCACCCTAAAGAATTAATTATTGGAGATCTGAATGAAGGTGTACGAACCAGAATGAGGGAGACTGTGTCGAATGCATGCTTTGTTTCAAAGATTGAACCAAAGAATGTTAAAGAAGCATTGACAGATGAGTTCTGGATAAGTGCTATGCAAGATGAACTTTGTCAATTCAAGAGGAATGAAGTCTGGGAACTGGTACCACGACCAGCAGGAACGAATATGATTGGAACGAAATGGGTTTATAAGAATAAGTCTGATGAATAAGGGGTTGTTACCAGGAACAAAGCCAGATTAGTTGCTCAAGGATACACTCAGATTGAAGGATTAGACTTCGATGAAACATTTGCGCCGGTGGCTCGATTGGAATCCATCAGATTGCTGCTAGGAGTGGCATGTTTGTTGAAATTTAGACTGTTTCAAATGGATGTCAAGAGTGCCTTTTTGAACGGCTATCTTAATGAGGAAGTCTATGTTGAGCAGCCTAAAGGGTTTGTGGATCCTGTAGCGAGCAATTTTTGGACGTGGTTCTTAAGCACTGGTCGCTCTCTGCGGTTGAGTTTACTACAGGTCGATTCATTTTTTATCCTATTGTAAGCTGACTAAGGAAGGGAAATAGATGTCTCCAATTAACCCTGCTTGTATACTGAGTTTAAACAGCGGTCTGTTAAGTTACGAATGCTACAATGTGGGGGGCCTTTGTACTGGTTATTTGTATTTTCGCCAATACGGTTTTCTTTCTTTCTTTTGTTATTTTGACAGACAGGTTTCTGGCGGGGAACAAGGATTAGGATGTTAGGACTGATGCTTTTGAATTACTGCTTTTGATTGATGCGTGAAAGTATGGGATTTTGGGTTTTTATTTAGTGTGCTCGCTAAGATCTTTTCTTTCGATCTTATGCCTACGTATTCCCGTTTACCGAAACAAGGAAATCAGAGCGTTCGTAGTTCCTCCTATTCTATGGGAGGAAATGGTTTTTTGGTGTCTTGTTCAAAGCCCAAGACGTGAAGCGAAAGGTTGTTTGTATCTTGTTCAAAGCCCAAAATGTGAAGCTGAAAGGTCTCAACTTTAGAGAGAATTTGTCAACTCTAAAGAGGGGTAAAGGAGAATTACTTTAACTGGGATACGCGGATCCTAACAATGCCATAATTTCCTAAGAAGGTTTTAACCTGAAGGAGAAGACTTTAACTCAGTGTAGAGCAATGCTATCTTTCCTTAGGAATTTCTCATGCTAAAAGAGGGACAGTGGCATGGATATAGATGATCCAGCAGCTTGCCGCTTACAGCGATTAGATGAAAGGGAAGGAGTTGTTGATGTTTGTGTACTGTGAATGAGGCACAGATTTAATGCTAGAAGGTTGATTGGATCAACCAGTGGTTTTCTTATACAAAGCCTAAGAGGAGGCTAATATGTGTCTCGTACAAAGCCCGAGAGAGAGGCTAAAAAGGTTTTGACTCAACGAGGGAAACTTTTATACTCAACAAGAGAGTGTTTTTGTATCTCGTACAAAGCCCGAGATGGAGGCTAAAAGGGTTGACTCTACAGGAGAATCTTTTATACTCAACAAGAGAGTGATTTTGTATCTCGTACGAAGCCCGAGATGGAGGCTAAAATTTGTTTGGCTCAATAAGAACCTTTTTGTATATCGTATAAAGCCCGAGATGGAGGCGAAAGGTTTGCTCCGCTGGGGAGAATCATTTGTACAAAGCCCAAGAGGAGGCTAACTTATGCTGAGGAAAAGAAGGATCATTATACGAAGCCTAAGAGGAGGCGAAAAAGAGACCGACTCTTTTAGGGATATCGTTATACAAAGCCTAAGAGGAGGCTATCTGCTGGTGACTGTTATAGTTGAGTGACAGATCCAGTATACTGATTTTGAAAGAGAAAATCAGTTCTTATATGAGCAACACTGTACTCATGGGTTTGATCTGAGGATCGGGGTTGTTCCCTGTTCTCTAAGGAAACGGGGAAATCCGAAGGGTATTGAGATTATCCGAGTCTATGGGTTTTCTTCCTATCTAACGAAAGGGTCACTTGAGAATGTCTTTGAGACTCAAGGAAAACAGACTGTCCAAGTCTAGAGTTTTATCTTTTGTACTATGCTTTGAGAAACAGTAGTAGACTCTTGAAAGGACTGTTCTATGAAGATAACTAAGTTCTGTTCCTATACCTCTAGAAGGTCACCGGGACAATTTGTACGAAGCTCAAGAGGAGGCTCGAAACTTTTAAGAAGTCGATCGGTCCTTGTATTAAGCCCAAGAGGAGGCTATCATTCCCGGAGGAAGAGATCATTATACGAAGCCTAAGAGGAGGCTGTCAATACTTCTAATAAGCCGACAGGTCCTTGTACTAAGCCCAAGAGGAGGCTAGGTTGCTTTTAGGAAGCCTGAGGGTCCTTGTACAATGCCCAAGAGGAGGCCGATGCTTTTAGGAAGCCCGTGGGTCCCCAAACCCCGAAAAATTCAAGGCAATGCTATTCACCGAGAATAGATCAAAGTCAGGAAAGTCCGAGAATTTGGAAGAAACTCAAAGATGCCATTCACGGAGAATACATTCATCTTTGGGAGTAGAGTTTCTTGACAATTCCTAATGAGGACAGCCGAAGAGAAGACTGTAACTGGTGATCCTATTGGGGATCTAGGTGTCTATTTCTACGAATAAACGAAACGGCGTTTCCTAGTACTTGACGTAGTTGCTTGGGAAACTCTGATATCTATACTATTATTACACAGTTGATATGAGTTTATGAAAGGAGACTTACAGCGAGCAGCCCCACAATACAGTTATATATATATATGAGTTTGTGAAAGGAGACTTACAGTGAAACAACCCCACAATATAGTTATATGATATGAAAGCAGTAAATGAAAGCGTATAAACACTTACTCGGTTGTAGAGCTTCCATGTTGTTTGGTTAGTTGTTCAACAAAGATAGATTGAAAACAACAGTATATTCAAAATCAAAGGAGAAAGTGCTTTGAAAAAGAAATATTTGGGGCTTACAGCTCAAGGAGAGGCCCAAGGTTTTACCTGTGATTGTACTGTTGAATTTGTACAGAGGGACTTATACAAGTGACTGTGGCCCAAAAAGGTTTTCTGTACACAGGGATGGGTCTTACACTCTCTCAAGAGGCCCAAAAAGTTTTAAAGAAAAAGAGTGGGGCTTATAACACGAGGGTAGGCCCAGTTGGCTTTTCGTTTAAAAATGGCGATCGCGCCGAAGGTTTTCTTTTAACGCAGAGGGACTTATACAATAAGTGAGGCCCAAAAGGTTTTGGTTAAAAGGGGATTGGGTCTTACACTCTAATAGAGCCCAAAAGTTTTGAATGGGTCTTATAGCTCGAGGAGAGGCCCAGATGGTTTTTCCAACGGATGATGATCGCGCCGAACTTTTGAAATACAACGGGACTTATACAATAAGTGAGGCCCACAAATAAGTTGTATTTACAAAGGGTTGGGTCTTACACTCTATTAGAGGCCCAAAAGTTTGAAGAAAAAGAAATGGGTCTTACTACTCGAGGGTAGGCCCAGTTGATTTTTGAAAAGGCGACGATCGCACCGTTTGTTTTTTAACGGTATCGGGACTTATACAATAAGTGAGGCCCAAAATGATTTGGTAAAAAAAGGATTGGGTCTTACACTCTATTAGAGGCCCAAAATGTTTTGAAGAAAAGAAATGGGGCTTACAACACGAGGGGAGGCCCAAGGTGATTGTTTTGAAAAGGCGACGATCGCGCCGTTTGTTTTTTGACGGTATCGGGACTTATACAATAAGTGAGGCCCAAAATGATTTGGTCAAAAAAGGATTGGGTCTTACACTCTATTAGAGGCCCAAAAAGTTTTGACAAAGTTTGTTGAAGGGGAAAATCAACAAAACCCTAATTTCATCATTTTAAAATAATTGTTCAAATGAAAAATTAATTAAAATGATACAAAATTCCAAATAAGTTTGAATAAACAACTTGTGATTTTGGTTTTAGGTTTTAAAAATGAGGTTTCAATCGCAAGATGAATTAATACCTACTTGGTTTTGATTTTTCAACATGGATATTTATTTTTAAAAGGGTTTAAAAACAAATAAAAGGCATTTATTCACAAAAATACTAATTATATTAAATAAATAATATAAATCTAATTTTTTTGTGGAAATAAATATTTCAATATTTTTGTGATTTTTTGCAAAAAGAACCAATAAAAAATAATTAAAATTGAGTGAGTTATTAATTTTCCAAATAATTAACAAAACATGAAAATAATTGGAAAAATAGCAAAATGTGGAAAATCACCAAATGGCATGGGTGGGGTTTGAACCCACGACCTCAAGCATACAAGGCGCGCGCCCTACCACTGGGGTGGTGATACATCCATTGTTTAAAATGAAACAACAAATACACAAGGTATGACATGGTTTTGGCTTGCCCAAGGCATGTTTTGGCTCAAAAACGTGAAGGTCATAACTTTCTCAATTCTTAATGGTTTGAGACAAAATTTATATGTATCTGGGCCAGAATTTCACAAGGAATCCAATGGTGGTGGTGGTTTTTTCATATCACACTCCCTCCTCAAAACCCGATAGTGGTTTTGAAAATGACCTATAATTGCATGTTCTATGCTACAACTCATTACAGGCATGAATTACATGATCAAATGGAACAAACACAACACATATGACATGTATGAGAGATGCATAATCAATGGACTTCAAATGCACACATGTGTTTGTGACTGCAAGTTGAGATGCTTACCCTTCTTTGAGATTTTGGAGTTTTCTCAGCAATCTGCCAACTCCCTTGCTCCAGATATGGTTTTATGCTTTGACCAACCTCAAATGATCCTTTAGATGCTTTGAGGATGATTGCAATCAGCTGGTACCTGCAAAAACACAAACTGTCCCTTTCTTGCAAAAGGGGTTAAAAGTGACCAAAATAGCAACTCTCTCAAATGGTGTTCCAGATGTATGAAACCATTTGGGACAGTTCAAGGATGATATTTGGAGTGTGTTTGAGGTTTTATCTGGTTTGGAAAGTGACTGAATCAAGACATGGCTTGAAAAATGCACAAAAGTGCCATTTTGAGGTTTTGAAAGTGGACTTTGTGATTTTGTGATTACATGTCACTTTTGATGGTTTGCACAGCTTACATATGATATATATGAGGTGTGTGTGTGATTGGTTTGGTTGGAAAAGCTCTCAAACTCAAAACCCGATAGTAACTTGCTTTTGAAGGCAAAATTGGAGTGAAAGAAGAGATTTTGAGGAAAGCATCTGTTAGATGGCTTTGGTGTACTCAAACTGATCACAAGTGAGCTCTATTTATAGTAGAGCAAGTTTGTTTTGGCTGCAATAGTGAATGGCAACTGCAGCAGGTGTTTCCTCAATGTTGGCCAATGGAAATGCAAGTCTTCTCTAGCCATTGACTAGAGGTTAGGGAACAGAGCTTTGGTCCCTTTGGTCTTGGATAAGTCTTGACTGATTTCAGATGAGAATGGCTCAGTCCATGCCACCTTGATGGTTCCATTGAATGCTTCATTCCAAATTTGGAGTCTTGTCCCTATTTTGGCCATTCTAGGTTCAACATGTTATTTCTTGTTCCATGGAGTTTGGAGGCTTGGCTCAGTGATTGTCCCCTTTAGATTCAATCCTCAGAGGTGTCCAAGTGGATAGGAGCATTTGAAATTCGCTGATTTTGGCAAATCGAGCAAAGTTGCAAAATCTGCCTTGCCTTGACAGATTTCAACAAGGCAACTTGCCAATGTCATATCTCATGGTGTAAGTTGAATTTGGCAATGTTCTTGACCATTTTGGAAAGCCCGTACATGATACAACAACTGTTTGAACAAGTTTGGTTTTGATCTCTTTTGATTCCAAGTGAAAAATCCCCCTACATTTGGCAAAAAGTGAAGGCAGATTTGGACTTAGTGAAAATTTCACTAAGTGTTGGAAAAAGTGACATTTTCACTTTTCAGCCACTTTGATCACTCCATAACTCAAAATCCTTAATGAATTGGAATGACTTGTAGTTGAAGTTTTTGTAGAGGATAATGAGGGCTACAAATCCATATTTGGATGAGAAAAAATGGCCTTGTGGTTTAGGAGTTATGGTCCTCCAAAGTTGGTACCCTAGCCACTTTATTTTTAACTTAGAAAATTTTCTAAGTTTTTATGGTTACCCCTTTTACAAGTTATTCAACTTTTCTTGATTTTTCTTGATGAATGATGATTCAAATCATACATTAACATCATTTTAGGGTTAAAAATCCATTTTGGTGAAAAATCTCAAAAAGTCAAAGTTGACTTTTGTGCACAGTTGACTTTTTATCAAATGAATTCCAAAATGTGCATTTCTTCAGGAAATCTTGTCCTTGACCTAAATAAAACTTGATGGACATGTTCCATGGGTGTCCTAGGGTATATTGATTCATGTATTAGGGCTTGGGAGCATGTCCCAGTCAAAAGTCAAAGTTACAGTTGACTTTTCTCGCGAAACCCTAACTGTGGTGCAGATGAAATTGAAACTTGTTGCTCAAGCTTCTTGGATCAATCCATTGTTAAAAATGGACCAATATGGTATATTAGAGACCCTCAAATCATCTCTTGAGGTCTTGGTTCATGATTTGTCCCAAAAGTCAATTTAGGGGTGAATTAGGTCAAGAAACCCTAATTCCTGATTTTTGATGTATGCATCCTCTGAGGCAAAATTGACTTGATGCTTGGGTCCATGAGGTTCCATGGAGTATATTAGGTTATGTTTTGGATCATTGGCTTGTGCCCAGATGAAATTTCCCATCTGGAGGCCCTGGGCGATCAAAACCCTAATTTGGTGATACTGTCGATCTTGAGACTTGATCCACCTAGAAGGGAGCAACTTTGTGCTTAATCCTTGAAGTGGGAGTCCTTTTTGATTCTTTGTGGATGTTTGAGAGTGTAGACAAGTTGAGGATCAAGTAATTCCTTGATTGATCCTTTGTCTAAGGCTCGGAGAGGGTTTGAAACCCTAATTTTGATGGTAGTGGATGCTCAACAACCCTTGAGGAGATTGATGAGGCATAAAGGTACATCCATATTGTGATGATGACTTGCACAATGATGGGAATCTAAGTGGTCAAAATTTGGGGTATGACAGGTCCAAATTTTCCTGATCATGTTTTCAAGCTGAAGAAGGCTTTGTATGGGCTGAAACAAGCTCCACGAGCTTGGTATGAAAGACTGACTGAGTTCTTAGTCAACAATGGATACAGGAAGGGTGGTATTGATAAAACACTTTTTGTCAAGGAGAAGGATGGGAAACTAATGATAGCTCAGATTTATGTAGATGATATTGTGTTTGGTGGGATGTCGGATGAAATGTTCCAACATTTTGTCAACCAAATGCAATCTGAATTTGAGATGAGCTTGGTAGGTGAATTGACCTACTTCCTTGGATTACAAGTCAAGCAGATGGAAGACTCCATTTTTATCTGTCAGAGCAAATATGCGAGGAACATTGTGAAGAAGTTTGGACTGGATAATGCCAAGCATAAGAGGACTCCTGCTCTTACTCACTTGAAGTTATCCAAAGATGAAAAGGGAGTGAATGTTGAACAAAGTTTGTATAGGAGTATGATTGGCAGTCTGCTGTATCTTACAGCAAGCAGGCCAGACATAACATTTGCTGTTGGTGTGTGTGCAAGATACCAAGCAGAACCCAAGGTCAGTCACATCAATCAAGTTAAGAGAATTCTTAAGTATGTGAGTGGTACATGTGATTATGGGTTGTTGTACTCCCATGACTCAAGTCCCATTCTAGTAGGTTACTGTGATGCTGATTGGGCTGGAAGTGCTGATGACAGGAAGAACACATCTGGAGGATATTTCTTTTTGGGAAATAATCTTATTTCATGGCTTAGTAAGAAGCAAAATTCAGTGTCCCTTTCTATTGTTGAAGCTGAGTACATAGCAGCTGGTAGTAGTTGTGCTCAACTGGTATGGATGAAGCAGATGTTATCTGAGTATAATGTCACACAAGATGTCATGACATTATTTTGTGACAACCTGAGCGCTATTAATATTTCCAAGAATCCTGTTCAACATAGCAGGACTAAGCACATTGATATCAGGCATCACTTCATTAGAGAACTTGTGGAGGACAAAGTCATAACTCTTGAGCATGTGAGCACAGAAAATCAACTTGCTGACATATTTACCAAGGCTCTGGATGCAGTTCAGTTTGAAAACCTGAGGAGCAGACTTGGGGTTTGTATTCATGAAGAACTATAGCAATTAATGGTTCTTCTGGCTGCCAGATTGAAAAGATTAAAGGAGGATCTGGTAGTGCAGTATGTGAATGAAGGGAAAATGCTGAAGTTCGTGCATAATATATGGGCATGTGATGTGGTGTGCATCTACTCTCTGATGCAGTTTACTCTGGTTTCTTTGTACTTTGACTTGTTCTACTTGTTTTTGTCTTATTTCTGTCTAAAAAGGGGGAGTAGTATGTTTGTGTGGGGAGTGCTTGTGTGCTTGTGCTGCTGTAGTAGTTGAGGGGGAGTTTGTGGAATGATTGTGGAATGTTGCTGCTGTTGAGGGGGAGTTTTGCTATACTGCTATGATGAGTTGTTTGCTGTACTGAGTGTTTGTGTGCAGCTGAAGGGGAGTGCTGCTATGCTGGATGTTTTTGCTGTGTGATGTATTTTTTCTGCTGCTGTCTGATATGGATAATTTTTGTGCTTCTTTACTAGTTTTTGTTTGTGTGTCGTTTTAGCCAAAATAAGCCAAAGGGGGAGATTGTTATTTCTGTGGCTTTTGTGGTTGGCATTTATTTTGCTAAAACTATTATAGAAGCAAGATGTTGAATCATGATGTTCTAGCTGGCTACACTCAACATACTCAACATGTCGAATAAAGATGTCTAATACCTGCTCATAGGACATCGCGTTTGGATTCAGTTTTAAAGCAGATTCTGGTGCTGTTAATTGTTACTAAATATTCTGTGAATATTTGGTTATCCTATGTGGCATCTGTAATACCCCAAAATTTGCTCTCTCTTTTTTCATCATAGCATAGCATTATCATATATCATATCATATCCACCTCATTAGCATTGCATTGCATATTTAACATAGAAAAATAAAGCATAACATCCCTCTTACCATCAAGGCATGTGATCAGGTGGAAGGTGGACAATCAAGGAATCATTCAAGGCACAAAAGGTCAATCAAGTTTCCTCAAGGCAAGCTAAGAGGTCTTTCATGTCTCATACTATCTCAATTGATCATCCAAAACCTCAAGAAAGTGAGATTCAATAGGAGATTGAAGCACTACATCCTTCACTATGCAAGAGGTCCAAAAACTGAAGGAAAACCCTCAAAAGAGATAGCTTATTGGTTCAAAACGACCCTCAAGTGGCATATATCATCATCCTTTAAGAGGATACAAAACATACTCTGAGGAATTTGAAATTGAAGACTGCACTTTTTCCTCCTAACTAGAGGGGGCCAAAATTAGGGTTTCCAATAAAATCAGGTCATCTCTGATTTTTTGGTCAAAACTTGATGTCATGGTATTCTATATGTCCTTAAGTGTATGTGTGTGGAAAATTGTCTCTCAATTGGTTTTAGAAGTGGTTCAATTGGAAGAAAGATAAAAAATCAGGAAAATTGAGGCAAAGTCAAATAATCAGAGGAAAAAGTCAACTCTTGACTTTTTGAGGCCAAATTCATGAAATTCATGTTATATGTGACCAATGTACAAAATTTGATCAAGAAACTCCAAAGGAATCATGAAAAAATCAAGATTTGGAAAGTTGCAATTTTGGGAAGAAATAGGGTTTCCAAAAATAGTAATTTTAGGCCATTTTGCATCAGACTTTGAACCAAGGCCATTCAAAATTGGGGCATCAAATGAAAATTCCACTCGGCCACAACAAAAGATCTTGTTTCAAGCTTCAAATCCATGTGTAGAACATCTCCATTGGATAAAAATTGAGTGAGATATGATTGATCAAAGTTGGAGGAAAGTAGGTCCAAAATCAGGTCATGACCAAGGATTTTTAGGCCCACGCACCATCATTTCTACAAACAGTTGGTGTGCCAAATGTTCATCTATTTTTCTCATGGTTAAAGGCATCAAATGCAAAACTTGTCAACATCAAAAGTGTTCCTTGTAATGCTTTCTTCAATGTTCATGTTGGGCAAAATTTGAATTGATCAAGCTATGAGGTAGAAATAGTGGTCTCAAGTTAGGGTAATCTTGCTGAGATTCCATGCCATGCTTGCCTTACTAGTCAACCTCATTGCCATACCCTTATATCAGTTCCAAATATGGATGTTCCAATACATTTTCCAACCTCTTCCAAGCATCATTTCAACACAATTTTCATACCAAACTTGTAGCATTACATCTCTTCTTTCAAATGACCTCAAAAACACATCAAACTATCCATTGAGTAGAGATAAAAACATCATCAAATCACCCTATGTTTCACTGAGGCATTGATGGCCTTGCTACATAACTTGGGTCAGACATCCATCAAACAATTCTTTCCCTTATTTGAACACACCATGAACATCACATACACTGCTATAGCACGTTCCTTGCATGAAAGTGGAAAGAGCAAGCTTGCTGAACAAGTTCCTACTACAACCAGCCGTGCCATTTCACTTTCACTTTCACCTCCACCATAGCTTACCATAAGTTGCCATCACCATATCATTGCTCTCCCTAACTAACTTAACTCAGTTAGTTAGGGATGACTCACCTAAACCACTTCAACTCAGTTAATTCACCCAGTTAACCATGGTTAAGCTCACCCTATAAATAGAAATCTCTCTCTCAAATTGATTTCAACACTTATTCTCACACTTTCACTCAGAAACTCTCTCTTCTTCTCTCTCAATTTCACCATTGCCATTGATTTTTCGAAGCTCACTTTGTTCAATTCTCTCCAAAACTCTCTCTGATTATCTCTCAATTTCACCACATTGCAACTGGTTTTGAAGCTTGGATTTCATTTCTTCTCCACTGAATCATCATCAAGTACTTCATTTAAGCCTTTATTTGGCCAAAAGTAGCTTAAAGAGGAAGCAGAATCTATGGTTTTCTGAAGAATATTTCAAGGTTACAAATCTTCAGGTACGAATTTCCACCATTATAGATTTGATTTGAAGTGGTTTTCAGGTTCTTGAAGCTTCTTATAAGCTCAAGAACTTGTCTGGCTAGATGATAGGCCTTTAGAGGCATAGTTGAAAAGTTAGGGCAAATCTTCTTCTGTTCGATTCTCTCATTTCATGAACATTTTGGAAATTTTATCTCTGGATCCGTGCTCTCCATTACTTCCTCTTAATTTTGGTATAATATTTGTGAAATTATGGGAAACATGAAGTTGCAGACGGTGGTTGTGGACCGGAGAAGATGACTGGAGGTCATCTCCGGCCGGTGACTGTAAATGTTAGGGTTTTGGTGTGTTTTAATCGTGACCGTTGCTTCTGTTCCAATCGTGTGGTGAAAATGCTACCAGCTTATTAAAATAGGCGTGCATGTCACGTGTGTTATTTCTGAGTTCACTTAAACGTTATGTGATGCAGTGCATGGTAGTTAGTGTGCTCATTCGTGCGTGTGTGTTGGATTTAACTACTTTGACTTTGGTGTTGACCTGACTTGATCCAAGGGTAATGATTGCTTGACTTTTGTTGACTGAGAGTGCATGATAATTGGTGTGGATTGCGCAGATGTGGACCAGGCTTGGTTTTGATATTTGCACCCCATGTTTCAAAGCCCAAACCAATTTGAACTGAATGATTGCTATGCATGCACCCCCTCCCTTATTTCCACTTCTTTTTATTTTCTTCATTTTGTGCATGTTTCCTGTTTAATTTTTAAAAATACCCAACAATATTAGAAAATTCTAGAAAAATTCATGAATATTAATAAGACATTTCGGAAATATTTGATATTTTTATTTCATGATTTTATGACATTTTTGCCACTGTTTCATATTTTTCTTTGAATTTCCATTTGTATGCATTCCAAGTGTGATACATGAATTTGTAGAATTTTGTTCTTGCTCATTATAAACTGTTTTGACCTGATTCTTTTTGTATTGATTCATTAATACATTGAAACATTCTAGATGATTTTTGTTTGATTTTTTAGGTCATTTTATGATACATTTTGATGCTTGTATTTGCACCACTTTGCATGATGTTTCAACTTGACCTAATGCATTGTTTGAAGTCATTTTGCTTTGAATTTTGACATGCTATTTTGTTGTATGATTAACTTCTGACTTAGGCATTCAAATACCATGCTTGTATAATTTTCATAAGTCCATTTGATTTTTGTTTGATGCATTACAATTGAAGCATAATACATGTCATATCATTCTAACTTTAGTGCATGTTTGCATGAATTCTTTGGTGCATATTTGTATGAGCATTTGCATGTTTTATGAGTCATTCATGTGATATTATAGGTCCTTGATACACATTATAGGTCATCGTCACATGTTCATTTCAACTTGAACTTTGTGCATCCTTAACATGTATTGTTTGCACTTCCTTTGTGGATTTTCACTTCACTTCTTCTACTACTTCTTGAATGTCTTGAATGTTGATTCATGAATACTTTTGACATGTTTATAGACCATTTCCATTTAGTTTCAATTCTGATCCTTGAATTACATGTTCCACCTTTTCATTTCATTTCATTCTACTTTTTATACATGTTTCCATTGTTTACTAACCATGTAGGGGCTTTGGTAAGTTGGAATTGAGTGTGGATAAGGAATCCACATTCAAAATTCTTTCCCTTTCATCTTTTACAATTCAATATTGTGTTTTGTTAAAGTACTTATGTGCTTTCTTTGATTAACTCATTATTTCCCCTTTTGAGTTACAATTCATCTTCTACTTTAGAAGTGAATTGTTTAACTCCTTCCTTCTTTAAACCTTAGGTTTTAAACCTCACAAACCATTAGGATCACTCCCTTAACTAATCAATTAGGATTAAGTCTTAGTTCACATAGATTCTTACCTTTCTCCTCTCTTGAGTCTTTCATCTTCTCATCTCAAAGAAAATTCAAAATATCTAATAAAGGTAGGCACTAATTGCATTTAGGCCTTTCATATAAAGAAAAGATTATAAGGGGTCTTCTCTTATAATCTTAGAATGTGTAGCATATGGCCCGTCTTGGGTCAATGTGTTAAACATTTGATCTTGTATGAGGGACTTAAATGCAATACTTGTTGAAGGTACAAATAAAAGACACTTCTTCATTTCATAATCAACAAAAACACTTAATAAATACAAGTATGCTAGTGTGTTTGAACCTTAATAATTGGAACTAAATGTGAGGGTCTTCTTCACCCTTAGTGTACTTTCTTGCTCATTCCATCTTGGAGTGTGAGAATGTATACACTCCAATGACTAAGATTTAGATACACTATCATATGCAAACAAATAAAAAGACTTTTAAAACACTTCAAACAAACAAACAATTCTTTTCTCATCTCTTTCATTCCAGTCTTAAGGACTCGTCACGTCCGTCCTACCGCAAACAGGTAACGCCTAAGTCTCCATACAGCGAGCCGCAACACCTAAACTGCTAGGACGCGTATTCTGACGTTTCCACTAAAAAACACAAACAAACCCTCCCTAGTGAGGGGAACTACGTCGCTCTGATTCTCATGCTCCCGATGAGATACGTAGGTAGTGGGGTAGGGCCCATTCGAGCACTTCTTTTATTTTCCCTACATTTGTTTCTCGTTCCTTTTCCATTCTTTCTCCTTTCTTTCTTTCAGTTCCTTTTCCAGTATATTTATTTATCACCTTTTGATCGAAACAAGCAAGCGTGGATCCCATCGGGTACGATGGACGCGTGGGGGTGCTAATACCTTCCTCTCGCGTAACCGACTCCCTTACCCTTTCTCTTGGTCGCAAGACCATGCTTTTCCTTTCCCTCAGGTTTATGTAGTGTTTCCTTTCCCTCTCTTGGGATAAATACACATTGTTGGCGACTCTGTTTCGGTGCCACCTTCGCGTTTGTACTTTGATGAAAGTCCCGGGAGCGACAGCATCCAAAGCATTTTTGGATTGTGATTATTTGTTGGTTTTTCGGATTTTCTGCATTTTCAAATTATGGAGACATAATAGGAAACTTTGGATTGAAGACCTATTTTGTTGGAGTTAATTTTGCAGATTTGTGAGCAGTCTATTTACTGCGTTTTTGAAGCCCATTTCAGTCCAGAATAAATGCTATATATTGACTGATGTAAACCTAGTTTTAGGTGTGGAACTTACATGTGTTTTTGTTAGGGTTTCGAGTGTATTTTGTGAGCCTAACTGGTATCTTTTGATAACAGTATAAGGATTGGTTTTTGTGTTGTAAGTTCTGTCAATTCTCATAAGCTGTGAAGTATTGAGAATTGTGTGTCCTGAAAGTGTGTCTTTCGGTTTGTTTCTTGTGTGGAAAGGTACCAATCACGGGTTGTGGTTGTAGAGGGATTTGAGGAGGGCCTCATACCTAGGTGAGTCTTAGGTAGAAGTCATAGGAAGGGTAGTGATTAAGTGAGCAGATTATTCGGTGTTTGTATGATCTGTGAATTGATACTATCGTATATTGGTTTCGTCCCTGGCTTGGTAGCCCCCAGAGTAGGATTGTTGATCCGAACTGGGTAAACATATCATTGTGTTATTTACTTTCTGCACTATTACTTTTATTGTTATCTTGTTCATTGTGTTGGATATCAGTGTCTCAACATCTGCGTATGACATCTGATATCTGTGCCAGAATTTCACTTTCCCTAACTCTTGTTGAGTCAATCACCTTTCAACACTCTCTTGTTGAGTCAACCCTTTTAGCCTCAATCTCGGGCTTTGTACGAGACAGATAAAAACACTCTCTTGTTGAGTCAATCTTTTCCAGCCTTCTTTTAGGCTAGGCATAAAGATTTTCGCTAGCAACAATTAGCCTCCTCTTAGGCTTTGTATAATGATTTCTCCAGCTTGTTCAACAACAATCCTGGGCTTTGTACAGGACAGATAAAAGCACTCTCTTGTTGAGTCAAACCCTTTTAGCCTCAAGCTTGGGCTTTGTACAAGACATAAATCTTCATAACCTTCTCTTAAGCTTGGGACAGATCTCTTCCCCAGGAAAGTTAATTCCTCCCAACCTTATTTTAAGCTCTGAGAAATACTCTCCAGCAGAGTCAAACTCATTTCAGCCTCAATCTTGGGCTTTGTACAAGACACATAAAAATATTCTCACCAGCGTCAGCTAAATTTCCCATTTCAGCCTCAATCTTGGGCTTTGTACAAGACACATACAAACCTCCCGGGTGGCGTCAAAACCCCTTTTTTAGCCTCAATCTTGGGCTTTGGTCAAGACAGATAGAACATTTTCCCTGGAAAAGTCAAACTTTTAGCCTCCTCTTAGGCTTTGTATAATGATATCCCCAAAGAGTCAGTCTCTTTTTTCCTCAATCTTGGGCCTTGTACAAGACATATAAACATTCTCTTGTTGAGTCATTCTTAGCCTCCTCTTAGGCTTTGTATAAGGACTTCCCTAGTGGAGTCAATCAACCTCTTAGCTTCAACCTTGGGCTTTGATCAAGGCACACAAAAATCAACAATCCCCTCAGAGGAAGTCCAATCCCCCTTTAGACATGACAAATTCTCTCTCAGTCAAAACCTTTTAGCTTCAATCTTAGGCTTTGAACAAGACACCAACACATCTTTTTCCTCCCTTGGAATAGGAGGAACTACGATTGCTCTGATTTCCCTGTTTCATTTAAACAGGAATACATAGGCATAAGATTGCGAAATCTTAGCGAGCATACTAATCAAAGACTCTAGGTCCAGTACCTTCATACATCAGCCAAAGACTTTAGGTTTCATACCTTAGTCATCATTCATCCCCATTTTCAACAAAAAACAAAAACTCTCTCTCACATTTCCTAAGAAACTTTCCCAACCCATTAACGGATAAACACCATCAAGTACTAAGCGAAACCTAAAGCTAATATCCTGTGGATAACCACATATAGGATGGGTAATTGACAACTCCCCATTGTATAACCTGACCCCGGACCCCCCAATCTCTTTAAAAGCATTTGTTCAGTTAAACATTCGCGTGCAAGGTTAGTTTTAGATAGCTTCCCTTTCCCTTCCAGCTTCACGGGATAAATAAGAAATCAGAAAGTAGCACCCCCTCCTCATTGTGGGGAGAAACCCAAAAACCAACGATAAGGTGGTCGCGTCACCGACAAAAATCGCTCACTACAGTAAAATGGTGACTCTGCTGGGGAGTCATTGTTTGTATAGGACTAGGATTATAGCTCCTAAGAGGTTTAGGATGTTAGTTTTGGGAATAAATATATATATCGCTTTTCCTACTTGATATCCGTGTTTATTTTTCTGCTAATGGGACTACGGGTGATGCCGCATGTGGAAAGTTTGAGTGACACCTAAGATAAGTGATGGCATTAGATGGGTAATCTTACAGGGAGTGACTCCCAAATAAGAGACCCCAGTAGACCATCGAATCAGTGGAGATACCCTTTGCGGATTCAATGTCTAAACGACTTCGGTTGTTGAAAGCAGATTGTTCGATTGTGGTATCCATGAAACTGAGGATTTAGTAGGCTGAGACCATGTTACTATTTTGTAGTGCGGAAGCTATCGGAAATAGTTGTCACGCGAGGTTTACCAGCCAAGGTTTACCAGTCAAGTTTTTGATAAAGAAAGCTCTGTACTTTGCTAGTATAGGGAACGTGACTGCTTTTGAGAGCGTCTTTGTTTTGCTCACCTACGGGTTATTTCTGTTTCCCAACATTGATAACTTCGTTGATATCAATACCATTAAGATTTTTCTAATTGGAATCCCTATACTAACCTTGCTCGCAGATGCTTATCATTATGTACACTTAAGGAATTTGTACAGTGGAGGAATGATCACATGCTGTGTACCCCTGCTATACAAATGGTTCACTTCCCATTTGCCAAAGTCTGCTGCTTTTTGGGATCATAAGAGTACTTTACGTTGGTCACAGAGAATCATGTCTCTTACCAACTCTGACATAGATTGGTACAATCGAATCTATGATGGGATAAGAATCATTGACCGTTATGGAAACTTCCCTAATATACCCCTCATAGGAACTATAGGAGGAATCAACTATCATCCAGTTTTAGCTCATCGTTAATTTGGATACCTGATGAGACATGTCTCGCGTAATGTTCATATGGAAGGTCTTTTCTTCAAGAAAGGAGAAAATGACAGGGCACTAAAGACTGAAATAGTGCATGCCTGGAAACATGTTCATAGGAAAGGAAAAGAGTCTCTAGGAAAACCGGACTATGTCTCCGTGGAACCTTATCTCCACTGGGTACAAACTAGAGCTCTCAAGCTAAGGATGCCTTACCCTCGTCAAGAAGTTCTTCCGTTAAAGGAATTTGTCCTTTATTTTATGTCTGATACGGAAAAACTTCAGGTCACTCTCAACAAAGTTCAACAGGAGAAGAAGTCTTGGAAGAACAAGTACCGCATTCTCAATGTGGAGCGTAACAAAATACAGCAACTGTTAAAAGAAAAAGACGCTCTGATCGAGATTTTAGAGCAACATATAGTAGAAAATCAAGAAGACCAAAGGAATTTGTTCGCTCCTTTCACTTGGCAAAGGAATGACAACCCGACAACGGCTCAAGAGCCCCGGTCAAAGAAAAGGAAAGTACCCGAACCAGCACCAGAGCTCTCCTCAGAGTGGACTCAGGATCCATAAGTTTAGACATTTCCTTTTACAGCACTTTGTAAATTACTGTATTTCCATTTTCGCAATCTTTAAATTCAATAAAACGGGGTTTCCCCATTGTATGATATTTGCAATCCAATTGTTGAAGTTTCTTTTGATTAAACAAAAAATAATAATATAATCATTGCATATCATTCATCATTCTCACATAACGCATTCTTCCTCCCTATGAAACTCATGTTTGTGTCTCGATTCTAGAGTCAAGCTGTCTCATTCATATAATACTCAGGCCAATCGACAAAAGAAAATGGATAATCTCGAGGAAGAGAACAGAGAGTTGAGAGAAGAACTCGACGCTCTGAAAGAAGATCTGAGGAAACTTCACAATGACATGCAAGCTCTGGCAGCAACTCAGATACAAAGGACAGTGATCTCAGAGATCATATCGACGCCCATAGTGGAAAAGTATGATCCTCGGTATAACATGCCTAAAGATCGTCCCTGGGGCATGCCACTCAACTATATCCCGGAAGGATATATTCTGCCGATAACGGAAGATCCAGAAACTGCAGCAGGAACCATTGGGACTGAAGGTTACAAACTTCGGGAAAGCAAAGATACAAGGGGAATGACAGCAACTCCTGAAGGTTACAAACTTCAGGAGAGAGAAGCACCAAGAGTCACTGCCGTAATGACTATGCCACCACCCGTGGTACAAGCTATCCCGGAAGGGCAAATTCCACCGATACCTTCTGGTGGAAACGAAAGTATGTACGACAGAATGAATGAGTTCCAGGAGCAATTCCTGGAGATGCTGAAGGAACTGCATGCCATTCGCGGTCAGGATCTATTCGGAAAGGATGCCGCAGACCTTTGTTTAGTCCCCAATGTGAAAGTTCCGCACAAATTCAAGGTGCCCGAATTTGAAAAGTACAAGGGTAACTCTTTCCCACAAAGTCATTTGGTGATGTACGCTCGAAGGATGTCAACTCAGATAGAAAACCAATAGCTATTGATCCACTATTTTCAAGATAGTTTAATCGGTGCCGCACTCAAATGGTACATGGGTTTAAACTGCACTAAGATCGTCACTTTCAGGGATCTTGGCGCTGCCTTTGTTCAACAATATAAGTATAACCTGGACATGGAACCAGACAGAGATCAACTCAGAGCCATGTCGCAGAAGGATAAGGAAACCTTCAAGGAATATGCTCAAAGATGGCGTGAAATTGCCACCTAGAGTTGTCCACCTCTTGAGGAAAAAGAGATGACAAAGATCTTTTTGAAAACCTTGAGCTCATTTTACTATGATAGAATGGTCGTCAGTGCGCCCAGCGACTTCACTGAGATGGTAGGCATGGGAGTTCGTCATGAAGAAGCAGTCCAAAAAGGACGTCTAGTTAAAGATGTTGGACCATCAAGCAGTACCAAAAGATACGGTAGTGCTCTCCCTAAGAAAAAAGAGCAAGATATTGGTAATATCTCTCTCGGAAAGCATAGGCGACGGTACCAACCAGTAGCAGCTGTAACTCCTGCTACCAACCCTTCGTCTGTTCCAACGTACCAACCTCAGGTTGCTCAGAGCCAACCGAATCAACAACAATATCAAAAAAGGACACAACAGCCTCTTCAGCAGGCTCGTCCTCAGTACAACAACAATCGTACAACGTGACCACTTGGGTTTGACCCTATACCGATGTTGTACGCAGAACTGTTTCCACTACTACTGGTTAAGAGGCACGTCCAAACCAGGGCTCCTCTTGCGATACCGGAGAATCCGCCTTTTTGGTTCAAAGCAGATCAGACTTGCCCTTACCATTAAGGAGGACCAGGGCATAACATAGAGAATTATCTCAGCTTCAAATCCGATGTACAGAAGCTTGTTAGGAGCGGGGTACTATCCTTCAAGGATACGAATCCTAATGTTCAGACGAACCCGTTGCCTCAACACGAGAAAGCTGCAGTAAATTTGATAGAGGAAGAGTCTAACCATAGCTATCAAATTCATGATGTACTCTTATTGGAAGCCAACCTGGTCAAGATGCATTGCAGACAGAGCGGATACAGTCATATACCGGCTCATAATTATCACCAGTGTGATATATGGTCTAAAAATAATCAAGGATGTTCTGTGGTGCAATCAGCTCTACAGGAACAGATGGATCTCGGATGGATCCAAGATCACCGAATCCGTGAAGTCAACATGACTTATACAAGTTCCAACATCATTCAAAACCACGACATCCGTGCAATGAATGTCAACTTGGTGTCAATGCACTCAAGGCAAAGCCAACGTCATGACCTGCCACTGCACGATTACGATTCGTGTCTGATCTGCTCGGTAAACAATCAGGGATGTTATTTTGTACAAGAGGCCCTCCAACGTCAGATGGTTCTTGGATGGATTCAGGACTACCGTGATAGAAGTCATTATCAAGTGAATATGATCCAAATCTTTGATATTCGCTTGATGAATACCAGCTTGGTGGAATTACACGCTTCACAAGTCCAGCTCGGTTTTCTGACTTCGTATGAATATCAGAACTGTAAAGTGTGTCGTGAGAGTGACCAAGGATGCGCACTCGTTCAAAGAGCACTGCAACACTTGTTGAACCACTGGTGGCTTCCGATCTACCTAGATGAAGACACCCAACAAATCAGTATGACTGATGAGAACCCTACTAGGCATCAAAATCAGGATATTCAATTAATGGAAACCAATCTAGTAAGGTTACACTGCATACAAAGTAGACGTGGATGGGTGCCACCACACAACTATGAGCGCTGTAGAGTTTGCTCAGAGGATAACCAAGGATGCAACCTCATGCGAGCAGCTCTTCAGATTCAGTTGGACCACAAAGAGGTTCAACCCTGTTCAAGCTCTGGTTCAATTAAGACAATGTCAGGCTATCATCCTAATCAAGGCAAGGATGTTGTCTTGATCCCTAAACGAGAAGTGGCCAAAGATGTATGCGCCATAATCCCTTTACTCCATGAATCAAGAGTCCCTCTTGATAGTGGAAAGGTTCTCAACCTTGAACCAATTGAGGCCGGCTATGATGGTCAGAAAAATCAAAAGGCTCCTGTAGTTATCTATCTGCCAAGACCAGTACCGTACAAATCCGATAAGGATATCCCTTACAAATATGGTGTGACAACAATTAAGAATGGAAAAGAAGTTCCATTACCCTCCGTCGTGAATACTACTGACATCATTCGAATAACACGGAGCGGTCAAATATTCAACCGAGGGGGTGGAGAACCCACCAAAGAAAAGGAACCTCAAACAGAAGTTCCTAATCAACCAGTCGGTCCAACCAGTGATCCCGACCTTTCAAAGAACAATGATGAGATGCTGAAGCTCATCCAGAAGAGTGAATACAACATTGTAGATCAACTGGTACAAACTCCTTCAAAAATATCTGTGTTATCTCTATTACTCAGTTCCGAAGCCCACAGAGAGGCTCTACAGAAAGTCTTAGAGCAAGCCTTTGTGGAACAAGATGTAACAATAAGACAATTCGACAACATCATCTCCAACGTCACTTCCTGCAACAACTTAGGATTCAGTGATGAGGAATTGTCGGAAGAGGGCCAAAATCATAACATGGCACTCAATATTACAGTCAACTGCCAGGACGATGCTTTAGCCAGCATACTGGTAGACACCGGATCGGCTCTGAATTTTATGTCGAAGTCCACTCTAATGCGACTATCATTTAAAGGATCTCCGATGAGAGGCAGTGAGGTCGTTGTCAAAACATTTGACGGATCCCAAAAAACATTTATCAGTGAAGTCGACCTTCCCATAACTATCGGTCCTCACACTTTCCAAGTCACTTTCCAAGTCATGGACATCCGGGCAGCATACAACTATTTGTTAGGAAGACCTTGGATACACGAGGCTGGGGCAGTCACTTCGACACTCCACCAGAAACTGAAGTTCGTCAAGAACGTCCAACTAGTCACAGTCTGTGGAGAGCAAGCCTTGATCGTGAGTAACTTATCGTCGTCCACTTGTGTAGAACCAGAGGAGGTTGTAGGAATCCAGTTCCAAGCACTTTCAGTGAGCAATGACAACCAATCAGAAAGAGGAACGTTGATTTCCTCGTACAAAGATGCTCTCGAAGTAATCAAAAGTAACAATACAAAAGGATGGGCACAGCTTGTCATTCCTACCGATAATAAGACAAAGAAAGGTCTTGGTTTTTCTTCAACCTGTACCCAGACAGCTAGTAACGATGAAAGCCTTTATCCCAAAGAGGACTTCTTCCACAGTGGAGGTTTCCTTCACCCAGTATCTCAAGAAGTACATACCATCAGCGAGGGTGACTTCTCCGATACAGATGCATAGTGGAAGTCCTATCTTAACGAAGACAGTTATATGTCTCAGGAAGAGGTGCCTACGCCATTTTGCTTTCCCACACAGAGTCCGAGATATATACCAAGATCAGACGTCAAATTGATATACGGAGATTGTGATCCTGAGGGATGTCGTGCTCCACCAAACTCATTAGAGGAGGACACTCTGATGAAAGACAACTTTGACCATGACAATTATGGCCCGATGGATGGCCTGCCTATCTGGCAGCCGTACCCAGGAGACTTGCGCCAAAAGAGTCAGCCGAACGATGCATATCAGCTGAGCATCATTGAAAAGAATACCTGCGTTCTCACAGAATCATGGGATCATTACTCAGGGTATTTAGAAAATATCCAGTACAACGATGAATTTGCAAAGATTGCAGGACAAAAGTTCCTTAACTATGCTTTTCCCGAGGTCAACATCATCGAAAGGGATGACTCCTCTAGTTCCAAAGAAGTGTGGGACACCTTAGGACAATCGAGTGGCAAATTTGACTTCATGGTCAACTACATCACTCCTGAAAGCTCTCGTATCAGGCTCGAAGACATCCAGCTAGCTGGATGGGGAGATCCACTTGAGAGTACAAACATTGTGCAAGATACAACAGAAGAATCCTCCTACGACAACTCTGTCTGGGAGACAGATTCCAATGATCCTGCTCCACCAGAAATCAGCGTCATTTCTGAAGACAAGTCAAGAAAGAAGGTACCAGACCTTGTGATTCACCGAGGAGTTTGCCGCCAATGGGTTGCTGTCAACGTTCCGAAAGTCGTTCATAAGTCTAAGTAATTGTCGTCTTTGTCTTAACCTTTCACCCTGCCCAGGTGAAATGGATGTTTTGATAATGCTCACTTTCTGTAAATGTACCTCTTCGCTTTGCCCGAAGCGACAAAGTTTTGTTTTATAGGGTTGTGGTTTCAAGAATCGACAAAATCATAAATAAAATAATGTCGTTCTGTAATTTCCGCATTTATTATTGTTTTCTCTTTTCATTTTTTCAGAAAATGGTAATCCTAAAAACAACTCAAATAATAAAAACAAGCATTTTTCAGAAATTACACTACACACACTCTTGCATTCTCTCTATCTCTTCTAAAAACAAATCATCACGTCATGCAGATTACTTGTTTTAAGCCCCATTGAAAAATACGATCCAATGCCTTTTCCCAACTTTGAATTCCCGGTATTTGAGGCTGAAGAAGAAAATGACGAAGAAATTCTAGAAGAGATCTCCCGATTACTTAGACAAGAGGAAAGGTCCATTGAACCTCACAAAGAGCCGTGGGAAACGGTCAACTTGGGTTCAGAAGAAGAGAGAAGAGAAGTCAAGATTGGGGTACTGCTCAGTCCGACTTTCAAAGAAGGTTTGATAAAGCTTCTTAAAGAGTTTCCCGATGTATTTTCTTGGTCCTATTAGGATATGCCAGGGTTGGATACTAGCATCGTGGAACATCATCTACCGTTAAGATCAGAATATCCGCCAGTAAAACAAAAGTTAAGGCAGACTCATCCAGACATGGCCATCAAAATTAAAGAGGAAGTACATAAACAAATTGACGCGAGTTTCCTCGCCACATCAGAATATCCTCAATGGTTAGCCAACATAGTGCCAATTCCAAAAAAGGACGGAAAGTTAGAATGTGTGTAGACTACAGGGATCTGAACAAACCCAGTCCAAAGGATGACTTTCCCTTACCACACATAGACATGCTGGTAGACAGTACATCAAAGTTCAAAGTATTCTCCTTCATGAATGGATTCTCGGGCTATAATCGAATCAAAATGGCACCGAAAGACTTGGAGAAAACTTCGTTCATCACCCCATGGGGTACCTTTTGTTACAAGGTAATGCCATTCGGTTTGAAAAACGTCGGGGCAACATATCAAAGGGCCATGACAACTCTATTCCACGACATGATACACAAAGAAATAGAAGTGTATGTCGATGATATGATTGCCAAATCTAAAACAAAAGAGGGGCATGTGACCCACCTGTCAAAGCTATTCGAGCGGTTGAGAAAGTACAAACTCCGCTTGAATCCTAATTAGTGCACATTTGGTGTCCGTACGGGGAAACTGCTAGGGTTCATCGTCAGCCAGAAAGGAATTGAGGTTGATCCTGACAAGGTCAAGGCCATTCAAGAAATGCCTCTCCAAAGACTGAAAAACAAGTCAGGGGATTCCTGGGATGTTTGAATTACATTTCCAGATTTATATTCCTCATAACTGCGACATGCGCGCCAATCTTCAAATTACTCAAAAAGAATCAGGACTGCGTTTGGACAGAAGACTGCTAAAACGCCTTCGACAGTGTCAAGGAATACCTGTTGAACCCACCGATTCTATCACCTCCAGTGGAAGGAAGACCACTGATCATATACCTAACAGTCTTGGAAGACTCAATGGGTTGTGTACTTGACCAACAATACGAAACATAAAGAAAAGAGTCTGCCATTTACTATTTAAGCAAGAAATTCACCGACCGTGAAACTCGATACACTATGCTTGAGAAAACTTGCTATGATCTGGCTTGGGCAGCCAAACGTCTTCGCCAGTATATGATTCATCACACTACTTGGTTAATATCCGAAATGGATCCAATCAAGCACGTCTTTGAAAAGCCTGCTCTTACGGGAAGGATAGCCCGTTGGCAGATGTTGTTATCAGAATACGACATCGAGTACCATGCTCAGAAAGTCGTTAAAGGAAGTGTTTTAACCGATCATTTGGCTCATCAATTGATTGACGATCAGGAATCAGTCGGATTTGACTTCCCAGACGAAGATGTCATGTACTTGAAAATGAAAGATTGCGATGAACCGCTACCCAGTAAAGGGCCAGAACCAGGTTCGCAATGGGGACTAATTTTTGACGGAGCTGTCAATCAATATGGAAATGGAATTGGGACAATCATCATAACACCTCAGGGTACCCATATTCTTTTCACCGCCCGACTGAAATTCCAGTGTACAAACAACGAGGCCGAATACGAAGCTTGTATCATGGGTCTCGAAGAAGCGATCGACTTAAGGATCAAGAACTTGGATGTATATGGCGACTCAGCCTTGGTTATCAATCAGGTCAAAGGAGATTGGAACACAATACCAATCAGGACTGATTCCTTACAAAGACTACGCGAGAAGGTTGTTACCCTTCTTCAACAGAATCGAGTTTCATCACATCCCTCGTGAAGAGAATCACATGGCTGATGCATTGGCCACTCTCTCTTCCATGATTAGTGTAGGTCAATGGAACGACATACCTAAGATCGACATAATGCGCCTTGAAAGGCCCGCATACATTTTCACGATCGAAGCAGTCATAGACGACAAACCATGGTATCAAGATATCAAATGCTTCCTTCAGAAACAAGAGTACCCACCTGGGGCATCCAGAAAAGGCAGGAAGACCCTCAAAAGATTGGCAGGCAGCTTCTTGCTGAATGGTGATACACTCTATAAGAGGAACTTTGACATGGCCTTGCTTTGATGTGTAGACAGACCAAAAGCAAACATGCTGATAAAAGAAATTCACGAAGGATCCTTTGGCACTCATGCCAACTGACACACAACGGCGAGAAAAATTCTGAGAGCAGAGTACTACTGGTTGACCATGGAATTCGACTGCTACAAGTACATGAGGAGATGTCACAAGTGTCAGATATACTCAGACAAAATCCATGTACCGCCAACGCATCTCAAAGTTCTATCTTCCCCGTGGCCTTTTTCTATATGGGGGATCGACATGATTGGCATGATCGAACCCAAACCTTCGAACAGACATCGGTTCATCCTGGTAGCCATTGACTACTTCACCAAGTGGGTCGAAGCAGCGTCATATGCCAATGTAACCCAACAAGTAGTGGTCCGATTTATTAAAAACAATCTCATATGTCGTTATGGTGTTCCAAGCCAGATCATTACTGACAATGGGTCCAACTTGAACAATAAGATGATGAAAGAGTTGTGTGCTGAGTTCAAGATTGAACACCATAACTCATCTCCCTACCGACCCAAGATGAACAGAGCGGTAGAAGCGGCTAACAAGAACATCAAGAAGATTGTTCAAAATATGGTTGTAACCTACAAAGACTGGCACGAGATGCTACCCTTTGCTCTTCACGGTTATCGTACAACTGTCCGCACTTCAACAGGGGCAACCCGTTTCTCTCTAGTATATGGCATGGAGGTAGTGCTTCCCATAGAAGTAGAGATCCCGTCAATCCGGGTATTGATGGAAGCTAAGTTAACAGAAGCAGAATGGTGTCAAAGTCGACATGATGAACTGAATCTGATCGAAAAAAAGCGAATAATGGCTATATGCCATGGTCAGTTGTATCAACAAAGGATGAAGAAAGCGTTTGACAAAAAGGTTCGACCTCGCGTTTTCAGGAATGGAGACCTCGTGCTAAAAAAGATACAATCATTCCTCACTGATTCCCGGGGCAAATGGACTCCGAATTATGACGGCCCCTATGTGGTCAAGAAAGCTTTCTCAGGCAGCGCCTTGAGACTCGCAAGCATGGATGGAGAAGAATTTGCCTACTCCACAAATGTTGACGTAGTCAAGATATACTTTGCCTAAATAAATAAATAAATAAAAAAACGTCTCGGTGGATTGAAAATCCAAAAGGGCGGTCCAGGCAAAAATTAGAGACATAATCAAAAATCATTCCGATGGATTGGAAATCTCAAAGTACAATCTATAGCGCGGTTTTTGTGGTTTCAAATCACTATCGCTTTGGTACTACAGTTTGATTCATTTTTATCCTATTGAGCTGATTAAGGAATGGAAATAGATGTCTCCAATTAACCCTGCTTGCATACTGAGGTTAAACAGTCAAAACTGTTGGTTTACAGATGCTATCAAAAGGGGGGTTTTTCTTAGGGTTATGCGCTTAAGAACGAAAGTGTCTTTACTGTATAGGGGTGTTTTTGGTTAGGATGCTAGGCTGAATTTTCAATGGTTGATATATGAAGGGACTGGAGTGGGAGTGTTTATTGATTGTGCTCGCTAAGATTTTTGCAATCTTATGCCTACGTATTCCCGTTTGGCTAAACAGGGAAATCAGAGCGATCATAGTTCCTCCTATTCTATGGGAGGAAATAGATGTTTTGATGTCTTGTTCAAAGCTCAAGACATGAAGCTAAAGGTGATTTGTATCTTGTTCAAAGCCCAAGATGTGAAGCTAAAGGGGTCCTGACTGAGAGGGAATTTGTCATCTCTAAAGAGGAATTGTTGATGTTTGTATGCTGTGAGCCAGGCACAAATTTGATGCTAAAAGGTTGATTGACTCAACTGGGGATTTCCTTATACAAAGCCTAAGAAGAGGCTAAAAATTTGACTTTTCCGGAAAAAATGTTCTTTCTGTCTTGTACAAAGCCCAAGATTGAGGCTAAAAAAGGTTCACTCAACAAGAGAGGATTTTTTATATGTCTTGTACAAAGCCCGAGACGGAGGCGAAAAGAAGTTTGACTCGACAAGAGAGTTTTATTTGTCTTGTACGAAGCCAAAGACGGAGGCTAAAAGGGTGATGGACTCAACAAGAGAGTCTTTTATACTCAACAAGAGAGTGTTTCTGTGTGTCTTGTACATAGCCCAAGACGGTGGCTAAAAGGAGATTGACTCAACAAGAGAGTCTTTTATACTCAACAAGAGAGTGTTTTTCTATCTCGTACGAAGCCCGAGATTGAGGCTAAAAAAAGAGGTTGACTCAACAAGAGAGTCTTTTATACTCAACAAGAGAGTGTTTTTCTATCTCGTACGAAGCCCGAGATTGAGGCTAAAAGGAGGTTAACTCAACAAGAGAGCCTTTATACTCAACAAGAGATTTTTATGTGTCTTGTACGAAGCCCAAGATGGAGGCTAAAAAAGGGGTTTGACTCAACAAGAGAGTCTTTTACACTCAACAAGAGAGTTTTTATGTGTCTTGTACGAAGCCCAAGACGGAGGCTAAGGGGGTTGGACTCAACAAGAGAGTCTGAAAAGGTTAGCTCCGCTGGGGAGGATCATTTGTACAAAGCCCAAGAGGAGGTTGTCTTACTGCCGAAGGTCACTGAGATTCCTAGGCAGGTCCAAGTGTGGGGTACTCTCATGTGAGAGACTGGGCTTCTGCTTATGTTTTGGAGGAACTTGAGAATGTCTTTGAGACTCAAGACGTTTAGACTGTCCAAGTCTAGAGTTTTATCTTTTGTACGATGCCCAAGAAAAGGCACGGGTATTAGGGGAAGGGTACCAACCCTAAAAAGACCGGAGTTTTGACACTGGAAAGACTGTTCTTTCAAAGGATGACTAAGTTCTGTCTTATACCTTTAAGAGGTCGTCAGGGTCCTTGTATTAAGCCCAAAAGAAGGCATGAGAACTTCTAAGAAGCCGAAGGGTCCTTGAACAACGCCCAAGAGGAGGCAGGGATGCTTTTAGGAAGCCTGTGGGTCCCCAAACCACGAGAAGTTCAAGACATTCTATTCACAGAGAATAGATCAAGCCAGGAAAGTTTGAGGATTTGGAAGAAACTCAAGAGATGCCATTCACGGAGAAAAGATCATCTCTGGGGAGTTAGAGTTTCTTTGACAATTTCTAAGGATGACAGTCTGAGAAAAGGTTCACCGAGAATACTGCATTTCTCTTTGTTCCATATTGTTTAACCCCAAGAGGAGGGAAGACTGTATCTGGAATCCTACAGGGATCTAGTTTTGTTTGTATTCAAGAGTGACCAACGGGCTTTACCTAGTTCTAGACGTAGTTGCCGGGGAAAACTCTAAATAACTATACTAGTATTACACAATGGATATGTGACAAGTATATAAAAGGATATGAAAGAATACTTACAGTGAAACAACCCCACAATACAGTTATTTACATATGAAAGCAGTAAAAGAAAGCGGATAAACACTTACCCGTTGTAGAGCTTCCATGCTGTTGTTAGTCGTTCAACAAAGAAAGTTTTGATAACAACATATATTTGAATCCAAAATCAAAGGAGAAAGTGTTTTGAAAAGGTTGTTGGGGCTTACAGCTCAAGGAGAGGCCCAAGGTTTTATCAGTGATCGCACCGTCGTTTTGAATTTGTACAGGGACTTATACCAGTGACTGAGGCCCAACAAGGTTTTCTGTACAAAGGGATGGGTCTTACACTCTCTCAAGAAGCCCAAAAGTGTTTAAAGAAAAGGAATGGGGATTATAACACAAGGGTAGGCCCAGATGATTTGATTTTTGAACTGGCGATTGCACCGAGATTTTTCTTTTAATGCAGAGGGACTTATACAATATCTGAGGTCCAAAATGTTTTGGTTAAAAGGGGGTTAGGTCTTACACTCTATTAGAGACCCAAAAGAGGTTATTTTTGTACAAGAGGTGGGGCTTACAACTCAGGGAGAGGCCCAGGGTGGACTGTGATCGCACCGTTGTTTTGAAAATTCTCGGGGACTTATACAATTGTCTGAGGCCCAAAATGTTTGGCTTTCAAAAGGGGTTGGGTCTTACACTCTATTAGAGGCCCAAAAGTGTTTGAAAAAGATTGATGAGGGTTGAATTAATCAAAACCCTAATTTGTTTTCAAAATATATTTTAATTGAATACAAATTCAATTCAAATGATCAAAATTGTTAAACATGTGTGAAAACAAATTGTGATCTTGGATCAATGTTTCAAAAATCATGTTTCTATCCACAAAATGATTGGAAATCAATTAAGTTTGGAAAATCAAGGGAGAAAAAATATTTTAAATGTTGAAAATTAAATAAAATATTAATTCTTTGCAAAAATATAAAGTATATGAAATACTTAATATTTTTGGGATTTTTTGGTGAAATAAAATATTTTAACATTTTTGTGAATTATTAAAAAAAGAATCAACTCAAAATCATTAAAACTCAGAGAGAAATTAATTTTTGAATCAATTAAATAAAATCACAAAATTCAAATATTCAAATGTTCAAAAATGGTGCCAAGAACATGCCAAGAACACGCGCCACCCTCTGTTTCTGCAGATTTGCATTTTCTATCCAATCTCACTGAATACTTGATGATATCATGTAATCTACACATCAATCTGCTCGTTTTCACCTCACGATCATGTCTATGGTCTTTAATTTCATTTATTTTAAGCATGGAATAAGAAATCAAAGAGAAACCTCAAGAACCCTAAAATTTGCATGAAGGCTCAGAAATTCCATACACGATTCAAACAAAGCAATTGATTGAGGGTAAACACTTTATGCATGATTATGAACATATGGCCAAATTATTGTGCAGCAAAATATGCATGGATCATAGAGTTAGAAGAGCTCAGGCCTACCTCTTGCAGCTGGTGATCGTGTTTTGTGTTAGAGGTATTGTAAGCTGGTTCCAATGATTTGCACAGCTTCCTTAGGTGCCAAGTGATGTGTCTGAATGCTTGGAGTGGTTTGAAACAAGCTGAAACTTGAGATGGTACCACAACTACACCTCTGTCAAGAACTTGAGCAGTTGGCAAGTGATTTTGTAATTTTGGTGTTACAGATGTTATGTGAGTGCTTGGATCACTTCTATATGATGTTTATTAGGTGTGTGTGTGTGATTGGTTTGGTTGGAATTGCTCTCAAACTCAAAACCCGATAGTGACTTACTTTGGAAGGCAATTTTGGAGTGAAGGAAGAGATTTTGAGGAAAGCATATGTTTGATGGCTTTGGTGTACTCAAACTGACCACAAATGAGCTCTATTTATAGTAGAGAAAGTTTGTTTTGCAAGCAATAGTGAATGGCAACTGCTGCAGAAGTTTGGCAAATGTTGATCAATAGGAATCCAAGTCTCCTCTAGCTATTGACTAGAGGTTAGAACACAGAACTGTGGTTCCCTAGTTCTTGGATAAGTCTTGACTGAATTCAGTTGGAAGAGGCTCAATCCATGCCACCTTGGTGCATCCATTAAATGCTCCAAAACAAAATTGGAGTCTTGTCCCTCTTTTAGGCATTTCTAGGTTTGGCATGCTACTTTTGGTTCCAAGGACTTGGGAGGCTGATGGATCACTGTTTGTCCCTCCTTGGTCTCCCCCTGAGGTGTTCAGATGGATAGACTTGTTGGTTATTTGCACAAATTGGGCAAATCGAGCAAAATGCACAAATTTACCTTGCCATGACAGTTTGCAGCAAGGCACATTGTCATTGTCATATCTCATGGCTCAAGTGGAATTTGGTGGAGTTCTTGGCCATTTTGGAAAGCTCTCATATGATACAACACATGTGTGATCATAGTTTTTCTTGACACTTTTTGGATCCAAGTGAAAAATTCCCTTACATTTTGGAAAAAGCGAGAGAGATTCTGACTTAGTGAAAATTTCACTAAGTGTTGGAAAAAAGTGAAATTTTCACTTTTCTTGATTTTGATCATTCCATACCTTAAAATCCATGAGTAAGTGGAATGAGTGGTAGTTGAAGCTTTTGTAGAGTGTCATGAGAGATACAAATCCAGCTTTGAATGGGAGAAAATGACCTTGTGGTTTAGGAGATATGATCCCCCAAAGTTGGTACCCTAACCACTTTGTTCCATAACTTAGAAAATTTCTAAGTTATTTATGGTTACCCCTTTTACAAGTTATCCTAATTTTCTTGATTTTTCTTGATGAATGATGATTCCAATCACACATTAACATCATTTTAGGGTTAAGGGACCATAATTGATCAAAAAGTCAAAAAGTCAAACTTTGACTTTTTGGCACAGTTGACTTTTTGTCAAATGACTTCCAAACTGTGCGATCCTTTATGAAATTAAGTCCTTGACCTAAATCAAACTTGATAGATGGATTCCATATGTGTTATAGGGTGTTTTGACTTATGTCCCAAGGTTTGGGAGCATGTTCTGATCAAAAGCCAAAGGTACAATTGACTTTTTCCTCAAAACCCTAACTATGGTCCAGATGAAATTGAGACTTGTGAATAAAGCTTCTTGGATTAATCCATTGTTGCAAATGGATTAATGTGGTATATAGGAGACCCTCAAATCATGTCTTGAGGTTTTGGCTCATGTTTTGTCCCAAAAGTCAACTTAGGGGTGAATTAGGTCAAGAAACCCTAATTCCTGATTCTTGATGAATGCATCCCCTAAGGCTATTGACTTGATGATTGGGGTCCATGAGGTCCCATGGAGTATTTTAAGTTATGCTTTGAAGTATTGGCTCATGCCCAGAGGAAAATTTCCACCTGGAGGCCCTGGTAGACCAAAACCCTAATTTGGTGACACTAATGATCTTGAGACTTGATCCACCTAGAATGCTGCAGCCTTGTGCTTGATTCTTGATGTGGGAGTCCTCTTGATCCTTTGTGGATGTTTGAGAGGTTTAGACAAGTTGAAGATCATGTCCTTTCTTTATTGATCCTTTGTCTAAGAGCTCTGGGAGGGCTTGAAACCCTAATTCCTGATTGCAGTGAATGCTCACCCATCTTTGGGGAGACTAATGAGTGTGAAAGTTCATCCATATTGTGATGATGGTTTTCAAAATGATGGGAATCTTGGTGGTCAAAATTTAGGGTATGACAAATGCCCCTATTTAATCTTCTTGGACCCGAAGGTGTGAATGGCAAAGGTATTCGGGCATTCGGGGTGCAAGAGGATTATATATCGGAATACCCGAAATTTTGATGGTGGTTATGAATAGCAGTTTGCTTATCCATCTTCTTTAGATAAGCAATGATGCTTAGAAAAGGTAGAAACTTCTCCTCGATCCTAGTCTTCAGCCAAGGAACTGGTCTCAATTTTCTTTTGAAATAAACTTCCCCTCGATCCCGGTTTCCTACCAAGGAACTGGTCTCAGTTTCTGATACAAACTTCCCCTCGATCCTAGTTTCCTACCAAGGAACTGGTCTCAGTTTTTGAAATAAACTTCCCCTCGATCCCGGTTTCCTACCGAGGAATTGGTCTCAGTTTCTAATACAGACTTCCCCTTGATCCTGGTTTCCTACCATGGAACTGGTCTCAGTTTCCGAAATAAACTTCCCCTCGATCCTGGTTTCCTACCGAGGAACTGGTCTCAATTTCTGATACAAACTTCCCCTCGATCCTGGTTTCCTACCAAGGAACTGGTCTCAGTTTTTGAAATAAACTTCCCCTCGATCCTGGTTTCCTACCGAGGAACTGGTCTCAGTTTTTGATACAAACTTCCCCTCGATCCTGGTTTCCTACCCAGGCACTGGTCTCAGTTTCTGAAATAAACTTCCCCTCGATCCTGGTTTCCTACCGAGGAACTTGTCTCAGTTTCTTTTGTCAATAAACTTTCTTGACAAGGGACACTATTTGTAGCGGTTTTCCTCAAACATCTCGCGGAATTTTCATGGGGAGACGCCATTTGATGGGAAAAAGTTTTGATGTCAGACTTACTGGGGACCCCATCTGTCTGACTATAGAGGTACACAAACTTCTCTGTTTGGAGACGCCATTTGTCGACTCTACTGGGGAAAACGAGTCTCGTAAGAGACTGCTTCCGTTTGGGGATATTACATCATACTTTTCTCAAGGTCTTCTCAGAGAAATGCCATATGATGTACCCCAATTTTGAGGTGTCGATGACTTCATTAGCATTGACTTTCTGGAGAGAAGAACCAATGTGCTGCTGAGAGTCTTTAGTTGCGAGGCTTTCTCTGGGGATTTTCCTTAATCCGGGAAAGCGAAGACATCATCTTTATTGGCGAAGAGTGACGTTTGTTGAAGGTTTTCTTACCTTTTCAGAGGTTCAAGTTATCAAAGTGGTCAAGGAACGTCTCTAATCCAGAGATAAACTTGGAGAGAGATTACTTAGATGATTAACTTCCTGACGAGGAACGAACTGACAACTCAATCGATAAGAGGACTTTTATTACTAGGGGATAAGACCAACTAGAGTGATAGTGATGTGATATGAATATGAATGTGAATCAATGCATGATGTATGTATGTATATGCTGACAAAACTGATGCGACATACAGACTAATAGATGAACATGACTGGATACTCGGCCATAGTGGGAGATGAAAAGTATCACTGGTTCAAGATAGCAATTCTGCCTAGCTTAGGAGAGATAGTCCACGCGGGGAAAACTGTTGGTCGGGCTTAGGAGATAAGAACTCTGTCAGGGGTGTCAGACGGAATATTCGCATCTGGCACCGCTGATCCTTCATTCAAGTGCACTGGCTTAGAAGGAGTACTTTGATTCTGCACTTTGAGGTTCGATTACTTCTGGAGAAGCGATCGATGTTCTTTTGATGTTCAACAGTCAAAAGAAATTGCCATCTTTATTTTAAAAGCATAAAAACTTTAACAAGTAAATTCATTTTTGTTTTGTTTCAAGAATCGCTAATCATGTTAAAATGTCATTTTGTAAAGCTAAAACAAAAAAGAATTGCAAACAAAAGCACTAGGGCTCAAATTTTATTGACAGGATGGAAATCAGTCAAGCGCGTGATTCCATAGAGTATTTACAAAGTTAGAAAATGGTAATTTTATGGGAAAACGGCTACATTGAAACATAACGACCATTATCCTTCTACTAACTTTGAATTCGGAGCATCCTGAGCTTCTGTCGAAGATGACGTTGATCGAGATTTCTGTCGGATGGCGCGACTGCTAAGGAGTTAAATTGATCAGACATAGTTACTTGCCATGAATCCCTAATTTTTTTCTGGATCGTACTTTGAGATTTCCAATCCACCGGGATGATTTTTTGATTATGTCTCTAATTTTTTCCTAGACCTCCCTTTCGGGTTTTCAATCCACCGAGACGTTTTTTTCTTTTTTTTTTTTAATTTAGGCGAAGTATTTCTTGACTACATCAACATTCGTGGGGTAGGCAAATTCTTCTCCATCCATGGTTGCGAGTCTCAAGGCGCCGCCTGAGAAAGCTTTCTTGACCACATAGGGGCCGTCATAATTCGGAGTCCATTTGCCCCGGGAGTCAGTGAGAAATTATTGTATCTTTTTTAGCACGAGGTCTCCTTTCTTGAAGACGCGAGGTCGGACCTTTTTGTCAAACGCCTTCTTCATTCTTTGCTGATACAACCGACCGTGGCATAGCGCCGTTATTCGCTTCTCTTCGATCAGATTCAGTTCTTCGTGTCGACTTTGACACCACTCAGCTTCTGTTAACTTGGCTTCCATCAATACCCAGATTGATGGGATCTCTACTTCTAATGGGAGCACTGCTTCCATGCCATATACTAGAGAGAAAGGTATTGCCCCTGTTGAAGTGCGGACAGATGTGCGATAACCTTGAAGAGCAAAGGGTAGCATCTCATGCCAGTCTTTGTAGGTTATAACCATCTTTTGAAAGATTTTCTTGATGTTCTTATTAGCCGCTTCTACCGCTCCGTTCATCTTGGGTCGGTAGGGAGATGAGTTATGGTGTTCGATCTTGAACTCAGCGCACAACTCCTTCATCATTTTGTTGTTCAAGTTAGATCCATTATCAGTAATGATCTGGCTTGGAACACCATAACGGCAGATGAGATTATTTTTGATGAAACGGACTACGACTTGTCGGGTTACGTTGGCGTATGACGCTGCTTCGACCCACTTGGTGAAGTAATCAATGGCTACCAGGATGAACCGATGTCCGTTTGAAGCTTTGGGTTCGATCATACCAATCATGTCGATTCCCCATATGGAAAATGGCCATGGGGAAGAAAGAACTTTGAGATGCGTTGGCGGTACATGGATTTTGTCTGAGTATATCTGACACTTGTGACATCTCCTCATGTACTTGTAGCAGTCGGATTCCATTGTCAACCAATAGTACCCTGCTCTTAAAAATTTTCTCGCCATTGTGTGTCCGTTGGCATGAGTGCCAAAGGATCCTTCATAAATTTCTTTCATTAGTATGTTTGCTTTTGGTCTATCTACGCATCGGAGCAAGACCATGTCGAAATTTCTCTTATAGATTGTATCACTGCTCAGGAAGAAGTTTCCAGCCAGTCTTCTGAGGGTTCTTCTATCTTTTCTGGATGCCCCTGGTGGGGACTCTTGTTTATGAAGGAAGCATTTGATGTCGTGATACCAAGGTTTGTCATCTATGACTGCTTCGATCGTGAAGATGTAAGCGGGCTGTTCAAGGCGCATTACGTCAATCTTAGGAATGTCATTCCATTGACCTACGCTAATCATGGAAGAGAGAGTGGCTAGTGCCTCAGCCGTGTGATTCTTTTCACGAGGGATATGATGAAACTCGATTTTGTTGAAGAATGGTAACAACCTTCTCGCGTAGTCTTTATAAGGAATCAGTCCTGATTGGTATGTGTTCCAATCTCCTTTTATTTGATTGGTAACCAGGGCTGAGTCGCCATATACATCCAAGTTCTTGATCCTTAAGTTGATCGCTTCTTCGAGACCCAAGATACAAGCTTCGTATTCGGCCTCGTTGTTTGTACACTTGAATGTCAGTCGGGCAGTGAAAGGAATGTGGGTACCCTGAGGTGTTATAATAATTGCCCCAATTCCCTTTCCATAATGATTGACAGCTCCGTCAAAGATTAGTCCCCATTGGGAACCGGGTTCTGGCCCTTCACTGGGTAGCGGTTCATCGCAATCTATCATTTTCAAATACATGACATCTTCATCTGGAAAGTCAAATCCGACTGATTCTTGATCGTCAATCGGTTGATGAGCCAAATGATCGGCTAAAACACTTCCTTTAACGAGTTTTTGAGCGTGGTATTCTATATCATATTCTGATAACAACATCTGCCAACGGGCAATACTTCCCGTGAGAGCAGGCTTTTCAAAGACGTACTTGATCGGATCCATTTTGGAGATTAACCAAGTAGTGTGACGAGTCATATACTGGCGAAGAAGTTTGGCTGCCCAAGCCAAAGCACAACAAGTTTTCTCAAACATAGTGTACCGAGTCTCGCAGTCGGTGAATTTCTTACTCAAATAGTAAATGGCAGACTCTTTCCTTTTGGTTTCGTCTTGTTGGCCAAGTACACAACCCTTGAGTCTTCCACGACTGTTAGGTAGATAAATAGTGGTCTTCCTTCCACTGGAGGTGACAGAATCAGTGGGTTTAACAGATATTCCTTGATACTGTCAAAGGCAGTTTGGCAGTCTTCTGTCCAAACGCAGTCCTGATTCTTTTTGAGTAATTTGAAAATTGGCGCACACGTCGCGGTCATGAGGAATATGAATCTGGAAATGTAGTTCAGACGTCCCAGGAATCCTCTGACTTGTTTTTCAATCCGCGGAGAAGGCATTTCTTGAATGGCCTTGACCTTGTCAGGATCAACCTCAATTCCTTTCTGGCTGTCGATGAACCATAGCAGTTTCCCTGAATGGACTCCATAGGCGCACTTGTTAGGATTCAAGCGGAGTTTGTACTTTTTCAACAGCTCGACTAACTTCGACAGGTGGGTCACATGCTCCTCCTTTGTTTTAGATTTGGAAATCATATCATCGATATATACATCAATTTCTTTGTGTATCATGTCATGAAACAGAGTAGTCATAGCCCTTTGATAGGTTGCCCCGACGGTCTTTAAACCGAACGGCATCACCTTGTAACAAAAGGTGCCCCATGGGGTGATAAAGGAAGTTTTCTCCATGTCTTTCGGCACCATTTTGATTTGATTATAGCCCAAGAATCCATCCATGAAGGAGAAAACATTGAACTTTGCGGTACTGTCTACCAGCATATCAATGTGTGGTAAGGGAAAGTCATCCTTTGGACTGGCTTTGTTTAGATCTCTGTAGTCCACACACATTCTGACCCTTCCGTCCTTTTTCGGAACGGGTACTATGTTGGCTAACCATTGAGGATATTCCGATGTGGCGAGGAAACCTGCGTCAATCTGTTTCTGCACCTCCTCTTTGATTTTGATAGCCATATCCGGGTGAGTCCTTCTCAACCTTTGTTTTACTGGCGGACATTCTGATCTTGGCGGGAGATGATGCTCCACGATGCTGGTATCCAACCCTGGCATATCCTGATAGGACCAAGCGAATACATCGGGAAACTCTTTGAGATGTTTTATCAAATCCTCTTTGACAGTTGGACTGAGCAGTGCCCCAATCTTGACTTCTTTTCTTTCTTTTTCTGAACCCAAGTTGATCGTTTCCAACGGCTCTTTGTGAGGTTCGATAGACTTTTCCTCTTGTCTGAGTAGTCGGGAGATCTCTCCTGGAATTTCTTCGTCATTTTCTTCTTCAGCCTCGAATACCGGGAATTCAAAGTTGGGAGAAGGCATAGGATTGTATGTTTCGATGGGGTTTAAAACAAGCAATCTGCATGACGTGATGATTTGTGTTTAGAAGAGATAGAGAGAATGCAAGAATGTGTGCAGTGTTTTTTCCTTGGAAAAATGCTTGTTTTTATTATTTGTTGTTTTTTAGGATTACCATTTTCTGAAAAAGCAAAAAGAGAAAACAGCAAGAAAATACGGAAATTACAGAACGGCGTCATTTTATTTATAATCTTGTCAAAACTTGAAACTACAGCCCTATAAAACAAAACTCTGTCGCTTTGGGCGAAGCAAAGAGGGACATTTACAGAAAGTGAGCCTTATCAAAACATCTGTTTCACTTGGGCAGGTTGAAAGGTTAAGATAAAGACGACAATTACTTTGACTTATGAACGACCTTCAGAATGTTGACTGCAACCCATTGGCGGCGAACTCCTCGGTGAATCACAAAGTCCGGCACCTTCTTTGATTTGTCTTCAGAAATGACCCTGATTTCTGCTGGAGCAGGATCATTGGAATCAGTCTCCCAGGCAGAGTTGTCGTAGGAGGATTCTTCTGCTGTATTTTGTATAATGTTTGTACTCTCAAGCGTATCTCCCCATCCAGTTGGTTGGATGTCCCCGAGCCTGATACGAGAGCTTTCAGGAGCAGTGTACTTTACCATAAAGTCGTTTTTACCACTTGGTTGTCCTAAGGTGTCTCACACATCTTTGGAACTGGAGGGGTCATTTCTTTCAATGACGTTGACCTCGGGAAAGGCGTAGTTGATGAATTCTAATCCTGCGAACATTGCAAACTCATCGTCGTGCGGGGTATTTTCAGAATACCTCCACTGTTGAAGAAATCTTGAATAGGACAAAGACTTTCATCGTTGGCAGCAGTCTGGGTACAGGTTGAGGAAAAGCCAAGACCTATCTTTGCTTTGTTATCAGTAGGAGTGACAAGCTGTCCCCAGCCTTTCATATTGTTACTTTCAATTTCTTCGAGAGCATCTTTATACGAGGAAATCGAGGTTCCTCTTTCTGCCTGATTGCCATTGTTCACTGAAAGTTCTTGGAACTGGGTTCCGATTATCTCCTCCAGTTCTACACAGGTGGATGACGATAAGTTACTCACGATCAAGGCCTCTTCTCCACAAACTGTGACGAGTTGGTCGTTCTTAACAAACTTCAGCTTTTGGTGAAGTGTTGAAGTGACTGCCCCAGCCTGGTGTATCCAAGGTTTTCCTAATAAGCAACTGTATGTTGCCCGGATGTCCATGTCCTGGAACGTGACTTGGAACGTGTGAGGACCGATGGTTATGGGAAGATCGACTTCACCGATAACTGTTTTCCGGGATCCGTCAAACGCTTTGACAGGGACATCACTGCCTCTCATCGGAGATCCTTTAAATGATAGTCGCATTAAAGTGGACTTCGGCATAACATTGAGAGTCGATCCGATGTCTACCAGTACGCTGGCTAAGGTATCGTCCTGGAAGTTAACAGTGATATTGAGCGCCATGTTGTGACGGTGGCCCTCTTCTGGCAACTCCTCATCACTAAATCCCAAGTTATTGCAGGAAGTGATGTTGGAGACTATGCTATCAAACTGTCTGATTGTTATATCTTGTTCCACGAAGGCTTGCTCTAAGACTTTCTGTAGAGCCTCCTTGTGAGCTTCTGAATTAAGTAAAAGAGATAGTACCGAGATTTTCGAAGGAGTTTGCAACAGCTGATCAACAATGTTGTATTCACTCCTTTGAATGAGCTTTAGCATCTCATCATTGTTCTTTGGAAGGCCGGGATCATTGGATTGACCGACTGGTGGGTTAGGAACTTCTGCTTGAGGTTCCTTTTCTTTGGGTTCTCCAACTCCTCGGTTGAAGATTCGACCGCTCCGCATTACTCGACTAATGTCTGTAATATTCACGATGGAGGGTAATGGAGTTTCCTTTCCATTCTCAATTGTTGTTGCACCGTATTTGTAAGGAATAGCCTTAGTTGATTCATACGGTAGTGGTCCCGGCTGTAGCGAGCGATTTTGGACGTGGTTCTTAAGCACTGTCGCTCTTTGGGGGACTACAGGTCGATTCATTTTTATCCTATTAAAGCTGATGAAGGAAGGGAAATAGATGTCTCCAACTAACCCTGCTTGCATACTGAGTTTAAACAGCGGCCTGTTAGGTTACGGATGTTATGTGGATGTGGGGCCTCTCTCTACTTATTTTGTTCAGAATGAAATACCGGGACTATTCGTGGGGAATTTGTTAGGATACTGCGCCAGATTGGATGGAAGTAGGGGACTGTGGGTTTTTTTTATTAGTGTGCTCGCTAAGATTCTTTTGCAATCTTATGCCTACGTATTCCCGGGATAGGGAAATCAGAGCGATCGTAGTTCCTCCTATTCTATGGGAGGAAATGGTGTTTTGGTGTCTTGTTCAAAGCCCAAGACATGAAGCTAAATGTTGTTTGTATCATGTTCAAAGCCCAAGATGTGAAGCTAAAGGGTCTATTTGTATCTTGTTCGAAGCCCAAGATGTGAAGCTAAAGGGTTCCTAACTGAGAGGGAATTTGTCATCTCTAAGGAGGAGTTGTTGATGTTTGTATGTTGTGAGCAAGGCATGACTTTGATGCTAAAAGGTTGATTGTCTCAACCGGGGTTTCCTTATACAAAGCCTAAGAAGAGGCTAAAAGGTTGACTTTTCCAGGGAAAATGTTCTTTCTGTCTTGTACAAAGCCCAAGATTGAGGCTAAAAGGGTCTGACTCAACAAGAGAGTCTTTTTGTATGTCTTGTACGAAGCCCAAGACGGAGGCTAAAGGGGTTTGACTCAACAAGAGAGTCTTTTATAGTCAACAAGAGAGTGTTTTGGTATCTCGTACGAAGCCCGAGATGGTGGCTAAGGGGTGATTGAACAAGAGAATCTTTTATACTCAACAAGAGAGTGTTTTTCTATCTCGTACGAAGCCCGAGATAGAGGCTGAAGGTGTTTGACTCAACAAGAGAGTCTTTTATACTCAACAAGAGAATGTTTTTCTATCTCGTACGATGCCCGAGATGGAGGCTGAAAGGGTCTATTTGACTCAACAAGAGAGTCTTTTATACTCAACAAGAGAATGACTTTCTATCTCGTACGAAGCCCGAGATGGAGGCTGAAAGGGTTAGCTCCGCTGGGGAGAATCATTGTACAAAGCCTAAGAGGAGGCTATAGTAACTGTTTCAGTTGAGTGACAGGTCCAACAGGTTTAAAAGAGAAAATCAGTTCTTATGTGGGTAATGTTGTACTCATGGATTTGATATGAGGGTTAGGATTATTTCCTGTTCTCTAGGGAAACGGAAAGGGGTTTTGAGACTGTCCAAGTCTACAGGTGTTCTTCTCGTTCTTGAAAGGGGCTTGAGAATGTCTTTGAGACTCAAGGGTCTTAGACTGTCCAAGTCTAGAGTTTTATCTTTTGTCCTATGCTTAAGAGAAATTAAGAGACAATACATTTGCGGTAGAAAGATCTAGACTCTTTGAAAGACTGTTCTATTAAAATGACTAATTTTTGTTCCTTTACCTCTAGGAGGTCGTCAGGACAATTTGTACGAAGCCCAAGAGGAGGCTGGAAACTTTTAAGAAGCCGAGGGACAATTTGTACTAAGCCCAAGAGGAGGCTATCTTCCCGGAGGAAGAATCATTATACGAAGCCTAAGAGGAGGCTGTGAAAACTTCTAAAATGCCGACGAGTCCTTGTATAATGCCCAAGAGGAGGCGGGGATACTTTTAGGAAGCCTGTGGGTCCCCAAACCACGATAAGTTCAAGACATGTTATTCACAGAGAATAGATCAAGCCAGGAAAATTCGAGGATTTGGAAGAAACTCAAGAGATGCCATTCACGGAGAAAAGATCATCTCTAGGGAGTTAGAGTTTCTTTGACAATTTCTAAGGGTGACAGTCTGAGAAAAGGTACACCGAGAATACTGCCTTTCTCTTTGTTCCATATTGTTTAACCCCAAGAGGAGGGAAGACTGTGTCTGGTAATCTTATGGGGACCTAGTCTTGTTTGTATTTAAGAGTGACCAACAGGCTTTACCTAGCGCTAGAAGTAGTTGCCGGGGAAAACTCTAAATAAATATACTAGTATTACACAGTTGATATGAGTTTATGAAAGAAGACTTACAGTGAAACAGCCCCACAGTACAATTATACATATGAAAGCGGTAAATGAAAGCGGGTAAACACTTACTCGGTTGTAGAGCTTCCATGTCGTATTGTTAGTTGTTCAACAAAGAAAAGTTGAAAACAGTATATTACAAAATCAAAGGAGAAAGTGCTTTGAAAAGAAAATTGGGGTTTACAGCTCAAGGAGATGCCCAAGGTTTTATCAGTGATTGCACTGTCATTTTGTACAGGGACTTAGACAAGTGACTGAGGCCCAAGAAAGGTTTTCTGTACAAAGGGATGGGTCTTACACTCTCTCAAGAGGCCCAAAATGATTTTGAATGGGTCTTATAGCTCAAGGAGAAGCCCAGATGATTTTGAAAAGGGTGACAATCGCGCCAAAGTTTTGAAAACACTGTGGGTCTTATACAACGACTGAGGCCCAAAAGTTTTGGTTTTAAAAGGGGATTGGGTCTTACACTCTAATAGAGGCCCATGTGTGTTTTAAGAAAAGAAATGGGTCTTACTACTCGAGGGTAGGCCCAGGGTTATTTGTTTTAAAGCGACGAGCGCGCCGAAGTTTTTGAAAATGCACAGAGGGACTTATACAATAAGTGAGGCCCACAATGGGTTTATTTAACAAAAAGGCTTGGGTCTTACACTCTATTAGAGGCCCATGAGTGTTTAGAAAAGTTTGTTAGGGTGAAAATCAGTAAAACCCTAATTTCATCATTTTTAAAGTAATTATTCAAAGAAAATTAATTAAAATGATACAAATTCCAAATAAGTTTGAATAATCAACTTGTGATTTTGGTTTTAGGTTTGAAAAATGAGGTTTTAATCACAAGATGAATTAAAACCTATTTGGTGTTGATTTTCCAACATGAATATTTATTTTTAAAAGGTTTAAAAACAATAAAAATGAATTTATTCACAAAAATACTAATTATATTAAATAAATAATATAAATATAATTTTTTGTGGAATAAAATATTTCAACATTTTTGTGATTTTTTGCAAAACGAACCAATAAAAAATAATTAAAATTGAGTGAGTTATTAATTTTTCAAATCATTTAAAATAAATATGAAAAATAACAAAAAATAAGAAAAAGTGGTAAAAAAGAGATCTGGGCGAGGGGGTTTCGAACCCCAGACCTCTCGCTTGCCAATACACACAAAACCAGCTGATCAACCACTTGGGCGCAATGCCAATTCAAATATAGTATGACAAATGAAAAATATATAGAGAACTTGGTTGGAAAACCTGAAGAATGGCGCCATGGCCATCTTCTTCCTCGAGCTCGTGCATGAAGCACCCTATCTCACTCATCTCTCAACCATTTGACATGATTCAAATACCAAACTCATGCATTTTTTCACAAGGAACAAGATGGCAATACTTGATTTTATTTATTTTCAGTGTATAGCAAGTTATATCATCACAACCGTATGAACCCTAATTTTGCAAAAGCAGTCATGCAGACATGGTTATAAGGGCTATGATCAAATTTTTTGAGGGGAAACACTCAACATGTGATGGCAAGCAATTGGCAAAAATATCATGCGAGGAAATATGCATGGATCATGAAGATGGAGTTTTGAGGCTTACCTTGATGCAAGCTGAAATGGAACTCTGCACAGATGGTGTTCCAGATGCAATTTGATGATCCCTACAGCTTCAATGGATGTTGTGGAGTGTGTTGCAAGCTTTTGGAACACTCTGAAAACCTTTGGATCAAGTTGGAGAACTCCAACTGCATAATTGAGGCATATTAGCTTGGTTGAAGAGTGATTTTGAGCTAGGGGTGTTACAGTTGGTGTTTAAGTGTTTGGACACCTCAAATACATCATATGTGATGTGTCTGAGCAATTGGAATGGATTGCTTAGGGCTGCAGCTCAAAACCCGATGGTGGTTGCTCAAAAACAAAGAAAATTGGCGCTTAAGAGAGAATGAGAGAAAGCAGTGCTATAAAGTGCTTTGGTGTGCCTTGAATGATCCATTGGAACCTCTATTTATAGGTGAGATCTCTTGTCTTGTAGGAATAGTGAATGGTTGCTGGATCAGATCACCTTCAAAGGGATTGGTTGGACATAAATGCCTCTTGCATTAGGTGTAACAGCTGCTCCAAATAAATCAGCTATGCCTTGACTGAAATCACATTCCTCAGTCATTTTAATTGTTGTTTAATCAGAGAACTTGACTGAGGAGAGTGAGAATCTTGACAATGCACTATTCCACATTAATGCCCTTTGAATTCAAGGCAAAATGTGCCAAAATGCATGAACTTCAAGTTGGAAGATTCCTTGGCTTTGTGACTCAGCTTTGTAGGTTGGATCAGATGCATTGTGATTGGTTTGAGTACATGTGGCATAATGATCCTTGGTTTTGATTCAGAAATCGTGTGTGGTAAGCAAACATACAAACTGATTTTTCCAAAACAGCTTGCAGCAACATGACTTTGGGCATGGATTCCCCTTGGCTCAAGCTGAATCAATTCATGCTGAGAGGCTTTTTGGATTCTTAGAAACATTTGCAACAAGATTGATGTTTACCTTTGGACTTGATTCAGCTTGCAACTATGTGAAAAGATCTCACAAGTTTTGGTGTTTTCAACAAAATCTGTCTTGGACAGAATTTTTCTAAGTATTGGAAAATGATGTATTTTCATGTTTTAGTCATTTTGGCCCACTCATAACTCAGAATCCACAATGAATTGGAGTGAGGTGCAGTTGAAGCTTTTGTATAGGGTAATGAGAGCTACAAATCCAACTTTGGATGAGGAAAAATGGCCTTGTGGTTTAGGAGTTATGATCCTCCAAAGTTGGTACCCTTGCCACTTTGTTCCATAACTTAGAAAATTTCTAAGTTTTTATGGTTACCCCTTCTACATGTTATCCCATTTTTCTTGATTTTTCTTGATGAATGATGATTCCAATCACACATTAACATCATTTTAGGGTTAAAAAACCATTTTTATGAAAAATCTCAAAAAGTCAAAGTTTGACTTTTGTGCACAGTTGATTTTTTATCAGATGGATTCCAAACTGTGCGATCCTCTATGGAATCAAGTCCTTGACCTAAATCAAACTTGGTGGATTGACTTCATAAGTGCTATAGGGTGTATTGAATAATTTCCTAGGGTTTGGTAGTATGTCCTGGTCAAAAGTCAAAGATACAGTTGACTTTTCTCGCAAAACCCTAACTGTGGTTTAGATGAAATTGAAACTTGTGAATCAAGCTTCTTGGACCAATCCATTGTTGCAAATGGATCAATGTAGTGTTTTAGGGACCCTCAAACCATCTCTTGAGGTCTTGTCTCATGATTTGTCCCAAAAGTCAACTTAGGGGTGAATTAGGTCAAGAAACCCTAATTCCTGATTTTTGATGAAGGCATCCCCTGAGGTTAAATTGACTTGATGCTTGGATTCATGATGTCCCTTGGAGCATCCTAGGTTATGCTTTGAAGCATTGGCTCATGCCCAGAGGAAAATTTCCATCTGGAGGCCCTGGTCGACCAAAACCCTAATTTGGTGACACAGGCGATCTGGAGGCTTAATCCACCTGGAAGGTGTCGCTCCCGGGATTTTCATACAGGTATAAACGCGAAAGTGGTGCGGAGGAAAGAAAGAAGAGTCGCCATCCAAGCATTTTTATCCCAAAGAAATGGAAGGGTAATGCTGTATAAACCCGGGAGAAAGGAAAGAACGAGGTCTCGCGAACCAAAGAGAAAGGGTAAGGGAGTCGGTTATGTGAAGGGAAGGTATTAGCACCCCTTCACGTCCGTCGTACTCGACGGGATCCATGCTTGAAGTACTGCTTAAAGGCTGTTAGAAAAGATGCTGGAAAAGGATGGAAGGAGAACGAGAAACAAACGTAGGGAAAATAAAAGAGGTGCTCGAATTGGCCCTACCCCACTGCCTACGTATCTCATCGGGAACATGAGAATCAGAGCGACGTAGTTCCCCTTAGCTAAGGGAAAACTGTTTGTGTTTTTTAGCGGAAACGTCAGGATGCGCGTCCCAGCAGTTAAATGTTGCAGCTCGCTGTAGGGAGACTTAGGCGTTACCTGTTTGCGGTAGAACGGACACGACGAGTCCTGAAGGAATAGAATGAAGGAGGTGTGAAAAGAATTCCCTAAGGAAAGACGTTATTGTTTGTTTGAAGTGTTTTTAGGAGTTTTTTATTTGAAGTGTTATGCATAGGAGAGTGTACTTAAGTCTTTTTCAATGGAATGTGCATCTCATGCGTCATTCCAAAATGAAATGACGATGAAGTACACTAAGCATGAGGAAAATCCTCAAACTTATCTCCAAGGTTACAGGCTTAAGCACACTAGTCTATTCCCTTTATTAATTGTTTTTGGTTGTTTTTAGATGAAGAAGTGTTTTTTTTATTTTGTTTGTGAAATCTCTTCATGTTAAAGACTTGTACATCATGCTAGAAAACCTACAACACATTCCAAGATGGAATGTATGTAATCCCCCCCCCATAGAATAAGGCTCATGACACATGAAGATGTTTTAACCTTTATTAGGTGTTTTGAATTTATTTTGAGATGAGAGAAGAGAGACTCAAAAAGAAGCAAAGGTGAAAACTAAAGGGGACCAAGACTCACCCTAATGTTATCATGCTTGGAGATCCTAAGGGTTAGTGTGGTTTAGGAACATAATCCTAAAAGAAAAGAGGAGAAGAGAGCAAGAGGTAACATAACTCACTCTTAAGATGGAAGATGAGTTATGAACTAAGAGGGAGAAGAAAGAAGTTGTACAAAGAAAGCATTGAAATGCTTTGCACAAACACAAAAGAGAAAGCATTAAAAGAGGAGGGAAGAAGGTGTGTATGGAAGCATATCCACACACTCAAACTTACCATTAGCCCCTACAAGCAAAAGTTAGTTCAATAATGGAATAAGAAAGCATAATTGAAAACATGTAAGCAAATAAATCCTAATGTTCTAAAGAAAACTCTAGGAAACTCTCAAGGGCTAAACCTAAAAAGAAAAGATCACTAAAGGGTGGTACTGGTATAGGGCAGTAGCAAAGCCAATTTACATCTATCAATGGTTACAAGGGCCTATAATATCAAACTATGCCTAAACAATCAACCAAACATCAAAGGAATGCAATGATATGCACTAAAGATGAATTATGAACATTTAAGAGATATAAAACATGCAAGGATGCAAAATGAAACATCACAACCAGTAGGAAACCACTTCATAAATGTCACTAAGTATCCATGAATTATCATCCATAATATGAGAATAAAACTCAAGAAGAAGAAGTGGGAAGAAATAGGACAATGTCACACAAGAATGCACAGTGTTGTTCACTACAAAAACAAGTCACAAAGAAGAGAGAAATGCAATTATGAATGAAAATGAACATGGATCAGTAGCACACATGATGTAAGATGACATAAGAATGCACAAATGAACAAGTTTGGTTCATACACAAGTCACATTAGAGATTAGGAAGAAGAGAACACAAGTTGAAGTTCATACAAAATGAAACATGCTTCAAATGTTCATGCAATTGTAATGCATATGGCATGACATTTATGAGTCAAAAAACATAGATGAAATGGTTTATATCCAGTATAGACACATAAGAATGAAAGAGGATGGCATACCAATGTGAGATACACACAAGATATGTTGAAGAACATGTCAAAATGAAATATGAAAGACCTATAATTTGGCATACATGACCCATAATATTCAAGTACACATGTGTCAAAAGATAACATCAATCACCTCAAGAGAACATAGGCAATAAGACACAAAACCAAAGCATATGCACACAATGAATCACATAAATGCACATATAATCAATCAACAAAGCAAAAATAGGAAGAGACTTTGAAAAATTAGGAAGATAGAGCACCACTTATCTAAGTCAGAATGGGATCACTTATCAAAAGTATAGCTCAAAATTCAACAAGAAAGAAGTTCAATTAATGTCCAAGACTTCACAAAATATCACTAAGCAAGATGGAACAAAATGAGGGTCAAATGCTACGCAAAAATGGTTTTAAAAATAAAAGAAAAATATTTTTAGATGTATTAAGATATTATTTAATCATAGCAAAAAGATTGGATGCAAAATGCTTTTAGAACTATGCAAAAATAAATGTGAAATCCACATGTATCATGAAGAACAATATTTAAAAAGAAATTAATAGAAAAATATGCAAATATGAGCAAGGAATATTAAAATCAGAAATAAAAAATATGGAAAATTATTTTAATGTGTCAAAATGGTTGGTGAATTTTTATAGAATATTTAGAAGCATTTTAGTATTTTTAAAAATAGAAAATCAAAACAGTATGAGAAAGAAATTAAAAAAAAAAAGAAATAGACATGGGGGTTTAGACATAGCAATTATCACGTTGGAAATAATTGGGCTCAACAAAGTAGGTTCTGTGAAAAGCAATTATCAACCCAGCCCAACATGGTGCGTGTGTGTGTGAGATAGGGTGTACTCAGTCAAACATTTGACTCACTAGTGGCCATTAGATCAAATCAATGCATGATGATAAAATAAACAAACAAATCTAATGCTTCAAGATGCACACACACAGTAACAGACATGCACGCACACACACAATAGCATTCAGAGAGAGAGAAGAGGCACGTGAGAGAGATGTTGGCTCCTTAATGTGATGGCAAAATAAGGTGCGTTGGATCAAACGAATCAGACGGTTGGGACATGTTTTGTCCTTAAACCCTAGTTGAACCCCTCACCGGCCGGAGAAGGACCTTCGGTCATCTTCCCCGGCGATTGTAATTGTTACATACTTCCAGAAATTAACAAATCATACACCAATCGAAAGAGGAAGTCACACAGGTCAAGAATCTAACACTGAAATCACCAAACAATGCACACACAGTAAGAAATGATCACAAACATTTTTCCCTAAGTTTAGATCTACACCTCTAAGAGGTCTATCTACTAGCCAGAAATGTCACATTGCTTCTAGTAAGCCATAATCAACATGAAACAAGCTTGTAATCAATGAATCGAAAAAGAAGAGTTAAGAAATATTGAACCTGAAACTTGAAGATTCTTTGATCAAAAGAAAACCAGAGGTGTTTGCCTTGAATTCTTGAGCTCTAATGTGGCCAAATAAAGGCTTTGGAACTTGAAATCTTGAAGAAAATAGAATGAGATTCCAACTGAACCGAAGCTGCACTTGATGAATTGAACTTATTCTCTCTTGTTCTTGATCAGAGATGAACCATTGATGATGATGAAGATGAAATATGGATGAAGATGATGATAGAATTGTGCAGAGAGAAAGAGAGGATTCAGAGAAAGTCAGAGAGTGTTTGGTGAAAAAATGTGAGAAATGAAGTTGTCTTCAATTTTGTGAGCAATAGAGCTTATATAGGTTGAGTTAATTATTAACTAGAATGGTTAACAGTTGGAAAGAGAGTTAAATGAGTTGAGTCAAGTGAGTTGAGCTAACTAACTGAGTGAGGTTAGTTATGGGCGAGTTGCTGAGTTTGGCTATGGTGTGGAGAGGTTTATGAGATGTTATGGTGTTTATGAGGTTATGTAGTGTAGCAGCAAGCTTGTTGGACAAGTTTTGTTCATTTTCCTCTTGTATGTATGATAGCAGCATGGCATGGCATGTGTAAGAAGGAGTGTGTGTTCAAATGAGGAAAAGTTTGGATGGTGTGAAGTATATGCGCATGGACTGATGTAAAGCAAACTGATACAACAACACTAATGTCATAACATTCTAATCTTGTCATCAAAACAAAATCAGTGGAAACTATGGATGTTCAGGGATGAATTTCTCTCAATGTAGTGCATGAAATGATGAGCTTTTTGTGGCATTAGAAAGAGGAAATACGATAGTACAAGGTTGGTGTTTGATTCCAATCAAAACAATGCCTCTAAGGTGATGAAATATTGGTTAGAACATCAAGGCATAAAACTGCATTATGGGCGTGGCAAGTGGTTTGCAGGCATGGCATCATGGCCTATGGAATTTCAGCATGAGACCCCTATGTTTGGACCATCATAACTCTTCCATAACTTGTTTAAATGGAAAAATGTCTAACATCAAAGTTGAATAGGACATTGAGATGAAGAACTTTGATGTTCAAAATTTTTTTATTTGAAGCTTTCTTCAATGAGAAAAATGGCTTGACATTTGGCACACCAAGTGTTTGATGAAATTATGGCCAGAGGGCCTGAACTTGCCTTGCCATGACTTGGAAATGGCCTTGATTTTGCTCCACTTTGATTGATCATAACTCTCTCGATTTTGATCCAATGGAAGAGTTATTTACATGGATTTGAAGCTTGGAATGTGATCTATAATTGGCTCAACATGGGCCTGAAGTTTGAAGCTTTTATCATGAAGAAAGAATGCCTTGAAATATAGTGCAAAATGGTCCAAAACTTGCCAATTTTGGAAACCTTAAATTTCCAAAAAAGGAAACTTTGTTCATTTCATGATTTTTTTATGATTCCTCCATCATTTCTTGATCAGATCTTGTCCAATGAATATATGTAACTTGAATTTCATGAATTTGACCTTAAAAACTCATGAGTTGACTTTTTCCTTTGCACAGTTGAATTTTTCCCCAATTTCTTGATTCTCAAGCAACTGACCAATTGAACCTCTTCTGAAATGACTCAATGGGCAATCTTCCATCCTTAGATACTTAATATCATGTGGATAACAATGAGATCAAGTTTGAACCAAAATTTCATCAGGAGATTACTTGAACCACAAACCCTAATTTTGACTGCTTTTGGTAATAGATGATGCACTGTCCAATCTTCTTGATGAATTCCCATCTTCCAATGACTTATGGGATCAAAGTGAGATGATATATGATATAAGAGACCCTTGAGGCTTGTTAGGAGACCCTTGTCTCTTTCTCTCTTGCTTTGGATGATCAAAATCTGAAAACCACTGACCACATGCCCTTATGCAACATGCAAAGATGAATGCTTTAATTTTTCTATGCTTGAATGCAATGCAATGCAATGAAAGCACATGCTAAATGATATGAAAGATGAGAGGCCAAATTTTGGGGTATGACAGCTGCCCCTATTCAATCACTGTAGACCTGAATGGATGATAGTGGTTGCTTTCAGACTTTCAAGGTATGTAGGGATTGAATACCAAAAATAACCAGAAAATTTGCACTCTGTGGAGAAGAGGAAAAGGGATATACGCCCAACCAAATGAACTCTGCTTGGATAAAATTCTGTTGGGAAGAATAGCACTGGAGAGATGTCTTTTTGAACGACGCCAGACGACTACTGGCTTGCCACACTGCGGGTGGAATTTAACAATGTCTTTTTGCACGACGTTAGACGACTACTGGCTTGCCACACTGCGGGTGGACTTTAACAATGTCTTTATACACGACGCCAGACGACTATTGGCTTGCCACACTGCGGGTGGTCTTTAACAATGTCTTTTTGCATGACGCCAGATGACTACTGGCTTGCCACACTGCGGGTGGACTTTAACAATGTCTTTTTGCACGACGCCGGACGACTACTGGCTTGCCACACTGCAGGTGGACTTTAACAATGTCTTTTTGCACGACGCCAGACGACTACTAGCTTACCACACCGCGGGTGGACTTTAGCAATGTCTTTTGCACGACGCCAGACAACTACTGGCTTGCCACACAGCGGGTGGACTTTAACAATGTTTTTGCACGACGTGAGACGACTACTGGCTTGCCACACTGCGGGTGGACTTTGCTGATTTGCCACCCTAAGATGGACTTTTGCCAATCTGCGGTTGGACTTTGCTGAATTGCCACCCTAAGATGGACTTTTGCCAATCTGCAGTTGGACTTTGCTGATTTGCCACCCTAAGATGGACTTTTGCCAATCTACGGCTGGACTTTGAGAATTTGCCACCCTAAGATGGACTTTTACCAATCTACGGTTGGACTTTGAGAATTTGCCACCCTAAGATGGACTTTTACCAATCTACGGTTGGTCTTTGAGAATTTTCCACCCTAAGATGGACTTTTGCCAATCTACAGTTGGACTTTGCAATATAAGGGAGTGATGACTCTACCAGGAATTATTTCATCTGTTTGGGGATGAATTCTGATCATAGGAACTCCGCTGGAGGAATGATAACTTTCCGACTTGGTTGGGGAAAGAATGTACTAACACTCTGCTGAGGAAGAGATTCTGTTGATCAATAAACCTCTGTGGATAGCAAAAACAACTCAGCTGGGGAGTATTACTGACAAGATTCAATGCTGAACTCTGTGAGGATACAACTACCAGAGATACGATTTTGCTTAGGATCAGAACTACTCCGTCGGGGATACACAAATCCTGGTTAGAATACGTCTTGTTGCAACTTGCTGAGGAAGAAAACCCTAGAGATCTGCTAGGACAACACAAAAACCCACGATAATCTGTTGGGGAACAAAACTGTCGAGCTTAGGATAAGTGCCACAATGCCCCATGTTAGGCGAACTTTCTGCTTGACGACTCCACTAGGGATAATGAGTTTACAACAAACCCTGATGGGGAAAACCGCTTCAAAGCGTCTCGTGCTGGGGAATGTCTCTTAAGAAGATTTTACAGAAGACCAAGCATTTTCAAACTCTTAAGCAAATGCCGAGACTTAATCTAGTAGTATCAACTGGGAAGTCACTCTACTGGAGACAATAGATCTGGAACACATCTTGTCAGATGGATTTCACGATGCCCATGCTTAGGAGGGATCACAAACTTGCTTTTGCCCCAGATTACAAGGCTAATCTAAAGAAATCGTCCCAAGAGGATTTTATAGAAGATTTGACATCCTCAAACTCCTGGACACTCACTGGGCTTTGAACATTAACTGCGAGGTCTGCGAAGCAACTCTACTGGGGAATTTGCAACCATTATCGACACAGAAAAGCTTGTAGCTGTTGGAAGTATTGAATGGGAGAATCGACTTAATAAGATCCAACAACACCTGGAAGAAATGACCTCCGCTCTTGAAAAGGCTTGTACCTGTTACCTGCAACAAGAGAATACGCACACATGCTCCAGGATATTGCGTGGTTTGAATCCACCGACAGGATTACTCAACATTCAAAGTGATTTTAAATGTTTTTCCACGCATGTTATTGTAAGGCCACAATGTTTTCAAATGCAATGTTTTATCAAAAATTCGGACGTTCTTGCAAACAAAGCAATAAAAAACAAAATAAGAAGATTTTGACTTAAATTCAATTTATTGAAGAAAACGCCTGAAATAGGCAAATACATTCGGAAGCAAACCCTGGAAAGAGGAGATTGTTGTAAATTGAGAAAAAAACTATCCTAATAGCAATGTGAAAACGGCATTCCACTGGGTTTCAATTCTGCTATAGCCAGTATGTCTTCAAAACTCCCCAACCTTGCCTTCTAAGGAGTGATTGGACCGATTCCTATCCTTTGGAATGTCAGTTGCTGAAACAGTGAGGTAGGTCAAATAACTCAGACTGCAATCATTCGCTTAAATCCCTCTTTTGCGTGGACCGTCCTTTCGGGTTTTCAATCCACCGGGATACCCTTTTTTGCCTAAGTTTCCCTTTCGGGTTTTCAACTTACCGGGTGTACAATTTTATTTATTTATATCCCTAATTTTTTCCCGAACCTTTTTATTCTGTTTTTATGGTTCGCTGGGATGCCCTTTTTTGCCTAGATTCTTCTTCATTTTTTTTCTTAATCCAGTGGGTCTATTTATGCGAAGTATTTTTTGACTGCGTCTAAGTTAACAGGGGATGAAAAGTCTTCGCCATCCATGGTTGAAAGCAATAAGGCTCCGCCCGAGAAGACCTTTTTAACCACGAATGGACCTTCATAGCTGGGAGTCTAATTGCCCCTGTGATCTGTACTAGGAGGAAGGATCCTTTTGAGTACTACATCTCCTACTTTGTAAACCCGAGGATGCACCTTCTGATCAAATGCCCGCTTCATCATTCGTTGGTACAACTGCCCATGACACACAGCTGCCAGACGTTTCTCTTCAATAAGGCTCAACTGATTAAACCTGGCACGAACCCATTCAGCTTCGTCTAATTTGACATCCATCATGACTCTGAGGGTTGGAATCTCAACCTCAACTGGTAGGACTGCCTCCATACTGTACACAAGTGAGAATGGTGTTGCCCCAGTAGATGTCCTGACTGATGTTCGGTACCCATGCAAAGCAAACGGTAACATCTCATGCCAATCTTTGTAGGTCACCACTATCTTTTGTACAATCTTCTTGATATTCTTATTGGCTGCCTCAACAACGCCATTCATCTTTGGACGGTACGGCGAAGAATTGTGATGCTCAATTTTGAAGTCTCGGCACAGCTCAGCCATCATTTTATTGTTCAAATTAGAACCATTATCAGTAATGATTCTTTCGGGCACTCCATAGCGACAAATGATATCCCGTTTCAGGAAACGAGCTACCACCTTCTTAGTAACTTTGGCATAAGATCCTGCTTCAACCCACTTCGTGAAATAATCAATGGCGACCAAGATGAAACGATGACCGTTTGAAGATGTAGGCTCAATTTTTCCAATCATATCAATGCCCCACATTGCAAAGGGCCAAGGAGAGGACATGACACTCAACGGATTCGGAGGCACATGCACTTTGTCTGCATAAATCTGGCACTTGTGACATTTGCGGGCGTACTTGCAACAATCTGTCTCCATTGTCAACCAATAATACGCTGACCTCAATAGTTTCTTAACCATTGTATGTCCTCTGGCATGGGTACCAAAAGATCCTTCATGCACTTCTTTCATTAACAGGTCTGCTTCGTGTCTATCCATGCGTCTGAGCAGGACCATGTCAAAATTCCGTTTGTACAACACGTCATCTTGGTTCAAGAAGAAGCTGCCAGCCAATCTCCTCAACGTCTTCTTATCTTTGGTAGATGCCCCTGGCGAGTACTCCTGACTTTTCAGAAAACACTTGATGTCATGAAACCACGGCTTATCATCAGACGTTGCATCAACAACAAACACAAATGCAGGTCTGTTAAGATGAGACACATTAATCTTATGTACATGATTCCATCTTTGCACTTTGATCATAGAAGACAATATGGCCAAGGCGTCAGCAAACTTATTCTCATCTCGAGGAATATGATACAGCTTTACTGTTGTAAAAAACGTCAACAATCTTCTCGTATAATCTCTATACGGAATCAAATGTGTCTGGTGCATGTACCAATTCCCATTCACTTAATTGACTACCAAAGCTGAATCACCGAAGATATCGAGGCTCTTAATTTGTAAATTAATCGCCTCCTCAATCCCCATTATACAAGCTTCATATTCTGCTTCATTGTTGGTGCATCTGAAAGTTACTCGGGCAGTGAAGGGCATATGAACTCCTTTCGGTGTGATAAGAACTGCTCCAACTCCGCAACCATTCATATTGACGGCCCCATCAAACATCAAACTCCATTTGGATTCAGGGTCTAGCCCCTCCTCCGGGAGTGGTTCCTCGCAGTCTTTGACTTTGAGAAACATGATGTCCTCATCATGGAAATCAAATTTCATGGGTTGGTAATCATCAATCGGCTATTGCGCAAGATAGTCTGACAAGATGCTTCCTTTGATGGCTTTTTGAGAAGTATACTGGTTGTCATATTCTGTCAAAACCATTTTCCACCGTGCAACTCTGCCTGTCAGTGCTGGTTTCTCAAAAATGTACTTGACTGGATCCATTTTGGAAATCAACAAAGTTATGTGCGTGAGCATATACTGCCTCAGTCACTTAGCAGCCCATGCTAGTGCACAACATGTCTTCTCAAGCATTGAGTATCGGGACTCGCAGTCAGTGAATTTTTTGCTCAGGTAGTAGATAGCATGCTCTTTCCTACCTGTCTCATCGTGTTGATCGAGAACACAACCCATAGATTCTTCGAGCACTGTCAAGTACATTATCAAAGGTCTCCCTGGAACCGGAGGTATTACAATTGGAGGTTCCTGCAAATATCTTTTTATTTTATCGAATGCCACTTGGCAATCGTCATTCCACCTGACCGTTTAATCTTTTCTTAGCAGTTTGAATATTGGTTCACACGTGGCTGTTAGGTGAGATATGAACCTTGCAATGTAGTTCAATCTACCTAGAAAACCAAGAACCACCTTTTCTGTTTTCGGCTAAGGCATGTCTTGTATTGCTTTCACTTTGGCAGGATCGACCTCAATCCCTTTTTCACTTACGATGAAACCCAACAGCTTTCCAGAACGCACCCCGAAAGTGTACTTATTCGGATTCAACCTCAAACGGAACTTTCTCAACCTTTCAAACAACTTCTTCAAGTTAATCAGGTGTTCTTCTTCTGTTCGCGACTTAGCAATCATATCATCCACATAGCATTCAATCTCTTTGTGAATCAAATCGTGAAATAATGTTACCATTACCCGCTGATACGTTGCCCCTGCGTTTTTCAACCCAAAAGGCATCACTTTATAACAGAAGGTACCCCATGGGGTAATGAACGTGGTCTTCTCCATATCCTCAGGTGCCATCTTGATCTGATTATACCCAGAGAAGCCATCCATGAATGAGAACACTGAAAAACTGAGTTGTATTATCAACCAGCACGTCAATATGAGGTAAAGGAAAGTCAACCTTCAGACTTGCTCTGTTTAGATCCCGGTAATCAACGCACATTCTGACCTTACCATCTTTCTTCGGCACAGGAACAATATTTTCAACCCATGGTGGGTAATTGGTGACGGCCAGAAATCCCGCATCTAACTGTTTTTGTTCCTCCTCCTTGATCTTGAGAGCCATCTCTGGTTTGGTTCTCCGAAGCTTCTGTCTGACAGGAGGACAACCCTCTCTCAACGGCAACCTGTGCACAACAATTTCTGTATCTAACCCCGACATATCTTGATATGACCAAGCAAAGATGTCAACATATTCCCGCAGCATACTGATCAGCCCTTTCTTTACCTCGGCCCGTAAACTGGCTCCAATCTTAATTTCTTTCCTTGCATCCTTGGACCCAATATTGATAACCTCAATTGTCTCTTGGTGAGGTTGAATGACCCTCTCCTCCTGCTTCAACAATCTAGCCAATTCTTCAAGGAGTTCACAGTCGTTTCCATCCCCTTCTTCGGCTTGATAAATCGGATTGTCAAAGTCATACATGGCCATATCAGAACTGTTATCAGTGGAATCCGGAGGATCAAGTCTGCACGAGGGGGTTCATGCTTTATTTTATAATTTATTTTGAAAAAACAAAAGAAAACAAGACATTGCCATTTTTAATGTTTTTGTGCAAAAATAAAAATGTTAGACAAGGAACAAAATTTGAATGCAAAACGTCCTTTATTAATGATTAAAAACTGCAAATGAAGATGTGTGGCCATACAAATGAATCTGTAAGCCTTGGGCAGAGCGCAAGATTTTGACATGCATTATGGTTAGAGAAAAACAAAGAAAATTACTCTGCTTGAAAAGTGACTGGAATGATTTCTTCAACAGACCAGTTTTGCAATTGTTGTCCCGAACCACGTGGGTGTACCCAATTGTCCAAGTCACAATCACTGTCGATGCCATCTTCTGCAGCCGCACAAGACTGATCTGAATAAATGATTCCACCACTGCTGAATGTGATGGGTCCACTGTACTTTGTAGCTAAATCCAGAGACGGTTGATAGCCAATACCAAACTTATCCTCTTTCACTGGTGTCTCTATCAGTTTGCCCCAGCCTTGGGCATTACCTGCTCTAACAACCTCGACGGCTTGCTTATAAGATGAAATTGACGTGCCGACTACAGCTGGTATAGGAGAAGATTCAGGCACTTTATTGATATTCACTGCCTCAAATGACTGGCAAAGCGTTTCATGGATTTCCCCATCCATCTCAACATATTTGAATGTGGACAAGTGACTGTCAAAAATGTCCTCTTCACCACACACAGTTACTACTTGTCCTTCAAACACGTATTTCAGCTCCTGATGTAATGTGGATGTAATATCCCCGGCCGCATGAATCCATGGGCGACCAAACAAACAGCTATAAGCAGGTTGTATATCCATCACGTGGAATGTAGACTTGAACACTTGAGGTCCAATTTGCACGGGTAGTTCCACTTCAGCAAAAACAGATCGCTTCGACCCATCAAACGCTCTAACAACCATATCACTTGGCCTCAAAATCAATCCATCAACGTCCAATTTCATCAACGCCTTCTTAGGCAAGACATTAAGCGAAGAACCAGTGTCTACCAGAACATGTGACAACACCGCGCCCTTACACTCCATGGTAATATGCAGATCTTTGATGTGATTTCTACCTTCAGAAGTCAAATCTCGGCTCGTGAAACCCAACCCATGGCTGACATTGACATTAGAAATCACACTCTCGAGCTAATTGACAGTAATTTCTTGTGGAACATAGGCCATCTTTAACACCTTCAGCAAAGCCTCTCGATGTGCATTAGAACACAGCAGTAATGAAAAAATTGAGATCTTTGAGGGCGTCTGGTTCAATTGATCAACGATTCTGTAATCACTTTTCTTTATTATTCTCATAAACTCCTCTACCTCGTTGTCGAAAGTAATTTTGGGATCTGTTTCAGGCACGAGCACACTTTCAGCCACTTGTTTTCCTTTAGCTTTTGCCGCAGCCTCGACTTCTTTATCACCTCGAAGAGGTTGTGGAGCAAACAACCTTCCACTCCTGGTAAAGCCACCTAAACCACCCACATTATCAACATTTGAACTAGCCGATGTTCCAACTTCCTGCTTCTTTCCCTCATGGTACACATCTGCCCCATAGTGCCATGGGACTGCTTTCTTAGAGGTAAACGGAACCGGCCCTGGCACCGTGATGGTAACGGGATTGGGTATTTCCAGCATAACAATCGATACAGGAGCTGCCCTTGTAGGTACCTGAATTTCAGCAGGGGTATAATAAATTGTCACACTTGACACCTCGTCAATATCTTTCACAACACGGTCAAACTGTAGACGGCCTTCATTAATCAGATTCTGTAAACCCATCCTCAGTCTGTCACAGTCATTATCTTGACCCATACATTCTAAACAATCTCGGCCAAACCCAGAAATACATGTCCCTTCAACAAACGATCTTTCACTACTAGTAATGAAGTCTTCACCCGCTTGATATCCGTCACTAAGTTCAACCTCTTTCCATTCTCAATAGCGTGCACATTTTCCCCTCCATTGTCCGGCATGGGGTTCTGGATAACATTAGGAGGTGGAGAAAAGTTGATCGCTTTAGCATCTATCAGATCCTGCACCTTATTCTGAAATGCCCAGCACTTTTCGGTGGTATGCCCCGGAGCACCTGAATGGAAATCGCAGTGGGCATTAGCATCATAATTGGGTGGAAAATTACCAGCAACAGGAGGTATTATGGTACGAAGTTCGACCAATTTCAATTGGAGTAACTGGGGTAACAATGCTGAGTAAGTCATAGGAAGAGGGTCAATTTTGCGGTCCCTCTGCCTAGACCTTTAATGGAACTGTGGTCGTTGTTGTTGAACCTGCTGTTGTGGTTGTTGTTGCTGAACAAGTGGTGTTGGAATTGTCACTGCATCCACTTGGTGATAAGCCTGAGAATATCCTTTTACTCGTCCTCTGTGCACAGCGTTTGTCTTGCCTTCTCTCCTTCTCTGTCCACTAACAAAAGGTTTCTTTGTTCCTGAAGAGCCAGCACCACTTACATCCTGAATCTTCCCCAGTTTCAACAAACTCTCGATCCTTTCACCAGCAATTATGATATCAGAAAGCCCTGTCGACGGACAAGCGGCCATTCTGTCAAGAAACGTCCCTTGCAGGGTACCCATGAACGTATCCGCCATTTCTCTCTCAAGCAAAGGAGGTTGAACCTGGGCGACCATCTCTCTCCATCTCTGCGCGTGCTCCTTAAACCTTTCCTTAGCGCCCTGTTACAACCCTTGCAGCTGAGTGCGGTTGGGAGCCATATCAATATTATACTGATATTGCTTCAGAAACGCTTTTGCCAAATCTTTCCAGCTTCTCACAGCAACCCTGTTCAGCTTCATGTACCAAGTCAATGAAGCTCCGGCCAAACTGTCTTGAAAGTAATGCATCCACAACTTCTCGTAATCAGTGTGGGCTGAGATCCTTCCAAAGTACGCCTGAATATGTGTCTAGGGACACGTATTGCAATGATATTTGTCAAAAGTGGGTGGCTTGAACTTTGGAGGAATTCTAACTCCCGGTACCAGACCCAGATTAGTAACATCAATGCCTAGAGAGTTCTTGCACTCCATAGCCCTGATTTTCTCAGCCAGCTCATCATACCTTCCGTCATTGGGATTACCCATATCAGCATCCAGCAAGGTGAATTGATCTTCCTGAACATCCTCATCAGCACCAAAATTTCTTACATTCCCAATACCCAGATTACCAACAGGAGGAGGATTACCACCAGAAGGAGGATTGACCCTTGTCTGTGAATTGTCCACTTGATTACCTTCTGGCGTGACCTTTGGACGCTCGACCATAAGTATTAACCTCTCTTGATTTTGTTCCATACCAGTCACGAGAGCCATGAACTGGTCCATACGGGCCTTCATCTCAGCCAAGTCATTCTGAATTTGATCAACCATCCTGTTTTGATTGCCTCTTGTGGAGTAACGATGTATGTGATCGGTAGCAATACTTCCTGAAATAGAATAACCATGAGAACCAGATAGGGTACCTGAAAAGCAAACAAAAATGCAAGAATGAAATGTATGCGATGCAATGCTATGTTTTTTATTCACAGGCCCTTTCGTGCCCCGATTCCGGTATTCCAGAAGTCCGCAGCATTTAGATAACACACGAGATACAACAGTTGATAAGAATATTCATTCAAACAAGTGCACGGATAAGTGTAGAACCCTGTGAAGTGATGTTGTAGGCAGGTGTCAGTGAACAGTGATGTAATATCAAGAAAGCCATTGGAGAAAATACTGAGTATATCATAACTGGAGGAAAACCTAAAGGGACTGAGTCTGAACAAGTACTTGAAAACATACAACCCAAATTCAGAAATTAAAGCAGCGATTCCTACAACAATTCTGTAGGTAATCAACATAATGAAAGCTAAAACGGACGAAACACCACATCTTGCAACCCTAGACTGAGCCTCTTGACTTCCTCAAACAGCACAGCATTCTCGGGATCTTCTGGCGCCTCGATCAGGCCTCTGATCAAGCGTTCTCTCAAACTGAAGGATTGGTACAAAGTGTTGATATTCTGACACAATTCTTCCTCACTTGTACTACCGTAGCTTGGCTCTGTCCTGGACCTCTTCACTTCTGCCCGGATCTTGAGATCAGCTATTTCTGCCTGAGCTTCCTGTAATAGCTTCTAACTTTCTTCCAAACTATCCTGGTAACTCCGTCGTTGAGCATGTGCAGCTTTCAATTCTTCCTCTGAGGTCTTGGCCTTAGCTTCCAATTCTTCCACCTTAGCTTTAAACTCTTCCTCTACCTTGGCTTGGCGCTTCTGTTTATCGGCCCATTTTTGTTGCCACAAGGTAATAGCCTCATTAGCTTCCTTCAAAGACTTCTTGAGATTCTGGCGTTCTCTGGAATTATTCTTGTCAATTAAGCCCCGTCTTTGGAAATAATTCAGCTTCCCTTCGAGTTCTTCTTTCCTGCTTTCAACCATCTTCTCAGCAATGTGGACTCTTTCTTCCAACCCTCTATTATCAAATGCAGCTTTCTGATACAGGCTGGTGACGTCTGTGTTCTCAACCCTGAGTTCATGAACTAAGGCTTCCAGCTTTAGGAATTCTTCAATTGGCACTGAGGTCCTTGGCTCCACTACCTTGGGATATAATGGAGGCTCGACAGAGAATGACAACAATGTAATGGCTACCCGACGCTTCAACCACTCAGTATAAGGAGGATAAGTCGTAGGATCAGGTTTCCCAAACTCCATTTTAACTTTCTTAACCCGAGTGTTCCAGGCTTCAACAATAGAAAATGACACCTATTTATTATCTTTAGCAAGATAAAACAAGGATTCCGCCACATCTTTTTCCAAAGTAGGTTCTTTTAATGCATACCTAAATTGCTTCAGCGCGAGGACAGGGTTGTAGTTGATTCCTCCCCTCCTTCCTACCAGAGGCACATTTGGAAAAGCTCCACAACTAATAAGAATAGGTATACCCACCATATCTTTCCGATGCCACCAGACTATATCTTTAGCCGTCAAACCCATGAGCCTCTTGGAGCACTTAACAGTTCCTCAGAGATCCACAAAAGCTCCTGTCTTTGGCAAATGTCTATAAAACCAAGCATTGAATAAGGGAGCACAAAATACTACCAATCTTCCTCATTTTTTCTCATTCTTGTAATGCACGGAATGGTATACATCGCCCAACAAAGTTGGAATTGGATTCTTCTTGAAAAAGATACTGATTGCATCCATATCAATAAATCCAGCTATATTCGGAAACAGACAAATTCCGTACACACACAGAGCTAAGATTGCATTAGAGGTAACCACATCACCATTAGCAAAACTCTTCCTTGCTTCTTCAATCAGAAAGTCTAGATGGAACCCTTTACATCCCTCCTTTTCCTTAACATTATCTTTAACCACAGATACCCTTAGATGAATAGCATCTGCGATGACGTTGTTGGGAATAGCCTTCTTTGAACTGTAGTGAGGAGGAGTATCCTTGACAGAAATCTTCAAAATATCATAAAACTCTTCCAAAGTAGGTACCAGCATATAATCATTGAACGTTTAGCAACGAAGCCGAGGGTTGTAAAACTGCAAGAGAGTGTGCAGAGTATCATGCTGATCCGGAGTAAGGAGGCTCACATAACTCAAGATGTTCCCAAACCTTTTTCTGAACTTATCCAGTTGATTACCGTCCATTAAATCTGCCACTTCTTTGATTTGTTCTGCTTTAGGCTTCGGAAACCAGTAATGCACATTATTCTTTCTTGGAGGATCTTCCATCTGACGTAGAGAAAATACCCACCGGAATCGGAAACAATACTGAGACCTGGGAAAGAAAAAACATAAATGTTAATGATGTATGCAATGAAATGCAGCTAGGCATGTGATCAGAGCCAGAATCTGATGTGTTGGTGAAATAACTGTGAAGAGCCAAGTGTCTGTGCAACATCATATCAAGAATACCAGACCCAAGCACCAGTAAAGAACCAGATCCAGAATACCAGAACAAAGTACCCAAATCACTGATCATATGAGAACCACACAAAAGGGTAGGTAGAAGGTCAAGGTTACCTGCAAACCTGTAAACATTCCCCCCAATCTCACAGGTGTGTTCTAAAAGGTAGGATTCTCAGATTCAGATCCCGAAATGAGAAGCAATAGCACATTCAGCCTGTAGGATACAATGCTATCGCCAAATAGAGAGATCTTCGTCTGATTCACCCCAAAATAAAGGCCATCCTATGCAAGTTCTAAAGTGGGCCCTCGGGGTTTGCCATAGAATGTGGGCTGCCACTGTCACCACTAAAGAGGGATGTTTCCACTAAGGTCCTCAATGATCGGTCACCAGGTGCACATAACTCTCAAAGTCATACCCTGAATGAGGAAGACCCTCGACTCAGGATAATCCTAAGAAAGTCGCACTCTGGCTGTGGAACTCACAACTACCCCCGTGGCTAAATACCATGAGAGCCCTGTGACTGTTCACTCTAAGTCCTATAGTACACTCGAGCCTGGGTAATGGGCTCATCTCACAGTAACAATCCCATCTCGCCAAACAGGAAAACCAGACAGTCCAGAATATATGATGCATGATATAAATAAAATGCAATAAAGGCGGTAAAGTAAAGCGATAAAGCTTTAAATAAAAGCAGTAAAGCTAAACTAAAGCAAAACAAAGCAAACACCCAATAAGCAGAAACGAACAAGCGCTAGGAGAGACTCGCATCGGGGAGGGACCAGCAAGAGGTCAACTTTCCCCAGCAGAGTCGCCAGCTGTCGCTCCCGGGATTTTCATCCAGGTACAAACGCGAAAGTGGCGCGGAGGAAAGAAAGAAGAGTCGCCAGCCAGGCATTTTTATCCCAAAGAAAGGGAAGGATAATGCTGCACAAACCCGGGAGAAAGGAAAGAACGAGGTCTCGCGAACCAAAGAGAAAGGGTAAGGGAGTCGATTATGTGAAGGGAAGGTATTAGCACCCCTTCACGTCTGTCGTACTCGACGGGATCCACGCTTGAAGTACTGCTTAAAGGGTGATAGAAAATATGCTGGAAAAGGAATGGAAGGAGAACGAGAAACAAATGTAGGGAAAATAAAAGAGGTACTTGAATGGACCCTACCCCACTGCCTACGTATCTCATCGGGAACATGAGAATCAGAGCGACGTAGTTATGTGTTGCAGCTCGCTGTAGGGAGACTTAGGCGTTACCTGTTTGCGGTAGAACGGACACGACGAGTCCTGAAGGAATAGAATGAATTAGGTGAGAAAATAATTCCCGAAGGAAAGACGTTATTGTTTGTTTGAAGTGTTTTTAGGAGTTTTTTATTTGAAGTGTTTTGCATAGGAGAGTGTACTTAAGTCTTTTTCAATGGAATGTGCATCTCATGCGTCATTTCAAAATGAAATGATGATGAAGTACACTAAGCATGAGGAAAATCCTCAAACTTATCTCCAAGGTTACAAGCTCAAGCACACTAGCCTATTCCCTTTATTAAATGTTTTTGGTTGTTTTTAGATGAAGAAGTGTTTTTTTTTATTTTGTTTGTGAAATCTCTTCATGTTAAAGACTTGTACATCATCCTAGAAAACCTACAACACATTCCAAGATGGAATGTATGTAAGCCCCCCCATGGAATAAGGCTCATGACACATGAAGATGTTTCAACCTTTATTAGGTGTTTTGAATTTATTTTGAGATGAGAGAAGAGAGACTCAAAAAGAAGCAAAGGTGAAAACTAAAGGGGACCAAGACTCACCCTAATGTTATCATGCTTGGAGGTCCTAAGGGTTAGTGTGGTTTAGGAACCTAATCCTAAAAGAAAAGAGGAGAATAGAGCAAGAGGTAACATAACTCACTCTTAAGATGGAAGATGAGTTATGAACCAAGAGGGAGAAGAAAGAAGTTGTACAAAGAAAGCGTTGAAATGCTTTGCACAAACACAAAAGAGAAAGCATTAAAAGAGGAGGGAAGAAGGTGTGTGTGGAAGCATATCCACACACTCAAACTTACCATTATCCACTACAAGCAAAAGTTAGTTCAATAATGGAATAAGAAAGCATAATTGAAAACATGTAAGCAAATAAATCCTAATGTTCTAAATGAAGCTCTAGGAAACTCTCAAGGGCTAAACCTAAAAAGAAAAGATCACTAAAGGGCGGTACTGGTCTAGGGCAGTAGCAAAGCCTATTTACATCTATCAATGGTTACAAGGGCCTACAATATCAAACTATGCCTAAACAATCAACCAAACATCAAAGGAATGCAATGATATGCATTAAAGATGCATTATGAACATTTAAGAGATATAAAACATGCAAGGATGCAAAATGAAACATCACAACCAGTAGGAAACCACTTCATAAATGTCACTAAGTATCCATGAATTAGCATCCATAATATGAGAATAAAACTCAAGAAGAATAAGTGGGAAGAAGTAGGACAATGTCACACAAGAATGCACAATGTTGTTCACTACAAAAACAAGTCACAAAGAAGAGAGAAATGCAATTATGAATGAAAATGAACATGGATCAGTAGCACACATGTAAGATGACATAAGAATGCACAAATGAACAAGTTTGGTTCATACACAAGTCACATTAGAGATTAGGAAGAAGAGAACACAAGTTGAAGTTCATACAAAATGAAACATGCTTCAAATGTCCATGCAATTGTAATGCATATGGCATGACATTTATGAGTCAACAAACATAGATGAAATGGTTTATATACAGTAGAGACACATAAGAATGAAAGAGGATGGCATACCAATGTGAGATACACACAAGCTATGTTGAAGAAGAACAAGTGATAGATGCACAATCAAGTAGGAATGCAAGATGAACATCAATCGCAAAACATGTCAAAATGAAATATGAAAGACCTATAATTTGGCATACATGACCCATAATATTCAAGTACACATGTGTCAAAAGATAACATCAATCACCTCAAGAGAACATAGGCAATAAGACACAAAACCAAAGCATATGAACACAATGAATCACATAAATGCGCATATAATCAATCAACAAAGCAAAAATAGGAAGAGACTTTGAAAATTAGGAAGATAGAGCACCAATTATCTAAGTCAGAATGGGATCACATATCAAAAGTATAGCTCAAAATTCAACAAGAAACAAGTTCAATTAATGTCCAAGACTTCACAAAATGTCACTAAGCAAGATGGAACAAAATGAGGGTCAAATGCTATGCAAAAATGGTTTTAAAAATAAAAGAAAATTATTTTTTAAATGTATTAAGATATTATTTAATCATAGCAAAAAGATTGGATGCAAAATGGTTTTAGAACTATGCAAAAATAAATGTGAAATCCACATGTATCATGAAGAACAATATTTAAAAAGAAATTAATAGAAAAATATGCAAATATGAGCAAGGAATATTAAAATCAGAAATAAAAAATATGGAAAATTATTTTAATGTGTCAAAATGGTTGGTGAATGTTTATAGAATTTTTAGAAGCATTTTAGTATTTTTAAAAATAGAAAATCAAAACAGTATGAGAAAGAAATTAAAAAAAAAAAGAAATAGACAAGGGGGTGCAGACATAGCATTTATCACGTTGGAAATAATTGGGCTCAACAAAGTAGGGTGTGTGAAAAGCAATTATCAACCCAGTCCAACATGGGGCGCGTGTGTGTGTGAGATAAGGTGTACTCAGTCAAACATTTGACTCACTAGTGGCCATTAGATCAAATCAACGCATGATGATCAAATAAATAAACAAATCTAATGCTTCAAGATGCACACACACAGTAACAGACATGCACGCACACACACAATAGCATTCAAAGAGAGGGAAGAGGCACGTGAGAGAGATGTTGGCTCATTAATGTGCTGGAAAAATAAGGTGCGTTGGATCAAACGAATTAGACGGTTGGGACATGTTCTGGCCTTAAACCCTAGTTGAACCCCTCACTGGCCGGAGAAGGACCTCCGGTCATCTTCTCCAGCCACCTCCGGTGACTGTAATTGTTACATACTTCCAGAAATTAACAAATCATACACCAATCGAAAGAGGAAGACACGCAGGTATAGAATCTAACACTGAAATCACCAAACAATGCACACACAGCAAGAAATGATCACAAACATTTTGCCCTAAGGTTAGATCTACACCTCTAAGAGGTCTATCAACTAGCCAGAAATGTCACATTGCTTCTAGTAAGCCATAATCAACATGAAACAAGCTTGAAATCAATGAATCGAAAAAGAAGAGTTAAGAAATATTGAACCTGAAACTTGAAGATTCTTTGATGAAAAGAAAACCAGAGGTGTTGCCTTGAATTCTTGAGCTCTAATGTGGCCAAATAAAGGCTTTGGAACTTGAAATCTTGAAGAAAATAGAATGAGATTCCAACTGAACCGAAGCTGCACTTGATGAATTGAACTTATTCTCTCTTGTTCTTGATCAGAGATGAACCATTGATGATGATGAAGATGAAATATGGATGAAGATGATGATAGAATCGCGCAGAGAGAAAGAGAGAATTCAGAGAAAGTCAGAGAGTGTTTGGTGAAAAAATGTGAGAAATGAAGTTGTCTTCAATTTTGTGAGCAATAGAGCTTATATAGGTTGAGTTAATTATTAACTAGAATGGTTAACAGTTGGAAAAAGAGTTAAATGAGTTGAGTCAAGTGAGTTGAGCTAACTAACTGAGTGAGGTTAGTTATGGGCGAGTTGCTGAGTTTGGCTATGGTGTGGAGAGGTTTATGAGATGTTATGGTGTTATGAGGTTATGTAGTGTAGCAGCAAGCTTGTTGGACAAGTTTTGTTCATTTTCCTCTTGTATGTATGATAGCAGCATGGCATGGCATGTGTAAGAAGGAGTGTGTGTTCAAATGAGGAAAAGTATGGATGGTGTGAAGTATATGCGCATGGACTGATGTAAAGCAAACTGATACAACAACAATAATTTCATAACATTCTCATCTTGTCATAAAAACAAAATCAGTGGAAACTATGGATGTTCAGGGATGAATTTCTCTCAATGTAGTGCATGAAATGATGAGTTTTTGGTGGCATTAGAAAGAGGAAACATGATAGTACAAGGTTGATGTTTGATTCCAATCAAAACAATGCCTCTAAGGTGATGAAATATTGCTTAGAAAATCAAGGCATAAAACTGTATTATGGGCGTGGCAAGTGGTTTGCAGGCATGACATCATGGCCTATGGAATTTCAGCATGAGACCCCTCTGTTTGGACCATCATAACTCTTCCATAACCTGTTTAAATGGAAAAATGTCCAACATCAAAGTTAAAGAGGACACTGAGATTAACAACTTTGATGTTCAACATTTTTTCATTTGAAGCTTTCTTAAATGAGAAAAATGGATTGACATTTGGCACACCAAGTGTTTGATGAAATTATGGCCTGAGGGCCTGAACTTGCCTTGCCATGACTTGGAATTTACCTTGATTTTGCTCCACTTTGATTGATCATAACTCTCTCAATTTTGATCCAATGGAAGAGTTATTTACATGGATTTGAAGCTTGGAATGTGATCTTTAATTGGCTCAACTTGGGCCTGAAGTTTGAAGCTTTTATCATGGAGAAAGAATGCCTTGAAATGTAGTGCAAAATGGTCCAAAACTTGCCATTTTTGGAAACCCTAAATTTCCAAAAAAGGAAACTTTATTCATTTCTTGATTTTTTTATGATTCCTCCATCATTTCTTGATCAGATCTTGTCCAATGAATATATATAACTTGAATTTCATGAATTTGACCTTAAAAAGTCAGGAGTTAACTTTTTCCTTTGCACATTTGACTTTTTCCCCAATTTCTTGATTCTCAAGCAACTGACCAATTGAACCTCTTCTGAAATGACTCAATGGGCAATCTTCCATCCTTAGATACTTAATATCATGTGGAAAACAATGAGATCAAGTTTGAACCAAAATTTCATCAAGAGATTGCTTGAACCACAAACCCTAATTTTGACTGCTTTTGGTAATAGATGATGCAATGTCCTACCTTATTGATGGATTCCCATCTTCCAATGACTTATGGGATCAAAGTGAGATGATATATGATATAAGAGACCCTTGAGGCTTGTTAGGAGACCCTTGGCTCTTGCTCTCTTGCTTTGGATGATCAAAACTCTGAAAACCACTGACGACATGCCCTTATGCAACATGCAAAGATGAATGCTTTAAGTTTTCTATGCTTGAATGCAATGCAATGCAATGAAAGCACATGCTAAATGATATCAAAGATGAGAGGGAAAATTTTGGGGTATGACAGAAGGCTGCAACCTTGTGCTTAATCCTTGATATGGGAGTCCTCTTGATCCCTTGGGGGTGTTTAATAGGCTAGACAAGTTGAAGATCATGTCATTCCTTGATTGATCCTTTGTCTAAATGCTCTGAGAGGACTTGAAACTCTAGTCCTTAATTGTAGTGAATTCTCAAATATCTCTGAGGAGATGGATGAGTATATAATGATTCATCCATATTATGATGATGATTTGTACAATGATAGGAATCTTAGTGGTCAAAAGGATTAAATATCGGAATACCCAAAATTTTGATGGTGGTTAAGAATGGAAGTTCACACATCCTTCTTCTTTTGCTAAGCAATGATGCTTAGAAGAGGTAACAACTTCACCTCGATCCTGGTTTCCTACCAAGGAACTGGTCTCAGTCTCTGAAATAAACTTCCCCTCGACCCCGGTTTCCTACCAAGGATCTGGTGTTAGTTTCTTTTGTAAACTTCCCCTAGATCCTGGTTTCCTACGAAGGATCTGGTCTTAGTTTCTGAAATAAACCTCCCCTCGACCTTGGTTTCCTACCAAGGATCTGGTCTTAGTTTCTTTGGTCAATAAACTTTATTGACAAGGGACGCTAGTCGTAGCGGTTTTCCTCAAACTTCTTGCCGAATTTTCCTGGAGAGATGCCATTTGATGGAAAAAGTTTCGATGTCAGACTTGCTGGGGAACCTATTCGTCTGAGTTGTAGAGGTGTACAAACTTCTCTGTTGGAGATGCCATTTGTCGACCCTACCGGGGAAAGCAGGTATCTTGAGAGACTGCTGTCGCTTGGGGATATTACATCATACTGTTCTCGAGATCCTCTCGGAGAAATGCCATGTGATGTGATCCAATTTTGAGGTGTCGATGACCTTGTTGATATTGACTTTCTGGAGAGAAAAAACCAATGTGCTGCCGAAAGTCTTTAGTTGAGAGGCTTTCTCTAGGGATTTTCCTTAATCTGGGAAAGCGAAGATATCATCTTCAATGGCGAAGAGTGACATCAGCTGAGGGTTTTCCTGCCTTTCAGAGGTTCAAGTTATCAAAGTGGTCGAAGACCGACTCAAATCCAGAAATAAACTGGAGAGAGATTACTTAGATGATTCACTTCCTGACGAGGAAAGAACAGACAACTCCACTGAAAAGAGATCTTTTATCACCAAGGGATAATACCGACTAGAGTGATAGTGATGCAGTATGAACATGAATGTAAATAAATAATGCATGATGTATGAATGTCTATGCCGACAAGACTGACGCGACATACAGACTAGTAGATGAACATGAATGGATACTCGGCCACAGTGGGAGACGAAAAGTATCACTGGTTCAAGATAGCAATTCTGCCTTGCTTAGGAGGGATAGTCCCTGCGGGGAACAACCGTTGGTCGGGCTTAAGAGGTAATAACTCTGCCGGAGATGTCAGATGGAGTATTTGTATCTGACATAACTGATCCTTCGTTCAGGCGCACTAGTTTAGAAGGAGCACTTTGATTCTGCACTTTGAGGCTCGAACACATTTGGAGACGCAATTGATGTTCTTTCGATGTTCAACAGTCAAAAGAAATTATCGTCTTTATTTTAAAAGCAGAAAAATTTTATCAAGTAAATTCATTTTTGTTTTATTTCAAGAATCGTTAGTCATGTTAAAATGTCGTTCTGTAAAGCTAAAACAAAAGAGAATTATAAACAAAAGCACAAGGGCTCAAATTTTATTGATGGGATGGAGATCAGGCCAAATGCGTGATTCCAAAGAGTATATACAAAGTTAGAAAATGGTAATTTACAGGGAAAAGGGCTACGTTGAAACATAATGACCAATATCCTTCTACAAACTTTGAATTCGGGACATCCTGAGCTTCCGTCGAAGATGACCTTGACTGGAGTTTTTCCTGATAGACGATGTAACTGCTGCTGAGGGATTCGCCCATGTGTCGAACATAGTTACTTGCCATTATCCCTAATTTTTGCCTGGATCATACTTTGAGATTTCCAATCCACCGGGATGATTTTTGATTATGTCTCTAATTTTTGCCTGGACCGCCCTTTCGGGTTTTCAATCCATCGAGACGTTTTTTTTTTTTTTTTTTTTTTTTTAGTTTAGGCGAAGTATTTCTTGACTACATCAACATTTGTGGGATAGGCAAATTCCTCTCCATCCCTGGTCGTGAGTCTCAAGGCGCCGCCTGAGAATGCTTTCTTGACCACATAGGGGCCGTCATAATTCAGAGTCCACTTGCCCCGAGAATCAGTGAGAAATGATTGTATCTTTTTGAGCACAAGGTCTCCTTTCCTGAAGACGCGAGATTGGACCTTTTTGTCAAACGCCTTCTTCATTCTCTATTGATACAACTTGTAGTACCCCAAAATTTGCCCTACCTTTTTTTGGCTTTTGCTTCGCATTCATCTGCATTTTTAGGTCATAACTCATAATCATATCATTGGATTGGTTTTCTGAGACATGGGATCGAAGGATTTTCTTGTTATAAGTGTTTGCCCTGTTCGGGACGATTCTGTAAGTCATCTTCTGCAAAGTTCATCAGTGTACATCTGGGTGATTTAGGTTTTATTCATGGTTGAGCTTGTGGACTGTTTATCGGTTGAGATTCTTCAGTGGATCATGTGAGTGGCCAGATTGAACAGTGGTAGTTGTGATCATTTTATCAGAGGCTTGTGAAAAGTTGGTGATGAGTTTTGAATTCATTTTCTATCCATGGTCCATTATACACTTTATTTTTCTTAACCCACATTTCTTATTCCTAATCCATTTCTAATAATCCTTTTAAATCCATTCTAGATCCAATTCATATCCATTCTTGTCATTTTTCATTAAACCACATTTCAACTTCTCCATTTAGTTTAAAACCACTTTTCTATCCAAATCGTTTTCATTTTAGCCAATTTCATTGTTTTCATCCATTTTACATTTTATTCACTTTTATAACCAATTTCAATATCCACTTTAAATAACCAAAACCATTTTTCAAGACCACTTGTGTAATTCTAATCCATATCCATCTTTGGATCCAAATCCAATTCAAAGTCCATTTTAATTCATTTTTATCCCATTCAAACCTTATCCAATTTTATCCATATTCATTTTAAACCTTTTTTCTACTCTTAGAAACCATTTTCCTAAATCCCATAAATCATGACCCACTTTTAATATCCATTTACTAAACCAATAACTTTTTTTATCAATGAACCTTTCCATGTCCAAATTGAATTCAACATTCTTTTTATGTCCATTTTAAAATTCAAGTTCTATTTTTATCCATTTCTAGAGTCTATTCCAAATCCAATTAAGTTAATATCCATCATTTCCATTTCAAAACTAATTTTTAGATCCACATTCGTTAGCCATTTCTATTTCAAATTCATAATAAAATATCCATTAAATCACTTTCAATAGCCACATTCAAATCACCACATATTCATGGCTTGGATCATTGGATGGCTAGATATGCCTATGCCTTGATTTTTCTCGTGGCTAACTTCTTGGCGTGGGCTGCTCGTGACTATGGCCATGGTTCCTCAATAGAAATGAAGAGAATAAAAGCAACACAATAACAGGGGAATACTCCATAACAGAAAATCACCAGAAATTATAGCAGTAGTTCAGGAAAATTAATGCATAGCAACAGAAAGTGTAGCAATTACACTAACGAACCATGAGAACCGAATCCTCTAACAGTAAAAAAAAACTTCCCAAAAAAAACTAATCACTAACACAACCTCTAATCCATTTTTCACTACCCAACTCTCAATCTTCACTGTAACAGAATTTCATAACAAACTTTCCCTCTAGATCCTTTCAATCTTCTCTATAAAGCCTCAATCATCACTTTGCATTGGGTGGCTCTCCATTTTTTTTCCTTCCACACTTCAATCTCCTCATTTTCTCTTCATCTTTATCAATAAGCTTCAACGAAAGCAGAAAACCAGAAGAGGAGAAGATGTAAGAGAATTGAGAGAGACCATCACGAACCTGTAAGAATTCTTCACCAACCGTTTCTAACCGAATTCATCCACAACGCCATAGCTTCATCTTCATCTTCATCGAAGCTCGATTCACCTTCGATCTCCGAGTTCCTTCATCATCAATTCATTCTCTGCAAAAATTCAAAACAACACAGCCTGGTTCTGCCACTCAAGTACTCCTCAGATTCACCGATCGCAAGCAAAAGAAGAAGAAATCACGAATTGAAAAAAGAAGAAGAATTCATAGAAGCTTGCAACAACAACAACAATTTCAGAAGTAGATCGAAAGAGAGGAATCGGAAGAGAAGCGGAGTTGATAATACCTCTGGTTTTCTGTTCATTTTCGTCAATTTGAAGACGCACCGGACGGTTCTCCGGTAGGTACGTCAATTTCGTCTCAAACATTGATGTGCGATTTGGTTCGTGTGTTTACTGTTTCCAATTTGCGATTCGAAGCCTGCGATTTTCATTGCATTTATTATCGATTCATGGACGTTGTTTTCCCGTCGTGAGAGTTGTGGTTGCGAGAGCGTTGGAGAGGAGACGAGTGGGCGGAGAAGTATATCGCGGCATTGTGTTCCGACACGGTTGTAGCGGCGAAGTTACGGTGATTCTGTTGATTCCGTTGATGATCTTTAAAAGGAAGCAGGATGTTGAAGGGAAGGAAAGTCGCCGACGCGATGTCGTTTCATTCCGGCATGGTGTTTTTTTTCTCCGGTGACGTTATGGAGAAAAAAGGAGAAATGGTTGAGTTACTCTGCTGAGGTTGCGCGGCGAGCGATATAGCTTTAGGTTTGGGTTACGATCGGTTGTGTTGTGAAGGAGAGTTTGCTAGGGAGGAACGTCGGGGTGGTTGCGGCGGTGGAAGAAGGAGAATGTTACGGCGAGGAAGATGAATTGGAGAAGAAATTGAGGAAAGCGTTTGGAGAAGTGTTAAGATGGGCGACGGTTTTTATGCCGGCATGGTGTTTTTCGGCGTGGTGTTTTTGAAAAGGAGGAGGAAGGAGACGGATGAAGAGAGAATGATGATTGTTGGAGAGTAGCGGTTGAGCTTGTGGTTTAGTAAGTTAGGGTTTTTCTTGTAGTTTGGTATTGGACCGGGCTTAGGCCAATTTTATTTCTTCTTTTCACACCCCCGCTTTACTTGTTCACCTCCTCTGTTGCTGCAAAGAAAGATATTGGGCCAAACATCAATAGTCCGTTCGCCTGACTTTCTTTTCACACCGCCCTAAGCCACTATCCGCACCCCTGTGCGTATCAATAAGCAATTGGGCTTATTGGTTTAAAGCTCAGCGCCCTGTTCACTGCACACACCTCTTGGAATCAATTTCACACCTCCCTATGTTTGTTTTTTAATTGAATTTTTGTTCATTAGTTTTAAATAATTGGTTAATTGTTTTAAAATTTTAGAATTAGAATTCAAGACTTTAATTTTAGAATTAGATTTTTTTTAATATTAGAATTACTCCTCTAGGATTAGCCTTCTTTTGATTTAATTTTAGAATTATATTTGTAATTGGAAATTAACTCTTTAATTAGATTTTAATTAGAATTTTCATTTAGATTTTAATATTAGTTTTTCTTTAGAATTAATTTTCTTTAGAATTAGTTTATAGTCTTAACTTGGGAATTTGATTAGTTTTAATTAGAAATTAATTGGAATCAATTTTAGGATTAATTTTAGAATTAGACAAATTAGTTTTTCTTGTTAGAATTTAATATTGTTTTTTACTTCGCATTTTAACTCTAACTTGGTTATTGTTGATTAATTGTTGACCATAATTTCAATTGCTCATTGTTGATTAATTCTTGATTTCTCTTTTATGAATAGCATGATATAATGCTATGTGTAGAATTTTCTCACATCCCTTTGGGATCCTAGCTCAACTTTAATCTTTGATTAAAGTGAGGTAGGATATGCATTAGGTAGTGTTATCCCCCTTTTCCTTTTAGACTTAGTTCTCATACCTCATTAACCTTAGGATCACCATGTATGATAACATTAAGATTGAGTCTTAGTATCCCTCATTAGTTTTCACCTTTTTCTCCTTTTGAGTCTCTTCTTCTCATCTTCAAACAAAAGTAAAAAACACTTAATGATGGTATAATATGTATTGCACTTAAACCTAAAGTATGAGAAATGGAAGGAGGAGGGTTTCTCTCCACTTTCCTAGAGTGTTTAGCATACGGCCTGTTAGGACGAACATGCGATGCATTCGATCCTATACGATAGACTTGAATGCAATACATGTTACTAAACACAAAAATAATCGAAACACTTCTTTCTTAAAAGAGAAACAAACTATAACGTCTTTCCTTCGGGAATTCTTTTCTCATCTCACTCATTCTCAACGTACGAACGTGCTCCTCCTCGTTCTCTTGCAAGATGGTAACGCACTCGGACCAGCGAGCCTGCAACACCTGAGCTAGAACGTTAGCCGTTCCCTAAAAACACAAACAAACCATCCCTAGTGAGGGGAACTACGTCGCTCTGATTCTCATGTTCCCGATGAGATACGTGGGCAGTGGGGTAGGGCCCATTGGAGCACTCCTTTTATTTTCCCTACATTTGTTTCTCTTTCTCTCTCCTTTCCTATTCCGGTTCTCCAGTTAGCCGTTCCTTTTCCAGCATCCTTTCCTTACACCCTTTGATCGAGACAAGCAAGCGTGGATCCCATCGGGTACGACGGACGCGTGGGGGTGCTAATACCTTCCTCGCGCGTAACCGACTCCCGAACCTAGTTCTCTTGGTCGCAAGACCGTGCTCTATCCTTCCTCTCAGGTTTATGCAGTGTTTCCTTTCCCTCTCTTGGGATAAATACACATTGCTGGCGACTCTGTTTCGGTGCCACTTTCACGTTTGCACTAGGATGAAAATCCCGGGAGCGACAGCTGGCGACTCTGCTGGGGACAGATTGACCTCCTGCTGGTCCATCCCTAAGCGAGTTAATCCTAGCGCTTGTCTATTTTTTCTTTCATTGGATATTTACTGTTGTGCTATATTTTACTATTTTACTTTATTGTTATTTACTGTATTACTGTACTTTACTGTATTTATCGCATTTTACTGCATTATATATCATTATTATACTGTGTTGTGCTGGACTTTTCTGTTTGGTGGGCAGGGTGTTCTGAGAGATAAGCCCACTACCCAGGCTTGAGTACACACATAGGTATTTGAGTGGATAGTCGTGACGCTTGCGTGGTGGTGACCATGTATTGTTGTTCACGAGACCCACAACCAGACGAGGTTCTATCAGGAGCTTTCTGCTACTGCATGTTATGCAGGCCAGTAATTATTCTCTTGAGGAACTGTTGACTCTGGTGACCATTCCTGAGGACTCAGTTGCGGCACTCCTCCCGAGTTGTGACAGTGGCAGACCACATTTTGTGGGAAACCCATTGCACATTCTCGATCCGAGGACCCAATGCTGGGAACTCGCTATAGGACATCCCTTTTGAAAGAGAATCAGTGGAGGCACTCCTCGATTGGCGATAGTATTGTACCCCGAGGGATGAATGTACTATTGCTTCTCGACCCCAGTGCCAGAAGCTGAGGATCTTTCGTTTTTGTGAATCAGTTGAGGCCTCCTCGATTGATGATGATGCCAAACCAGAAATGGTGAACGTATCATCATTTCTCGACCTGAGAGCCCGGGATACTGAGGATCTTAGTACCCACATGTGAGAGGGGCGGGTTGTTTACAGGTTTGCAGGTAACCTTGACCTTCAACATACCCGGTATTCTGGTCTTCTTATTAGTGTGGACTTATCAGCCTGGTATTCTGGTATTCTGGTATTTCAGTATTCTCTTCAGAGCCGACCTGTGAACCTATTCAGACGGTAGCACAACACTTATCTAGAGCTTTGTGGATACCTTGATCCTGTGTCTTTGCATTTGCATTGCATGGCATTTTGAATTCTCATACTCATATGCATAACAGGTATTCAGAGGGGGGATTCTTATTCTGACTTGGTATTGTCACCAGAACTGCAAGCTTGACTTCTCACCACTACGCAACTTGAAGCAATCAGAGGAGGATCATGGATCAGATGCGAGCAGAGTTGTCGGAATTCCAGACTCGTATGGCCCAGTGCTTTGAGATGATGCGGGGCATGGCTCAACAACAAGAGGAACTAGGGGCAATTATTCAAAGGACTGTTGTTGTTATCCCAGAGGCTGGTAATGGGAATGTTGTTGGTAATACTCCGGGCGGAGTTGTGAATTCTCCACGTGTTGATCTTACTCCACCCTCTCCTATGAGTCAATCCAGAGGAAGTGCTGCTAGGATTCATGTTCCTCGTCAGAAGGTGGATAATCAGGAAGAACAATTTTATGATGCTGAGATGAATTTCCCTACTGAGGCGGACAATAAGCTTTGTATGCTCGAAGAGAGATTGAAAGCTATTAAAGGCCATAATGATTTGGGTATGGACATTTACGACTTAGGGTTGATCCCAGGTGTGAAGGTTCCTCCGAAGTTCAAGGTGCCTACTTTCAAAAAGTACAGTGGAAGCACCTGCCCTAAGCTTCACATCAGGGCATATTCCAGCAAAATGTCTGCCTATACGGATGATGAGAAGCTGCTGATGCATTTCTTTCAGGACAGCTTAACTGGGGCATCTTTAGACTGGTATATGAGCTTGGAGAGAACGCACATTAAAAGCTGGAGAGATTTGGCAGAGGCTTTCATCAAGCACTACCAATACAACACGGACATGGCGCCCAATAGAATACAATTGCAGGGTCTTTCTCAGAGACAAAACGAAAGCTTCAAAGAATACGCCCAGAGGTGGCGTGAATTGGCTTCCCAAGTACAACCTCCGATGTTGGAAAGAGAGCTCGTTGATATGTTCATGGATACGCTTCAGGGGCATTATTATGAGAAATTGGTTGGATGTTTGTCAGCTGGATTTTCAGGTCTTGTATTGGAAGGAGAAAGAGTCGAAAATGGCATCAAGACGGGAAAGATTCGAATTGCTGCTGAAGATGCAAAGAAACCTTATGCTGGGTCCTCCAAGGGAAAGGAAGGATAAACTAGTGTTGTGTATATTCCTCCTGTTGTTCAATAACCTGTTCAGTATCAGCGACCTTATGCTCCTCAGCAACAGAGACAACAAAGATCCCGAAGGCCTGCGAGAAGGTTTGATCCACTCCCTATTCCTTACAGGGATGTTCTTGCCCGTCTACTTGAGAGTTCTCTGGTTGAACTAAGGGATGCCAAGCCTGTCCCTTACCCCATTCCTCCTGATTATGATTTGGATGCTAGATGCGAGTATCACTCAGACACACCAGGTCATTCCATTGAAAATTGTAACGTGTTCAAGCACAAGGTGCAAGACCTGGTGGACTCAGAGATCATTGCATTCACTGAAGATGATATGTACATCAATTGAAGCCTCCTGTTCCAAGTGAGCACTCAGTTTGCAAGGACATCCAGACAGAATCAAGCCTCCTCAGCGATGGCAATCTTCAGCTTCTTTACTGCATTTTCATTTGTAGTTTTTCATTTCTTGTTAAAGCATTGTATGCCAAAAAAACTTGTTTGTGTTCTGAATGATGTTTTAATGCAATGAATATGTTTTTTTTCTTGAAGTAATTCATTTTTATTCATTTATATAATATTTCTGTGCATTGCAATGCCAACTTTCTTGCTTAAACTCTTGGAGGGAGGATGATGAGGTAAAAACGCAAAGTCTTTGGTTGTATCCTTTTGGATAAAACCCTGTTGAGGATGTACATGCATTGCTTCAAATCCCCAAACACTGGAGATATAAGGGAGATAGACCCTCGCCAACACCTTTGAGCCTTGAAGTAGGAGTTTCTTTTCGTTCGAAAAAACCCTCACATTTAACCAGGGGCAGGGTAGTTGTCAGTAATTTGACCAAGCGTTCAGATTTCAAAAGGAGTGTGCATCGAAGGATCCATTACCTTTTACCCTTCAAGAGGTCAAGAGATGTGAAACCACAATGGTTATCCATCAGTGATCAAGGAATGAGGCAGTCACAACCCTTTCAAACAAGTCAAGACAAACCAGTTTCACGCGATTTATTCAAAAGGAAAAAAAGGAAAAAGAAAGAAAGCCCGCTAAGTCCAAACTTGAAAACAAGCGACTTATGCAAAAGGTAGGGCATCCCGCTGGACTTCAAGATTGAAAGATTCAAAAGAGAATCGGTCCAGGCAAAATCAGGGAAATAAAAAAAGCAAAAAATGGAAAAAAGAAATGATCAAAAGAAAAATCCTCAAATAAGAACAAAGTCGTATGACCGAAACACTGAAGACAAAAGAGGGGAATGTCATTTCAAAGACCTCATGGGTTCCTTAACCATCGATCCTCACAAAAATCCTTTTGGGAGATGAGCGCTTGTGCCAAATTAGCTGAACGTAGGACTAGAGAACATCAAGGAGAATGGGTGGGTACAAACAAAATTTTGAGCCATAAATCCTTTTTCTAAAACCATGAACCAGGCCACGTTAGAACCCTCAAAGGTCCTAATTGAAACAGGGTTTATTCTGAAGGCGTACTTCAACGAGATAGCGTTCCTGACTCCCATAAGTTGTGCTAATAAGATTTTTGTTGGTATTGCATGTGCGTATTGTTTTCCATTCAAAAATAAATGTCGTAACTAGTGACTCGTTCACAAGGTTTTGCGACATATTTTCAATAAACTTCAAGGTTAACATGTTTGTTGCATTAGAATTATCATTCTCATAATAAACTTGTTCTGCTTGCATACATGTGCCTAAGCATCAATGTCGTAACTAGTGCTAATAAGTTGTGCTAATTAGAATCAATGTTTTGCGACATATTTTCAAGGTTTTGCGACATATTTTCAATAAACTTCAAGGTTAACATGTTTGTTGCATTAGAATTATCATTCTCATAATAAACTTGTTCTGCTTGCATACATGTGCCTAAGCATCATTGAAGCTTACACAGTGAATGCCAGTCGAGAAGCTTGATCCTGCCAAGTTAGGATGCTTGAAAATTATGAAGGACAGTCATATCAAGGGGCATGTCGCCAAGAAACTCAGTGCAGAGTGGGCTTTCCCCAGTAAGTCGTGATGAGATGTAGCCAATTTGGGGCAGTCACGTCGAGAAATTTCTCCGAAGTTCAGTTATTCTGGGGCATTCATTCAGAGATCAGGGGCTGTCACATTGAGAAATATCTCTGAAGGTCAGTTATTCTGGAGCATTCATTCGAAGACCAGTCTGGTCAGGGATAAAGCCAATTCAAAGCCCGTATCGAGACAGGTCACCTCCTGAGCGTAAGAAGAAGGCAGTTAATCAGAAACACCTCTTCAAGGTTTAAAATACTGAGGCAAAATATTTCAAGTAATTACAAGTCATCTCGGGGAAAATTCCTTCACAGATCATACAGTCTGGGGCAGTTACGTCGAGATCCGATAAATCTCTCCAAGAGCTTGAAGACCCTGGGGCAGCGTGAACGCCCGGTCTTCTGTAAACTCCTCTTGAGGTGATTTCTTTCAATGGACCCTGTGGTCTGGGGCAAGTCATAAAGGAACCGTTGTTCACCCTTGATGATCAGTATGCAGTTGGTCAGTAGAAACTTGAAGCACTAAGCTTTCGAAGTCTCTCCCCCAGCAAGGAACCATAAGGTATCTTCGTCCAGCAAGGTGTTGGAATTGATATTCTCCCCCAAGCAGAGAATTGTCCTCAAATCGAAAAGGGTTCATCAGGAGGGTTTCTTATCCCCAACAGTGTAGGTGGATTCCTCCTTCTTAGCAGGGTAAGACGATGGAATATTTGGCGAGCAGTTTGAAGACGGTGAGAAGTCAGAGTATTCTCTTCCTCAAAAGTCAGAGTCGGTAATTCTCCGCAAGTTAATGTCCAACGGTTAGTGGCATTCTCAGCAGTCCAAAATCCAGTCTTTATTGGCATCTCCCCAACAGAGTTCGCAATTCAGCTTGCAGTTCCTCAACAGAGTTTGCATCACCAGTAGTTATTGGTGGTATAGTTGATTATCTCCCCACGGGAGATCAGATATTGATGATCCATTCCTCAGTGAAGTTTGCTTGTTCTGTTCTGCACATTCCTCGGCGGAGTGCCTTACATTCTTGTATGTAGTAATCATCATTGCATTGCATCCTCAAAACGCGTAGCATTTCCATTTCGTATGGAGCATTACGCCATAGAAAAAAAATTCAAACATGCATCGAAGAATAAGCCAGATTTGGTACCTTGTGCGAAAGCCCAGATCAACCCTCAATTAAGGCAGTGATCCCCAACCTCCGAGTTGATGCCTTTTTTCCCAACCTCCGAGTTGACGGATGTTTTGTCCAACCTCAGAGTTGACACCCTTTATACCAACTTCAAAGTTGTCGTTTATTCCCTTCCCAACCTCAGAGTTGTCGCACCTCCTTTTTTTCAACCTCAGAGTTGATGAATATCCTTTTCTTTACCAACTTCAAAGTTGTCGTACATTCCTTCTCCAACCTCAGAGTTGAAGCCTTTTTTACCAACCTCAGAGTTGTCGTATAGCCTTTCTCCAACTTCAAAGTTGACGCGTACCTTTTCTCAACCTCAGAGTTTATGAATATCCTTTTCTTCCCTAACTTCAAAGTTGTTGTATACCTTTTCTCGACCTCAGAGTTGATGAATATCCTTTTCTTTCCCAACTTCAAAGTTGTTGTATACCTTTTCTCAACCTCAGAGTTGATGAATATCCTTTGCTTTATCAACTTCAAAGTTGTCGTGTACCTCTTCTCAACCTCAGAGTTGATGAACGTCCCTTTCTTCCCAAAACTCCTAGTTGACACCTTTTGTCTCCAACCTCAGAGTTGACGTATATCCTTCTTCCGACCCCAGAGTTGAAGTTATGGTTTTTCTCAACCTCAGAGTTGATGTCTACCTTTTACTCAACCTCAGTGTTATTGTTTACTTCAAATTTTCTCAATCTCAGAGCGAATGCCATTTTTCCTTAACCTCAGAGTTGATGGTCTACCCTCTTATCCCCAGCGGAGCCATCTTTGTAGGTCCGTTGATTCTACAACCCTCCGGTCAAAGGTCCATCTTAGGGTGGCAAATCAGCAAAGTCCAACCGCAGATTGGCAAAAGTCCATCTTAGGGTGGCAAGAAGGCAAAGTCCACCCGCAGTGTGGTAAGTCAATAGTCGTCTGACTCCATTCAAAAAGACATCAGCTAAGTCCAACAGCAGATTGGCAAAAGTCCGTCTTCGGGTGGAAAATTCTTAAAGTCCAACAGCAGATTGGCAAAAGTCCGTCTTCAGGTGGCAAATTCTTAAAGTCCAACAGCAGATTGGCAAAAGTCCGTCTTCGGGTGGCAAATCCTTAAAGTCCACCCGTAGTGTGGCAAGCCAGTAGTCGTTTGGTGTCGTTCTAAAAGACATCTCCCCAATGCTATTCTTCCCATCAGAGTTTTTCATCCAAGCAGTGTTCATTTGGTTGGGTTTATATCCCTTTTCTTCTTCTCCACAGAGTGCACATTTTCGGGTTCTTTTTGTTTTCAATAACCTTGTACCTTGAATTTCTGAAAGCAGTTGCTATCATCCTTTCAGGTCCAAGTTGATTGAATAGGGGCAGCTGTAGTACCCAAAAATTTGCCCTACCTTTTTCTGGCTTTTGCTTCGCGTTCATCTGCATTTTTAGGTCATAACTCATAATCATATCATTGCATTGGTTTTCTGAGACATGGGATCGAAGGATTTTCTTTTTATAAGTGTTTTCCCTGTTCGGGACGATTCTGCAAGTCATCTTCTGCAAAGTTCATCAGTGTACATCTGGGTGATTTAGGTTTTATTCATGGTTGAGCTTGTGGACTGTTTATCAGCTGAGTTGATCATTTTATCAGAGGCTTGTGAAAAGTTGGTGATGAGTTTTGAATTCATTTTCTATCCATGGTCCATTATCCACTTCATTTTTCTTAACCCACATTTCTTATTCCTAATCCATTTCTAATAATCCTTTTAAATCCATTCTAGATCCAATTCATATCCATTCTTGTCATTTTTCATTAAACCACATTTCAACTTCTCCATTTAGTTTAAAACCACTTTTCAATCCAAATCGTTTTCATTTTAGCCAATTTCATTGTTTTCATCCATTTTACATTTTATCCACTTTTATAACCAATTTCAATATCCACTTTAAATAACCAAAACCATTTTTCAAGACCACTTGTGTAATTCTAATCCATATCCATCTTTGGATCCAAATCCAATTCGAAGTCCATTTTAATTCATTTTTATCCCATTCAAACCTTATCCAATTTTATCCATATTCATTTTAAACCTTTTTTCTACTCTTAGAAACCATTTTCCTAAATCCCATAAATCATGACCCACTATTAATATCCATTTACTAAACCAATAACTTTTTTTTATCAATGAACCTTTCCATGTCCAAATTGAATTCAACATTCTTTTTGTGTCCATTTTAAAATTCAAGTTCTATTTTTATCCATTTCTAGAGTCCATTCCAAATCCAATTAAGTTAATATCCATCATTTCCATTTCAAAACTAATTTTTAGATCCACATTCGTTAGCCATTTCTATTCCAAATTCATAATCAAATATCCATTAAATCACTTTCAATAGCCACATTCAAATCACCACATATTCATGGCTTGGATCATTAGATGGCAAGATATGCCTATGCCTTGATTTTTCTCGTGGCTAACTTCTTGGCGTGGGCTGCTCGTGACTATGGCCATGGTGCTTCAACAGAAATGAAGAGAATAAAAGCAATACAGTAACAGGGGAATACTCCATAACAGAAAATCACCAGAAATTATAGCAGTAGTTCAGGAAAATTAATGCATAGCAACAAAAAGTTTAGCAATTACACTAACGAGCCATGAGAACCGAATCCTCTAACAGTAAAAAAAAACTTCCCAAAAAAAAACTAATCACTAACACAACCTCTAATCCATTTTTCTCTACCCAACTCTCAATCTTCACTATAACAGAATTTCATAACAAACTTTCCCTCTAGATCCTTCCAATCTTCTCTATAAAGCCTCAATCATCACTTTGCATTGGGTGGCTCTCCATTTTTTTTCCTTCCACACTTCAATCTCCTCATTCTCTCTTCATCTTCATCAATAAGCTTCAACGAAAGCAGAAAACCAGAAGAGGAGAAGATGTAACAGAATTGAGAGAGACCATCACGAACCTGCAAGAATTCTTCACCAACAGTTTCTAACCGAATTCATCCACAACGCCATAGCTTCATCTTCATCTTCATCAAAGCTCGATTCACCTTCGATCTCCGTGTTCCTTCATCATCAATTCATTCTCTGCAAAACTTCAAAACAACTCAGCCTGGTTCTGCCACTTAAGAACTCCTCAGATTCACCGATCGCAAGCAAAAGAAGAAGAAATCGCGAATTGAAAAAAGAAGAAGAATTCATAGAAGCTTGCAACAACAACAACAATTTCAGAAGTAGATCGAAAGAGAGGAATCGGAGGAGAAACGGAGTTGATAATACCTCTGGTTTTCTGTTCATATTCGTCAATTTGAAGACGCACCGGACGGTTCTCCGGTAGGTACGTCAATTTCGTCTCAAACTTTGATGTGCGATTTGGTTCGTGTGTTTATTGTTTCCAATTTGCAATTCGAAGCCTGCGATTTTCATTGCGTTTATTATCGATTCATGGACGTTGTTTTCCCTTCATGAGAGTTGTGGTTGCGAGAGCGTTGGAGAGGAGACGAGTGAGCGGAGAAGTATATCGCGGCATTGTGTTCTGACACGGTTGTAGCAGCGAAGTTACGGTGATTCCGTTGATGCTCTTTAAAAGGAAGCAGGATGTTGAAGGGAATGAAAGTCGCCGGCGCGATGTCGTTTCATTCCGGCATGGTGTTTTTTTTCTCCGGTGACGTTATGGAGAGAAAAAGGAGAAAAGGTTGAGTTACTCTGCTGAGGTTGCGCGGCGAGCGATATAGGTTTAGGTTTGGGTTGCGATCGATTGTGTTGCGAAGGAGAGTTTGCTAAGGAGGAACGTCTTGGTGGTTGCGGCGGTGGAAGAAGGAGAGTGGGACGGCGAGGAAGATGAATCGCAGAAGAAATTGAGGAAGGCGTTTGGAGAAGTGTTGAGATGGGTGAGGGTTTTTATGCCGGCATGGTGTTTTGCGGCATGGTGTTTTTGAAAAGGAGGAGGAAGGAGGCGGATGAAGAGAGAATGATGATTGTTGGAGAGTAGCAGCTGAGCTTGTGGTTTAGTAAGTTAGGGTTTTTCTTGTAGTTTGGTATTGGACTGGGCTTAGGCCAATTTGATTTATTCTTTTCACACCCCCGCTTCACTTGTTCACCTCCTCTGTTGCTGCAAAGAAAGATATTGGGCCAAACATCAAAAGTCCGTTCGCCTGACTTTCTTTTCACACCGCCCTAAGCCACTATCCGCACCCCTGTGTGTATCAATAAGCAATTGGGCTTATTGGTTTAAAGCCCAGCGCCCTGTTCACTGCACACACCTCTTGGAATCAATTTCACACCTCCCTATGTTTGTTTTTTAATTGAATTTTTGTTCATTAGTTTTAAGTAATTGGTTAATTATTTTAGAATTTTAGAATTAGAATTCAAGACTTTAATTTTAGAATTAGATTTTTTTTAATATTAGAATTACTCCTTTAGGATTAGCCTTCTTTTGATTTAATTTTAGAATTATATTTGTAATTGGAAATTAACTCTTTAATTAGATTTTAATTAGAATTTTAATTTAGATTTTAATATTAGTTTTTCTTTAGAATTAATTTTCTTTAGAATTAGTATATAGTCTTAACTTGGGAATTTGATTAGTTTTAATTAGAAATTAATTGGAATCAATTTTAGGATTAATTTTAGAATTAGACAAATTAGCTTTTCTTGTTAGAATTTAATCTTGTTTTTTACTTCGCATTTTAACTCTAACTTGGTTATTGTTGATTAATTGTTGACCATAATTTCAATTGCTCATTGTTGATTAATTCTTGATTTCTCTTTTATGAATAACATGATATAATGCTATGTGTAGAATTTTCTCACATCCCTTTGGGATCCTAGCTCAACTTTAATCTTTGATTAAAGTGAGGTAGGATATGCATTAGGTAGTGCTATCCCCCTTTTCCTTTTAGACTTAGTTCTCATACCTCATTAACCTTAGGATCACCATGTATGGTAACATTAAGATTGAGTCTTAGTATCCCTCATTAGTTTTCACCTTTTGCTCCTTTTGAGTCTCTTCTTCTCATCTTCAAACAAAAGTAAAAAACACTTAATGATGGTATAATATGTATTGCGCTTAAACCTAAAGTATGAGAAATGGAAGGAGGAGGGTTTCTCTCCACTTTCCTAGAGTGTTTAGCATACGGCCTGTTAGGACGACCATGCGATGCATTCGATATTATACGATAAACTTGAATGCAATACGTGTTACTAAACACACAAAAAAATCAAAACACTTCTTTTTTAAAAGACAAACAAACTATAACGTCTTTCCTTCGGGAATTCTTTTCTCATCTCACTCATTCTCAACGTACGAACGTACTCCTCCTCGTTCTCTTGCAAGATGGTAACGCACTCGGACCAGCGAGCCTGCAACACCTGAGCTAGAACGTTAGCCGTTCCCTAAAAACACAAACAAACCATCCCTAGTGAGCGGAACTACGTCGCTCTGATTCTCATGTTCCCGATGAGATATGTAGGCAGTGGGGTAGGGCCCATTCGAGCACTCCTTTTATTTTCCCTACATTTGTTTCTCTTTCTCTCTCCTTTCCTGTTCCGGTTCTACAGTTAGCAGTTCCTTTTCCAGCATCCTTTCCTTACACCCTTTGATCGAGACAAGCAAGCGTGGATCCTATCGGGTACGATGGACGCGTGGGGGTGCTAATACCTTCCTCGCGCGTAACCGACTCCTGAACCCAGTTCTCTTGGTCGCAAGACCATGCTCTATCCTTCCTCTCAGGTTTATGCAGTGTTTCCTTTCCCACTCTTGGGATAAATACACATTGCTGGCGACTCTGTTTCGGTGCCACTTTCGCGTTTGTACTAGGATGAAAATCCCGGGAGCTACACAACTGACCATGGCATAGTGCCGACATTTGTTTTTCTTCGATCAGATTCAGTTCGTCGTGTCGATTTTGACACCATTTAACCTCTGTAAGCTTAGCCTCCATCAATACCCAGATTGATGGGATCTCCACTTCTATGGGGAGCACTGCTTCCATGCCATATACTAGAGAAAAAGGGGTTGCCCCTGTTGAAGTGCGGACAGATGTGCGATAACCGTGAAGAGCAAAGGGTAGCATCTCGTGCCAGTCTTTGTAGGTTACAACCATCTTTTGAACGATCTTCTTGATGTTCTTGTTAGCCGCTTCTACCACTTCGTTCAACTTGGGTCGGTAGGGAGATGAGTTATGGTGTTCGATCTTGAACTCAGCGCACAACTCTTTCATCATCTTATTGTTCAAGTTGGATCCATTATCCGTAATGATCTGGCTCGGCACACCATATCGGTAGATGAGATTATTTTTTATAAATCGGACCACCACTTGTCGGGTTACATTGGCGTATGACACTGCTTCGACCCACTTGGTGAAGTAGTCAATGGATACCAGGATGAACCGATGTTTGTTTGAAGCCTTAGGTTCAATCATCCCAATCATGTCGATTCCCCATATGGAAAAAGGCCATGGGGAAGAGAGAACTTTGAGATGTGTTGGCGGTACATGGATTTTGTCGGAGTATATCTGACACTTGTGACACCTCCTCATGTACTTGTAGCAATCGGATTCCATTGTCAACCAATAGTACCCTGCTCTCAGAATTTTTCTCTCCATCGTGTGTCCGTTGGCATGAGTGCTTCTGGTCTGTTTCTGGTCTATTTCTGGTCTGTTTCTCGCCATCGTGGTCTATTTCTTTCATCAGCATGTCTGCTTCTGGTCTGTCGACGCAACGGAGCAAGACCATGTAGAAGTTTCTCTTATAGAGTGTATCACCGCTCAGAAAGAAGTTACTTGCCAGTCTTCTGAGGGTATTTCTATCCTTTCTGGATGCCCCAGGTGGGTACTCTTGTTTCTAAAGGAAGCATTTGATATCGTGATACCAAGGTTTGTCGTCTATGGCTGCTTCGATCGTGAAGATGTAGGCGGGCCTTTCAAGGCGCATTATGTCAATCTTAGGTATGTCATTCCATTGACCTACACTAATCATGGAAGAGAGAGTGGCTAGTGCATCAGCCATGTGATTCTCTTCACGAGGGATATGATGAAACTTAACTCGGTTGAAGAAGGGTAACAACATTCTCGCGTAATCTCTGTAAGGAATCAATCCTGATTGGTATGTGTTCCAATCTCCTCTGATCTGGTTGATGACCAGAGCTGAGTCGCCATAAACATCCAAGTTTTTTATCCTTAAGTCGATTGCTTCCTCGAGACCCATGATACAAGCTTCGTATTCGGCCTCGTTGTTTGTGCACTTGAACGTAAGTCTGGCGGTGAAAGGAATGTGGGTACCCTGAGGTGTTATGATGATTGACCCAATTCCATTTCCGTAATGATTAACTGCTCCATCAAAGATAAGTCCCCATTGGGAACCTGTTTCTGGCCCTTCACTGGGTAGCGGTTCATCGCAATATTTCATTTTTAAATACATTACATCTTCGTCCGGGAAGTCAAACCCGACTGATTCTTGATCGTCAATCGGTTGATGAGCCAAATGATCGGCTAAAACACTTCCTTTAACGGCTTTCTGAGCGTGGTATTCTATGTCATATTCGGATAACAACATCTGCCAACGGGCAATCCTTCCCGTAAGAGCAGGCTTTTCAAAGACGTACTTGATTGGATCCATTTCAGAGATTAACCAAGTAGTGTGACGAATCATATATCGGCGAAGACGTTTAGTTGCCCAAGCCAGAGCGCAACAAGTTTTCTCGAGCGCAGTGTACCGAGTCTCATAGTCGGTGAATTTCTTGCTCAGATAGTAGATGGCAGACTCTTTCCTTTTGGGTTCGTCTTGTTGGCCAAGTACACAACCCATTGAGCCCTCTAGGACGGTGAGGTAGATGATCAGTGGTCTTCCTTCCACTGGAGGTGATAGAATCGGTGGAGTCAACAGATATTCCTTAATACTGTCGAAGGAGGTTTGACAGTCCTCTGTCCAAACGCAGTCCTGATTCTTTTTGAGTAATTTGAAAATCGGCGCGCAGGTCGCAGTCATGAGGAATATAAATCTAGAGATGTAGTTCAAACGTCCCAAGAATCCCCTGACTTGTTTTTTAGTTTTCAGAGAAGGTAATTCTTGAATGGCCTTGACATTGTCAGTATCAACCTCAATTCCTTTTTGGCTGACGATGAATCCTAAGAGTTTCCCTGAACGGACACCGAAGGTGCACTTATTGGGATTCAAGCGGAGTTTATACTTTCTCAACCGCTCGAATAGTTTTGACAGGTGGGTCACATGCTTCTCTTCTGTTTTGGATTTGGCAATCATATCACCGACATACACCTCGATTTCTTTGTGTATCATGTCATGAAACAGAGTTGTCATTGCCCTTTGATAGGTTGTCCCGGCGTTTTTCAAACCGAACGACATTACTTTGTAACAAAAGGTACCCAATGGGGTAATAAATGAAGTTTTCTCCATGTCTTTCGGCGCTATTTTTATCTGATTATAGCCCGAGAATCCATCCATGAAGGAGAAAACTTTGAACTTTGCTGTAATGTCTACCAGCATGTCAATGTGTGGTAAAGGAAAGTCGTCCTTTGGACTAGCCTTGTTTAAATCTCTGTAATCGACACACATTCTGACCTTTCCGTCCTTTTTCAGAACGGGTACGATGTTGGCTAACCATTGAGGATATTCTGATGTGGCGAGGAAACCTGTGTCAATCTGTTTCTGGACTTCCTCTTTGATTTTGATGGCCATGTCTAGATGAGTCCGTCTCAACCTTTGCTTTACTGGCGGACATTCTGATCTCAACGGTAGATGATGTTCCACAATGCTGGTATCCAACCCTGGCATATCCTGATAGGACCAAGCGAATACATCGGGAAAATCTCTGAGAAGCTTCGTCAAACTCTCTTTGGCAGTTGGACTGAGCAGTGCCCCAATCCTGATTTCTTTTCTCTCTTCTTCTGAACCCAAGTTTACCGTTTCCAACGGCTCTTTGTGAGGTTTAATGGACCTTTCCTCTTGTCTGAGTAGTCGGGAGATCTCCTCTGGAATTTCGTCGTCATTTTCTTCTTCAGCCTCAAATACCGAGAATTCAAAGTTGGGAGAAGGCATCGGATCGTATGTTTCAACTGGGTTTAAAACAAGCAATCTGCATGACGTGATGATTTGTGTTTAGAAGAGATAGAGAGAATGTAAGAGTGTGTGCAATGTTTTTTTTACTGCTTGTTTTTATTATTTGTTTTGTTTTTTAGGATTACCGTTTTCTAAGAAAAGCTAAAAGAGAAAACAACAATTAATGCGGAAATTACAGAACGACGTCATTTTATTTATGAACAAGTCGAAACTTGAAACTACAACCCTATAAAACAAAACTCTGTCGCTTTGGGCAAAGCGAAGAGAGAAATTTACCGAAAGTGAGCCCTATCAAAACATCTGTTTCACCTGGGCATGGTGAAAGGTTAAAGTAAAGACGACAATTACTTTGACTTATGAACAATCTTCGGAACATCGACAATAACCCATTGGCGGCGAACTCCTCGGTGACTCACAAAGTCTGCTACCTTCCTTGATTTGTCTTCAGAAATGACGCTGATTTCTGGTGGAGTAGGATCATTGGAATCTGTCTCCCAGGCAGGGTTGTCGTAGGAGGATTCCTCTGTTGTATTTTGCATAGTATTTGTGCTCTCAGCTGTATCTCCCCATCCAGTTGGCTGGATGTCTTCGAGCCTGATACGAGAGCTTTCAGGAGCGGTGTACTTGACCAAGTAGTCGAATTTTCCACTCGGTTGTCCCAAGGTGTCCCACACTTCTTTGGAACTGGAGGAGTCATCCCTCTCGATGACATTGACCTCGGGAAAAGCATAGTTAATGAACTCTAGTCCTGCAAACGGTGTGAATTCATTGTCGTGCTGGGTATTTTCAGGATAACCTGGGTGTTGATCCCATGACATGGTGGGGACGTAGGTATTCTTTTCAATGATGCTCAGCTGATTTTCATTGTTCCGCTGATTCTCTTGCCCCAAGTCTCCTGGGTAAGGCTGCCACATTGGCAGGCCATCCATCGGGCCATAGTATTCGTGGTCAAAGTTGTCTTTCATCAGAGTGTCTTCCTCTAATGAATTTGGCGGAGCACGACATCCTTTCGGATCACAATCTCCATATATCATTTCGACATCTGACCTTGGTATAAATCTCGGACTCTGTGCCAGAAAGCAGAAGAGAGTCCGCGTTTCGTCCTGAGATGTATAACCGTCCTCGTTGAGATAGGACTTCCATTCTTCCTCCGTATCGGATGAATCACCTTTATCGATGGTATGCACTTCTTGAGTCACTGGTTGAAGGAAGCCTCCGCTGTGGAAGAAGTTCTGAATGGGATGAAGACTTTCATCATTAGCAGCTGTCTGAGTACAGGTTGAGGAAAAACCAAGACCCTTATTTGTTTTATTGTCAGTAGGAATGGCAAGCTGCCCCCATCCTGTTGTATTGGCACTCTCGAACGCTTTGATAGCATCTTTATACGAGGAAATTGATGTTCCTCTTTCGGATTGATTCTCATTGTGTAGCGAAAGCGCTTGGAACTGGGTTCTGATTACCCTCTCCGGTTCTACACAAGCGGATGATGATAAGTTACTTACGAGCAAGGCCTGTTCTTCACAGAGTGTGACGAGTTGGTCGTTCTGGACAAACTTTAGCTTTTGGTGGAGGGTCGAAGTGACCGCCCCAGCGTGATGTATCCAAGGTCTTCCTAATAAACAAATTTAAGTTGCCCGGATGTCCATGACCTAGAAAGTGACTTGGAAAGTGTGAGGACCGATAGTTATGGGAAGATCGATTTCGACGATAACTGTTTTTCTGGATTCGTCAAATGCTTTGACGACGACTTTGCTGGTTTTCATCGGAGGGCCTTTGAATGATAATTGCATCAAAGTGGACTTTGGCATAACATTCAGGGCTGACCCTATGTCTACCGGTACACTGGCTAAAGCATCGTCCTGGCAGTTGATTGTAATGTTGAGCGCCATGTTATGACGACGACCTTCTTCAAGCAATTCCTCATCACTAAATCCCAAGTTATTGCAGGAAGTGATGTTAGAGACAATGCTATCGAACTGTCTGATTGTTACATCCTATTCCACAAAGGCTTGCTCCAAGACTTTCTGTAGAGCTTCCCTGTGCGCTTCTGAACTGAGTAACAGTGATAATACCGAGATCTTTGAAGGAGTTTGCAATAGTTGATCAACAATGTTGTATTCACTCTTCTGGATGAGCTTCAGCATCTCATCATCGTTTTTTGAAAGGTCGGGATCACTGGATTGACCGACTGGTGGATTGGGAACTTCTGTCTGAGGTTCCTTCTCTTTGTTGGGTTCTCCAACTCCTCGGTTGAAGATTCGACCGCTCCGTGTTACTTGACTGATGTCTGCAATATTAACGATGGAGGGTAGTGGTGTTTCCTTTCCATTCTCAATTGTTGTTGCACCGTATTTGTAAGGGATTGCCTTAGCTGATTCATACGGTAGTGGTCCCGGTAGATAGATGACTATGGGAACCTTCTGATTTTTCTGACCATCATAAGAAATTTCGATCCGTTCCTGGTTGGGAACTCTCGATTCGTCAAGTAGAGGGGTGATGGCACAAACATCCCTAGCCCTCTGATGATCAGAGATTACGACAACGTCCTCGATTTGATCAGCGAGGCAGTTAACTGATCCAGAGCTTGAGCATGGTTAAATATCTTTGCGGTCCAATTGACTTTCAAGGGCTCCTCGCATGAGGTAGCATCCTTGATTATTCTCTGAGCAAACTCTACAATGCTCGTAGTTGTGTGGTGGCACCTAGCCACGTCCACTTTGAATACAGTGTAACCTTACGAGGTCTGTTTCCATCGACCGAACATCCTGACTTTGATATCTAGTAGGATTCCCGTTAGTGATACTAATTTGCTGGGTGTCTTCATCCATATAGATTGGAAGCCACCAGTGGTTCAACAAGTGCTGAAGCGTTTCCTAGATAAGGGCACAACCTTGATCGTTTTCACAACCCACTTTACAGCTCTGATAATCATGTGAAGTGAGAAAACCGAGTTGGACCTGCCTAGCATGTAACTCCACCAGGTTGGTATTCATCAAGCAAATATCAAAAATCTGGATCATGTTGATTTGATAATGATTCCTATCATGGTAGTCTTGGATCCATCCAAGATCCATCTGACACTGGAGGGCCTCTTGTACAAAAGAGCATCCCTATTTGTTTACCGAGCAAGTCTGACAAGAATTGTACTCATGCCGCGGCAGATTATGATACTGGCTTTGCCGTGAGTGCATCGGTACCAAGTTGCCATTCATCGCAGGGATGTCGTGGTTTTGAATGATGTTGGAATTCGTATAAACCATGTTAACTCCACGAACTCGGTGCTCTTGGATCCATCAGAGATCCAATTTTTCCTGTAGAGCTGATTGCACCACAGAACATCCTTGATTGTTTTTAGAGCAGATATCACACTGGTGATAATTATGAGGCGGCACATGGCCTAATCCACTCTGTCTACAATGCATCTTGACCAAGTTGGCCCTCAATAAGAGTACATCATGAATTTGATAGACGTTGTTATAATCTCCTTCTATTAAATTGACTGCAGCTTTCTCGTGTTGAGGCAGCGAGTTCGTGAGAACATTTGGATTCGTATCTTTGAAAGATAAGACCCCGCTCCTAACAAGCTTTTGTACGTCGGATTTGAAACTGAGACAGTTCTCTATGGTATGCCTGGTCCTCCTTGATGGAAGGGCATGTCTGATCCACCTTAAACCAAAAAGGCGGATTTTCCGGTACTGTAAGAGGAGACTTAGTCTGGACATGCCCCTTGGCCAGTAGTAACGGAAATAGTTCTGTGTACGATATGGGTATAGGATCAAATCCTGGTGGCCACGTTATACGGTTGTTGTTATATTGAGGACGAGCCTGCTGAAGAGGCTGTTGTGTCCTTTGCTGAAATTGCTGCGAAAGTGGTTGGCTTTGAGCAACCTGAGGTTGATACGTAGAAACAGGCACAGGGTTGATAGCAGGAGTTACAGCTGCTACTGGTTGGTACCATCGTCTTTGCTTTCCGAGAGAGATATTCCCAATATCTTGCTCTTTTTTCTTAGGGAGAGCACTACCGTATTTTTTAGTATCGCTTGTCGACCCAATGTCCTTGACTAGACATCCTTCTCGAACGGCTTCCTCAAGACGAACTCCCATGCCTACCATTTCGGTGAAGTCACTAGGCGCACTGGCGACCATTCTGTCGTAGTAAAATGAGCTCAAGGTCTTTAAGAAGATCTTTGTCATCTCTTTTTCCTCCAGGGGTGGAGAAATCTGAGCGGCAATTTCATGCCATCTCTGAGCGTACTCCTTAAAGGTTTCCTTGTCTTTTTGCGACATCGATCTGAGTTGATCTCTGTCTGGTGCCATGTCCAAATTGTATTTATATTGTTGGACGAAGGCAGTGCCAAGATCTCTGAAAGTGCTGATCTCAATGCGGTTTAACCCCATGTACCATTTGAGTGCGGCACCGGTTAAACTATCTTGAAAGTAGTGAATCAGCAGATCCTGGTTCCCCGTCTGAGCTGACATTCGCCGAGCGTACATCACCAAATGGCTTTGAGGGCAAGAGTTACCCCTGTACTTTTCAAAATCGGGCACTTGGAACTTGTGTGGAACTTTCACGTTGGGGACCAAGCAGAGATCTGCGGCGTCTTTTCCAAATAAATCTTGACCGCGAATAGCTTGCAATTCCTTCTGCATTCCTAGGAACTGCTCCTGGAATTCATCCATTCTGTCAAACATAGTTTCCTTTCTACCAGAAGGTATCTGTGGAATTTTTCCTTCCGGGATAGTGTGCACCATAGGGGGTGGTACCGTTACTACGGAAGTGAATCTTGGCGTTTCCCGAAGTCTGTAACCTTCAGGAGTTGTTGGTATGCCCCTGGCATCTTCGTTTTCCCAAAAATTGTAACCTTCAGGCCCAGCGGCTCCTGCTGAAGTTTTCGGATCTTCAGCGATCGGCGAAATATATCCTTCCGGGATATATTTGGGTGGCTTGCCCCAAGGACGATCTTTCGACATTCTGTACCTAGGATAAAACTTCTCCACTATCGGCGTTGAGGTGATCTCTGAGATCACAGTTCTTTGTAGCTGAGCTTCTGGCATGGCTTGCATGTTATTACGAAGCTTTCTCATATCCTCTCTCAGAGCGTCGATCTCTTCTTTCTTCTCTCTGTTATCTTCCTCGAGATCATCCATCTTTTTCTGACGATTGGCCCGAGTATTGTACGAATGAGACAGTTTGACTCTAGAACCGAGACACAAACGTAAGATTCGTAGGTAAGAAGAATACGTGACGTGAGAATGATGAATGAAATGATTATATTAATTGTTTTTTTTTGTTTAATCAAAATAAACTTCGACAATTAGATTGCAAATATCAAACAGTGGGGAAACCCCGTTTTATTGAATTCAAAGGATTGTGGAAACGAAAATACAGTAAATTACAAGGTGCGGAAACAGAAACCTAAGCTAATGGATCCCGAGTCCTCTCTGAGGAGAACTCGGGTGCTGATTCTGGTACATTCCTTTTCTTTGACCGGGGCTCTTGGGCCATTGTCGGGTTGTCATTCCTTTGCCAAGTGAAAGGAGCGAGGAAATTCCTTTGGTCATCCTGATTTTTTACAGCATGTTGCTCTAAAATCTCAATCAGAGCATCTTTATCTTTTAGTAGCTACTGTATTTTAGTACACTCCACATTGAGAATGAGGTATTTGTTCTTCCAAGACCTCCTCTCCTGTTGAACTTTGTTGAGAGTAACCTGAAGTTTTTCCGTTTCAGTAATGAAGTACATGATAGATTCCCTTGGCGGGAGAACTCCGTGACGAGGATAAGGCATCTTTAGCTTGAGAGCTCTAGTTTGTACCCAGTGGAGATAAGGCTCCACCGAGACACAATCCGGTTTTCCTAGAGACTCTCGTCCTTTCTTATGAACATGTTTCCAAGCGTGCATTATTTCCATCTTTAGTGCCCTGTCATTGTCTCCTTCCTTGAAGAAAAGACCTTCCAGATGAGCATTACGCGGGACATGCCTCATCGGGTATCCAAATTGACGATGAGCCAATACTAGATGGTAATTGATTCCTCCCCTAGTTCCTATGAGGGGTACGTTGGGGAAGTTTCCACAACGGTAAATGATCTTGATCCCGTCATAAATCCTATTACACCAATCTATGTCAGAGTTAGTAAGAGACATGATTTTCTGCGACCAACGTAAGGCACTCTTATGATCCCAAAAAGCGGCAGACTTAGGAAAATGGGAGATAAACCATTTATAGAGCAGGGGTACACATCATGTGATCTCCCCTCCGCTGTACAAATTCCCTAAGTGTACAGAATGATACGCATCTGCATGCAAAGTTGGTACGACGTTTCCAATGAGAAAAACCTTAATGGCGTTGATATCGACGAAGTTATCAATGTTGGGAAACAGAAATAACCCGTAGGTGAGTAAAACAAAGATGCTTTCAAAAGAAATCATGTTCCCTATACTAGCAAAGTATAGAGCCTTCTTTACCAGAAACTTGGCTGGTAAACCTTGGAGCCCACCCTTAGTGGTCATGTGAGTCTTGACTTCTGACTCATCCAAATAGATTTCTCTTGCAATGGTTTGATCCTTTGGAATTTATTCCAGTCCAGAAAAGGGAGCTCGATCAGTGATATGTTAATCAGTCAAATGAGAATACTCCTCCAGCGTTGGTGCGAGCTGGTAATCCGGGAATGTGAAACAGTGATAGACCGGATCGTAAAACTGAATGAGTGCCTCCAGGATTCCCTCAATTACATGGACCCTTAATAGAGGTAGCAGACCTTGGCTCTGAACGCGTCAGGGTTAGTGATCATCCTTGCTAATCCTCTCAAATCTTTTAGTTTTGGAACCTTGAAGGTATACCTGTGAGTTTTTTGTCTACCGAAATCCATGAGCGCAATCTTTTTCTCTGACATTTGCAATCATTATCTTAGTTTAATTTGAAAAAGAGAGACTAGAAGAGAAAATTTTCTTTGTTTGATGTTTTTTAAAATGAATGAATGAATGCAGCACACAAAAACATAGAAAAAACATGGGGTCAAAGGGTCGGTGTCATGAAGTCAAAGCTCTACCCCCCCTCCCAAAGGTTTATACTAGTGACTTTTGTACCTGCCTCTCAAAATCATTAATTCTTGGCGAGATCACATCAGCGGGCCGGGAACCATGCTAGGTGATGTAATTCGAAGAATCTCAGAAGAGGGTAGTATCGCGTAACAACTATTTCTGATAGCTTCCGCACTACTAGAAGAGGTTTTTCCTAGGTGTATACTCAATCTTTCCACATGCGGCATCACACGCATTCCCATTAGCAGAAAAATAAACACAGATATCAATTTGGAAAAGCAGTATATATATTTGCCCTAATGTCCTAGACTTTTTAAGAGCTATGAATCCTATGTTTCTAACAGAAAATGGCTCCCCGGCGGAGTCGTAATTCTGTGGTTCCCTCCCAATTTAAAAGGTTTTGACCTAAGATCCTAGTGAAGGCCGATCCTAGCAATAATGACATTCCCCGATGAAACCGTCATGAAAATAACTTGTCCAAGGTTTTCACCTTAAATTGTAGGAAAGAAAGAACTGCCCCACAGTGGGCGCCATTTTTCTGTGGCGGCCACCGCCATGAAAATGACTTGTCCAAGGTTTTCACCCTAACTTGTAAGAAAGAAAGATTTGGCCCCACGGTGGGCACCGTTTTTATGTGACGGCCACCACCATGAAAATGACTTGTCCAAGGTTTTCACCCTAACTTGTAATAAAGAAAGATATGAGGCCCCACGGTGGGCGCCATTTTTCTGTAGCGAGCGATTTTGGACGTGGTTCTTAAGCATTGTCGCTCTTTGGGGGACTACAGGTCGATTCATTTTTTATCCTATTGAAGCTGATGAAGGAAGGGAAATAGATGTCTCTAACTAACCCTGCTTGCATATTGAGTTTAAACAGCGGTCTGTTAGGTTAAGAATGTTATGTGGATGTCGGGCCTCTCTCTGCTTATTTTGTTCAGAACGAAATACCAGGACTATTCGTGGGGAATGTGTTAGGAGACTCCGCCAGATTGGATGGAAGTAGGGGACTGTGGGTTTTTTTTATTAGTGTGCTCGCTAAGATTCTTTTTCAATTTTATGCCTACGTATTCCCGGGATAGGGAAATCAGAGCGATTGTAGTTCCTCCTATTCTATGGGAGGAAATGGTGTTTTGGTGTCTTGTTCAAAGCCCAAGACATGACGCTAAATGTTGTTTGTATCTTGTTCAAAGCCCAAGATGTGAAGCTGAAGGGTTTATTTGTATCTTGTTCGAAGCCCAAGATGTGAAGCTAAAGGGTTCCTAACTGAGAGGGAATTTGTTATCTCTAAGGAGGAGTTGTTGATGTTTGTATGTTGTGAGCAAAGCATGACTTTGATGCTAAAAGGTTGATTGTCTCAACCGGGATTTCCTTATACAAAGCCTATGAGGAGGCTAAAAGGTTGACTTTTCCGGGGAAAATGTTCTTTCTGTCTTGTACAAAGCCCAAGATTGAGGCTAAAATGGTCTGACTCAACAAGAGAGTCTTTTTGTATGTCTTGTACGAAGCCCAAAACGGAGGCTAAAGGGGTTTGACTCAACAAGAGAGTCTTTTATACTCAACAAGAGAGTGATTTGGTGTCTCGTATGAAGCCCGAGATGGAGGCTAAAAGTTGTTTGACTCAACAAGAGAGTCTTTTATACTCAACAAGAGAGTGTTTTGGTATCTCGTACGAAGCCCGAGATGGAGGCTACGGGGTGATTCAACAAGAGAATCTTTTATACTCAACAAGAGAGTGTTTTTCTATCTCGTACGAAGCCCGAGATAGAGGCTGAAGGTGTTTGACTCAACAAGAGAGTCTTTTATACTCAACAAGAGAGTGTTTTTCTATCTCGTACGAAGCCCGAGATGGAGGCTGAAAGGGTCTATTTGACTCAACGAGATAGTCTTTTATACTCAACAAGATAGTGACTTTCTATCTCGTACGAAGCCCAAGATGGAGGCTGAAAAGGTTAGCTCCGCTGGGGAGAATCATTGTACAAAGCCTAAGAGGAAGCTATAGTAACTGTTTCAGTTGAGTGACAGGTCCAGCAGGTTTAAAAGAGAAAATCAGTTCTTATGTGAGTAATGTTGTACTCATGGATTTGATCTGAGGGTTGGGATTATTTCCTATTCTCTAGGGAAACGGGGAATCCAAAGGGTTTTTGTGACTGTCCAAGTCTATGAGTGTTCTTCTCATTCTTGAAAGGGGCTTGAGAATGTCTTTGAGACTCAAGGGTCTTAGACTGTCCAAGTCTAGAGTTTTATCTTTTGTCCTATGCTTAAGAGAAATTAAGAGACAGTACATTTGCGGTAGAAAGATCTAGACTCTTTGAAAGACTGTTCTATTAAGATGACTAATTTCTGTTCCTATACCTCTAGGAGGTCGTCGGGACAATTTGTACGAAGCCCAAGAGGAGGCTGGAAACTTTTAAGAAGCCGATGGACAATTTGTACTAAGCCCAAGAGGAGGCTATCTTCCCGGAGGAAGAATCATTATACGAAGCCTAAGAGGAGGCTGTGAAAACTTCTAAGAAGCCGACGGGTCCTTGTATAACGCCCAAGAGGAGGCGGGGATGCTTTTAGGAAGCCTGTGGGTCCCCAAACCACGAGAAGTTCATGACATGTTATTCACAGAGAATAGATCAAGCCAGAAAAGTTCGAGGATTTGGAAGAAACTCAAGAGATACCATTCACGGAGAAAAGATCATCTCTGGGGAGTTAAAGTTTCTTTAAAAATTTCTAAGGGTGACAGTCTGAGAAAAGGTTCACCGAGAATACTGCCTTTCTCTTTGTTCCATATTTTTTAACCCCAAGAGGAAGGAAGACTGTGTCTGGTAATCTTATGGGGACCTAGTCTTGTTTGTATTTAAGAGTGACCAACGGGCTTTACCTAGCGCTAGACGTAGTTGCCGGGGAAAACTTTAAATAACTATACTAGTATTACACAGTTGATATGAGTTTATGAAAGAAGACTTACAGTGAAACAACCCCACAGTACAATTATACATATGAAAGCGGTAAATGAAAACGGGTAAACACTTACTCGGTTGTAGAGCTTCCATGCTGTATTGTTAGTTGTTCAACAAAGAAAAGTTGAAAACAGTATATTACAAAATCAAAGGAGAAAGTGCTTTGAAAATAAAATTGGGGCTTACAGCTCAAGGAGAGGCCCAGGGTTATTTGTTTGAAAGCGACGAGCGCGCCGAAGTTTTTGAAAATGCACAGAGGGACTTATACAATAAGTGAGGCCCACAATGGGTTTATTTTACAAAAAGGCTTGGGTCTTACACTCTATTAGAGGCCTATGAGTGTTTAGAAAAGTTTGTTAGGGTGAAAATCAGTAAAACCCTAATTTCATCATTTTTAAAGTAATTATTCAAAGAAAATTAATTAAAATGATAAAAATTCCATATAAGTTTGAATAAACAACTTGTGATTTTGGTTTTAAGTTTGAAAAATAAGGTTTTAATCACAAGATGAATTAAAACCTATTTGGTGTTGATTTTCCAACATGAGTATTTATTTTTAAAAGGTTTAAAAACAATAAAAATGAATTTATTCACAAAAATACTAATTATATTAAATAAATAATATAAATCTAATTTTTTTTGTGGAATAAAATATTTCAACATTTTTGTGATTTTTGCAAAAAGAACCAATCAAAAATAATTAAAATTGAGTGAGTTATTAATTTTTCAAATCATTTAAAATAAATAAGAAAAATAACAAAAAATAAGAAAAAGTGGTAAAAAAGAGATCTGGGGCGAGGGGGATTTGAACCCCAGACCTCTCGCTTGCCAATACACACAAAACCAGCTGATCAACCACTGGGGCGCAATGCCAATTCAAATATAGTATTGCAAATGAAAAATATATAGAGAACTTGGTTGGAAAACCTGAAGAATGACGCCATGGCCATCTTCTTCCTCGAGCTCGTGCTTGAAGCACCCTATCTCACTCATCTCTCAACCATTTGACATTATTCAAATACCAAACTCATGCGTTTTTGCACAAGGAACAAGATGGCAATACTTGATTTTATTTATTTTCAGTGTATAGCAAGTTATATCATCACAACCGTATGAACCATAATTTTGCAAAAGCAGTCATGCAGACATGGTTATAAGGGCTATGATCAAATTTTTTGAGGGGAAACACTCAACATGTGATGGCAAGCAATTCGCAAAAATATCATGCGAGGAAATATGCATGGATCATGAAGATGGAGTTTTGAGGCTTACCTTGATGCAAGCTAAAATGGAACTCTGCACAGATGGTGTTACAGATGCAATTTGATGATCCCTACAGCTTCAATGGATGTTGTGGAGTGTGTTGCAAGCTTTGGAACACTCTGAAAACCTTTGGATCAAGTTGGAGAACTCCAACTGCATAATTGATGCATAATGGCTTGGTTGAAGAGTGATTTTGAGCTAGGGAAGTTACAGTTGGTGTTTAAGTGTTTGGACACCTCAAATACATCATATGTGATGTGTCTGAGCAATAGGAATGGATTATTTAGGGCTGCAGCTCAAAACCCGATGGTGGTTGCTCAAATACAAAGAAAATTGGCACTTAAGAGAGAATGAGAGAAAGCAGTGTTATAAAGTGATTTGGTGTGCCTTGAATGATCCATTGGAACCTCTATTTAAAGGTGATCAACTCTTGTCTTGGAGGAATAGTGAATGGCTGCTGGATCAGATCACCTTCAAAGGGATTGGTTGGACATAAACGCCTCTTGCATTAGGTGTAACAGCTGCTCCAAATAGATCAGCTATGCCTTGACTGAAATCACATTCCTCAGTCATTTTAATTGTTGTTTAATCAGAGAACTTGACTGAGGAGAGTGAGATTCTTGACAATGCACTATTCCACATTAATACCCTTTGAATTCAAAGCAAAATGTGCCAAAATGCATAAACTTCAAGTTGGAAGATTCCTTGGCTTTGTGACTCAGCATTGTAGGTTGGATCAGATGCATTGTGATTGGTTTGAGTACATGTGGCATAATGATTCTTGGTTTTGATTCAGAAATCGTGTGGGGCAAGCAAACATGCAAACTGATTTTTCCAAAACAGCTTGCAGCAGCATGACTTTGGTCATGGATTCCTCTTTGCTCAAGCTGAATCAATTCATGCTGAGAGGCTTTTTGGATTCTTAGAAACATATGCAACAAGATTGATGTTTACCTTTGGACTTGATTCAGCTTGCAACTATGTGAAAAGATCTCACAAGTTTTGGTGTTTTCAACAAAATCTGTCTTGGACAGAATTTTTCTAAGTGTTGGAAAATGATGTATTTTCATGTTTTAGTAATTTTGGCCCACTCATAACACAGAATCCATAATGAATTGGAGTGAGGTGTAGTTGAAGCTTTTGTAGAGGGTAATGAGAGCTACAAATCTAGCTTTGGATGGGGAAAAATGGCCTTGTGGTTTAGGAGTTATGATCCTCCAAAGTTGGTACCCTTGCCACTTTGTTCCATAACTTAGAAAATTTCTAAGTTTTTATGGTTACCCCTTTTACAAGTTATCCCACTTTTCTTGATTTTTCTTGATGAATGATGATTCCAATCACACATTAACATCATTTTAGGGTTAAAAAACCATTTTTATGAAAAATCTCAAAAAGTCAAAGTTTGACTTTTGTGCACAGTTGACTTTTTATCAGATGGATTCCAAATTGTGCGATCCTCTATGGAATCAAGTCCTTGACCTAAATCAAACTTGGTCGATTGACTTCATAGGTGTTATAGGGTGTATTAAATCAAGTCCTAGGGTTTGGGAGTATGTCCTGGTCAAAAGTCAAAGATACAGTTGACTTTTCTCGCGAAACCCTAACTGTGGTTTAGATGAAATTGAAACTTGTGAATCAAGCTTCTTGGACCAATCCATTGTTGCAAATGGATAAATGTAGTGTGCTAGGGACCCTCAAACCATCTCTTGAGGTCTTGGTTCATGATTTGTCCCAAAAGTCAACTTAGGGGTGAATTAGGTCAAGAAACCCTAATTCCTGATTTTTTATGAAGGCATCCCCTGAGGTTAAATTGACTTGATGCTTGGGTTCATGATGTCCCTTGGAGCATCCTAGGTTATGCTTTGAAGCATTGGCTCATGCCCAGAGGAAAATTTCCATCTGGAGGCCCTGGTCAACCAAAACCCTAATTTGGTGACACTGGCGATCTGGAGGCTTAATCCACCTGGAAGGCTGCAACCTTGTGCTTAATCCTTGATGTGGGAGTCCTCTTGATCCCTTGGGGGTGTTTAAGAGGCTAGACAAGTTGAAGATCATGTCATTCCTTGATTGATCCTTTGTCTAAATGCTCTGAGAGGGCTTGAAACCCTAGTCCTTAATTGTAGTGAAAGCTCAAACATCTTTGAGGAGATGGATGAGTGTATAATGATTCATCCATATTGTGATGATGATTTGTACAATTATAGGAATCTTAGTGGTCAAAATTTGTGGTATGACACCGGCAGATAGATAACTACAGGAGCCTTCTGATTTTTCTGACCATTGTAAGTGATTTCAATCGATTCCAGGTTATGAACTTTTAAAGAATCAAGTAGAGGGATGTTGGCACAAACATCCTTATTCCTTTGATAATCAGAGATTACGACAACGTCCTTGATTTGATATGCGAAGTAGGCTGACATCCAGTTGATTGATCCAGAACTTGGACATGGTTGAATCTCCTTACGGTCCAACTGACTTTGAAGAGCTGCTCGCACGAGGTAGAATCCTTGGTTATTCTCCGAGCAGACTCTACAGCGTTCATAGTTGTGTGGTGGCACCTGGCCACGTCCTCTTTGAATGCAGTGTAACCTTACTAGATCCGTCTCCATAGATCGAACATCCTGACTTTGACATCTAGTAGGGTTCCCGTTAGTTACGCTGATTAGTTGCGTATCTTCGTCTAGATAGATCAGAAGCCACCAATGGTTTAACAAGTGTTATAAAGTTCTTTGAATGAGAGCACACCCTTGGTTGATCTCACTACATCCCTCACAGCATAGATAATCATGGGAAGTGAGAAAACCGAGTTGGACTTGCTTGGCGTGTAACTCCACCAAGCTTGTGTTCATCAAACAAATATCGAAGATTTGAATCATGTTGATCTGATAAGGATTTTTATCATGATAGTCCTGTATCAATCCAAGGTCCATCTGACGCTGGAGGGCCACTTGTATGAAAGAGCATCCCTGATTGTTTACCGAGCAAGTCAGGCAGGAATTGTAATCGTGTCGCGGCAGATTATGATACTGGCTTTACCTTGAGTGCATTGCCACCAAGTTGACCTTCATTGCTAGAATGTTGTGATTCTGAATGACGTTGGAATTCGTATAAGTCATGTTGACTCAACGAACTTGGTGTTTTTGGATCCATCCGAGATCCAACTGTTCCTGTAGGGCTAATTGCACCCCCGAACATCCTTGATTGTCTTTAGAGCAGATATCACACTGGTGATAATTATGAGGTGGCACATGGCCGTATCCGCTCTGTCTACAATGCATCTTGACCAAGTTGGCCCTTAATAAGAGTACATCATGAATTTGATATATGTTGAGGCAGCGGGTTCGTGAGAATATTAGGATTTGTATCCTTGAAGGATAAGACCCCGCTCCTAACAAGCCTTTGCACATCAGATTTGAAGCTGAGACAACTCTCTATGTTATGCCCTGGTCCTCCTTGATGGTAAGGACAAGTCTGATCCGTTTTGAACCAAAAAGACGGATTTTCCAGTATTGCGAGAGGAGCCTTGGTCTGGACGTGCCCCTTGACCAGTAGTAATGGAAACAATTCTGCGTACAACATTGGTATAGGGTCGAACCCTGGTGGCCGCGTTGCACGGTTGTTGTTGTACGGAGGACAAGCCTGCTGAAGAGGCTGTTGTGTCCTTTGCTGAAATTGTTGCTGACTTGGTTGACTTTCAGCAACCTGAGGTTGATACGTAGGTACAGGCGCAGAGTTGATAGCAGGAGTTACAGCCGCTACTGGATGGTATCGTCACCTTTGCTTTCTGAGAGAGATATTCCCAATATCCTGCTCTTTTTTCTTAGGGAGACCACTACCGTATCTTTTTGTACTACTTGATGACCCGACATCTTTAACTAGACGCCCTTCTCGAACGGCTTCCTCGAGACGTACCCCCATACCGACCATTTCGGTGAAGTCGCTGGGCGCACTGGCAACCATCCTATCTTAGTAAAATGAGGTCAAGGTCTTTAAGAAGATCTTTGTCATCTCTTTTTCCTCAAGAGGCAGACTGATCTGAGCGGAAATATAACGCCATCTCTGAGCGTATTCCTTAAAGGTTTCCTTGTCCTTTTGTGACATGGCTCTGAGTTGATCTTTGTCCGGTGCCATGTCCAGGTTATACTTATATTGTTGAACGAAAGCAACGCCAAGATCTCTGAAAATGCTGATCTTAGTGCGGTTTAAATCCATGTACCATTTGAGTGCAGCACCGGTTAAACTATCCTGGAAGTAGTGGATTAGTAGCTCTTGGTTCTTTGTCTGAGTTGACATTCGCCGAGCGTACATCACCAAATGGCTCCGAGGGCAAGAGTTGCCCTTGTACTTTTCAAATTCGGGCACCTTGAATTTGTGCGGAACTTTCACATTGGGGACCAAACAGAGGTCTGCGACGTCCTTTCCAAATAGATCCTGACCGCGAAGGGGTTGCAGCTCTTTCTGCATTTCTAGGAATTATTCCTGGAACTCCTTCATTCTGCCATCCATACTTTCATTTCCACCAGACAGTATCTATGGAATCTATCCTTCCGGGACAGTGTGTACCACGGGTGGTGGTATAGTCATCATGGCAGTGACTCTAGGTGCTTCCCGAAGTTTGTAACCTTCAGGAGTTGTCGTCATGCCCCTGGCATCTTTGCTTTCCTGAAGTTTGTAACCTTCCGGCCCAGCGGCTCCTGCTGCGGTTCCCGGATCTTCAAGGTTCAGGGAACATATCCTTCCAGGATATAGTTAATAGGCATGCCCCGGGGACAATCTTTCGGCATTTTATACCTGGGATCATACTTCTCCACATTGGGCGTTGATGTGATCTCTGAGATCACAGTCCTTTGTTGTTGCATCTGAGCTTCTGCTAGAGCTTGCATGACGTTATGAAGCTTTCTCAGATCCTCTTTCAGAGTGTCGATCTCTTCCCTCAACTCTATGTTCTCTTCCTCGAGATCATCCATCTTTTTCTGTCGATTGGCACGAGTATTATACGAATGAGACAATTTGACTCTAGAATCGAGACACAAACGTGAGATTCGTAGGTAAGAAGAATGCGTTACGCGAGAATGATGAATGCAATGATTATATTTTAATTAATTTTCATTTAATAAACTTCAACAATTGGATTGCAAATATCAAAAAGTGTGGGGGGGAACCCCGTTTTATTGAATTCAAAGATTGCGGAAATGGAAATACAATAATTTACATAGCGCTGTAAAAGGAAATCTAAACTTATGGGTCCTGAGTCCTCTCTGAGGGGAGCTCAGGTTCTGGCTCTGGCATTTTCCTTTTCTTTGACCGGGGCTCTTGGACCGTTGTCGGGTTTCCATTCCTTTGCCAAGTGAAAGGAGCGAGCAAATTCCTCTGGTCTTCTTGATTCTCTACAGCATGTTGCTCTAAAATCTCAATCAGAGCATCTTTATCCTTCAGTAGTTGTTGTATTTTCTTACACTCCACATTGAGAATACGGTACTTGTTCTTCCAAGACCTCTTCTCCTGTTGAACTTTGTTGAGAGTCACCTGAAGTCTTTCCGTATCAGACATAAAATAAAGGACAGGGTCCCTCAACGGCAGAACCATTTGACGAGGGTAAGGCATCCTCAGCTTGAGAGCTCTAGTTTGTACCAAACGGAGATAAGGTTCCACCGAGACACCTGGTTTTCCTAGAGACTCTCGTCCTTTCCTAAGAACGTACTTCTAGGCATGCACTATTTTTGTCTTTAGTGCCCTGTCATTTTCCCCTTCCTTGAAGAAAAGACCTTCCAGATGAGCATTACACGGGACATGCCTCATCGGGTATCCGAATTGACGACGAACTAACACTGGATGATAATTGATTCCTCCTTTAGTTCCTATGAGGGGTACATTAGGGAAGTTTCCGCAACGGTCAATGATTCTGATCCCGTCGTAGATGCGATTGTACCAATCGATGTCAGAGTTGGTAAGAGCCATGATTCTCTACGACCAACGTAAAGAACTCTTAGGATCCCAAAATGTAGCAGACTTAGGTAAATGGGAAGTGAACCATTTGTACAACAGGGGTACACAACATGTGATCATTCCTCCGCTGTACAAATTCCTTAGGTGTACAGAATGATAAGCATCTGCGAGCAGGGTCGGTACAGGGTTTCCAATCAGGAAAACCTTAATGGCATGGATATCAACGAAATTATCAATGTTGGGAAACAAAAATAACCCGTAGGTGAGCAAGACAAAGATGCTCTCGAAAGAAGTCTCGTTCCCTTTACTAGCGAAGTATAGAGCTTTCTTTATCCAAAACTTGGCTGGTAGACCCGGGATTCCACCCTTAATGGTCCTGTGAGTCTTGACTTCTGACTCGTCCAAATAGATCGCTCTTGCAATGATTTGATCCTTTGGAATTTCTTCCCGTCCAGAAAAGGGAGCATGGTCAGTATTGGGTAAATCAGTCAAATGAGAATACTCTTCCAGTGTTAGTGCTAACTGATAATCCGGGAATGTGAAACAGTGATAGACCGGATCATAGAACTGAATGAGCGTAGCTAGGATTCCTTCAATTACATGGACCCTTAACAGAGATAGTAGACCTCCGTACCTAGCTCTGAAAGCCTCAGGGTTGGTGATCATCCTTGCCAACCCTCTCAAATCCTCTAGTTTTGGAACCTTGAAGGTATACTTGTGAGTCTTCCTTCTACCGAAGTCCATGACGCAATCTTTTTATCTGACATTTGCAATCATTGTCTTAGTTTAATTTGAAAAAGAGAGACTAGAAGAGAAGATTTTTCTTTTGTTTAAAGTTTTTTAGATGAATTCCTGAATCCAGCACACAAAAACATAGAAAAAACATGGGGTCAAAGGTTCGGTGTCATGAAGTCAAGGCTCTACCCATCCCCAAAGGTTTTATACTGGTGATTTTTGTACCTGTCCTTAAAATCATTGACCCCTTTTAGGATACCAACAGCAAGCGGATCACCAAGCGAGCTCGTGTATCTTTAGAGTAGTCTCAAATTAGGGTAGTATCGCGTGACAACTATTTCCGATAGCTTCCGCACTACAAAATGGTTTTAGTATACTAAAATCCTCAGCTTCTCAGATAACCCAATGGAACAATCTGCTTTCAACAACCGAAGTCGTATAGGCATTGAATCCGCAAAGGGCATCTCCACTGATTTGATGGTCAACCGAGAACTCTTATCTGGGATTCACTCCCCGTAAGATTATCCGTCTAGTGCCATCACTTATCTTAGGTGTATACTCAATCTTTCCACATGCGGCATCACACACATTCCCATTAGCAGAAAAATAAATACATATATCAATTAGGAAAAGCAGTATATATATTTGTCCTAACATCCTAGACCTCTAGAATCCTATGATCCTATATAGACAATGACTCCACAGTAGAGTCACCATTTCTGTGACACTTTGAAGTCAAGGTCTCATCCTAAAAGAGGCAAGAAAGAATGCCTCCCACTGTGGTCGCCATTTTTCTGTAGCGCGGTTTTTGTGGTTTCAAATCACTATCACTTTAGTACTACAGTTCGATTCATCATTTTTCCTATTGAGCTGATTAAGGAAGGGAAATAGATGTCTCCAATTAACCCTGCTTGCATACTGAGGTTAAACAGTCAAAACTGTTGGTTTACAGATGCTATCAAAATGGGGGTTTTTCTTAGGGTTATACGCTTAAGAACGAAAGTGTCTTTACTGTATAGGGGTGTTTTTGGTTAGGATGCTAGGCTGGATTTTCCTTGGTTGATATATGAAGGGACTGGACTGGGAGTGTTTATTGATTGTGCTCGCTAAGATTTTCGCAATCTTATGCCTACGTATTCCCGTTTGGCTAAACAGGGAAATCAGAGCGATCGTAGTTCCTCCTATTCTATGGGAGGAAAAGATGTTTTGATGTCTTGTTCAAAGCCCAAGACATGAAGCTAAAGGTGATTTGTATCTTGTTCAAAGCCCAAGATGTGAAGCTAAAGGGGTCCTGACTGAGAGGGAATTTGTCATCTCTAAAGAGGAATTGTTGATGTTTGTATGCTGTGAGCTAGGCACAAATTTGATGCTAAAAGGTTGAATGACTCAACCGAGGGTTTCCTTATACAAAGCCTAAGAGGAGGCTAAAAGTTTGACTTTTCACGAAAAAATGTTCTTTCTGTCTTGTACAAAGCCCAAGATTGAGGCTAAAAAAGGTTCACTCAACAAGAGAGGATTTTTTATGTGTCTTGTACAAAGCCCGAGACGGAGGCGAAAAGAAGTTTGACTCGACAAGAGAGTTTTATTTGTCTTGTACGAAGCCCAAGACTGAGGCTAAAAGGGTGATGGACTCAACAAGAGAGTCTTTTATACTCAACAAGAGAGTGTTTTTGTGTGTCTTATACAAAGCCCAAGACGGAGGCTAAAAGGAGATTAACTCAACAAGAGAGTCTTTTATACTCAACAAGAAAGGGTTTCTCTATCTCGTACGAAGCCCGAGATTGAGGCTAAAAAAAGAGGTTGACTCAATAAGAGAGTCTTTTATACTCAACAAGAGAGTGTTTTTCTATCTCGTACGAAGCCCGAGATTGAGGCTAAAAGGAGGTTGACTCAACAAGAGAGCCTTTTATACTCAACAAGAGAGTTTTTATGTGTCTTGTACGAAGCCCAAGACGAAGGCTAAAAAAGGGGGTTGACTCAACAAGAGAGTCTTTTATACTCAACAAGAGAGTTTTTATGTGTCTTGTACGAAGCCCAAGACGGAGGCTAAGGGGGTTGGACTCAACAAGAGAGTCTGAAAGGTTAGCTCCGCTGGGGAGGATCATTTGTACAAAGCCCAAGAGGAGGCTGTCTTACTGCCGAAGGTCACTGAGATTCCTAGGCAGGTCCAAGTGTGGGGAACTCTCATGAGAGAGACTGGGCTTCTGCTTATGTTTTGGAGGAACTTGAGAATGTCTTTGAGACTCAAGAGGTTTAGACTGTCCAAGTCTAGAGTTTTATCTTTTGTACGATGCCCAAGAGGAGGCACGGGTATTAGGGGAAGGGTACCAACCCTAAAATGAAGAGTTTTGACACTGGAAAGAATGCTCTATCAAAGGATGACTAAGTTCTGTCTTATACCTTTAAGAGGTCATCAGGGTCCTTGTATTAAGCCCAAGAGAAGGCATGAGAACTTCTAAGAAGCCGAAGGATCCTTGTACAACGCCCAAGAGGAGGCGGGGATGCTTTTAGGAAGCCTGTGGGTCCCCAAACCACGAGATGTTCAAGACATGCTATTCACAGAGAATAGATCAAGCCAGGAAAGTTCGAGGATTTGGAAGAAACTCAAGAGATGCCATTCACGGAGAAAAGATCATCTCTGGGGACTTAGAGTTTCTTTGACAATCTCTAAGGGTGACAGTCTGAGAAAAGGTTCACCGAGAATACTGCCTTTCTCTTTGTTCCATATTGTTTAACCCCAAGAGGAGGGAAGACTGTATCTGGAATCCTACGGGGATCTAGTTTTGTTTGTATTCAAGAATAACCAACGGGCTTTACCTAGTTCTAGACGTAGTTGCCGGGGAAAAATATAAATAACTATACTGGTATTACACAATGAATATGTGACAACTATATAAAAGGATGTGAAAGAAGACTTACAGTGAAACAGCCCCATAATACAGTTATATACATATGAGAGCGGTAAAAGAAAGCGGATAAATACTTACCCGTTGTAGAGCTTCCATGTTGTTGTTAGTTGTTCAACAAAGAATTTTGAATAACAACATATATTTGAATCCAAAATCAAAGGAGAAAGTGTTTTGAAAATGTTGTTGGGGCTTACAGCTCAAGGAGAGGCCCAAGGTTTTATCAGTGATCGTACCATCATTTTGAATTTGTACAGGGACTTATACAAGTAACTGAGGCCCAACAAGGTTTTCTGTACAAAGGGATGGGTCTTACACTCTCTCAAGAGGCCCAAAAGTGTTTAAAGAAAAGGAATGGGGCTTATAACACGAGGGTAGGCCCAGATGATTTGATTTTTAAACTGGTGATTGCGCCGAGATTTTTCTTTTAACGCAGAGGGACTTATATAATATCTGAGGCCCAAAATGTTTTGGTTAAAAGGGGGTTGGGTCTTACACTCTATTAGAGGCCCAAAAGAGGTTATTTTTGTACAAGAGGTGGGGCTTACAACTCAGGGAGAGGCCCAGGGTGGACAGTGATCGCACTGTTGTTATGAAAATTGTCGGGGACTTATACAATTGTCTGAGGCCCAAAATGTTTGGCTTTCAAAAGGGGTTGGGTCTTACACTCTATTTGAGGCACGAAAGTGTTTGAAAACGTTTGATGAGGGTTGAATTAATCAAAACCCTAATTTGTTTTCAAAATATATTTTAATTGAATAAAAATTCAATTAAAATGATCAAAATTGTTAAACATGTGTGAAAACAAATTGTGATCTTGGATCAATGTTTCAAAAATCACGTTTCTATCCACAAAAATCAATTAAGTTTGGAAAATCAAGGGAGAAAAAATATTTTAAATGTTGAAAAACAAATAAAATATTAATTCTTTGCAAAAATATCAAGTATATGAAATAATTAATATTTTTTAGATTTTTTTGGTGAAATAAAATATTTTAACATTTTTGTGAATTATTAAAAAAAGAATCAACTCAAAATCATTAAAACTCAGAGAGAAATTAATTTTTGAATCAATTAAATAAAATCACAAAATTCAAATATCCAAATGTTAAAAAATGACGCCAAGAACACGCGCCACCCTCTGTTTCTGCAGATTTGCATTTTCTATCCAATCTCACTGAATGCTTGATGATATCATGCAATCTACATATCAATCTGCTCGTTTTCACCTCACGATCATGTCTATGGTCTTTAATTTCATTTATTTTAAGCATGGAATAAGAAATTAAAGAGAAACCTCAAGAACCCTAAAATTTGCATGAAGGCTCAGAAATTCCATACACGATTCAAACAAAGCAATTGATTGAGGGTAAACACTCTATGCATGATTATGAACATATGGCCAAATTATTGTGCAGCAAAATATGCATGGATCATAGAGTTAGAAGAGCTCAGGCCTACCTCTTGCAGCTGGTGATCGTGTTTTGTGGTGTTGCAAAAGCAATTGGCAAGCTGGTTCCAACAAAGCAATTGATTGAGGTGTTGCAAGCTGGTTCCAATGATTTGCACAACTTCCTTAGGTGCCAAGTGATGTGTCTGAATGCTTGGAGTGGTTTGAAACAAGATGAAACTTGAGATGGTACCTCTACTGCACCTCTGTCAAGAACTTGAGCAGTTGGCAAGTGATTTTGTGATTTTGGTGTTACAGATGTTATATGAGTGCTTGGATCACTTCTATATGACGTTTATGAGGTGTGTGTGTGATTGGTTTAGTTGAAATTGCTCTCAAACTCAAAACCCGGTAGTGACTTGCTTTGGAAGGCAATTTTGGAGTGAAGGAAGAGATTTTGAGGAAAGCATCTGTTTGATGGCTTTGGTGTACTCAAACTGACCACAAATGAGCTCTATTTATAGTAGAGCAAGTTTTTTTTGCAAGCAATAGTGAATGGCAACTGCTGCAGAAGTTTGGTAAATGTTAATCAATAGGAATCCAAGTCTCCTCTTGACATTGACTAGAGGTTAGAGCACAGAGCTATGGTTCCCTAGTTCTTGGATAAGTCTTGACTGAATTCAGTTGGAACAGGCTCAGTCCATGCCACCTTGGTGCATCCATTAAATGCTCCAAAATAAAATTGGAGTCTTGTCTGTCTTTTAGGCATTTCTAGGTTTGGCATGCTACTTTTGGTTCCAAGGACTTGGGAGGCTGATAGATCAGTGTTTGTCCCTCCTTGGTCTCCCCCTGAGGTGTTCAGATAGATTGACTTGTTGGTTATTTGCACAAATTATGAAAATCGAGCAAAATGCTTAAATCTGCTTTGCCATGATAGTTTGCAGCAAGGCACATTGTCATTGTCATATCTCATGGCTCAAGTGGAATTTGGTCGACCAAAACCCTAATTTGGTGACACTGATGATCTTGAGACTTGATCCACCTGGAATATTGCAGCCTTGTGCTTGATTCTTGATGTGGGAGTCCTATTGATCCTTTGTGGATGTTTGAGAGGTTTAGACAAGTTGAAGATCATGTCCTTTCTTGATTGATCCTTTGTCTAAGAGCTCTGGGAGGGCTTGAAACCATAATTCCTGATTGCAGTGAATGCTCACCCATCTTTAGGGAGACTGATGAGTATGAAAGTTCATCCATATTGTGATGATGGTTTTCACAATGATGGGAATCTTGGTGGTCAAATTTTGGGGTATGACACAATCCAGGCAAAAGTTAGGGATTAATGGCAAGTAACTACTTCCAGCAAATGGGAAAATCCCCCAGCAGCAGTCATGTCATCCATCAGGTAAACTCCAGTCAAGGTCATCTTCGACGGAAGCTCAGGATGTCCAAAATTCAAAGTTGGTAGAAGGATAACAGTCCTTATGTTTCAATGTAGCCCTTTTCCCTTAAATTACCATTTTCTAAACTTTGTAAATACTCCATGGAATCACGCGTTTGGCTGATTTCCATCCTATCAATAAAATTTGAGCCCTAGAGCTTTTGTTTGCAATTCTTATTTGTTTTAGCTTTATAGAATGACATTTTAACATGATTAATGATTCTTGAAATAAAACAAAAATGAATTTACTTGTCAACATTTTTCTGCTTTAAAAATAAAGATGGCAATTTCTTTTGACTGTTGAACATCGAAAGAACATCGATCGCTTCTCCAAAGGCGATTAGGCTTCAAAGTGCATAATAAAAGTGCTCCTTCTAAGCCCGTGCGCCTGAATGAAGGACCAACTGTGTCAGATACCATGTTTCATCTGACATCGAGTTCTTATCTCTTAAGCCCGACCGACGTTGTTCCCCCACAAGAACTTTTTCTCCTAAGCAAGGCAGAATTGCTATCTTGAACCGAAGATACTTCTTCGTCCCCTGCAGTGGCCGAGTATCCAATCGTGTTCATCCACTAGTCTGTATGTCGCGTCAGTTTTGTCAGCATATACATACATACATAATGCATTATTGATTCATACTCATATTCATATTATATCACTATCACTCTAGTCGGTCTTGTTCCCAAGTGATAAAAGTCCTCTCACTCGAGTTGTCAGTTCTTTCCTCGTCAGGGAATGTTTTGTCTAAGCAATCTCTCTCCAGTTTATTTCTGAGATGGAGACGATCTTCGACCACTTTAATAACTTGAACCTCTGAAAAGCAAGAAAACTTTCGACGAACGTCACTCTTCGCCATTGAAGATTGTCATACCCCAAATTTTGACCACTAAGATTTCCCATCATTGTGCAAATCATCATCACAATATGGAGGAACCATCATGCTTCATTAGTCTCCCCAAAGATGGGTGAGCATCCACTACTATCAGAATTAGGGTTTCAAGCCCTCTCAGAGCCTTAGACAAAGGATCAATAAAGAAATGACATGATCTTCAACTTGTATAACCTCTCAAATATTCACAAGGGATCAAGAGGACTCCCACATCAAGGATCAAGCACAAGGCGGCTCCCTTCTAGGTGGATCAAGTCTCAAGATCGACAGTGTCACCAAATTAGGGTTTTGGTCGACCAGGGCCTCCAGATGGAAATTTTTCTTCTGGTCATGAGCCAATGCTTCAAGGCATAACCTAATATACTCCATGGAACCCATGGGCCCAAGCATCAAGTTAATTTGGCTTCAAGGGATGCATTAATAAAAAATCAGGAATTAGGGTTTCTTGACCTAATTCACCCCTAAGTTGACTTTTAGGGCAAATCATGAGCCAAGACCTCAAGAGAGGATTTGATGGTCTCTAATGAACTATATTTATCCATTTGGAACAAAGGATTAATCCAAGAAGCTTGAGCAACAAGTTTCAATTTCATCTGCACCATAATTAGGGTTTCGCGAGAAAAGTCAACTGTAGCTTTGACTTTTGACCTGGACATGCTCCCAAGCCCTAGGACATGAATCAATATACCCTATGACACCCATGGAACATGTCCATCAAGTTTGATTTAGGTCAAGGACATGATTTCCTGAAGAATCGCACAGTTTGGAATTCATCTGATAAAAAGTCGACTGTGCACAAAAGTCAACTTTGACTTTTTGAGATTTTTCACCAAAATGGATTTTTAACCCTAAAATGATGTTAATGTATGATTTGAATCATCATTCATCAAGAAAAATCAAAGAAAGTGGGATAACTTGTAAAAGGGGTAACCATAAAACTTAGAAAAATTTCTAAGTTATGGAAAAAGTGACACTAATGTGCCAACTTTGGAAGACCATAACTCCTAAACCACAAGGCCATTGTTCCCCATTCAAAGCTTGATTTGTAGATCACATTACCCTCTACAAAAGCTTCATACTGACCTATGTCCAAATTCCTCATGGATTTTGAGTTATGGAGTGATCAAAATCAAGAAAAGTCACTTTGTTCCAACACTTAGTGAAAATTTCACTAAGTCAGATTTTACCTTACTTTTTGCCAAATGTAGGGGGATTTTTCACTTGGATTCAAAAGAGATCAAAACCAAACATGTTAAAAAAGTTGTTTTATCATGTAAGGGCTTTCCAAAATGGCCAAGAACATTACCAAATTCAATTTGAGTCGTGAGTTATGACATTGGCAAGTTGCCTTGTTGAAATCTATCAAGGCAAGGCAGAATTTGCATTTTTGCTCGATTTGCCAAAATTGTGGAAATCCAAACACTCTTATCCACTTGGACACGTCTGAGGATTGAATCTAAAGGGGACAATCACTGAGCCAAGCCTCCAAAGTCTTTGGAACAAGAAATAGCATGTTGAACCTAGAATGGCCAAAATAGGGACAAGACTCCAATTTTGGATTGAAGCATTCAATGCATACACCAAGGTGGCATGGACTGAGCCATTCTCAAATGAATTCAGTCAAGACTTATCCAAGACCAAGGGAACCAAAGCTCTGTGCCCTAACCTCTAGTCAATGGCTAGAGGAGACTTGGATTTTCATTTGCCAACATTGGCCAAACCTACTCAGCAGTTGCCATTCACTATTTCACCCAAAACAAACTTGCTCTACTATAAATAGAGCTCAATTGTGATCAGTTTAAGTACACCAAAGGCCTACAACACTTGCTTTTCTCAAAATCTCTTTCTCTTGGCAAAAATGACTTTCTTAGCAAGGTAGCTATCGGGTTTTGAGCTAGAGGGCAATTCCACTCAAACCAATCACACACACACCTCATATACATCACATATGAGCTGATCAAATACTTAAACAACAATTAGAAACACTGATTTCTCTGAATCACCAGTCAATTGCTCAAGGTTTTAACCAAAATGCAGTTGAGATGCCATGAAGTGAACCAGCCAATTTCAATCAAGTCCAAGCATTCAAACACATTCCATAGGGTGTAGGGAAGCTGTTCAGATCATCACCACTCATCTGTAACACCTCCAAATCAAAAATCAATTTGCTCTTGCTGTCACGACCTAGAGGTAAACATAAACTTGGTCATCTCTCAATCTATGCATATTTCCTCGCACAATAATTTGGCCATATGTTCATAATCATGCATGGAATGTTTCCCCTCAATTGATTGCATTGTTTGAATCGTGTATCAAAAATCCTAGCCTTCATGCAGAAATTAGGGTTCTGGAGGATTTTTCGTGATTCCTTGTTTTATGTTTAATTCAAATGAAATTAAATGACATAGACATGACCGTGAGGTTGAAACGAGTTGATTGGTATGTGGATTACATGATATAATCAAGTATTTAGTGAGATTGGAGAGAAAATGCAAATCTGAGAAACCCAGAACACGCGCGTGTTCTTGGCGCCATTTTTTGAATATTTGAATATTTGAATTTTGTGATTTTATTTAATTGATTCAAAAATTAATTTCTCTCTGAGTTTTAATGATTTTGAGTTGATTCTTTTTTTAATAATTCACAAAAATGTTAAAATATTTTATTTTCCCAAAAAATCCCAAAAATATTATTTATTTTATATAATTGATATTTTTGCAAAGAATTAATGTTTTAATTGTTTTTAACATTTAAAATATATTTTCTACCTTGATTTTGCAACTTTTAATGCTTTCTAATTATTTTGTAGGTCAATACTTAATTTTTGAAGCATTAATCCAATATCACAATTTGTTTTCCATATGTTAAACAATTTTGATCATTTTAATTGAATTTTTATTCAATTAAAACACATTTTGAAAACAAATTAGGGTTTTGGATTAATTCAACCCTCATAAATCATTTTCAAAACACTTTGAGCCTCTAATAGAGTGTAAGACCCAATACTTTTTTTTTACCAAATCATTTTTAGGCCTCAGTGTATTGTATAAGTCCCGATACCGTAAAAAACAAACGGCGCGATCGTCGCCCTTTTTGAAAAATAATCTTGGGCCTACCCTCGAGTAGTAAGACCCATTTCTTTTCTTTAAAACTTTTGGGCCTCTAATAGAGTGTAAGACCCAATCCTTTTTTTTTAACAAATCATTTTTGGGCCTCAGTGTATTGTATAAGTCCGGATACTGTCAAAAACAAACGGCGCGATCATCGCCCTTTTTGAAAAATAACCTTGGGCCTACCCTCGAGTGGTAAGACCCATTTCTTTTCTTCAAAACCTATGGGCCTCTAATAGAGTGTAAGACCCAACCCTTTGTAAATACAACCCTAACTTTGAGCCTCACTTATTGTATAAGTCCCGTTGTATTTCAAAAAGTTCGACGCGATCATCGTCCGTTGAAAAACAAACCTTGGGTCTCTCCTCGAGCTATAAGACCCATTCAAAAATTTTGGGCCTCTATTAGAGTGTAAGACCCAATCCCCTTTTAACCAAAACATTTTGGGCCTCAGATATTGTATAAGTCCCTTTGCGTTAAAAGAAAACCTCGGCGCAATCGCCATTTTAAACGAAAAGTCATCTGGGCCTACCCTCGTGTTATAAGCCCCACTCTTTTTCTTTAAAAACCTTTTGGGCCTCTTGAGAGAGTGTAAGACCCATCCCTTTGAACAGAAAACAATTTTTGGGCCTCAGTCACTTGTATAAGTCCCTCTGTACAAATTCAAACAGTGCGCTCACTGATAAAACCCTGGGCCTCTCCTTGAGCTGTAAGCCCCAAATCTTTCTTTTTCAAATCACTTTCTCCTTTGATTTTGAATATACTGTTGTTTTCAATCTTTCTTTGTTGAACAACTAACCAAACAGCATGGAAGCTCTAGAACCGAGTAAGTGTTTATACGCTTTCATTTATCGCTTTCATATACATATAACTGTATTGTGGGGCTGTTTCGCTGTAAATCTTCTTTCATAAACTCATATCAACTGTGTAATAATAGTATAGATATTTAGAGTTTCCCCGGCAACTACGTCTAGAACTAGGTGACGCCATTTCGTTTATTCGTAGAAATAGACGCCTAGATCCCCAATAGGATCACTAGATACAGTCTTCTCTTCGGATGTCCTCATTAGGAATTGTCAAGAAACTCTACTCCGAGAGATGAATGTATTCTCTGTGAATGGCATCTTTGAGTTTCTTCCAAATTCTCGAACTTTCCTGACTTGATCTATTCCTTGTGAATAGCTTGCCTTGAATTTCTCGGGGTTTGGGGACCCACGGGCTTCTTAAAAGCATCAGCCTCCTCTTGGGCATCGTACAAGGACCCACAGGCTTCCTAAAAGCAACCCCGCCTCCTCTTGGGCTTAGTACAAGGACCCGCCGGCTTCTTAGAAGTATTCACAGCCTCCTCTTAGGCTTCGTATAATGATTCTTCCTCCGGGAATGATAGCCTCATCTTGGGCTTCGTACAAGGACCGATCAATTTCTTAAAAGCTTCCAGCCTCCTCTTGGGCTTCGTACAAATTGTCCCGATGACCTCCTAGAGGAACAGAACTTAGTCATCCGTATAGAACAGTCCTTTCAAAGAGTCTACTACTGTTTCTCAAAGCATAGTACAAAAGATAAAACTCTAGACACGGACAGTCTAATATCCTTGAGTCTCAAAGACATTCTCAAATGACCCCTTCGTTAAATAGGAAGAAAACCCGTATACTCGGACAGTCTCAATACCCTTCGGATTTCCCACTTCTTTAAAGAACAGGAATAACCCGGATCCTCGAATGAAATCCTTGAGTACAGTATTGCTCATATAAGAACTGATTTTCTCTTTCAAAATCAGTATACTGGACCTGTCACTCAACTGAAACAGTCACCATAGCCTCCTCTTGGGCTTTGTAGAATGATTATCCCCAGCGGAGTCAAACAACGTTTATCCTCTCTCTCGGGCTTTATACGAGACACATAAGGGACTCTTTCGTTGAGTCAATCATCCCTTTTGCCTCCATCTCGGGCTTTATACGAGATACAAAAAGGTTCTTATTGAGCCAAACAAACATTTACCTTCATCTCGGGCTTTGTACGAGATACAAAAACTCTCTTGTTGAGTCAAATAGCCTCCATCTCGGGCTTTGTACGAGATACAAAAACTCTCTTGTTGAGTCAAATAGCCTCCATCTCGGGCTTTGTACGAGATACAAAAACTCTCTTGTTGAGTCAAATAGCCTCCATCTCGGGCTTTAGACGAGATACCAAAGGATTCCCTCGTTGAGTCAAAACCTTTTAGCCTCTCTCTCGGGCTTTGTACGAGACACATATTAGCCTCCTCTTAGGCTTTGTATAAGAAAACCACTGGTTGATCCAATCAACCTTTGAGCATCAAAGCTGTGCCTCGTTCACAGTACACAAACATCAACAACTCCTTCCCCTTCATCTAATTGCTGTAAGCGGAAAGCCTCTGGATCATCTACATCCATGCCACTGTCCCTCTTTTAGCATGAGAAATTCCTAAGGAAAGATAGCATTGCTCTACACTGAGTTAAAGTCTTCTCCTTCAGGTTAAAATCCCCTTTAAAGGAAATTATGGCATTGTCGGATTCACACATCCCGGTTAAAGTAATTCTCCTTTATAAACAGTTGTGACATACAACCCCCTCTTTAGAGATGACAAATTCTCTCTAAAGTCAACACCCTTTTAGCTTCACATCTTGGGCTTTAAACAAGATACAAATAGACCCTTCAGCTTCACATCTTGGGCTTTGAACAAGATATAAATCACCTTTCGCTTCACGTCTTGGGCTTTGAACAAGACACCAAAAACACCCATTTCCTCCCATAGAATAGGAGGAACTACGAGCGCTCTGATTTCCCTGTTTCGGTAAACGGGAATATGTAGGCATAAGATCGAAAGAAAAGATCTTAGCGAGCACACTAAACAAAAAACCCTAAATCCCATACTCTCACATATCAATCGAAAAGCATCAGTCCTAACATCCTAATCCTTGTTCCCCGCCAGAAACCTGTCATTCTGTCAAAATAGCACAAGAAAGGCCCCACGACCACATAGCATCCGTAACCTAACAGACGCTGTTTAAACTTGGTATGCAAGCAGGGTTAATTGGAGACATCTATTTCCCTTCCTTCATCAGATTTAATAGGATAAAAAATGAATCGACCTGTAGTAACCCCAAAAGAGCGACAGTGCTTAAGAACCACGTCCAAAATCGCTCGCTACAGAAAAATGGCGCCCACCGTGGGGCTCTTCTTTCTTTCTTTTCTTCTCTTCACTAGTGTGAATACCACAGATTGAGGCTTCCGTCGGGGAACCCATTTTCTGTCAGGAACTTAAGATTCGTAGCTTTAAAGGTCTAGGATGATTAGGACAAATATATATACTGCTTTTCCTAATTGCTATACGTGTTTATTTTTCTGCTAATGGGAATGCGTGTGATGCCGCATGTGGAAAGATTGAGTATACACTTAAGATAAGTGATGGCGACGAGGTCGACCATCAACCTCAGTGGAGGCTGACCAATGCAACCCATTCCCTCTCTTAGGCAATGGGCCGATTGTGATGTCTGAGAAGCTGAGGAGCCAATCCTTTTGTAGTGCGGAAACTATCGGAAATAGTGTAGCGAGCAATTTTTTGGACGTGCTTGCGAGGCACAACCGCTCTTTTGGTGTTGCCACTACTACAACTCGATTCATTTTTTATCCTATTAAAGCTGATGAAGGAAGGGAAATAGATGTCTCCAACTAACCCTGCTTGCATACTGAGTTTGAACAGCGGTTTGTTCGGTTACAGATGCTTCAAAAATTTGGGGTCTTACTCAGGTTATCTGTTCAATGAGATGTTTAGGATGTTAGGACTGATTGCTTTTCTGATAGATACGTGGAAGTATGGGATTTTGGGTTTTTGTTTAGTGTGCTCGCTAAGATCTTTTCTTTCGATCTTATGCCTATGTATTCCCGTTTACCGAAATAGGGAAATCAGAGCGTTCGTAGTTCCTCCTATTCTATGGGAGGAAATTGGTTTTTGGTGTCTTGTTCAAAGCCCAAGACGTGAAGCGAAAGGTTGTTTGTATCTTGTTCAAAGCCCAAGATGTGAAGCTGAAAAGGTCTCGACTTTAGAGAGGGTTTGTCATCTCTAAAGAGGGGAGAAGGAGAATTACTTTAACTGGGATACGCGGATCCGAGCAATGCCATAATTTCCGAAGAAGGGGTTTTAACCTGAAGGAGAAGACTTTAACTTTGTGTATAGAGCAACACCATCTTTCCTTAGGAATTCCTCATGCTAAAAGAAGGACAATGGCATGGATGTAGATGATCCATAGGCTTGCCGCTTACAGCGATTAGATGAAAGGGAAGGAGTTGTTGATGTTTGTGTACTGTGAACGAGGCACAGGTTTGATGCTAAAAGGTTGATTGGATTAACCAGTAGTTTTCTTATACAAAGCCTAAGAGGAGGCTAATTTCCGCTAGGGAAAATCATTATACAAAGCCTAAGAGGAGGCTAATTTGTGTCTCGTACAAAGCCCGAGAGAGAGGCTAAAAGGGTTCGACCCAGTGGGGGATATCATTGTACAAAGCCCAAGAGTAGGCTAAAAGGGTTGACTCAGCTGGAGAATCTTTTATAGCTCGTATGAAGCCCGAGATGGAGGCTGAAAAAGAGTTTGACTCTTGCTTATGGAATTTGTATCTCGTACGAGGCCCGAGATGGAGGCAAAAGGATGATTGACTCAATGGGGGAGTCTTTTATACTCAACAAGAGAGTGTTTTTTGTATCTCGTATAAAGCCCGAGATGGATGGCTAAAATTTGTTTGGCTCTATAAGAACCTTTTTGTATCTCGTATAAAGCCCGAGATGGAGGCTGAAAAGGTTTGCTCCGCTGGGGAGAATCATTTGTACAAAGCCCAAGAGGAGGCTAACTTATGCTGAGGATAAGAAGGATCATTATATGAAGCCTAAGAGGAGGTGATCTGCTGGTGACTATTTTAATTAAGTGACAGGTCCAGTATACTGATTTTAACAGAGAAAATCAATTCTTATATGAGCAACACTGTACTCATGAGTTTGATCTGAGGATCGGGGTTGTTCCCTGTTCTTTAAGGAAACCAGGAAATCCAAAGGGTATTGAGACTGTCCGAGTTTGCGGGTTTCCTTCCTATTTAACGGAGGGGTCACTTGAGAATGTCTTTGAGACTCAAGGAAAATAGACTGTCCAAGTCTAGAGTTTTATCTTTTGTACTATGCTTTGAGAAACAGTAGTAGACTCTAGAAAGGACTGTTCTATGAAGATTACTAAGTTCTGTTCCTATACCTCTAGGAGGTCGTCGGGACAATTTGTACGAAGCCCAAGAGGAGGCTGGAAGCTTTTAAGAAGCTGATCGTTCCTTGTACGAAGCCCAAGAGAAGGCTATCATTCCCGGAGGAATAGATCATTATACAAATCCTAAGAGGAGGCTGTCAATACTTCTAAAAAGCCGACGGGTCCTTGTACAATGCCCAAGAGGAGGCCGATGCTTTTAAGAAGCCCGTGGGTCCATCATCTCCTTTCCATTCGGAGAGATGACTCTTTTAAAGATAAAAACCACTGGTAAACGTGCGAGGTTTACTATCCAGCGACTTTTAACTTTTAAAGAGGGTTCCTTAGTTAGGGTCCAAGATTATGACCGTAGTGGGTTCCCAAACCCCGAGACATTCAAGGCAAGCTATTCACAAGGAATAGATCGAGTCAGGAACGTTCGAGAATTTGGAAGAAACTCAAAGATGCCATTCACGGAGAATACATTCATCTTTGGGAGTAGAGTTTCTTGACGATTCCTAAGGAGGACAGCCGAAGAGAAGACTGTATCTGGTGCTCCTATTGGGGATCTAAGTGTCTATTTCTACGAATAAACGGAACGGCTTTACCTAGTTCTAGACGTAGTTGCCAGGGAAACTCGAAATATTTATACTATTATTACACAGTAGATATGAGTTTATGAAAGGAGACTTACAGCGAGCAGCCCCACAATACAGTTTATATTATACGAAAGCAGTAAATGAAAGCGATAACCACTTACTCGGTTGTAGAGCTTCCATGATGTTTGGTTAGTTGTTCAACAAAGAAAGATTGAAAACAATAGTATATTCAAAATCAAAGGAGAAAGTGCTTTGAAAAAGAAAGATTTGGGGCTTACAGCTCAAGGAGAGGCCCAGGGTTTTACTAGTGAGTGCACTGTTGAATTTGTACAGGGGGTCTTATACAAGTGACTGTGGCCCAAAAAGTTTTCTGTACAGAGGGATGGGTCTTACACTCTCTCAAGAGGCCCAAAAAGTTTAAAGAAAAAGAGTGGGGCTTATAACACGAGGGTAGGCCCAGATGATTTTTCGTTTAAAATGGCGATCGCGCTGAGGTTTTCTTTTAACGCAGAGGGACTTATACAATAAGTGAGGCCCAAAAAGGTTTTGGGTAAAAGGGGGTTGGGTCTTACACTCTAATAGAGGCCCAAGGTGTTTTGAAGAAGAAGAGATGGGTCTTACTACACGAGGGTAGGCCCAGATGATTTTTGAAAAGGCGGCGATCGCGCCGTTTGTTTTTTGACGGTATCGGGACTTATACAATAAGTGAGGCCCAAAATGATTTGGTCAAAAAAAAGGATTGGGTCTTACACTCTATTAGAGGCCCAAATTGTTTTGAAAATAATTTATGAGGGTTGAATTAATCCAAAACCCTAATTTATTTCCAAAATGTATTTAATTGAATAAAAATTCAATTAAAATGATCAAAAATTGTTTAACACATGGGAAACAAATTGTGATCTTAGATTAATGCTTCAAAAATTAAGTATTGACCTACAAAATAAATAGAAAGCATTAAAAGTTGCAAAATCAATGTTGAAATAATATTTCAAATTGTTAAAAACAATTAAAATATTAATTCGTTGAAAAAAATATCAATTTTATAAAATAAATAATATTTTTGGGATTTTTTGGTAAAATAAAATATTTTAATATTTTTGTGAATTATTAAAAAAAGAATCAACTCAAAATCATTAAAACTCAGAGAGAAATTAATTTTTGAATCAATTAAACAAAAATCACAAAATTCAAATATTCAAATTATTCAAAATTGGCGCCAAGAATAGCTGAAGAACACGCGCGTGTTCTGGGATTCTCATATTTGCGTTTTCTATCCAATCCCCATGAATACTTAATCATATCATGCAATCCACACATCATTGTGCTCGTCTCAACCTCACGATCATGTCTATGTACTTTAATTTCATTTAAATTAAACATACAACAAAAAATCACGAAGAAACCTCAAGAACCCTAATTTCTGCATGAAGGCTAGGATTTTTGATACACGATTCAAACAATGCAATTAATTGAGGGAAAACATTCCATGCATGATTATGAACATATGGCCAAATTATTGTGCGAGGAAATATGCATAGATTGAGAGATGACCAAGTATGTGCTTACCTCCAAGTCGTGACAGCAAGAGCAAATTGATTTCTGAGCTGGAGGTGTTACAGATGAGTTGTGATGATCTGAACAGCTTCCCTACACCCTATGGAGTGTGTTTGAATGCTTGGACTTGATTGAAATTGGCTGGAACAATTTGTGGTACCTCAGCTGCAACTTGGTTAAAACCTTGAGCAACCAGCTGGTGATTTTGTGAAATCTGTGTTCCAGATGTTGTTTGAGTGTTTGGATCACTTCTATATGATGTATGTGAGGTGTGTGAGTGATTGGTTTGATTGGAATTGCTCTCAAACTCAAAACCCGATAGTGGCTTGCCTTTGAAGCCAAAATTGGAGTGAAAGAAGAGATTTTGAGGAAAGCATCTGTTTGATGGCTTTGGAGTACTTAAACTGAACACAAATGAGCTCTATTTATAGTAGAGCAAGTTTGTTTTGGCTGCAATAGTGAATGGCAACTGCAGCAGGTGTTTCGTCAATGTTGGCCAATGGAAATGCAAGTCTCCTCTAGCCATTGACTAGAGGTTAGGGCACAGAGCTGTGGTTCCCTTGGTCTTGGATAAGTCTTGACTGATTTCATATGAGAATGGCTCAGTCCATGCCACCTTGATGGTTTCATTGAATGCCTCATTCCAAATTTGGAGTCTTGTCCCTATTTTGGCAACTCTAGGTTCAACATGTTATTCCTTGTTCCTTGGACCTTGGAGGCTTGGCTCAGTGATTGTCCCCTTTGGATTCAATCCTCAAAGGTGTCCAAGTGGATTGGAGCAATTGAAATTGGCTGATTTTGGAAAATCGAGCCAAAATGCAAATTCTGCCTTGCTTTGACAGATTTCAGCAAGGCAACTTGCCAATGTTGTATCTCATGATGTAGGTTGAATTTGGCAATGTTCTTGGCCATTTTGGAAAGCCCTAACATGATACAAAAACTGTTTGAACAAGTTTGGTTTTGATCTCTTTTGATTCAAAGTGAAAAATCCCCCAACATTTGGCAAAAAGTGAAGGCAAATTCTGACTTAGTGAAAATTTCACTAAGTGTTGGAATGACTTGTAGTTGAAGCTTTTGTAGATGATAATGAGGTCTACAAATCAAGCTTTGGATGGAAAAAATTGGCCTTGTGGTTTAGGAGTTATGGTCCTCCAAAGTTGGTACCCTAGCCACTTTATTTTTTAACTTAGAATTTTTCTAAGTTTTTATGGTTACCCCTTTTACAAGTTATCTCACTTTCTTTGATTTTTCTTGATGAATGATGATTCAAATCATACATTAACATCATTTTAGGGTTAAAAAACCATTTTGGTGAAAAATCTCAAAAAGTCAAAGTTGACTTTTTGTGCACAGTTGACTTTTTATCAGATGAATTCCAAACTGTGCAATTCTTCAGGAAATCATGTCCTTGACCTAAATCAAACTTGATGGACATGTTCCATGGGTGTCATATGGTATATTCATTCATGTATTAGGGCTTGGGAGCATGTCCTGGTCAAAAGTAAAAGTTACAGTTGACTTTTCTCGTGAAACCCTAATTGTGGTGCAGATGAAATTGAAACTTGTTGCTCAAGCTTCTTGGATCAATCCATTATTCCAAATGGATCAATATGGTATATCAAAGACCCTCAAATCATGGCTTGAGGTCTTGGCTCATGGTTTGTCCCAAAAGTCAACTTAGGGGTGAATTAGGTGAAGAAACCCTAATTCCTGATTTTTTATGTATGCATCCCCTGAGGCAAAATTGACTTGATGAATGGGTTCACGAGGTTCCATGGAGTATATTAGGTTATGCTTTGGATCATTGGCTTGTGCCCAGATGAAATTTTTCATCTGGAGGCCCTGGGCGATCAAAACCCTAATTTGGTGACACAGTCGATCTGGAGGCTTGATCCACCTAGAAGGGAGCAGCATTGTGCTTAATCCTTGAAGTGGGAGTCCTTTTGATCCATTGTGGATGTTTGAGAGGTTAGACAAGTTGAAGATCAAGTCATTCCTTGATTGATCTTTTGTCTAAGCACTGAGAGGGCTTGAAACCCTAACTCTGATTGCAGTCAATGCTCAACAATTCCTTGAGGAGATTGATGAGGCATGATGATTCATCCATATTGTGCTGATGATTTGCACAATGATGGGAAACTTTAGTGGTAAAAATTTGGGGTATTACAGATGCCCCTATTTAATCTTCTTGGACCCGAAGGTGTGAATGACGAAGGGATTCGAGCATTCGGGGTGCAAGAGGATTAAATATCGGAATATCCGAAATTTTGATGGCTATGAATGGCAGCTTGCGCATTCATCTTCTTTTGCTAAGCAATGATGCTTAGAAAAGGTAAAACTTCCCCTCGATCCCGGTTTCCTACCAAGGAACTAGTCTTAGTTTCTGATACAAACTTCCCCTCGATCCTGGTTTCCAACCAAGGAACTGGTCTTAGTTTCTGAAATGAACTTCCCCTCGATCCTGGTTTCCTACCAAGGAATTGGTCTTAGTTTCTGATACAAACTTCCCCTCGATCATGGTTTCCAACCAAGGAACTGGTCTCAGTTTCAAATACAAACTTCCCCTCGATCCTGGTTTCCTACCAAGGAACTGGTCTTAGTTTCTTTTGTCAATAAACTTTATTGACAAGGGACGCTATTCGTAGCGATTTTCCTCAAACTTCTCGCCGAATTTTCCTAGAGAGATGCCATTTGACGGAAAAAGTTTTGATGTCAGACTTGCTGGGGAACCCAGCGTCTGAGTTGTAGAGTTGCACAAACTTCTTTGTTGGAGACGCCATTTGTCGATTCTACTGGGGAAAGCGAGTCTCTTGAGAGAATGCTTCCGCTTGGGGATATGGCATCATACTTTTCTCGGGATCTTCCCGGAGAAATGCCATATGATGGGATCTAATTTTTGAAGTGCCGATGACCTTTTCATCAGCGGCTTTTCAGAGAAATACTGATGTACTGCCGAATCTCTATTTAAGAGGCTTTCTCTGGGGATTTTCCTTTAATCCGGGAAAGCAGGGATATCATCTTCAATGGCGAAGAGTGACATCTGTCGAAGGTTGCTATGATGTTTCAGAGGTCCAAGTTATCAAAGTGGCCGAGTGCCGACTCTGATCTAGAGATACACTGGTAGCGAGATTGTTCAGACGCGATACTTCCCGATGAGGACAAGAACTGACAAACTCGATTGAGAGGACGGTTATCGCGGCAGGATAAGACCGACTCAAGTGATAGTTATGCAATATAAAATGCGAATGCAAATAAAATGCATGATGTATGCATGCTTATGCTGACAAAACAGACGCGACATACAAAGTAAAAGATGAACACGATTGGATACTCGGCCACTACTGGGGACGAAAAAGTACCACTGGTTCAATAATAGCAATTCCATCTTTCTTAGGAGAGATAGTTCCTGTTGGGAGCTATGTTGATCGGGCTTAAGAGATAAGAACTCGGCCGAAGGTATCAGACGGGAAAACCACATCTGATACAGTTGATCCTTCATTCAGGCGCACTGGCTTAGAAGGAGTACTTTGATTCTGCACTTCGAAGTTCGCTTACTTCTGGAGAAGCGATTGGTGTTCTTCAGACGTTCATCAATCAAAAGAAAAGCCATCTTTAATTTAAAAGCAGAAAAAGTTTTAAAAAGTAAATTCATTTTGTTTCATTTCAAGAATCGCTGATTAAGTTAAACAACGTCGTTCTGTAAAGCTAAAACAAATAAGAATTACAAACCAAAGCACAAAGGCTCAAATTTTATTGATAAGATGGAGATCAGCCAAACGCGTGATTCCAAAGAGTATATACAAAGTTAGAAAATGGTAATTTACAGGGAAAAGGGCTACGTTGAAACATAACGACCACTATCCTTCTACCAACTTTGAATTCTGGGCATCATGAGCTTCCGTCGAAGATGACCTTTGACTGGAAATTTCCTCCGATGGGTGATGTAACTGCTGTTGAGGGACTTGCCTCTGTTGAACATAGTTACTTGCCATTATCCCTAATTTTTGCCTGGATTGTACTATGACGTTTCCAATCCACCGGGATGATTTTTTTTCATGTCTCTAACTTTTGCCTGGACCGCCCTTTCGGGTTTTCAGTCCACCGAGACGTTTTTTTTTTAGTTTAGGCGAAGTATTTCTTGACTACATCAACATTCGTGGGGTAGGCAAATTCCTCTCCGTCCATGGTTGCAAGTCTCAAGGCACCGCATGAGAAAGCTTTCGTGACCACATATGGGCCATCATAATTCGGAGTCCATTTGCCTCGCGAATCAGAGAGAAATGATTGTATCTTCTTGAGCACGAGGTCTCCTTTCCTGAAGACACGAAGTCGGACCTTTTTGTCGAACGCCCTCTTCATTCTTTGTTGATACAACTGACCGTGGCATAGTGCCGTTATCCACTTTTCTTCAATCAGGTTCAATTCGTCGTGTCGATTTTGACACCATTCAGCTTCGGTAAGCTTAGCTTCCATCAATACTCGGATTGACGGGATCTCTACTTCTATGGGGAGAACTGCCTCCATGCCATACACTAGAGAGAAAGCGGTAACCCCTGTTGAAGTGCGGACAGATGTACGATAACCGTGAAGAGCAAAGGGTAGCATCTCGTGCCAATCTTTGTAGGTTACAACCATCTTTTGAACGATCTTCTTGATGTTCTTGTTAGCCGCTTCTACCGCTCCGTTCATCTTGGGTCGGTGGGGAGATGAGTTATGGTGTTCAATCTTGAACTCTGCGCACAACTCTTTCATCATCTTATTGTTCAAGTTAGATCCATTATCCGTAATGATCTGGCTTGGAACACCATAACGGCAGATGATATTATTTTTGATAAATCGGACCACCACTTGTCGGGTAAAATTAGCGTACGATGCTGCTTCGACCCACTTGGTGAAGTAGTCAATGGCTACCAGAATGAACCGATGTCCGTTTGAAGCCTTAGGTTTAATCAAGCCAATTATGTCTATTCCCCGTATGGAAAAAGGCCATGGGGAAGAAAGAACTTTGAGATGCGTTGGCGGTACATGAATTTTGTCAGAGTATATCTGACACTTGTGACACCTCCTCATGTACTTATAGCAGTCGGATTCCATGGTCAACCAATAGTACCCAGCTCTGAGAATCTTTCTCGCCATTGTGTGTCCGTTGGCATGAGTGCCAAAGGATCCTTCATGAATTTCTTTCATAAGCATGTCTGCTTCTGGTCTGTCCACACATCGGAGCAAGACCATGTCAAAGTTCCTCTTATAAAGAGTGTCACCGCTCAAGAAGAAGTCTCCAGCCAACCTTCTGAGGGTTTTCCTATCTTTTCTGAGTGCCCCAGGTGGGTACTCTTGTTTCTGAAGGAAGCACTTAATATCATGATACCAAGGTTTGTCGTCTATGACTGCTTCAATCGCGAAGATGTAGGCGGGCCGTTCAAGGCGTATTACGTCAATCTTAGGTAGGTCATTCCATCGACCTACGCTAATCATGGAAGAGAGAGTGGCTAAGGCATCAGCCATGTGATTCTCACCACGAGGGATGTGATGAAAGTCAACTCTGTTGAAGAAGGGTAACAACCTTCTTGCATAGTCTTTGTAAGGAATCAATCCTGATTGGCATGTGTTCCAATCTCCTGTGATCTGATTGATAACCAAGGTTGAATCGTCGTATACGTCCAAGTTCTTGATCCTTAAGTCAATCGCTTCTTCGAGACCCATAATACAAGCTTCGTATTCGGCCTCGTTGTTCGTACATTTGAACGTAAGTCTGGCAGTGAAAGGAATGTGGGTACCCTGAGGGGTAACAATGATTGCCCCAATTCCATTTCCGTAATGATTAACTGCTCCGTCAAAGATAAGTCCCCATTGGGAACCTGGTTCTGGCCCTTCACAGGGTAACGGTTCATCGCAATCTTTCATTTTGAGATACATGACATCTTCGTCTGGGAAGTCAAACCCGATTGATTCCTGATCGTCAATCGGTTGATGAGCCAAATGATCGGCTAAGATACTTCCTTTAACGGCTTTTTGAGCGTGGTACTCTATGTCATATTCCAATAATAACATCTGCCAACGGGCAATTCTTCCCGTGAGAGCAGGTTTTTCGAAGACGTACTTGATTAGATCCATCTCGGAGACCAACCAAGTAGTATGACGAATCATGTATTGGCGAAGATGTTTGGCTGCCCAAGCCAAAGCGCAGCAAGTTTTCTCGAGCATCGTATACCGAGTTTCACAGTCGGTGAATTTCTTGCTCAGATAGTAAATGGAAAACTCTTTCCTTTTGGTTTCGTCTTGCTGGCCAAGTACACATCCCATTGAGTCCTCAAGGACTGTGAGATAAATGATCAGTGGTCTTCCTTCCACTGGAGGTGATAGAATCGGAGGATTCAACAGATATTCCTTAATACTGTCGAAGGCAGTTTGGCAATCTTCTGACCAAACGCAATCCTGGTTCTTTTTGAGTAATTTGAAAATCGGCGCACACGTGGCGGTCATAAGGAATATGAATCTGGAGATGTAATTCAAACGTCCCAAGAATCCTCTGACTTGTTTTTCAATTTTCGGAGAAGGTATTTCTTGAATGGCCTTGACCTTGTAAGGATCAACCTCAATTCCTTTCTGGCTGACGATGAACCCTAGTAGTTTCCCCGAACGGACACCGAAGGTGCACTTGTTGGGATTCAAGCGGAGCTTGAATTTTCTTAGACGTTCGAACAATTTTGACAGATGTTCAACGTGCTCATCCTCTGTTTTTGATTTTTCAATCAAATCATCGACATATAACACGATTTCTTTGGGTATCATGTCATGAAACAGAGTAGTCATGGCCCTTTGATAGGTTGCCCCGGCATTCTTCAAACCGAACGACATTACCTTGTAACAAAAGGTACCCCATGGGGTAATGAACGAAGTTTTCTCCATGTCTTTCAGCACCATTTTGATCTGGTTATAGCCCGAGAATCCATCCATGAAGGGGAAAACTTTGAACTTTGCTGTGCTGTCTACCAGCATGTCAATGTGTGGTAAAGGAAAGTCATCCTTTGGACTAGCCTTATTTAAGTCTCTGTAGTCAACACACATTCTGACCTTTCCGTCCTTTTTTGGAACGGGTACGATGTTGGCTAACCATTGAGGATATTCAGATGTAGCGAGGAAACCCGCGTCGATCTGTTTCTGTACCTCCTCTTTGATTTTGATGGCCATGTCCGGGTGAGTGCGTCTCAACCTTTGCTTTACTGGCGGACATTCCGATCTCAATGGTAAGCGATGTTCCACGATGCTGGTTTCCAACCCAGGCATGTCCTGATAGGACCAAGCAAACACATCGGGAAATTCTCTGAGAAGCTTTATCAAACCCTCTCTGGCAGTTAGACTGAGCAGTGCTCCAATCCTGATTTCTTTTCTCTCTTTTTCTGAACCCAAGTTTACCATTTCCAACGGCTCTTTGTGAGGTTCAATGGACCTTTCCTCTTGTCTGAGTAATCGGGAGATCTCTTCTGGAATTTCGTTGTCAACTTCTTCTTCAGCCCCAAATACCGGGAACCCAAAGTCGGGAGAAGGCATCGGATCGTATGTTTCAACGGGGTGTAAAACAAGCAATCTGCATGACGTGATGATTCGTGTTTAGAAGAGATAGAGAAAATGCAAGTGTGTGCAGTGTATTTATTTTACTGCTTGTTTTTATTATTGATTATTTCTTAGGATTACCATTTTCTGAAAAAGCAAAACGAGAAAACAGCAAATAATGCGGAAATTACAGAACGACGTTATTTTATTAATGCACAAGTCGGTTCTTGAAACTACGGTCCTATAAAACAAAACTCTGTCGCTTTGGGCAAAGCTAAGAGGGAAATTTACAGAAAGCGAGCCCTATTAAAACATTCGTTTCACCTGGGCAGGGTGAAAGGTTTAAAGATGGCAATTACTTTGACTGGTGAACGACCTTCGGAACCTCGACAGCAACCCACTGGCGGCGAACTCCTCGGTGAAACACAAAGTCTGGCACCTTCCTTGATTTGTCTTCAGAAATGACGCTGATTTCTGGTGGAGCAGGATCATTGGAATCTGTCTCCCAGGCAGAATTGTCGTAGGAGGATTCCTCTGTTGTATTTTGCAGAGTATTTGTGCTCTCAGCTGTATCTTCCCATCCAGTTGGCTGGATATCTTCGAGCCTGATACGAGAGCTTTCAGGAGCGGTGTACTTGACCATATAGTCGTATTTTCCACTTGGTTGTCCTAGAGTGTCCCAAACTTCTTTGGAACTGGAGAAGTCATCCCTCTCGATGACGTTGACCTCGGGAAAAGCATAATTGATGAATTCAAGTCCTGCGAACACAGGTATTCTGTTCGATGATGGTCAGCTGATTTTCATGGTTCGGCTGACTCTCTTGGCCCAAATCTCCTGGATAAGGTTGCCACATTGGCAGACCATCCATTGGGCCATAGTAGGTAGAATCAAAGTTGTCTTTCAACAGAGTGTCTTCCTCTAATGAATTCGGTGGAGCACGGCATCCTTCCAGATCACAATCTCCATAGATCATTTCGACGTCTGATCTGGGTATAAATTTCGGACTCTGTGCGGGATTGCAAAATGGCATTTGTGTTTCGTCCTGCGACACATAACCATCCTCTTTAAGACAGGACTTCCAATCCTCATCTAGGTTAAAGGGATCCTCTTCATTGATAGCATGGACTACTTGAGTCACTGGTTGGAGGAAGCCTCCACTATGGAAGAAATTCTGAATGGGATGAAGACCTTCATCGCCAACAGCCGTTTGGGTGCAGGTCATAGAAAAACCAAGACCCTTCTTTGTTTTATTATCGATAGGAATGACAAGTTGTCCCCATCCTTTTGTATCGGTACTCTCGACCGCTTTGATAGCATCCTTGTATGAGGAAATTGACGTTACTCCTCTGGATTGATTGTTCTTGCTCACCGATAGTGCTTGGAACTGCGTTCCAATAACCTCTTCAGGTTCTATACCAGCAGATGATGACAAGCTACTCACGAGCAAAGCCTGTTCCCCACAGACTGTGACAAGTTGATCGTTCTGAACGAACTTTAGCTTTTAGTGGAGAGTCGAAGTGACCGCTCCAGCCTGATGTATCCAAGGTCTTCCTAATAAACAACTGTATGTTGCCCGAATGTCCATGACCTGGAAAGTGACTTTGAAAGTATGAGGACCAATAGTTATGGGAAGATCACCTTCGCCGATAACTGCTTTTCTGGATCCGTCGAACGCTTTGACGACGACCTCGCTGATTCTCATCGGAGGGCCTTTGAATGATAATTGCATCAAAGTGGACTTCGGCATAACATTCAGGGCTGACCCTGTGTCTACCAGTATGCTGGCTAAAGCATCGTCCTGGCAGTTAACTGTGATATTGAGCGCCATGTTATGACGGCGACCCTCTTCAGGTAATTCCTCATCACTAAATCCCAAATTGTTGTAGGAAGTGATGTTAGAGACAATACTATCGAACTGTCTGATTGTTACATCCTGTTCCATGAAGGCCTACTCTAAGACTTTCTGTAGAGCCTCCCTGTGCGCTTCTAAACTGAGTAACAGTGATAATACTGAGATCTTTGAAGGAGTCTGTAACAGCTGATCAACAATGTTGAATTCACTCCTTTGGATGAGCTTAAGCATCTCATCTTTGTCTTTCGACAGGTCGGGATTACTGGATTGACCGACTGGTGGATCAGGAATTTCTGTCTGAAGTTCCTTTTCTTTGTTGGATTCTCCAACTCCTCGGTTGAAGATTTGACCGCTCTGTGTCACACGACTGATGTCTGCAATATTCACGACGGAGGGCAATGGAATTTCCTTTCCATTTTCAACTGTTGTTGCACCGTATTTGTAAGGGATTGCCTTAGCTGATTCATACGGTAATGGTCCCGGTAGATAGATGACTATGGGAACCTTCTGATTTTTCTGACCATCATAAGTAATCTCGATCCGTTCCCGGTTGGGAACTCTGGATTCATCAAGTAGAGGAATAATGGCAAAAACGTCCCTGGTCCTGTGATGACCAGAGATCATGAGGACATCCTCAACCTGCTCAGCAAGGTAGTTCGGCGACCAATTGATAAGTCCAGAACCTGGATATGGACGAATTTCTCCGCGATCCACTTGACCCTGAAGAGCTGTTCTCACAAGGTAACACCCTTGGTTACTTTCTGAACAGACGTTACAACTGTCATAGTTGTGTGGGGGCACCTGGACACGCCCACTTTGAATACAATGTAACCTCACTAGGTTAGCCTCCACTGATCGGACATCATGACTTTGACGCCGAGTGGGATTTCTTTTACTGATACTAATTTGCTGAGTATCTTCGTCCATGTAGATTGGCATCCACCAATGATTTAACAAGTGTTGAAGTGCCTCCTGGACAAGGGTACAACCCCGATCGTTTTTGCAACCCGCTTTACAGCTTTGATAGTTATGTGAGACCAGGAATCCGAGCCGGACCTGCTCAGCATGTAACTCTACCAGGTTGGTATTCATCACGCGAATATCAAAAATCTGAACCATGTTGATTTGATAGGGATTCCTATCATGGTAGTCTTGGATCCATCCAAGATCCATCTGACGCTGGAGGGCCTCTTGTATGAAAGAGCATCCCTATTTGTTTACCGAGCAAGTCAGACAAGAACTGTAATCGTGCCGCGGCAGATTATGGTACTGGCTTTGCCTTGAGTGCATCGCCACCAAGTTGACATTCATTGCACGGATATCGTGGCTCTGAATGATGTTGGAATTCGTGTAGACCATGTTAACTCCACGAACTCGGTGCTCTTGGATCCATCCGAGATCCATTTGTTCCTGCAGAGCTGCTTGCACTACAGAACATCCTCAATCGTCTTTAGAGCAGATATCACACTGATGATAATTATGAGGTGGCACATGGCCATATCTACTCTGTCTACAATGCATCTTGACCAGATTGGTCCTTAATAAGAGTACATAGTGAATTTGATAGACGTTGTTAGTCTCTTTCTCAATCAGATTGACTGCAGCCTTCTCGTGTTGAGGCAGCGGGTTCATGAGAACATTAGGATTCATATCTCTAAAAGATAAGAGCTCGCTCCTAACAAGCTTTTGCACGTCAGATTTGAAATTGAGGCAATTCTCTATGTTATGCCCCGATCCTCCTTGATGATAAGGGCATGTCTGATCTGCTTTAAACCAAAAAGACGGATTTTCCGGTACAGTAAGAGTAGACTTAGTCTGGATGTGCCCCTTAGCCAGTAGTAACGGAAATAGTTCTGCGTACAACATGGGTATAGGATCAAACCCTGATGATCGTGTTGTACGGTTGTTATTGTACTGAGGACGAGCCTGCTGAAGAGGCTGTTGAGTCCTTTGCTGATTAGGTTGGCTCTGCGCAACCTGAGGTTGATACGTAGGAACAGGCGCGGGGCCGATAGCAGGAGTTACCGCTGCCACTGGTTGATAACGACGCCTTTGCTTTCCGAGAGAGATATTCCCAATATCTTGCTCTTTTTTCTTAGGGAGAGCACTACCGTATTTCTTAGTACTACTCGTCGATCCAGTGTCTTTTACCAAACGTCCTTCTCGGACGGCTTCCTCAATACGTACGCCCATACCGACCATTTCGGTGAAGTCACTGGGCGCACTGGCGACCATTCGGCCGTAGTAAAATGAGCTCAAGGTCTTTAAGAAGATCTTTGTCATCTCTTTCTCCTCAAGAGGTGGACAAATTTGAGCGGCAATTTCACACCACCTTTGGGTATACTCCTTAAAAATTTCTTTATCCTTTTGCGACATTGATCTGAGTTGATCTCTGTCGGGCGCCATGTCCAAATTGTATTTGTATTGTTGGACGAAGGCAGTGCCAAGATCTCTGAATGTGCTGATCGAGGCACGGTTTAAACCCATGTACCATTTTAAGGCGGCACCGGTTAAACTATCCTGAAAGTAGTGAATCAGCAGGTCCTGATTTTCAGTCTGAGCTGACATTCGTCGAGCGTACATTGTCAAGTGACTCTGAGGGAAAGAGTTACCCTTGTATTTTTCAAAGTCAGGTACTTGGAATTTGTGCGGAACTTTCACATTGGGGACCAGACAAAGGTCTGCAGCGTCCTTTCCAAAAAGATCCTGACCGCGAATGGCTTGCAATTCCTTTTGCATTTCCAAGAACTGTTCCTGGAATTCATCCATTCGGTTAAACATAGTCTCCTTCCTAGCATAAGGTATCTGTGGAATCTCTCCTTCTGGGACAGAATGCACCACAGGGGGTGGTACCGTAACTACGGCGTTGAATCTTGGCGTTTCCCGAAGTTTGTAACCTTCAGGAGTCTTTAATATGCCTCTGGCATCTTCGCTTTCCCGAAGTTTGTAACCTTCAGGACCAGCGGCTCCTGCAGAAGTTCCCTGATCTTCAACGATCGGCGGAACATATCCTTCCGGGATATAATTAACAGGCATGCCCCAGGGACGATCTTTCGGCATCTGATACCTAGGACCGAACTTCTCTATTATGGGCGTCGAGGTGATCTCCGAGATCACAGTCCTTTGTAGCTGAGCTTCTTCCATGGCTTGCATGTCGCTACGAAGCTTTCTCATATCCTCTCTCAGAGCGTCGAGCTTTTCTCTCAACTCTTTGTTCTCTTCCTCAAGATCATCCATCTTTTTCTGACGACTGGACCGAGTATTATACGAATGAGACAGTTTGACTCTAGAACCGAGACACAAACGTAAGATTCGTAGGTAAGGAGAATACGCGATGTGAGAATGATAAAATGCAATGATTATATTAATTGTTTGTTGATTTAATCAAAATAAACTGCGATAATTAGATTCCAAATATCAAACAGTGGGGAAACCCCTTTTTATTGAATTCAAAGGATTACAGAAATGGAAATACAGTAGATTACAAGGTGCGGAAACATAAACCTAAACTAATGGGTCCTGGTACTTCCTCTTCTTTGACCGGGGCGCTTGGGTCGTTGTCGGGTTGTCATTCCTTTGCCAGGCGAAAGGAGCGAGCAAATTACTTTGGTCGTCTTGATTCTCTACAGCATGTTCCTTTAAAATTTCAATCAGAGCATCTTTTTCTCTCAATAGTTGTTATATTTGGATACACTCTATATTGAGGGTGCGGTACTTGTTCTTCCAAGACCTTCTCTCCTTTTGAACTTTGTTGAGAGTAACCTGAAGCTTTTCAGTTTTCGTCATGAAGTACATGACAGACTCCCTCGGCGGAAGAATTCTGTAACGAGGATAAGGCATCTTTAGCTTGAGAGCTCTAGTTTGTACCCAATGGAGATAAGGCTCCACCGAGACACAGATTGGTTTTCCTAGAGACTCTCGTCCTTTCTTATGAACGTGTTTCCACGCATGCACTATTTCCATCTTCAGTGCCCTGTCGTTTTCTCCTTCCTTGAAGAAAAGACCTTCCAGATGAGCGTTCTGCGGAACGAGCCTCATCGGGTATCCAAATTGACGAAGAACCAACATCGGATGGTAGTTGATTCCCCCTTTAATTCCTATGAGAGGTACGTTGGGGAAGTTTCCACAACGATCAATGATCCTGATCCCATCATAAATCTTAATGCACCAATCTATATCAGAGTTGGTAAGAGACATGATCTTCTGCGACCAGCGCAGGGCATTCTTGCAATCCTAAAAAGCAGCAGACTTAGGCAAATGAGAGATAAACCATTTGTAGAGCAAAGGTACACAACATGTGATCTCCCCTCCGCTGTACAAATTTGCTAAGTGTACAGAATGATACGCATCTGCGAGCAAAGTCGGCACGGGGTTTCCAATGAGAAAAACCTTAATAGCGTTGATATCGACGAAATTATTAATGCTGGGAAACAAAAATAACCCGTAGGTGAGTAAAACAAAGACGCTTTCAAAAGCAGTCACGTTCCCTATACTAGCGAAGTACAGAGCTTTCTTTGTTAAGAACTGGGCTGGCAAACCTTGGATGCCACCCTTGGTAGTCAGGTGAGTCCTGACCTCAGACTCGTCCAAATGAATTGCTATCGCAATGGCCTGATTCTTTGGAATTTCTTCCAGTCCAAAAAATGGAGCTCGATCAGTGATATGTAAATCCATCAGATGAGAATACTCCTCCAGCGTTGGTGCTAACTGGTAATCCGGGAATGTGAAACAGTGATAAACCGGATCGTAGAATTGAACGAGTGCGTCCATGATTCCCCCAATCATATGGACTCTTAACAGTGGTAGCAGACCACCGTGCTTGGCTCTGAAAGCCTCTGGGTTAGTGATCATCCTCACTAACCTTCTGAAATCCTCAAGATTTGGAACCTTGAAGGTATACTGGTGAGTCCTCCTTCTACCGAAGTCCATCGGTGTAATCCTTTTCTCTGATATTTGCAATCACAGTCTTAGTTTATTTTGAAAAACAGAGAGACTAGAAGAGAATTTTTTTTGAATGTTTTAATGTTTTTTATATGAATGCATGAATGCAGCACACAAAAACATAGAAAAAACATGGGGTCAAAGGGTCGTTGTCATGAAGTCAAGGCTCTACCCATCCCCAAAGGTTTACTAAGGTGATTTTTGTACCTGTACTCATTATCATCAGCTCCTCCCAGGAAGGCAGACAACAAGGGGATCGCCAGCGAGTTGTGTGCAATCTTAGAGTAAGTGCTATTCACCGAGAATAGATCACCAGCCTCAAATGAGGGTAGTATCGCGTAACAGCTATTTCCAATAGCTTCCGCACTACGAAAAGGGTTGGCTTTTCTAGGTGTATACTCAATCTTTCCACATACGGCATCACCCGCATTCCCATTAGCAGAAAAATAAACACGTATAGCAATTAAGAAAAGCAGTATATATATTTGTCTTAAACATCCTAGACTTTAAAAGCTAAGAATCTTAAGTTCCTGACAGAAATGGCTCCCCGGCGGAGTCACCACTCTGTAGTTTCTATATAAGCGAAGGTTTTGACCTAAGATCCTAATGGAGTCAAAAAGTCTCATCTCAGCGAAGGCCTCTACCTAGGAGTAAAATAGATCATCAACAAATGATAGATAGGTCCCCAGCAGAGTCGCCATTTTTCTGTAGCGAGCGATTTTTTGGACGTGCTTGCGAGGCACAACCGCTCTTCTGGTGTTGCCACTACTACAACTCGATTCATTTTTTATCCTATTCAAGCTGATGAAGGAAGGGAAATAGATGTCTCCAACTAACCCTGCTTGCATACTGAGTTTGAACAACGGTCTGTTCGGTTACAGATGCTTCAAAAATTCGGGGTCTTACTCAGGTTATCTGTTCAATGAGATGTTTAGGATGTTAGGACTGATTGCTTTTCTGATAGATACGTGGAAGTATGGGATTTTGGGTTTTTGTTTAGTGTGCTCGCTAAGATATTTTCTTTCGATCTTATGCCTACGTATTCCCGTTTATCGAAACAGGGAAATCAGAGCGTTCGTAATTCCTCCTATTCTATGGGAGGAAATTGGTTTTTGGTGTCTTGTTCAAAGCCCAAGACGTGAAGCGAAAGGTTGTTTGTATCTTGTTCAAAGCCCAAGATGTGAAGCTGAAAAGGTCTCGACTTTAGAGAGGGTTTGTCATCTCTAAAGAGGGGAGAAGGAGAATTACTTTAACTGGGATACGCGGATCCGAGCAATGCCATAATTTCCAAAGAAGGGGTTTTAACCTGAAGGAGAAGACTTTAACTCTGTGTATAGAGCAATGCCATCTTTCCTTAGGAATTCCTCATGCTAAAAGAAGGACAGTGGCATGGATGTAGATGATCCATAGGCTTGCCGCTTACAGCGATTAGATGAAAGGGAAGGAGTTGTTGATGTTTGTGTACTGTGAACGAGGCACAGGTTTGATGCTAAAAGGTTGATTGGATTAACCAGTAGTTTTCTTATACAAAGCCTAAGAGGAGGCTAATTTCCGCTAGGGAAAATAATTATACAAAGCCTAAGAGGAGGCTAATTTGTGTCTCGTACAAAGCCCGAGAGAGAGGCTAAAAGGGTTCGACCCAATGGGGGATATCATTGTACAAAGCCCAAGAGGAGGCTAAAAGGGTTGACTCAGCTGGAGAATCTTTTATAGCTCGTATGAAGCCCGAGATGGAGGCTGAAAAAGAGTTTGACTCTTGCTTATGGAATTTGTATCTCGTACGAGGCCCGAGATGGAGGCAAAAGGATGATTGACTCAATGGGGGAGTCTTTTATACTCAACAAGAGAGTGTTTTTTGTATCTCGTATAAAGCCCGAGATGGATGGCTAAAATTTGTTTGGCTCTATAAGAACCTTTTTGTATCTCGTATAAAGCCCGAGATGGAGGCTGAAAAGGTTTGCTCTGCTGGGGAGAATCATTTGTACAAAGCCCAAGAGGAGGCTAACTTATGCTGAGGATAAGAAGGATCATTATATGAAGCCTAAGAGGAGGTGATCTGCTGGTGACTGTTTTAATTAAGTGACAGGTCCAGTATACTGATTTTAACAGAGAAAATCAGTTCTTATATGAGCAACACTGTACTCATGAGTTTGATCTGAGGATCGGGGTTGTTCCCTGTTCTTTAAGGAAACGGGGAAATCCAAAGGGTATTGAGACTGTCCGAGTCTGCGGGTTTCCTTCCTATTTAATGGAGGGGTCACTTGAGAATGTCTTTGAGACTCAAGGAAAATAGACTGTCCAAGTCTAGAGTTTTATCTTTTGTACTATGCTTTGAGAAACAGTAGTAGACTCTGGAATGGATTGTTCTATGAAGATTACTAAGTTTTGTTCCTATACCTCTAGGAGGTCGTCGGGATAATTTGTACGAAGCCCAAGAGGAGGCTGGAAGGTTTTAAGAAGCCGATCGGTCCTTGTATGAAGCCCAAGAGAAGGCTATCATTCCCGGAGGAAGAGATCATTATACAAAGCCTAAGAGGAGGCTGTCAATACTTCTAAGAAGCCGACGGGTCCTTGTACAATGCCCAAGAGGAGGCCGATGCTTTTAAGAAGCCCGTGGGTCCATCATCTCATTTCCATTCGGAGAGATGACTCTTTTAAAGATAAAAACCACTGGTAAACGTGCGAGGTTTACTATCCAGCGACTTTTAACTTTTAAAGAGGGTTCCTTAGTTAGTGTCCAAGATTATGACCGTAGTGGGTTCCCAAACCCCGAGACATTCAAGGAAAGCTATTCACAAGGAATAGATCGAGTCAGGAACGTTCGAGAATTTGGAAGAAACTCAAAGATGCAATTCACGGAGAATACATTCATCTTTGGGAGTAGAGTTTCTTGACGATTCCTAAGGAGGACAGCCGAAGATAATACTGTATCTAGTGCTCCTATTGGGGATCTAGGTGTCTATTTCTACGAATAAACGGAACGCCTTTACCTAGTTCTAGACGTAGTTGCCAGGGAAACTCGAAATATCTATACTATTATTACACAGTAGATATGAGTTTATGAAAGGAGACTTACAGCGAGCAGCCCCACAATACAGTTTATATTATACGAAAGCAGTAAATGAAAGCGATAACCACTTACTCGGTTGTAGAGCTTCCATGATGTTTGGTTTGTTGTTCAACAAAGAAAGATTGAAAACAACAGTATATTCAAAATCAAAGGAGAAAGTGCTTTGAAAAAGAAAGATTTGGGGCTTACAGCTCAAGGAGAGGCCCAGAGTTTTACCAGTGAGTGCACTGTTGAATTTGTACAGGGGGTCTTATACAAGTGACTGTGGCCCCAAAAGTTTTCTGTACAGAGGGATGGGTCTTACACTCTCTCAAGAGGCCCAAAAAGTTTAAAGAAAAAGAGTGGGGCTTATAACACGAGGGTAGGCCCAGATGATTTTTCGTTTAAAATGGCGATCGCGCAGAGGTTTTCTTTTAACGCAGAGGGACTTATACAATAAGTGAGGCCCAAAAAGGTTTTGGTTAAAAGGGGGTTGGGTCTTACACTCTAATAGAGGCCCAAGGTGTTTTGAAGAAGAAGAGACGGGTCTTACTACACGAGGGTAGGCCCAGATGATTTTTGAAAAGGCGACGATCGCATCGTTTGTTTTTTGACGGTATCGGGACTTATACAATAATTGAGGCCCAAAATGATTTGGTCAAAAAAAAAGGATTGGGTCTTACACTCTATTAGAGGCCCAAAGTGTTTTGAAAATGATTTATGAGGGTTGAATTAATCCAAAACCCTAATTTATTTCCAAAATGTATTTAATTGAATAAAAATTCAATTAAAATGATAAAAAATTGTTTAACACATGGGAAACAAATTGTGATCTTGGATTAATGCTTCAAAAATTAAGTATTGACCTACAAAATAAATAGAAAGCATTAAAAGTTGCAAAATCAATGTGGAAATAATATTTCAAATGTTAAAAACAATTAAAATATTAATTCTTTGCAAAAAATATCAATTATATAAAATAAATAATATTTTTGGGATTTTTTGGTAAAATAAAATATTTTAACATTTTTGTGAATTATTAAAAAAAGAATCAACTCAAAATCATTAAAACTCAGAGAGAAATTAATTTTTGAATCAATTAAACAAAAATCACAAAATTCAAATATTCAAATTATTCAAAAATGGCGCCAAGAACAGCTGAAGAACACGCGCGTGTTCTGGGATTCTTAGATTCGCGTTTTCTATCCAATCTCCATGAATACTTAATCATATCATGCAATCCACACATCATTGTGCTCGTCTCAACCTCACGATCATGTCTATGTACTTTAATTTCATTTAAATTAAACATACAACAAAATATCACGAAGAAACCTCAAGAACCCTAATTTCTGCATGAAGGCTAGGATTTTTGATACACGATTCAAACAATGCAATTAATTGAGGGAAAACATTCCATGCATGATTATGAACATATGGCCAAATTATTGTGCGAGGAAATATGCATAGATTGAGAGATGACCAAGTATGTGCTTACCTCCAAGTCGTGACAGCAAGAGCAAATTGATTTCTGAGCTGGAGGTGTTACAGATGAGTTGTGATGATCTGAACAGCTTCCCTACACCCGATGGAGTGTGTTTGAATGCTTGGACTTGATTGAAATTGGCTGGAACGATTTGTGGTACCTCAGCTGCAACTTGGTTAAAACCTTGAGCAACCAGCTGGTGATTTTGTGAAATCTGTGTTCCAGATGTTGTTTGAGTGTTTGGATCACTTCTATATGATGTATGTGAGGTGTGTGAGTGATTGGTTTGATTGGAATTGCTCTCAAACTCAAAACCCGATAGTGGCTTGCCTTTGAAGCCAAAATTGGAGTGAAAGAAGAGATTTTGAGGAAAGCATCTGTTTGATGGCTTTGGAGTACTTAAACTGAACACAAATGAGCTCTATTTATAGTAGAGCAAGTTTGTTTTGGCTGCAATAGTGAATGGCAACTGCAGCAGGTGTTTCCTCAATGTTGGCCAATGGAAATGCAAGTCTCCTCTAGCCATTGACTAGAGGTTAGGGCACAGAGCTGTGGTTCCCTTGGTCTTGGATAAGTCTTGACTGATTTCAGATGAGAATGGCTCAGTCCATGCCACCTTGATGGTTCCATTGAATGCCTCATTCCAAATTTGGAGTCTTGTCCCTATTTTGGCAACTCTAGGTTCAACATGTTATTCCTTGTTCCTTGGACCTTGGAGGCTTGGCTCAGTGATTGTCCCCTTTGGATTCAATCCTCAGAGGTGTCCAAGTGGATTGGAGTAATTGAAATTGGATGATTTTGGCAAATCGAGCCAAAATGCAAATTCTGCCTTGCTTTGACAGATTTCAGCAAGGCAACTTGCCAATGTTGTATCTCATGATGTAGGTTGAATTTGGCAATGTTCTTGGCCATTTTGGAAAGCCCTAACATGATACAACAACTGTTTGAACAAGTTTGGTTTTGATCTCTTTTGATTCCAAGTGAAAAATCCCCCAACATTTGGCAAAAAGTGAAGGCAAATTCTGACTTAGTGAAAATTTCACTAAGTGTTGGAAAAAGTGACATTTTCACTTTTCAGCCACTTGGATCACTCCATAACTCAAAATCCTTAATGAATTGGAATGACTTGTAGTTGAAGCTTTTGTAGATGATAATGAGGTCTACAAATCAAGCTTTTGATGGAAAAAATTGGCCTTGTGGTTTAGGAGTTATGGTCCTCCAAAGTTGGTACCCTAGCCACTTTATTTTTTAACTTAGAATTTTTCTAAGTTTTTATGGTTACCCCTTTTACAAGTTATCTCACTTTCTTTGATTTTTCTTGATGAATGATGATTCAAATCATACATTAACATCATTTTAGGGTTAAAAAACCATTTTGGTGAAAAATCTCAAAAAGTCAAAGTTGACTTTTTGTGCACAGTTGACTTTTTATCAAATGAATTCCAAACTGTGCAATTCTTCAGGAAATCATGTCCTTGACCTAAATCAAACTTGATGGACATGTTCCATGGGTGTCATAGGGTATATTCATTCATGTATTAGGGCTTGGGAGCATGTCCTGGTCAAAAGTCAAAGTTACAGTTGACTTTTCTCGCGAAACCCTAATTGTGGTGCAGATGAAATTGAAACTTGTTGCTCAAGCTTCTTGGATCAATCCATTATTCCAAATGGATCAATATGGTATATCAAAGACCCTCAAATCATGTCTTGAGGTCTTGGCTCATGGTTTGTCCCAAAAGTCAACTTAGGGGTGAATTAGGTCAAGAAGCCCTAATTCCTGATTTTTGATGTATGCATCCCCTGAGGCAAAATTGACTTGATGAATGGGTTCATGAGGTTCCATGGAGTATATTAGGTTATGTTTTGGATCATTGGCTTGTGCCCAGATGAAATTTTTCATCTGGAGGCCCTGGGCGATCAAAACCCTAATTTGGTGACACAGTCGATCTGGAGGCTTGATCCACCTAGAAGGGAGCAACATTGTGCTTAATCCTTGAAGTGGGAGTCCTTTTGATCCATTGTGGATGTTTGAGAGGTTAGACAAGTTGAAGATCAAGTCATTCCTTGATTGATCTTTTGTCTAAGCTCTAAGAGGGCTTGAAACCCTAACTCTGATTGCAGTCAATGCTCAACAATTCCTTGAGGAGATTGATGAGGCATGATGATTCATCCATATTGGGCTGATGATTTGCACAATGATGGGAAACTTTAGTGGTCAAAATTTGGGGTATTACAAATAGTTGTCACGCGATACTACCCTCATTTGAGGCTGGTGATCTATTCTCGGTGAATGGAACTTACTCTAAGATTGCTCTACAACTCGCTGGCGATCCGCTTATTGTTTTGCTTTCCTGGGAGGAGCTGATGATAATGAGTACAGGTACAAAAATCACCCTAGTATAAACCTTTGGGGATGGGTAGAGCCTTGACTTCATGACAACGACCCTTTGACCCCATGTTTTTCCTATGTTTTTGTGTGCTGCATTCATGCATTCATTTAAAAAACATTAAAACAAGAAAAAAAATATTCTCTTCTAGTCTTTCTGATTTTTAAAATTAACTAAGACAATGATTGCAAATGTCAGAAAAAAAAGGATTGCGCTCATGGATTTCGGTAGAAGGAGAACCCATAGGTATACCTTCAGGATTCCAAAACTAGAGGATTTAAGAGGTTTGGCGAGGATGATCACAAACCAAGAGGCTTTCAGAGCCAAGTACGGAGGTTTGCTATCTCTGCTAAGAGTCTATGTGATTGAGGGAATCATGGACGCGTTCGTCCAATTCTACGATCCGGTTTATCACTGCTTTACATTCCCGGATTACCAGCTCGCACCAACGCTGGAGGAGTATTCTCATCTGATCGATTTACATATCACTGATCGAGCTCCATTTTCCGGACTGGAAGAAATTTCAAAGAATCAGACCATTGCAAGAGCAATTCATTTGGACGAGTCTGAGGTCAGGACTCACCTGACTACCAAGGGTGGCATACAAGGTTTGCCAGCCCAGTTCTTAACAAAGAAAGCTATGTACTTTGCTAGTATAGGGAACGTGACTGCTTTTGGAAGCATCTTTGTCTTTCTCACCTACGGGTTATTTCTGTTGCCCAACATTAATAATTTCGTCGATATCAACTCCATTAAGGTTTTTCTCATTGGAAACCCTGTGCCGACTTTGCTCGCAGATGCGTATCATTCTGTACACTTGGGAAATTTGTACAGTGGAGGGGAGATCACATGCTGTGTACCTCTGCTTTATAAATGGTTCATCTCCCAATTGCCCAAGTCTGCTGCTTTTTGGGATTGCAAGAGTGCCTTACGTTGGTCGCAGAAGATCATGTCTCTTACCAACTCTGATATAGATTGGTGTAATAGGATTTATGATAGAATCAGAATCATTGATCGTTGTGGAAACTTCCCCAACGTACCCCTTATAGGAACTAAGGGAGGAATCAACTACCATCCAGTTCTCGTTCTTCGTCAATTTGGATACCCGATGAGGCTTGTTCCACGGAATGCTCATCTGGAAGGTCTTTTCTTCAAGGAAGGAGAAAGTGACAGAGCACTAAAAATGGAAATAGTGCATGCTTGGAAACATGTTCATAAGAAAGGACGAGAGTCTCTGGGAAAACCATATTGTGTCTCGGTGGAGCCTTATCTCCATTGGGTACAAACTAGAGCTCTCAAGCTAAAGATGCCTTATCCTCGTTATGGAATTCTTCCGCCGAAGGAATCTGTCATGTATTTCATGACGGAAACTGAAAAGCTTCAGGTTGCTCTCAACAAAGTTCAAAAGGAGAGAAGGTCTTGGAAGAACAAGTACCGCACCCTCAACGTAGAGTGCACCCAAATACAACAACTACTGAAAGAGAAAGATGCTCTGATTGAAATTTTGGAGCAACATGCTGTAGAAAATCAAGATGACCAAAGGAATTTGCTCACTCCTTTCACCTGGAAAAGGAATGACAACCCGACAACGGCCCAAGAGCCCCGGTCAAAGAAAAGGAAAGTACCAAAATCAGCACCCAGCTTCTCTTCAGAGAGGACTCGGGACCCATTAGCTTAGGTTTCTGTTTCTGCACCTTGTAATCTACTGTATTTCCATTTCTGTAATCCTTTGAATTTCAATAAAAAGGGGTTTCCCCACTGTTTGATATTTGCAATCTAATTGTCGAAGTTTATTTTGATTAAACCAAAAAATAATTAATTTAATCATTGCATTCATCATTCTCACATCGCAAATTCTTCTTACCTATGAATCTCACGTTTGTGTCTCGGTTCTAGAGTCAAACTGTCTCATTCGTACAATACTCGGGCCAATCGTCAGGAAAAGATGGATGATCTTGAGGAAGAAAACAGAGAGTTGAAAGAAGAGATCGACGCTCTGAGAGAAGATATGAGAAAGCTTCGTAACGACATGCAAGCCATGGAAGAAGCTCAGCTACAAAGAACTGTGATCTCAGAGATCACCTCAGCGCCCATAGTGGAGAAGTATGATCCTAGGTATCAGATGCCGAAAGATCGTCCTTGGGGCATGCCTGCAAACTATATCCCGGAAGGATATGTTTCGCCGATCGCTGAGGATCAGGGAATCATAATAGATGCCGTTGGTCCTAAAGGTTACAGACTTCAGGAAAGCGAAGATGCCAGGGGCATACTGAAGACTCCTAAAGGTTACAAACTTCGGGAAACGCCAAGATTCACTGTCGTAGTCACGGTACCACCCCCTATGGTGCATACTGTCCCAGAAGGACAGATTCCACCAATACCTTCTGGTAAAAAGGAAACTATGTTTGACCGAATGGATGAATTCCAGGAACAATTCTTGGAAATGCAGAAAGAACTGCAAGTCATTCGCGGTCAGGATCTATTTGGAAAGGACGCCGCAGACCTCTGCTTGGTCTCCAATGTGAAAGTTCCGCACAAATTCCAAGTTCCCGACTTTGAAAAGTACAAGGGTAACTCTTGCCCTCAAAGCCATCTGGTGATGTACGCCCGACGAATGTCAGCTCAGACGGAGAATCAGGACCTACTGATTCACTACTTCCAGGATAGTTTAACCGGTGCCGCATTAAAATGGTACATGGGTTTAAACCGTGCTACGATTAGCACATTCAGAGATCTTGGCACTGCCTTCGTCCAACAATACAAATACAATTTGGACATGGCACCCGACAGAGATCAACTCAGATCAATGTCTCAAAAGGACAAGGAAACCTTTAAGGAGTACGCTCAGAGATGGCGTGAAATTGCCGCTCAGATTTGTCCACCTCTTGAGGAAAAAGAGATGACAAAGATCTTCTTAAAAACCTTAAGCTCATTTTACTATGACCAAATGGTTGCCAGTGCACCCAGTGATTTCACCGAGATGGCGGGCATGGGCGTACGTCTTGAGGAAGCCGTCCGAGAAGGACGTTTGGTAAAAGATGCTGGATCGACGAGCGGTACTAAAAAATATGGTAGTGCTCTCCTTAAGAAAAAAGAGCAAGATATTGGGAATATCTCTCTCGGAAAGCAAACGCGACGTTATCAACCAGTAGCAGCTGTAACTCCTGCTATCGGCCCTGCGCCTATTCCTACGTATCAACCTCAGGTTGCGCAGAGCCAACCTAACCAACAAAGGACACAGCAGCCTCTTCAGCATGCTCGTCCTCCGTATAACAACAACCGTACAATGCGACCATCAGGGTTTGATCCTATACCCGTGTTGTACGCAGAACTATTTCCATTACTACTGGCTAAGGGGCACATCCAGACTAAATCTCCTCTTACAGTACCGGAAAATCTGCCTTTTTAGTTTAAGGTGGATCAAACATGCCCTTATCATCAAGGAGGATCAGGGCATAATATAGAGAATTGTCTCAATTTCAAATCCGACGTGCAAAAGCTTGTTAGGAGCGGGCACTTATCTTTCAAAGATACGAATCCTAATGTTCTTACGAACCCGCTGCCTCAACACAAGAAGGCTGCAGTCAATTTGATAGAAGGAGAATCCAACAATGTCTATCAAATTCACGATGTACTCTTGTTGAAGACCAATCTGGTCAAGATGCATTGTAGACAGAGTGGATATGGCCATGTGCCACCTCATAACTATCACCAGTGTGATATCTGCTCTAAAGATAATCAGGGATGTTCTGTGGTGCAAGCAGCTCTACAGGAACAAATGGATCTCGGATGGATCCAAGAGCACCGAGTTCGTGGAGTTAACATGGTCTACACGAATTCTAACATCATTCAGAACCACGATATCCGTGCGATGAATGTCAACTTGGTGGTGATGCACTTAAGGCAAAGCCAGTATCATAATCTGCCACGGCACGATTACAGTTCCTGTCTGAATTGCTCGGTAAACAAACAAGGATGCTCTTTCATACAAGAGGCCCTCCAGCGTCAGATGGATCTTGGATGGATCCAAGACTACCATGATAGGAATCCCTATCAGATCAACATGGTTCAGATCTTCGATATTCGCGTGATGAATACCAACCTGGTAGAGTTACATGCTGAGAAGGTCCGACACGGATTCCTAATATCACATGACTATCAAAGTTGTAAAGCGGGTTGCGAAAACGATCAAGGTTATACCCTTGTCCAGGAGGCACTTCAGCACTTGTTAAATCACTAGTGGATGCCAATCTACATGGATGAAGATACTCAGCAAATTAGTATCAGTAATAGGAATCCTACTCGGCGTCAGAGTCAGGATGTCCAATCAATGGAAGCTAACCTAGTAAGGTTACATTGTATTCAAAGTAGGCGTGGCCAGGTGCCCCCACACAATTATGACCGTTGTAGCGTCTGTTCGGAAAGTAACCAAGGATGTTACCTTGTGAGAGCAGCTCTTCAGGGTCAGGTGGATCGTGGAGAGATTCGTCCATATCCGGGTTCTGAACCCATCAACTGGACGCCGGACTACCTTGCCGATCAAGTTGAGGATGTCGTTACAATCTCTGGTCATCACCAGACCAGAGATGTTTTTGCCATCATCCCTCTACTTGACGAATCTAAAGTTCCCAACCGGAAACGGATCGAGATTACTTATGATGGTCAAAAAAATCTTAAGGTTCCCATAGTCATCTATCTACCGGGACCACTACCGTATGAATCAGCTAAGGCGATCCCTTACAAATACGGTGCAACATTAGTTAAAAATGGAAAGGAAATTCCATTACCCTCCGTCGTGAATATTGCAGACATCAGTCGTGTAACACGGAGTGGTCGAATCTTCAACCGAGGAGTTGGAGAACCTAACAAAGAAAAGGAACTTCAGACAGAAGCTCCTGATTCATCAGTCGGTCGATCCAGTAATCCCGACCTTTCGAAAAACAATGATGAGATGCTGAAGCTCATCCAAAGGAGTGAATACAACATTGTCGATCAACTGTTACAAACTCCTTCAAAGATCTCAGTATTATCACTGTTACTCAGTTCAGAAGCCCACAGGGAGGCTCTACAGAAAGTCTTGGAGCAAGCCTTTGTGGAACAGGATGTAACAATCAGACAGTTCGATAGTATTGTCTCTAACATCACTTCCTGCAATAATTTGGGATTTAGTGATGAGGAATTACCCGAAGAGGGTCGCCGTCATAACATGGCGCTCAACATCACAGTTAACTGCGAGGACGATGCTTTAGCCAGCGCACTGGTAGACACAGGGTCAGCCCTGAATGTTATGCCGAAGTCCACTTTAATGCAATTATCATTCAAAGGCCCTCCGATGAGAATCAGCGAGGTCGTCGTCAAAGCATTCGATGGATCCAGAAAAACAGTTATCGGCGAAGTTGATCTTCCCATAACTATTGGTCCTCACACTTTCCAAGTCACTTTCCAGGTTATGGACATCCGGGCAACGTACAGTTGTTTATTAGGAAGACCTTGGATACATCAGGCTGGAGCGGTTACTTCAACCCTCCACCAAAAGCTAAAGTTCGTTCAGAACAACCATCTTGTCACAGTCTGTGGGGAACAAGCCTTACTCGTAAGTAGTTTATCATCATCTACTAGTATAGAACCCGAGGAGGTTATTGGAACTCAGTTCCAAGCACTGTCGGTGAGCAAGGACAATCAATCCCAAGGAGGAACCTCGATTTCCTCATACAAAGATGATATCAAATCGGTTGAGAGTACCGATACAACGGGATGGGGACAGCTTGTCATTCCTATTGACAATAAAACAAAGAAGGGTCTTGGTTTTTTTGCAACCTGTACCCGGACAGCTACCAACGATGAAAGTCTTTATCCCCTTCAAAACTTCTTCCACAGTGGAGGTTTCCTTCACCAAGTGTCTCAAGCAGTACATGCTATCAATGAGGAAGATCCCTCTGACACAGATGAAGAATGGAACTCCTACCTTAACGAGGACGGTTATATGTCTCAGGAAGAGGTGCCTATCCCATTTTTCTATCCCGCACAGAGTCCGAGATTTATACCACGGTCAGATGTCGGAATGATATACGGAGATTGTGATCCTGAAGGATGTCGTGCTCCGCCAAATTCATTATAGGAAGACACTCTGATGAAAGATAACTTTGACTACAACTACTATGGCCCAATGGATGGTCTGCCAATGTGGCAACCTTATCCAGGAGATTTGGGGTAAGAAAGTCAGCCGAACAATGAAAATCAGCTGAGCATCATTGAACAGAATACCTGTGTCCCCACCATGTCATGGGATCAACACTCAGGTCATTCAGAAACTACTCAACATGACGATGAATTCGCAACGTTTGCAGGACTTGAATTCATCAACTATGCTTTTCCCGAGGTCAACGTCATCGAGAGAGATGACTCCTCCAGTTCCAAAGAAGTTTGGGACACCTTGGGACAACCGAGTGGAAAATTTGACTATATGGTCAAGTACACCGCTCCCGAAAGCTCTCGTATCAGGCTCGAAGATGTCCAGTCAACTGGATGGGGAGATACAGCTGAGATCACAAATGCTATGCAAAATACAACTGAAGAATCCTCCTACGACAACTCTGCCTGGGAGACAGATTCCAATGATCCTGCTCCACCAGAAATCAGCTTTATTTCTGAAGACAAATCAAGGAAGATGCCAGACTTTGTGATTCACCGAGGAGTTCGCCGCCAATGGGTTTCCGTCGATGCTCCGAAGATCGTTCACCAGTCAAAGTAATTGCCATCTTTAACCTTTCACCCTGCCCAGGTGAAACGGATGTTTTGATAGGGCTCGCTTTCTGTAAATTTCCCTCTTCGCTTTGCCCGAAGCGACAGAGTTTTGTTTTATAGGGCTGTAGTTTCAAGATTCGACTTGTTCATTAATAAAATAACGTCGTTATGTAATTTCCGCATTAATTGTAGTTTTCTCTTTTCGCTTTTTCAGAAAATGGTAATCCTAAAAAACAATTAAAAATAAAAACAAGCAGTAAAAGAAAAATACACTGCACACATTTGCATTTTTTCTATCTCTTCTAAACACGAATCATCACGTCATGCAGATTGCTTGTTTTAAACCCCGTTGAAACATACGATCCGATGCCTTCTCCCGACTTTGAGTTCCCGGTATTTGGGGCTGAAGAAGAAGTTGACAACGAAATTCCAGAAGAGATCTCCCGATTACTCAGATAAGAGGAAAGGTCCATCGAACCTCACAAAGAGCCGTTGGAAACGGTAAACTTGGGTTCGGAAAAAGAGAAAAAAGAAATCAGGATTGGGGCACTGCTCAGTCCAACTGCCAAAGAGAGTTTGGTAAAACTTCTTAGAGAATTCCCCGATGTATTCGCTTGGTCCTATCAGGATATTCCAGGGTTGAATACCAGCATCGTGGAACATCATTTACCGTTGAGATCAGAATGTCCGCCAGTAAAGAAAAGGTTGAGACGCACTCACCCGAACATGGCCATCAAAATCAAAGAGGAGGTATAGAAACAGATTGACGCGGAATTCCTCGCTACATCTGAATATCCTCAATGTTATCCAACATCGTACCCGTTCCCAAAAAGGACGGAAAGGTTAGAATGTGTGTCGACTACCGAGACTTGAACAAGGCTAGTCCAAAGGACGATTTTCCTTTACCACACATTGACATGCTGGTGGACAGTACTGCAAAGTTCAAAGTTTTCTCCTTCATGGATGGGTTCTCGGGCCATAATCAGATCAAAATGCCGCCGAAAGACATGGAGAAAACATCGTTCATTACCCCCTGGGGTACCTTTAGTTACAAGGTAATGTCGTTCGGTTTGAAGAACGCTGGGGCAACCTATCAAAGGGCCATGACTACTCTGTTTCATGGCATGATACACAAAGAGATAGAGGTATATGTCGATGACATGATTGCAAAATCTAAGACAGAAGAGGAGCATGTGACCCACCTGTCAAAACTATTCGAGCGTCTGAGAAAATGCAAACTCCGCTTGAATCCCAACAAGTGCACCTTCAGTGTCCGTTCAGGGAAACTCTTAGGGTTCATCGTCATCCAGAAAGGAATTGAGGTTGATCCTGACAAGGTCAAGGCCATTCAAGAAATGCCTTCTCCGAAAATTGAAAAACAAGTCAGAGGATTCCTGGGACGTTTGAACTACATCTCTAGATTCATATTCCTTATGACCGCCATATGTGCGTCGATTTTCAAATTACTCAAAAAGAACCAGGATTGCATTTGGTCAGAAGATTTCCAAACCGCCTTCGACAGTATCAAGGAATATCTGTTGAATCCTCCGATTCTATCACCTCCAGTGGAAGGAAGACCACTGATCATTTACCTCACAGTTCTAGAGGACTCAATGGGATGTGTACTTGGCCAACAAGACGAAACCAAACGGAAAGAGTCTGCCATTTACTATCTAAGCAAGAAATTCACCAACTGCGAAACTCGGTACACGATGCTTGAGAAAACTTGTTGTGCTTTGGCTTGGGCAGCCAAACGTCTACACCAGTACATGATTCGTCACACTACTTGGTTGGTCTCCGAGATGGATTCGATCAAGTACGTCTTCGAAAAACCTGCTCTCACGGGAAGGATTGCCCATTGGCAGATGTTGCTATCAGAATATGACATAGATTACCATGCTCAGAAAGCCGTTAAAGGAAGTATTTTAGCCGATCATTTAGCTCATCAACCGATTGATGATCAGGAATCAGTCGGGTTTGACTTCCCAGACGAAGATGTCATGTATCTAAAAATGAAAGATTGCGATGAACCATTACCCAGTGAAGGGCCAGAACCAGGTTCCCAATGGGGACTAATCTTTGACGGAGCAGTTAATCATTACGGAAACGGAATTGGGGCAATCATTGTAACCCCTCAGGGTACCCACATTCCTTTCACCTCTAGACTTACGTTTGAATGTACGAACAACGAGGCCGAATACGAAGCTTGTATTATGGGTCTCGAAGAAGCGATTGATTTAAGGATCAAAAACTTGGACGTACACGGCGACTCAGCCTTGGTTATCAATCAGATAAAAGGAGATTAGAACACATACCAATCAGGACTGATTCCTTACAAGGACTATGCAAGAAGGTTGTTGCCCTTCTTCAACAGAGTTGAGTTTCATCACATCCCTCGAGAGGAGAATCACATGGCTGATGCATTAGCCACTCTCTCTTCCATGATTAGTGTAGGTCAATGGAACGACCTACCTAGGATCGACATAATGCGCCTTGAACGGCCCGCTTACGTCTTCACGATCGAAGCAGTCATAGATAACAAACCTAGGTATCACGATATCAAATGATTCCTTCAAAAACAAGAGTACCCACTTGGGGCATCCAGGAATGACAGAAAAACCCTCAGAAGATTGGTTGGAAACTTCTTCCTGAGCGGTGATACTCTCTATAAGAGAAATTTTGACATGGTCTTGCTCCGATGCGTAGACAGACCAGAAGCAGAAATGCTAATGAAGGAAATTCACGAAGGATCCTTTGGAACTCATGCCAACGGACACACAATGGTGAGAAAAATTCTAAGAGCAGGGTATTACTGGTTGACCATGGAATCCGACTCTACAAGTACATGAGGAGGTGTCACAAGTGTCAGATATACTCCGACAAAATTCATGTACCACCAACGAGATGATTGGCTTGATCGAACCTAAGGCTTCAAACGGACATCGGTTCATCCTTGTAGCTATTGACTATTTCACCAAGTGGGTCGAAGCAGCGTCGTACGCTAATGTAACCCGACAAGTGGTGGTCCGATTTATCAAAAACATTATCATCTTCCGTTATGGTGTTCCAAGCGAGATCATTACTGATAATGGATCTAACTTGAACAATAAGATGATGAAAAAGTTATGCGCAGAGTTCAAGATCGAACACCATAACTCATCTCCCTACCGACCCAAGATGAACGAAGCGGTAGAAGCGGCTAACAAGAACATCAAGAGGATTGTTCAAAAGATGGTTGTAACCTACAAAGATTGGCACGAGATGCTACCCTTTGCTCTTCACGGTTATCAAACATTTGTCCGCACTTCAACAGGGGCTACCCCTTTCTCTCTAGTATATGGCATGGAAGCAGTGCTCCCCATAGAAGTAGAAATCCTGTCAATCCGAGTATTGATGGAAGCCTAGCTCACCGAAGCTGAATGGTGTCATAGCCGACACGACGAACTGAACCTGATCGAAGAAAAGCGAATCACGGCACTATGCCATGGTCAATTGTATCAACAAAGAATGAAGAAGGCGTTCGACAAAAAGGTTCGACCCTGCATCTTCAGCAAAGGAGACCTTGTGCTCAAGAAGATACAATCTTTTCTCACTGATTCTCGGGGCAAGTGGACCCCAAATTATGATGGCCCCTATGTGGTCACGAAAGCTTTCTCAGGCGGCGCCTTGAGACTTGCAACCATGGACGGATAGGAATTTGCCTACCCCACGAATGTTGATGTAGTCAAGAAATACTTCGCCTAAAAAAACCGTCTCGGTGGATTGAAAACCTGAAAGGGCGGTCCAGGCAAAAGTTAGAGACATAACAAAAAATCATCCCGATGGATTAGAAATCTCCAAGTATAATCCAGACAAAAATTAGGGATAATGGCAAGTAACTACGTTCAACAAAGGGGCAAATTCCTCAGCAGCAGTTACATCATCCATCGGAGGAAAACTCCAGTCAAGGTCATCTTCGACAGAAGCTCAGGATGTCCCAAATTCAAAGTTGGTAGAAGGATAAGTGGCCGTTATGTTTCAACGTAGCCCTTTTCCTTGTAAATTACCATTTTCTAACTTTGTAAATACTCTTTGGAATCACGTGTTTGGCTGATTTCCATCCTATCAATAAAATTAGAGCCCTTGTGCTTTTGTTTGTAATTCTTACTTGTTTTAGCTTTATAGAACGACATTTTAACATGGTCAACGATTCTTGAAATAAAACAAAAATGAATTTACTTGTAAAACTTTTTCTGCTTTTTAAATAAAGACGAAAATTTCTTTTGACTGTTGAATATCAGAAGAACATCGGTCGCTTCTCCAGAAGTAATCGAACTTCAAAGTGCAGAATCAAAGTACTCCTTCTAGACCATTACGCCTGAATGAAGGATCAACTGTGTCAGAGACCTTGTTTCATTTGACACGCCTCGGCCTAGTTCTCATCTCCTAAGCCCGACCAACATAGCTCCCAATAGGGACTATCTCTCCTAAGCAAGGTGGAAATTTCTATTCTGAACCAACGGTACTTCTTCGCCCCGTGATGGCCGAGTATTCAGTCGTGTTCACCTGTCAGTTCGTATGTCGCGTCAGTTTTGTCAGCATATACATACATATATCATGCATTTGATTTTCATTCACATTTCATATTGCATCACTATCACTCTAGTCGGTCTTGTCCCCTAGTGATAAAAGTTCTCTCAATCGAGTTGTCAGTTCTTGCCTCGTCAGGAAACGCTGCGTTTGAACAACCTTGCCCCAGTTTATTTCTGGAAGGAAATTGGCACTTGACCACTTTGATAACTTGAACCTCTGAAACATCAGAGAACCTTCAACAGATGTCACTCTTCGCCATTGAGGATGATATCCTTGCTTTCCCGGATTAAAGAAAATCCCCAGAGAAAGCCTCTTAATCAGAGATTCGGTGGTACAACAGCTTTTCTAAAAAAAAACCACTGATGAAAAGGTCATCGACACCTCAAAATTGGATCCCATCATATGGCATTTCTCCGGGAAGATCCCTGAGGATTGAATCTAAAGGGGACAATCACTGAGCCAAGCCTCCAAAGTCTTTGGAACAAGAAATAGCATGTTGAACCTAGAATGGCCAAAATAGGGACAAGACTCCAATTTTGGATTGAAGCATTCAATGCATACACCAAGGTGGCATAGACTGAGCCATTCTCAACTGAATTCAGTCAAGACTTATCCAAGACCAAGGGAACCAAAGCTTTGTGCCCTAACCTCTATTCAATGGCTATAGGAGACTTGGATTTTCATTTGCCAACATTGGCCAAACCTACTCAGCAGTTGCCATTCACTATTTCTCCCAAAACAAACTTGCTCTACTATAAATAGAGCTCAATTGTGATCAGTTTAAGTACACCAAAGGCCTACAACACTTGCCTTTCTCAAAATCTTTCTCTTGGCAAAAATGCCTTTCTTAGCAAGGTAGCTATCAGGTTTTGAGCTAGGGGCAATTCGACTCAAACCAATCACACACACACACACCTCATATACATCATATATGAGTTGATCAAACACTTAAACAACAACTGGAACACTGATTTCTCAGAATCACCAGTCAATTGCTCAAGGTTTTAACCAAAATGCAGTTGAGATGCCACGAAGTGATCCAGCCAATTTCAATCAAGTCCAAGCATTCAAACACATTCCATAGGGTGTAGGGAAGTTGTTCAGATCGTCACCACTCATCTGTAACACCTCCAAATCAAAAATCAATTTGCTCTTGCTGTCACGACCTAGAGGTAAGCATAAACTTGGTCATCTCTCAATCTATGCATATTTCCTGGCACAATAATTTGGCCATATGTTCATAACCATGCATGGAATGTTTCCCCTCAATTGATTGCATTGTTTGAATCGTGCATCAAAAATCCTAGCCTTCATGCAGAAATTAGGGTTCTTGAGGATTTTTCGTGATTCCTTGTTTTATGTTTAATTTAAATGAAATTAAATGACATAGACATGATCGTGAGGTTGAAACGAGTTGATTGGTATGTGGATTACATGATATGATCAAGTATTCAGTGAGATTGGAGAGAAAATGCAAATCTGAGAAACCCAGAACACGCGCGTGTTCTTGGCGCCATTTTTTGAATATTTGAATATTTGAATATTTGAATTTTGTGATTTTATTTAATTGATTCAAAAATTAATTTCTCTCTGAGTTTTAATGATTTTGAGTTGATTCTTTTTTTAATAATTCACAAAAATGTTAAAATATTTTATTTTCCCAAAAAATCCCAAAAATACTATTTATTTTATATAATTGATATTTTTGCAAAAAATTAATGTTTTAATTGTTTTTAACATTTAAAATATTTTTTCTACCTTGATTTTGCAGTTTTTAATGCTTTCTAATTATTTTGTAGGTCAATACTTAATTTTTGAAGCATTAATCCAAGATCACAATTTGTTTTCCATATGTTAAACAATTTTGATCATTTTAATTGAATTTTTATTCAATTAAAACACATTTTGAAAACAAATTAGGGTTTTGGATTAATTCAACCCTCATAAATCATTTTCAAAATACTTTGGGCCTCTAATAGAGTGTAAGACCCAATCATTTTTTTTTACCAAATCATTTTTGGGCCTCAGTGTAATGTATAAGTCCCAATACCGTAAAAAACAAACGACGCAATCGTCGCCCTTTTTGAAAAATAACCTTGGGCCTACCCTCGAGTAGTAAGACCCATTTCTTTTCTTTAAAACTTTTGGGCCTCTAATAGAGTGTAAGACCCAATCCTTTTTTTTTTACCAAATCATTTTTGGGCCTCAGTGTATTATATAAGTCCCGATACCATAAAAAACAAACGGCGCGATCGTCGCCCTTTTTGAAAAATAACCTTGGGCCTAACCTCGAGTAGTAAGACCCATTTCTTTTCTTCAAAACCTATGGGCCTCTAATAGAGTGTAAGACCCAACCCTTTGTAAATACAACCCTAATTTTGGGCCTCACTTATTGTATAAGTCCCGTTGTATTTCAAAAAGTTCGACGCGATCATCGTCCGTTGAAAAACAAACCTTGGGCCTCTCCTCGAGATATAAGACCCATTCAAAACTTTTGGGCCTCTATTAGAGTGTAAGACCCAATCCCCTTTTAACCAAAACATTTTGGGCCTCAGATATTGTATAAGTCCCTCTGCGTTAAAAAAAACCTCGGCGCAATCGCCATTTTAAACAAAAAAAGTCATCTGGGCCTACCCTCGTGTTATAAGCCCCACTCTTTTTCTTTAAAAACCTTTTGGGCCTCTTGAGAGAGTGTAAGACCCATCCCTTTGTACAGAAAACAATTTTTGAGAGAGTGTAAGTCCCTCTGTACAAATTCAAACAGTGCGCTCACTGATAAAACCTTGGGCCTCTCCTTGAGCTGTAAGCCCCAAATCTTTCTTTTTCAAATCACTTTCTCCTTTGATTTTGAATATACTGTTGTTTTCAATCTTTCTTTGTTGAACAACTAACCAAACAGCATGGAAGCTCTACAACCGAGTAAGTGTTTATACGCTTTCATTTACCGCTTTCATATACATATAATCGTATTGTGGGGTTGTTTCGCTGTAAGTCTTCTTTCATAAACTAATATCAACTGTTTAATAATAGTATAGATATTTAGAGTTTCCCCGACAACTACGTCTAGAGCTAGGTGACGCCGTTTCGTTTATTCGTAGAAATAGACGCCTAGATCCCCAATAGGATCACGAGATACAGTCTTCTCTTCGACTGTCCTCATTAGGAATTGTCAAGAAACTCTACTCCCAGAGATGAATGTATTCTCCGTGAATGGCATCTTTGAGTTTCTTCCAAATTCTCGAACTTTCCTGACTTGATCTATTCCTTGTGAATAGCTTGCCTTGAATTTCTCGGGGTTTGGGGACCCACGGGCTTCTTAAAAGCATCGGCCTCCTCTTGGGCATCGTACAAGGACCCACAGGCTTCCTAAAAGCAACCCCGCCTCCTCTTGGGCTTAAAACAAGGACCCGCCGGCTTCTTATAAGTATTCACAGCATCCTCTTAGGCTTCGTATAATGATTCTTCCTCCGGGAATGATAGCCTCCTCTTGGGCTTCGTACAAGGACCGATCGGCTTCTTAAAAGCTTCCAGCCTCCTCTTGGGCTTCGTACAAATTGTCCCGACAACCTCCTAGAGGTATAGGAACAGAACTTAGTCATCCGCATAGAACAGTCCTTTCAAAGAGTCTACTACTGTTTCTCAAAGCATAGTACAAAAGATAAAACTCTAAACACGGACAGTCTAATATCCTTGAGTCTCAAAGACATTCTCAAATGACTCATTCGTTAAATAGGAAGAAAACCCGTAGACTCGGACAGTCTCAATACCCTTCGGATTTTCCACTTCCTTAAAGAACAGGAATAACTTGGATCCTCGAATGAAATCCTTGAGTACAGTATTGCTCATATAAGAACTGATTTTCTCTTTCAAAATCAGTATACTGGACCTGTCACTCAACTGAAACAGTCACCATAGCCTCCTCTTGGGCTTTGTACAATGATTCTCCCCAGCGGAGTCAAACAACGTTTATCCTCTCTCTCTGGCTTTATATGAGACACATAAGGGACTCCTTCGTTGAGTCAATCATCCCTTTTGCCTCCATCTCGGGCTTTATTTGAGATACAAAAAGGTTCTTATTGAGCCAAACAAACTTTTGTCTCCATCTCGGGCTTTGTACGAGATACAAAAACTCTCTTGTTGAGTCAAATAGCCTCCATCTCGGGCTTTGTACGAGATACAAAAACTCTCTTGTTGAGTCAAATAGCCTCCATCTCGGGCTTTAGACGAGATACCAAAGGATTCCCTCGTTGAGTCAACCTTTTAGCCTCTCTCTCAGGCTTTGTACGAGACACATATTAGCCTCCTCTTAGGCTTTGTATAAGAAAACCACTGGTTGATCCAATCAACCTTTTAGCATCAAAGTTGGGCCTCGTTCACAGTACACAAACATCAACAACTCATTCCCCTTCATCTAATTGCTGTAAGCGGCAAGCCTCTGGATCATCTACATCCATGCCATTGTCCCTCTTTTAGCATGAAAAATTCCGAAGGAAAGATAGCATTGCTCTACACTGAGTTAAGTCTTCTCCTTCAGGTTAAAATCCCCTTTAAAGGAAATTATGGCATTGCCGGATTCACACATCCCGGTTAAAGTAATTCTCCTTTATAATCAGTTGTGACATACAACCCCCTCTTTAGAGATGACAAATTCTCTCTAAAGTCAACACCCTTTTAGCTTCACATCTTGGGCTTTGAACAAGATACAAATAGACCCTTCAGCTTCACATCTTGGGCTTTGAACAAGATATAAATCACCTTTCGCTTCATGTCTTGGGCTTTGAACAAGACACCAAAAACACCCATTTCCTCCCATAGAATAGGAGGAACTACGAACGCTCTGATTTCCCTGTTTCGGTAAATGGGAATATGTAGGCATAAGATCGAAAGAAAAGATCTTAGCAAGCACACTAAAGAAAAAACCCTAAATCCCATACTCTCACATATCAATCGAAAAGCATCAGTCCTAACATCCTAATCCTTGTTCCCCGCCAGAAACCTGTCAGTCTGTCAAAATAGCACAAGAAAGGCCCCACGGCCACATAACATCCGTAACCTAACACACCGCTGTTTAAACTTGGTATGCAAGCAGGGTTAATTAGAGACATCTATTTCCCTTCCTTCATCAGCTTTAATAGGATAAAAAATGAATCGACCTGTAGTAACCCCAAAAGAGCGACAGTGCTTAAGAACCACGTCAAAAATCGCTCTCTACAAAGATGATGTCTTCGCTTTCCCGGATTAAGGAAAATCCCCAGAGAAAGGCTCTTAATCAAAGATTCGGCAATACAACAGTTTTTCTCCGGAAAATTCGCTGACAAAAAGGTCATCCGCACCTCCAAATTGGATTGCATCACATGGCATTTCTCCGAGAAGATCTCAGGGAAAAGTATGATGTAATATCCCTAAGCAGAAAACAACCTCTCAAGAGACTCGTTTTCCCCAGTAGAGCCAACAAATGGCGTCTCCAATGGAGAAGTTTGTAAACCTCTACAGCTCAGAAAAATGGGTTTCCCCAGTAAGTCTGACATCTAAACTTTTCCCATCAAACGGCATCTCCCCAGGAAAATTCGGCGAGAAGTTTGAGGAAAACCGCTACAATAGCGTCCCTTGTCAAGAAAGTTTATTGACAAAAGAAACTGAGACCAGTTCCTTAGCTGAAAACCAGGATTGAGGGGAGGTTTATTTTAGAAAATGAGACCAGTTCCTTGGCTGAAAACTAGGATCGAGGGGAGGTTTATTTCAGAATCTGAGACCAGTTCCTTGGCTGAAGACCAGGATCGAGGGGAAGTATATATATCATAAACTGAGACCAGTTCCTTGGCTGAAGACCAGGATCGAGGGGAAGTTTTACCTTTTCTAAGTATCATTGCTTAGCAAAAGAAGATGGATAAGGAAACTGCCATTCATAACCACCATCAAAATTTTGGGTATTTTGATATTTAATTCTCTTGCACCCCGAATGCCTGAATACCTTCGCCATTCACACCTTCGGGTCCAAGAAAATTAAATAGGGGCATCTGTCATACCCCTAATTTTGACCACCAAGATTTCCCATCATTGTGCAAATCATCATCACAATATGGATGAACCATCATGCCTCATCAATATCCTCAGAGATGTTTGAGCATTCACCACAGTTAAGAATTAGGGTTTCAAGCCCTCGCAGAGCACTTAGACAAAGGATCAATCAAGAAATGACATGATCTTCAACTTGTCTAACCTCTCAAACACCTATAAGGGATCAAGAGGATTCCCACATCAAGAATCAAGCACAAGGTTGCAACATTCCAAGTGGATCAAGCCTCAAGATCGCCAGTGTCACCAAATTAGGCTTTTGGTCGACCAAGGCCCCCAGATGAAAATTTTCCTCTGGGCATAAGCCAAGGCTTCAAGACACAACCCAAGATACTCCAAGGGACCTCATGGACCCAATCATCAAGTCAATTTAACCACAGGGGATGCATTTACCCAAAAATCAGGAATTAGGGTTTCTTGACCTAATTCACCCCTAAGTTGACTTTTGGGACAAAACATGAGCCACGACCTCAAGACATGATTTGAGGGTCTCCAATACACTACATTGATCCATTTACAACAATGGATTGATCCAAGAAGCTTGATCCACAAGTTTCAATTTCATCAGGACCACAATTAGGGTTTCGAGGGAAAAGTCAACTGTACCTTTGACTTTTGGCCAAGACATGCTCCCAAACCTTGGGACATGATTCAATATACCCTATAACGCCTATGGAACATATCCATTATGTTTTATTTAGGTCAAATACTTGATTTCACAAAAGATCACACAGTTTGGATTTCATCCGATAAAAAGTCAACTGTGCACAAAATCAAGTTTGACTTTTTGGAATTTTTCACAATTATGGTTCTTTAACCCTAAAACAATGTTAATATGTGGTTGGAGTCATCATTCATCAAGAAAATCAAAGAAAGTGAGTTAACTTGTAAAAGGGGTAACCATAAAAAACTTAGAATTTTTCTAAGTTATGGAACAAAGTGGTTAGGGTGCCAACTTCCAAGGACCATAACTTGAGATCCAAGCAACCATTTTGGGTGATCCAAAACTGGATTTGTAGGTCTTGCTACACTCTACAAAAGTTTCAACTACATCAAACTCCAATTCCTCATGGATTTTAAGTTATGGAGTGATCAAAATGGATAAAAACATGAAAATGACATTTTTCCAACACTTAGTGAAATTTTCACTAAGTCAAAATCTGCCTTAATTTTTCCAAAATGTAGGGACATTTTTCACCTTGATCCAAGTCAAACCAGGTCTAGGGGTGGACATCAAAGTTAAAGTATGCCATTAGGGCTTTCCAACAAGTACCAGATCATCTCCAAATACCATTTGAGCAAGGAGATACAACCCTGTGAACATGGAATCATGAACTGGTTTTTACAAGGCACAATTTGTGCATTTTGCTCTATTTGTCCAATTCTGATAAATCCAAGCCTTGTCATCCATTTGGACACATCTGAGGATAAAACAAAAAGGGAATGATCTGATCCCCAAGCCTCCAAAGTCCAAGAATCTACAATAGCCATGCCAAACCTAAAAAGAGCTAAAAAGTGCCAAGACTCCAATTTTGTTTCCAAGCCTTTAATGAATGCATCAAGGTGGTATGAACTGAGCCTATTCCAACTGAATTCAGTCCAAACTTATCTCTGAACTAAAGCTACAAAACCTGTGCTCTAATCTTAAGTCAATGGCTAGAGGAGACTTGAGATTCCTTTTGCATAACATTGGCCAAAGGCCTGCTGTAGCCTCCATTCACTATTGATGCCAAAACAAACTTGACACACTATAAATAGACATCAATTGTGATCAGTTTGAGTACACCAAAGCACCCAAACTAATACTTTCCTCAAAATCCCTCTCTTTAGGCCAAAATGCCTTCTTTTACAAGGTATCTCTGAGTTTTTGAGTTAGAGAGCATTTCCATCACAGCTCATGATCCAAACACCTCTAATATGTTGTATCTAAGTTGTTCAAACACTAACATGTGACCTGTAACACCAAAATCTCAAAGTCAACCTCCAAAACCTCAAAATTGGACTTTTTTGCACTTTTCAAGCCATGTCTTGATTCAGTCACTTTCAAAATCGGATAAAACCTCAAACACACTTCAAATATCATCCTTGAACTGTCCCAAATGGTTCCCCACATCTGGAACACCATTTGAGAGAGTTCCCATATTGGTCACTTTTGCCCCTTTTGCAAGAAAGAGCTCAAACTTGTTCCTGAGGATTCCAGCTGGTTCTAACTATTCTAAATGCTTCTAAGGGATCAATTGAGAGTTTCCAAAGCATCCAACTACTTCTGGAACAAGAAACTTGGCAGATAGCACAAAAAGCTCCCAAAGAGGTAAGCATCACAACTTGAACTCTTTGAATTATGCATAGTTTTGAAGTCCACTGCTCGTAAACATCTCATACACGTTGTATATGTTGTGTTTGAATCAATTCATCATATAATTCTGGCCTATACCATGAGGTAGCATAGAAAATGCAAATCATGTTGAAATTCTAGGCAGGATAGACCTAAATTTTGTCCCAATCCATGAAGAAATGAGAAAGTTATAGCCTTTACGTTTTTTGCCCAAGAACTTGCCTTGCCTTGCCTTGGCCAGGCCTAACACAAGGCACCCCTTATGTATTTACGGGGTGGTTTTGATACACGGATGTATCACCACACCAGTGGTAGAAGGCGCGCGCTGTAACTTGGAGGTCTGGGGTTCGAATCCCCCTCGCCCCATACCCTTTTTACCACTTTTTACATTTTTTTACTATTTGTCATATTATTTTAAATGATTTGGAAAATAAAATTCTGTTTCAATTTTAATTATTTTTTATTGGTTCTTTTTGCAAAAAATCACAAAAATATTAAAATATTTTATTTCACAAAAAAATCAGATTTATATTATTTATTTAATATAGTTGGTATTTTTGTAAATAAATTCACTTTTTATTGTTTTTAAACATTTCAAAAATGAATATTCATCTTGAAAATCAAAATCAAATGAGTCCTAAATCATCTTATGATTAAAACTTGATTTTTCAAACCTTAATAAAAAATCACAAGTAGTTTATTTAGACTTATTTGGTATTTTTGTCATTTTATTCATTTTATTAAAAGGATTACTTTTAAAAGAAAATGAAATTAGGGTTTCTCTGGTTCTTGATCTTTATCAAACCTTTCAAAACACTTTGGGCCTCTGATAGAGTGTAAGACCCAATCCTTTATAAATACAAACCATTTTGGGCCTCAGATGTTGTATAAGTCCCACTGTATTTTCAAAATCACGGCGCGGCCGTCGCCTTTTAAAACAAAATCATCTGGGCCTCCCCTCGTGTTGTAAGTCCCATCTTTCTTTTTCACAACATCTTTGGGCCTCTCCTTGAGTTGTAAGACCCATCCCTTTGTACAGAAAACCTCTTTGGGCCTCAGTCATTGTATAAGACCTAGTATAATCTTCAAAACAACGGTGCAATCACTGTTAAACCCTAGGCCTCCCCTTAATTATAAGCCCCAACAATCTTTTCGAAAACAACTTCTCTTTTGATTTAGATTCAAATATACATGTTGTTATCAAAACATTCTTTAATTTCTTTGAACAACTAACAACACAGCATGGAAGCTTGCTCACCTGTAAGTTTTATCTGATTTCATTTACATGCTTTAATATATATAACTATATTGTGGGAAGCTGCGCACTGTAAGTCCTTCTTTCATATCCTTTTAAATACTTGTCATATATCAACTGTATATATACTAGTATAGCTATTTAGAGTTTTCCTCGGCCACTAGGTCTAGAACTAAGTAAAGCCATGTTGGTCACTCTTTAAATACAGTCAAAACTAGATCCCCATAGGATTTCCAGATACAGTCTTGCCTTCTCTTGGGCTTAAACAATATGGAACAAAGAGAAAGGCAGTATTCTTCGTGAACCTTTTCTCAGGCTATCACTATTAGAAATTATCAAAGAAATTATACTCCCCAGAGTTGATCTGTTCTCGGTGAATAGCATCTCTTGAGTTTCTTCAAACCTCAGAACTTTCACTAAATGATCTATTCTCAGTGAACATTATTTCTTGAAATTTTCTTGGTTTGGTATCCACGGGCTTCCTAAAAGCATCCCCGCCTCCTCTTGGGCTTTGTACAAGGACCCTCCGGCTTCTTAGAAGTTCTCATGCCTTCTCTTGGGCTTGATACAAGGACCCTAAAGGTGTAAGACAGAACTTCGTCATCCTTTGCTAGAGCGGTCTTTCCAGTGTCAAATCTCAGACCAATTTAGGGTTGATTCTCATCCCTTAAAACATCTGCCTCCTCTTGGGCATCATACAAAAGATAAAACTCTTCCACACCAATAGACTTGGACAATCTAACCTTGAGTCTCAAAGACATTCTCAAGTTCCTTAAAAACATAGGAAAAACACCGGTAACTTTGGATAAATCTCCAGTAGAGTTAAAACCCATGTTTCTAAAACCCAGTCTCTCTCCTAAAAAATCACCAGCCAGGGTCAGTTTATCATCAGAATAACACTATCCCAAATCAGGACCTCAAGGCATCTGATACCTCAAATCTTCTGTAACCCTCAGCAAGAGTTGATTCCCAATTTGGACCTGCACCGGGATCTCAATAATTCTTAGCAAAATCTAGCCTCCTCTTAGGCTTTATATAATGATCCTTCCTTTCGTCAGCGTAATTAGCCTCCTCTTGGGCTTTGTACAATGATTCTCCCTAGCGGAGCTAATATTTTCAGACTCTCTTGTTGAGTCAATCACTTTTCAGACTCTCTTGTTCAGTCAATTACTTTCCCAGCTCTCTTGTTGAGTCAATCACCTTTCAGCACTCTCTTGTTGAGTCAACCCTTTTAGCCTCAATCTCGGGCTTTGTACGTGACAGATAAAAACACTCTCTTATTGAGTCAATCTTTTCCAGCCTTCTTTTAGGCTTGGTATAAAGATTTCCCCTAGCAACAATTAGCCTCCTCTTAGGCTTTGTATAATGATTTCTCCAGCTTGTTCAGCCATAATCCTGGGCTTTGTACAGGACAGATAAAAGCACTCTCTTGTTGAGTTAAACCCTTTTAGCCTCAATTTTGGGCTTTGTACAACACATAAATCTTCATAACCTTCTCTTAAGCTTGGGACAAATCTCTTCCACAAGAAAGTTAATTCCTCCCAGCATTCTTTTAAGCTCTGAGAAATACTCTCCAGGAGAGTCAAACTCATTTCATCCTCAATCTTGGGCTTTGTACAAGACACATAAAAATATCCTCACCAGCGTCAGCTAAATATCTCATTTCAGCCTCAATCTTGGGCTTTATACAAGACACATACAAACCTCCCAGGCGGAGTCAAAACCCCTTTTTTAGCCTCAATCTTGGGCTTTGTACAAGACAAATAGAAAATTTTCCCTAGAAAAGTCAAACTTTTAGCCTCCTCTTAGGCTTTGTATAATGATATCCCCAAAGATTCAGTCTCTTTTTGCCTCAATCTTGGGCCTTGTACAAGACATATAAACACTCTCTTGTTGAGTCATTCTTAGCCTCCTCTTAGGCTTTGTATAAGGAATTCCCTAGTGGAGTCAATCAACCTCTTAGCTTCAACCTTGGGCTTTGATCAAGGCACACAAAAATAACAATCCCCTCAGAGGAAGTCCAATCCCCCTTTAGAAATGACAAATTCGCTCTCAGCCAAAACCTTTTAGCTTCAATCTTGGGCTTTGAACAAGACACCAAAACATCTTTTTCCTCCCTTAGAATAGGAGGAACTACAATTGCTCTGATTTCCCTGTTTCATTTAAACGGGAATACGTAGGCATAAGATTGTGAAATCTTAGCGAGCATACTAATCAAAGACTCTAGGTCCAGTACCTTCATACATCAACCAAAGACTTTAGGTTTCATACCTTAGTCATCATTCATCCCCATTTTCCACAAAAAACAAAAACTCTCTCTCACATTTCCCAAGAAACTTTCCCAACCCATTAACGGATAAACACCATCAAGTATTAAGCGAAACCTAAAGCTAATATCCTGTGGATAACCACATATAGGATGGGTAATTGACAACTCCCCATTGTATAACCTGACCCCGGGCCCCCCAATCTCTTTAAAAGCGTTTGTTCAGTTAAACATTAGTGTGCAAGGTTAGTTTTAGATATCTTCCCTTTCCCTTCCAGCTTCATGGGATAAATAAGAAATCAGAAAGTAGAACCCCCTCCTCATTGTGGGGAGAAACCAAAAAACCAGCGATAAAGTGGTTGCGTCACCGACAAAAATCGCTCACTACAGATACGCGATACTACACTCAAATGAGATTCATCCTAGGATATTACAACTCACTTGAGTGAATCAGCTTGTTATTGGTATCTCTAGGAGGGGTCAATGACTTTGGGAACCTTTAAGAACCCGTTTTACAGGTACAAAAATTTACCAAAATAGTACAACCATTGGGGATGGGTAGAGCCGTGACTCCATGCTCGTGACGTTGAACCCTTGAACCCATGTTTTCAAATGTTTTTGTGTGCTGCATTCTTGCATTAATTTAAAAAACTCTTTTCAAACAAATTTTTTTTCAAAAGAACTAAAATAATAATTGCAAATATTAGAGATTGCGTTATGGATTTTGAAATTCTGGCCTATATATCATATGTCCTATCGAGATGTCGAGACACTGATATACAACAACAATGAACAAGTTCAAAATAAAAGTGTGCAAAAATGTAAAGAACACCAGAAATTGTTAACCCAGTTCGGATCCAACTATCCTACATTTGGGGGCTACCAAGCCAGGGATGAAATCAATATTCGATAGTATCAATTCACTGATAACCACACCTGGTTCAATCAGCTCACTTAATCACTACCCTTCCTATGACTTCTACCTAAGACTCCCTTAGGTATGAGGCCCTCCTCAAATCCCTCTTCAATCACAACCCGTGACGGGTTCCTTACAAGATAAATAACAATGGTCGAAACACAAATTCTCAATACTTCACAGCTTATGAGAATAAACACATAGCTACTCAATGCTTAAAAGCTTATGAGCAACCTTACATAACTTACACTACAGTCCTTATACTGTTATCATAGGATACCAGTTAGGCTCACAAAACACAAGCACATAACCCTAAAAATACATGTAAGTTCGACACCTAAAACTAGGTTTACATCAGTCTATTTATAGCTTGAAATCTGGACTGAATTGGGCTTCAAAAACGCAGCAATTAGACTGCTCACAAATCTGCAAAAATAACTCCAATAAAATAGGTCTTCACTCCAAAGTTTCCTATTATGTCTCCATAATTAGAAACAACAGCAAATCTGAAAACCAACAAATAAACCTAATCCAAAAATGCTTTGGATGCCACATCGGATAACCAATTATTCATAGAATATTCAGTTACAAATCATTGTAACAGAATCTGCAATAAAAACTGACTTCACAGCGCGATGTCCTATGAGCAGTCATGGAACATCTTCATTCGACATGTTGAACAGAGAGTAATGAAACATATTATTAGACATCTTCATTCAACATCTGCTGCTACATGAGTTTTAGCAAAATAATGCCAACCATAAAACCAAGGAAATAACAATATCCCCCTTTGGCTTATTTTTGGCTAAAACTCCACACACACTTAAATACCATTAGTATCAGCAGCGGAAAACACCATTAAAAAAATTAATAGCAGCAAAAAAAACTCCCCCTCAGCTGCACACACAAAAACCCTCAGCAGAACACACACAAAAAAACTCCCCCTCAGCTGCATATACACACACAGTCCAGCAAACATCTCATCATAGCAACTCCCCCTCAACAGCACCTGCAGCACACACACTCTACCTGCAACAGCACAAGCACATAACAATGCTGTTCCCTCTCACACTTACTACTCCCCCTTTTAGCCATAAATATTACAAAGGCTAGTAGAACAAGTCAAAGTAAAAAGAATTCAGAGTAAACTGCATCAGAAAGTAGATGCACACCACACTACATGCCCAAATGTCATGCACAGACTTCAGCATTTTCCCTTCATTCATACACTGCACTACCAGAACCTCCTTTAGTCTTTTCAGTCTGGCAGCCAGAAAGCACATTGATTACTATAGGTCGTCATGAATGCACACCCCAAGTCTGCTCCTCAGTTTTTCAAACTGAACTGCATCCAGAGCCTTGGTAAATATGTCAGCAAGCTGATTTTCTGTGCTCACATGCTCAAGAGTTATGACTTTGTCCTCCACAAGTTCTCTGATGAAGTGATGCCTGATGTCAATGTGCTTTGTCCTGCTATGTTGAATGGGATTTTTGGAAATATTAATAGCACTCAGGTTGTCACAAAATAGTGTCATGACATCTTGTGTGACATTATACTCTGACAGCATCTGCTTCATCCATACCAGTTGCGCACAACTACTACCAGCTGCTATGTACTCAACTTCAGCAGTAGAAAGGGATACTGAATTCTGCTTCTTGCTAAACCATGAAATAAGATTATTTCCTAGAAAGAAGCATCCACCAAAGGTACTCTTCCTATCGTCAGCACTTCCAGCCCAATCAGCATCACAATATCCTAATAAAATGGGACTTGAGTCATGGGAGTAAAGCAACCCATAATCACATGTACCACTCACATACTTTAGAATTCTTTTCACTTGATTGATGTGACTGACCTTGGGTTCTGCTTGATATCTTGCACACACACCAACAGCAAAAGTGATGTCTGGCCTACTTGCTGTAAGATACAGCAGACTGCCAATCATACTTCTATACAGACTTTGTTCAACATCCACTCCCTTTTCATCTTTGGATAACTTCAAGTGAGTAGGAGTTGGAGTCCTCTTACGCTTGGCATTATCCAGCCCAAACTTTTTCACAATGTTCCTCGCATATTTGCTCTGACAAATAAAAATGGATTCTTCCATCTGCTTGACTTGTAATCCAAGGAAGTAGGTCAATTCACCCACCAAGCTCATCTCAAATTCAGACTGCATTTGAGTGACAAAATGTTGGACCATTTCATCCGACATCCCGCCAAACACAATATCATCTACATAAATCTGAGCAATCATTAGTTTCCCATCCTTCTCCTTGACAAAAAGAGTTTTATCAATACCACCCTTCCTGTACCCATTGTTAACTAAGAACTCGGTCAGTCTTTCATACCAAGCTCGTGGAGCTTGTTTCAGCCCATATAGAGCCTTCTTTAGCTTGTAAACATGATCAGGAAAATTTGGGTCCACAAACGCTTTAGGCTGCTCAACATAGACTTCCTCATTAAGATACCCATTTAGAAAAATACTCTTGACATCCATTTGAAACAGTCTGAATTTCAACAAATATGCCACTCCTAGCAACAATCTGATGGATTCCAACCGAGCCACAGGCGCAAATGTTTCATCGAAGTCTACTCCTTCAATTTGTGTGTATCCTTGAGCTACTAATCTGGCTTTGTTCCTGGTGACAACTCCTTGCTCATCAGACTTATTCTTATACACCCATTTTCTTCCAATCACATTTGTTCCTGCAGGTCGTGGTACCAGTTCCCAAACTTCATTCCTCTTGAACTGACACAGTTCATCTTGCATGGCACTTATCCAGAACTCATCTGTCAATGCTTCTTTGACATTCTTTGGTTCGATCTTTGACACAAAGCAAGCATTTGACATAGTCTCCCTTCTTCTGGTTCTTACACCTTCATTCAGATCTCCAATAATTAATTCCCTAGGGTGATCCTTCTGAATCCTTATAGAGGGTCCCCTGTTAGCATCCTCTACTTCTTCATTCTCAGGTCTGGTGTTGATTTCTTGAGTAGACTCAATGTTTGAAGAGTTTCCATTGTTCATAGGCATACATGCTCCAACATCATCTGGGACATCTTCATCGTTGCCAGAATCATCAACCACCACATTTATGGATTCCATCATCACCTGAGTTCTGGAATTGAATACCCTATATGATTTACTCTTTGTAGAGTAACCTAAAAATATTCCTTCCTCACTCTTAGGATCCATCTTTCGCCTTTGCTCACGATCCGCTAAGATGTAGCACTTACTACCAAACACATGGAAATACTTCACATTTGGTTTTCTACCTTTCCATAGCTCATAAAGAGTGACAGAGGTACCTGATCTGATAGTCACCCTATTGTGTATATAGCAAGAAGTATTCATGGCTTCAGCCCAAAAATGATATGGAAGCTTTTTGGCATGAATCATGACTCTTGCACATTCTTGTATGGTCCTGTTCTTGCGTTCCACCACACCATTCTGCCGAGGAGTGATTGGTGATGAGAATTCATGAATGATTCCCTCAGATAAGCAGAACTCTTCAAATCTACTATTTTCGAATTCTTTCCCATGGTCACTTCTGATTCGAACAACACCACAATCCAGTTCCCGTTGAATTCTTTGACACAATTCTTTAAAAGCTGCAAACACTTCAGACTTTTCTCTGATAAAACTTATCCAAGTGAATCTAGAGTAGTCATCTACGACAACATAGGCATACTTCTTCCCACCAAGACTTTCAACCTGCATAGGTCCCATTAGGTCCATGTGAAGAAGTTCTAGAACTCTAGAAGTTGTGGTAAGATGTTGAAGCTTCTTGTGTGACACCCTTGTTTGCTTCCCAACTTGACATTCACCACATATTTTGTCCTCATCAATCTTCAGCTTGGGAATACCTCGAACAGCTTCACTTGACATAACCTTCTTCATCCCTTTCAGGTGTAAGTGACCCAATTTCTGATGCCACAGTTTGGTTTCATCTTTCTTTGACATCAAACAAGTAGACAGATTTTCAGGTTCTTGAGGATTCCACAGATAGCAGTTATCCCTAGACCTGGTCCCCTTCATAACAACTTCATCTTTCACATTGGTTACTAGACATTCAGATTTGGTGAAATTTACCTTGAACCCTACATCACACAATTGGCTTATACTGATTAAGTTTGCGGCCAGTCCTTTGACAAAAAGAACTCGATCCAGATTTGGTTGTCCTGTGTAGTCCAGCTTTCCGACACCTTTTATCTCACCCTTTGATCCATCCCCAAAGGTGACATAATTGGTGGAGTGAGGCTTAATGTCTGACAAGAACTTCTTCACACCAGTCATGTATCTTGAACAACCACTGTCAAAGTACCAATCTTCTCTTGCAGATGCTCTAAGAGAAGTATGTGCTATGAGGCCAGCCATCATTTGTCTAGGAATCCATCTTCTCTTCACTTTACCCCAACTCTGTTCTTTATTTTGTTGCTGAGAAGTTTTGGGGTAGCCGTGCAGTTTGTAGCAAAAGGACTTTAAGTGACCAATCTTGCCACAGTAGTGGCATCTCCATGGTTTATACTTTGATCTACAAACTCTTTTCTTCTGATGTTCAAACATGTGATTTGACATCTCCACTTCTTGCTTTATTTTCTGAGGAACAAACTTCAATACAGTCTTCCTGGAAGTCTCTGCTTGATTGTTAAAACCAAGGCCTTGCACATTTCCAGCTTCTTTCCCATTCTGAAGGATCTCATCCAGCTGCGTGGTACCATTGTTCAGCATTCTTATAGATTTGGTCATATTGTCAAGTTTTGACTTTTTCCATTCAACATCCTCCTTCAGATCAGCAATGGTTGATAGATGTTCTTCCTTCTCAGCTTCTAGTTGAGCTATCAAGATCTTCTGCTCCAATATAATCTGGCACCTTTCTTCATTCTTGATACATAATTCTGAAAACCCTGAGAATACTTCTTCCTTAGTGAGTTCTCCAACATAAGATTCTTTGTCAAAGTCAGATTCACAAGAAGTTTCTTCATCAGCCTTACATACTCTAGTCAAAGCTGTCACCAATTTTGCTGATTCTTCTTCAATATCACTCTCAGACTCTCCTTCTGACCAAGACACGAATAGGCCCTTCTTCTGCCTTTTGAGATACGTGGGACACTCAGTCTTTGTGTGCCCATATCCCTCACATTCATAGCATTGAACTTTCTTCCCTTGATTAGAGTCTTCTTCAGTTTTGGATCTTCTGCCTCCATCCTGATTCTTTCTGATGTCGAGTGACTTGTTCTGAGCATTAGCTCTCGACTTCCAGTCAATCCTCTTCAACACTTAGTTAAATTGTTTACTAAGTAATACCAGATCTTTAGACACATCTTCATCTTTGACCAGTTTTCCTTCATCATCTGAGTCATCAGCACTTGACACAAATGCTATACTCTTCTTCTTTTCAGCTTTTTCACCGAGTCCTAACTCAAAAGTTTGGAGTGATCCCATAAGCTCATCAACCTTCATCTTGTCAATCTCCTGAGCTTCCTCTATAGCAGTAACCTTCATATCAAATCTCTTAGGAAGAGACCTAAGAATCTTCCTGACCAGCTTGCTGTCAGACATCTTTTCTCCTAAGGCACTAGAGGCATTAGCTATCTCAATAATGTTCATATGAAAATCATGAATACTTTCATCCTCTTTCATCTTCAAACTCTCAAACTTGCTAGTGAGAAGCTGAAGCTTTGACATTTTCACCTTTGAGGTCCCTTCATGAGCAACTTTCAGGACCTACCAAGCCTCTTTGGCAATAGTACAATGCTCAATCAGCCTGAAGATATTTCTGTTGACACCATTGAACAATGCATTCATGGCTTTAGAATTTACAACAGATCCTTTATAGTCAGCATCATCCCAGTCCTCTTCTTCCTTCAGAACATCACTAAGATTTCCTTCTCCATCTCTTACCCTTGGAGGCTCCTAACCTTTGATAACCACTTTCCATGCTTCATCATCCATGGACTTGATGAAGGCTATCATCCTAGGTTTCCAATACTCATAGTTAGAGCCATCCAGCAAAGGTGGTTTATTCATAGCTCCTCCATCCTTGTCCATTGTACCAGAAAGTACCTTCCCTGAATCTCACCCAGAAATAACAAAGGGTGCCAGCTCTGATACCAATTGAAATTCTGGCCTATATGTCAGATGTCCTATCGAGATATCGAGACACTGATATGCAACAACAATGAACAAGTTCAAAATAAAAGTGTGCAAAAATGTAAAGAACACCAGAAATGGTTAACCCAGTTCGGATCCAACTATCCTACATCTGGGGGCTACCAAGCCAGGGATGAAATCAATATTCGATAGTATCAATTCACTGATAACCACACCCAGTTCAATCAGCTCACTTAATCACTACCCTTCCTATGACTTCTACCTAAGACTCCCCTAGGTATGAGGCCCTCCTCAAATCCCTCTTCAATCACAACTCATGACTGGTTCCTTACAAGATAAATAACAATGGTCGAAACACAAATTCTCAATACTTCACAGCTTATGAGAATTAACACACAGCTACTCAATGCTTAAAAGCTTATGAGCAACCTTACACAACTTACACTACAGTCCTTATACTGTTATCATAGGATACCAGTTAGGCTCACAAAACACAAGCACACAACCCTAAAAATACATGTAAGTTCGACACCTAAAACTAGGTTTACATCAGTCTATTTATAGCTTGAAATCTGGACTGAATTGGGCTTCAAAAACGCAGCAATTAGATTACTCACAAATCTGCAAAAATAACTCCAATAAAATAGGTCTTCACTCCAAAGTTTCCTATTATGTCTCCATAATTAGAAACAACAGCAAATCTGAAAACCAACAAATAACCCTAATCCAAAAATGCTTTGGATGCCACATCGGATAACCAATTATTCACAGAATATTCAGTTACAAATCATTGTAACAGAATTTGCAATAAAAACTGACTTCACAGCGCGATGTCCTATGAGCAGTCATGGAACATCTTCATTCGACATGTTGAACAGAGAGTAATGAAACATATTATTAGACATCTTCATTCAACATCTACTGCTACATGAGTTTTAGCAAAATAATGCCAACCATAAAACAAAGGAAATAACAGATTTCGGTAGAAGAAAGACGCACAAGTACACCTTCAAGGCTCCGAAATTAGAAGACTTAAGGAAATTGGGAAGGAATATTACCAATCCCGAGGCTTTCAGAGATAAGCACAGAGGACTGTTGTCTCTGTTAAGGGTCAACGTGTTTAAAGGAATCCTGTCTATGCTGGTACAGTTCTACGATCCGGTTTACCATTGTTTCACTTTCCCGGATTACCAACTTACACCAACACTAGAAGAGTACTCCCATCTGATTGATTTACCTATCACTGATCAAGCTCTATTTACTGGCCATTGCAAGAGCAATCTCTTTGGATGAGTCAGAAGTTAGGACTCACATAACCACTAAAGGAGGAATCCAGGGTTTACCGGCTAAATTCCTGATGAAGATGTGGGAATTTCCCCAACGTACCCCTCATTGGAACTAAAGAAGGAATCAACTATCCTCCAATTTTAGCTCGCCGTCAACTCGGATAGTTGATGAAGAATATTCCACATAATGTTCATCTGGAAGGTCTTTTCTTCAAGGAAGGGGAAAATGACAGGGCACTAAAGAAGGAAATAATGCATGCCTGGAAACATATTCACAGGAAAGGCAGAGAGTCTTTGGGAAGACCAAATTGTACCTCCATGGAACCTTATCTCCACTAGGTACAAACTAGAGCCCTCAAGCTAAGGATGCCTTATCCTCGTCAAGAAGTTTTTCCCTTAAAGGATTCTGTCCTTTATTTCATGTCTGATACGGAAAAACTCTAGGTCGCTCTCAACAAAATTCAACGTGAAAAGAGCTCTTGGAAGAACAAATACTAGATCCTTAATTTGGAATGTATCAAGATTCAGGAACTGTTAAATGAGAAGGATGCTCTGATTGAGATATTAGAACAACATGCTATAGAAATTCAGGAAGACCGAAGAAATTTGCTCGCTCGTTTCACTTGGAAAAGGGTCATCGACTCGACAACGGCTGAAGAGCCCTGGTCAAAGAAAAGGAAAATACAGGAACCAGCATCTGAGCTCTCTTTAGAGAGGACTCAGGATCCATGAGCTTAGACATTTTCCTTACAGTACTTTGTAAAATACTGTACTTTTTCCTTGTAAAATACTGCAATCTTTTGAATTCAATAAAAAGGGGTCTCCACCCCCCACTGTGTGATATTTGCATTCTATTTGTTGAAGTTTCTTTTTTATTAAAACAAAAACTAAAAAATATGTCATCGCATATCATTCATCATTCTCACATAACGGATTTTTCTTATCCTTGAGTCTCTCGTATGTGTCACAATTCTAGAGTCAAACTGTCTCACTCATATAATACTCGGGCCAATCGACAAAAGAAAATGGACGATCTCGAGGAAGAGAACAGAGAGCTGAGAGAAGAAATCAATGCTCTAAAGGAAAGTTTGGAAAAACTTCACAGTGACATACAGTCCCTAGCAGCAACGACATCAAAGAACTGTGATCTCAGAGATTACATCTACGCCCATATTGGAGACACATGAGAATCATACTCGGTACAACATGCCGAAGGGGCGCCCCTGGGGCATGCCTTTCAACTTTATACCTGAAGGATACATCCCACCGGTCACTGAAGACCCAGAAATCGTAGCAGGAACCGCTGGACCTGAAGGTTACAAACTTCGGGAAAGTGAAGATGCAAGGGTTACGACAGCAACTCCTGAAGGTTACAAACTTCAGGGCACTGAAGCACCAAGGGTCACCGCAATAATGTCTATACCATAACCAGTGGTACACGCTGTCCCAGAAGGACAGATTCCGCAAACAATTTCTGGCGGAAACGAAGACATGTACGAAAGGATGAATGAGTTCCAGGAATAATTCTTGGAAATGCAGAGGGAACTGCATGCCATTCGAGGTCAAGACTTATTCGGAAAGGACGCCGCCGACCTCTATTTGGTCCCTAATGTAAAGATACCGCACAAATTCAAGGTGCCTGACTTTGAAATATACAAAGGTAACTCTTGCCCTCAAATTCATTTGGTGATGTACGCTCGAAAAATGTCTACTCAGACAGAAAATCAACAGCTACTTATCCATTACTTCCAAGACAGTTTAACCGGTGCCACACTCAAATGGTATATGGGTTTTAACCGCACCAAGATCAGTACTTTCAGAGATCTTAGGGTGGCCTTCGTTCAGCAATATAAATACAACTTGGACATGGCACCGGATAGGGATCAACTCAGAGCAATGTCACAAAAGGACAAAGAAACTTTCAAAGAAGATGCTTAGAGATGGCGTGAAATTGCCACTCAGATTTGTCCCCCTCTTGAGGAAAAGGAGATGACAAAGATCTTCCTGAAAATGTTGAGCTCGTTCTATTATGACCAAATGGTCACCAGTGCACCCAATGACTTCACTGAAATGGTGAACATGGGAGTACGCCTTGAAGAAGCAGGCCGAGAAGGACGATTGGTCAAGGATGCAAAGACATCCAGTAGTACCAAAAGATACGCTGGCGCTTTCCAAATGAAGAAATAGCAGGATATCAGTAATATCTCTTTAGGAAAGTAAAGGCGAAGGTATCAACCAGTAGCAGCAGTAACTCCCGCTATCAACTCAGCGCCATCTCCGACTTATCAACCTCAGGTTGCACAGAGCCAACCAAATCAACAACAGTATCAGCAAAGGCCGCATTAGCCTTTTCAACAGGCTCACCCACAGTACAACAACAACAATCGTACTACACAGCCATCAGGGTTCGACCCTATACTGATGTTGCACGCAGAATTATTTCCACTTCTACTGGCCAAGGGGGACGTACAAACCAGGACTCCTCTCGCAGTACCAGAAAATCCACCATTTTGGTTCAAAGCAGATCAAACATGCCCTTACCATCAAGGAGGAACGGGATACAACATTGAGAATTATCTCAACTTCAAGTCTAATGTACAAAAGCTTGTCAGGAATGGGATCTTATCTTTCAAAGATACTAACCCAAATGTTCAGACAAACTCGCTACCGTAACATGAGAAAACTACAGTGAATTTGATAGAAGGAGAACCTATCAACATTTATCAAATTCTCAATGTACTCCTGTTAGGAACCAATCTGGTGAAAATGCATTGCAGACAGAGCGGTTATGGTCATGTGCCATCTCACAACTGTCATCAGTGTGATATCTACTCCAAGGACAATCAAGGGTGTACCGTAGTGTAGCGCGGTTTTTGTGGTTTCGAATCACTATCGCTTTGGTACTACAGTTCGATTCATTTTTTACCCTATTGAGCTGATTAAGGAAGGGAAATAGATGTCTCCAATTAACCCTGCTTGCATACCGAGGTTAAACAGTCAAAATTGTTGGGTTACAGATGCTATGAAAAGGTGGGTCTCTCTCTGGGTTATTTGTTTTAAGAACGCAAGTGTCGGAATCGTTTAGGGGACTTTTGGTTAGGATACTGCACCAGATTGATTGATGTATGGGGGTACCAGAGTTGGAGTATTTGATTAGTGTGCTCGCTAAGATTTTGCAATCTTATGCCTACGTATTCCCGTTTAATGACACAGGGAAATCAAAGCGATCGTAGTTCCTCCTATTCTAAGGGAGGAAAAAGGTGTTTTGGTGTCTTGTTCAAAGCCCAAGATTGAAGCTAAAAGGTGGTTAGGTAGGTCCAAGTAGAGCGCTCTCCTGAGAGAGGCTGGGTTTCTTCCTATGTTTAGAAGGGAACTTGAGAATGTCTTCGAGACTCAAGGGGATTAGACTGTCCAAGTCTAGAGTTTTATCTTTTTCACTATGCCCAAGAGGTACATTTACGGGAGAAAGATCTAGACTCCTTTAAAAGACTGTTCCATTAAGATGACTAATTTCTGTTCCTATACCTTTAGGAGGTCGTCGGGACAATTTGTACGAAGCCCAAGAGAAGGCGGGAAAAAACTTTTAAGAAGCCGAAGGGACAATTTGTACGAAGCCCAAGAGGAGGCTATCTTCGATGAGGAAGAATCATTATACGAAGCCTAAGAGGAGCCTGTGAAAACTTCTAAGAAGCCGAAGAGTCCTTGTACAATGCCCAAGAGGAGGCGGGGATGCTTTTAAGAAGCCCGTGGATCCCAAGCCGGGAAAGTTCAAGAAATGATATTCACAAAGAATAGATCATTTAGTGAGAGTTCCGGGTTTGAGGAACTCAAGAGATGCCATTCACTGAGAATATATCAACTCTGGGGAGTAGAATTCCTTTGACAATTTCTAGAGTTACAGTATGAGAAAAGGTTCACCGAGTATACTGCCTTTCTCTTTGTTCCATATTGTTTAACCCCGAGAGGAGGGAAGACTGTATCTGGAATCCTATGGGGATCTAGTTTTGTTTGTATTTAAGAGTGACCAACGAGGCTTTACCTAGTGCTAGACATAGTTGCCGGGGAAACTCTAAATAACTATACTAGTATTACACAGTGGATATGTGACAAGCATATAAAAGGATGTGAAGGAAGACTTACAGTGAAACAGCCCCACAATACAGTTATATTAATGAAAGCGGTTAAATGAAAGCGGATAAACACTTACTTGGTTGTAGAGCTTCCATGCTGTTTTGTTAGTTGTTCAACAAAGAAAGTTTGAAAACAACAGTATATTTCAAAATCAAAGGAGAAAGTACTTTGAAAAGAAATTGGGGCTTACAGCTCAAAGAGAGGCCCAAGGTTTTAACGGTGATTGCACTGTTGTTTTGAATTTGTACAGGGACATATACAAGTGAATGAGGCCCAAGAAATGTTTTATGTACAAAGGGATGGGTCTTACACTCTATTAGAGGCCCAAAAGTGCTTGAAAATGAATAAAGATGGGTCTTATAACTCAAGGAGAAACCCATGGGTTTTTGTTAAAAAGGTGACGATTGCGCCGAACTTTTTGACGGTATCGGGACTTATACAATACACTGAGGCCCAAGAAAGGTTGATTCACAGAGGGGTGGGACTTACACTCTCTCAAGAGGCCCAAATGGTTTTGAAAAAAGGTTTGTTAGGGTGAAAATCAACAAAACCCTAATTTCGTCATTTTTTAAAGTATTTATTCAAAGAAAATTAATTAAAATGATAAAAATACCAAATAAGTTCTAATAACCAACTTATGATTTTTGGTTAAGGTTTGAAAAATGACGTTTTAATCACAATATGAATTAAAGCTCATTTGGTTTTAATTTTTCAAGGTGAATATTCATTTTAAAATGTTTAAAAAACAAAAAAATGAATTTATTCACAAAAATATTAACTATATTAAATAATTAATACAAATCAGATTTTTTGTGGAATAAAATATTTTAACATTTTTGTGATTTTTTGCAAAAAGAACCAATAAAAAATAATTAAAATTGAGTGAGTTATTAATTTTTCAAATCATTAAAAATAATATGAAAAATAACAAAAAATAGGAACAAGTGGTTAAAAGAGGATCTGGGGCGAGGGGGATTCGAACCCCATACCTCTTGTGTGCAGTGCGCGCCTCCTACCACTGGGGTGGTGATACATCCGTGTATTGGAACACAACCACAAATATACAAGGCTTGCCTTGTTTTTGGCCTGGCCCAAGGCAAGGCAAGGCAAGGTTTTGGTCAGAAACGTGAAGGCCATAACTTTCTCATTTCTCCATGGATTGGGACAAAATTTATATGCATCTGGCCTAGAATTTCAAAAGGAATCCAATGGTGGTGGTAGTTTTTTCAAATCATGTTCCTATTGAAAAACCCGATAGTGGTTTTGAAATAGGCGATGATTTGCATTTTCTGTGCTATCCCTTGTTGCAGGCGTGAATTACATGATGAATTGGTTCAAACACAACATATATAACATGTATGAGATGTGTATGATCAGTGGACTTCAAAGCAATGTATATTTCAAAGATTTCAAGTTGTGATGCTTACCTCTTTTTGGAGTTTTTGTGCAATCTGCCAAGTACTTTGTTCCAGAAATGATTTGATGCTTTGGACACCCTCAAATGATCTCTTAGAAGCTTTTAGGATGGTTGGAATCAGCTGGAAACCTCTGGAGCAAGTTTGAGCTCTTTCTTGCAAAAGGGGCAAAAGTGGTCAAAATAACAACACTCTCAAATGGTGTTCCAGATGTGGGGAACCATTTGGGACAGTTGAAGGATGATATTTAGAGTGTGTTTGAGGTTTTATCTGGTTTTGAAAGTGACTGAATCAAGACATGGCTTGAAAAATGCACAAAAGTCCTATTTTTGAGGTTTTGAGAGGTGACTTTGAGATTTTGGTGTTACAGGTCACTTGTGAGAGTTTAGACAGCTTAGATATGACATATTGGATGTGTTTGGATCATGAGCTGTGATGGAAATTCTCTCTAACTCAAAAACTCAGAGTTACCTTGCTAAAGATGGTATTTTTGTCTAGAGAAGGAGATTTTGAGGAAAGCATTTGTTTGATGGCTTTGGTGTACTCAAACTGATCACAAATGAGCTCTATTTATAGTAGAGCAAGTTTTTTTGGGATCAATAGTGAATGGTAACTACAGCAGAGGTTTGGCCAATGTTGATAAATGATTATCCAAGTCTCCTCTAGCCATTGACTAGAGGTTAGAGCACAGAGTTGTGGTTCCCTAGTTGTTGGATCATCCTTCACTGAATTCAGTTGGAAAATGCTCAGTCCATGTCACCTTGGTGTATCCATTAAATGCCCCAAAACAAACTTGGAGTCTTGTCCCTCTTTTAGGCATTTCTAGGTTTGGCATGCTACTTTTGGTTCCAAGGACTTGGGAGGTTGACAAATCAGTGTTTGTCCCTCCTTGGTCTCCCCTTGAGGTGTTCAGATGGATAAAGTTGCTTGCCCTTTGCAAAATTTGAGAAAATCGAGCAAAATACCCAAATCTGCCCTGTTCTGACAGTTGCAGCAAGGCATATTGCCACTGTCATAACTTTTTGCTCAGATTGAGTTTGGTAAAGTTCTTGGTCATTTTGGAAAGCCCTCATATGATACAACATATGTGTGATCATAGTTTGTTTTGATACTTTTGGGATCCAAGTGAAAAATGCCCTTACTTTTTGGAAAAAGTGAAACATATTCTGACTTAGTGAAAATTTCACTAAGTGTTGGAAAAAGTAACATTTCATGTTTTCAGCCACTTTGATCCAACCATAACTCAAAATCCATAATGAATTGGAATGAGGTGTAGTTGACACTTTTGTAGAGGGCCATGAGAGCTACAAATACAGCTTTGAATGGGGAAAAATGACCTTGTGGTTTAGGAGATATGATCCTCCAAAGTTGGTACCCTAGTCACTTTGTTCCATAACTTAGAAAATTTCTAAGTTATTTATGGTTACCCCTTTTAAAAGTTATCCCACTTTTCTTGATTTTTCTTGATGAATGATGATTAAAATCACAAATTAACATCATTTTAGGGTTAAGGTACCATAATTGATCTAAAAATCAAAAATTCAAACTTTGACTTTTTGGCACAGTTGACTTTTTAAAAGATGAATTCTAAACTATGCGATCCTCTATGAAATCAAGTCCTTGACCTAAATAAAACTTGATAGATGGATTCCATAGGTGTTATAGGGTGTGTTGACTTATGTCCCAAGGTTTGGGAGCAGGCCTGGGTCAAAAGTCAAAGACACAGTTGACTTTTCCCGCGAAACCCTAACTGTGGTTCAGACGAAATTGAAGCTTGTTGATCAAGTTTCTTGGATCAATCCATTGTTGTAAATGGATCAATGTAGTGTATTGGAGATCCTCAAATCATGTCTTGAGGTCTTGGCTCATGTTTTGTCCCAAAAATCAACTTAGGGGTGAATTAGGTCAAGAAACCCTAATTACTGATTTTTGATGAATGCATCCCCTGAGGCTAAATTGACTTGATGATTGGGTTCATGAGGTACCTTGGAGCATCTTGGGTTATGCTTTGAAGCATTGGCTCATGCCCAGAGGAAAATCTCCATCAGGAGGCCCTAGTCCACCAAAACCCTAATTTGGTGACACTGGCGATCTTAAGGCTTGATCCACTTGGAATGCTGCAACCTTGTGCTTGATTCTTGATGTGGGAGTCCTCTTGATCCTTTGTGGATGTTTGAGAGGTTTAGACAAGTTGAATATCATGTCCTTTCTTGATTGATCCTTTGTCTAAAGGCTTTGAGAGGGCTTGAAACCCTAATTCTTTGTTGTAGTGAATGTTCACCCATCTTTGGGGAGATTAACGAGTATGAAAGGTCATCCATATTGTGATGATGGTTTTCACAATGATGGAAATCTTGGTGGTCAAAATTTGGGGTATGACAGATGCCCCTATTTAATCTTCTTGGACCCGAAGGTTTGAATGGCGAAGGTATTCGGGCATTCGGGGTACAAGAGGATTAAATATCGGAATACCCAAAATTTTGACAGTGGTTATGAGCGGCAGTTTGCTCATTCATCTTCTTTCGCTAAGCAATGATGCTTATAAAAGGTAGAAACTTCCCCTCGATCCTGATCTTCAGTCAAGGAACTAGTCTCGATTTCTGATATAAACTTCCCCTCAATCCTGGTCTCCTACCAAGGAACTGGTCTTAGTTTCAGAAATAAACTTCCCCTCGATCCTGGTTTCCAGCCAAGGAACTGGTCTCAGTTTCTGATATAAACTTCCCCTCGATCTTGGTTTCCTACCAAGGAACTGGTCTCAGTTTCTGATGTAAACTTCCCCTCGATCCTGGTTTCTTACCAAGGAACTGGTCTCAGTTTCTGATGCAAACTTCCCCATGATCCTGGTTTCTTACCAAGGAACTGGTCTAAGTTTCTGAAATTAACTTCCCCACGGTCCTGGTTTCCTACCAAGGAACTGGTCTTAGTTTCTTTTCTCAATAAACTTGCTTGACAAGGGACGCTACTCGTAGCGGTTTTCCTCAAACTTCTCGCCGGATTTTCCTGGGGAGATGCCATTTGACGGAACAAATTTTGATGTCAGACTTGCTGGGAACCCCATCAGTCTGAGCTATAGAGGTACACAAACTTCTCTGTTTGGAGACACTATTTGTCGACTTTACTGGGGAAAACGAGTCTCTTGAGAGACTGCTTCCGCTTGGGGATATTACATCATACTTTTCTCGAGGTCTTCTCAGAGAAATGCCATACGAAGTATCCCAATTTTGAGGTGTTGATGACTTCATTAACATTCACTTTCTGGAGGGAAGAACCCATGTGTTGCTGAGAGTCTTTAGTCGTGAGGCTTTCTCTGGGGATTTTCCTTAATCCGGGAAAGCGAAGACATCATCTTCAATGGTGAAGAGTGACGTTTGTCGAAGGTTTTCTTGCCTTTTCAGAGGTTCAAGTTATCAAAGTGGTCAAATACCAGCTTTAATCCAAAAATAAACCTGGAGAGAGATTACTTAGATAATTCACTTCTTGACGAGGAACGAACTGACAACTCAATTGACAAGATGACTTTTATTACTAGGGGATAAGACCGACTAGAGTGATAGTGATGTGATATGAATATGTATGTAAATTAATAATGCATGATGTATGTATGTTTATGCTGACAAAACTGACACAACATACAGACTAATAGATGAACATGACTGGATACTCGGCCACAGTGGGAGATGAAAAGTATCACTGGTTCAAGATAGCAATTCTGGCTTGCTTAGGAGAGATAGTCCCTGCGGGGAAAACCGTTAGTCGGGCTTAGGAGATAAGAACTCTGTCGGGGATGTCAGATGAAACATGGTATCTGATACGGTTGATCCTTCATTTGGGCGTACTGGCTTAGAAGGAGTACTTTGATTCTGCACTTTGAGGTTCGATTACTTCTGGAGAAGCGATCGATGTTCTTTCATTGTTCAACAGTCAAAAGAAATTGCCATCTTTATTTTAAAAGGAGAAAAAGTTTGACAAGTAAATTCATTTTTGTTTTATTTCAAGAATCATTGATCATGTTAAAAACATCGTTCTGTAAAGCTAAAACAAATAAGAATTGCAAACAAAAGCACTAGGGCTCAAATTTTATTGATAGGATGGAAATCAGTCAAGCGCGTGATTCCATGGAGTATATTCAAAGTTAGAAAATGGTAATTTACAGGGAAAAGGGCTACATTGAAACATAACGACCGCTATCCTTCTACCAACTTTGAATTCTAGGTATCCTGAGTCTCTGTTGAAGATGACCTTGATCGAGATTTCTGACGGATGGTGTAACTGCTGCTGAGGGATTTTCCCCTTTGTTGGACGTAGTTACTTGCCATTATCCCTAACTTTTGCCTGGATTGTACTTTGACGTTTCCAATCCACTGGGATGATTTTTGATTATGTCTCTAATTTTTGCCTGGACCACCCTTTCGAGTTTTCAATCCACCGAGACGTTTTTTTTTATTTAGGCGAAGTATTTCTTGACTACATCAACATTTGTGGGTTCGGAAAATTCCTCTCCGTCCATGGTTGCGAGTCTCAAGGCGCCACCTGAGAAAGCTTTCTTGACCACATATGGGCCGTCATAGTTCGGAGTCTATTTGCCCCGAGAATCAGTGAGAAATGATTGTATCTTCTTGAGCACGAGGTCTCCTTTCCTGAAGACGCAAGGTCGGACCTTTTTGTCGAACGCCTTCTTCATCCTTTGCTAATAAAACTTACCATGGCATAGAGCCGTTATTCGCTTTTCCTCGATTAGGTTTAATTCGTCGTGTCGACTTTGACACCATTCAGCCTCGGTTAGCTTAGCTTCCATCAATACCCGGATTGATGGGATCTCTACTTCTATGGGGAGCACTGCTTCCGTGCCATATACTAGAGAAAAAGGGGTTGCCCCTGTTGAAGTGCGGACAGATGTGCGATAACCGTGCAGAGCAAAGGGTTGCATCTCGTGCCAGTCTTTGTAGGGGATCAATCCTGATTGGTACGTGTTCTAATCACCTTTGATCTGATGGATAACCAGGGCTGAGTCGCCATAAACATCCAAGTTCTTGATCCTTAAGTCGATCGTTTCTTCGAGACCCATGATACAAGCTTCATATTCGGCCTCGTTGTTTGTACACTTGAATGTCAGCCGGGCGGTGAAAGGAATGTAGGTACCATGAGGTGTTATGATGATTTCCCCAATTCCGTTTCCATAATGATTGACAGCTCCGTCAAAGATTAGTCCCCATTGGGAACCTGTTTCTGGCCTTTCACTAGGTAGTGGTTCATCGCAATCTTTCATTTTTAGATACATGACATCTTCATCCGGGAAGTCAAATCCGACTGATTCTTGATCATCAATCGGTTGATGAGCCAAATGATCGGCTAAAATACTTCCTTTAACAGCTTTCTGAACGTGATATTCTATGTCATATTCTGATAACAACATCTGCCAACGGGCTATCATTCCCGTGAGAGCAGGCTTTTCAAAGATGTACTTGATCGGATCCATTTCTGAGATTAACCAAGTAGTGTGGCAAATCATGTACTGGCGAAGACGTTTGGCTGCCCAAGCCAGAGCACAGCAAGTTTTCTCAAGCATCGTGTACCGAGTTTCACACTCGGTGAATTTCTTGCTCAAATAGTAGATGGCAGACTCTTTCCTGTTTATTTCGTCTTGTTGGCCAAGTACACAACCCATTGAGTCTTCCAAGACTGTTAAATAGATGATCAATGGTCTTCCTTCCACTGGAGGTGATAGAATCGGTGGGTTCAACGGGTGTTTCTTGATATTGTCGAAGGCGGTTTGGCAGTCTTCGGTCCAAACACAGTCCTGATTCTTTTTGAGTAATTTGAAGATCGGCGCGCATGTCGCGGTCATGAGGAATATAAATCTGGAAATGTAGTTCAAACGTCCCAGGAATCCCCTGACTTGTTTTTCAGTCCTTGGAGAAGACGTCTCTTGAATGGCCTTGACCTTGTCAGGATCAACCTCAATCCCTTTCTGGCTGAGGATGAACCCTAGCAATCTCCCTAAACGGACACTAAAGGTACATTTGTTGGGATTCAAACGGAGTTTGAATTTTCTTAGACGTTCGAACAGTTTTGACAGATGGGTCACATGCTCCTCCTCTGTTTTAGATTTTACGATCATATCATCGACATATACCTCGATTTCCTTGTGTATCATGTCATGAAACAGAGTACTCATGGCCCTTTGGTAGGTTGCCCCGGCGTTCTTCAAACCGAACGGCATTACCTTGTAACAAAAGGTGCCCCATGGGGTGATAAAGGAAGTTTTCTCCATGTCTTTCGGCGCCATTTTTATCTGATTATAGCCCGAGAATCCATCCATAAAGGAGAATACTTTGAACTTGGTTGTACAGTCTACCAGCATGTCAATGTGCGGTAAGGGAAAGTCATCCTTCAGACTGGCTTTGTTCAGATCCCTGTAGTCTACACACATTCTGACTTTTCTGTCCTTTTTCGGAACTGCCACTATGTTGGCTAGCCATTGAGGATATTCTGATGTGGCGAGGAAACCTGCGTCGATTTGTTTCTGTACCTCCTCTTTGATTTTGATGGCCATGTCCGGATGAGTCCGTCTCAACCTTTGTTTTACTGGCGGACATTCTGATCTTAACGGTAGATGATGTTCCACGATGTGTGTATTAAGATTTCTTTGACAGTCGGACTGAGCAGTGCCCCAATCTTGACCTCTTTTCTCTCTTCTTCTGAACCCAAGTTAACCGTTTCCAACGAATCTTTGTGAGGTTCAATGGACCTTTCCTCTTGTCTGAGTAATCGGGAGATCTCTTCTGGAATTTCTACGTCCTATTCTTCTTCAGCCTCAAATACCGGGAACTCAAAGTTGGGAGAAGGCATTTGATCGCGTGTTTCAACAGGTTTAAAATAAGTAGTCTGCAAGACGTGATGATTTGTGTTTAGAAAAGGCAGAGAGAATGCAAGAGTGTGTGAAGTGTATTTTCTGAAAAATGCTTGTTTTTATTATTAGAGTTTTTTTTAAGGATTACCATTTTCTAGAAAAGCAAAAAGCGAATACATCAATAGATGCGGAAATTACAGAACGACGTTGTTTTATTTAGGATCAGTCGACTCTTGAAACTACAACCCTATAAAACAAAACTCAGTCGCTTTGGGCAAAGCGAAGAGGGACATTTATAGAAAGTGAGCCCTATCAAAACATCTGTTTCACTTGGGCAGGGTGAAAGGTTAAAGTAAAGACGATAATTACTTAGACTTATGGACGACTTTCGTAACGTTGACTGCAACCCATTGGAGACGAACTCCTCGGTGAATCACAAAGTCTGGTACCTTCTTTCTTGGCTTGTCCTCAGAAATGATGCTGATTTCTGGCGGAGCAGGATCGTTGGAATCTCTCTCCCAGGCAGAGTTGTCGTAGGAGGATTCCTCAGTTGTATTTTGCATAGTATTCATACTCTAAGGTATATCTCCCCATCCAGTTGGCTGGATGTCTTCAAGCCTGAAACGAGAGCTTTCAGGAGTGGTGTATTTGACCATAAAGTCGTATTTGCCACTCGGTTGTCCCAGGGTGTCCCACACTTCTTTGGAATTGCAGGAATCAAATCTTTCAATGACATTGACCTCGGGAAAAGTGGAGTTGATGAATTCTAGTCCTGCGAACTTTGCAAATTCATCGTTGTGCTGAGCGTTTTCAGAATACCCTGAGTGTTGATCCGATGACATGGTTGGGACACATGTATTCTTTTCGAGGATACTTAACTGATTTTCATTGTTCGGCTGATTCTCTTGCCCCGAGTCTCCTGGGTATGGCTGCCATATAGGCAGGTCATCCATCGGGCCATAATAGTCGTGGTCAAAGCTGTATTTCATCGGAGTGTCTTCCTCTAATGAGTTGGGTGGAGCACGACATCCTTCCAAATCATAATCTCCGTATATCATTTTGACGTCTGACCTTGGTATAAATCTCGGGCTCTGTGCAGGAAAGTAGAAGGGAGTATGCGTTTCGTCCTGCGACATATAACCGTCCTCGTTGAGATAGGATTTCCATTCTTCCTCTGTATCGAAGGAATCACCCTCGTTGATGGTATGTACTTCTTGAGACACTGGGTGAAGGAAACCTCCACTGTGAAAGAAATCCTGAATGGGATGAAGACCTTCATCATTAGCAGCAGTCCGAGTATAGGTCGAGGAAAACCCAAGGCCTTTCTTTTTCTTATTGTCAGTAGGGATGACAAGTTGTCCCCATCCTGTTGTATTGGTACTTTCGACTGCTTTGAGAGCATCTTTTTATGATGAAATCGATGTTCCTCTTTCGGGTTGATTGTCGTTGTGTAGCGAAAGCGCTTGGAACTGGGTTTTGATTACCTCTTTTGGTTCTACAACAGTGGATGACGATAAGTTACTCACGAGCAAGGCTTGCTCTCCATAGACTGTGATGAGTTGGTCGTTCTTGACGAACTTCAGCTTTTGGGGAAGTGTCGAAGTGACTGCCCCAGCCTGATGTATCCAAGGTCTTCCCAACAAATAGCTGTATGTTTCTCGGATGTCCATGACCTGGAAAGTGACTTGAAAAGTGTGAGGACCGATAGTTATGGGAAGGTTGACTTCGTCGATAACTGTTTTGCGGGATCCATCGAATGGTTTGACGGTGACATCACTGGTCCTCGTCGGAGATCCTTTAAATGATAGTCGCATTAAAGTAGACTTCGGCATAATATTCAGGGCTGACCCTGTGTCTACCAGTACGTTGGCTAAAGCATCGTCCTGGCAGTTGACTGTGATATTGAGTGCCATGTTGTGACGGCGGCCCTCTTCCGGCAGTTCCTCGTCACTAAATCCCAAGTTGTTGCAGGAAGTGATGTTAGAGACGATGCTATCGAACTGTCTGATTGTTACATCCTGTTCCACAAAGGCTTGCTCTAAGACTTTCTATAGAGCTTCCCTGTGAGCTTCTTAACTGAGTAAAAGAGATAGTACCGAGATTTTTGAAGGAGTTTGCAATAGTTGATCAACAATGTTGTATTCACTCCTTTGGATGAGCTTCAGCATCTCATCCTCATTTTTCGAAAGGTCCGGATCACTGGATTAACCGACTGGTTGGTCAGGAAATTCGGTTTGAGGTTCCTTTTCTTTGGAAGGTTCTCCAACTCCTCGGTTGAAGATTCGACTTCTCCGTGTTACTCGACTGATGTCTGCAATGTTCACGACGGAGGGTAATGGAATTTCTTTTCCATTTTCAATTGTTGTCGCACTGTACTTGTAAGGGATAGCCTTAGTTGATTCATACAGTAATGGTCCCGGCAGATAGATAACTACGGGAGCCTTCTAATTTTTCTGACCATTGTAAGTAATTTCAATCGGTTCCAGGTTAGGAACTTTTGAGTCATCAACTAGAGGGATGATGGCACAAACATATTTGTTCCTCTGATGATCAGAGATTATGACAACGTCCTTGATTTGATCAGCGAAGTAGTCCGGCGTCCAGTTGATTGACCCAGAACTTGGACATGGTTGAATCTCTTTGTGATCCAACTGACTTTGAAGAGCTGCCTGCACGAGGTAGCATCCTTGATTATTCTCCGAGCAGACTCTACAGCGTTCATAGTTGTGCGGTGGCACCTGGCCACATCCGCATTGGATGCAGTGTAACCTCACTAGATCCGTCTCCATAGATTGAACATCCTGACTTTGACGTGTCGTAGGGTTCCCGTTTGTCACACTGATTTGTTGCGAGTCTTCGTCTAGATAGATCGGAAGCCACCAATGGTTTAACAAGTGTTGTAAAGTTCTTTGAACGAGAGCACATCCTTGGTCACTCTCACGACATCCTTCACAACTCAGAGAATTATGTGAAGTGAGAAAACCAAGTTGGACTTGCTTGGCGTGCAACTCCACCAGGCTGGTATTCATTAAACGAATATCGAAAATTTGAATCATGTTGATCTGATAAGGATATTTATCATGATAGTCCTGGATCCATCCAAGATCCATCTGACGCTGGAGGACCTCGTGTATGAAAGAGCATCCCTGATTATTTACCGAGCAAGTCAGACAGGAATTGTAATCGTGCCGCGGCAGATTATGATATTGGCTTTGCCTTGAGTGTATTGCCACCAAGTTGACCTTCATTGCCAGAATGTTGTGATTCTGAATGATGTTGGAATTCGTGTAAGTCATGTTGACTCCACGAACTCGGTGCTCTTGGATCCATCCGAGATTTAACTGTTCCTGTAGAGCTTATTGCACCACAGAACATCCTTGATTGTCTTTAGAGCAGATATCACACTGGTGATAATTATGAGGTGGCACATGGCCGTATCCGCTCTGTCTACAATGCATCTTAACCAAGTTGGCCCTTAATAAGAGTACCTCATGAATTTGATAGATGTTGTTAGACTCTCCCTCTATCAAATTGACTGTAGCTTTTTCATGTTGAGGCAGCGGGTTCGTGAGAACATTAAGATTTGTATCCTTGAAGGATAAGACCTCGCTCCTAACAAGCTTTTGCACATCAGATTTGAAACTGAGACAGTTTTCTATGTTATGCCCTGGTGCTCCTTGATGGTAAGGACAAGTCTGATCCGTTTTGAACCAAAAAGGCGGATTTTCCGGTATTGCGATAGGAGCCTTGGTCTGGACGTGCCCTTTGACCAGTAGTAATGGAAATAGCTCTGCGTACAACATTGGTATAGGGTCGAACCCTGGTGGTCGCCTTGTACGGTTGTTGTTGTACGGAGGAGGAGCCTGCTGAAGAGGCTATTGTGTCCTTTGCTGAAATTGCTGTTGATTTTGATGGCTTTGAGCAACCTGAGGTTGATACGTAGGAACAAGCGCAGGGTTGATAGCAGGAGTTACAGCTGCTACTGGTTGGTATCGTCGCCTTTTTTCTTAGGGAGAGCACTGCCGTATCGTTTTGTACTACTTGATGATTCGGCATCTTTGACCAGACATCCCTCTCGAACGACTTCCTCGAGACGAACCCCCATACCGACCATTTCGGTGAAGTCACTGGGCGCACTGGCGACCATTCTGTCGTAGTAAAATGAGCTCAAGGTCTTTAAGAAAATCTTTGTCATCTCTTTTTCCTCAAGAGGTGGACAAATTTGAGTGGCAAATTCGCGCCATCTCTGAGCGTATTCCTTAAGGGTCTCCTTGTCCTTCTGCGACATAGCTCTGAGTTGATCTCTATCCGGTGCCATGTCCAGGTTATATTTGTACTGTTGCACGAAGGCAGCGCCAGGATCTCTGAAAGTGGCAATCTTAGTGCTGTTTAATCCCATGTACCATTTGAGTGCGACACCGGTTAAACTATCCTGGAAATAGTGGATCAATAGTTCTTGGTTCTTTGTTTGAGCTGACATTCGCCGAGAATACATCACCAAATGGCTTTGAGGGCAAGAGTTACCCTTGTACTTTTCAAAATCGGGTACTTGGAATTTGTGTGGAACTTTCACATTGGGGACCAAACAAAGGTCTGCGGCGTCCTTTCCAAATAAATCCAGATCATGAAGGACTTGCAGTTCCTTTTGCATTTCCAGGAACTGTTCCTGGAACTCATCTATTCTATCGAACATACTTTCCTTTCTACCAGAAGGTATCTGTGGAATCTGTTCTTCTGGGACAGTGTGCACCACGGGTGGTGGTACAGTCATTACGGTCGTGAATCTTGGCGCTTCCCGAAGTTTGTAACCTTTAGGAGTTGTTGTCATGCCCCTGGAATCTTCGCTTTCCTAAAGTTTGTAACCTTCAGGCCCAGTGGTTTCTGCTGCAGTTCCTGGATCTTCAGTGATCGGCGGAACATATCCTTCCGGGATATAGTCGAGTGGCATGCCCCAGGGACGATCTTTCAATATGTTATACCTAGGATCATACTTCTCCCCTATGGGCGTTGATGTGATTTCTGAGATCACAGTCCTTTGTTGTTGCGTTTGAGCTTCTGCCAAAGCTTGCATGTCACTGTGAAGCTTTCTCAGATCCTCTTTCAGAGTGTCGATCTCTTCTCTCAACTCTCTGTTTTCTTCCTCAAGATCATTCATTTTCTTTTGTTGATTGGCCCGATTATTGTACGAATGAGACAGTTTGACTCTAGAATCGAGACACAAATGTGAGATTCGTAGGGAAGAAGAATGCGCTTATGTGAGAATGATGAATGATATGCAATGATATTTATGTATATATTTTTTGTTTAATCAAAGTAAACGTCGACAATTGGATTGTAAATATCATTCAGTGGGGAAACCCCATTTTATTGAATTCAAAAATTGTGGAAATGGGAATACAGTATTTTACAAAGTGCTGTAAAAGAAAAGTCTAGGCTAATGTATCCTGAGTTCTCTCTGAGGGGAGCTCAAGTGCTGGTTCTGGTGCTTTCCTTTTCTTTGGTCGGGGCTCTTGGGCCGTTGTCGGGTTGTCATTCCTTTGCTAAGTGAAAGGAGCGAGTAAACTCCTTTGGTCATCTTAATTATCTACAACATGTTGCTCTAAAATCTTGATCAGAGCATCCTTTTCCTTTAACAATTGCTGCATCTTGTTACACTCCACATTGAGAATACGGTACTTGTTCTTCCAAGACTTTCTCTCATGTTGAACTTTGTTGAGAGTAACCTGCAGTTTTTCCGTATCAGACATAAAGTACATGACAGATTCCTTTGGCGGAAGAATCCCGTGACGAGGGTAAGGTATCTTCAGCTTGAGAGCTCTAATTTGTACCCAGTGGAGATAAGGTTCCACCGAGACACAATCTGGTTTTCCCAGAGACTCTCGTCCTTTCTTATGAACATGCTTCCAAGCGTGCACTATTTCTGTCTTTAGTGCCCTGTCATTTTCTCCTTCCTTGAAGAAAATACCTTCCAGATGAACATTACGCGGGACATGTCTCATCGGGTATCCAAATTGACGACGGACTAAAACTGGATGATAATTGATTCCTCCTTTAGTTCCTATGAAGGGTACATTAGGGAAATTTCCACAATGGTCAATGATCCTGATCCCGTCATAGATGCGATTGTACCAATCGATGTCAGAGTTGGTAAGAGACATGATTCTCTGCGACCAACCTAAGGCACTCTTATGATCCCAAAATGCAGCAGACTTGGGCAAATGGGTAGTGAACCATTTATATAGCAGGGGTACACAGCATGTGATCATTCCTCCGTTGTACAAATTCCTTAGGTGTACAGAATGATAAGCATCTGCGAGCAAGGTTGGTACAGGGTTTCCAATGAGAAAAACCTTAATGGCGTTGATATCAACGAAGTTATCAATGTTGGGAAACAAAAATAACCCGTAGGTGAGCAGAACAAAGACGCTTTCGAACGCAGTCACGTTCCCTATACTAGCGAAGTATAGAGCCTTCTTTACCAGGAACTTGGCTGGTAAACCTGGGATTCCACCCTTAGTGGTCATGTGAGTCCTGACTTCTGACTCGTCCAAATAAATTTCTCTTGCAATGGTTTGATCCTTTAGAATTTCTTCCAGTCCAGAAAAGGGAGCTCGATCAGTAATGGGTAAATCAGTCAGGTGAGAATATTCCTCCAATGTTGGTGCTAGCTGGTAATCCGGGAATGTGAAACAATGATAAACCGGATCATAGAACTGAATGAGCGTAGCCAGGATTCCCTCAATTACATGGACCCTTAGTAGAGACAGTAGACCTCTGTATTTGGCTCTGAAAGCATCAGGGTTGGTGATCATCATTGCCAACCCTCTCAAATCCTCTAATTTTGGAACCTTGAAGGTATACTTGTGAGTCTTCCTTCTACCGAAATCCATTAGCGCAATCTTTCTCTCTCTCTGACATTTGCAATCATGGTCTTAGTTTAATTTGAAAAAGAGAGACTAGAAGAGAAGATTTTCTTTATTTAATGTTTTTTAAATGAATGTATGAATGCGGCACACAAAAACAGAAAAAATATGGGGTCAAAGGGTCGGTGTCACGAAGTCAAGGCTCTACCCATCCCCAAAGGTTTATATTGGTGATTTTTTGTACCTGTCCTCAAAATCACTGACCCCTCTTGGGATAACTACAACAAGCGGATCGCCAGCGAGTTGTAGTGTCTTAGAGTAATCTCAAATGAGGGTAGTATCGCGTGACAACTATTTCCGATAGCTTCCGCACTACAAAATGGTTTAATTCTACTAAAACCTCAGCTTCTCAGATAACCCAATCGACCACACTCCTTTCAACAACCGAAGTCGTATAGGCAATGCATCTGCAAAGGGAGTCTCCACTGAGTTTGATGGTCGACCGGGGACTCTTAGCTGGGATTCACTCCCCGTAAGATTACCCGTATTGCCATCACCTATCTTAGGTGTATACTCAATCTTTCCACATGCGGCATCACACGCATTCCCATTAGCAGAAAAATAAACATATATATCAATTAGGAAAAGCAGTATATATATATTTGTCCTAACATCCTAAACCTTTTAAGAGCTATAAATCCTATGATCCTAACAGAAAATGGCTCCCTGGCAGAGTCGCCATTCTGTGGCACCATCCCAACTTTAAAGGTTTCGACCTAAGATCCTAGTGATGACAAATCCTAGCAATAATACTGGTCCCCAATGAAGTCTTGTGAACTCAAAGGTTCACCCTGAGAGAAGCAAGATCGAATGCCTCCCACTGTGGTTGCCATTCTTCTGTAGCACGGTTTTTGTGGTTTCGAATCACTATCGCTTTGGTACTACTGTTCGATTCAATTTTTACCCTATTGAGCTGATTAAGGAAGGGAAATAGATGTCTCCAATTAACCCTGCTTGCATACCGAGGTTAAACAGTCAAAACTATTGGGTTACAGATGCTATCAAAAGGTGGGTCTCTCTCTGGGTTATTTGTTTTAAGAACGCAAGTGTCGGAATCGTTTAGGGGACTTTTGGTTAGGATACTACACTAGATTCATTGATGTATGGGGGTACCGAATTTGGAGTATTTGATTAGTGTGCTCGCTAAGATTCTGTAATCTTATGCCTACGTATTCCCGTTTAATGACACAGGGAAATCAGAGTGATCGTAGTTCCTCCTATTCTAAGGGAGGAAAAAGGTGTTTCGGTGTCTTGTTCAAAGCCCAAGATTGAAGCTAAAAGGTGATTTGTATCCGGTTCAAAGCCCAAGATATGAAGCTAAAGGGGTCCTAACTGAGAGGGAATTTGTCATCTCTAACGAGGAGTCGTTGATGTTTGTATGTTGTGAGCAAGGCATGTTTTGATGCTAAAAGGTTGATTGACTCAACCAGGGATTTCCTTATACAATGCCTAAGAGGAGGCTGAAAGTTTGACTCTTCCGGGGAAAAATGTTCTTTCTGTCTTGTACAAAGCCCAAGATTGAGGCAGAAAGGGTTCACTCAAAAGAGTGTTTTTGTCTCTCGTACGAAGCCCGAGATGGAGGCTGAAAGGATTTGAATCAACAAGAGAGTCTTTTATACTCAACAAGAGAGTGATTTTCTGTCTCGTACGAAGCCCGAGATTAGAGGCTAAAAGGGTTTGACTCAACAAGAGAGTCTTTTATACTCAACAAGAGAGTGTTTTATATGTGTCTTGTACAAAGCCCAAGACGGAGGCTAAAGGGTGACTCAACAAGAGAATCTTTTATACTCAACAAGAGAGGGTTTTTATGTGTGTCTTGTACGAAGCCCAAGATGGAGGCTAAAGAGTGACTCAACAAGAGAATCTTTTATACTCAACAAGAGAGTGTTTTGCTGTCTCGTACGAAGCCCGAGATTGAGGCTAAACGGGAGGTTGACTCAACAAGAGAGTCTGAAAAGGTTGGCTCCGTTTGAGAAGAATTATTGTACAAAGCCCAAGAGAAGGCTATGTTACTGCTGAGGATTATTGAAATCCCTAGGCAGGTCCAAGTAGAGCGCTCTCCTGAGAGAGGCTGGGTTTCTTCCTATGTTTAGAAGGGAACTTGAGAATGTCTTCGAAACTCAAGGGGATTAGACTGTCCAAGTCTAGAGTTTTATCTTCTGTACTATGCCTAAGAGGTACGTTTACGGGAGAAAGATCTAGACTCCTTTGAAAGACTGCTCTATTAAGATGACTAATTTATGTTCCTATACCTTTAGGAGGTCGTTGGGACAATTTGTACGAAGCCCAAGAGAAGGCGGGACAAAACTTTTAAGAAGCCGAAGGGACAATTTGTGCGAAGCCCAAGAGGAGGCTATCTTCGCTGAGGAAGAATCATTATACGAAGCCTAAGAGGAGGCTGTGAAAACTTCTAAGAAGCCGAAGGGTCCTTGTACAATGCCCAAGAAGAGGCGGGGATGCTTTTAAGAAGCCTGTGGGTCCTAAGCCGGGAAAGTTCAAGAAATGCTATTCATAGAGAATATATCATTTAGTGAGAGTTTTGGGTTTGAGGAACTCTAGAGATGCCATTAACTAAAAATAGATCAACTCTGGGGAGTAGAATTCCTTTGACAATTTCTAGGGTTACAGTCTGAGAAAAGATTCACCGAGAATACTGCCTTTCTCTTTGTTCCATATTGTTTAACCCCAAGAGGAGGGAAGACTGTATCTGGAATCCTATGGGGATCTGGTTTTGTTTGTATTTAAGAGTGACCAACGAGGCTTTACCTAGTGCTAGACGTTGTTGCCGGGGAAACTCTAAATAACTATACTAGTATTACACAGTGGATATGTGACAAGCATATAAAAGGATGTGAAGGAAGACTTACAGTGAAATAGCCCCACAATACAGTTATATATATATGAAAGCGGATAAACACTTACTCGGTTGTAGAGCTTCCATGCTGTTTTGCTAGTTGTTCAACAAAGAAAGTTTGTAAACAACAGTATATTTCAAAATCAAAGGAGAAAGTACTTTGAAAAGAAATTGGGGCTTACAGCTCAAAGAGAGGCCTAAGGTTTTAACAGTGATTGCACTGTTGTTTTGAATTTGTACAGGGACTTATACAAGTGACTGAGGCCCAAGAAAGGTTTTGTGTACAAAGGGATGGGTCTTATACTCTATAAGAGGCCCAAAAGTGCTTGAAAATGAATAAAGACGGGTCTTATGACTCAAGGAGAAGCCCATGGGTTTTTGTTAAAAAGGTGACGATCGCGCCGAACTTTTTGACGGTATCGAGACTTATACAATACACTGAGTCCCAAGAAAGGTTTATTCACAGAGGGGTGGGACTTACACCCTCTCAAGAGGCCCAAATGGTTTTGAAAAAAGGTTTGTTAGGGTGAAAATCAACAAAACCCTAATTTCATCATTTTTTAAAGTATTTATTCAAAGAAAATTAATTAAAATGATAAAAATACCAAATAAGTTCTAATAACCAACTTATGATTTTTGGTTAAGGTTTGAAAAATGAAGTTTTAATCACAAGATGAATTAAAGCTCATTTGGTTTTGATTTTTCAAGGTGAATATTCATTTTAAAATGTTTAAAAACAAAAAAAAAATGAATTTATTCACAAAAATATTAACCATATTAAATAATTTATACAAATATGATTTTTTTTGTGGAATAAAATATTTTAACATTTTTTTGATTTTTTGCAAAAAGAACCAATAAAAAATAATTAAAATTGAGTGAGTTATTAAGTTTTCAAATCATTAAAAATAATATGAAAAATAACAAAAAATAGGAAAAAGTGGTAAAAAGAGGATCTGGGGCGAGGGGGATTCGAACCCCAAACCTCTTGTGTGCAGTGCGCGCCTCCTACCACTGGGGTGGTGATACATCCGTGTATTGGAACACAACCACAAATATACAAGGCTTGCCTTGTTTTTGGCCTGGCCCAAGGCAAGGCAATGCAAGATTTTGGTCAGAAACATGAAGGCCATAACTTTCTCATTTCTCCATGGATTGGGACAAAATTTATATGCACCTGGCCTAGAATTTCACAAGGAATCCAATGGTGGTGGTTGTTTTTTCAGATCATGCTCCTATTGAAAACCCCGATAGTGGTTTTGAAATAGGCAATGATTTGTATTTTCTGTGCTATCCCTTGTCGCAGGCATGAATTACATGATGAATTGGTTCAAACACAACATATATAACATGTATGAGATATGTATGATCAGTGGACTTCAAAGCAATGCATATTTCAAAGAGTTCAAGTTGTGATGCTTACCTCTTTTTGGAGTTTTTGTGCAATCTGCCAAGTACTTTGTTCCAGAAATGATTTGATGCTTTGGACACCCTCAAATGATCTCTTAGAAGCTTTTAGGATGGTTGGAATCAGCTGGAAACCTCTGGAGCAAGTTTGAGTTCTTTCTTGCAAAAGGGGAAAAAGTTGCCAAAATAGCAACTCTCTCAAATGGTGTTCCAGATGTGGGGAACCATTTGGGACAATTGAAGGATGATATTTGGAGTGTGTTTGAGGTTTTATCTGGTTTTGAAAGTGACTGAATCAAGACATGGCTTGAAAAATGCACAAAAGTCCTATTTTTGAGGTTTTGAGAGGTGACTTTGAGATTTTGGTGTTACAGGTCACTTGTGAGAGTTTGGACAGCTTAGATATGACATATTGGATGTGTTTGGATCATGAGTTGTGATGGAAATGCTCTCTAACTCAAAAACTCAGAGTTACCTTGCTAAAAAAGGTCTTTTTTCCTAGAGAAAGAGATTTTGAGGAAAACATTTGTTTGATGGCTTTGGTGTACTTAAACTGAGCACAAATGAGCTCTATTTATAGTAGAGCAAGTTTGTTTTAGGATCAATAGTGAATGGCAACTGCAGCAGAGGTTTGGCCAATGTAGATCAATGAGAATCCAAGTCTCCTCTAGCCATTGACTAGAGGTTAGAGCACAGAGTTGTGGTTCCCTAGTTGTTGGATCATCCTTGACTGAATTCAGTTGGAAAATGCTCAGTCCATGCCACCTTGGTGTATCCATTAAATGCCCCAAAACAAAATTGGAGTCTTCTCCCTCTTTTAGGCATTTCTAGGTTTGTCATGCTACTTTTGGTCCCAAGGACCTGGGAGGCTGATGGATCAGTGTTTGTCCCTCCTTGGTCTCCCCTTGAGGTGTTCAGATGGATAGAGTTGCTTGCCCTTTGCAAAATTTGAGTAAATCGAGCAAAATGCCCAAATCTGCCCTATTTTGACAATTGTAGCAAGGCATATTGCCACTGTCATAACTTCTTGCTCAGATTGAGTTTGGTGAAGTTCTTGGTCATTTTGGAAATCCCTCATATGATACAACATATGTGTGATCATAGTTTGTTTTGATACTTTTGGGATCCAAGTGAAAAATGCTCTTACTTTTTGGAAAAAGTGAAACAGATTCTGACTTAGTGAAAATTTCACTAAGTGTTGGAAAAAGTAACATTTCATGTTTACAGACATTTTGATCCAACCATAACTCAAAATCCATAATGAATTGGAATGAGGTGTAGTTGACACTTTTGTAGAGGGCCATGAGAGCTACAAATCCAGTTTTGAATGGGGAAAATGGCCTGGTGGTTTAGGAGATATGATCCTCCAAAGTTGGTACCCTAGCCACTTTGTTCCATAACTTAGAAAATTTCTAAGTTATTTATGGTTAACCCTTTTACAAGTTATCCCACTTTTCTTGATTTTTCTTGATGAATGATGATTCAAATCACAAATTAACATCATTTTAGGGTTAAGGGACCATAATTGATCAAAAAATCAAAAAGTCAAACTTTGACTTTTTGGCACAGTTGACTTTTTAACAAATGAATTCCAAACTGTCTGATCCTCTATGAAATCAAGTCCTTGACCTAAATCAAACTTGATGGATGGATTCCATAGGTGTTATAGGGTGAGTTGACTTATGTCCCGAGGTTTGGGAGCAGGTCGGGGTCAAAAGTCAAAGACACAGTTGACTTTTCCCGCGAAACCCTAATTGTGGTTCAGATGAAATTGAAGCTTGTTGATCAAGTTTCTTAGATCAATCCATTGTTGCAAATGGATCAATGTAGTGTATTGGAGATTCTCAAATCATGTCTTGAGGTCTTGGCTCATGTTTTGTCCTAAAAGTCAACTTAGGGGTGAATTAGGTCAAGAAACCCTAATTCCTGATTTTTTTATGAATGCATCCCCTGAGGCTAAATCGACTTGATGATTGGGTCCATGAGGTCCCTTGGAGTATCTTGGGTTATGCTTTGAAGCATTGGCTCATGCCCAGAGGAAAATCTCCATCTGTTGGCCCTGGTCCACCAAAACCCTAATTTGGTGACACTAGCGATCTTGAGGCTTGATCCACTTGGAATGCTGCAACCTTATGCTTGATTCTTGATGTGAGAGTCCTCTTGATCCTTTTAGGATGTTTGAGAGGTTTAGACAATTTGAAGATCATGTCCTTTCTTGATTGATCCTTTGTCTAAAGGCTCTGAGAGGGCTTGAAACCCTAATTCTTTGTTGTAGTGAATGTTCACCCCATCTTTGGGGAGATTAATGAGTATGAAAGGTCATCCATATTGTGATGATGATTTTCACAATGATGGGAATCTTTGTTGTCAAAATTTGGGGTATGACACATAGTACAAACAACCCTGCAAGAATAAATGGATCTAGGCTGGATTTAGGATCACATGATTCGTGAAGTAAACATGGCCCATGCACATCCCAAAATTGTACAGAACCACAACATTCTTGGGATGAACGTCAATTTGGTGGCGATGTATTCAAGACAAAGTCAATATTATAATCTGCCACGACACGATTACAACGCTTGTCTAATATGCTCAACAGATAATCAGGGATGCTCTTTTATACAACAGGCCCTCCAACATCAGATGGATCTCGGATGGATCCAAGACTGCCGTGAAAGAAATGAGCATCAAGTCAATATGGTTCAAATCTTTGACATACGCCTAATGAATACCATTCTAGTGGAATTACATGCTAAAGAGGCCAGACTCGGTTTTCTGGCTTCACATAAATATCAAGACTATAAAGAATGTTGTAAAGACGACCAAGGGTGTGTACTTGTACAAAGAACACTTCAACATCTGCTGGACCACTGGTGGCTTCCAATCTACCTGGATGAAGCTACGCAATGGATTAACATGACTGATGGGAATCCTGGTAGACATCAAAGTCGTGATGTCCTCTCAATGGAAATAGATCTGGTAAACATGCACTGCATACAAAGCGGGTATGGTCGGGTACCACTGAACAATTATGAGCGCTGTAGAGTATGCTCGAAAAATAACCAAGGATGTTATCTCATACGAGCAGCCCTCCAAAATCAGTTGTACCAGAAAGAGATTCGACCGTGTTCAAATTTTGGGTCGATCAACATGATACAAGACTACCGCCCTAGTCAAAACAAAAGCTCTGTCATAATCTCCGAACATGGAATAACCAAGGATGTTTGTGCCATAACTCCTCTGCTCAACGAGTCAAAAGTCTCTCTTGACAGTAGAAGAATTCTCAACCTCAAACCAATCGAGGCTGCTTACGATGGTCAAAAAAACCAGAAAGCCCTTGTGGTTATCTACCTGCTAGGTCCAATACCGTACAAGTTAGATAAGACTGTCCCTTACAAGTATGGTGCAACAACCATCGAAGACAGAAAAGAAACTCTGTTACCCTCCGTCGTGAACATTGCCAACATCAGTCGAGTTACCCGGAGCGGTCGGATCTTCAACAGAGGAGTTGGAGAACTTGTAGTGCATTTTTTGTGGTTTCGAATCATTATCGCCTTGGTACTATAGTTCGATTCATTTTTTATCCTATTGAGATGATTAAGGAAGGGAAATAGATGTCTCCAATTAACCCTGCTTGCATACTGAGGTTAAACAGTCAAAACTGTTGGTTTATAGACGCTATCAAAATAGGGGGGTCTCCCTTAGGGTTATGCGTTTAAAAACGAAAGTGTCTTGATTGGATAGGAGGCTTTTTAGTTTAGGATGCTAGGCTTGATTTTCCTTTGATTGATGTATGAAGGTACTGGACTTAGAATGTTTGATTAGTATGCTCGCTAAGATTTCACAATCTTATGCCTACGTATTCCCGTTTAGCTAAACAGGGAAATCAGAGCGATCGTAGTTCCTCCTATTCTATGGGAGGAAAGAGATGTTTTGGTCTCTTGTTCAAAGCCCAAGATTCAAGCTAAAGGTGATTTGTATCTTGTTCAAAGCCCAAGACATGAAGCTAAAGGGTTTCGAGAGAGAATTTTCATCTCTAAAGAGGAGTTGTTGATGTTTATATGCTGTGAGCAAAGCATGATTTTAATGCTAAAAGGTTGATTGACTCAACCGGGGATTTATTTATACAAATCCTAAGAGGAGGCTAGAAGTTTGACTTTTCTGGGGAAAATGTTCTTTCTTTCTTGTACAAAGCCCAAGATTGAGGGTGAAAGGGTTCACTCAACAAGAGAGTGTTTTTGTGTGTCTTGTACAAAGCCCAAGACGGAGGCTAAAAGAGGTTTGACTCAACAAGAGAGTTTTATCTATCTTGTATGAAGCCCAAGATGGAGGCTAAAAAAGGCTGATTGACTCAACAAGAGAGTCTTTTATACTCAACAAGAGAGTGTTTTATATATGTCTTGTACAAAGCCCAAGACGGAGGCTAAAAGAATGATTGACTCAACAATAGAGTCTTTTATACTCAACAAAAGAGTGATTTATTGTCTCGTACGAAGCCCGAGATTGAGGCTAAAAGGAGATTGACTCAACAAGAGAGCCTTTTATACTCAACAAGAGAGTGTTTTTATATGTCTTGTACAAAGCCCAAGACGGAGGCTAAAAGGGTGATTGACTCAACAAGAGAGTCTTTTATACTCAACAAGAGAGTGATTTGTTGTCTCGTACGAAGCTCGAGATTGAGGCTAAAAGGGGATTGACTCAACAATAGAGTCTGAAAAGGTTAACTCCGCTGGGGAGGATCTTTGTACAAAGCCCAAGAGGAGACTATCTTTCTAGCGAGGATTATTGTGATCCTGAAGCGTGTCCAAGTGTGGGGAATTCTCATGAGAGAGACCGGGTTTCTGTTGGAGAATGATCCAGAGTGATTGGTGTTTCTTCCTAAGTTTAGAAGGAACTTGAGAATGTCTTTGACACTCAAGGGGCTAAGATTGTCTAAGTCTAGAGTTTTATCTTTTGTACTATGCCCAAGAGAAGGCACAGGTATTAAGGGATGAGAATCAACCCTAAAATGGTCAGAGTTTTGACGCTGGAAAGACTGCTCTAGCAAAGGATAACTAAGTTCTGTCTTATACCTTTAAGAGGTTGTCAGGGTCCTTGTATTAAGCCCAAGAGAAGGCATGAGAACTTTTAAGAAGCCGAATGGTCCTTGTACAACACCCAAGAGGAGGCGGGGATGCTTTTAGGAAGCCTGTGGGTCCTCAAACCAAGAGAAGTTCAAGAAATGCAATTCAAAGAGAAGAGATCATTCCAGGAAAGTTCGAGAATTTGGAAGAAACTCAAGAGATTCCATTCACGGAGAAAAGATCATCTCTGGGAATTAGAGTTTCTTTGACAATTTCTAAGGGTGACAGTCTGAGAAAAGGTTCACCGAGAATACTTCCTTTCTCTTTGTTCCATATTGTTTAACCATAAGAGGAGGGAAGACTGTATCTGGAATCCTACGGGGGATCTAGTTTTGTTTGTATTTAAGAGTGACCAACGGGGCTTTACCTAGTTCTAGACGTAGTTGCCGGGGAAAACTCTAAATAACTATACTAGTATTACACAGTGGATATGTGACAGGTCTATAAAAGTATGTGAAAGAAGACTTACAGTGAAACAACCCCACAATACAGTTATATACATATGAAAGCGGTAAAGGAAAGTGGATAAACACTTACCTGTTGTAGAGCTTCCATGTTGTTTTGTTAGTTGTTCAACAAAGAAAGTTTTGATAACAACATGAATTCAAAATCAAAGGAGAAAGTGTTTTGAAAAGGTTGTTGGGGCTTACAGCTCAAGGAGAGGCCCAAATTTTAACAGTGATTGCACCGTTATTACGAATTTTTACAGGGACTTATACAATTGACTGACGCCCAAAGAGGTTTTCAGTACAAAGGGATGGGTCTTACACTCTCTCAAGAGGCCCAAAAAGGTTTTTAAGAAAAGAATGGGTCTTATAACTCAAAGTGAAGCCCAGTTGTTTTTGTTAAAAAGGCGATGATCGCACCGAGCTTTTGAAAATATACAGAGGGACTTATACAATATGTGAGGCCCAAAAGGTTTTATTTACAAAAGGGGTGGAACTTACACTCTATAAAGAGGCCCAAGGATTATTTAAAGAAAAGAAATGAGACTTACAACACGAGGGTAGGCCCAAGGTTTTCATTTTGAAATGGCGATCGCGCCGAGATTTTTTTTAACGCAGTGGGTCTTATGCAATAACTGAGGCCCAAAAATGGTTTTGGTTAAAAAGGGATTGGGTTTTACACCCTATTAGAGGCCCGAAGATGTTTGAAAAGATTTGTTAGGGTGATGGTGATCAAAACCCTAATTTTATTTCAAAAATGTATTTTAATTAAATAAAAATTCAATTAAAATGATCAAAATTATCAAACATGTGTGAGAAACAAGTTATGATCTTGGAAAATCAAGAGAGAAAAAATATTTTAAATGGTAAAAAACAAATAAAAGATTAATTCTTTGCAAAAATATCAAATATATGAAATAAATAATATTTTTGGGAAATTTTAGTAAAATAAAATATTTTAACATTTTTGTGAATTATTAAAAAATGAATCAACTCCAAATCATTAAAAACCAGAGAGAAATTAATTTTTGAATCAATTAAGTAAAATCACAAAATTCAAATATTCAAAAATTCAAAAAAGGGCGCCAAGAACACCAAGTTCTTGCCTGCGCCCTCTGTTTCTGCAGATTTACATTTTCTATCCAATCTCACTTAATACTTGATGAAATCATACAATCTACATATCAATCTGCTCGTTTTCACCTCACGATGATGTCTATGGTCTTTAATTTCATTTATTTTAAGCATGGAATAAGAAATCAAGATAAAACCCTAAAATTTGCATGAAGGCTGAGAATTTTGATACACGATTCAAACAAAGCAATTAATTGAGGGGAAACATACTATGCATGATTATGAACATTTGGCAAAAGTATTGGGAGGAAATATGCATAGATTAAGAGATGGCCAAGTTTAGGCTTAGTTGAAGGTCGTGACAGCAAGTGCAATGTGATTTTGAGTTGGGGGTGTTACAAATGAGTTGTGATGATCTGAACAGCTTCCCTACACCATATGGAGTGTGTTTGAATGCTTGGAGTTGATTGGAAATGGTTGGATCACTTCATGGCATCTCAACTGCAACTTGGATAGAACCTTGAGCAATTGGCTGGTGATTTTGAGAAATCAGTGTTCCAGTTGTGGTTTAAGTGTTTGGATCACTTCTATATGATGTTTATGAGGTGTGTGTGTGTGATTGGTTTGGTTGGAATGGCTCTCAAACTCAAAACCCGATAGTGACTTGCTTTAGAAGGAAATTTTGGAGTGAAAGAAGCGATTTTGAGGAAAGCATCAGTCTGATGGCTTTGGTGTACTTAAACTGAGCACATATGAGCTCTATTTATAGTAGATCAAGTTTGTTTTGCAAGCAATAGTGAATGGCAACTGCTGCAGAAGTTTGGCAAATGTTGATCAATAGGAAACCAAGTCTCCTCTAGCCATTGACTAGAGGTTAGAGCACAGGCCTATTGGTTCCCTAGTTCAGAGATCATCCTTGACTCATTCAGTTGGAAAAGGCTCAATTCATGCCACCTTGGTACATCCATTGAATGCTCCAAAACAAAATTGGAGTTTTGCCCCTTTGTAGGGTTTTTAGGTTTGGCATGCTACTTTTGGTTCCAAAGACTTGGGAGGCTGATGAATCAGTGTTTGTCCATCCTTGGTCTCCACCTGAGGTGTTCAGATGGATAAACTTGTTTGTCATTTGCACAAATTGGCCAAATCGAGCAAAATGCTCAAATCTGCCTTGTTATGACAGTTGCAGCATGGCATATTGCCATTATCACAACTCTTAGCTCAGATGGAATTTCATGGGGTTCTTGGCCATTTTGGAAAGCTCTCATATGATACAACATATGTGTGATCATAGTTGGTCTTGACACTTTTTGGATCCAAGTGAAAAATTCCCTTACATTTTGGAAAAAGTGAATCAGATTCTGACTTAGTGAAAATTTTACTAAGTGTTGGAAAAAGTGGCATTTTCATGTTTTTGTCATTTTGGTCCATCCATAACTCAAAATCCATGATGAATTGGAATAAGGTGTAGTTGACACTTTTAAAGTATGACATGAGAGATACAAATCCATCTTTGGATCAGCCAAAATGGTTGCTTGGATCACAAGTTATGATCCTTGGAAGTTGGTACCCTAGCCACTTTGTTCCATAACTTAGAAAATTTCTAAGTCTTTTATGGTTACCCCTTTTACAAGTTATCCCACTTTTCTTGATTTTTCTTGATGAATGATGATCCCAATCACACATTAACATCATTTTAGGGTTAAAGAACCATAATTGTGAAAAATCTCAAAAAGTCAAAGTTGACTTTTGTGCATAGTTGACTTTTTGTCAGATGAATTCCAAAAGGTGCGATCCTCTATGAAATCAAGTCCTTGACCTAAATCAAACTTGATGGAGATGTTCCATGGGTGCTATATAGTGTATTGAATCATGTCCCAAGGTTTGGGAGCATACCTGGGTCAAAAGTCAAAGGTACAGTTGACTTTTTCCTCAAAACCCTAACTGTGGTCCAGATGAAATTGAAACTTGTTGATTAAGCTTCTTGAATCAATTCATTGGTACAAATGGATCAATATAGTGTGTTAGAGATACTCAAATCATGTCTTGAGGCCTTGGCTCATGTTTTGTCCCAAAAGTCAACTTAGGGGTGAATTAGGTCAAGAAACCCTAATTCCTGATTTTTTTTATGAATGCATCCCCTAAGGCTAAATTGACTTGATGATTGGGTTTATGAGGTCCCATGGAGTATTTTGAGTTATGCTTTGAAGCATTGGCTCATGCCCAGATGAAAATTTCCCTCTGGAGGCCCTGGTCGACCAAAACCCTAATTTGGTTACACTGGCAATCTTGAGGCTTAGAAATAATGCTAATCAATGATGAATCTTCTTTAGCTCAGCAATGATGCTTAGAAAATGTAGAAACTTCCCCTCGATCCTGGTCTTCAGCCAAGGAATTGGTCTCGGTTTTCTTTTATCAATAAACTTTCCCTCGATCCTGGTTTCCTACCAGGGAACTGGTCTTAGTTTCTGATTTAAACTTCCCCTCGATCCTGGTTTCCTACCAAGGAACATGTCATAGTTTCTGATTTAAACTTCCCCTCGATCCTGGTTTCCTACCAAGGAACTGGTCTCAGTTTCTGATTTAAACTTCCCCTCGATCATGGTTTCCTACCAAGGAACTGGTCTCAGTTTCTGATTTAAACTTCCCCTCGATCCTGGTTTCCTACCAAGGAACTGGTCTCAGTTTCTTTTGTCAATAAACTTTCTTGACAAGGTACGCTATTTGTAGCGGTTTTCCTCAAACTTCTCTCCGAATTTTCCTGGAGAGATGCCATTTAAGGTAATCCAATTTTGAGGTGCCGATGACCTTTTCATCCGCGAAATTTTGATTAAGAGGCTCAAGTTATCAAAGTGGTCAAGGGACCGACTTCAATCCAGAAATAAACTAGAGGAGAGATTGTTCAGACGCGACATCCCCTGACAGGGAAAGAACTGACAACTCGATTAAGAGGACTTTCATCACTATGGAGTAAAACAGGCTAGAGTGATAGTGATGCAATATGAATATGAATGTAAATAAACAATGCATGATGTATGTATGTTTATGTTGACAAAACTGACGCGACATACAGACTAAAGGATGAACACGACTGGATACTCGGCCACTGCGGGGAATGAAAAGTATCATGGGTTCAAGATAGCAATTCTGCCTTGCTTAGGATAGATGATCCCGTGGGGAAAACCGTTGGTCGGGCTTAGGAGATAGGAACTCTGCCGGGGATGTCGGACGAAATATTCGCATCAGACACAGCTGATTCTTCATTCAGGCGTATTGGTTTAGAAGGAGTACTTTGATTCTGCACTTTGAGGTTTGATTACTTCAGGAGAAGCAATTGATGTTCTTTCGATGCTCAATAGTCAAAAGAATTGCCATCTTTATTGTAAAAGCAGAAAAATTTGACAAGTAAATTCGTTTTTGTTTTATTTCAAGAATCGTTAATCATGTTAAAATGTCGTTCTGTAAAGCTAAAACAAATAAGAATTGCAAACAAAAGCACAAGGGCTCAAATTTTATTGATAGGATGGAAATCAGCCAAACGCGTGATTTCATAGAGTATTTACAAAGTTATAAAATGGTAATTTAAGGGAAAAGGGCTGCATTAAAACATAACGACCATTATCCTTCTACCAACTTTGAATTCTGGGCATCCTAAGCTTCCGTCGAAGATGACCTTGATCGAGATTTCTGATGGATGGTGTAACTGCTGCTGAGGGATTTGCCCCTTTGTTGGACGTAGTTACTTGCCATTATCCCTAATTTTTGCTCGGATTGTATTTTGAGATTTCCAATCCACCGGGATGATTTTTTATTATGTCTCTAATTTTTGCCTGGACCGCCCTTTCGGGTTTTCAATCCACCGAGACATTTTTTTTTTTAATTTAGGCGAAGTATTTCTTGACTACGTCAACGTTTATGGGGTAGGAAAATTCTTCTCCATCCATGGTTGCGAGTCTCAAGGCGCCGCCTGAGAAAGCATTCTTGACCACATAAGGGCCGTCATAATTCGGGGTCCATTTGCCCCTGGAATCAGTGAGAAATCATTGTATCTTCTTGAGCACGAGGTCTCCTTTTCTGAAGATGCGAGGTCGGACCTTTTTATCGAACTCCTTCTTCATTCTCTGTTGATACAACTGACCATGGCATAGGGCTGTTATTCGTTTTTCTTCGATCAGATTTAGTTCGTCGTGCCGACTTTGACACCATTCAGCTTCTGTTAGTTTAGCTTCCATCAATACCCGGATTGATGGGATCTCTACTTCTATGGGAATAACTGCTTCCATGCCATATACTAGAGAGAAAGGGGTTGCCCCTGTTGAAGTGCGGACAGATGTGTGATAACCGTGAAGAGCAAAGGGTAGCATCTTATGCCAATCTTTATAGGTTACAACCATCTTCTGAATAATCTTTTTAATGTTCTTGTTAGCCGCTTCTACCGCTCCGTTCGTCTTGGGTCGGTAGGGAGATGAGTTATGGTGTTTGATCTTGAACTCAGTGCACAACTCTTTCATCATCTTGTTGTTCAAGTTGGATCCATTATCGGTAATGATCTGGCTTGGAACACTATAACGGCAGATGATATTATTCTTGATAAAGCGGACCACCACTTGTCGGGTTACATTGGCGTATGACGCTGCTTCGACCCACTTGGTGAAGTAGTCAATGGCTACCAAGATGAACCGATGTCCGTTTGAAGCATTGGGTTCGATCATACCAATCATGTCGATTCCCTATATGGAAAAAGGCCACGGGGAAGAGAGAACTTTGAGATGCGTTGGTGGTACATGAATTTTGTCGGAGTATATCTGACACTTGTGACACCTCCTGATGTACTTGTAGCAAACGGATTCCATGGTCAACCAGTAGTACCCTGCTCTTAGAATTTTTCTTGCCATTGTGTGTCCGATGGCATGAGTGCCAAATGATCCTTCGTGAATTTCCTTTATCAGCATATTTGCTTCTGATCTGTCTACACATCGGAGCAGGACCATGTCAAAGTTTCTCTTATAGAGTGTATCACCACTCAGGAAGAAGTTTCCGGCCAGTCTTCTGAGGGTTTTTCTATCTTTTCTGGATGCCCCAGGTGGGTACTCCTGTTTCTGAAGGAAGCATTTGATATCGTGATACCAAGGTTTTTCGTCTAGGACTGCTTCAATCGCGAAGATGTAGGCGGGCCGTTCAAGGCGCATTATGTCGATAGGTAAGTTGTTCCATTGACCTACACTAATCATGAAAGAGAGAGTGGTTAATGCATCAGCCATGTGATTCTCTTCACGAGGGATGTGATGAAACTCGATTATGTTGAAGAATGGTAACAACCTTCTCGCGTAATCTTTGTTAGGAATCGATCCTGATTGGTATGTGTTCCAATCTCCTTTGACCTGATTGATAACCCGGGCTGAGTCGCCATATACGTCCAAGTTCTTAATCCTTAAGTCAATTGCTTCTTCGAGACCCATGATACAAGCTTCGTATTCGGCCTCGTTGTTCGTACACTTGAATGTCAGTCAGGCAGTGAAAGGAATGTGGGTACCCTGAGGTGTTATGATAATTTCCTCAAATTAGTTTCCGTAATGATTGACAACTCTGTCAAAGATAAGTCCCCACTGGGAACCTGTTTCCGGCCCTTCACTGGGTAGCGGTTCATCGCAATCTTTCATTTTCAAATACATGACATCTTCGGCTGGGAAGTCAAATCCGACTGATTCTTGATCGTCAATCGGTTGATGAGCCAAATGATCGGCTAAAACACTTCCTTTAATGGCTTTTTGAGCGTGGTATTCTATGTCATATTCTGATAGCAACATCTGCCAACGGGCAATCCTTCCTGTGAGAGCAGGCTTTTCAAAGACGTACTTGATTGGATCCATTTCGGAGATTAACCAAGTAGTGTGACAAATCATATACTGGCGTAGACGTTTGGCTGCCTAAGCCAAAGCGCAACAAGTTTTCTCAAGCATAGTCTACCGAGTCTCGCAGTCGGTGAATTTCTTGCTCAAATAGTAAATGGCAGACTCTTTCCTTTTGGTTTCGTCTTGTTGACCAAGTACACAACCCATTAAGTCTTCCAAGACTGTTAGGTAGATGATCAGTGGTCTTCCTTCCACTAGAGGTGACAGAATCGGTGGGTTCAACAGGTATTCCTTGATACTGTCGATGGCGGTTTGGCAGTCTTCTGTCCAAACACAGTCCTGATTCTTTTTTAGTAATTTGAAGATCGCCACACATTTCGCGGTCATGAGGAATATAAATTTGGAAATGTAATTCAAACGTCCCAGGAATCCCCTGACTTGTTTTTCAGTGTTTAGAAAAGGAATTTCTTGAATGGCCTTGACCTTGTCAGGATCAACCTCAATTCCTTTTTGGCTGACGATGAATCCTAAAAGTTTGCCTAAACGGACACCGAAGGTGCATTTGTTGGGATTCAAGTGGAGTTTGTACTTTCTCAGACGCTCGAATAGTTTTAACAGGTGGGTCACATGCTCCTCTTCTGTTTTAGATTTGGCAATCATATCATCGACATACACCTCGATTTCTTTGTGTATCATGTCATGAAACAGAGTAGTCATGGCCCTTTGATAGGTTGCCCCGGCGTTCTGCAAACCGAAGACATTACCTTGTAACAAAAGGTGCCCCATGGGGCGATGAACGAAGTTTTCTCCATGTCTTTCGACCCCATTTTTATCTGATTATAGCCCGAGAATCTGTCCATGAAGGAGAACACTTTGAATGTCGTTGTACTATCTACCAACATGTCAATGTGTGGTAAGGGAAAGTCATCTTTTGGACTGGCTTTGTTTAGATCTCTGTAGTCCACACACATTCTGACCTTTCCATCCTTTTTCGGAATGGGTACTATGTTGGCTAACCATTGAGGATATTCTGATGTGGCGAGGAAACCCGCGTTAATCTGTTTCTGTACCTCCTCTTTGATTTTGATGGACATGTCTGGATGAGTCCGTCTCAACCTTTGTTTTACTGGCGGACATTCTAATCTCAACGGTAGATGATGCTCCACGATACTGGTATCCAACCCTGGCATGACCTGATAGGACCAAGAGAATACATCGGGGAATTCTTTGAGAAGTTCTATCAAATCTTCTTTGACAGTCGGACTGAGCAGTGCCCCAATCTTGACTTCTTTTCTCTTTTCTTCTGAACCCAAGTTGACCGTTTCCAACGACTCTTTGTAAGGTTCAATGGACCTTTCCTCTTGTCTGAGTAATCGAGAGATCTCTTCCAGAATTTCTTCGTCATCTTCTTCTTCAGCCTCAAATACCGGGAATTCAAAGTTGGGAGAAGGCATCGGATCGTATGTTTCAAGGGGGTTTAAAACAATCAATCTGCATGACGTGATGATTTGTGTTTAGAAGAGATAGAGAGAATGCAAGAGTATGTGCAGTGTTTTTTTCTTTGGAAAACTGCTTGTTTTTATTATTTGTTGTTTTTTAGGATTACCATTTTCTAAAAAAAGTGAAAAAATAAAACAACAATAAGTGAGGAAATTACAGAACGACGTTATTTTATTTATGATTGGTCGATTCTTGAAACTACAGCCCTATAAAATAAAACTATGTCGCTTTGGGCAAAGCGAAGAGGGACATTTACAGAAAGTGAGCCCTATCAAAACATCTGTTTCACCTGGGCGGGGTGAAAGGTTAAAGACGGCAATTACTTTGACTTATGGACGATCTTTGGAATGTTGACAGCAACCCATTGGCGGCGAACTCCTCGGTGAATCACAAAGTCTGGTACCATCTTTGATTTGTCTTCAGAAATAACGCTGATTTCTAGTGGATCAAGATCATTGGAATTAGTCTCCCAGACAGAGTTGTCGTAGGAGGATTCTTCAGCTGTACCGTGCATAGTATTTGTACTCTCAGGTATATCTCCCCATCCAGTTGGCTGGATGTCTTCGAGCCTGACATGAGAACTTTCAGGAGCGGTGTACTTGACCATGAAGTCGTATTTACCACTCGGTTATCCTAAGGTGTCCCACACTTCTTTGGAACTGGAGGAGTCATCTCTTTGAATGACGTTGACCTCGAGAAAAGCGTAATTGATGAATTCTAATCCTGCAAACTTTGCAAATTCATCGTCGTGCTGGGCATTTTCAGAATATCCTGAGTGTTGGCCCCATGACATGGTGGGGACGCAGGTATTCTTTTCAATGATGCTTAACTGATTTTCATTGTTCGGCTGATTTTCTTGCCCCAAGTCTTCTGGGTACGGCTGCCACATTGGCAGGCCATCCATTGGGCCCTAGTAGTCAAAGTTATCTTTCATTAGAGTGTCCTCCTCTAATGAGTTTGGTGGAGCACGACATCCTTCCGGATCACAATCTCCGTATATCATTTTGACGTCTGACCTTGGTATAAATCTCGGACTCTGTGCGGGATAGCAAAATGGTGTAGGTACCTCTTCCTGAGACATGTAACCATCCTCGTTGAAATAGGATTTCCATTCTTCCTCTGTATCGAAGGAATCACCTTCATTGATGGTATGTACTCCTTGAGACACTGGGTGAAGGAAACCTCCACTGTGGAAGAAGTCCTGAATGGGATGAAGACTTTCACCGTTGGTAGCAGTCTGGGTACAGGTTGCAGAAAAACCAAGACCCTTCTTTGTTTTATTGTCAGTAGGAATGACAAGCTGTCCCTATCCTATTGTATGGTTGCTCTCAATTGCCTCGAGAGCATCTTTGTACAAGGAAATCGAGGTTCCTCTTTCTAATTGATTGACATTGCTCACCGAAAGTGCTTGGAACTGGGTTCCGACTACCTCCTCCGGTTCTAAACAAGTGGATGACGATAAATTACTCACGGTCAAGGCATGTTCCCCGCAGACTGTGACGAGTTGGTCGTTCTTGACAAACTTCAGCTTTTGGTGAAGTGTCGAAGTGACTGCCCCAGCCTGGTGTATCCAAGGTCTTCCTAATAAACAACTGTGTGTTGCCTGGATGTCCATGACCTGGAAAGTGACTTGGAACGTGTGAGGACCGATAGTTATGGGAAGATCGACTTAGCCGATAACTATTTTTTGGGATCCGTCAAATGCCTTGACGATGTCCTCACTGGCTTTCATCGGAGATCCTCGGTATGATAATTGCATCAATGTAGACTTTGGCATTACATTTAGAGCCAATCCGGTGTCTACCAGTACGCTGGCTAATGCATCGTCCTAGCAGTTGACTGTAATATTGAGTGCCATGTTATGACAGTGGCCCTCTTCTGGCAGTTCTTCATCACTGAATCCTAAGTTATTGCAGGAAGTGATGTTGGAGACGATGATATCGAATTGTCTGATCGTTACATCATGTTCCATGAAGGCTTGTTCTAAGACTTTCTGTAGAGCCTTTCTGTGGGCATCTAAACTGAGTAAAAGTGATAACATTGAGATTTTCGAAGGAGTTTGCAACAGTTGATCAAAAATGTTGTATTCATTCTTCTGGACGAGCTTCAGCATCTCATCGTCGTTCTTTGAAAGGTCGCGATCATTGGATTGACCGACTGGTTAATCAGGAACTTGAGGTTCCTTTTCTTTGATGGGTTCTCCAACTCCTCTGTTGAACATCCGACCGCTCCGTGTTACTCGACTAATGTCTGCAATATTCATGATGGAGGGTAATGGAGTTTCCTTTCCATTCTCAATTGTGGTTCCACCGTATTTGTAAGGGATAACCTTAGTTGATTCATACGGTAGCGGTCCCGGTAGATAGATAACTACACGAGCCTTTTGATTTTTCTAACCATTGTAAATAATTTCAATCAGTTCCTGGTTCGGAACTTTTCTACTGTTCAAAGGAATTCTTGATTCGTCAAGTAGAGGGATTATGGTACAAACATCTTTGGTCCTCTTATGATTAGAGGTTACGACAACGACCTTGATTTGATCAGCAAAATAGTCTGGCATCAAGTTGACTGATTCAGAACTTGGACAAGGTCGAATCTCTTTTTGATCCAACTGACTTTGAAGAGATGCTCGCACGAGGTAGAATCCTTGATTATCTTCCAAGTAAACTCTACAGTGTTCATAGTTGTGTGGTGGCACCTGGCCACGTCCAGTTTGAATGCAGTGTAACCTTACTAGGTCAGTTTCCATAGATCGGACATCCTGACTTTGATGCCTAGTAGGGTTCCCATTAGTTACGCTGTTTTGTTGCGTGTCTTCGTCTATATAGATTGGAAGCCACCAATGGTTTAACAAGTGTTGTAAAGTTCTTTTAACGAGAGCACATCCTTGGTCACTCTCACGACATACTTTGCAGTTCTGATAGTCGTGCGAAGTCAGAAAACCGAGCTGTACTTGTGTAGCGTGTAACTCCACCAAGCTAGTATTCATCAAGCGAATATCAAAGATTTGGATCATATTCACTTGGTACCAATTTCTATCGTGGTAATCCTGAATCCACCCAAGATCCATCTGACGCTGGAGGGCCTCTTGTACAAAAGAGCATCCATGTTTGTTTACCGAGCATATAGGGCAGGAATCGTAATCATGCCGTGGCAGATTATGATACTGGCTTTGCCTTGAGTGCATTGCCACCAAGTTGACCTTCATTTCCAGAATGTTGAGATTCTGAATGATGTTGGAATTCGTATAAGTCATGTTGACTCCATAAATTCGGTGTTCCTGGATCCATCCGAGATCTAAATGTTCTTGTAGAGCAGATTGCACCACATAACATCCTTGATTGTCTTTAGAGCAGACATCACACTGGTGATAAATATGAGGTGGCACATGGCCGTATCCGCTCTGTCTACAATGCATCTTGACCAAGTGGGCCCTTAATAAGAGTACATCATGAATTTGATAGTTGTTGTTAGACTCTCCTTCTATCAAATTCACCGCAGCTTTCTTGTGTCGAGGCAACGGGTTCGTGAGAACATTTGGATTCTTATCTTTGAAGGATAAGACCCCGTTCCTAACAAGCTTTTGCACGTCAGACTTGAAGCTGAGACAGTTTTCTATGTTATGCCCTGGTCCTCCTTGATGGTAAGGACAAGTCTGATCTGTTTTGAACCAAAAAGGCGGATTCTTCGGTATTGCCAAAGAAGACCTGGTCTGGACGTGTCCCTTGACCAGTAGTAATGCAAACAATTATGCGTCCAACATGGGTATAGGATCAACCCCTTGTGGCCGCGTTGTAAGGTTGTTGTTGTACGGAGGACAAGCCTGCTGAAGAGGTTGTTGTGTCCTTTGCTGAAATTGTTGTTGATTTGGTTGGTTCTGAGCAACCTGAGGTTGATACGTAGGAACAGGCACAGGGTTGATAGCAGGAGTAACAGCTACTACTGGTTGGTACCGTCGCCTTAGCTTTCTGAGAGAGATATTACTGATATCCTGCTCTTTTTTCTTAGGGAAAGTTGTACCGTATCTTTTTGTATTGCTTGACGACCCGACATCTTTAACTAGACGTCTTACTCGAACGGCTTCCTTGAGACGTACTCCCATACCGACCATTTCGGTGAAGTCGCTGGGCGCACTGGCAACCATTCTATCGTAGTAAAATGAGCTCAAGGTCTTTAAGAAGATTTTTGTCATCTCTTTTTCCTCAAGAGGTGGACAAATCTGAGCGGCAATTTCACGCCATCTCTGAGCGTATTCCTTAAAGGTTTCCTTGTCCTTATGTGACATGGCTCTAAGTTGATCTCTGTCCGGTGCCATGTCCAGGTTATATTTGTACTGTTGCACGAAGGCAGCGCCAAGATCTCTGAAAGTGCCGATCTTAGTGCGGTTTAAACCCATGTACCATTTGAGTGCAGCATCGGTTAAACTATCCTGAAAATAGTGAATCAATAGCTCTTGGTTCTTTGTCTGTGTTGACATTCGCCGAGCGTATATCACCAAATGGCTTTGAGGGCAAGAGTTACCCTTGTACTTTTCAAATTCGGGCACCTTGAACTTGTGCGGAACTTTCACAATGGGAACCAGACAAAGGTCTGCGGCGTCCTTTCCAAATAAATCCTGACCGCGAAGGGCTTGCAGATCTTTCTGCATTTCCAGGAACTGTTCCTGGAACTCTTTCATTCTCTCGTCCATACTTTCATTTTTACCAGAAGGTATCTGTGGAATCTGTCCTTCCGGGACAGTGTGCACCACGGGTGGTGGTACAGTCATTCCGGTCGTGAATCTTGGCGCTTCCCGAAGTTTGTAACCTTTAGGAGTTGTCGTCATGCCCCTGGCATCTCTGTTTTCCCAAAGTTTGTAACCTTCAGGCCCAGCGGCTCCTGCTGCGGTTCTTGGATCTTCAGTGATCGGCGGAACATATCCTTCTAGGATAAAGTTTATAGGCATGCCCCAGGGACGATCTTTTGGCATGTTATACCTAGGATCATAATTCTCCACTATGGGCGTTGATGTGATCTCTAAAATTACATTCCTTTGAAGTTGGGCTTCTGCCAGAGCTTGCATGTCACTGTGAAGCTTTCTTAGATCCTCTCTCAGAGCGTCGATTTCTTCTCTCAACTCTCTGTTCTCTTCCTCGAGATTATCCATCTTTTTTCAATGACTGACTCGAGTATTGTACGAATGAGACAGTTTGACTCTAGAATCGAGACACAAACGTGAGATTCGTAGGTAAGAAGAAAGCGTGGCGTGAGAATGATTAATGATATGCAATGATTATATTAATTAAATTTTTGGTTTAATCAAAATAAACTTCGACAATTAGATTGCAAATATCAAACAGTGGGGAAACCTCATTTTATTGAATTCAAAGATTGCGGAAATAGAAATACAGTAGATTACAAAGCGCTGAAAAAAGGAAATGTCTAAGCCAATGGATCCCGAGTTCTCTCTGAGGAGGGCTCAGGTGCTGGTTCTGGTACTTTCTTTTTCTTTGACCGAGGCTCTTGAGCCGTTGTCGGGTTTTCGTTCCTTTGCCAAGTGAAAGGAGCGAGCAAATTCCTTTGGTCTTCTTGATTGTCTACAGCATATTGCTCTAAAATCTCAATCAGAGCATCTTTATCCTTCAGTAATTGATGTATCTTCTTGCACTCCACATTGAGAATACGGTACTTGTTCTTCCAAGACCTCCTCTCTTGTTGAACTTTGTTGAGAGTAACCTAAAGTTTTTCTGTATCAGACATAAAATAAAGGACATGGTCCCTTAACGGAAGAACCTCTTGACGAGGGTAAGGCATCCTCAGCTTGAGAGCTCTAGTTTGTACCCAGTGGAGATAAGGTTCCACCGAGACATAGTCCGGCTTTCCTAGAGACTCTCTTCCTTTCCTATGAACGTGTTTCCAAGCATGCATTATTTCCGTCTTTAGTGCTCTGTCGTTTTCCCCTTCCTTGAAGAAAAGACCTTCCAGACGAGCATTACGTGGGACATGCCACATCGGGTATCCAAATTGGCGACGAACTAAAACTGGATGATAATTGATTCCTCCTTTAGTTCCTATGAGGGGTACGTTAGGGAAATTACCACATTTGTCAATGATTCTTATCCCGTCATAGATGCAATTGTACCAGTCGATGTCAGAGTTGGTAAGAGCCATGATTCTCTACGACCAACGTAAAGAACTCTTAGGATCCCAAAATGTAGCAAACTTAGGTAAATGGGAAGTGAACCATTTGTACAGCAGGGGTACACAGCATGTGATCATTCCTCCACTATACAAATTCCTTAAATGTACAAAATGATATGCATCTGCGAGCAAGGTTGGTACAGGGTTTCCAATCAGAAAAACCTTAATGGCATGGATATCAACGAAGTTATCAATGTTGGGAAATAGAAATAACCCGTAGGTGAGCAAAATAAAGATGCTTTCGAAAGCGGCCACGTTCCCTATACTAGCAAAGTACAGAGCTTTCTTTATCAAAAACTTGGCTGGTAGACCCGAGATTCCACCCTTAATGGTCATGTGAGTCCTGACTTCTGACTCGTCCAAATAAATTGCTCTTGCAATGGTTTGATCCTTTGGAATTTCTTCCAGACCAGAAAAGGTGGCTTGATCAGTAATGGGTAAATCAGTTAGATGAGAATACTCCTCCAGCGTTGGTGCTAGCTGATAATTCGGAAATGTAAAACAGTGATAGACCGGATCATAGAACTTAATGAGCGTAGCCAGGATTCCCTCAATTACATGGACGCTTAACAGAGATAGCAGACCTCCGTATTTAGCTCTGAAAGCCTCAGGGTTGGTGATCATCCTTGCCAACCCTCTCAAATCCACTAATTTTGGAACCTTGGAGGTGTACTTGTGAGTCTTCCTTCTACCAAAATCCATTGGTAATCTCTTTATCTGACATTTGCAATCATTGTCTTAGTTTAATTTGAAAAAGAGATACTAGAAGTGAAGATTTTTATTTGTTTAAAGTTTTTAATGTAATGAATGCATGAATGCAGCACACAAAAACATAGAAAAAACATGGGGTCAAAGGGTCGGTGTCATGAAGTCAAGGCTCTACCCATCCCCAAAGGTTTATACTGGTGATTTTTTGTACCTGTCCTCAAAATCACTGACCCCTCTTGGGATGACGACAGTAAGCGGATCGCCAGCGAGCTGCAGTATCTTAGAGTAGTCTCAAATGAGGGTAGTATCGCGTGACAACTATTTCTGATAGCTTCCGCACTACAAAATGGTTTTAGTATACTAAAATCCTCACCTTCTCAGATAACCCAATGGAACAATCTGCTTTCAACAACCGAAGTCGTATAGGCATTGAATCCGCAAAGGGCATCTCCACTTATTTGATGGTCGACCGGGACCTCTTATCTGGGATTCACTCCCCGTAAGATTACCCATATAATGGCATCACTTATCTTAGGTGTATACTCAATCCTTCGACATGCGGCATCACACGCATTCCCATTAGCAGAAAAATAAACACATATATCAATTATGAATAGCAGTATATATATTTGCCCTAACATCCTAGGCCTCTAGAATCCTATGATCCTAACAGACAATGACTCCCCAGCAGAGTCTCCATTTCAGTGACACTTTGTGAAATTAAGGTCTCATCCTAATGGATGCAAGAAAGAATGCCTCCCACTGTGGTCGCCATTTTTTCTGTAGCGGGATTTTTGTGGTTTCGAATCACTATCGCTTTGGTACTACAGTTTGATTAATTTTTTATCCTATTGAGCTAATTAAGGAAGGGAAATATATGTCTCCAATTAACCCTGCTTGTGTACTGAGGTTAAACAGTCAAAACTGTTGGTTTACAGCCGCTATCAAAATATGGGGGTCTCCCTTAGGGTTATGCGTTTAAAAATGAAAGTGTCTTGATTGTATAAGAGGCTTTTTAGTTTAGGATGCTAGGCTTGATTTTCCTTTGATTGATGTATGAAGGTACTGGACTTAGAATGTTTGGTTAGTATGCTCGCTAAGATTTTACAATCCTATGCCTAGGTATTCCCGTTTAGCTAAACAGGGAAATCAGAGCGATCGTAGTTCCTCCTATTCTATGGGAGGAAAGAGATGTTTTGGTGTCTTGTTTGAAGCCCAAGATTAAAGCTAAAGGTGATTTGTATCTTGTTCAAAGCCCAAGATATGAAGCTAAAGGGTTTCGAGAGAGAATTTGTCATCTCTAAAGAGGAGTTGTTGATGTTTATATGCTGTGAGCAAAGAATAATTTTGATGCTAAAAGGTTGATTGACTCAATCGGGGATTTCTTTATACAAAGCCTAAGAGTAGGCTAGAAGTTTGACTTTTCCGGGGAAAATGTTGTTTCTGTCTTGTACAAAGCCCAAGATTGAGGATGAAAGGGTTCACTCAACAAGAGAGTGTTTTTGTGTGTCTTGTACAAAGCCCAAGACGGAGGCTAAAAGAGGTTTGACTCAACAAGAGAGTTTTATCTGTCTTGTACGAAGCCCAAGACGGAGGCTAAAGAAGGCTGATTGACTCAACAAGAGAGTCTTTTATACTCAACAAGAGAGTGTTTTATATATGTCTTGTACAAAGCCCAAGACGGAGGCTAAAAGAGTGATTGACTTAACAAGAGAGTCTTTTATACTCAACAAAAGAGTGATTTGATGTCTCGTACGAATCCCGAGATTGAGGCTAAAAGGAGATTGATTCAACAAGAGAGCCTTTTATACTCAACAAGAGAGTGTTTTTATATGTCTTGTACAAAGCCCAGGACGGAGGCTAAAAGGGTGATTGACTCAACAAGAGAGTCTTTTATAATCAACAAGAGAGTGATTTGATGTCTCGTACGAAGCTCGAGATTGAGGCTAAAAGGGGATTGACTCAACAAGAGAGTCAGAAAAGGTTAACTCAGTTGGGGAAGATCTTTGTACAAAGCCCAAGAGGAGGCTATCTTTCTGCCGAGGATTATTGAGATCCTGAAGCGTGTCCAAGTGTGGGGAATTCTGATGAGAGAGACCGGGTTTCTGCTGGAGATGGATCCAGAGTGATCGGTGTTTCTTCCTATGTTTAGAAGGAACTTGAGAATGTCTTTGACACTCAAAGGGCTTAGACTGTCCAAGTCTAGAGTTTTATCTTTTGTACTATGCCCAAGAGAAGGTACGAGCATTAAGGGATGAGAATCAACCCTAAAATGGCCGGAGTTTCGACGCTGGAAAGACTGCTCTAGCAAAGGATTACTAAGTTCTGTCTTATACCTTTAAGAGGTCGTCAGGGTCCTTGTATTAAGCCCAAGAGAAGGCATGAGAACTTTTAAGAAGCCGAAGGGTCCTTGTACAACGCCCAAGAGGAGGCGGGAATGCTTTTAGGAAGCCTGTGGGTCCCCAAACCAAGAGAAGTTCAAGAAATGCAATTCACAGAGAAGAGATCATTCCAGAAAAGTTCAAAAATTTGGAAGAAACTCAAGAAATGCCATTCACGGAGAAAAGATCATCTCCGGGGAATTAGAGTTTCTTTGACAATTTCTAAGGGTGATAGTCTGAGAAAAGGTTCACCGAGAATACTGCCTTTCTCTTTGTTCCGTATTGTTTAACCCCAAGAGGAGGGAAGACTGTATCTGGAATCCTACAGGGGATCTAATTTTGTTTGTATTTAAGAGTGACCAACGGGGCTTTACCTAGTTCTAGACGTAGTTGCCGGGGAAAACTTTAAATAACTATACTAGTATTACACATTGGATATGTGACAGGTATATAAAAGGATGTGAAAGAAGACTTACAGTGAAATAGCCCCACAATACAGTTATATACATATGAAAGCGGTAAAGGAAAGCGGATAAACACTTACCCGTTGTAGAGCTTCCATGCTGTTTTGTTAGTTGTTCAACAAAGAAAGTTTTGATAACAACATTAATTCAAAATCAAAAGAGAAAGTGTTTTGAAAAGGTTGTTGCGGCTTAAAGCCCAAGGAGAGGCCCAAATTTTAACAGTGATTGCACCATTGTTACGAATTTGTACAGGGACTTATGCAATTGACTGAGGCCCAAAGAGGTTTTCTGTACAAAGGGATGGGTCTTACACTCTCTCAAGAGGCCCAAAAAGGTTTTTAAGAAAATAATGAGCCTTACAACTCAAAGAGAAGCCCAGTTGCTTTTGTTAAAAAGGCGATGATCGCGCCGAGCTTTTGAAAATATACAGAGGGACTTATACAATATTGTTTCTTCCGAAAGATTCGCATCCAATGGTACAAACGTGAGAGTGACGCAGAAAACACAGAGTCGCCAGCAATGTGTATTTATTCCGAGAGAGGGAAAGGAAACACTGCATAAATCTGAAGAGAAAGGGGGAAAGATATGGTCATCGCAACCATAGTCCAGGTTCGGGAGTCGGTTATGCGAGGGGAAGGTGTTTGCACCCCACGCATCCATCGTACTCGATGGGATCCATACTTGTTGTCTAAACGGAGGGTGAGCTGTCATACTATCTATGGCTGAACAAAACAAAACGGGAATGGGGGTGACTAAGACGGACTCGGTAAGACATATTCGATGCCCTAGGCCTACGTACTCCCTCAGTACAATGGGAAAGTCAGAGTCAACGTAGTACGGAGGAGAACTGTGGGGGAAGGTTGCTCGCCAAGGCAATCGTTGTCTTGTGCCTACATATCCTCAATCGGACGAGAGAGAAGAATAAGAGCAAATGTAGTTCGTGGGTACGACCACGGATGGGTAAGTGTTTTTTACGTGAGCGACGAGCTCTTTTCTGAAAATGAAATTTGAAGCCCAACAATCCCGAAGGATAAAAAGATTTGAATTTGTTTTTGTGTTTTTTAGACAGAAGTGTTTTTTAAGTTAGTTCATAACTTGCATTGCACCAAAGTCTAGGGCACAGGGACGAATACTTAACGAATCGTCGCAAGACAGGACGCCCGCTAAGCACTCTAGAAAGATGAGAAGAAGTCCCTCATTTCTCTTTCCCCACGCTTAAGGCACGTGCGCAATACACTTTATCTTTATTAAGTGTTTTCAAGAAGTTTTGAGATGAGAAGAGAGAAGACCCAAAGAAAACTCTAAAGGGAAACTAAGAGTCCTAATGTTATCATGCATGGGTGACCTATGGTTAGTGAGGCTTAGGAGGGACAACGACCTAAAACTTAATGCTAATCCTACTCCAAGCTTAATCAAAAATTAAGTTGGACTAGGTAGCTCTAAAGGGAGAGAATCCAAGACTTAAACAAGTCTTGAGATTCATGGGAGAAAGAGAGTGAAAGAGAAGAATGAGAAAGAGAAGGATGAGATAAGAAACAAGATAGGGCAGCAAGCACATCATATCAAGTATATCCAACTTACATCAATAAACAAGTCTTAAAGCTCATGCAAAGTATCTCAAGTAAGCATGCAAAGGTAATCGTGAAAGAATGCAAGCATACTTATATGAAATGCACAATTAAGCACCAATGAACTTCATATCAAGATGAAATGAGAAAAATAAGATGAAGATGAAAGCAAGTCAGAATCAAGATCATATCATCATCAACAATTCTCATGTGCAAGAGAAGATCAAAACAAGAAGCATTATGCACCATAGAAAATCCACAAAAGGAAGTCAAAGTACAAGCACTTAAAGAATACCCAAACATGATCCAAAAATTGCAAAATTTGGTCACAAGGGACCTCAACCAGGGGTAAACATCATATCAAATACTCATGCAAAGAATCCAGAAGAAATTCAAACAATTAGGCATGACAAAACAATTAGGGTTAAGAGATGTCAAGAGATGATCATGCATAATTCACTTAAGCACAAATAATCAAACATATATCAAATGACATTCAAAAACTGTGAAATTAAAACCCAAGTGACCTAAGTCAGAAGCTAGCAACATGCCAAAAGATCACACAAAAATTCACAAGTTAAGTTCCTCAAACAATGCTTCAAAGTTTCATAAGAACAAAGAAGAACAATGCACAAATAGAGGGACTAAAATGCAATATGAAATGAGTTTAAAAATATAAGAAAAATGTTTTTAAGGACCTCAAGATGTCCTCTGAAATATACAAAAAGAATGGGATGTAAATCATACACCAATGATGAGAACAAAAATCAACAAGGCAGGGTGTGCACAATTGAGACAATTCCAAAGGAAATTAATTAAACAATTAATTCAGATGGACAAAATAAAATAAAATGGAAAAATAAAATTCGAGAAAATTTTATAAAATTCCAAAGATGCTTCATGATTTTTTTGGTAATTTTCTGATGCATAAATATATTTTTAAAAATTAAAATGAAAATGAAACAATTAAATAAAATAAAAAAAGAAAATGAAGAAGCCAGGGGTGCACCATAAGCAATTCACACGTTGGAAGATTCAATGGGCTCAAGGAGGGGGGTGGAAAAAGCAAAGAAATTCCAGCCCAATCCAAAGCGCAAGTCAACATACTCATGAACCTCAGTCAACAATAATTGACTCACATACGCCATCGGATCAATCAAATGTTCCACATTCAATCAATCAAAACCATAGGTACACATGATCAACGCTCAGGATCAAAAGTTCATGATAACAAAGGTACACACGCGTACATCACATCATTCAGAAATTAAGATCAAAGCACGTGAATAGCACATGATATTTTAATGCGTTGGCAAAATCAATTCCATCAGATCAATCTAACGCACCAAATCAAGTCAACAAATCACCAAATCATGCAAGATCAAGGGTCAGATCTGTGGGTGCACAATAAGAAGCATGGAATAAAAACACACAATTACTAAAATAAGAGATGATTTTAAATGACGTGGCCAAACATGATCCATCAGATCTGGACCACCAACGGTCCAGATTTCATCTTCTTCCTCTAAACCTCAGATCACCTGAAAAATGAACCAGACGCCGGAGCCCTAGCTCCGGTTTTCTTCTCCGGCAACACCACACATAAAAGTTCCCAGAAATCAAGAACTCCACCATCATTCAACTCATAATTTCACAAGGATCATGAATATGCAATTTGTTTCAATAGATCATACACGTATAAACCAAATCGAAGAAGAAAAGTTTGGATCCTAAAACTTCAGATCCACAATACAGCCATGATACACGTCCAAAATCAAAACAAATCACATCAGGATGATCAGCAGAGCATGAGGAACATTATGCACACAAGAAAACTGAGTTCTATGATCAAGAAAATCACACTAACCTGAAACTTGTAGAGCTCAAAATACACCAAGAAAACCTTCAGAAAGTTGAAGATCTACTCCTTGGAACTTCTGATTGCAAAATAAATGCAATATGAGGCTTGAATCAGGCTGGATCTTGAAGTTTGAAAGTGAGCAACTCAAATTCGAATCTGATGAAAACCTTGCTTAGAGCTTCAAACAATGGTTGATTCTTGTTCTATGGAGTATGTAGATCAAGAATATGAAAAAAAATCTTCAAAAACCCTTGTGATGAGAGAGTTTCGAAGGAGAGAAAGTTTGAGTGAAAAATGAAATTCAGAGCAAATGAGAGTGCATGAGGTGTGAATGAACGTGTGAGTCTTCTTATGTAAACTTTGTTAGAGCTCTGAGCATGATTAGGGTTTGATTAATCCCTTGATTAAGGCTATCCAAAGTGATTTGCAAAAATGCAAGTTCTGATGAAACCACTAATCCACACGTGCATTGTCATGATTTTCATCATGAGCCATTCACATCTCTCTTGCTGATCACATCTGAATTGGGTTTGGGGTTTGTAATTACCTGATTTGTGAGATTCAATCCATCTTGCAAATTTGAATTTTGTGAAATTCGTGAAGTACATGGCACAGATTGGAGTGATTCAAGGGTCAAAAATGGTCCTTATGGAGTGTACTTGAATATGGCAATGTGACTTGAGTCATTAAAAACAATTACAAGTCATTTTGAACCAAAATGCAAAAGGTGGAAAAATGGATACATGTGAAAACCTTAAAAAGCACCTTGCCTTCTTTTGGTCATATCTTGAGTTTCACAAATGGTATGAAGATAATCTATTACTTTTTGGAAATGGGAGAAAGAGATCTTCAACTTTCATGTTTGAGGAAAATTCATTTGAAGCTTCTTTGATGATGAAAAGTCAAGTTGAAGATGGTTTGAAAAGTTGCCAAAAATGGAAGTTTCACATTATAGGTCATTTTCCAAAAATAGTAACTTTTGCACAAACTCTTGACTCTTGATGAATGGTACGAATCCTAGCCTTTGAGGACCATATGAGGGCATAAGACCTTAAAAATCATGAAGAGGACCTCGAAATTCCATGGTTGACTTTCCTCCTTACAGTTGACTTTTCTTGGTTCACAAGCAACTGATCCACTGGGAGTGTTTGGGAGCATATGGAACCCAAGAGAGCATGCTTGAATCCACAAAGTTTTCTCAAGAAGCTCTTTGAACCCAAGAACCCTAATTTGGTCCCTCTGGTTAGGAGGGAAAGATTCACATGAAATCCTTTGCCATTCTTGATCTTATGAAGATATGATGACCTCCACAAAACACCTTGAGGCTTGAGACTCCTTTGAGATGAACCAAGTACCTTGATCCCATGCTAAGAACCAATGCTATGCACAAATGCTAATGCAATAAATGCAAAGCAACATAGGCCAGTTAGCTCCAAAACAAAAGGGCAAATTTTGGGGTGTTACAGCTGTCCATATTCAATCAACTTGGTCCTGAAGGTATGATAGCAACAACTCTCATGCATTCAAGGATTCACGGAGATTGAATACCAAAAGAAACCTGAAATTTGCATTCTGCAAAGGAGAAACGCCTCCACTGGGGAACAAGTAATAAATGCTGCACTGTCACAACACGGACGAGTGTTAGCTATGCTGGGGATAAACACGGATGAGTGCCAAAAGGGTTCAAACACTGATGGGTGTTGAAAGGACACGGACGGGTGTCAAAAGTCAATACGGACGAGTATTGAAATAAAAGGTCAAACACGGACGGGTGCTGAAAGAACACGGACGGGTGTCAAAAGTCAATACGGACGGGTATTGAAATAAAAGGTCAAACACGGACAGGTGCTGAAAGAACACAGACGGGTGTCAAAAGTCAATACGGACGGGTATTGAAATAAAAGGTCAAACACGGACGGGTGCTGAAAGAACACGGATGGGTGTCAAAAGTAAATACGGATGGGTATTGGCTTAAAAGGTTCAAACACGGACGAGTACTGAAAGGACACGGACGGGTGTCAAAAGTCAATACGGACGGGTATTGGCTTAAAAGGTTCAAACACAGACGAGTGCTGAAAGGACACAGACGGGTGTCTAAAGTCAATACGGACGGGTATTGGCTTAAAAGGTTCAAACACGGACGAGTGCTGAAAGGACACGGACGGGTGTCAAAGGTCAATACGGACGAGTATTGAAATAAAAGTTCAAACACAGACGGGTGCTGAAAGAACACGGACGTGTGTCAAAAGGTCAATACGGACGGGTATTGAAAAAATTCAAACACAGACGGGTGCTGAAAGGACACGGACGGGTGTCAAAGGTCAATACGGACGGGTATTCAAAATGTTCAAACACGGACGGGTGCTGAAAGGACATGGACGGGTGTCAAAGGTCAATACGGACGGGTATTGAAATAAAAGTTCAAACATGGACGAGTGCTGAAAGGTCACTGACGGGTATTGAAAAAGTTCAAACACGGACGGGTGCTGAAAGGACACAGATGGGTGTCAAAGGTCAATACGGACGGGTATTGAAAAAGTTCAAACACGGACGAGTGCTGAAAGGACACGGACGGGTGTCAAAAGTCAATACGGACGGGTATTGGCTTAAAAGGTTCAAACACGGACGAGTGCTGAAAGGACACGGACGGGTGTCAAAGGTCAATACGGACGGGTATTGAAATAAAAGTTCAAACACGGACGGGTGCTGAAAGAACACGGACGGGTGTCAAAAGGTCAATACGGACGGCTATTGAAAAAATTCAAACACGGACGGGTGCTAAAAGGACACGGACGGGTGTCATAGGTCAATACAGACGGGTATTCAAAAAGTTCAAACATGGACGGGTGCTGAAAGGACACGGACGGGTGTCAAAGGTCAATACGAACGGGTATTGAAATAAAAGTTCAAACACGGACGAGTGCTGAAAGGTCACAGACGGGTATTGAAAAAGTTCAAACACGAACGGGTGCTGAAATGACATGGATGGGTGTCAAAGGTCAATACGGACGGGTATTGAAAAAGTTCAAACACGGACGGGTGCTGAAAGGACACGGACGAGTGTCAAAGGTCAATACGGACGAGTATTGAAAAAGTTCAAACACGGACGGGTGCTGAAAGGACACGGACGGGTGTCGAAGGTAAAAACTTTAGGAGATAAATCAAAAGACCACCTGGACGAAGGGGTAAAGGAGGTCAAGGATTTACGATCCTAGCAAGACGCTCTGCCGGGGAGATGTCAAAAGTCCTCTGAATGGCTAAGCTCACCACTTGTGGAATAAAGTTGAACGAAATTCTCTTGAAATCCGGTTTTCCCGACGAAGGAAAACTCAAACCTGGCTTATGCTTCGGATGCATATGTTTGAATTTTTCTGTAATGCTCCACACGAAGTGGAAATGCTACGCATTTGAGAGGATGCCATGCAAAAATGCTCATGCAATGCAAAAAGGGGTGTCCCAGCAAAATAAATGCTGAGGACAGAGGCAGCTCCACCAGGGATGACAAACTAAATTGTTATCTGACCGAAGAGACCATGCCGAGGAAAGCCTTCACTCTACTGAGGAAGACATTGATCTCAAACTCTGCTGGAGATGAAAGCTTCGAGAGAATACCCACTCTGTTGGGGATGGTTATGAATGAATATTAAAGATAGAACCCAAAAAATTTCTCTCCGCCGGATATTACCCATGGCTTCTACCGAAGACAGAACCCAAAACCTGGATCTGAAATATGCCAATAACAATTGGACTTAAAACCTGTTGGGGATGTCAAACGCCTTTGAACAAACCACTATGAAGATCACTACCAAACTCTACTTGGGGAGACAAGTCAATAATTCCGAACCTGCTTGGGGATATTACTGAACTCAATCTACTGCTGGGAGATGTATGTACTTTCACCTGCTGGGGGATATCAACCACCACTAGCAAACTTGCTTGGAGAACGGTGGTTGACGACATTATTGACGACATCAACTCTGTTAGGGATAACATCAAACTTACCCATCTGAAGGGATTAAATCATACCGTTGCTGGTGAGAACAAAGTTTCCTGACTAGCTGAGGAAAATGGGTGCTCAGACCCTGTGGGGAAAATAACATCTTTGTCCAAAGAAGATATTCCATAAGTCTCCTGCTGGGGATGCAACAACATCAACTTCTGACTGCTTGCTGAGAGAGTAATAAATTAACCCCAACTCTAGCTGGGGAAAAAATCCTTTGCACCCTGGCTAGGGAGAGCAGCTACCGTGCTGAAGAAGATGAAATTTCAATGCTGAGGAGAATAGCTCTACTGGGGAGAAACTTGGGTGTTTCACGTTTCTGCTGATCAAATACATACTTATCTCCATGCACGACCAACGGTCCCTTGAACTTTCCACTTGCCCCAGACCACAGGGTTTAATGGAAGAAATCATCTCAAGAGGATTTTATAGAAGACCAGGCGTTCACACTGCCCCAAGGTCTTCAAACTCTTGGAGAGATTTATCAGATCTCGACATAACTGCCCCAGACTTCATAATCCATGAAGTAAACTGCCCCGAGAGGATTCGTAATGACCTGAAATACTATGCCCTAGTATTCTGAACTTCGAAGAGGTCCTCTCAATTAACCGTTTTCAGGAGTGGGCAACTTCTCACGCTCAAGAGGTGGCCTACCCCAAGTCTTGAAGGAACTTTTCCCCTGACTGATCTTACAGAGATTTGTCAAATCGACCTGATTTCCCCATATTAAGCACTTGTGGAGAGATTTATTGAATCTCGACATAATTTTCCCCGTTTGGCTACTTCTTATCACCATTTATCGAGAACCCGCAGGTTGTGCACAGTCTCTTGGCCACACCCCTTGACATGATAGTCCTTCGGAGTTTTCACCATCTCAACTTGGCGTGATCGAGCTTCTCAACTGACGTTCATCATGTAAGCTTCTTTGATGTCAAACACATGCAAGCAGAAAATGTTTATTGTGAGAATGACAATTCTAATGCGACACCCGTGCTAACCTTGAAGTTTTATTGAAAATGTGTCGCCAAGCCTTATGAACGAATCACTAGCTGGGATGCGACATTGATTTTTGAATGGAAAACAATACGCACATGCAATACCAACAAAAATCTTATTAGCATAACTCATAGGATTCAGGAACGCTATCTCGCTGAAGTACGCTCTCGGAGTAAACCCTGCTTCAATTAGGACTTTTTAAGGGTTGTAACGTGGCCTGGTTCACGGTTTTGAGAAAAAAGGATTTAAGGCTCAAAGTTTATTGGTGCCCACCCACTCTTCGCGATGTTCTCCAGTCCTACGTTCAGCTAATTTGGCGCAAGCGCTCATCTCTCAAAAGGTTTTATGATCTTTAAAGAACCCATGCAATTGATGGTTCGAGACCTGATGAGGTTTTTGGAGCAACATCCACCCCTTTTGTCTTTTGGTGTCTGTAGTCACACGACTTTGTTCTGCTCAAGGATTTTTCCCTTTGTCGTCCTTTTCGCTTTTTATTCTTTTTTTTTATTTTCCCTAAATTTTGCCTGGACTTATTTTTTTCGATTTCGAAGTCCAGCGGGATGCCCTAACTTTTGCCTAAGTCACTTGCTTTCAAGTTTTTCGACTTAGCAGGCTTTTTCTTTTTCTCTTTTTTCTCTCTTTTTTTTTGAACAAGTCGTGTGACACCGTTTTGCCTGACTTGTTTAAAAGGGCTGTGACTGTTTCACTCTTTGGTTGGTGAGGAGTAACCATTGTGGTTCTACACCTCTTAACCTCTTGATAGTGGAATGGAAAGTAATGGATCCTCAGATGTACACTCCTTCTGAAAGTTGAACACTTGGTCAAAACTAACTGGCGCCTACCCTGCCCCGGGTTAAGATCGAGGGTTTTTTTTCGTTTTCAAAAAGAAACTCCTACTCCAAGGCTCAAAGGGGTTAACGAAGGTCTATCTCCCTTATATCTCCATTGTTTAGGGATTTGAAATAATGTCTGTACATCCTCAACAGGGTTTTATCCAAAAGCACACAACCAAAGATTTTGCGTTTTTACCTCATCATCCTCCCTCAAGAGTTTAAGGCAAGAAAGTTGGTATTGCAGTGCATATAAACATGACATGAGTGCATAAAAGTAAGATACTTCAGGAATAACACGTTTATTGCAATAAAATCAGCATTCAAAACACAAACAATTTTTTACATGCAGACAATGTTTAAACAAACAAATGAAAGCTACATATGAAAATGCAGTAAAGGAAGCTGATGATTGCCATTGTTGAGGAGACTTGATTCTGTCTGGACTTATTGCTTCTGATGATGTCTTCGCAACCTCGAGTGCTTACTCTGATAAAGAAGCTTCACCTTGTGGGGGTACCATCCGAGGTGCTGACCTTTGAGTCAATCAAATCTTGCACCTTGTGTTGGAGCGCCTTACAATCCTCTATTGAATGCCCCCGTGCCCCAACATGGTATCCACATTGAGCATTGGCATTAAACCCTGGTGGATATGGAGGAATGATCGGATCTGGTTTCCTCGGCACAATTAACCCTCTTTTAACCAACTCTAGCAATATCTGACCATACAGCCTTGGTAGCATAGAAAACTGTCTGTTTCTTGGCTTCCGCCGACCCCCTTTGGAACTATTCTGCTATTGATTCTGATCCGCGTGTTCCTTTGGCTCAGGCGCTTTCCCCCTCAGACTTAATCGAGGAATAGGCAGCAGTTGCGGACGTGGGGATTCTAAGACCAAGGATTGCGAGAAATGCCCCTGGCTTGATGTAGCTTTGGGAGAGGCAACAGGGATATCCACCTCTTTTTCAACAGCTAGAGTAGGATCACCATGTATGCTTACGCCGCTCGGCGTGAATTCAATTGCCTTTGAATCGATCAGATCCTGGACAACATGCTGAAATGCCCTACAATCTTCCACATTATGCCCCGGCGCACCAGAGTGAAAATCACAGTGGGCTCTTGCATCATAACCCGGTGGAGGAATACCAGTAAGAGGAGCCAGAGTCCTTTTTTGTACCATTTGCAACTGAAGAAGATGCTGTAATAGTAGAGAATATGGCACTTGTGGAGTCTCAAAATGCCTATTCTGCTTAGGCCTTGGCTGATACTGGCGAAGGGCCTGATTTTTCCGTTGAGATATAGCCGGGACGGTCACAATGGCAATCTGCTCACTCATTGGGAGGGATCCCTTAAACAACGGAGGAGAGACAATTCCAGCCGCAGCTTCAGGCATGAGAGTATTATCTTTGCTTAGCACACCTCTCACGACCTCCATAACCAGACTCATCTGAGTCTTCAGTTGGTTGACCTCTTCCCTCAGCACTTTCTGGTCTTGAACCAAAGTTTGCATCTTCCCCATAAACTGGCCCATTTGGCTTCATACATCCCTCAACTCTGCTTGAATTTGATCCATGATCCGCTTCCAGCTTCTTTGAAGAGTTAAGTCTGAAATTCTGAAGAAGACCAGACCAGGATGAGAATAACCAGCTTCAAACACCTGCTATGCAAATGAGTATGCAATGCAAATTCCATGTTCGAATATTTCCAAGGAATCATTCTGCTTTGATTCAAGTTTTGTTTTTTAAAGAACCACCGAAAATAGACGGAAACGCCCAACAGCGAGTCTCAAAGTTAATATCCCTTGGAAATACAAGAACACTTGTGCAAAAATGATGATGCAAATGCAACAAACATGGGATCAAGGCTTTCATAAAGCTCTGTACTATTGTGCTACTGAATGGATAAGTTCAAAGGTCTGCTCTGAAGAGAATACCGGAATACCAGAATATTCGAATAACCAGAATACCAGAATAACCAGAATACCAGGCCGATAAGTTCACACTAATAAGAAAACCAGAATACCAGGTAGGATGAAAGTCAAGGTTACCTGCAAACCTGTAAACACCCGCCCATCTCACATGTGGGTACTAGAAAACCGAGGATCCTCAATATCACGGACTCTCAGGTCGAGAAATGATGATACGTTCACCATTTCTGGTTTGGCATCATCATCAATCGAGGAGGCCTCAACTGATTCCCCTAAAAAATAAAGTCATCCTATACGAGTCCCTCAGCATTGGGTCCTCAGATCGACAAGTGTAATGGGTTTTCCATTTCTGGTCTGCCATTATCACAGGTCGGGAGGAGAGGCGCAATTGAGGTATCGGAGAAATGGTCACCAGAGTCGACAGCTCTCTAGATCGACACCCTGAAATGCACAAGACACACACGTCAGAATGCGTCCCAAGATAGCCTCTACTGGTTGTGAATTTCGTGAACACACAAACGCACCAAGATGGCACGTAGCTCCCACTACTCTCCACTCTAGTCCTAGGGTGTACCCAAGCCTGGGTATTGGGCTTGTCTCTCAGAATAACCCAACCTGCCAAACAGAAACCAGCCATCACAACACAGCAATATCCAGTATGACAGTAATAAAATGAAATGCAATGCAATAAAAGCTGTAAAACAGTAATATACAACATAATAAAGCACAACAAATAAACACCCAACAAAAAAAAACAAACAAGCGCTAGGATCGACTCGCTAAAGGGGATGGGCCAGCAAGAGGTCAACCAGAGTCCCCAGCAGAGTCGCCAGCTATCGCTCCCGAAAGATTTGCATCCAACGGTACAAATGCGAGAGTGGCGCAGAAAACACAGAGTCGCCAGCAATGTGTATTTATTCCGAGAGAGGGAAAGGAAACACTGCATAAACCTGAAGAGAAAGGGGGAAAGACATGGTCATCGCAACCATAGTCCAGGTTCGGGAGTCGGTTATGTGAGGGGAAGGTGTTAGCACCCCACGCATCCATCGTACTTGATGGGATCCACGCTTGTTGTCTAAACGGAGGGTGAGCTGTCCTACTATCTATGGCTGAACAAAAGAAAACGGGGATGGGGGTGACTAAGACGGACTCGGTAGGACATATTCGATGCCCTAGGCCTACGTACTCCCTCAGTACAATGGGAAAGTCAGAGTCAACTTAGTACAGACGGGAACTATGGGGGAAGGTTGCTCGCCAAGACAATCGTTGTCTTGTGCCTACATATCCTCAATCAGACGAGAGAGAGGAATCAGAGCTAATGCACGGATGGGTAAGTGATTTTTACGTGAGCGACAAGCTCTTTTCTGAAAATGAAATTTGAAGCCCAACAATCCCGAAGGATAAAAATATTTGAATTTATTTTTGTGTTTTTTAGACAGAAGTGTTTTTTAAGTTAGTTCATAACTTGCATTGCATCAAAGTCTAAGGTACAGGGACGAATACTTAACGAATCGTCCCATGACAGGACGCTCGCTAAGCACTCTAGAAAGATGAGAGGAAGCCCCTCATTTCTCATTCCCCACGCTTAAGGCACGTGCGCAATACACTTTATCTTTATTAAGTGTTTTCAAGAAGTTTTGAGATGAGAAGAGAGAAGACCCAAAGGAAACTCTAAAGGGAAACTAAGAGTCCTAATGTTATCATGCATGGGTGACCTATGGTTAGTGAGGCTTAGGAGGGACAACTACCTAAAACTTAATGCTAATCCTACTCCAAGCTTAATCAAAAATTAAGTTGGACTAGGTAGCTCTAAAGGGAGAGAAACCAAGACTTAAACAAGTCTTGAGATTCATGGGAGAAAGAGAGTGAAAGAGAAGAATGAGAAAGAGAATGATGAGATAAGAAACAAGATAGGGCAGCAAGCACATCATATCAAGTATATCCAACTTACATCAATAAACAAGTCTCAAAGCTCATGCAAAGTATCTTAAGTAAGCATGCAAAGGTAATCATGAAATAATGCAAGCATACTTATATGAAATGCACAATTAAGCACCAATGAACTTCATATCAAGATGAAATGAGAAAAATAAGATGAATATGAAAGCAAGTCAGAATCAAGATCATATCATCATCAACAATTCTCATGTGCAAGAGAAGATCAAAACATGAAGCATTATGCACCAAAGAAAATCCACAAAAGGAAGTCAAAGTACAAGCACTTAAAGCATACCCAAACATGATCCACAAATTGCAAAATTTGGTCACAAGGGACCTCAACCAGGGGTAAACATCATATCAAATACTCATGCAAAGAATCCTGAAGAAATTCAAACAATTAGGCATGGCAAAACAATTAGGGTTCAGAGATGTCAAGAGATGATCATGCATAATTCACTTAAGCACAAATAATCAAACATATATCAAATGACATTCAAAAATTATGAAATTAAAACCCAAGTGACCTAAGTCAGAAGCTAGCAACATGCCAAAATATCACACAAAAATTCAAAAGTTAAGTTCCTCAAACAATACTTCAAATTTGCATAAGAACAAAGAAGAACAATGCACAAATAGAGGGACTAAAATGCAATATTAAATGAGTTTAAAATTATGAGAAAAATGTTTTTAAGGACCTTAAGATGTCCTCTTAAATATGCAAAAAGAATGGGATGTAAATCATACACCAATGATGAGAACAAAAATCAACAAGGCAGAGTGTGCACAATTGAGACAATTCCAAAGGAAATTAATCAAACAATTAATTCAGATGCACAAAATAAAATAAAATGGAAAACTAAAATTTGGCAAAATTTTATAAAATCCCAAAGATGCTTCATGATTTTTTTGGTAATTTTCGGATGCATAAATCTATTTTTAAAAATTAAAATGAAAATGAAATAATTAAATAAAATAAAAAAAAGAAAATGAAGAAGCCAGGGGTGCACCATAAGCAATTCACACGTTGGAAGATTAAATGGGCTCAAGGAGGGGGTGGAAAAAGCAAAGAAAGTCCAGCCCAATCCAAAGCGCAAGTCAACATACTCATGAACCTCAGTCAATAATATTTGACTCACATACGCCATCGGATCAATCAAACGTTCCACATTCAGTCAATCAAAACCATAGGTACACATGATCAACGCTCAGGATCAAAAGTTCATGATAACAAAGGTTCACACGCGTACATCACATCATTCAGAAATTAAGATCAAAGCACATGAATAGCACATGATATTTTAATGCGTTGGCAAAATCAATACCATCAGATCAATCTAACGCACCAGATCAAGTCAACAAATCACCAAATCATGCAAGATCAAGGGTCAGATTTGTGGGTGCACAATAAGAAGCATGGAATAAAAACACACAATTACTAAAATAAGAGATGATTATAAATGACGTGGCCAAACATGATCCATCAGATCTGGACCACCAACGGTCCAGATTTCATCTTCTTCCTCTAAACCTCAGATCACCTGAAAAATGAACCAGACGCCGGAGCCCTAGCTCCGGTCGTCTTCTCCGGCAACACCACACCTAAAAGTTCCCAGAAATCAAGAAATCCACCATCATTCAACTCAGAATTTCACAAGGATCATGAATATGCAATTTTTTTCAACTGATCATACACATATAAACCAAATCGAAGAAGAAAAGTTTGGATCTAAAAAATTCATATCCACAATACAACCATGATACACGTCCAAAATCAAAACAAATCACATCAGGATGATCAGCAAAGCATGAGGAACATTATGCACACAAGAAAACTGAGTTCTATGATCAAGAAAATCACACTAACCTGAAACTTGTAGAGCTCAAAATACACCAAGAAAATCTTCAGAAAGCTGCAGATCTACTCCTTGGAACTTCTGATTGCAAAATAAATGCAATATGAGGCTTGAATCAGGCTGGATCTTGAAGTTTGAAAGTGAGCAACTCAAATTCGAATCTGATGAAAACCTTGCTTAGAGCTTCAAACAATGGTTGATTCTTGTTCTATGGAGTATGTAGATCAAGAATATGAAAAAAAATCTTCAGAAACCCTTGTGAGGAGAGAGTTTCGAAGGAGAGAAAGTTTGAGTGAAAAATGAAATTCAGAACAAATGAGAGTGCGTGAGGTGTGAATGAACGTGTGAGTCTTCTTATGTACACTTGGTTAGAGCTCTGAGCATGATTAGGGTTTGATTAATCCCTTGATTAAGGCTATCCAAAGTGATTTGCAAAAATGCAAGTTGTGATGAAACCACTAATCCACACGTGCATTGTCATGCTTTTCATCATGAGCCATTCTCATCTCTCTTGCTGATCACATCTGAATTGGGTTTGGGCTTTGTAATGACCTGATTTGTGAGATTCAATCCATCTTGCAAATTTGCATTTTGTGAAATTCGTGAAGTATATGGCACGGATTGGAGTGATTCAAGGGTCAAAAATGGTCCTCATGGAGTGTACTTGAATATGGCAATGTGACTTGAGTCATTAAAAACAATTACAAGTCATTTTGAACCAAAATGCAAAAGGTGGAAAAATGGATACATGTGAAAACCTTAAAAAGCACCTTGCCTTCTTTTGGTTATATCTTGAGTTTCACAAATAGTATGAAGATAATCTAGTACTTTTTGGAAATGGGAGAAAGAGATCTTCAAGTTTCATGTTTGAGGAAAATTCATTTGAAGCTTCTTTGATGATGAAAAGTCAAGTTGAAGATGGTTTGAAAAGTTGCCAAAAATGGAAGTTTCACATTATAGGTCATTTTCCAAAAATAATAACTTTTGCACAAACTCTTGACTCTTGATGAATGGTATGAATACTAGCCTTTGAGGACCATATGAGGTCATAAGACCTTAAAAATCATGAAGAGGACCTCAAAATTCCATGGTTGACTTTCCTCCTTACAGTTGACTTTTCTTGGTTCACAAGCAACTGATCCACTGAACATCTTCCACAATGAACCACTAGCCAAGCCTTCCTGTATGAGTGTTTGGGAGCATATGGAACCCAAGAGAGCATGCTTGAATCCACAAAGTTTTCTCAAGAAGCTCTTTGAACCCAAGAACCCTAATTTGGTCCCTCTGGTTAGGAGGGAAAGATTCACTTGAAATCCTTTGCCATTCTTGATCTTATGAAGATATGACGACCTCCACAAAACACCTTGAGGCTTGAGACTCCTTTGAGATGAACCAAGTACCTTGATCCCATGCTAAGAACCAATGCTATGCATAAATGCTAATGCAAGAAATGCCAAGAAACATAAGCCAGTTAGCTCCAAAACAAAAGGGCAAATTTTGGTGTGTTACAAATATGTGAGGCCCAAAAGGTTTTATTCACAAAAGGGGTGGGACTTACACTCTATCAAGAGGCCCCAGGATTATTTAAAGAAAAGAAATGGGACTTACAACACGAGGGTAGGCCCAAGGTTTTCGTTTTGAAATGGCGATCACACCGAGATTTTTTTTAACGCAGTGGGTTTTATACAATAATTGAGGCCCAAAAATGGTTTTGGTTAAAAAGGGATTGGGTCTTACACTCTATTAGAGGCACAGAGTTGTTTGAAAAGATTTGTTAGGGTGATGGTGATCAAAACCCTAATTTTATTTCAAAAATGTATTTTAATCAAATAAAAATTCAATTAAAATGATCAAAATTATCAAACATGTGTGAGAAACAAGTTATGATCTTGGATTAATGTTTGAAAAATCATGTTTTTATCCACAAAATGATTGGAAACCAATTAATTTTGGAAAATCAAGAGAGAAAAAGTATTTTAAATGTTAAAAAATAAATAAAAGATTAATTCTTTGCAAAAATATCAAATATATGAAATAACTAATATTTTTGGGAAATTTTGGTAAAATAAAATATTTTAACATTTTTGTGAATTATTAAAAAAAGAATCAACTCAAAATCATTAAAAACCAGAGAGAAATTAATTTTTGAATCAATTAAATAAAATCACAAAATTCAAATATTCAAAAATTCAAAAAAGGGCGCCAAGAACACCAAGTTCTTGCCCGCGCCCTCTGTTTCTGCAGATTTTTATTTTCTATCCAATCTCACTGAATACTTGATGAAATCATACAATCTACATATCAATCTGCTCGTTTTCACCTCACGATCATGTTTATGGTCTTTAATTTCATTTATTTTAAGCATGGAATAAGAAATCAAGATAAAACCTCAAGAACCCTAAAATTTGCATGAAGGCTGAGAATTTTGATACACGATTCAAACAAAGCAATTAATTGAGAGGAAACATTCTATGCATGATTATGAACATTTGACAAAAGTATTGTGCGAGGAAATATGCATAGATTAAGAGATGACCAAGTTTAGGCATACTTGAAGGTCGTGACAGCAAGTGCAATGTGATTTTTGAGTTGGGGGTGTTATAGATGAGTTGTGATGATCTGAACAGCTTCCCTACACCATATGGAGTGTGTTTGAATGCTTGGAGTTGATTGGAAATGGTTGGATCACTTTATGACATCTCAACTGCAACTTGGTTAGAACCTTGAGCAATTGGCTGGTGATTCTGAGAAATCCGTGTTCCAGTTGTGGTTTAAGTGTTTGCATCACTTCTATATGATGTTTATGAGGTGTGTGTGTGTGATTGCTTTGGTTGGAATGGCTCTCAAACTCAAAACCCGATAGTGACTTGCTTTGGAAGGAAATTTTGGAGTGAAAGAAGAGATTTTGAGGAAGCATCAGTTTGATGGCTTTGGTGTACTTAAACTGAGAACAAATGAGCTATATTTATAGTAGAGCAAGTTTGTTTTGCAAGCAATAGTAAATGGCAACTGCTACAGAAGTTTGGCAAATGTTGATCAATGGGAATCCAAGTCTCCTCTAGCCATTGACTAGAGGTTAGAGCACATGCCTATTAGTTCCCTAGTTCAGAGATCATCATTGACTCATTCAGTTGGAAAAGGCACAGTTCATACCACCTTGGTGCATCCATTGAATGCTCCAAAACAAAATTGGAGTCTTGTCCCCTTTGTAGGGTTTTTAGGGTTGACATGCTACTTTTGGTTCCAAAGACTTGGGAGGCTGATGGATCAGTGTTTGTCCCTCCTTGGTCTCCCCCTGAGGTGTTCAGATGGATAAACTTGTTTGCCATTTGCACAAATTGGCCAAATCGAGCAAAATGCTCAAATCTACCTTGTTATGACAGTTGCAGCAAGGCATATTGCCATTGTCACAACTCTTAGCTCAGATGGAATTTCATGGGGTTCTTGGCCATTTTGGAAGGCTCTCATATGATACAACATATGTGTGATCATAGTTGGTCTTGACACTTTTTGGATCCAAGTGAAAAATGCCCTTACATTTTGGAAAAAGTGAAACAGATTCTGACTTAGTGAAAATTTCACTAAGTGTTGGAAAAAGTGACATTTTCATGTTTTTGTCATTTTGGTCCATCCATAACTCAAAATCTATGATGAATTGGAATGAGGTGTAGTTGACACTTTTAAAGTATGCCATGAGAGCTACAAATCCATCTTTGGATCAGCCAAAATGGTTGCTTGGATCACAAGTTATGATCCTTGGAAGTTGGTACCCTAGCCATTTTGTTGCATAACTTAGAAAATTTCTAAGTGTTTTATGGTTACCCCTTTTACAAGTTATCCCACTTTTCTTGATTTTTCTTGATGAATGATGATCCCAATCACACATTAACATCATTTTAGGGTTAAAGAACCATAATTGTGAAAAATCTCAAAAAGTCAAAGTTGACTTTTGTACACAGTTGACTTTTTGTCAGATGAATTCCAAACGGTGCGATCCTCTATGAAATCAAGTCCTTGACCTAAATCAAACTTGATGGACATGTTACATGGGTGCTATAGGGTGTATTGAATCATGTCCCAAGGTTTGGGAGCATGCCTGGGTCAAAAGTCAAAGGTACAGTTGACTTTTTCCTCAAAACCCTAACTGTGGTCCAGATGAAATTGAAACTTGTTGATTAAGCTTCTTGAATCAATTCATTGGTGAAAATGGATCAATATAGTGTGTTAGATATCCTCAAATCATGTCTTGAGGCCTTGGCTCATGTTTTGTCCCAAAAGTCAACTTAGGGGTAAATTAGGTCAAGAAACCCTAATTCCTAATTTTTTTTATAAATGCATCCCCTGAGGCTAAATTGACTTGATGATTAGGTTTATGAGGTCCCATGGAGTATTTTGAGTTATGCTTTGAATCATTGGCTCATGCCCAGATGAAAATTTCCCTCTGGAGGTCCTGGTCGACAAAAACCCTAATTTGGTGACATTGGCGATCTTGAGGCTTAATCCACTTGGAATGCTGCAACCTTGTGCTTGATTCTTGAAGTGGGAGTCCTCTTGATCCTTTGTGGGTGTTTGAGAGGTTAGATAAGTTGAAGATCATGTCATTTCTTGATTGATCCTTTGTCTAAGGACTCTGAGAGGGCTTGAAACCCTAATCTTTGATTGTAGAGAATTCCTAATAATTCCTGAGGAGATTGATGAGGCATAAAGGTACATTCATATTGTGATGATGATTTGCACAATGATGGAAAATCTTAGTGGTCAAAATTTGGGGTATGACAGAACCTACCAAAGAAAAGGAACCTCAAACGGAAGTTCCTAACCAACAAGTCAGTCAATCCAGTAATCCAGAACTTGTAAAAAACAATGATGAGATGCTGAAGCTCATCCAGAAAAGCGAGTACAACATTATGGACCAATTGTTGCAAACTCCATCTCGAATCTCTTTAATATATCTCATTCTTAGTTCAGAAGCTCACAGGGAAGTTCTACAGAGAGTCTTAGAGCAAGCCTGTATAGAACAAGATATGACGCTAGGACAATTTGACAGCATCATCTCCAACATCACTTCCTGCAATAATTTAAGATTCAGTGATGAAGAATTGCTAGAAGAAGGCAAGAATCATAATATGGCCCTTATCATTACAGTCAACTGCCAAGACGATGCTTTAGCCAGCGTACTAGTGGACACATGATCATCTTTGAATGTTATGCCAAAATCAACTCTGATACGACTATCATTTCAAGGAGCCCCGATGAGAGGCAGTGAGATCATTGTCAAAGCTTTTGACGGATCTAGAAAAACTGTTATCGGCAAAGTCGATCTTCCCATAACCATCAGTCCTCACACTTTCCAAGTCACTTTCCAGGTCATTTCCATCCGGGAAGCATACAACTGTTTATTAGGAAGGCCTTGGATACACGAAGCTGGGGAAGTCACTTCGACACTTCACGAAAAACTGAAGTTCGTCAAGAATGACACATTAGTCACGATATGCGGGGAGCAGGCCTTAATCGTGAGTAACTTATCATCATTCTCCTGGGTAGAACCGGAGAAGGTTGTTAGAACCCAGTTCCAAGTGCTCTCGGTGAGCAATGAGAATCAACCAGAAAGAGGGAGATCGATTTCCTCATACAAGGACGTTATCGAAGTAATCAAGAGCAATGACACAAAAGGATGGGGACAGATTGTAACTCCTACTGATAACAAGACAAAGAAAGGTCTTGGATTCTCTTCAACCTGTACCCAGACTACTAAGAAAGAAGAAAGTTTTCGTCCCATTCAGAATTTCTTCCGCAACGGAGGTTTCCTCCACCCAGTGTCCCAAGAAGTACACACCATCAATAAGAGCGACTCCTCCGATACGGATGAGGAGTGGAAGTCTTATCTCAACAATGACAGTTATATGTATCAGGGAGAGGCGCTCACGCCATTCTTTTTTCCCAAGCAAAACCTAAGATATATACCAAGGTTAGACGTCAGGATGATCTATGAAGATTGTGATCCTGAAGGATGTCGTGCCCTACCCAATTCATTAGAGGAAGACAATCTAATGAAAGACAACTTTGACTACGACTATTATGATCCCTTGGATGACCTGCCTATCTGGAAGCCGTACACAGAAAACTTGGGGTAGAAGAGTCAATTGGACGATGCCTGTCAGCTGAGCAATATTAAAAAGGCTACCCATGTCCCCATAGAGTCATGGAATCATTACTCAGGATATTCCGAAAATCTCCAGCACCATAGTGATGAATTCGCAAAGATTGCAGGACAAGAATTCATTAACTATGCATTTCCTGAAATCAACGTCATTGAGGAAGATGACTCACCCAATCCCACAGAAACATGGGACACCTTAGGACAGCCTAGCGGAAAGTATGACTTCCTGGTCAAATACACTGCTCCCGAAAGCTCTCGTATCAGATACGAGGACATCCAGCCAACTGGTTGGGAAGATCCCCTTGAGAGTGAAAACACTATGGAAGATGCAATAGAAGAGTTCATTTATGACAACTCTGCATGGGAAAAAGACTCCAACGATCCTACTCTGCCAAAAATCAGCGTTGTTTCTGAAGATAAACCAAGAAGGAAGATACCAGACTTTGTAATTCATAGAGGAGTTCGTCGCCACTAGGTTGCTGTCGAAGTCCCGAAAGTCGTCCATAAGTCTAAGTAATTACCATCTTTGTTTTAACCTTTCACCTTGACCAGGTGAAACGGATGTTTTTATAGGGCTCACCTTTCTCTAAATATCCCTCTTCGCTTCGCCCAAAGCGACAGAGTTTTGTTTTATAAGGCTATATTTCAAGAATCGACAAATCATGAATAAACAATGTCATTCTGAATTCCCGCATTTATTGTTGTTTTCACTTTACGTTTTTCAGAAAATGGTAATCCTAAAAACAGCCCAAAATAAAAATAAGCATTTTTCAGAAAATACACTGCACACACTCTTGCATTATCTTGTTCTTTGCTAAAAAACGAATCATCACGTCATGCAGATTGCTTGTTTTAAACCCCATTGAAACATACGTTCCAATGCCTTCTCCCAACTTTGAATTCCCGGTATTTGAAGCTGAAGAAGAAGAGGACGAAGAAATTCCAGAAGAGATCTCCTGACTACTCAGGCAAGAGGAAAGATCTATTGAGCCTCACAAAGAGCCGTTTGAAATGGTCAATTTAGGTTTAGGAGAAGAAAAGAAAGAAGTTAAGATTGGGGCACTACTCAGTCCAACTGTCAGAGAAGACATGATAAAACTTCTCAAAAAGTTTTCGGATGTATTTGCTTGGTCCTATCAGGACATGCCAGGGTTGGATACCAGCATCGTGGAACATCGTTTACCGCTGAAAACGGAATGTTCGCCAGTAAAACAAAGACTGAGAAGGACTCATCCAGATATGGCCATCAAGATTAAGGAGGAAGTATAGAAGTAGATCGACGCAGGTTTCCTCGCCACCTCAGAATATCCTCAATGGTTAGCCAACATAGTGCCAGTTCTGAAAAAGGACGGAAAAGTCAGAATGTGTGTAGACTACAGGGATCTGAACAAAGCAAGTCCAAAGGACGACTTCCCCCTACCATAGATTGACATACTAGTAGACAGTACATCAAAGTTCAATGTCTTCTCCTTCATGGATGGATTCTCGGGCTATAATCAAATCAAATTGGCGCCGGAAGATATGGAAAAAACTTCATTCATCACCCCATGGGGTACTTTTTGTTACAAGTTAATGTCGTTTGTCTGAAGAACGCGGGGGCAACCTATCAAAGGGCCATGACAACTCTGTTTCATGACATGATGCACAAAGAGATTGAAGTGCATGTCGATGACATGATCTCCAAATCTAAAACAGAAGAAGAACATATGTAACACTTGTCAAAGTTATTCGACCGTCTGAGAAAATATAAACTCCGTTTGAATCCCAATAAATGCACGTTCGGTGTTCGCTCAGGAAAACTCTTAGGATTCATCGTCAGCCAAAAAGGAATTTAGGTTGATCCTGACAAGGTCAAGGCCATTCATGAAATGCCTTCACCAAAGACTGAAAAACAGGTCAGAGGATTTTTGGGACGTCTAAGTTAAATCTCAAGGTTCATATCCCTCATGACCACGACATGCGCGCCAATCTTCAAACTACTAAGAAAGAATCAAAGCTGCGTATGGACAGAAGATTGCCAAAAAACTTTCGACCACATCAAAGAATATATGTTGAATCCACCTATTCTGTCTCCTCCAGTAGAAGAAAGACCACTGATCATCTACTTAACAGTCTTGGAAGACTCCATGGGTTGTGTACTTGGCCAACAAGACGAGACAAAAAGAAAAGAATCTGCCATCTACTAATTAAGCAAGAAGTTCATGGACTGTGAAACTCGGTACACTATGCTCGAGAAAACTTGTTGCGCTTTGGCTTGGGCAGACAAACGTCTTCGCTAGTACATGATTTGTCACACTTCTTGGTTAATCTCCGAAATGGATCCAATCAAGTATGTCTTCGAAAAGCCTGCTCTCACGGGAAGGATTGCTCGTTGGCAGATGTTGTTATTGGAATACGACATCGAGTACCACGCTGAGAAAGCCATCAAAGGAAGTATTTTAGCTGAACATTTGGCTCATCAACCGATTAACGATCAGGAATCAGTCGGATTTGACTTCCCGGACGAAGACGTCATGTACTTGAAAATGAAAGATTACGACGAACCGCTACCTAGCGAAGGGCCGGAACCAGGTTCCTAATAGGGATTAATATTCGACGGAGCCATCAACACTTATGGAATCGGAATTGGAGCAATCATCGTAACACCTCAGGGTACCCATATTCCTTTCACTGCCCGACTGACATTCAAATGCACAAACAACGAGGCCGTATATGAAGCTTGTATCGTGGGTCTCGAAGAAGCTACTGACTTAAGGATAAAGAATTTGGATGTGTATGGAGACTCAACCCTAGTTATCAATCAGATCAAAGGAGAGTGGAACACATATCAATCAGGATTGATTCCTTACAAAGATTACGCGAGAAGGTTGTTACCATTCTTCAACAGAATCGAGTTTCATCATATCCCTCGTGAAGAAAATCACATGGCTGATACACTAGCCACCCTATCCTCCATGATTAGTGTAAGTCAATGGAATGACGTACCTAAGATTGACATAATGCACCTTGATAGGCCCGCTCACATCTTCATGATTGAAGTAGTCATAGATGAAAAACCCTGGTATTGCGATATCAAATGCTTCCTTTAAAGATAGGAATACTCGCTAGGGGCATCAAGAATAGATAGGAAAACTCTCAGAAGACTCGCAGGCAACTTCTTCCTAAACGGTGATACACTCTATAAGAGAAACTTTGACATGGTTTTGCTCAGCTGCGTAGACAGACAAGAAACAAACATGTTGATGAAAGAGATTCACGAAGGATCCTTTGGCACTCATGCCAATGGACACACGATGACGAGAAAAGTTCTGAGAACAGGACATTATTGGTTGACAATGGAATCCAATTGCTATAAGTACACGAGGAGATGTCACAAGTGTCTGATATACGCAGACAAAATCCATGTAACGCCAACGCATCTCAAAGTTCTTTCATCTCCGTGGCCTTTTTTTATATGGGGAATCCACATGATTGGCATGATCGAACCCAAGGCTTCAAACAGACATCGGTTCATCCTGGTAACCATTGACTACTTCACCAAGAGGGTCGAAGCAACATCATACACCAATTTAACCCGACAAGTGGTGGTCCGATTTATCAAGAACAATCTCATATGCCATTATGGTGTTCCAAGCCAGATCATTACTGATAATGGATCTAACTAGAACAACAAGATGATGAAAGAGTTATGTGTTGAGTTCAAGATCAAACACCATAACTCATCTCCCTACCGATCTAAGATGAACAGAGCGGTAGAAACGGCTTACAAGAACATCAAGAAGATCATTCAAAAGATGGTTGTTACCTACAAAGACTAGCACAAGATGCTACCTTTTGCTCTTCACGGTTATTGTACATCTGTCCGCACTTCAATAGGGGCAACCCCTTTCTCTCTAGTATATGGCATGGAGGCAGTGCTCCCCATAGAAGTAGAGATCCCATCAATCAGGGTAACGACTCTATGCCACGGTCAGTTATATCAGCAAAGAATGAATAAAGCGTTCGACAAAAAGGTTCGACCTCGTGTCTTTAGAAAAGGAGACCCTGTGCTCAAGAAGATACAATCATTTCTCACTGATTCCAGAGGCAAATGGACTCCGAATTATGATGGCCCTTACGTTGTTAAGAAAGCCTTCTCAGGCGGTGCCTTGAGACTTGCAACCATGGATGGAGAGGAGTTTACCTACCCCACAAATGTTGATGTAGTCAAGAAATACTTCGCCTAAACAAAAAAAAATGTCTCGGTTGATTGAAAACTCGAAAGGGCAGTCCTGGCAAAAATTAGACATAAGCAAAAATCATCTCGATTGATTGGAAACCTCAAAAGACAATCCAGGAAAAAGTTAGGGATTCATGGCAAGTAACTACGTCCGACAAGGTTAAATCCCCAGCAATAACACCATCCTTCGAAAAAACTTCAAGTCAAGGTCACCTTCGACAGAAGCTCAGAATGTCCAGAATTCAAAGTTGGTGGAAGGATAGCGGTCGTTATGTTTCAATGTAGCCCCTTTCCTTTTAAATTACCATTTTCTAAACTTTGTAATGCTGTATAGGATCACGCGTTTGGCTGATTTCCATTCTATCAATAAAATTTGAGCCCTAGTACTTTTGTTTGCAATTCTCATTTATTTTGCTTTACAGAATGACATTTTTAACATGATCAACGATTCTTAAAACAAACAAAATGAATTTAAATTTTCTTCTACTTTTAAAATAAAGATGACAATTCTTTTTTACTACTAAACACAAAAAGGAACATCGATGGCTTCTCCGGAAGTGATGAAACCTCAAAATGCAGAATCAAAGTACTCTTTCTAAACCAGTACACCTAAATGAGGGATCGACTATTTCAGATGTAATGTCTCATCTGATATCCCCGGTAGAGTTCTTACCTCTGAAGACTAATGGATGGTTCTTTCTCCCCCAGTAGGTTCTACCCCTTCTAAGCAAGAAAGGATTGGTATCTTGAACCGATGATACTTTTTATCCCCCACAGTGGCCAAGTATCAAATTGTGTTCATTCACCAGTCCGTATGTCGCGTCTGTTTTATCAGCATAAACATACATACATCATGCATAATTGATTCATATACATATTCATATTGCATTACTATCATTTTGGTCATATTCATTCCCAAGTGATAAACGTCCCCTCTCCATTAAAGTTGTCAGTTTTCCTTTCCATGTCGGATAGGACAAAATCCCTGTTTGAGTTCTTTCCTCGTCAGGAAATGTATCGTCCGAGCAATCTTTCCCCAGTTTATTTCTGGATTGGAGACTGTCCTCGACCACTTTGATAACTTGAATCTCTGAAAGGCAAGAAGACATTCGACAGACACTTTTGGAACATCACTCTTCACCATTGAAGATGATATTTTCGCTTTCCCGGATTAAGGAAAATCCCCAGAGAAAGCCTCTTAACCAAAGACTCTTGGCAATACATCAGTTTTTCTCCCAAGAAATTTGATGTTAATGAAGTCATCAGCACCTCAAAATTAGATTACATCACATGGGATTTCTCCAAAAAGGTCTCGAAGAAAAGTAAGATGTAACCTCACTAAACAAAAAGCAGTCTCTCAAGAGACTCGTTTTTCCCCAGTAAGTCGACAAATGGCATCTCCAAAAGAGAAGTTTGCACACCTCTGCAGTTCAGACAAATGGGCTTCCCTAGCAAGTCTGACATCAAATCTTTCTCCATCAAATTACGTCTCCCCAGTAAAAACTCGGCGAGAAGTTTGATGAAGACTGTTACAAATAGCGTTCCTTGTCGAGGAAGGAACTCGACAAGAAGAAATTGAGACCAGTTCTGTGGCTGAAGACCAGGATCGAAGGGAAGTTTATTTCATAAGAAACTAAGACCATATCTGTGGCTGAAGACCAGGATCAAGGGGAAGTTTATTTCAGAAGAAACTGAGACCAGTTCCGTGGCTGAAGACTAGGATCGAGGGGAAGTTTATTTCAAAAGAAACTGAGACCAGTTTCGTGGCTGAAAACCAGGATCGAGGGGAAGTTTTACCCTTTTCTAAGAAACATTGCTTAGCAAAAGAAGATGGATGAGCAAATCAACGTCCATTTACAACCATAATTAAAATTTCGGGTATTCCGATATTTAATCCCCTTGTACCCTGAATGTCCGAATATCTTCGCCATTCATACCTTCGGGTCCAACAAGATTAAATAGGGGCGTCTGTCATACCCCAAATTTAGACCACAAGATTTCCCATCATTGTGCAAATCATCACCACAATATGGATGTACCATCATACCTCATCAATCTTCTTAAGGATTGTTGAACATTCACTACAATCAAGAATTAGGGTTTTGAACCCTTTCAGAGCACTTAGACAAAGGATCAATCTAGAATTGGCATGATCTTCAACTTGTCTAACGTCTCAAACAACCATAAAGGATCAAGAGGTCTCCCACATCAAGAATCAAGCACAAGGTTGCAACATTCCAACTGGATCAAGCCTCAAGATCGTCAGTGTCACCAAATTAGGGTTTTGGTCGACCAAGGCCTCCAGATGAAACTTTTCAACTGCGCATGAGCCAATACTTCAAAACATGACCCAAAATGCTCAAAGGGACCTCATGGACCCAAGCATCAAGTCAAAATAGCCTCAGGGGAAGCATTCATCAAAAATCAAGAATTAGGCTTTCTTGACCTAATTCACCCCTAAGTTGACATTTGAGGCCAGACATGAACCAAGACCTCAAGACATGATTTGAGGGCCTCAAATACACCAAATTGATCCATTTAGAACAGTGGATTGATCCAAGAAGCTTGATTCACAAGTTTCAAATTCACCAGGACCACAATTAGGGTTTTGAAGAAAAAGTCAATTGTACCTTTGACTTTGGACCAAGACATGTTCCCAAACCTCGGGACATGATTCAAGACACCCTAAAACACCTATGGAATCCATCCATTAGGTTTCAATTAGGTCAAGAACTTGATTTCATAGATGATCACACAGTTTGGAATTCATCTGACAAAAAGTCAACTGTGCCCAAAATCAAGTTTGACTTTTTGAAATTTTTCACAAATATGGCTCCCGTAAGTAAAAAAAAATGTTAATGCATGGTTTTGATCATCATCCATCAAGAAAAATCAAGGAAAATAGGGTTACTTGCAAAAGGGGCAACCATAAGAAAATTAAATTTTTCTAAGTTATGAAACAAAATGGATTTGGTACCAACTTTGCAAGGTCATAACTCCCAAACCCTAAGGCCTTTTTCTTCCATCCAAAGCTCAAATGAAAGTTCATATGACATACTTCAAAAGTGTCAACTACATCGGATTCCAAATCCTCGTGGATTTTGAGTTATGGATTGATCAAAATCAAAAAAACATGAAAATGACCACTTTTTCCAACACTTAGAAAAAAAATTTAGACAGAATCTGTCTTAGTTTTTCACCAACTTTTGGACCATTTTTCACCTTGATCCAAGTTGAACCAGGTCCATTGGTGGACATCAAAGTTAAAGTATGTCATACAAGCTTTCCAAATAGTACAACAACTCCCATTAATTCAACTTGAGCAAAGAGTTATGGACCTCACAACATGCCTTGATCAAACTAGTTTTCAAGGCAAATTTGGTGCATTTCTTGCACCACACGATTTCCATTTCAAATTTTGTCATCTTACAAGCTTTGTCCTCTTCCAAGAACAGAGGGAATCTTGATGAATCACCTGATATTTTCAAACTTGGACCAGTGAGTCAAGGATCCAATCTTTTGGCATGTGATCATTCAAGTTTCAAATCCAAAACTTCAACTTTGTCATTTGGCATTGATGTGGAACATAGAGCTGTCATGAACCAAGCCTTATCAGTCCAATTGAGTCAAGGTTGTTGCAAAAATCAGAAGACCTAAAGCTACCAAGACCAGCTCAAGTCAATGACTAAGGGAAGACTTGGTACCTTGGTATTTAAGGAAGTGATACATGGACATATCCATTGGATAATAGAGTGAACCAGTTGCCATTAACTATTCCTTCAAAAAAAATAGCCTAAACTATAAATAGAGGTCATTTCTAATGTTTCAAACCACACCAAAACAATACCAAAGCCTTGTTTTCTCACTCTCCCTCTCTTACTTCAATTTCAAGTTATATTGGAGCAATTTGGGAATTCTTGAAACCAAAGCTAAAACCACTCAAATAACTATCCTAACACATCAAAACAAACAATAAAAAAACCAATCCCAGATAACTGCTATAAATGGCATACTTGTTGATTCAAAAATCCAAGTTGTGGTCCCTCTTTTATCCTGGTAAACTTCCTCTTTCATTTAACAGCTGTAAGTGGCAAGCCTCTGGATTATTTACATCCAAGCCAACGTCCATCTCTTAGCATGAAAGACTCCTAAGGAAAAATGGCATTGCTCTACACTGAGTTAAAGTTTCTTACTTCAGGACAATTCCCTCATAAAGGAAATTATAGCATTGCTGGATTCCATACATTCCAGTTAAAGTACATCCCCTTTATAATCAGTTACCCAACAACTGTGATAAACAGGTGAGATACCTCCCTTTAGGGATGACAAATTCTCTCTCAGTCAAACCCTTTAGCTTCAATTTTGGGCTTTAAACAAGACACCAAACATTTTCCTCCCATAGAATAGGAGGAACTACGATTGCTCTGATTTCCCTTTTTTCTTTAATGGGAATACGTAGGCATAACATTGCGAAATCTTAGCGAGCACACATACCAAAAAACTTTAGGTCCAGTACCTTACCAAAAACAACGAAAAATTGACAACTTCCCTTTGTATAACCTGACCCCGACCCCCAATCTCTTAGCATTTGTTAAAGAAAACATTTGCGTGCAAGGTTAGTTTTAGATAACTTCCCTTTCTTTTCCAACTTCATAGGATAAATAAGAAATCAGAAAGTAGCACCCAATTCCAACCATTTCAGTAAGGTGGTCGCGTCACCGAAAAAATCGCACGGTACACTTGGCCCCATGCTCGTGACGTCGGGCCCTTGAACCTTCTTTGTGATCTTGTTTGTGGTTGTTGCATAATCATGCACTCATTTATTCATGAACATCTTCTTTCACTCAGTTTTCAAGGAACTTATAGATTCTCTTTGCAAACATCACAGATATTGTGATTATGGATATTGGAAGGAGAAACACTCAAAAGTACAGTTTCAGAGCTCTTGATCTTATAGATTTGAGAAAGCTAACATCCTTTGTGGCTGATCCTGTGGATTTCAAATCTCGTCATGGAAGACTTTTGTCTATTCTCTCTACCAATGTTGAAGACAAAATTCTTAATACTCTTGTGCAGTTCTATGATCCTATCTACCAATGTTTAACCTTTCTGAATTATCAGCTTTTACCTACCCTTGAGGAGTATGATTATCTTCTGTGTATGCCATTTTCTGACATAGTTCCTTTTAGTGGTTTGGAAGACGTTCCCAAGTCACAAGTAATTGTTTGCAGCTATTCATTTGAGGAAATCTAATATAGACGCCAATCTTACCCTTAAGGGAGGCATTCAAGGGTTGACTTCTAAATTCCTAATTGAGAGAGCTTATACTTTTGCTAGTGGGGGGAGTATGATGGCTTTTGAGGCTATTTTGGCTTTACTCTTCTATGGATTGGTCTTGTTCCCTAACATTGACAACTTTGTTGATGTTAATGCTATTAGGATCTTCTTAAATGGAAATCATGTTCCAACTTTACTTGGAGATACTTATTTCTCTATCCATTATAGGACTTCTAAGGGAAATGGTGATGCTGATATGTTTGAAGTGGGCAAGGAGGAGGGGGTTAACCATAGGGGTATCTAGTGGGTCAAATTCCCTAGAATGGTGGGTGAAAATTACAAATATGACTTTCGGAAGAGGTGTGGGAATAATTTCCTGTAGAGGTTCCGTAGTTACTTGGTTGGACTCAAAATATGGAACAGACTCGAAGAAGGTAACATCGGCGGATATGAGGTATCATTGTAGAGTATCTAAGTAGAAATGATAACCCTTTTGGGATCAATAATAGTCAAGAAAGACACACTTTAGTGATCGAGCTGATAGTTTATCAAGACTAGGGGAGAGATTGTTACAAAACACGTAGACCCAAAGACTCGAGGAGGAATTAGGTGGAGTGGAAAGTTTGGAAACAGGATTGAATGAGGGATTTTATTATTAAGGACAGATGAGGGCATGCAATTTACGAGGTAACATGCAGTGACCACCACATTTCTCCAAAATCGGAGAGGAACATTACCATGTAGAAGTAGGGTCCGAGTGGTTTCTACGAGGTGCCGATATTTGCATTCAGCTACCCCATTTTGTTGGGTGTATAAGGGCAAGTTGTTTGGTGCATTGTCACTTCTTAAGGCACGAATAACCAAACCAAATTGGTTCTTATTTCTCGATAAAATTGTTCAAAAATGGAAAAAAATTCAGACTTGTTCTTCATTAAAAATAGCCATGTCCAACGTGAAAAATCATCAATAAAAGTTACAAAATACCTAGACTCAAAATTAGACACGGTACGCGAAGGAACCCACACATCGAGTGAACTAAAGCAAAAGGGGATACAACCTGTTTATTGACTCGATCGGGAAAGTGATTACGAGTATGTTTCCCTAACTGACAAGACTCGCAATGTAAAATGGATAATTTAGATAAACTGTGCACCAAATTTTGTAGCTTAGGAAGACATGTATGACCTAACTACACATGTATAATAAGTGGAGAATCTATGGTGGAGCATGTGGGAAATGACATAGAGAAGTAGTAGAGGCCTTGAGACTTACATCTAACGCCAATCGCCTGTCCCGAACTCCAATCCTGCAAAGTAACATTAATATTAGTAAAGGTGATAGAACAATTAAGGGAACGAGTTAAATGACTAACTGACATTAAATTAAATGGGAAATTAGGTACATATAGGACAGAAGTAACAGAGAGAGATGGTAAAAGTTAAATAGTACCATTCCATTGGGATCATATTTCAGAACCATTTGCGGCAGTTATAATGGGTAAGAAACTAGAGGTAGAGAGGGAAGAAAAATATTTTTATTACCAGTAACATTATTAGACGCACCAGAATTGAGGACACAAGGACCAAGAGAAGATGATTGAGACAAGCAAATAGATGAATTACCAGTTTGAGCAACCGAAGCCGTGGAACCACCTGAGAAAATCCTCATAGCTTGGCGTAAGGTTCTGAATAGAAGGTGAAGTCTGCATAGTGTCTAGGTTATCACTTTGAGCTGCATTTACCTGGAGTGGGGGTTTTCCATGTAGCTTCCAACAACGGTCGATAGTATGCCCTAGCCGCTTACAATTTTCACACTTGGGACGAGGTTTGAATTTGGATAACCCTCCTCGAGGGCGATTCTAATTGTTGCCAAGAGATGCGAGGGCAGCAGTGTCACCTGGTGTTGGAGCAACAATATATGGAGGGGAAACCAAACCAAACGCATGAGGTGTATCCAAGCCCAATCATTGTTCACTAACTGCAACGTAGTTAGGAACAGTAGTAGCTGATAAAATCTGGTTACGAACGGAGTCGAGTTTGGATGGAAGTCCTTTAAGTGCCATGACCATGAAAAATTTACTCTATTGTTCGGCATGATCTATTGCATCTTTTTCGTATGACATGAGGATTACGTAACTTGCTTTCAAGGCATCAAGCTTACACAGATAGGTTTGCATAACCATATTCTCCAACTTCAGTGTGTCGACTTTGAGGATGAACGTCGTTGGAAAAGACTTTCTTTGCCTTTTCCCAAACCTCATAGCAAGTGGAGAAGGCTTGGTACTGCGCTTGGAGGTTAGGTGCTATGGAGAACTATAACACGGTAAGCAGAGAGGCATCAATTTTCTTCCATTTAGAGAGTTTGGCGATAACAACATTAGTCAATTGTGTGGTTAGGCGATCTTTATATCCCTGACCATGAAACCACAAATTGACAGCACGAGCCCATCTATTATAGTTTGCTAATCCGATTAGTTTTTCACATGGGATAAGCGGAACTTTAGGAAACGAGATAGGATCAGCGTCTCCCATGGCTTAATGACACAAAAAAACAAAGTGAAATTAGGAATGTTTGCACTAGAGCACCATTTTCTGTGAGTCGGAAAGTAAAACAAAGGCCAGATCTGGAACGGGTGGGGAGAGGCGAGTAGACTGGCGGAAAAACGGTCGGAATCGGCTTCCAGACGCGCTGGCACGTGTGTGGCAGCGGCGGGAAAAAGGGCTACGGCTGGATTGGAGGACGGAGAGTTGGATGGTGGGGTCGATTTTCTGAAACGTTGCCAGAATAATAATGGTTGTAGTGGCGGCAGGGTGGTTACTGGAGAATTTTGAAAAGTGAGAGGCAAATCGGAGTGACAACACGGTTTACAAAAAAACAAAATTCTCATCGGAAGACAGTGGGTCAACCAGATATAGCACGGCGAAGAAAGAATTGCCTCTTAGCAGGCTCTAGATGCCATGTTGAAATAAGCGAGACTAAAAGACATTTAGATTAAACTGTGTGTTTTGAAAAGCACTACAGAGACTTTATTATATATAGATAGATTACAACTAATACATGATATAGTTGATGTGGAACTATTCAATATACAAATATTCTTAACACTATATATATTTACACATATCAATGACTTGAAGTGCATACGACATTGATAAATATTCATTCTATACAAAAATCAAAGGATGATCATACTACCTTACAAAATAGTTGGGTTATGGTTGAAGCCGAATTCATGTACTGCTCTACTTCAAAAGATAAGAATCATGTACTGACATCTCGAGTGTACTTTAGGGTCATTGAGGAGATTATGGAGATTGATTATGTAACTTTTAAAATGCCTTTATTTAAGTCTAAGTGGATTGGTAGTAACACAAGTGTAGAAAATGATGAATTAGGATTCACACGGTTTGATCTTCGAAATGTGACTTATATGAACGAACCATTCATCATGGCATCCCAAGCAAAACAAGTTTTTTATGTCATTGATCCTTATAAAACAAGATGGTCTATTGTTCAACAAGGAAAATATATTCTTGATAGTGATGAAAATCCAGATTTAAATTTTTATACCCCCTCTTTCGCAACACATGTATGTCTCTTATCTAAAGAAAATGATTCTGATGATGATGTGCATGTTATTCGTCATGATCATTAAGAGGGGATATGAGAAAACTAGTGATCGGAGGTGATAAGACTGGATTGTCGTGGCCTTCGTGTAGGACAGATAAGGATGCTTGTAGGAGAGAAAAGGGGGTTGTACCTGCAAGGTACTCCGATGTCATAGTAAATGTTTGGGCAAAGAAAGAAAGCAAGTACAAAGGTAAGATTTCAAGTATTGAATAGTGATCCCCTCTGCCCCTCTCACATGAGAGGGTATTTATAGAAGTAACCCCAGCGTGGGCCCAAGGTCTCCCATGTGGCCGAAATGTCTGGTCGGCCAATGGGAAACTGCCAGGTGGAGGGTCAGGCGCGTGACCCTTTGACCTGGTCCAACTGATTCCGTGAGACCCAGGGAGACAGTTGGTCGCGTGAACTGCCAAGCGAGTGAGGGAAACATACCTAACGGCTAGTTTCTACCCAACAGCTAGTTTCTGGCTATTGGGCATGGCCAAGAGCTAGACCGGATTGGGCCTTGCACTGCTGGTGGCCAAGCGCCTGCCCAGTCCAGAACAGGAGCCCCCCAAGTCTTTGCTATGAGGAAGAGTGATGACTTGAGATAGATGCGTGGACAATTACCTTTGATTGGTAGCGTTCAGGGACACGTCCCTCGCCTTTGCTAATACTGAGGTAGCCGAAATTGGCTTTTTAACCAGCCCGACCAGCCTTTCGTGCACGAGGAGCATGCTCGCGAAAAGGACATTTTTATGTTGACCAGGTTTAGGAAGCGTGTCCGCTAAAGTGGCGTTTTTTTTGTCGAGGAGCCTTGGCGAGGACATGAATTGCATGAATTATGGAGGAGGGTGTGCTCGCGGGATAGCAGAAGACTTGGTGAATGTAACGTCCAGCCTTGGGAATGCCAAACGAAGATTCCCTTTCTAACACGTGGTGGAGCATTCAATTCCTGTCAGGCCTAGAGGCCCCTAGGCTATGGTGGCCTTTGCGCTTCCCAAGCGAGGAAGTGCTTATAAAAGGGGGGGAAGAGGATTCATTTGAACACTTCACTCAAATTCTTCTCCCCAAACCTCTTTGCTCTACAGCTTGCTTTCTCGCCAGAGTTTTTTCGTCGTCGTCTACTTTCAATGCTTAGTTTGTGATCTTCATCTTCTACCTTTGACTTAACAAGTAAGTTCTTCATCCCTTTCTGCAAATTCCCAGGTGTTCTTCCTTTCTGGAAAATTGCCTGAACTTTCCGGTGACGCATGAATTTTTCGGCTAAACGTTCATGTGTTCTTTACGCTTGAAACAACTAAGAGGTTCATCTCTACGCTTGAAACCGTGGACATCGATGACCGGCAAGTGGAGAAGCCTATGACCAAGTTCCCTTTGGAGTGGGTGTACGCCCATTTCAGGTATAGGACTGACCAGTTCCTTGTCAAGCACGAGCAGCTTTGTGAGGGTGACAAGGAGTCCTATCGGGTTCTGCACGCCTATGTGGAGACTTTCCGTCCGGAATTTGTGTTGGACAGGGACGACAGGGAGTTGCTCGAGGAGGACGGAGAGCTTGCTCGGGCTGCTCGTTATATCAACTCTAAGGCCCTTATTGAGTGTGAAAACGACGATGTTGCATTCCAGCTCCTCGGTACAACTTGTTGTTGTGCGCGTGTTTGTTAATTCTTGTCTAATTATGCTAACCTTTTTGTATTTATGTTCGCAGGGAAAATGGCAGATATGAGAGAGCGCCTGATGAGGTCCCAAGCGGCCAAAAACCAGAAGAAGGTGCCTCATATGCCAAAAGATGGTGCGGCCAAGCAGAAGGTGATGCTGGAGAAGTTCGTGGCCAGCGTTGGTGCCACTCTGGGGACGACCTCTACGCATCCTACCCCGGACACATCCCATAAGAGGAAACGGGATGACGTTGGCTCCTTGCATGCGGGCTGTTCGGGTGGTTTTGCTGGGGGGAAGTTTGTGCTGCCCCCATGTTATCTTCAGGGGAGAATGTTTGAAGGGGAAAGTTTCGTCGTCGTCCTAGAGCTCGATTATCTTGTCAGTCGATCCTCAAGTGCGGAGGAAGCTTCTCTGCCAGGATGCGGCACTATGATCAGGGTATTGGAGGCGGCACTGGCCCTAGGGGATGCAGAGATGGTTCCACTTGCCGACCTCAAGAAGGCGAAGATCAAGATCAATGACCTAGAGCTAGAGAACGCAGAAATATTCAACAACCTGAAGAAGCTGCAAAGCAATTTGGAGGCCAAGATAGAACTTCATAAGGAAGTTACCAAGATCCAGGGGGAGGTGACCCAGGTCAACGAGGAGAATGCCCATTTGAAGGCGAGGATAGCTGAGCTGGAAGGATCGTTGGCGGTTGGTCAGGATGAGACCGACAACGAGAAGGCCTTGAAGACGCGGAGGGCCCTGATCGAGAGGATCCGTCTTCTTGGGGAGGATAATCTGGGGGCAGCTGAATTTGGTTTCAACGCTGCATTGGAGTAGTTGAAGGCCCTCAACTCTGACGTCCAGCTGCTAACCGAAGGAATGGGCGTTCTCAACGTGGTCGTCAATGGCGAGGTGGTTCCCCTGGAGGTTCCCGATGAGGCAGTTTAGTTTGATTTTTGAAGTTTGTACTTGTATATTGCAGGCCTGCGTGCCTTTTGATATGTAATATTTTGTCGGGCACAACCCTTTTAATGTACTGCTGACTTATCCCGGCCTCGTGTTCGAAGTTATATAAATATTATGTTTGGTATTATCTTATCGCATTTATTTGTGTATGCTTTTGTTGTTTGAATGCTAAGTATGGACGTTTGCTCGACTTGTTCTCGTTATGCTCGACAGTTTGGGAGACTTGTCGAGGAGGCAAAGCAGTTTCGCCGGTATGAGACTAGGATCTCGGTTGAGGTACTAATCCCATAGGCTTGGACTGTTCCCATCGCGAGTTGGGTGTCCTGCCTTATTGGTGCAGCAACGGCGGAGCTCGATTAAGGTATCCCCATTGTACACAGAGTCTGCTCGTCTCATAAGCATAAACTGGTCGGCATTGTAAAATGGATCGTGCTTGCACCGGGGCACGGTCCTATGGCCGAGCCGTCTCCCTGTTAGGGGGCGATCTCATCGGCAATTAGTCCGACCTCGTGGTTGGTCCTAACTGTAATATTATTTGAGTTTTTCAGCGTTCCATGGTCGAGAAAATGGTTCTCCATCCAGAGTTTCTAGGTAGTAGGCTCCAGTTCCTGTTTTGGACTTAACCCTGTAGGGTCCTTCCTAGTTCGCGGTCAGCTTTCTCTCGCGCGAATCCTATTGGTTTCTGCGTAGGACTAAGTTGCCAACGGGGAAGTCGCGCTTTATGACCTTAGCGTCGTGGCGCAAGGTTATTTTTTGTTTTAGCGAAGCCTTGCAGAGAGCTGCTCCTGAACGAATTTCTTCAACCAGGTCGAGCTCTTCTCTCAAAGCCTCGTCATTCATTTCCTCGTCGAGGGCTTCGGCTTCAATCCATTTTGTAAAGTAATCGACGGCCACAATCAGAAATTTGTTTTAATAGGACCCCATTGTGAAGGGCCAAGTATATCCATCCCCTACCAGGCGACGGGCTAAGGCGAGGACAGAGTCTTCAACTCGTTAGGGGGCGCCAAATGCATGTCCCCGTGGCGCTGGCATTGGTCACATTTTTGGACGTTCTCCTTAGCATCGTGCTACATGGTCGGCCAATAGTATCCTGCCCGCAGGGCCTTTCGTGCCAATGATCTCCCTCCCAAGTGTTGCGCGTTGACGCCCTCATGAATCTCTTGGAGGATTTCGGGGACCTTGTCCTCCTCGACATATTTTAGAAGGGGGGTGGAGAATCCTCGTCGGTAGAGTTTGTTATCGATCATCACGTATGAGCAGGCTCTTCGTTTGGTCATGCTGGCTTCCTTGCTGTCCTCGGGCAATTCCCTCGTGGTGAGGTAATTGTATACGGGGGTCATCCAGCAGTGCCTGCCTCCAATGGCATTAACGTCGAGCAACTCTAAGGGTTTCTCGATACTTGGTCGGACGAGTATCTCTTGTACGACGGATTTGTTGCCGCCTTTCTTTCTGGTGCTGGCAAGCTTTGACAAGACGTCTGCCCGCATGTTTCGTTCGCGAGGAATGTGCTAGACTTCCCACGCGTAGAATTTTGTGATTCTTTCCATCACCAGCGTCAGATATTAGACCATCTGATCATTTTTTTCCTGATACTCTCCTCGTACTTGAGACGCTACGAGCTGGGAATCGGTGAAAATCTTTACCTCCTTGGCGCCCAAGTCTTCGGCCAACCGTAACCCTGCGAGGAAGGCCTCGTACTCGGCCTGGTTATTAAACGTAGGGAAGGATAGAACTGATGACACTTCGATTAGTATTCCCTCCTCGTTCTTGAGGATGATGCCTGCGCCACTACCCGTGAGACTGGATGCCCCGTCCACGTAGATGGTCCATTTATACGTTCCGCTTGGTGGGGACGATGGCGGTGTCATTTCTGCCACAAAGTCGGCCAGGACTTGTGCCTTGAGGGCCTTCCTGCCTTCATAATGGATGTCGAATTCTGATAGCTCCAGGGACCATTTAAGCATTTTGCCGGCCATGTCTGGTCGACAAAGCAACTGTCTTATGGGCTGGTCCGTACGTACTACTATGGTGTTGGTCAGGAAGTAATGTCTGACCCTTCTCGCCGTGATGACGAGGGTGAGAGCGACTTTCTCTATTTGTGCAAATCTGATCTCTGGCCCTTGTAGGGCCTTGCTCGTGAAATAGATGAGATTTTGACCGTCCGTTGTCTCGCGAATGAGTGCAGCGCTAATGGCTTCCCTGGTGACGGGGAGATACAGGTACAAGGTCTCCCCGCATTCTGGTCATGAAATCACGGGGGGTTCGGACAAGGCCCACTTAAGGTGGGTCAGAGCCTGCTCGCATTCCTCTGTCCATTCGAATTTGGCCTTCTTTCTGAGGATTTTGAAGAAGGGCAGGGCGTGCTGGGCAGACTTAGCCACGAAGCCAGAAACTGAAGCGAGCATCCCGTTGAGGGACTTTATGGACTTCTTCGACCTAGGTGTGAGAAATTCCGCGAACGCCCGACATTTGTTGGGATTCACCTCTATCCCCCTCTCAGTGAGGTAGAACCCAAGGAACTTCCCTGCCCGCACGCCAAAGGTGCATTTTTCTGGGTTGAAACGCATTTTGCACTTTCTTGCCTGGTCGAAAAACTTTTTCAAATGGGCCGTGTGATCGGATTCCTCTTGGGATTTCATGATTATATCGTCCATGTAAACTTCGAGCATGTCTCCGATTTCTGATTGGAAGACTTTGTTCATCATCCGCTGGTATGTGGCCCCAGCGTTTTTCAGACCAAAGGGCATTACATTGTAGTAATAGTTCCCCGACGAGGTCATGAACGCGGTGTACTTTTTGTCCTTTTCGGCCATAGGGATGTGATTGTATCCCGAATAGGCATTCATGAAGGACAAGAGCTTGAAACCTGCAGAATTATCCACGAGCTTATCTATGTTGGGAAGATGATAAGCATCCTTTGGGCAAGCCCGATTGAGATCAGTATAATCAAGGCACATGCCCCATTTTCCACTATGATTCTTGATAAGTACAATATTGGAAAGCCAGGTTGTATACCTGGCCTCCGAGATAAATTTTTCCTCTAAGAGGTCTTGTACAAGTTTTTCGGCAGCCTGTGCCTTCTCATTAGATTGCTTTCGCCTGCGTTGTGCAACGGCTCGAGTAGTTGGGTCAATAGTCAGTTGGTGGCATGCGGTTTCGGAGTCCAAGGCAGGAATGTCCGTGGCACTCCATGTAAATAAATCGACGTTGTCCTCGAGACATATCTTTAGCTACTACTTTACCTCGTCGGGCAGCCCCATGCCTATCTTCATTCCTTTTCTCGAGTTGGCTCTGAAGGTGATGACCTCGAACTCCCCATCTGGAACAGGGCGCATAAGGGTGGTTGCAGAGGAACTGCCTGCCCCTGCCGACGTTCCTTCACCACCATCCTCGCCCTCTTCAAAAATTCGGCAGTCGAGGTCGATGATGTGCACGGGTAGAGTCGGCTTCTTGTCAGGCTGGCTCTCTTCGCTGGGCTAGTCATCCTCTCTTGCCTGCTTGGTGGCCTTGGGTGCTACACCGATAGAGCTTTGGCCTCGAGTAGCTGCTTTAAAGCACCTCCTTGCAGCTTCTATATCCCCGTGCAATGTTGTGACGTGGCCCTTCTTCGTATTGTACTTCATCTTGAGATGAACGGTCGAAGGGAGATGCATTGGTACAGCGAAGGGCAATCGATTACCAGAAACTGAGTCTTGATTGACTTTGATGCCTCCTCTTCTCCGAAGGTGACCAGGAGCTCCACGTACCCCCAGGGTCTGGCTGTCGCCCCGTTGAAGCCTTGCAGGTCGGATCCTACGTACGATGACAGGTTCTTTTGATCCAGCTTCAAGGATCTGAACAGACCAGTGTACATGATGTCCACGGAGCTGCCCTGGTCGACCAGGATTCGTCGGACATCTGTGTTGGCGAGTCTCGCTCTGATGAACAAAGGAATGTGCGAGTTCGGGGAGACCCCAGGCAGCTCTTCTCGGTAGAAATTGATTGGCTGGAACCACCCCCGGACCTTCTCGAGCGTGGACAGCTGGTCAGGACTGCAGTCGATGAGTTGGTCGAACTTTCTCTTGACCGACCCCACCATGAGTTCGCTGTATCCCCCACACGAGATAACCATGGCCGTTGGGAAAGTCTCCCACGAGCTGTGTGCGGATATTTGAGGGGGATCCTCAATATGGTCAGGGATGATGAAGTCCTTTGGCCGTGTGATGGACATAGCGACCTGAGGAGGAGGACTGGGTGGCGAAGACTCTGCTTCCTTCTTCGTCTCAGACGTCTCTCATCCAGAGGACTCACCCTTCTTCGTATATTGCTTTAGATGGCCCTCCTTGATGAGGATTTCGATGGCGTCTTTTAGGTGCACACAGTCTTAGGTCACGTGGTCATGGCTGCGGTGGAAACGGAAATATTTACTCTTGTCCGTGTTACCCTTGGACGTCGATGGTTTGGGGAACCGGACACCTCCCTGCTCAAACTCCGCGTTGATGCATTCAGAGAGAATGCGCTCGTGGGGAGCCGTTAGCAGGGTTTACTCTGTGAAATGACCAGCAGGTCCCTTGCCTTCACGAGGACGATCATCTCATCGGCTCTCTCTATCACGTCTAGGGGCTCTGATTTGTCTTTTTCTTTTTTTGTCGCCCGGGAGCTCTCTTGATCCCTAGAGTCTCGGGCTTTGTAGGCTGCCTCTTTCTCCTCGTATTGTATATACGATTGAGCTTTACGGAGCAACTCGGCCAGGTTGCGAGGAGGTTCTATGCCCACCGCCTTGCGGAATTCGCTCTTTGGCCTCAACCCTTTTTCGAGGAGGTACTTCTTCATATAGTCCGTCGTGCGGACCTAAACAGCCTCCTTGTTGAACCGCTCGATATACGCCCGCAGGGGCTCATCTCTGCCCTACATGATGGCTTCTAATGTGGCCTCCGACTTGGGGTGTCGTCGGGAGGCAGTAAAATGGCGGGCGAACTGGCTCTTTAAATATTTGCAGGACGTGTCCGAACCCCGGGGAAGCTGCTTGAACTAGGCTATGACCCCCTTCCTTAGATTGATGGGGAATAGCTGGCATTTGAAAGCCCCGCGCACATTGTGATAGTGGAGCATGGCCTTGATGTTCTCTATAAGTTCTCCTGGGTCGGTGGTCTCGTCGTAGCTGGCCAGGGGAGGTGGCTTCTCCAGTCCACGAGGAATGCGCATGTCCATGATCTCCTAAGACAAGGGTCCATGGACATCATCGTCATCGCTCGTGCTAGAAGACCGGCAGGGGGAGTCGCTATGCCCGCGGCTTCTGCTTCAGCGGGGAGAGTGTCTGCGTAACCTGCGATGCTCGTAATGGCTCCTCGAAGGTTTGTTCCTCTTCGGAGTGGGAGATCGTCTGGATTTCTGCAGGGGAGATCGGTGTCGTCGTTTAGCGAGTGTTGAGTCAGGTTCTTCTGATCTGGAATGTCTTCGTTTGAGGGAGAGGCTTCTGGACATGTCTCGCCTGCGCTTCTGAGGAGGAGGAGACTGTGGCCTCGGAGAAGGGCTGTTGGGCTTCTGCGAGGGGCGCAGCTCCTGGAGAGCGTGTTCGAGCATGCCGATCTTCTCGCTCTGCTGGAAGATCAGGAAGTTGGACCTGTTGAGGGAGGCAATTAGGGCGGCAGTGCTTGGGTCTGCGTTTTGAGGGATATGTATAGGCTCGAAAACGGGACCAATAGCTTGCGCGCGCGGCTTTACATCGTCGGGGGTAGGAGAAGCTGTTTTCCCATCCCAATGATCTGTCTCTGGGAAGGCAGCTCCGGAGACGAGGTAGTCGACGTTATCAGCGACAACGGCGATAACGGGCTCTTGACGGGTATCATCGTTCCTATTGGAGGCCATGATAATCGAATGAAGTTTGGAGAGAGTTTTGGTCTTTAGGTGGAAAATAGGGGATCTTGAATCAAAAGACGGGGAAACTAGTTTCCCACAGACGGCACCACTGATCGGAGGTGATCAGACTGGATCGTCGTGGCCTTCGTGTTGGACAGATGAGGATGCTTATAGGAGAGAAAATGAGGTTGTACCTGCAAGGTACTCTGATACCAAAGTAAGTGTTTGGACAAAGAGAGAAAGCAAGTACAAAGGTGAGATTTCAAGTATTGAATAGTGATCCCCTATGCCCCTCTCACATGAGAAGGTATTTATAGAAGTAACCCCTAGCGCGGGGCCAAGGTCTCCCATGTGGCCGAAATGTCTGGTCGGCCAATGGGAGACTGCCAGGTGGTGGGTCGCGAGAGTGACCCTTTGACCTGGTCCAACTGATTCTGTGAGACCCGGGGAGACAATTTGTTGCGTGAACTGCCAAACGAGTGAGGGGGACATACCCAATGGCTAGTTTCTTCCCAACGGCTAATTTCTGCCTAACGGCAAGTTTCTGGCTATTGGGCCTGGCCAAGGGCTAGGTAACGAAGGGCATCATGAAAATGGTCCCATGTAACGGCAAGTTTCTCGGCCGATGTTAAATGTGTTTTTTGTTTTAGTGATACTTAGTCATGGTAAAATGGTCCCATGTAACAGACTTTATTCTCACTAACCAACTTATTTTGTATGTACTTCTTGATAGTGTTTGCTCCATTCCATTGAAATTGAATGTTCAATGGATCTAAGAAACAATTCTTTTTCAATTTCCTTTCAACACATATCTCATGCATGGACTAATTAAAATTTAATCCAAAAGTCAAATATTTATGTTAAAGTATGATAAAAATGAATATAAATTGAAATCACCATAAAAATTATACTTACGAGCACCACAATTGTAATATGGGTATGTCTAACCAATCGCTTGCCTTAAAAAATTCTACAAGATAACTCTTATGAAGTATAAAAGGTTTGGTGATTCATGTTTTATTTTAAAATCATATATGTATGAATTCCCCTCTATCATCCATGATAGTCTCTGTATGTTATTAGTTGAATAGTTGTGATCTTAATATTGTGATGCGGGGCAAAACAACTATCTTTCGTGCTTGTACCACCCATAACAACTTTATCAACTACTTTATCATGTATGTCCAATTGATCTGGAATTGGGTGGTTGAGTACACCCATTGATTTCAATTTCTACATCATAAAAAAAACCTAAATACGATGCAAATATTAAAATACACAAACAATAAGAACAACATACAACACAAAATTTTGAACTTATACTTATACCATAATCACATCGCGTGTACACTTCTCTCGGTCAACCTCATCCATCCTCTCCCGCTCCTCCCGGACACTCTCTCATACCTCCTACAACATCCTCTCTTGCTCCTTCTAAAACATCATCTCCCGATCCTCCAGATGCACCCTCGCACGTTCCTCCGGAGTCGACTACTCCATTGCCTCCCAAGTCCATGATGAGAATCCATCATTGCATGAATATAGTAAAATAATCAGATCAAAAAAATTTAAAGAGAAGCTAAAATGAAGAAGAAAGACCAAAGAATGAGGAAAAAATAGCTAAGTGTGAAGAAATTGGACTTAGTGAAAAATCAAGTGAAAAAGGGAGCAAAAGCATGCGACTACTGGAATAACTACGCGTAGCATCGTGTGTGTGATAGTACTGTATTAGCCGCATCGCTCGCGCGATACATGTTATCACGTGCGCGATGACCCCTTTTTCTGGGCTTTTTCTGACATGTTCTGATCCATTTTGAGCTCTTTTAAGGGGAATTTCTTCACTTTTATAAGGGTGATGAAAACTGGCATAAGAAGCACGAGTTTTACAGCACCAGAAGGGATTTAGAGAGCATTTGGAGTCATTAGAGGTCAATCCTTCAAGGGAAATCATATGCTATTTTTCTTTATTAATTTTGGTATTGTAATCTGAATTATGAGTAGCTAAACTCTTTTAGGTTATGTTGTGCGTGATGAACCTGTTTCAATATTGTTGGGTAATATTTTGATTTAACTTTGCATGAATACTTTGTGTCATAACCCGAATTTTGACCTCCTCTTTTGCCTTTTGTATAAGCATGTGCATTCGCATCGTCGACATACGCATTCGCACTTTTCTTTATGTGTTTCTTGTTACAGGATTTTTCAGGTTTAAGCTTGATTAATCACATCCTTCACAAGATCGTCTCATCATCAAAACAAGCACAAAGTAAAGGTTTCCATGCCTACTCATCAAAACAAGAGGTTGAAAATCGAAATCGGAACCTCATCACTTGTTTTTGAGTGATCTGGGCAATTTTTGCCTAGAGTAACCAGTTACTCAATATAGGGTAACCGGTTACTCAGTGTAAAGTTGCAGACTCTGCTGCATTTTTGGGACAGCAACTGTGTACACTCTTTGCTCATTGATTCTACATTGTTCTAGCAGCAGGTGGAATATTCTAGACTCTTCAAGTGATTCATTGGCATTTGCTACAATGTTTCCTTGCCATTCAAGACTACCATGTACCTCATTTTCATGAATTATGAATCCTTGGATGTGAAGCTTACATTGGGATTATTACCGAGTTAACTTCCTAACTAACTGAGTTAACCGCTTTACTCGGTGAGTCAGGTGTAACTAACTCCTAGCCTAACTCCCAAGCTAATCCCAAAGCATATTCCAAACCTAACAACTCCAAACAAAAACTCTATATAAACAAGCTTTCACTCACTTTTTTAGGGATCCACCAATTCACAATTCACAATACACAATCTCCCAACCATTTCTCACACGTCACTCTCAATTCTCTCACATTCTCTCTAAATTTCCTGCAACTTCTTCATCTTCATACATACTTTCTTCCCAAACCTCACTATAGCTCTTCACCATTGAAGAATAATCACTTTTCTAATTGAAAGTGATTATTTCTTGTGCTTAACCTTCATCATCTGGCCATTATACTTGAGTTTCTGGAGTTCTATTAGCTTTTGGATTTATCTCAAGTGTTTGCTTCAAGATTCTACGGTTCGGATTCGTGTTTCGGAGTTTCGCCGTAATTTGCTCGGTTTCAATACGATTCGGCTATAATTGAAGATTCCTCTGGTTTTTCTTTGATTTTCTGCACCAAGATCTCTTTGCAACAATTACCAAGACAAATATTCGGCTTGTAGGTTGGTAGATCTCACTCATTTTATTGTTTCGCACGTTTTTCGTATCATTCGCGATGTAGCTTCAACGCTTTTGTGTGCGAATTAATTTTGCATTGTTTGATCCATGATTTGGATGTGTTAATTAATTCCATCACTGCTTATTTGTTGTTTTCAAGCTTGATTTTCGTGCACTAATTCACACCCTAGCATGTGGTAATTTAAACAAGTGATTTTAATGCTTTAAGTGGTTTTTCAAAAGTTATTTTTGCCACTGTTACAGTGGTAATCGGTTAATCAATATAAGGTAACCGGTTACTCTTCACAAAATTTGCTTCAGCGTTTCCATTTTCAACTGAGTAACCGGTTACACAATATAAGGTAACCGGTTACCCTGCACTAATTTCACCAGATTTGCTTGTTTCAAGCAAGTAATCGGTTACCCACTTTAGAGTAACCGGTTACCACTGTAACAGAGTGCCATTTTTGGTATTTTTCAAGCTTGTTTGCCATGCTCTCTCCCTCTAACTTCCATGGAATGATATGCTTAGTTTGTAGGGATGTTTTAAGTGACGTGTAACTTCTGTTTGAAGCATATACATGAACTTTCGATGCACGCTTTCGATTATTCAATTTGTTCATATTCTTAGCATTGCATATACATGACCATTCTTGAACAATTTTGCTCACACAATGACATGATCTGTGTTGCATTCTAAATGTCATTTGGTACTGTTTGGCACTCTCTTGCATTAAGTTTGTTCTTCATGAACAAGCTTAATCTTGTCTAATCAATAATGCACCCTTTTGCATTAATAATTTTTCATTCATTTGGAAAATTATTAGCATATTCCTCCTTTTGGTTAATTAATCGAAACTTTGTTTCGATTATTAATCTTCCCTTTGGCGCTTCTCTTTAGGCTTCCTTTAGAGCATTCTCTCTCGATCCCTGGCTCAGTCGGAGATTCGCGCGTCGCACGATACTGGAGCACTGTACAACTTGGAGCAGTTACGCTGTCTGTTTCAACTTCTGCACTACACCCTGTGTGTTAGAGAAGGAATGAGAATGGATAATTCCTACTCTCCTTTTCTTTTAGGTAGAAGCCTTTAGATAAATAACCCATCCAAGCCTAGAAGCAAGCGAAATGGTTCCCGTCGAGTACGACGGATGCGTAAGGTGTTAGTACCTTCCTTTCGCATAACCGACCCCCGTTCCCGTTTCTCTTTCCCTTGGGTTTTATCGATATTTTCCATGTCCTTTGGGACTAATTAAGTTCGGTGGCGACTCTGTTGTATCTTTGGTGTGTGATTTACTCAGGTATAAACCAGCCATCTTCAGCTGGCGACTCTGCTGGGGACGTCCTTGCTCTTGCAAGTTGGGGTCTCGCCTAGTTTTGTTTGCTTTCTTGCTTGCTTGGTGTTTAGCTTTTGCGCTTTACTCGCTTTATTTTACTTGCTTTAGCTTTATGTTTATTTATAGCATTTCTTTACTGCTTTGAATATTCATATACTGTAGATTCTGGATATCTGCTATATTCCGCTGTTGTTGGGATGGGTAGATATTATTGGAGAGAAAAGTCCTAACACCGGGCTTAGTATACACATAGGCTAGAACGTGGATAGTCGTGAGGCCTGTGTTTGGCGCATTGGGTTACCACGAGAGCCACATCCCAGATCGTGATTCGCTTGAGAATACTTCCGTCCTGGGAGAATTCACTACGACGGGGTGTTTTTATTCTGAGTCCTATGGTTTAGGCGACCTTTCTAGGGACCACCTTGTTGTGTCTAAATCACACCTATGAGGGGGATTGGTTTTTTGCAAGAAACCAAGCCACTTCATACCTTTTTTCTCTCACACACAGAAGATTTTGCACCGACACATCAGATTATGTTGTACCGACACAGAATTATATGCAGATATCCCGATTGTTCAGATTTGATTATTCAGATTGTGCTGGCTTCTTATTGTTTGTGTTGCATATCATATCATCATGTAAATTAATTTTTTGCATGTGCATTTCCAGGTTATTCGAAGACTTATTCTTTGTTGACATTATCATAGAGATGAGTACTGGTTGCCGAGGCATCTTTAGCTACAAGTTTGTGAAGCCTAAGCTGGGTACTTTGTGAGGTCTAGCATCCCGTGTGGTCGAAGATAATAGGGGGGTTTTCAAAGACAGTTATGGTAATCTGTTGTCCATCCTCAATACAGAAGTCAACATCACCGACATTCATACTCTGGTTCAGTTCTATGATCCACCGCTTAGGTGCTTTACATTCCAGGATTATCAGCTAGCCCTTACACTCGAGGAGTATGCCTATATTCTGGGGGTCGAGATCAAGAAGCAGGTTTCTTTTGTTTACACTAGTGGTTGTCCGAAGTTTCCTCTTATTGTTGATGCTCTTTGCATTAGTAAGAAGGATGTGGAGGATAATCTCAAGACCAAAGGGAAGGGTATTCGAGGGTTTGCTTCGAAGTTCTTGGTTGACAAAGCCACTTCCTTTGCTGCAGAGGGAAACTGGAAGGCTTTCAATGCCGTTCTTTCTTTTCTGATATATGGGATTGTCTTGTTTCCGAACATGGAGGATTTTGTAGATCAGGCTGCCATCAGTATCTTCTTGTCCAAGAGCCCTGTTCCGACGCTCCTTGCTGATACATATCATTCTATTCACTCCAGGAGTGAAAAGAAGAAGGGAACCATTGTCTGTTGTGCTTCTCTGCTGTACCAATGGTTCATGTCTCATCTCCCACAGAAGGGTCCCTTTGTTGAGAATAAGGGTAATCTTAAGTAGTCACAACGGATCATGTCTCCTACTGCTGATGACATTTCTTGGTATTCTCGAGTCTTCGACGATACTATGATCATTCTTTATTATGGAAAATTCTCCAATGTACCTTTCCTGGGTACAAAGGGCGGAATTAACTACAATCAGAGACTTTCCTTCCGTCAGTTGGGATATCCTATGGTTGCCAAGCCAGATCCTGAGGTAGTGGAAGAGTTCATCTTTCATGAAGGGGTCGATGACATGGGTTTGCTGAAGAGGTTTAGTGCCGCTTGGACTCAGATTCACTCCGAAGGAAGAACTGATTTGGGTAAGAAGAATTGCATAGCCAAGGAATCTTACACACTTTGGGTCAAAGAGCGTGTCACAGAGATCTTGTTGCCATTTTCTTTCGAGCCTTCCATGAATGCCAAGCCTCCTGAACTTGCCATTGTTCCTCCATCTAAAGTTGACCGACTCAAGCTGACTATTGAGAAGTTGAAGAAGGAGAATGTTGATCTCCGTCTCAACCTTGTTAGAGTCATTTCCGAGAAGGATAGTCTACAGATTGAGCTTCATCAGAAGCGTGAGCGCATGCTCAAAGAGGTGGAGGTTGAACAGAACAAGCGAAAGAAAGTGGGTGATGCTTTGAAGAGCACCTATGATGGACTTGCTTCAAAGAAGAGACAACTTGCCGATACCCAGTATCAAGCCTACAAGGATGAGTTGATCTACAAGAAGCAACTTGAAGAGCTTCGAGGGAATATATCCAAGTTCAAGACAAAGTGGAAAAGTAAGCAAGACTGTGCTAATCAGTTGGCAAAGGACTTTTCTAAGTGTCAAGCCTAGCTCGACAAAGTCTTCGGTTAGATTCAGAAGTTGCAACATCAAGCACATCAGAGCCAAGAACATATTAGTCAGCTCAACACAGAGAGCACTCATTGGGAGCAACAAAGTCATCATCTGCAAAACCTCCTGGATCAGAAAGAGGCCTTTCTTCAGGATATGTTTCAGGGACCTAATCATTCCTTACTACGCAACCTCATGAAGGATGCAAAGTATTAGAGTGAGAGGAATGGTCGCCTAGCCAGATTTGTTGAGCACGCACTTGAGGACTTACCTGGGTTGTTGAAGGATGCATATGCCGATGTGTTGCCACTCTAGCTTCCTTGGGTTGTTTTCCACTTCTTGTCTGTTTGCAGGGTGGTCTTTGATAGGATCCGTGTTGATTTTATTGTAGCCCAAAAGGCAGATATTTGATTTGTACTTGACTTGTATTTCTTTACTTTATTAATTGAATGAATGAATGAAGTTTCTTGCCAGTTTTATCTTTTGCACCTTTACTTATATGCTTTATGATTATTGTCAACGAAGATATGTTTAAGAATTCCTGGAATTTAAAACTTTATTTTTGCATGCGTAACATACATTCATTTGCACACATATGCACGTCCCTTCATCCGAAAACCATTGCTCATCATTGTCCGTCTTCTGGCTTATAGTAAGACGACGACTCGACATCGGTATTTCACTCGCTCAAGCAAATCCAGAATCATGGCTGACTTCGAAGCTGAGAATGCTGCTTATAAGTAAACTCTGGTTCAATTCCAAGGTCGGATGGATCAGTTCTAGACGAACATGGACGCTATTATGGAACACCTTCGTGCTCAGAAGGACGCCGCTGCTACCACTGTTGTTGCAACTGTCACTGATGCAACCGTTGTCACTCCTGTTGTGACCATTCCTCCTGCTGTTAAGGCTACTCCTACTGTTGTTCCTTCTCTTGCTACTGTTGAAGTTCCAGTTGAGCCTGTAATCCAGTCTATTATTCATCCGTCAAATTCTCAATCTGGTTTGAACAAAATGCCTGCTGCTTTTCCTTGGGGTATGCCTCCGAATTAAACTCCTCAGATTGCAAATAATGGTAGTGCATTCATACCATATCAGCCGTTTGTTGTGCCCGTGCCTAACGGGAATGCTGCTACACATCCATGGGGTATGCCTACTCCGGTTCCACCTTCGGTGGTGAATGATGATCATGAGAATCTTCAGGTTCAGACTCGCCAGACTCCTGTACTGATTGACATTGAAACTCCTAATGAAGAAGAGCATGTGTATAGGGGTCCTCCTATTCATGTTCCGGTTTCATCTCAAGCTGCTCAAACTACTGTTCAGATTGTTCATCCTGGAATGTTCTACCCTGGAGCATCTTCATCCGCTGTCGTAATACCTCCTCCGAATTATCTGTTTGGTGTTTAGTTGGTTCAGAATGCTGGTCAGATGGTTAATTCGGGTTTGGTATATCCTTCTCAGTTTTCTACACCGCAAGTGCACGCTCCGACCGCATCTTAGCTTCCAAATCCTCATATTCTTGTCAGACCTACTAATTAGAATAGACCTGCTGACTACAAGTTGTTGGAAGCCGTATCAGAGCTATTAAAGGGTTTTCTGCTTTTGGCATGGAGGCCAAGGACTTGTGTTTGGTTCCAAATGTGGTACTGCCGCAGAATTCAAGATACCTGAGCTGCCAAAGTATAAAGTTTGAGTTTCCCGCGTTGTCACATCATTATGTACTGCAGGAAGATGGCTTCCTATATTGATAATGATGACTTGCTAGTTCATTGTTTTCAAGATAGTTTATCTGGTGCTTCATTGTATTGGTACATGGGCTTAGAACGTAGCAAAATCCATACCTGGAGGGATTTATCTGAAGCGTTCTTGTAACAATACAAATACAATCTTGATCTAGCGCCTACCAGATTACAGTTGTAGAACCAGTCTCAGCACTCAGCTAAAACATTCAAAGAGTATGCACAAAGATGGCGTGAGTTCGCATCTCGTGTGAGGCAGGCTCTCTCTGACAATGAGTTGGTCGACATCTTTACGGGTACATTGCAAGGATCCTATTATGAGAAAATGGTGGGTAGTTCTTCATCGAACTTCGCTGATGTTGTAACCATTGGTGAACGGATTGAAAACAGTTTGAAGACTGGAAAGATTTTTGGGGCTGCTTCCCAGCAAACAGCTACTAGAAAGTCACAGAACAGTCAGTCCAAGAAGAAAGAAGGTGAAACCAACGTTGTGACAGCTCAAGTTTCTCCTCAGTATCAAGCTCCCATGGCTCATATGCCATACTATCCGTATCCATACATTGCTGCTGCACAATATCAACAACTGTCATACCAGTATCATCCGCAACAACCAGTTCAGAACGCTCAGAATCAGCAACAACCGTAACGTCAGCAACAGAATCAACAAAATAGAAAAAATCAGCAGAATCAAAACCATCAGAACAACAACAACCAAGGAAATCATAAGCGTCCAAATTTCGACAGAATTCCAGTGTCATACACTGAATTGTTCCCTTACTTGGTTCACCAAGGTGCAATTGTTCCCAAGGAGATCGCACCTGCAATTCCTCCGTTCAATCCGAAGCATAATCCAAATGCGTCTTGTGCTTATCACGCTGGATATATAGGACATGCGACAGAGGACTATTTTGTTTTCAAAACCAAGGTTCAAGAGCTCATTGATCAGAATATTTTGACATTCACTGAGGAAGGGCCTAACATTCAACATAATCTGTTGCCCAATCACAATGGACCTACAGTTAACATGGTTGAGGATAACTCAAGGGCTGAATTGATCATGGATGTCGACGAGGTAAAGACTCTGATGACTGTGGTTATCAAGAGATTGAATGAACATGGGTTGTTGAAAGGACTGCATGGCAAGTGTCAGATTTGCGACGATAATCCCAACCAGTGTCGAAGGCTGAAGGGTTGTGTTCAAATGTTGATGAATCGAGGCGAAGTTCAATTTGCCAAATCTAAGCTTGTTGAAGAGGTTGCTACAATCGAGCCATTCATCATCGTCTATAGGAAGGTTCCCATTGAATCCCCTAAGAAGAAGAATGTACAACCTATCGTTGTTTGCCCGTAAAAACCGTTTTCGTATCAGAATTCTAAGGAGGTACCTTGGAGATATAGGTCTACTGTGTTTTCTGGAGGTCAAGAGATAAGGTTTACTGAATCTGAGATTGTGAATGTTACAGCCGCTAGAGGTATGACTCATAGTGGACGGGTGTTCGCTCTAAAAGTCACTATAAAGCCTATTCAAGTTCCAACCGTTGTTCCTCTCAAGGACACATCTGCAACCCCTGTTGTTCAACAAGGGGCATCTACTACAGTTCCAGTGCCAACTATTCCGTCTAAGGATGCTTCAAAGAACAAAGTGGCCCTTGATGATCAAGAATTCCTAAAGTTGATCAAGAAAAGTGATTTTAAAATTGTGGATCAGCTGGGGCAGACTCCCTCAAGGATCTCAATTTTGTCCTTACTCATGAGCTCACCTGTGTACAGATCAACTTTGTTGAAGGTCTTGAACACTGCCCACGTGATGCATGATATCTTCGTTATCGAGTTCGATGATGTAGTGGCCAATATAACAGTAAGCAGATGCTTGGGCTTTAACGAATCAGAATTGCCTCCTGAAGGAGCTGTCCACAACAAAGCACTGTACATATATGTAACCTGTATGGATGCCTTGTTATCTCGTGTCCTGGTAGACACCGGTTCTTCTCTCAATGTGATGCCTAAGGGCACATTGAGCCAACTGCTGGTAGAAGGGAGCGAGATGAGACCAAGCGCCCTAGTTGTCAGAGCCTTTGATGATTCTCGAAGGCAGGTCATTGGAGAAGTGGATTTACCCATCAAGGTTGGACCGCATTTGTTCACCATTACTTTCCAAGTGATGGATATTAACCCCTCATACAGTTGTCTATTGGGTCGCCCGTCGATTAACGCTGCAGGGGCAGTTACTTCCACTTTACATCAGAAATTGAAATTTATGTTTGACGATCAACTAGTCATCGTCTGTGGTGAAGAGGATCTGATTGTGAGCGAGTTATCATCTTTTCAATATGTCGAGACCGAAGAAGGCATAGCTGAGGTACCATTGCAGTGTCTTGATTTCAAAGATGTCAGCTCTGCTTCAACTAGTCAAAGTAGATCACCGCAAATGACCTTGGCATCTGGCAAGAGTGCTAAAGAGACCATCGAGAAAGGTACCTTGCCAAACGGGAGGCACGTAATTGATGTGGTTGAAAAGCATAATCGTTTTGGATTGGGTTACCGTCCTGGTCGACAATCTAGTTCACTTGGTCAGAAGCAGTGCAACTCTGTCAAGTTCAGTAGCGCGGGTTTTCAAAAGGGTGACATTGTGGCCGCTATTGATGATGTTAGTCCTAGCAAACAAATTTAAAGCGTTGTGCACAAGTTTCCGCCAGGTTTCAAGCTCAACAACTGGACATCTACCGTGATTCCTGTGATTTTTCCAACAAACATGTAATGCATTTTGCTTTCTCATTCCCTCGTTCTCGCCCGAGACGAATGGATAGTTTGTAAAGGACCTCACGCTTTTGCAATATTATGTGATCATTAAATAAAAGTTTTTTTACATTCAAAATCGTGCTCTATTTTCTTTCTTTATTTTACTTTTTCACAAAAAATGGCAAAAGTTTCTTTTATTTTCACTTTTTAAAATAGCTCATTCTAAACATATTCATAAACATACAGAACTAATAAATGCATTGATAACAACATGGCAAACATCTGTTGTAATTCTGGGATTCCAATTAACCAAGCCAAAGAAGATGGTGAGTGTTCCGGTGAGAATCAGATATCAAGCTATTAGTTAACTTGAATCACACATCTTTGAAATTCACCACCGATCTTTGATTTATCCAAAGGAAAGGGTAAAGAACGAAAACCCTAATAAGAGAATCTAAGTTCGGGGGTTGGTTATACTAAGGGAAGGTATTAGCACCCTAAGTATCTGTAGTACTCTACAGGAACCTCTTGTTAGTATTTGTGTTATGCTAAATTTTGCTTGGTAAAGGAAATGTTCTAAGGTAAAAGACCTAGGGGTATATACACTAAGTATGCTCACCAAGACATCGCATCTCGTGCCTACGTATCCTGACGGGAATGGAATCAGAGCATTCGTAGTTCCCCCTCAATGGGGGTGAGGAACTCTTGACTGTGGTCAAGGTTCCCAGGGAAATGTAGGGTGAAAAGCTTGAAAGAAAAGCTTGTGAGGATTGATTGTTTAGGAGAAGAGATTAATGGCTATCTCTTATGAAAGGATTGTGAAGGGTTAGACCATCGTGAAGGAGAAGAGATTAATGGATATCTCTTGTGAAGGTTTAAAGAAAGGTTTAGGAGTCATAAGAGATTAATGGCTATCTCTTGGGAAAGGTTTAAAGAAAGGTTTAGGAGTTATAAGAGATTTATGGCTATCTCTTGGGAATGGTTTGAAGAAAGGTTTAGGAGGTATAAGATATTAATGGCAATCTCTCGGGAAGGTTAAGTTAAAAGGGAATGAAGTGTTCACGGAAAAGTAGGGTGTGACAGCAAGACGCCTATGCGGAGTGCGACGACTCCAAACCTAAGGCTAGGTAAAAAGGGTAATGAGTTATCTATGACCTTGCGGTCAATAGAGAGACTTTCCTTTGGAAGGGAAAGTATAAACTTATAATCAGGAGTTAAAGGAGATTGAAATTAAGTGAACAATGAGTACAGCAAAGATAATATTTTCAAAGACTTGAAATCAGATACATGTTAAGTTATGAAAATTTGCAACAAAAGCCAATACATATAAACAACAGAAATGATGTTGTTCAAGTCGGGGAACAGCAAACAAATATTTACGTGCACATAATACTGAAAAGTTCTCGTAGAGAAACGGCTGATGATTTTCCATGAAAAAAAATCAGAGAACCGAATATAAAGTAAAGCATATTTTTTTGTATTGTTTTGAAATTCTTTTAGAAAGAAAATAACAAAATGATGATTGAAATACAAAAAATATATATATATATATAAAAAAAAAGGTTGAAATGGAAGTCGCCACTAAAATTGCCAAAATGTATAACAAGTGCCATAACATTGGCAGGCGCCACTAGTGGGTGCCATTAGTGGCAGGCGCCACTTTAAGTAATGGTGGCAAGCGCCACCTTACTCTTTTTTTTCTTTAAGTGATATTCATGAAACAAAATCATAACAAAAACTACACACAGCATTAGCATGAATATAATGGTAACATGAAACAAAACATTATGATATTATGAACACAAAATACTTTTCAGAAAAATATTAACATGTTAATGAACCTGATAACAACATAGATAATGGCTTTTTGGTACAGAAAGAAATTCCTACTTAAAGACTCAAAGGGGTTGACGAGGGATTAACTTCCTTATTTCTCCAGTGTTTAGGGATTGAAACAATTCCTTACATCGTCAGCAATGTTTTGATTCGAAAGCATATCAACAACAATTATGGGTATAACGTATCATCATCCTCCCTCCAATCTTTGCATAGTCAAAAACAAAGTGGAAAAAGAAATAAAATATTTTTGCAAAAGAAAGCATAGAGATGTAAATAACAGACAAAATAAATTGAATCAAAAGTTACAATGCTCATTTCATTAATTTTGAAAGTACAAACATCATTTGAAGGAAAACAGCTAATACAAATAAGGAAAGTGCGAACAACAAGAAACAAGGCTTAATGACTAATTAGTAACAAGAGTGAGTTGTCCTGTCTGAAACACTGGCTTGCTGAAGTCGACTGAAGCTTCACTTGGTGTGCCCTGGCAGAAGATTGCTCTGTACATTTGGATTTTCTTTAAAGGAGAGGATTTTGTTTCTCATCAGCTCTTGTACTTTAGCCTTCAATGCAAAGCAACCTTCCAAGTTATGGCCTGCACCACCTTGATGGTATTCACAATGAAGATCAGTCCTATAGCCGGCTGGAAAAGGATTTGGAGGAGGAGGCATAGGCCTTGTGGTAATCAAACCTTGCCCAACCAGACCAGGATACAATTTAGTATACTTCATGGGAATAGGATCAAAATGATTTCTATTACGGTACTGGTTTTGTCCTGCAGCCGGACGTTGGGGAGCTTGAGCTGGTCGTGGAGCAGCATGAACCATATGTCTAAGCTCGGCAAAAACAGGAGCTTGAAATATCGGTCTGACAGTCTGACCAACTATAGCAGCAGATACAATCAGTGAAGAATAGTTGTGTGGCAAACCAAACTCGGGCCAAGTTGAAGGTGGCATTTGGACCGGTGGAGGTTCAGTGCTTGAAACTTCCTGGATGACAGTTCTTTGGGGTTACTCTCCTCTAGCAATCAAAACTTGAAGCATTTCAGTGAGTTTAGTCATGCTCGACTTAAGGTCGTCGATCTCCATTCGGACCTCAGCATTGTGTGCCTCTTGGTCTGACATTTGTAGTTAGCTCTAGTCTGGTATCGGTGTCGAGGAATCAGCTTGACGACTCACAGACAAACTCTGGAAGATAGAGATAGCTGGACAGATAGACGTATGCAATGAATCATGCAAAGATGCAAATGATATGCAATGCAATGCAAACAGGATGCAAAACACATGCAACAGGATCAAAGGTTAGAGATCACAGCATGGAGTCTGGGTAAAGAACCAATCACAGGGTGTGTACTAGGGTTCTTGTATCCGCAGAACAGGGTTCCAAAGAGTTCCCAGAGTCAACAACCCATCTTTAGGATATTATCGATTTCCCAATTACTCATATTCTCAAGAGAGTCTCGTCTGAGTGTAGTATCGCGTATCAACCATTTTAGGATTACTCCCTCATAGTCATCGCACTACGTCCTAAGAGGCCAAGTGGGGTTAAAAGGTAACTAAAGTTCATCAGTGTCACGGGCTCCTAGGTTGAAAGTGGCAATGCATTCACGATTGCTAGTTTAACATATACCACCCCCAAGAGGGCCTCAACTGAGTGTGGAATCTCAATTCAACTTCTTTGGGAATACTCCCTCGAAGTCTCCTTGAATATATCCACTATCCTATCATAAGTGTACGCTCAAATCCGGGTTAGGATTTATCTTCACCACTCAAAGTAACCACCCTACACACAGAGAACCCAAGTACAACAGGTATATATACTGATATAAATATACAAATGTACAAGCAAACAAACATATAAATCACACAAAGAAAAATAAGGTGGGCTTAACCCTCTTAGGGGAGATGTTTCCCCAGTGAAGTCACCATTTTCTGTTGCAGTGAGAATCGGATATCAAGCTATTAGTTAACTTGAATCACACATCTTTGAAATTCACCACCGAGCTTTGATTTATCCAAAGGAAAGGGTAAAGAACGAAAACCATAATAAGAGAATCTAAGTTCGGGGGTTGGTTACACTAAGGGAAGGTATTAGCACCCTAAGTATCTGTAGTACTCTACAGGAACCTCTTGTTAGTATTTGTGTTATGCTAAATTTTGCTTGGTAAAGGAAATGTGCTAAGGTAAAAGACCTAGGGCTATATACACTAAGTATGTTCGCCAAGACATCGCATCTCGTGCCTATGTATCCTAACGGGAATGGAATCAGAGCATTCGTAGTTCCCCTCAATGGGGGTGAGGAACTCTTGACTGTGGTCAAGGTTCCCAGGGAAAGGTAGGGTGAAAAGCTTGAAAGCAAAGCTTGTGAGGATTGATTGTTTAGGAGAAGAGATTAATGGATATCTCTTATGAAAGGATTGTGAAGTGTTAGACCGTCGTGAAGGAGAAGAGATTAATGGCTATCTCTTGTGAAGGTTTAAAGAAAGGTTTATGAGTCATAAGAGATTAATAGCTATCTCTTGGGAAAGGTTTAAAGAAAGGTTTAGGAGTTATAAGATATTTATGGCTATCTCTTGGGAAAGGTATAAAGAAAGGTTTAGGATTTATAAGAGATTAATGGCTATCTCTCGGGAAGGTTAGGTTAAAAGGGAATGAAGTGTTCATGGGAAAGTAGGGTCTGACATCAAAACGCCTACGCGGAGTGCGACGACTCCAAACCTAAGGCTAGGTAAAAAGGGTAATGAGCTATCTATGACCTTTCGGTCCATAGAGAGACTTTACTTTGGAAGGGAAAGTATAAACTTATAATCAGGAGTTAAAGGAGATTGAAATTAAGTGAACAATGAGTACAGCAAAGATAATATTTTCAAAGTCTTGAAATCAGATACATGTTAAGTTATGAAAATTAGCAACAAAAGCCAATACATATAAACAACAGAAATGATGGTGTTCAAGTGGAGGAACAACAAACAAATATTTACGTGCACATAATACTGAAAAGTTCTCGTAGAGAAACGGCTGATGATTTTCCATGAAAAAAGAATCTGAGAACCGAACATAAAGTAAAGCATATTTTTTTTGTATTGTTTTGAAATTATTTTAGAAAGAAAATAACAAAATGATGATTGAAATACAAAAAAAAAAAATATAAAAAAAAAAGTTGAAATGGCAGTCGCCACTAAAAGTGCCACAATGTATGGCAAGTGCCATAACATTGTGGCACTCGCCACCTTTTCCTCTCTATGATTGTGGCAGGCGCCACTAGTGTGTGCCATTAGTGGCAGGCGCCACTTTAAGTAATGGTGGCAGGCGTCACCTTACTTCTCTTCTTTTTTTTTTCTTTAAGTGATATTCATGGAACAAAATCATAACAAAAACCACACACAGTATTAGCATGAATATAATGGTAACATGAAACAAAACATTATGATATTATGAACACAAAATACTTTTAAGAAAAATATTAACATGTTAATGAACCTGATAACAGCATAGATAAATGATCATGGCACTTTGAAAACGAAGAAAATAAAAGAGGTGAATGTTACCTAGTGGAGACGGTCCACTGCCTCTTCAATGATACGAGTTATGGAAAAATAAACCGGACGAGCTTCTTGAAGAAATACGAGGGAGAAAATGAGAAGGGTATTCAGCCTCTTTTTCCGGTGAATCTGGTGTCCTTGAAACTGAAGATGAAGGGTCCTATTTATAGGAGAAAGTGAGGAGTTTGCCTTGTTGGTTTTACCCTTTTCTCAAACTTCTCGTGCAAGCTAGCTGGTTGAAAAGTCTTCGTTTCAGATGGTAGGTTGTGTGCTGAGGAGACGTGGAGCAGAGGTGCAAGTTTCAAGGAAAAGAGGAGACATGCCTTTCCTGAAAAGTTGTTTATTTCATGATGACTTTGAAACCACTTGCATTTTCTTAATTTAAAATAAAACACACTTTTTTTTGGAAAGCAAGAGTCATGGCAGGCGCCATGCTCCTTTTGTGGCGGGTTCCACCCTTATTTATACATGGCAGGCGCCACATTAATGGTGGTGGGCACCATGTACTCATTTTCTTTTTTTTTCTTCTTTTTTTTCTTTTTCCTTTCTTTTCTTTTTTTTCTTTTTTTATTTCTTTTCTTTTTTCTTTCTTCTTATTTTTTTTCAAATAAAATTCAATAAATACCTTGGTGGTTTCTTAGTCAATGGTCGAGCATACTTGCATACTTCATTTCGGTCCAATAACATCAAAGTCAGAAGCTCGACTTTTCGGCCAAAACTCTTATTTCTTCAGGAATTCCAACTGGATGATTTTTTTTTAGAATTTTGCTTCTTCAATCTCTTCCAAGGTCCATGGATGGCCTCCAGGAATGTCCAGTATCATGTAGAATCAAGTTCCAAAGCTTGGGAATATGTCCTGATCAAAATCAAAGGCAATGGTTGACTGTCGTTGAGAAAACCCTGGTTTGAGGCATGGTGAATCCTGTGGCTCGGGGCACTTGTAATAAGAATCGAACACACTTGATTTCTTGTTGAATAAGACCTCTTGAATGTAGGAGAGCTCAAATGGTTGCATTTGGAGCCAGAGACCTTGAAACATGGGAGAGTCTGGCTTATTGTTTTTTGTTCTTTTTCCTGTGTAAACCTGGCTTTCACAAAAGAAATAAACTAGCAAGATATTGTGGTTAGGTAACAATGCATGGATGAATGAAACCTAAATGTAAGTGCAAAATGTTATGACATCTAAGGGGTAAATTTTAGGGTACAACAGTGAGGAAGATTGTGAATTACCGGCTGAACTAGCAAGGCTCCTTGAGCACGAGCACAAAGAGATTCAGCCACACAAAGAGCCAGTGGAAGTTGTCAATCTTGGTACTGATGAAGTCATAAGAGAAGTCAAGGTTGGAACATCCCTTGCAGAGCATGTACACTACGAGTTCGTCAAGTTATTGAAAGAGTATGTTGATATCTTCGTCTGGTCTTATCAAGATATGCCTGGGTTGGATACCAACATCGTTGAACATCACTTGCTACTCAATCCCGGATGTCCTCCTGTCAAGCAGAAACTCAGGAAGACTAGACCCGAAATGGCACTTAAAATCAGAGAAGAAGTGAAGAAACAGCTTGATGTTGGGTTCCTAGCCACTTCCGAATATCCTGAATGGATTGCCAACATCGTCCCGGTTCCGAAGAAAGACGGGAAGGTCAAAATGTGTGTGGATTATCGAGATCTAAATAAGGCAAGCCCGTAAGATGATTTTCCTCTACCTCATATTGATGTCTTGGTGGATAATACAGCACAGTTCTCTGTCTTATCATTCATGGACGGTTTCTCAGGATATAATCAGATCAAAATGTCCCCAACTGATATGGAAAAGACTATTTTCATCACGCCATGGGGTACATATTGTTACAAAGTCATGCCATTCGGTCTAAAGAATGTAGGGGAAACATACCAACGTGCCATGACAACCCTCTTTCACGATATGATTCATAAAGAGATTGAGGTTTACATGGACGATATGATTGCTAAGTCCAAAACTGAAGATAATCATCTAGCTCATATGAAGAAACTATTTGACAGACTCCGAAAGTTTAGATTGCGGTTGAATCCTATGAAGTGTACCTTCAGAGTTTGATCTGGTAAACTGTTGGGCTTTATTGTGAGTCAGAAGGGAATTGAAGTTGATCCTGACAAGGTTCGAGCAATTCAGAACATGCCGCCTCCCAAAACAGAAAAAGAAGTCTGTGGCTTTCTTGGCAGACTTCATTACATCTCAAGGTTCATTTCCCACTTGACGGATACCTGTGAACCGATGTTCAAATTACTAAGGAAAAATCAATCGGTCGAATGGAACAATGAATGTCAAGAAGCATTTGACAGAATAAAACAATATTTGCAAGAACCACCGATCTTAGTACCGCCGGTTCCTGGTAGGCCTTTAATCATGTATCTCACCATTCTCGATGAATCAATGGGATGTGTATTGGGTCAACATGACGACACTGGCAGAAAAGAACATGCAATTTACTATCTAAGAAAGAAGTTCACTTATTGTGAGACCAGATACTCACTCTTGGAGAAAACTTGTTGTGCTCTAGTCTGGGCTGCTCGACACCTAAGACTTTACATGATTTTCCATACTACTTTCTTGATATCCAAAATGGATCCAATAAAGTACATATTCGAAAAGCCTGCTATCTCTGGAGGTATTGCTCGGTGGCAAATGCTGTTAACTGAGTATGATATCCAGCATGTTACCTAGAAAGCAATAAAAGGGAGCGTCTTGTCTGACTACCTTGCTCATCAACCTGTAGAGGGTTATCAACAAATGAAGTTTGACTTTCCTGATAAGGATGTTCTGTTTATCTGAGACTATGAGACTCCAGACCCTGATATAGGACCCGAACAAGGGGCGCGATGGACGCTCGAGTTCGATGGTGCCTCCAATTCTAAAGGTCGTGGAATCGGTGCTATCCTCATCTCTCCGACAGGTTTTCACCTTCCTTTCACTGCCAGATTATGCTTTGCATGTACCAACAATATGGCTGAATACGAAGCATGTATCTACGGTATTGAAGTGGCAATTGACATGAGAATCAAGATTCTTGAGGTCTATGGAGATTCTGCTTTGGTTATTAGCCAAGTCAGAGGGAACTTTGTGACTCGGGATTCCAAGCTGGTTCCGTACCAAAAACACATAGCAAAATTGATTATTTACTTTGATGAGATCTCTATTCATCATATCTCCAGAGAGGAAAATCAACTAGCTGATGCACTTGCCATGTTAGCATCCATGTTCAAAGTCAAGTGGAAGAATGAGGCTCCTCATATCCGCATTGATCATTTAAACGAACCAGCACACTATTTAGCAATCGAGGACGAGTCTGATGACAAGCCTTGGTTCTACGACATCAAAAGATATCTGGAAAAATGGGAATATCCTGAGGGTATTACTATCACTGACAAGAAAGCGCTTAGGCGGCTCTGCGCCAAATTCTTCTTGAGTGGTGGTATACTGTACAAGAGGAATTATGATTCTGTGTTGCTCAAATGCATGGATAGACACGAAGCAAGCACAATCATAAGGTCCATACATGAGGGTTGCTAGGGTGTACATGCTAAAGGTCATGCCATGGCAAAAAAAGATCCTTCGGGCTGGGTATTATTGGACAACAATGGAGGTAGATTATTACAACTTTGCCAAAAGGTGTCACAAGTGCCAAATCTACGGAGACAAGATTCATGTGCCTCCAACTCCATTGAATGTTTTGACTTCACCTTGGCCATTCTTTATGTGGGGTATAGATATGATTGGAATGATCGAGCCGAAGGCTTCCAACGGTCACCGATTCATTCTAGTTGCTATCGACTACTTTACCAAGTGGGTTGAAGCTTCTTCTTACGCAAACACACAAGACAAGTTTTGACCACCAAGATTCCCATCATTGTGAACACCATCATCACAATATGGATGACCTTTCATACTCATTAGTCTCCCCAAAGATGGGTGAGCATTCACTACAATCAAGAATTAGGGTTTCAACCCCTCTCAGGGCCCTTAAACAAAGGATCAATCAAGAAAGGACATGATCTTCAACTTGTCTAAACCTCTCCAATATCCATAATGGGTCAAGAGGACTCCCACATCAAGAATCAAGCACAAGGCTGCAGCATTCCAGATGGATCAAGTTTCAAGATCATCAGTGTCACCAAATTAGGGTTTTGATCGACCAGGGCCTCCAGGTGGAATTTTTCCTCTGGCCATGAGCCAATGCTTTAAAGCATAACCCAAGATACTCAAAGGGACCTCATGGACCCAACCATCAAGTCAATTTAGCCTCAGGGGGTACACTCGTCAAAAATCAGGAATTAGGGTTTCTTGCCCTAATTCACCCCTAAGTTGACTTTTGGGACAAAACATGAGCCAAGACCTCAAGAAATGATTTGATGGTCTCTAATATACCACATTAATCCATTTTCAACAATGGATTAACCCAAGAAGCTTGATCAACAAGTTTCAATTTCATCTGGACCACAGTTAGGGTTTTGAGAAAAAAAAGTCAACTGTACTTCTGACTTTTGATCAGGACATGCCCCCAAGCCTTGGGACATAAGTCAACACACCCTATAACACCTATGGAATCCATCCATCAAGTTTGATTTAGGTCAAGGACTTGATTTCATAGAGGATCTCACAGTTTGGAATTCATCTGACAAAAAGTCAATTGTGCCAAAAAGTCAAAGTTTGACTTTTTGATTTTTTGATCAATTATGGTCCCTTAACCCTAAAATGATGTTAATGTGTGATCGGAATCATCATTCATCATGAAAAATCAAGAAAAGTGGGATAACTTGTAAAAGGGGTAACCATAAATAACTTAGAAATTTTCTAAGTTATGGAACAAAGTGGCTAGGGTACCAACTTTGGAGGATCATATCTCCTAAACCACAAGGCCATTTTCCCCCATTCAAAGTTGGATTTGTAGCTCTCATGGCCCTCTACAAAAGCTTCAACTACACCTCATTCCAATTCATCGTGGATTTTGAGTTATGGTTGGGTCAAAATGGCTGAAAACATGAAATGTCACTTTTTCCAACACTTAGTGAAATTTTCACTAAGTCAGAATCTGTTTCACTTTTTCCAAAATGTAAGGGCATTTTTCACTTAGATCCAAAAAGTGTCAAAACAAACTATGATCACACATATGTTGTATCATATGAGGGCTTTCCAAAATGACCAAGAACTTCACCAAACTCAACCTGAGCAAGAAGTTATGACAGTGGCAATATGCCTTTCTGCAACTGTCATAACAAGGCAGATTTGGGCATTTTACTTGATTTGCTCAAATTTTACAAAGGGCAGGCAAATCTATCCATCTGAATACCTCAAGGGGGGACCAAGGAGTGACAAACACTGATCCATCAGCCTCCCAAGTCCTTAGAACCAAAAGTAGCATGCCAAACCTAGAAATGCCTAAAAGAGGAACAAGACTCCAATTTTGTTTTGGGGCATTTGATGGATGCACCAAGGTGGCATGGACTGAGCCTTTTCCAACTGAATTCAGTCAAGGATGATCCAAGAACTAGGGAACCACATGCCTGTGCTTTAACCTCTAGTCAATGGCTAGAGGAGACTTGGATTCCTATTGATCAACATTGGCCAAACTTCTGCAGCAGTTGCCATTCACTATTGCAGCCAAAACAAACTTACTCCACTATAAATATAGCTCATTTGTGATCAGTTTGAGTACACCAAAGCCATCAAACAGATGCTTTCCTCAAAATCACTTTCTCTAGGCAAAAATAACTTCTTTAGCAAGGTAACTCTGAGTTTTTGAGTTAGAGAGCATTTCCATCATAGCTCATGATCCAAACACATCCAATATGTCATATCTAAGCTGTCCAAACTCTCACAAGTGACCTGTAACACCAAAATCTCAAAGTCCCCTCTCAAAACCTCAAAATAGGACTTTTGTGCATTTTTCAAGCCATGTCTTGATTCAGTCACTTTCAAAACCAGATAAAACCTCAAACACACTCCAAATATCATCCTTGAACTGTCCCAAATGGTTCCCCACATCTGGAACACCATTTGAGAGATTTGCTATTTTGGCCACTTTTGCCCCTTTTGCAAGAAAGGGCCAGTTTCCATTCCTGAGGTTTCCAACTGGTTCCAACCACTCTAAAACCTTCTAAGACATCATTTGAGGGTGTCCAAAGCATCAAAACATTTCTGGAACAAAGCACTTGGTAGATAGCCCAAAAAGCTCCAAAAGAGGTAAGCATCACAACTTGAACTCTTTGAAATATGCCTTGCTTTGAAGTCCACTGATCATGAATCTCTTATACATGTTATATCTGTTGTGTTTGCACCAATTTATCATGTAATTCATACCTGTACCAAGAGGTAGCACATAAAATGCAAAACATGGCCTATTTCAAAACCACTATCAGGTTTTGAGGAGGATTTGTTTTCTAAAAAAACTACCACCACCATTGGATTCCTTGTGAAATTCTAGGCCAGATGCATATAAATTTTGTCCCAATCCATGGAGAAATGAGAAAGTTATGGCCTTCACGTTTCTAACCAAAATCTTGCCTTGCCTTGGGCCAGGCCAAAAACAAGGCAAACCTTGTATATTTGTGGTTGTGTTTCAATACACGGATGTATCATCACCCCAGTGGTAGGAAGCGCGCACTGTACACAAGAGGTCTGAGGTTCGAATCCCCCTCGCCCCAGACCCCTTTTTAATGCTTTTTCCACTTTTTTATTATTTTCCATATTATTTTTAATGATTTGAAAAATTAACAACTCCCTCAATTTTAATTATTTTTTATTGGTTCTTTTTGCAAAAAATCACAAAAATGTTGAAATATTTTATTCCACGCAAAAATCAAGTTTATATTATTTATTTAACATAGTTGGTATTTTTGTGAATAAATTCACTTTTAATTTTTTTTTTTTAACATTTTAAAAATGAATTCTCATGTTGAAAATCAAAACTAAATGAATTTTAATTCATCTTGTGATTAAAACATCATTTTTCAAATCTCAACCAAAAATCACAAGTTGTTTATTCAAACTTATTTGGTATTTTATCATTCTTTTTATTGATTTTCTTTGAGAATTTACTTTTAAAATGATAAAATTAGGGTTTCCTTGATTTTCACCCAAACAAATCTTTTTTAAATACTTTTGGGCCTCTAGTAGAGTTTAAGACCCAACCCTTTTTGAAAACCAAAATGATTTGGGCCTCAGTGTATTGTATAAGTTCCGATACCATCAAAAAGTTCGGCGCGATCGTCTCCCTTTTTTAAAAACCCATGGGCCTCTCCTTGAGTTGTAAGCCCCATCTCTTGTACAAAAAATAAACCATGGGCCTCTAATATAGTGTAAGACCCAACCCCCTTTTAACCAAAACTTTTTGGGCCTCAGATATTGTATAAGTCCCTCTGCGTTAAAATAAAAATCTCGGCGCAATCGCCAGTTCAAAAATCAAATCATCTGGGCCTACCCTCGTGTTATAAGCCCCATTACTTTTCTTTAAATACTTTTGGGCCTCTTGAGAGAGTGTAAGACCCATCCCTTTGTACAGAAGACCTTTTTTTGGGCCTCAGTCACTTGTATAAGTCCCTGTACAAATTCAAAACAACAGTGCAATCACTGATAAAACCTTGGGCCTCTCCTCGAGCTGTAAGCCCCAACAATATTTTCAAAACACATTCTCCTTTGATTTTGAATCCAAATATATGTTGTTATCAAAATTTTCTTTGTTGAACAACTAATAACAGCATGTAAGCTCTACAACGGGTAAATGTTTATCCGCTTTCTTTACCGCTTTCATATATACATAACTGTATTGTGGGGTTGTTTCACTGTAAGTCTTCTTTCACATGCTTTTATATACTTGTCATATATCCACTGTGTAATACTAGTATAGTTATTTAGAGTTTCCTCAACAACTACGTCTAGTACTAGGTAAAGCCCTATTGGTCACACTTAAATACAAACAAAACTAGATCCCCCGTAAGATTCCAGATACAGTCTTCCCTCCTCTTGGGGTTAAACAATATGGAACAAAGAGAAAGAAAGTATTCTCGGTGAACCTTTTCTCAGACTGTCACCCTTAGAAATTGTCAAAGAAACTCTAACTCCCCAGAGATGATCTTTTCTCCGTGAATGGCATCTCTTGAGTTTCTTCCAAATCCTCAAACTTTCCTGGCTTGATCTATTCTCTGTGAATAGCATGTCTTAAACTTCTCGTGGTTTGGGGACCCACATGCTTCCTAAAAGCATCCCCCCTCCTCTTGGGCGTTGTACAAGGACCCTTCGGCTTCTTAGAAGTTCTCATGCCTTCTCTTGGGCTTAATACAAGGACCCTGACGACCTCTTAAAGGTATAGGACAGAACTTAGTCATCCTTTGATAAGAGCAGTCTTTCCAGCGTCAAAACTCCGGCCATTTTAGGGTTGATACTCATCTCTTAATGCCCGTGCCTTCTCTTGGGAATAGTACAAAAGATAAAACTCTAGACTTGGACACTCTAAACCTCTTGAGTCTCAAAGACGTTCTCAAGTTCCTCCGAAACATAAGCAGATGCCCAGTCTCTCTCATGAGAGGTCCCCACACTTGGACCTGCCTAGGAATCTCAGTGACCTTCGGCAGTAAGACAGCCTCCTCTTGGGCTTTGTACAAATGATCCTCCCCAGCGAAGCTAACCTTTTCAGACTCTCTTGTTGAGTCCAACCCCTTTATCCTCCGTCTTGGGCTTCGTACAAGACACATAAACAATCTCTTATTGAGTATAAACGACCCTCTTGTTGGGTCAATCTCCTTTTAGCCTCTGTCTTGGGCTTTGTACAAGACACATAAGCACTCTCTTGTTGAGTATAAAAGACCCTCTTGTTGGGTCAATCTCCTTTTAGCCTCCGTCTTGGGATTTGTACAAGACACATATAAAACACTCTCTTCTTGAGTATAAAAGACTCTCTTGTTGAGTCAATCAGCCTTTTTAGCCTCCGTCTTGGGCTTCGTACAAGACAGATAAAACTCTCTTGTTGAGTCAAACCCCTTTTTTAGCCTCCGTCTTGGGCTTTGTACAAGACACATAAAAATCCTCTCTTGTTGAGTGAACCCTTTTAGCCTCAATCTTGGGCTTTGTACAAGACAGAAAGAACGTTTTACCCAGAAAAGTCAAACTTCTAGCCTCCTCTTAGGCTTGGTATAAAGAAATCCCCGGTTGAGTCAATTAACCTTTTAGCATCAAATCATGCTCTGCTCACAGCATACAAACATCAACAATTCCTCTCTAGAGATGACAAATTCCCTCTCAGTCAGGACCTTTAGCTTCATATCTTGGGCTTTGAACAAGATACAAATCACCTTTAGCTTCAATCTTGGGCTTTGAACAAGACACCAAAATAACTCTTTCCTCCCATAGAATAGGAGGAACTACGATCGCTCTGATTTCCCTGTTTAATTAAACGGGAATACGTAGGCATAAGATTGCAACAATCTTAGCGAGCATAATAAATAAACACTCCCAGTCCAGTCCCTTCATATATCAACCAAGGAAAATCCAGCCTAGCAACCTAAACCTAAAAGACCCCTATACAGTAAAGACACTTTCATTCTTAACCGCATAACCCTAAGAAAAACCCCCTTTTTTATAGCATCTGTAAACCAACCGTTTTGACTGTTTAACCTCGATATGCAAGCAGGGTTAATTGGAGACATCTATTTCCCTTCCTTAATCAGCTCAATAGGATAAAAAATGAATCGAACTGTAGTACCAAAGTGATAGTGATTCGAAACCACAAAAACCGCGCTACAGAAAAATGGCGACCACAGTGGGAGTCAAAGTAAGATCTAGTCGTCCCCATTTTCCACAGAAAAATGGTGACCACAGTGGGAGGCATTCTTTCTTGCCGCTCTTAAGATGTGATTTTAATTTCACAAAGTGTCACAGAAATGGAAACTCTGCTGGGGAGCCATTGTCTGTTAGGATCATAGGATTCGGAGGTCTAGGATGTTAGGACAAATATATATACTGATTTTCCTAATTGATATCTATGTTTATTTTTCTGCTAATGGGAATGTGTGTAATGCCGCATGTGGAAAGATTGAGTATACACCTAAGATAAGTGATGGCACTAGACGAGTAATCTTATGGGGAGTGAATCCCAGATAAGAGTTCCCGGTCGACCATCAAATCAGTGGAGATGCCCTTTGCGGATTCAATGCATATACGACTTCGGTTGTTGACAGCAGATTATTCCATTGGGTTATTTAAGAAGCTGAGGATTTTAGTCGACTAAAACCATTTTGTAGTACGGAAGCTATCGGAAATAGTTGTCACGCGATACTACCGTCATTTGAGACTACTCTAAAAGACACACAAGCTCGCTTGGTGATCCGCTTGTTGTTGGCATCCTAAAGAGGGGTCAATGATTTTGAGGACAGGTACAAAAATCACCAGTATAAAACCTTTGGGGATGGTAGAGCCTTGACTTCATGACACCGACCCTTTGACCCCATGTTTTTTCTATGTTTTTGTGTGCTGCATTCATGCATTCATTTAAAAAACATTAAACAAAGAAAATCTTCTCTTCTAGTCTCTCTCTTTTTCAAATTAAACTAAGACAATGATTGCAAATGTCAGAGAGAAAGATTGCGCTAATGGATTTCGGTAGAAGGAAGACTTACAAGTACACCTTCAAGGTTCCAAAGCTAGAGGATTTGAGAGGATTGGCAAGGATGATCACCAACCCTGAGGCTTTCAGAGCTAAGTACGGAGGTCTGCTATCTCTGTTAAGGGTCCATGTAATTGAAGGGATCATGGCTACACTCATTCAGTTCTATGATTCGGTCTATCACTGTTTCACGTTCCTGGATTATCAGCTAGCACCAACGCTGGAGGAATACTCTCACCTGACTGATTTACACATTACTGATCAAGCTCCCTTTTCTGGAATGGAAGAAATTCCAAAGGATCAAACTATTGCAAGAGCAATCTATTTGGACGAGTCAGAAATCAGGACTCACATGACCACTAAGGGTGGAATCCCGGGTCTACCAGCCAAGTTTTTGATAAAGAAAGCTCTATACTTCGCTAGTATAGGAAACGAGACTGCTTTCGAGAGCATCTTTGCCTTGCTCACTTACGTGTTATTTTTGTTTCCCAACATTGATAATTTCGTCGATATCCATGCCATTAAGGTTTTTCGGATTGGAAACCCTGTACCGACTTTGCTCGCAGATGCGTATCATTCTGTACACCTGAGGAATTTGTACAGCGGAGGAAGGATCACATGATGTGTACCCCTGCTGTACAAATGGTTCACTTCCCATTTACCTAAGTCTGCTACATTTTGGGATCCTAAGAGTTCTTTACGTTGGTCGCAGAGAATCATGGTTCTTACCAACTCTGACATCGATTGGTACAATCGTATCTACGACGGGATCATAATCATTGACCGTTGTGGAAATTTCCCTAATGTACTCCTCATAGGAACTAAAGGAGGAATCAATTATCATCCAGTTTTAGTTCGTCGTCAATTTGGATACCCGATGAGGCATGTTCTGCGAAATGCTCATCTGGAAAGTCTTTTCTTCAAGGAAGGAGAAAACGACAGAGCGCTAAAGACAGAAATAGTGCATGCCTGGAAACACGTTCATCAAAAAGGATGGGAGTCTCTAGGAAAACCGGACTGTGTCTCGGTGGAACCTTATCTCCATTGGGTACAAACTAGAGCTTTCAAGCTGAGGATGCCTTACCCTCGTCAGGAAGTTCTTCCATTAAGGGACCCTGTCCTTTATTTTATGTCTGATACGGAAAAACTTCAGGTGACTCTCAACAAAATTCAACAGGAGAAGAGGCCTTGGAGGAACAAGTACCGTATTCTCAATTTGGAGTGCAAGAAAATACAACAACTACTAAAGGATAAAGATGCTCTGATTGAGATTTTAGAGCAACATGCTGTAGAGAATCAAGAAGACCAGAGCAATTTGCTCGCTCCTTTCACTTGGCAAAGGAATGACAACCCAACAACGCCCCAAGAGCCCCGATCAAAGAAAAGGAAAATACCAGAGCCAGAACCTGAGCTCCCCTCAGAGAGGACTCAGGACCCATAAGTTTAGATTTCCTTTTACAGCACTATGTAAAATACTGTATTTCTATTTCCGCAATCTTTGAATTCAATAAAACGGGGTCTTCCCCAATGTTTGATATTTGCAATCCAATTGTTGAAATTTATTTTGATTAAACAAAAATATATACATAATCATTGCATATCATTCATCATTCTCATGTAACGCGTTCTTCTTACCTACGAATCTCACGTTTGTGTCTCGATTCTAGAGTCAAACTGTCTCATTCGTATAATACTCAGGCCAGTCATCAGAAAAAGATGGATAATCTCGAGGAAGAGAACAGGGAGTTGAGAGAAGAAATCGACGCTCTGAGAGAGGATCTAAGAAAGCTTCATAGTGACATGCAAGCTCTGGCAGAAGCCCAGCTTCAAAGGACTATGATATCAGAGATCACATCAACGCCCATAGTGGAGAAGTATGATCCTAGGTATAACATGCCAAAAGATCGTCCCTGGGGTATGCCTATCAACTTTATCCCGGAAGGATATGTTCTGCCGATCACTGAAGATCCAGGAACCGCAGGGCCTGAAGGTTAAAAACTTCGGGAAAGCGAAGGTACCAGGGGCATGACAACAATTCCTAAAGGTTACAAACTTTGGGAGACGTCAAGATTTACGGCCGTAATGACTGTACCACCACCCGTGGTGCACACTGTGTAACGACCCGAAAAATCTAAATTATTTATTTAATCATTTATTTAATTAATTTAAAAGGAATTAAGAGGGGTTTGTAATGATTTTGGAGAATTATGGATTAAAAGATGCATTTTTGGGTAAATTTAATAAAAGGAATAATCATGTGTTATTTATGTTATTATTGTTATTATTAAAATTTAAAATAAAATGAGGAAGGGCAAGGTGGTCTTATTGGAGAATAAGTGAGGATAGGATGGGAAGTTCATAAACTGGGATATATGACTAAAAGAGAAAAGGGAACGATCATTCTAACTGATCGTGTTCTTGGTGAAGGAAACTGAAGCAGAGAAGAGGGAGAGGAAACCTAAAGGGCTGAGGAATTCTCGAAGAATCTTGAAGAAGGAAGGAAAAGCTTCGGATTATTCTAAGGTATGGGGAGAGTTCATAATTTCTTATAGTTTTATAGGAATCGGAGATGAATAGATTAGGGATTGTATGAGTTGTGTTGATTTAGATGATTTTTGATGTAGAATGAGTAATGTGATGAAAATATGATGAGTTTGAATGATGCATATTACTACATGTGTGTTTTGTGAGTGTTTTTGATCAATTTTCGTGTAGAACACTGATTTTTGGGGTAATCAAAGTTAAAAACGCAGAAAAACACTTTTCGGGAAAATGTGGGTTTTGTCGCATCCTGACACGGGCCGTGTCACACAACACGGGCACCCGTGTCAGCCTACTGGTTGAGAAAAATAAAATTTGTGTGTTGCAGAGTTCCTGACACGGGCCGTGTCACAGGACACGGGCGGTCGTGTCAGCTTGCTGGTCGTGAATGAAAAATTGTTTTTTTGAAATTGGTCTCAGTGTTTCTGACACGGGCCGTGTCACAGGACACGGGTGGCCGTATCAGGCTGCTGACTTGCTACTTTTTTTGATGTTTTGGAATCGTGTCCAAGTTTTTCTGACACGGGCAGTGTCACAGGACACGGGCGGCCATGTCAGACTACTGGTTGTCTCATATTTTGCTGTTTTCTTGAAGTTTCTCGCTGTTTTCTCGTGTTGTTTCTTTAGGGTCGAAGTATTGATGATATATAATTGATGAACTATGATTTTTATGATGAATGTTGTTGAGATGAAATGAATGATGCACATGTCGATAATTGAATGAGATGAGGAGGTTAGCATCATTGCATTTCATGGCATATTTTTATGATGGGGCTTCGGCCTATTGGTAGCTTCAATCCCATCGTGCGGATTGGAGTGATATGTTGTTATGGTGTGCTCCCTTTGTGGAGGGTTGATGGCCAGTGTCCATCGCATGGAGGAAAGTCGGTACCGCATTACATATGTTGCATTTTCATGGAAGTTGACATTGCATTTATTATGGAGTAATTATGATGAGTCATATTATGAATTTCTAAGTTGATGATGATGTGAATGAATGTGAGTGATGATCTGTTGTTGTTGCTGCTTAATTTATGTAATTTCCATGTCTTTGTATTACTATATTGAATTATGTTTTCTCACCCTGCCTGCTTGGAAATGTTGCCCCTTATGTGGGTAACTTGCAGATAACCAAGAGTAGCTTCGAGGTGACGAAGGAGGTAGCTTGGAGTGTCTCGTTTATGTCGTTTAAGTTTAGAGGTGTCCTGCTCTGTGTCATGTAACATCGGGTTGGGATGAATTGCGAACATTCATGTTCTTTTGATTTATGTTGAAATTTTATACTGATGATGTTGTTCTAGATTGGATAAATTTCTTATGAAGTTTTTAATTGAATTTAAAATGACAAGTTGATTCCTCTGCGAGATTATGATTTCTTTTGATGATGTTTGAGTAACCCGTGTTACGGGACAGGACTATGAGAATTGTATGATGTTTTGATTATGTACACCCTTGGTTGTGAATTATACTCTGATAACATGATTTATTTCTCTAAAATTGTATGTGGGGTAGAAAGGTGTTACATTAGTGGTATCAGAGCAGGTCGGTCTTTCCGGCCAAGTTTTGTGTAGTCAGTCTGTTGTTAGTCGTTACTTGTTAACGATTATTTGTTTTCTGACGTGGTATGTGTTGTACAGAATGGCTGGAAACAACACGCGTGCTCTTGCTGATGTTATTGCAGCTCTTGCTCGGAACCATGCTCCTGATGAGTTTCGTGCGCTGGAGAAGTTTCAGAGGAACAACCCACCGAAGTTTGAAGGGACTCATGACCCGGCGAGCGCACAAAAGTGGCTCAAGGCGATTGAGAATATTTTTAGAGTGATGGGGTGCTCTGATGCACAGCAAGTGCAGTTCGGAACGCATATACTGGAAGAAGAGGCCGAGGACTGGTGGGATAACACCCGTCAGAGGTTGGAAGATGTTGGCACTGCGGTGACTTGGAATGTATTCAAGCAAGAATTTTTGGGTGAGTATTTTCCTGAAGATGCTCGTGGTAAGATGGAAGTGGAATTCATTGAATTAAAGCAAGGGAATATGACTGTGGCGGAGTATGCTGCCAAATTTGAGAGGCTTGTGAAGTTTTGTCCTCATTACAACCGTGCAAATGCTGAACTTTCTAAGTGTCTCAAGTTTGAGAACGGGCTGAGACCAGAGATTAAACAAGGGATTGGATGCCAACAGATTCGCAGGTATGCGGAACTGGTAGATAAGAGTAGGATCTACGATGAAGATAGTCGAGCTCGATCTGCCCACTACAAGCAGCTAAGTGAAAAGAAAGATAAGGGTCAGTTTAGAGGAAAACCTTATGCAACCCCAGGTGATAAAGGTAAGCAGAAGGTATCAGATGAGAAGAAGTCAAGTAGGGGAGCTGCTAATGCACCTGCTAAGTGCTACAAGTGTGGGGAGCCAGGTCACAAAGCTGATGTGTGTACTAACAAAGTTCTGAGATGTTACCATTGTGGCAAGACTGGGCATAGAATTGGTGATTGTCCGAATGAGGGTCCGACCTATTTCTATTGTGGTGAACAGGGGCATATCAGTACTCAATGTCAGAAACCAAAGAAGACTGCTACTGCTGCCCAGACTACTGGAAGAGTGTTTGCTTTGGCTGGCTCAGAAGTTCCCAAGAATGACAACTTAATTCGAGGTACTTATTTTATTAACAATGTTGAGTTGATTGCTATTATTGATACTGGAGCTACGCATTCATTTATCTCTCTTGAGTGTGCTACTAGATTGGGGTTGAATCTATCTAACATGAATGGTAATATGATAATAGAGACTCCGGCTAATGGTTCGGTGACTACTATGCTTATTTGTTTGAAGTGTCCTTTAACAATCTTTAAGAAGGATTTTGTGATGGATTTGGTGTGCTTACCTTTGCACCAAATCGATGTTATCCTTGGTATGAACTGGTTGGAGTTCAACTACGTTCACATTAATTGCTATAACAAGACTGTGAAGTTTCCAGAGTTAGGTGAGGATGGTGAACTAATGTTCTTATCTGCTAAATAAGTGGATGGACTTTTATTAGATGAAGCGTTGATGTTCGCATTGTTTGCATCGTTGCCAGCGGATGGTGTAGCCGTCAGTGCTGATTTGCCCGTGGTTTGTGAGTTTCTAGATGTATTTCCTGAGGATATAAGTGATTTGCCTCCGGAACGTGTAGTTGAGTTTGCTGTGGACTTAATACTAGGTACGAGTCCAGTGTCGATGGCTCCTTATCGGATGTCTGCTTCGGAATTGAATGAGCTGAAGAAACAACTAGAAGAATTGTTAGAAAAGAAGTTCATTCGACCTAGTGTTTCTCCGTGGGGTGCTCCGGTGTTGCTCGTTAAGAAGAAAGATGGTAGTATGAGATTGTGTGTCGATTATCGGCAGTTGAATAAGATGACCATCAAGAATAAATATCCGCTTCCGAGGATCGACGATTTAAAGGATCAACTCGTAGGTGCTTGTGTGTTCAGTAAGATTGATTTGAGGTCCGGTTATCATCAGATTAGAGTTAAAACTGATGATATTTCGAAAACAGCTTTCAGAACGAGGTATGGTCATTATGAATATACGGTGATGCCATTTGGAGTTTCTAACGCGCCTGGTGTGTTCATGGAGTATATGAACAGAATCTTTCATGAATATCTTGATAAATTTGTAGTGGTTTTTATAGACGATATCTTGGTATATTCTAAATCAGCAGAAGAGCATGCAGAACATTTGAGGATTGCATTACAAGTGTTGAGAAAGAAGAAATTATATGCTAAGTTGTCGAAGTGCGAGTTCTGGTTGAAGGAAGTGAGTTTCCTAGACCATGTGATTTCAAGTGGTGGAATTTCTATGGATCCCTCGAAGATTGATGCGGTGTTGCAGTGGGAGACTCCGAAGTCTGCTACGAAAATTCGTAGTTTCCTTGGATTGGCTGGTTATTATCGTAAGTTCATTGAAGGTTTTTCTAAGTTGGCTTTGCCTTTGACTCAATTGACTCGAAAAGGGCAAGCGTATGTATGGGATGTCGCTTGTGAAGAGAGTTTTGTAGAACTAAAGAAAAAGTTGACAACTGCTCCGGTGTTAGTTTTTCCAGACCCGAATGAGCCCTTTGTGGTTTACTGTGATGCTTCAAAGATGGGCCTTGGTGGAGTTTTAATGCAAAATGGTAAAGTGGTCGCTTATGCTTCTAGACAGTTAAGAGTCCACGAGAGGAATTACCCTACACACGACTTAGAGTTGGCTGCTGTAGTATTTGTGCTGAAGATTTGGAGACATTATCTTTTTGGTTCGAAATTTGAGGTATTCAGTGATCATAAAAGTTTGAAATACTTGTTCGATCAGAAAGAGTTAAACATGAGGCAGAGAAGGTGGCTAGAACTGTTAAGGGATTTTGAGTTCGATTTGAATTATCATCCAGGTAAAGCAAACATAGTGGCTGATGCTTTGAGTAGAAAGTCGTTGTATATTTCAATGCTTATGATGAAAGAACTTGAAATGATTGAGCAATTCAGAGACATGAGTTTGTTGTGTGAGACGACCGCTGATAGCGTGAAATTGGGCATGCTAAAGCTGACTAGTGGGATTTTGGAGGAAATTCGGGGAGGTCAGAAATCTGATTTGAAATTAGTTGACCAAATAATGAAAATTAATCAAGGTAATGGCGGTGAATTCCGAATTGATGAAGATGGAGTTTTGAGATTTCGAGATAGAGTGTGTGTTCTGGATATTTTTGGAATCAAAAAGAGTATTTTGGAAGAAGGGCATATAAGTCGATTGAGTATTCATCCTGGTGCTATGAAGATGTATCAAGACCTTCGTAGATTGTTTTGGTGGCCAGGTATGAAAAGAGATATTGCTGAATTTGTGTATGCATGTTTGACTTGCCAGAAGTCCAAGATTGAACATCAGAAGCCTTCAGGTATGATGCAGCCGTTGAATGTTCCTGAGTGGAAGTGGGATAGCATTTCCATGGATTTTGTGACTGGGTTACCGAAGACTGCAAGAGGTAATAACTCGATATGGGTGATTGTGGATAGGTTAACTAAGTCGGCGCATTTCTTGCCGATGAGAATTAATTACTCTATGCAGAAGCTAGCTGAAATTTATATTGATGAAATCGTGAGGTTGCATGGAACACCTTCGAGTATTGTATCGGATAGAGATCCGCGGTTTACGTCAAGGTTTTGGAAAAGTCTACAGGATGCTTTGGGTACTAAGTTGAGGATGAGTTCTGCTTATCACCCGCAGACGGATGGTCAGTCGGAAAGAACAATCCAATCTTTAGAAGATTTGTTGAGAGCTTGTGTGCTGGATCAAGGGGGATCTTGGGATAGTCACTTTCCGTTGATCGAGTTTACAAACAACAATAGTTTTCATGCGAGTATAGGGATGGCTCCTTATGAGGCGTTGTATGGTAGACGTTGTCGAACTCCATTGTGTTGGTATGAGTCGGGAGAGAGTTCTGTACTTGGACCTGAAATTGTTCAAGAAACAACGGAGAAGATTAAAATGATTCAGGATAAAATGAAGACGTCGCAGAGTCGTCAGAAGAGTTACCATGATAAGAGAAGGAAAGCACTTGAATTCCAAGAAGGAGACCACGTGTTCTTAAGAGTTACTCCGATGACTGGTGTGGGACGAGCTTTGAAGTCTAGAAAGCTCACTCCACGCTTTGTTGGTCTGTATCAGATTATGAAGAGAATAGGAGAGGTTGCCTATCGGGTGGCTTTACCACCGTCACTTGCAAATTTGCATGATGTATTTCATGTGTCGCAGTTGAGAAAGTATATTCCGGATCCGTCACATGTAATTCGGATGGATGACGTTCAGGTGAGGGATAACCTGACAATAGAAGCATTACCTGTGAGGATTGATGGTCGAGAATTGAAGCAACTCCGAGGTAAAGAGATTACTTTAGTGAAAGTATTGTGGGGCGGACCAGCTGGTGATAGTTGGACTTGGGAGCGTGAAGATCAGATGAAGGAGTCATATCCGACTCTATTTACTTCAGGTAATTTTCGAGGACGAAAATTCTTAAAGTAGGGGAGAGTTGTAACGACCCGAAAAATCTAAATTATTTATTTAATCATTTATTTAATTAATTTAGAAGGAATTAAGAGGGGTTTGTAATGATTTTGGAGAATTATGGATTAAAAGATGCATTTTTGGGTAAATTTAATAAAAGGAATAATCATGTGTTATTTATGTTATTATTGTTATTATTAAAATTTAAAATAAAATGAGGAAGGGCAAGGTGGTCTTATTGGAGAATAAGTGAGGATAGGATGGGAAGTTCATAAACTGGGATATATGACTAAAAGAGAAAAGGGAACGATCATTCTAACTGATCGTGTTCTTGGTGAAGGAAACTGAAGCAGAGAAGAGGGAGAGGAAACCTAAAGGGCTGAGGAATTCTCGAAGAATCTTGAAGAAGGGAGGAAAAGCTTCGGATTATTCTAAGGTATGGGGAGATTTCATAATTTCTTATAGTTTTATAGGAATCGGAGATGAATAGATTAGGGATTGTATGAGTTGTGTTGATTTAGATGATTTTTGATGTAGAATGAGTAATGTGATGAAAATATGATGAGTTTGAATGATGCATATTACTACATGTGCGTTATGTGAGTGTTTTTGATCAATTTTCGTGTAGAACACTGATTTTTGGGGTAATCAAAGTTAAAAACGCAGAAAAACACTTTTCGGGAAAATGTGGGTTTTGTCGCATCCTGACACGGGCCGTGTTACACAACACGGGCACCCGTGTCAGCCTACTTGTTGAGAAAAATAAAATTTGTGTGTTGCAGAGTTCCTGACACGGGTCGTGTCACAGGACACGGGCGGCCGTGTCAGCTTGCTGGTCGTGAATGAAAAATTGTTTTTTTGAAATTGGTCTCAGTGTTTCTGACACGGGCCGTGTCACAGGACACGGGTGGCCGTGTCAGGCTGCTGACTTGCTACTTTTTTTGATGTTTTGGAATCGTGTCCCAGTTTTTCTGACACGGGCAGTGTCACAGGACACGGGCGGCCGTGTCAGACTACTGGTTGTCTCATATTTTCTTGAAGTTTCTCGCTGTTTTCTCGTGTTGTTTCTTTAGGGTCGAAGTATTGATGATATATAATTGATGAACTATGACTTTTATGATGAATGTTGTTGAGATGAAATGAATGATGCACATGTCGATAATTGAATGAGATGAGGAGGTTAGCATCATTGCATTTCATGGCATATTTTTATGATGGGGCTTCGGCCTATTGGTAGCTTCAATCCCATCGTGCGGATTGGAGTGATATGTTGTTATAGTGTGCTCCCTTTGTGGAGGGTTGATGGCCAGTGTCCATCGCATGGAGGAAAGTCGGTACCGCATTGCATATGTTGTATTTTCATGGAAGTTGACATTGCATTTATTATGGAGTAATTATGATGAGTCATATTATGAATTTCTAAGTTGATGATGATGTGAATGAATGTGAGTGATGATCTGTTGTTGTTGCTGCTTAATTTATGTAATTTCCATGTCTTTGTATTACTATATTGAATTATGTTTTCTCACCCTGCCTGCTTGGAAATGTTGCCCCTTATGTTGGTAACTTGCAGATAACCAAGAGTAGCTTCGAGGTGACGAAGGAGGTAGCTTGGAGTGTCTCGTTTATGTCGTTTAAGTTTAGAGGTGTCCTGCTCTTTGTCATGTAACATCGGGTTGGGATGAATTGCGAACATTCGTGTTCTTTTGATTTATGTTGAAATTTTATACTGATGATGTTGTTCTAGATTGGATAAATTTCTTATGAAGTTTTTAATTGAATTTAAAATGACAAGTTGATTCCTCTGCGAGATTATGATTTCTTTTGATGATGTTTGAGTAACCCGTGTTACGGGACATGACTATGAGAATTGTATGATGTTTTGATTATGTACACCCTTGGTTGTGAATTATACTCTGATAACATGATTTATTTCTCTAAAATTATATGTGGGGTAGAAGGGTGTTACACACTGTCCCGGAAGGACAGATTCCACATATACCTTCTGTTGGAAACACAAGTGTGGATGACAGGATGAAGGATTTCTAGGAATAGTTCCTGGAAATGCAGAAGGAACTACAAGCCCTCCGCGGTCAGGATTTATTTGGAAAGGACGCCGCAGACCTTTATTTGGTTCCCAATGTAACGGTTCCGCCCAAATTCAAAGTGCCCAAATTTGAAAAGTACAAGGGTGACTCTTGCCCTCAAAGCCATTTAGTGATGTACGCTCGGAGGATGTCAACTCAGACAAAGAACCAAGAGCTACTGATCCACTACTTCCAGGATAGTCTAACCGATACCGCGCTCAAATGGTACATGGGTTTGAACCGCACCAAGATTGGCACTTTCAGAGATCTTGGCGCTGCCTTCGTGCAACAGTACAAATATAACCTGGATATGGCACCGGACAGAGATCAACTTAGAGCCATGTCACAAAAGGACAAGGAAACCTTTAAGGAATACGCTCAGAGATGGCGCGAGACTGCCGCTCAGATTAGTCCACCTCTTGAGGAAAAAGAGATGACAGAGATTTTCTTAAAGACCTTGAGCTCATTTTACTATGATAGAATAGTTGCCAGTGCGCCCAGCGACTTCACCGAAATGGTCGGTATGGGAGTTCGTCTCGAGGAAGTCGTTCGAGAGGGACGTCTGGTCAAAGACGCTGGATCATCAAGTAGTACAAAACGATATGGTAGTGTTTTCCCTAAGAAAAAAGAGCAGGATATTGGAAATATCTCTCTCGGAAAGCAAAGGCGACGATACCAACCAGTAGCAGTTGTAACTCCTGCTATCAACTCTATGTCGGTACCTACGTATCAACCTCAGGTTGCTCAAAGCCAACCGAATCAACAGCAATTCTAGCAAAGGACACAACAACCTCTTCAACAGGCTCGTCCTCAATACAACAACAACCGTACAACGCGGCCACCAGGGTTTGATCCTATACCCATGTTGTACGCAGAGCTATTTCCGTTACTGATGGTCAAGGAGCATGTCCAGACCAAGGCTCCTCTTGCAATTCTGGAAAATCCGCCTTTTTGGTTCAAAGCGGATCAGACTTGTCCTTACCATCAAGGAGGACCAGGGCATAACATAGAGAGTTGTCTCAGTTTTAAATCCGATGTGCAAAAGCTTGTTAGGAGCGGGGTCTTATCCTTCAAGGATACAAATCCTAATGTTCTCACGAACCCACTGCCTCAACATGAAAAAGCTACATTCAAATTGATATAGGGAGAGTCTAACAACATCTATCAAATTCATGATGTACTCTTATTAAGGGCCAACTTGGTCAAGATGCATTGTAGACAGAGTGGATACGGCCATCTGCCACCTCATAATTATCACCAGTGTGATATCTGCTCTAAAGACAATCAAGGATGTTCTGTGGTGCGATCAGCTCTACAAGAATAGTTGGATCTCGGATGGATCCAAGAGAATCGAGTTCGTGGAGTCAACATGACCTACACAAATTCCAATATCATTCAGAATCACAACGTTCTGGCAATGAAGGTCAATTTGGTGGCAATGCACTCAAGGCAAAGCCAGTATCATAATCTACCGCGGCACGATTACAATTCCTGTCTGACTTGCTCGGTAAACAATCAGGGATGCTCTTTCATACATGAGGCCCTCCAGCGTCAGATGGATCTGGGATGGATCCAGGACTATCATGATAAAAATCCTTATTAGATCAACATGATTCAAATTTTCAATATTCGTTTGATGAATACCAGCCTGGTGGAGTTACACGCCAAGCAGGTCCAACTCGGTTTTCTCACTTCACATGATTATCTGAGCTGTAAAGTATGTCGTGAGAGTGACCAAGGATGTGCTCTCATTCAAAGAACTTTACAACACTTGTTAAACCATTGGTGGCTTCCGATCTATCTAGACGAAGACACGCAACAAATCAGTGTGACAAACGGGAACCCTACTAGACGTCAAAGTCAGGATGTTCGATCTATGGAGACGGATCTAGTAAGGTTACACTACATCCAAAGCGGACGTGGCCAGGTGCCACCGCACAACTATGAACGCTGTAGAGTCTACTCGAAGAATAACCAAGGATGCTACCTCGTGCGGGCAGCTCTTCAAAGTTAGTTGGATCGTAAAGAGATTCAACCATGTCCAAGTTCTGGGTCAGTCAACTAGACGCCGGACTATTTCATTGATCAAATCAAGGACGTTGTCGTAATCTCTGATCATCAAAGGACTAAAGACGTTTGTGCCATTATCCCTCTACTTGATGCTTCAAAAGTTCCTAACCTGGAACCGATTGAAATCATTTACAATGGTCAGAAAAATCAGAAGGCTCCTGTAGTTATCTATCTGCCGGGACCACTACCGTATGAATCAACTAAGGCTATCCCTTACAAATACGATGCAACAACAATTAAGAATGGACAGGAAACTCCATTACCCTCCGTCGTGAATATTGCAGACATTAGTCGAGTAACACGGAGCGGTCGAATCTTCAACCGAGGAGTTGGAGAACCCAGCAAAGAAAAGGAACCTCAGGTAGAAGTTCCCAATCCATTAGTCGGTCAATCCAGTGATCCCAACCTTTCAAAGAACAACGATGAGATGTTGAAGCTCATCCAAAGGAGTGAATACAACATCGTTGATCAGCTATTACAAACTCCTTCAAAAATCTCGATGCTATCCCAATTACTTAGTTCCGAAGCCCACAGAGAGGCTCTACAGAAAGTCTAAGAACAAGCCTTTGTGGAACAGGATGTAACAATACGACAGTTTGATAACATCATCTCCAACATCACTTCCTGCAACAATTTGGGGTTTAGTGATGAGGAATTTCCAGAAGAAGGCAAAAGTCACAACATGGCGCTTAACCTTACAGTCAACTGTCAGGACATTGCTTTAGCCAGTGTACTGGTAGACACCGGATCGGCTCTGAACGTTATGCCAAAGTCCACTTTAATGCGACTATCATTTAAAGGATCTCCGATGAGAGGCAGTGAGGTCGTCGTCAAAACATTTGACGGATCCCGGAAAATGGTTATCGGCGAAGTCGACCTTCCCGTAACTATCGGTCCTCACACTTTCCAAGTCACTTTCCAGGTCATGGACATCCGAGCAAGATACAGTTGCTTGTTAGGAAGACCTTGGATACACCAGGCTGGGGCAGTCACTTCGACACTTCACCAAAAGCTGAAGTTTGTCAAGAACGACCAACTCGTCAGGGTCTGCGGAGAACAGGCTTTGATCTTGAGTAACTTATCGTCATCCACCTGTGTAGAACCGGAGAAAATAATCGGAACCCAGTTCCAAGCACTTTCGGTGAGCAATGACAATCAGGCAGAAAGAGGAACCTCGATTTCCTCATACAAAGATGCTCTCGAAGCAATTGAAAGTAACAATACGAAAGGATGGGGACAGCTTGTCATTCCTACTGATAACAAAGCGGAGAAAGGTCTTGGCTTCTCCTCAACCTATACCCAGACTGCTGCCAACGATGAAAGTCTTCGTCCCATTCAGGATTTCTTCCACAGTGGAGGTTTCCTTCACCCAGTGTCTCAAGAAGTACATACCATCAACGAGGGAGATTCCTCTGATACGGAGGAAGAATGGAAATCCTATCTTAACAAAGACGGTTATATGTCTCAGGAAGAGGTGCCTATGCCATTTTGCTATTCCGCACAGAGTCCGAGATTTATACCAATGTCAGACGTCAAAATGATATACGGAGATTGTGATCCGGAAGGATGTCGTGCTCCACCAAACTCATTAGAGGAGGACACTCCGATGAAATACAACTTTGACCACGACTACTATGGCCTGATGGATGGCCTGCATATCTGACAGCCGTACCCAGGAGACTCGGGGCAAGAGAATTAGTCGAACAATGAATATCAGCTGAGCATCATTGAAGAGAATACATGCATCCCCACCATGTCATGGGATCAACACTCAGGGTATTCTGAAAATACCCCGCACAGGGTTAGAGTTCATCAACTATGCTTTTCCCGAGGTCAACGTCATTGAAAGGGATGACTCCTCCAGTTCCAAAGAGGTGTGGGACACCCTGAGACAACCAAGTGGTAAATACGACTTTATGGCAAATAAACCGCTCCTGAAAGCTCTCGTATCAGGCTCGAAGACATCCAGCCAACTGGATGGGAAGATCCACCTGAGAGTACAAAAACTATGCAAAATACAGCTAAAGAATCCTCCTACGACAACTCTGCCTGGGAGACAGATTCCAATGATCCAGCTCTGCCAGAAATCAGTGTCATTTCTGAGGACAAGCCAAGAATCCTCCAATGGGTTGCAGTCAACGTTTCGAAAATTGTTCATAAGTCTAAGTAATTGCCGTCTTTACTTTAACCTTTCACCCTGCCCAGGTGAAATGGATGTTTTAATAGGGCTCACTTTCTGTAAATATCCCTCTTCGCTTCGCCCACAGCGACAGAGTTTTGTTTTATAGGGCTGTAGTTTCAAGTTTCGACTGATCATAAATAAAGTAACGTCGTTCTGTAATTTTTGCATCTATTGCTGTTTTCTCTTTTTGCTTTTCCAGAAAATGGTAATCCTAAAAAACAACAAATAATAAAAAAAACAAGCATTGTTCAAATACACTTCACACACTCTTGCATTCTCTCTACCTCTTCTAAAAATAAATCATCACGTCTTGCAGACTGCTTGTTTTAAACCCCGTTGAAACACGCGATCAAATGCCTTCTCCCAACTTTGAGTTCCCGGTATTCGAGGCTGAAGAAGAATATGACGAAGGAATTCCAGAGGAGATCTCCCGATTACTCAGACAAGAGGAAAATTCCATTAAACCTCACAAAGAGCCGTTGGAAACGGTCAACTTGGGTTCAGATGAAGAGAGAAAAGAGGTCAAGATTGGGGCACTGCTTAGTCCAATTGTCAAAGAAGACTTAATAAAGCTTCTCAGAGAGTTTCCCGATGTATTCGCTTGCTCCTATCAGGATATGCCAGGGTTGAATACCAGCATCGTGGAGCATCATCTACCGCTAAGATCAGAATGCCCACCAGTAAAACAAAGGTTGAGAAGGACTTACCCGGACATGGCTATCAAAATCAAAGAGGAAGTACAGAAACAGATTGACGCAGGTTTCCTCGCCACATCGGAATATCCTTAATGGCTAGCCAACATAGTACCTGTTCTGAAAAGGGACGGAAAAGTCAAAATGTGTGTGGACTACAGAGATCTAAACAAGGCTAGTCCAAAGGATAACTTTCCCTTGCCACACATTGACATGCTGGTCGACAGTACGACAAAGTTCAAAGTATTCTCCTTTATGGACGGATTCTCGAGCTATAATCAGATAAAAATGGCGCCGAAAGACATGGAGAAAACTTCATTTATCACCCCATGGGGGACCTTTTGTTACAAGGTAATGTCGTTTGGTTTGAAGAACGTCGGGGTAACCTATCAAAGGGCCATGACTACTCTGTTTCATGACATGATACACAAAGAAATCGAGGTATATGTCGATGATATGATTGCAAAATCTAAAATAGAGGAGGAGCATGTAACCCATCTGTCAAAATTATTCGAGCGGTTGAGAAAGTACAAACTCTGCTTGAATCCTAACAAATGCACATTCGGTGTTCGTTCAGGAAAACTGTTAGGGTTCATTGTCAGCAAGAAAGGAATTGAGGTTGATCCTGACAAAGTCAAGGCCATTCAAGAAATGCCTTCTCCAAGGACTGAAAAACAAGTCAGGGGATTCCTGGGACATTTGAACTACATTTCTAGATTCATATTCCTCATGACCGCGACATGTGCGCCAGTCTTCAAATTACTCAAAAAGAATCAGGACTGTGTTTGGATAGAAGATTGCCAAACTGCCTTCAACAGTATCAAGGAATACCTGTTGAACCCATCGATTCTATCACCTCCATTGGAAGGAAGTCCACTGATCATCTACCTAACAGTCTTGGAAGACTCAATGGGTTGTGTGCTTGGCCAACAAGACAAAATAAAAAAAAAAAAAGAAAAGAGTCTGCCATCTATTATCTGAGCAAGAAATTCACCGACTGCGAGACTCGGTACACTATGCTCGCGAAAACTTGTTGTGCCTTGGCTTGGGCAGCCAAACGTCTTCGCCAGTACATGATTCGTCACACTACTTGGTTAATCTCCGAAATGGATCCAATCAAGTACGTCTTTGAAAAACCTGCTCTCACGGGAAGGATTGCCCTTTGGTAGACGTTGTTATCAGAATACGACATCGAGTACCACGCTCAGAAAGCCGTCAAAGGAAGTGTTTTAGCCGATCATTTGGCTCATCAACTGATTGACGATCAAGAATCAGTCGAGTTTGACTTCCCAGACGAAGATTTCATGTACTTGAAAATGAAATATTGTGATGAACCGCTGCCCAGTGAAGGGCCAGAACCAGGTTCCCAACAGGGACTAATATTCGACAGAGCTATTAATCATTATGGAAACGGGATTGGGGCAATTATCATAACACCTCAGGGTACCCACATTCCTTTCACTGCCCGACTGACATTCAAGTATACAAACAACGAGGCCGAATACGAAGCTTGTATCATGGGTCTCGAAGAAGCAATCGACTTAAGGATCAAGAGCTTGGATGTATATGGCGACTCAGCCCTGGTTATCAATCAGATCAAAGGAGATTGGAACACATACCAATCAGGATTGATTCCTTACAAAGATTACACGAGAAGGCTGTTACCCTTCTTCAACAGAATCGAGTTTCATCACATCCCTCGTGAAGAGAATCACATGGCTGATGCACTAGCCACTCTCTCTTCCATGATTAGTGTAGGTCAATGGAACGACTTATCTAAGATCGACATAATGCGCCTAGAAAGGCCCGCTTACATCTTCACGATTGAAGAAGTCATAGACGATAAACCTTGGTATCACGATATCAAATGCTCCCTTCAGAAACAAGAATACCCACCTGGGGCATCAAGAAAAGATAGAAAGACCCTCAGAAGACTGGCTGGGAACTTCTTCTTGAGCGTTGATACCCTCTATAAGAGAAACTTTGACATGGTCTTGCTTCGATGCATAGACGGACCAGAAGCAAACATGCTGATGAAAGAAATTCATGAAGGATCCTTTGGCACTCATGCCAACGGACACACAATGGCGAGAAAAATTCTAAGAGCAGGGTACTATTGGTTGACAATGGAATCCGATTGCTACAAGTACATGAGGAGGTGTCACAAGTGTCAGATATACTCAGACAAAATCCATGTACCGCCCACGCATCTCAAAGTTCTCTCTTCCCCATGGCCTTTTTCCATATGGGGAATCGACATGATTGGCATGATTGAACCTAAGGCTTTAAACGGACATCGGTTCATCCTAGTAGCCATTGATTACTTCACCAAGTGGGTCGAAGCAGCGTCATACGCCAATGTAACTCGACAAGTGGTGGTTCGATTTATCAAAAACAATATCATCTGCAGTTATGGTGTCCCAAGCCAGACCATTACTGATAATGGATCTAACCTGAATAACAAGATGATGAATGAGTTGTGCGCTGAGTTCAAGATCGAACACCAGCAAGTCTGACATCGAAACTTTTTCCATCAAATGGCATCTCCCCAGGAAAATTCGGCGAAAAGTTTGAGGAAAACCGATACGAATAGCGTCCCTTGTCAAGAAAGTTTATTGACAAAAGAAACTGAGACCAGTTCCTTGGTAAGAAACCAAGATCGAGGGGAAGTTTGCATCAAAAACTGAGACCAGTTCCTTGGTAGGAAACCAGGATCAAGGGGAAGTTTAAATCAGAAACTGAGACCAGTTCCTTGTTAGGAAACCAGGATCGAGGGGAAGTTTAAATCAGAAACTGAGACCAGTTCCTTGGTAGGAAACCAAGATCGAGGGGAAGTTTGTATCAGAAACTGAGACCAGTTCCATGGTAGGAAACCGGGATCGAGGGGAAGTTTATTTCAAAAAGAAAATTGAGACCAGTTCCTTGGCTGAAGACCAGGATCGAGGGTAAGTTTCTACCTTTTCTAAGCATCATTGCTTAGCTAAAGAAGATGGACAAACAAACTACCGTTCATAGCAAACCATCAAAATTTCGGGTATTCCGATATTTAATCCTCTTGCACCCCGAATGCTCGAATACCTTCGCCATTCACACCTTCGGGTCCAAGAAGATTAAATAGGGGCATTTGTCATACCCCAAATTTTGACCACCAAGATTCCCATTATTGTGAACACCATCATCACAATATGGATGACCTTTCATACTCATTAGTCTCCACAAAGATGGGTGAGCATTCACTACAATCAAGAATTAGGGTTTCAAGCCCTCTCAGAGCCCTTAGACAAAGGATCAGTCAAAAAGGACATGATCTTCAACTTGTCTAAACCTCTCAAACATCCACAATAGATCAAGAGGACTCCCACATCAAGAATCAAGCACAAGGCTGCAACATTCCAGATGGATCAAGTCTCAAGATCATCAGTGTCACCAAATTAGGGTTTTGATCGACCAGGGCCTCCAGGTGGAATTTTTCCTCTGGGCATGAGCCAATGCTTTAAAGCATAACCTGAGATACTCAAAGGGACCTCATGGACCCAATCATCAAGTCAATTTAGCATCAGGGGATGCATTCATCAAAAATCAGGAATTAGGGTTTCTTGACCTAACTCACCCTTAAGTTGACTTTTGGGACAAAACATGAGCCAAGACCTCAAGACATGATTTGAGGGTCTCTTATATACCACATTAATCTATTTGCAACAATGGATTAAGCCAAGAAGCTTGATCAACAAGTTTCAATTTCATCTGGAACACAGTTAGGGAGAAAAAAAAGTCAACTGTACTTCTGACTTTTGATCAGGACATGCCCCCAAACCTTGGGAGATAAGTCAACACACCCTATAACACCTATAGAATCCATCCATCAAGTTTGATTTAGGTCAAGGACTTGATTTCATAGAGGATCGCACAGTTTGGAATTCATTTGACAAAAAGTCAACTGTGCCAAAAAGTCAACGTTTGACTTTTTGATTTTTTGATCAATTATGGTCCCTTAACCCTAAAATGATGTTAATGTGTGATTGGAATCATCATTCATCATGAAAAATCAAGAAAAGTGGAATAACTTGTAAAAAAGGGTAACCATAAATAAATTAGAAATTTTCTAGGGTACCAACTTTGGAGGATCATATCTCCTAAACCACAAGGTCATTTTTCCCCATTCAAAGCTGGAATTGTAGCTCTTATGGCCCTCTACAAAAGCTTCAACGACACCTCATTCCAATTCATCGTGGATTTTGAGTTATGGTTGGGTCAAAATGGCTGAAAACATGAAATGTCACTTTTTCCAACACTTAGTGAAATTTTCACTAAGTCAGAATATGTTTCACTTTTTCCAAAATGTAAGGGCATTTTTCACTTAGATCCAAAAAGTGTCAAAACAAACTATGATCACACATATGTTGTATCATATGAGGGTTTTCCAAAATGACCAAGAACTTCACCAAACTCAACCTGAGCAAGAAGTTATGACAGTGGCAATATGCCTTGCTGCAACTGTCATAACAAGGCAGATTTGGGCATTTTGCTCGATTTGCTCAAATTTTGCAAAGGGCAAGCAAGTCTATCCATCTGAACACCTCAAGGGGGGACCAAAGAGGGACAAAAACTGATCCACCAGCCTCCTAAGTCCTTGGAACCAAAAGTAGCATGCCAAACCTAGAAATGCCTAAAAGAGGGACAAGACTCCAATTTTGTTTTGGGGCATTTAATGGATGCACCAAGGTGGCATGGACTGACCCTTTTCTAACTGAATTCAGTCAAGGATGATCCAAGAACTAGGGAACCATAGGCCTGTGCTCTAACCTCTAGTCAATGGCTAGAGGAGACTTGGATTCCTATTGATCAAAATTGGCCAAACTTCTGCAGCAGTTGCCATTCACTATTGCAGCCAAAACAAACTTGCTCCACTATAAATACAGCTCATTTGTGATTAGTTTGAGTACACCAAAGCCATCAAACAGATGCTTTCCTCAAAATCACTTTCTCTAGGCAAAAATACCTTCTTTAGTAAGCTAACTCTGAGTTTTTGAGTTAGAGAGCATTTCCATCACAGCTCATGATCCAAACACATCCAATATGTCATATCTAAGCTGTCCAAACTCTCACAAGTGACCTGTAACACCAAAATCTCAAAGTCCCCTCTCAAAACCTCAAAATATGACTTTTGTGCATTTTTCAAGCCATGTCTTGATTCAGTCACTTTCAAAACTAGATAAAACCTCAAACACACTCCAAATATCATCCTTGAACTGTCCCAAATGGTTCCCCACGTCTGGAACACCATTTGAGAGAGTTGTTATTTTGGCCACTTTTGCCCATTTTGCAAGAAAGGGCCAGTTTCCATTCCTGAGGTTTCCAGCTGGTTCCAACCACTCTAAAGCCTTCTAAGGGATCATTTGAGGGTGTCCAAAGCATCAAAACATTTTTGGAACAAAGCACTTGGTAGATAGCCCAAAATGCTCCAAAAGAGGTAAGCATCAATACTTGAACTCTCTGAAATATGCCTTGCTTTGAAGTCCACTGATCATGCATCTCTTATACATGTTATATGTGTTGTGTTTGCACCAATTTATCATGTAATTCATACCTGTACCAAGAGGTAGCACAGAAAATGAAAAACATGGCCTATTTCAAAACCACTATCGGGTTTTGAGGAAGATTTGTTTTCTAAAAAAACTACCACCACCAATGGATACCTTGTGAAATTCTAGGCCAGATGCATATAAATTTTGTCCAAATCCATGGAGAAATGAGAAAGTTATGGCCTTCACGTTTCTAACCAAAATCTTGCCTTACCTTGCCTTGGGTCAGGCCAAAAACAAGGCAAGCCTTGTATATTTGTGGTTGTGTTTCAATACACGGATGTATCACCACCCCAGTGGTAGGAGGCGCGCACTGCACACAAGAGGTCTGGGGTTCGAATCCCCCTCGCCCCAGACCCCTTTTTAATGCTTTTTCCACTTTTTTATTATTTTCCATATTATTTTTAATGATTTGAAAAATTAATAACTCCCTCAATTTTAATTATTTTTTATTGGTTCTTTTTGCAAAAAATCACAAAAATGTTGAAATATTTTATTCCACAAAAAAATCAAGTTTATATTATATATTTAATATAGTTGGTATTTTTGTGAATAAATTCAGTTTTAATTGTTTTTAAACATTTTAAAAATGAATTCTCATGTTGAAAATTGTTAGTTCTTGTATTAGCTGGAATTTTGGTAAAAACAAAGCTGAACAATGTTGATGTCATATGTCTGATGTCATAACATTGGTTCTTATCATTAGTTGTTGTAGAGTTGCAGTTTTGTGGTCTGATGTTATACATGATGTCTTGACATCAGTTGACAGAACATCAGAAAACCATCTGTTGTGGTTTTTGTATTGCAGAGGTGTTGAAATGTAAAAGTGCTGAAGAGTGATGTCACATGCGATGTCTTGACATCACTATACCAGAACATTAAAACATCATGTTGTGATGTTTTTAGGGCTGCACGTGTTAGTTTTGAGGAGATCAGTTAGAGTGATTGGATGCGAATAACTTGGAGAAGATATTTTCAGTTGCAATCAGATTTGGAAATATCCTGTTGCTATGTTTAAGGGCTGTTTGATTTAAAAAGATTAGAAGATCAAATCTGTTTTAAATTCTGGTTTTAATTTCAAATTAAATAAGATATTTGGAGAAGATCTTGTAGCTGAATAGTGAAGATTTAAAAGATATATAATATCCTTGAAATATTATGTGGAGATTTTTCAGCTATGAAGAAGATTAGTTTGTTACTAATTTAATGCATAAAGATATGGAGAATAATTAGAGTTAATTATGAAGAGTTGATTGAAGATTTAATTGAAGATCTATTTAGTAGCAGAATCTTTTGCAGATTTGGAGCAGAAGATTTGATATGATTTGAAGGCCCAAATCCAGTTGGGAAATAGGTTATAAATAGAAGCATTGTAACCTAGTTTTAGTAAGCCAGCCATCATGTAGATTATAAGGGCTGTGTTGGTTGATGAACCACCTGGTTTGTGGGATGGTCATCGTGTTTATCTCGAAGCCTGTAGGTAAGAGATGTATTGTTCTTAGAGGAAGCTGTTAAGAAACTCTAAGTATTGTTCTTAGTCATGAGGGTCATGTCTAGGTATTCTCATGGAAGTGTGTCTTCTACGTTGTTGTGTTTAAAGAGTTTTTGGTAATCAAGTTGTTGATGCAGTGGAGGAGTTGTTGACTGCTAGACATCATTGCAATGATTGGGAGTGAGATGGAGTCTCTTATCTAGGGAGGACTTAGATAGAAGGGTCATTGGGTAGTGATTAAATTAGGTAGATTGTTAACTGGTTTGTTGAGTCTGTAATTTGATACTACTAATAGTGGACTTCCTTCCGTGCTTGGTATGCCCCCAGATGTAGGTAGTTAGACCGAACTGGGTGAACAAATCCTTGTGTGTGGTTTATGCGTTTCTGTTACTATTTTTGCCTTGTTCATATAGCAGATTGCGATGTTATGACATTGCACTTGATATCACACATCAGTACTAGAATTTCAAAAATCAAAACTAAATGAATTTTAATTCATCTTGTGATTAAAACATCATTTTTCAAATCTCAACCAAAAATCACAAGTTGTTTATTCAGACTTATTTGGTATTTTATCATTTTTTTTATTGATTTTCTTTGAGAATTTACTTTTAAAATGATGAAATTAGGGTTTCCTTGATTTTCACCCAAACAAATCTTTTTTAAATACTTTTGGGCCTCTAGTAGAGTGTAAGACCCAACCCTTTTTAAAAACCAAAATGATTTGGGCCTCAGTGTATTGTATAAGTCCCGATACCTTCAAAAAGTTTGGCGCGATCGTCGCCCTTTTTTAAAAACCCATGGGCCTCTCCTTGAGTTGTAAGCCCCATCTCTTGTACAAAAAATAAACCATGGGCCTCTAATAGAGTGTAAGACCCAATCCCCTTTTAACCAAAACTTTTTGGGCCTCAGATATTGTATAAGTCCCTCTGCGTTAAAGAAAAATCTCGGCACAATCGCCAGTTCAAAAATCAAATCATCTAGGCCTACCCTCGTGTTATAAGCCCCATTCCTTTTCTTTAAATACTTTTGGGCCTCTTGAGAGAGTGTAAGACCCATCCCTTTGTACAGAAGACCTTTTTTTGGGCCTCAGTCACTTGTATAAGTCCCTGTACAAATTCAAAACAACAGTGCAATCATTGATAAAACCATGGGCCTCTCCTCGAGCTGTAAGCCCCAACAATCTTTTCAAAACACTTTCTCCTTTGATTTTGGATCCAAATATATGTTGTTATCAAACTTTTCTTTGATAAATAACTAACAACAGCGTGGAATCTCTACAACGGGTAAGTGTTTATCCGCTTTCTTTACCGCTTTCATATGTATATAACTGTATTGTGGGGTTGTTTCACTGTAAGTCTTCTTTCACATCCTTTTATAAACTTGTCATATATCCACTGTGTAATACTAGTATAGTTATTTAGAGTTTCCCCGGCAAATACGTCTAGTACTAGGTAAAGCCCTATTGGTCACTCTTAAATACAAACAAAACTAGATCCCTCGTAAGATTCCAGATACAGTTTTCCCTCCTCTTGGGGTTAAACAATATGGAACAAAGAGAAAGGCAGTATTCTCGGTGAACCTTTTCTCAGACTGTCACCCTTAGAAATTGTCAAAGAAACTCTAACTCCCCAGAGATGATCTTTTCTCCGTGAATGGCATCTCTTGAGTTTCTTCCAAATCCTCAAACTTTTCTGGCTTGATCTATTCTCTGTGAATAGCATGTCTTGAACTTCTCGTGGTTTGGGGACCCACAGGCTTCTTAAAAGCATCATTTCCTCCTCTTGGGCGTTGTACAAGGACCCTTCGGCTTCTTAGATGTTCTCATGCCTTCACTTGGGCTTAATACAAGGACCCTGACAACCTCTTAAAGGTATAGGACAGAACTTAGTCATCCTTTGATAAGAGCAGTCTTTCCAGCGTCAAAACTCTGGCCATTTTAGGGTTGATACTCATCCCTTAATTCTCGTGCCTTCTCTTGGGCATAGTACAAAAGATAAAACTCTAGACTTGGTCAGTCTAAACCTCCTGAGTCTCAAAGACGTTCTCAAGTTCCTCCGAAATATAAGCAGAAGCCCAGTCTCTCTCATGAGAGGTCCCCACACTTGGACCTGCCTAGGAATCTCAGTGATCCTCCCCAGCGAAGCTAACCTTTTCAGACTCTCTTGTTGAGTCCAACCCCTTTAGCCTCCGTCTTGGGCTTCGTACAAGACACATAAACACTCTCTTGTTGAGTATAAAAGACCCTCTTGTTGGGTCAATCTCCTTTTAGCCTCCGTCTTGGGCTTTGTACAAGACACATAAACACTCTCTTGTTGAGTATAAAAGACCCTCTTGTTGGGTCAATCTCCTTTTAGCCTCCGTCTTTGGCTTTGTACAAGACACATATAAAACACTCTCTTGTTGAGCATAAAAGACTCTCTTGTTGAGTCAATCAGCCCTTTTAGCCTCCGTCTTAGGCTTCGTACAAGACAGATAAAACTCTCTTGTTGAGTCAAACCCATTTTTTAGCCTCCGTCTTGGGCTTTGTACAAGACACATAAAAATCCTCTCTTGTTGAGTGAACCCTTTTAGCCTCAATCTTGGGCTTTGTACAAGAAAGAAAGAACATTTTCCCCGGAAAAGTCAAACTTCTAGCCTCCTCTTAGGCTTGGTATGAAGAAATCCCCGGTTGAGTCAATTAACCTTTTAGCATCAAATCATGCTCTGCTCATAGCATACAAACGTCAACAATTCATCTCTAGAGATGACAAATTCCCTCTCAGTCAGGACCTTTAGCTTCATATCTTGGGCTTTGAACAAGATACAAATCACCTTTAGCTTCAATCTTGGGATTTGAATAAGACACCAAAACATCTCTTTCCTCCCATAGAATAGGAGGAACTACGATCGCTCTAATTTCCCTATTTAATTAAATGGGAATACGTAGGCATAAGATTGCAACAATCTTAGCGAGCATAATAAATAAACAATCCCAGTCCAGTCCATTCATATATCAACCAAGGAAAATCCAGTCTAGCATCCTAAACTTAAAAGACCCCTATACAGTAAAGACACTTTCGTTCTTAACCGAATAACCCTAAGAAAAACCCCCTTTTTGATAGCATTTGTAAACCAACGGTTTTGACTGTTTAACCTCGGTATGCAAGCAGGGTTAATTGGAGACGTCTATTTCCCATCCTTAATCAGCTCAATAGGATAAAAAATGAATCGAACTGTAGTACCAAAGCGATAGTGATTCAAAACCACAAAAACCGCGCTACAAAGTGGTTGCCAGATTTATCAAGAAGGAGATAATTTGTAGTTATGGCATTCCTAGCAACATTATCACCGACAATGCAAGCAACCTAAACAATAAGATGATGAAGGAGTTGTGTCAAGAATTCAAGATCGAGCACCACAACTCTTCACCATACCGTCCCAAGATGAATAGTGTCGTCGAAGCAGCAAACAAAAATATCAAGAGAATTGTCCAGAAAATGGTCAATACTTACAAGGATTGGCATGAAATGCTTCCCTTTGCACTACATGGCTACAGAACTTCAGTTCACACCTCTACTAGGGAAACTCCGTATTCGCTTGTGTATGGTATGGAGGTTGTTTTACCCATTGAAGTTGAGATTCCTTCACTCAGAGTCATCATGGAAGCAGAACTTGATGAAACCGAATGGGTTCAATCCCGATACAACCAGCTGAATCTCATCGAAGAGAAGCGCCTTACAGCCGTTTTTTCATGGTCAATTGTATCAGAGACGTATCAAGCGAGCTTTTGACAAGAAAATTCTCCCTAGAGCGTTCCAAGAAGGCGAACTCGTTCCCAAGAGGTATTCACCTGTTAACTCGGATCCACGCGGCAAATGGACCCCCAACTACGAAGGACCCTTTGTTGTCAAGAAGGTCTTCTCAGGCGGAGCCCTGATCCTCACCACCATGGATGGGGAGGAGTTCCCATCGCCCGTGAACTCCGATACAGTCAAAAAATATTATGCTTCAAAAAAAAATGGATTAAGAGCCCGCTAGATTGGCATTCGCAAGGACAATCTAGGCAAAATGGGCTTCCCGATGGACCAAAAAAAAATAAATGTCCATGCAAAAGTTAGGGACAATGGAAAAAAAGACAATAACAGCCCGCTAAGTTGAAAACCCGAAAGGGCGACTTAGGCAAAAATGGGTATCCCGGTGGACGGAAAAAAATAGAAAAATGTCCATGCAAAAATTAGGGATAAAGGCATTTGACTGTGAACACTTGAGCCTATCTTCGTCATAGCTGAACCTCAAACGGTAACAGAGCAGTCGAACCATCATCAACTGGTGCAAGGCATTGGAACCTATACTTACAGTGGATGGTAGACAATGTTGTAATCAATGCAAAGAATGATTTCCCTTTGCCATTTACATTTGTTTTTCAATTTGTTATTGCAAATCTCCTCATCAAGGATTTTTGCATCCTTGTACACATCTTATGTACATATTTTTCACATTCAATAAAAAATATATTGAAATTCTGGTATCAGATATGTGATGTCAAGTGAGATGTCACAACATCAATATCTGTTGTATGAACAAGGTAAAAATAGTAACAATGCTTATAAACAATAAACAACACAAAGAATTGTTCACCCAGTTCGGGCTAACAACCTACGTCTGGGGGCTACCAAGCCAGGGAGGAAAATCACTATTAGTAGTATAAATTCATAGACTCCACAATCAACACACAAGTTGATAATCTACTCACTTAATCACTACCCAATGATACTTCTACCTAAGACACTCTTAGATATGAGACACCGCTCACTCCCCCTCAATCACAGCAGTGATAACAATAGAACAATTACAGAGTATAGAAGAACACACTTCAAAGACAATACTAGGTTTTGCTTAAAAGCTTCAACCAAGAATAAACACTCGTGCTTAAAAGCTTAGAGTGGACAAATTACAACTCAATTAAACAGTCCAATTCAAACATCAAAGAGATGAGAGAATGGCTCACAAATAACACAAGACGCACAAAGACTCAAACCCTAACACAAATAATGCAGCTCTTCAATTAAACTTCTCTGACCAATAATTAGGTTTGATATGTCTTTATATAGCTACTCTCTTCATGGGCTTGGGCAGCATTAACTCCCAGATTTGAATCTCACTTTAAAACTCAATTACTCTTCAAATCTTTTAGCCCTAAAACTAGAAACAGAATATACTTCATAGGAAATATAAAACGATTACATCAGATAAAATCTCCTCCAAGAATCTCGCCTGCAATCTCTCAAACAATCCTCAAGATACAGCAAATAAAGCGCAGCCCTAATAAAGCAGAACAGACTGAACCTGATGTTTTGTCAACAGATGTTAAGACATCATGTTTGACATCAGAACACATACTTGCAACATTAACAAATACTAACTCCAGACAGTTAGAAAAACACCATGTTATAACATCAAGTAAGACATCTTGATGCAAACATTGTTTTACCAAAATTGATGCCAATTCAGAACTTACAATCTCCCCCTTTGGCTAATTTTGGCTAAAATAACCAATAAGCACACAAACCAATAACTCAGAAAACCCTGCAGCAGAAGCAACATACAAAAATGACATTCTGAATTAACACTGATCACTCAAAAACTCCTGCAACTCTCCCTTAAGCCAACAAGAAGAAAACCATTCAGCCATTCGGCATTCAGTTGAACACAAAAACTAGTCTACTCTTCCCCTTTTTAGCCATAATTGGACAAACTAGAGAAGAAGTAGTCATAGTTATAAGCAGTAGTCAATCACAACCTGTCATTGTTAGACAGCCTAGCCAGCAGTCAGTCACACAAACTCTCCCTTGTTAGATTAGACAAACAGTAACAGGATAAACATAGTAAAACATACTAAAGCTGTCAACAAGAGCAGTACAGATATTTTAAGTCACAAAACAAGCACACACAGGTACCATCAGAATTCCAGAACAGCACACAAGTGCCTAAAGAAAACCAAAAAAAACAAAAAGAAAATTCCCACAGAGCCAACACAATCTGCAGAATTAATCTTCCTCAGAATCATCAGAAGCATCTTCATCACCCTCATTATCAGTTGCTGAGCCACCCTCCTCAGAACCTGAACCATTACCATCTTCACCCTGTTCTAAAGACTTAATCAATTTTTCAAGTCTCATCTTCCTGGCAGCGCTGGTGTTGATAACAACATCTAGATCTTTACATGCTAACTTCAACTCATTGATCAATTCATTTTTGGTGCATGTCTTGTTGACACCAGTACCTGATGTTGAAACAATATCAGGGACATGATTCCCTATAAACAGCTTAGGATGCAGAGACAGTGCAGCCTCCCTCTTGCAAGCAATATCAGAATTAGTTAAGATTCCAGGATGTGATTCAATATCATTCCACAAATAAGGGAAGGAAATGCTATAGGCATCTTAACAGCATTAGTTGTAGCATGCTTCACAATCTGATCAAAGATGTGATTCCCATAATCAAGCTTGACCTTGGTGCCAACAGCAAAGATGAACCTTCCTAACCCCACAACTATGGTAGTTTTGTGATTTGTAGGTACCCAATTTGCAGCCTCAATCCTATGCAAAATTGCATATTTGACACTTAGTTGGCTAGCATGCAATTTACCTTTCAAGGGCCAACTAGTCACTTGATTAGCAGTGATCACCTTGCACACTTGGTTGTCAGTAACCTCCAGTTCACACTCCTCTTTATCACTCCTTCCCAAATATTTGTTGATGGCACTAGGAGAGAGATGAATACATTTGCCCCTCACATAAACCTTCATAAAATTCACACTTCTACCATCAGCAATATCAACAGGAATGTTCACAATGAATTCCTTAACCAGCACATCATAACACTTTGAAAAATCTGACACAATCTTTAATAATCCTGAAAAATGAATCAACTCCATGATTTCCTTGACTTCCAAGGCATCTTTACCAAGCTCTCTCTCCAGAGTAATTCTTCTCAGATAAACATACTTCCACTTACTCACATTTTCAACAGAATGGAATGAAATATTGTCTAAAGGGACAGCAGGAACTTTGTTAACAATCTTCTTGCTAGCAGCCTTCTTCTCAGGATTGATGTCCTGGACATCCTCCTCAACATCAAAGTCTGAGTCATAGTTAGACCTAGCCTTCCTTTTCTTGGAGTTGGTAGCCACCTTCCTCCATGATTTTGTAGGACCAACCACATACTTCTTCTTACCACTACCAAGAGACCCTGTCATAGCAACAACCTTCTCTTTTCTTGTCTTCATCCTTTTTGCTATCCTAGGCACCACATTAGCTATAATCTCATTATCTGACAAATCATCCACATCCACCACATCAACTGGCTTCTTTCCTTTAGGATTAGAGGTACCTTTCTTAGCAGGTGATGTTCCAACATCTGTTTCAACATCAGCTCCTTCTTCAGTTTCAGCATCTTCAAGAACAGACATAGCCAACCTGTGAAGATTATCTTCATCAGTTTGCCTATCATCTCTCTTACCCTCAGAGTGAGAGGCAGACATTTGAGCGAGTGGCTTTGATATCCCAGCCACAGAAATACCCTTTTCAAGAACCTTGGTAACTATCCTATCAAGACTCTAATCTACAGAATACTCCTCTTCCTCACTTTGATTTTTATCACCTTGAGGGAGTGAAGTAGAATTCCCAGGAACAGATTTGTCTCCAAATAAAATTCCAATGACAACCCTCCTAGCTTCACTATCATCAAACTTTCTAGACTCAGAAGAATCAGAAGGTTTACCTGTACTAGGACGTGTAGACCTCTTCGCCTGCAGCTTGCTTGGTCGTATCTTTTCAAAACCAGAGATAGGAACCATAGATAGAGGCGCAATATCCAGAGCATCATCAAGCGAGACCTTTTCAGTAGAATCCCTAGATTTAGCATGCAAAGGATTTTTTGTAGCAGATTTATTGGATGGTGAAGGTTGTTGTTGAGACATTGTTACTTTCTTGCAGCCGATTGTCAAACGATTGGAAGAGCTTCTTTCTCCGGGAGAGAAGATGAACGAGCAGAGCAAATGAGGTGTGAGACGTGTGTTGCGTGTGGGAACACTACGTTGAAATGATTTCATAAAATAGGTGGGCTGCTTTTGGAAACATAAAAGGAAATTAATGATATTTCTACAAACCAGTAAATGACTTTTAAAATTTAAAAAGATTTTCCCACACGCCTTTAATTGCTATAAGTTTTCACAAATGTGGATACCCAATTTTTTCTTGGAGAATTCAAATTTACTTGCATCCACAGTCTCAGCCAATTTTCTTTCAGTGGCAATAAGTTTCAAAATTATCACATTATCTTCTACAAGACTTCTGATCAATATTCTCATGATGTCATAGTGTAATGTCATGACATCTTGCTCGACATTGTACTTAGTCAGCTTACTCTGAGCTAGGAGTTTATAAACGTCCATCTTATCACCAAGGCATATCTTAGGTTCTGACTGCTTTTGCTGAATACCCTGTTTGGTCATGACAACACCGTTGGGCTCCATCAGGTCCAAGTGAGGTGGATCCAGCCCTTTTAAAGTAGTGAGATGTTGAAACTTCTGATGTAACATCTTGATCTGTTTCCCTATTTGGCAGTCTTCATAACTTCTTCCTTCCTCTAGATGTTCCACCTTTTGATCCCATACTCTGACTTCATCTTCTTCAGTATAACCACATGTGTAAGAGCCTGAGTCTAGAGATACCCATAGATAGCAGTTGTCTTTGGACTTAGCACCCTTCATGACCACTTCACCTTTCTCATTAGTGACAATACATTCAGCTTTAGTAAAGTGAACTTTAAGTCCTTGCTCGTATAGTTGACAAATACTGATCAAGTTGGCTTTCAGTCCTTTGACCAGTAACACATCATCTAACCTAGGAGCACCTGCACAATTCAGTTTTCCCATACCCTTGACTTCTCCTTTGACACCATCACCAAAAGTTACACAGCTGGAATAAGGTTCAACTTCAACCAACAAATTCTTCACACTTGTCATGTGTCTAGAGCAACCACTATCAAAATACCATTCCTCTTTGGTAGAACCTCCTAGAGACATATGAGCTAACAAACAAGTAGTGACAGTCTTTGGAACCCATTATTTAGCAATTGGAGGCCTGTTCTGATTCTGTCTAGGTTGAGGATCAGGTTTGGGGTAACCATAGAGCCTGAAGCAGAAAGGTTTTAAGTGGCCAAACCTTCCACAGTAATGACACCTCCATCTCTGAAATCTACCTCTTGAGTGGTTGGGATGTCTTCTCCCATGATGTTGGGATTTTCTTCTCCCATGATGTTGTGGCACTTGATGATGCATAAACTGTCTAGCTCCGTGAGCCTTCCCATGAGGTTGTGGTACAAACTGATTAGGTACAGAAACATAACCTTTCCCATAACGTTGTGGCATCTGGTGAGGTACAACCTTCTTAGGTTCAGAAACATGTCATTTCCCATGATTTTGAGACATCTGATGAGACATGTTATGTTTAAGTCCAGAAGAACTAGCATCTGCAGAGATCTTCTTCTCACCATCAAATCCTAGACCAGTCTTATCACCTGCCCTTTTTCCAGCCTGAAGGATTTCATCCAGAGTGTCAGTTCCACTATTCAACATTCTGATGGATTTGGACATTTGATCAAGTTAGGATTTTAACAACAGGACTTCATTCTCAAGCTCAGCTTTATCAGCCTTGAGCTGGATTATAATTTTCTTCTGCTTCTCCCCTTCTTGACAGACCTCTTCACTTTTCAGACACAGCTCTTGATAAGAAGCTGCTAGCTCTTCAAAGGTCAATTCATCATCACTAGACTCTCCATCAGAAGCACATATTCCAGTCAATGCCCTAACATGCTTGGCAGTCTCTTCATCATTCTCACTATCAGTATCAGACCAAGAAATAGATAGCCCATTTTTCTGCTTCTTGAGATATGTAAGACATTCTTTTCTGATATGACCATAACCTTCACACTCATGACATTGGATTCCTTTGTCATGATTAGGCTTCTCTTCAGTTGTTGTTCTCTTCATCTGATCACTTGACTTGTTAATGTCAGATGAGATGTTCTTAACATTTGGTCTATAGTTCCTGTCCATTCTCTTTAACACCTTATTAAATTGTCTTCCCAGCAGTACAATTGCATTGGATAGCTCCTCCTGTGTTTCAATATCACATTCTTTCTCTTCATCTTCAGTACTAGACACCAATGCAATGCTTTTGACTTTGTTTTCTGATCTATCAATCAGCCCCAATTCAAATGTCTGAAGTGAACCAATCAATTCATCTACCCTCATTTGGCTGATGTCTTGAGCTTCCTCTATAGCAGTCACCTTCATTTCAAATCTCTTGGGAAGAGATCTGAGAATCTTCCTCACCAACTTCTCATCAGACATCCTTTCTCCTAGGGCACTAGAAGCATTTTATAGTTCAAGTATATTCATGTAAAAGTCATGAATGGTCTCATCATCCTTCATTCTCAGACTTTCAAACTTTGTTGTCAACAGCTGAAGTCTTGACATCTTGACCTTGGAGGTTCCTTCATGAGTAGTTTTCAAAATATCCCAAGCTTCCTTAGCCACTTCACATGTGTTAACCAGCCTGAAAATGTTTTTGTCAATACCATTAAATATGGCATTCAAGGCTTTAGAATTTCCAAGTGCAAGCTCATCCTATTCCTTGGCCCACTCGTCTTCAGGTTTCAGCTTTGACCCACCTTCTTTATCCACAATGACAGGTGGTTTCCATCCTGTCAAAATAGCCTTCCAAGCCCTACTGTCTAGAGACTTCAAAAAGGCAACCATGTGAGGTTTCCAATAGTCATAATTTAATCCATCTAGAATAGGGGGTCTATTCACAAATCCACCACTTTCCTTGTCCATAGCACCAGAAAGTAACAGCCCTAGATCTCACCCAGATACAGAGCAGGATGACCAGCTCTGATACCAATTGAAATTCTGGTATCAGATATGTGATGTCAAGTGAGATGTCACAACATCAATATCTGTTGTATGAACAAGGCAATAATAGTAATAGTGCTTATAAACAATAAACAACACAAATAATTGTTCACCCAGTTCGGGCTAACAACCTACGTCTGGGGGCTACCAAGCCAGGGAGAAAAATCACTATTAGTAGTATAAATTCATAGACTCCAAAATCAACACACAAGTTGATAATCTACTCACTTAATCACTACCCAATGATACTTCTACCTAAGACACTCTTAGATATGAGACACCGCTCACTCCCCCTCAATCACAGCAGTGATAACAATAGAACAATTACAGAGTATAGAAGAACACACTTCAAAGACAATACTAGGTTTTGCTTAAAAGCTTCAACCAAGAACAAACACTCGTGCTTAAAAGCTTAGAGTGGACAAATTACAACTCAATTAAACAGTCCAATTCAAACATCAAAGAGATGAGAGAATGGCTCACAAATAACACAAGACGCACAAAGACTCAAACCCTAACACAAATAATGCAGTTCTTCAATTAAACTTCTCTGACCAGTAATTAGGTTTGATATGTCTTTATATAGCTACTCTCTTCATGGGCTTGGGCAGCATTAACTCCCAGGTTTGAATCTCACTTTAAAACACAATTACTCTTCAAATCTTTTAGCCCTAAAACTAGAAACAGAATATATTTCATAGGAAATATAAAACGATTGCATCAGATAAAATTTCCTCCAAGAATCTCGCCTGCAATCTGTCAAACAATCCTCAAGATACAGTAAATAAAGTGCAGCCCTAATAAAGCAGAACAGACTGAACCTGATGTTCTGTCAACAGATGTTAAGACATCATGTTTGACATCAGAACACAGACCTGCAACATTAACAAATACTAACTCCAGACAGTTAGAAAAACACCATGTCATAACATCAAGTAAGACATCTTGATGCAAACATTGTTTTACCAAAATTGATGCCAATTCAGAACTTAGATATACCATTTGTTTTCTCAATTGTTTTCTTTCCGGTATTTTGTTTGCAAAATAAACAATTATTTGTGATCTCATGATACTATAAGACGTTGAGAACAATAAAAAGCTAATTCAACCGAGAAAGCATTATGCATTGCATATTTTACTGGAAATTCATGCAGGATAATCGGTAATATTCGTTGGCAAGCCGAATGCCTGGCCAGCACCGTGATGGTTCTTTGAAGAGTTGTTGTTTCCTCAGCAGAGCCATCATTTCCCAGCAATCGCCGTTGTGCTTCTCCGAAAAGGTTCGTTACATTCCATTTCCCCAACAGATCCATAAGGTTCCCAGTAAAGTTGCCATGATGTAACCCGAAAAGAGACTTGGGTGTTCTTCTCCCCAACACGGGTCGTGCATCATCCCTCAGCATGTCGAAAATGTCACGCACCAACAACCGTACGACTTGGTTCCTCGTCTTCCTTAAGCAGTGAAGATCCTCTGAGCCTTGTCAATTTCCTGCAGCAGAGTCAGTGGCAGCTTAGAAATTGGAGTTTCCTGATCTCATCCCCCAGGCAGAGTAAGTCATGATGGAAAGGTTGGCCTGATTCTCTTATCCCCTGCAGTGTCAATGGTGATGTTTTGGAGATTTGAGACTTCGCAGTTTCTTCCCCAGCGGGGTCTTCACCATTTTTTGGCTTTTCCACGGCAGATTTATCACCCGTTGGGGGGGGGCGTTCCTCAGCAGGGCCTGCCTTTATCCGTGGGTTCTCCCCCCGACCGAGGATGTCGAGTTCGTTTTGCTACAATCTCTTCCTAACCCGCCGCACATTACCTTGACCTGCACCTTTACATTGCATGATATCAAGCATCATGTAGAAAACATACATGGCATATGCATCAAGCATGCTCCCTTTCTTTTGGCCTGATCCATCTCTCCAGCAGATATTCAGCCAAACTTCAAACACTCTCTACACTTGCAGCTCTTCTTTGGTTGCCGTCGGCCAAATTTTCGAGATGCTCTTATATTTAATCCCCTTCTACCTCGAATCACCGAAAAGCAAGCGCAATTCGTACATTCAGGTCCAAGAGGATTAAATAAGGGCAGTTGTCGTAACCCGAATTTTGACCTCCTCTTTTGCCTTTTGCATAAGCATGTGCATTCGCATCGTCGACATACACATTCGCACTTTTCTTTATGTGTTTCTTGTTACAGGATTTTCGGGTTTAAGCTTGATTAATCGCATTCTTCACAAGATCGTCTCATCATTAAAACAAGCACAAAGTAAAGGTTTCCATGCCTACTCATCAAAACAAGAGGTGGAAAATCGAAATCGGGACCTCAACACTTGTTTTGAGTGATCTGGGTAATTTTTGCCTAGAGTAACCGGTTACTCAATATAGGGTAACCGATTACTCAATGTAAAGTTGCAGACTCTGCTGCATTTTTAGGACAGCAACTGTGCACACTCTTTGGTCTTTGATTCTACATTGTTCTAGCAGCAGGTGGAATATTCTAGACTCTTCAAGTGATTCATTGGCATTTGCTACAATGTTTCCTTGCCATTCAAGACTATCATGCACCTCATTTTCATGAATTATGAATCCTTGGATGTGAAGCTTACATTGGGATTATTACCGAGTTAACTTCCTAACTAACTGAGTTAACCACTTGACTCGGTGAGTCAGGTGTAACTAACTCCTAGCCTAACTCCCAAGCTAATCCCAAAGCATATTCCAAAACTAACAACTCCAAACCAAAACTCTATGTAAATAAGCTTTCACTCACTTTTTTAGGGATCCACCAATTCACAATTCACAATACACAATCTCCCAACCATTTCTCACACGTCACTCTCAATTCTCTCACATTCTCTCTGAATTTCCTGCAACTTCTTCATCTTCATACACATTTTCTTCCCAAACCTCACTATAGCTCTTCACCATTGAAGAATGATCACTTTTCTCATTAAAAGTGATTATTTCTTGAGCTTAACCTTTATCACCTGGCTATTATACTTGAGTTTCTGGAGTTCTATTAGCTTTTGGATTTATCTCAAGTGTTTGCTTCAAGATTCTATGGTTCGGATTCGTGTTTCGGAGTTTCGTCGCAATTTGCTCGGTTTCGATACGATTCGACTATAATTCCTCTGGTTTTTCTTTGATTATCTGCACCAAGATCTCTTTGCAACAATTACCAAGCCAAATCTCCGGCTTGTAGGTTGGTAGATCTCACTCATTTTACTGTTTCGCACGTTTTTCGTATCATTCGCTATGTAGCTTCAACGCTTTTGTGTGCGAATTAATTTTGCATTGTGTGATCCCATATTTAGATGTGTTAATTAATTCCATCACTACTTATTTGCTGTTTTCAAGCTTGATTTTCATGCACTAATTCATACCCTAGCATGTGGTAATTTAAACAAGTGATTTAGATGCTTTAAGTGATTTTTCAAAAGCTATTTGTGCCACTGTTACAGTGATAACCGGTTACTCAATATAAGGTAACCGATTACTCTTCACAAAATTTTCTTCAGCGCTGCCATTTTCAACTGAGTAACCGGTTACTCAATATAAGGTAACCGGTTATCCTGCACAAATTTCACCAGATTTGCTTGTTTCAAGCAAGTAATCGGTTACCCACTTTAGAGTAACCGGTTAGCACTGCAACAGAGTGCCATTTTTGGTATTTTTCAAGCTTGTTTGCCATGCTCTCTCCCTCTAACTTCCATGGAATGATATGCTTGGCTTGTAGGGATGTTTTAAGTGACGTGCAACTTCTGTTTGAAGCATATACATAAACTTTTGATGCACGCTTTTGATTATTCAATTTGTTCATATTCTTAGCATTGCATATACATGACCATTCTTGCACAATTTTGCTCACACAATGACAAGATCTGTGTTGCATTCTAAATGTCATTTGGTACTATTTAGCACTCTCTTGCATTAAGTTTGTTCTTCATGAACAAGCTTAATCTTGTCAAATCAATAATGCACCCTTTTGCTTTAATAATTTTTCATTCATTTGGAAAATTATTAGCATATTCCTCCCTTTTGGTTAATTAATCGAAAATTTGTTTCAATTATTAATCTTCCTTTTGGCGCTTCTCTTTACGCTTCCTTTAGAGCTTTCTCTCTCGATCCCCGACTGAGTCGGAGATTCGCGCGTCGCACGACACTGGAGCACTGTACAACTTGGAGCTATTACGCCGTCTGTTTCAACTTCCGCACTACACCCTGTGTGTTAGAGAAGGAATGAGAATGGAGAATTCCTACTCTCATTCTGACTACTTCAGGTAGGGGACAAATAACCCTGTGCCTGGTTTAGTCACCCCTATCCTCAGGCGGTAGTGTATCTCATTCCCTAGTTGAGTCGATCCTTGATCACTCCTATCTCTTGCAATCTCTTTTGATCAATCCTCACCACATTCTTAGTTAAGTGTCTTTGGGTTAGCAAACTCTCGTTGTTTCAATACCCTACTTTCTTTTCTTGTGGTCAATCATTGCTTTTGCTTCCCCAAGAAGAGTTTCTTTTTCTGTTAAACACAGTATTTCTGTTAAAACCGTATCCCCAGGAGTTTGCAACCTTCTCTTGGTTCTTCTCCTTTGTTTGGTTAACCACTGCCTGCCAGTTAAAACACCAATTTGCACGTCTTCTCAGTTAACCACTGTCTATCTGTTAACACACTGAGGCCATCTTGGGTTAATCACTTTCTCTTGGTTAATCACTCATTCTTTCAGTAAACCACAACCAGCTTGTTAAAACACTGAACCCCTTTTGGGTTAATCACGCGTTTCTTTTTGGTTAATCACAGTTTCTCTGTTAACACCGATTCTTCAGCGGTTAGTAGCCTCTTTTGGTTCAAAACCCTTTTTGTTGATCAAGTACTGTTTGTTCAGTCAGTATTGACATCCCCTTTGGGTTACAACCTTTGCTTGGTTCTACACCCGTTCTTTTGGTTGATCACAGTCTATTTGTTAAAACCTTTCTCCCCACAAAGTTGCAATCTTCCCTTTCTTCGGTTAACCAATGTTTATAAGTTAATATACCGGAACCTTTTCAGAGTCGAACACCTTCTCTTGGTTCAGTACTCTCTTCTTCTTGGTTCATCACAGCCTGCCTGTTAACACCAAGTCTTTTATCCCTTCCATAGTTGTTATCTCTATTTCTTCGGTTAATCACTGCCAGTCAGTTAACATACCGAATCCTGTTTCTCTTGGTTTTTGACACCGTTCCTTTCGTTTTTCCCAGCGCGGTCACCCCTTTCTGCTCGGGTTTCCCTAGTAGAGTTCTCTTTTTCCCATCAGAGTTTTATCTCTTTTCCTCTCCGGTTGACCACTGCCAGTCAGTTAATATACCGGGCTTTTATCCTTTCGATCCCCAGTAGGGTCACTACCCTCTGGTCCCTAGCACTGTCGCTTTGTTCTCTTACCTCCCCAGTGGAGTCTTTCCTATCATCTTTCTTCATTTCTTCTTTCTTGGTTTCGACACCAATCCTCTTTGTTATCCCTAGCGGATCTACCTTTTACCTTCTTTTTCTCTTGGTTTTGACACCACATTTCCTTTTCTTTTTCCGTCTTAGTTCCATGAACTACGGAAGCTCTGATTCTGCATTCTTTCGAATGTATGATACGTAGGCACGAGATCGCGATGATCTTGGCGAGCACACTTCCACCCTTCCACCCTTCTTTCCTTTCCCCTTCTTTTCCCTGGTTCCTCTGAACTACGGCGCTCTGATTTCCTCATTGCACTATGAGGGTACGTAGGCACGAGGGCCCTAATCCTCCGCGAGCACTTTCTTTCTCCTCTCTCTCTCTCTCTCTATCTCTCTCTCTCTCTCTCTCTCTCTCTCTCTCTCTCCCTCTCTCCTTTTATTTTAGGTAGAACCCTTTAGATAGATAACCCATCCAAGCCTAGAAGCAAGCGAAATGGTTCCCGTCGAGTACGAAGGATGCGTAAGGTGCTAGTACCTTCCTTTCGCATAACCGACCCCCGTTCCCGTTTCTCTTCCCCTTGGGTTTTATCGATATTTTCCATGTCCTTTGGGACTAAATAAAGTTCGGTGGCGACTCTGTTGTATCTTTGAGTGTGCGATTCACTCAGGTATAAACCAGCCATCTTCACTTTGATCTATAATTCTATTCAATTCCTTGTTATTCTTAATGTTTTTTTATGTGAGATACTCTTTTAAACTGATTTTGGGCACATAGGGAATACTGAACATTAGTCTATGTGTTAGACCTAGGGCAATTGTTGTACTTACGCTGGTTGAATAAGAATAAGAGAACTAGTGAATTAACATTTTGTGCATCGCCTAATGCTGCTTATGTTGGTGGACTAGGGATAAGAAACTCCGAGTAGTGATTAGTGAACAATTTCTCAAGGGATTGGTTATAGCGGTTTTGTTAATTTTCCATGGGATTATACTGATAAGAATATTCATGTGAGGCATCAAACATCAATAATAGAGAAATATGGGATTCAAGACACAACCTGACCGCTTTTGTAATTCTATCTAAACACTTATTTACTTTTCAAATTGCAAACTCGAAACCCCCCTCCAATTTACCATTTTTCTACGAATTGCACGACTTTTTTCTTGTTAAAAAGCAGTCCCCGTGGATTCGATCTTAATTATTACTGCGATATTATCGATACACTTGCCGAGAAGTCATTTGTCCACTTATCCCGCTCCTGTTCTAATATCTCCCCCAATTTTCCAGCAACTATCTCTTCAATTTCTATCTTAAGGTTTACCATGTTAAATGGTTGTGATGGTCCAAAATGTAACTTCAAGCTGACACCTCTTTCAAGAGCACGGACATGCCAAGATGCTCATCGGTTCCAATCACTTCTACCAAGATGTCATGACGATCTCGTGGAATGAAAATACCAACTTTCGATTGTTCAACCATTACATCCTACAAAACATATAAAAGTTCATCTTTCCAAATTGAAATAATTAAAATAAGTAATGTTCAAAAAAAGTATCTCCTTAAAAAAATTTCAACCACTTCGCATGTAGCCTCTGATGTGAACTCACTACCTGGTCTTTGACGTGTCCTCTTCCATTTCTCATGGTGTGATTATATAGATAGACTACGATTAAGGATTCTTGAAGGATCTCCCAATTCTAGTTCACTTTGTTTACTTTTTTCATTAATCATTTTTTGCTTAAGTTTATCATATCCTCCACGAGACAATCTATATGGGTAGATATTCTAACTCTATTCTCCTTTCCTTTTTGGCTCTTAGCCAAGAAATCAGGAATGGTGCAAGACTTTACAAAATCCTACCAAACTTTCTTATCAATATATGAATACTTCACGTATGGAGGCTGTCGCTCCCGGGATTTTCATCCAAGTACAAACGCGAAAGTGGCACCAAAACAGAGTCGCCAGCAATGTGTATTTATCCCAAGAGAGGGAAAGGAAACACCGCGTAAACCTGAGAGAAAGGAAAAGCATGGTCTTGCGACCAAGAGAAATGGGTTCGGGAGTCGGTTACGCGAGAGGAAGGTATTAGCACCCCCTCGCGTCCATCGTACCCGATGGGATCCACGCTTGCTTGTCTCGATCAAAGGGTGATAGAAAAGAATACTGGAAAAGGAACGAAAAGAGAACTGGAAAAGGAACGAGAAACAAATGTAGGGAAAATAAAAGAAGTGCTCGCATGGGCCCTACCCCACTGCCTACGTATCTCATCGGGAACATGAGAATCAGAGCGACGTAGTTCCCCTCACTAGGGATGGATTGTGTTTTTTAGAGAACGGCTTACGTTCTAGCTCAGGTGTTGCAGGCTCGCTGGTCCGAGTGCGTTACCATCTTGCAAGAGAACGAGTAGAAGCGCGTTCGTACGCTAAGAGTGAATGAGGTGAGAAAAGAATTCCCGAAGGAAAGGCGTTATTGTTTGTTTTTGTCTTTTAGAAGGAAGTGTTTTGGTATTTGTTTGCATATGATAGTGTATCTGAATCTTAGTCATTGGAATGTGTCCCTTCTCACATTCCAAGATGGAATGGGTAAGAGAGCACACTAAGTGTGAAGAAGACCCTCACACTTATTTCCAATTATCAAGGTTCAAACACAATAGCATACTTGTGTTTATTAAGTGTTTTTGTTGATTAAGAAATGAAGAAGTGTTTTTTATTATTTGCACCTTCAACAAGTATTGCATTTAAGTCCCTCATACAAGATCAAATGTTTAACACATTGACCCAAGATGGGCTATATGCTACACATTCTAAGATTACAAGAGAAGACCCCTTATAATCTTTTCTTTATATGAAAGGCATAAATGCAATAAATGCCTACCTTTATTAGATATTTTGAATTTTCTTTGAGATGAGAAAAGAGACTCAAGGGAGGAGAAAAGGTAAAACCTATATGGACTAAGACTCAATCCTAATTGAAGATTAAAGAGAGTGATCCTAAAGGTTTGTGAGGTTTCAACCTAAAGTCTAAAGAAAGAAAGAATTAAACAATTCACTTCCAAAGTAGAAGATGAATTGTAATTCAAAAAGGGAAAGTAATGAGTTATTAAAAGAAAGCACATAAGTGCTTAGCAAAACACAAAATGGAATTGTAAAAGAGAAAGGATAGAAGTTGAATGTGGATTCCTTATCCACACTCAATTGAAACTTACCGAAGCCCCTACATGGTTAGCACAATCACTTACAAGTAAAGTAAGAAAATATAATGAACAAATCAAATTCAAACAAGTTGACAAGCAAAGTAAAATGAGATTGAATGCTATACATGCTTCCAAGTCAGAATGTAACTCATATTTATACAACCTAATGTTATCCTAAATGAGCATACCAAATCATGCAAACAAAATCTCAATCCAACAAGAAGCAAAGAAGAAAAGGTGAAGTGATGTGAATGTGGTTCATACTTGTGAAACAAGTGACTTAAGGTGCAAGATAAACATCAAACATGCAAAGATGACACCCAAATGTCACAATCAGAAGTCAATTAACATGCTATACATCCTCAAACAAAACCACAACTCATGGCACAAGTGCCTTCATGATCAAGCAAACCAAACATGAGGCATGCATTCACAAAATGAACAAGTTAAACTTCATGCTTCAAACAAATAGCAAACATGCTTCAAAAATTATGACTTTCACCAATCAAACACCTTAAACACATGCCATTAACATATCAAGTCCACAAGCAATGAATCAGAACCAAAGTCACTCAACAATTAGGTCAAAGTCTCATGGAAGTTTCATGCATTTATGCTCAAAGCAACACAATAAAAGTCAACTAAAAAAAACTTAAAAATCATCAAATAAATCTCAAACATACATCCACATGTGGTGAACATAATGCAAAAAGGAGGGGATCAAAATCATTTTTTATGATCAAGAACAAAAATGCACAAAATCATATGTCACATTAAGTATGCATACAAATGGAAATTCAAAAGAAATAATGGAACAGGGGCAAAATGGTCATAAAATCAGGAAATAAAATCATGGAAAAATTTCTAAATGTTTCAATGACATTCATGAATTTTTGTGGAATTTTATTATGCATTTTAGTATTTTTAAAAATTAACAAGCAAACATGTAGAAAGAAACAAAAAATAAAAATGAATGCAAAATGCAAGGGGGTGCAAACATAGCAATTAGACAGTGTAAATGCATTGGGCTTCAAAACAGGAGGGTGCAAATATCAATCTGGATAAGTCCAAGTCTGCGCAAAACACCATAACAATCATGCACTTCAGTCAACAGGAATTGACTCATTCTCAGCCAATGGATCAAGTCAAGGTCAATGCGTGGTCAAAGTAATCAGGATCAATGCACATGCGTGAGGACACACACAAGTTACCATGCACTACACTACAACGTGTTTAAATGAATTCAGAAAAGATACACGTGAGGAGCATGTGATTTTTAATGTGCTGGCAAGACAAGGATCACACGATCAGAAAACATGAACGGACAGGATTAAAACACACATAAACCCTAACAGTTAAAGTCACCGGCCGGAGATGACCTCCGGTCATCTTCTCCGGCTAGCAGCCACCACCTGCAACTCACATTTTCTCCAGAAATTCACAAGCCATATACCAAACGAAAGCTAAGCTCATGAGGAACACAAATCCAACAAGAAAATTCATAGATCAAGCATGAATAAGGAGAATCGAAGAGGATAAATTTGCCCTAATTTTCAGTTCTAAGCTCCTAAAGAGCTCTATCAACTAGCCAGCTTCACATAGCTTCTAATAAGCTCAAACAACACATCAACAAGTCAAAACAGGATAAAATCGTGCAATTAAAGTTTGAGAAATTTTGAAACCTGAAATTGGAGAACTCTTGAATCAACAGAAAACCAGAGATGAGAGATTGATCTTGAGCTTCCTAAGAGCAAAATAAATGCTCTGAACCTTTGGATTTTGAAGACAATGAACTGAGATTCCAATTGGAGAAGTTGCTGCTCTCGATAGCTTGCTCTTACTTCAGCTTGTTCTTGATCAGAAGTGCTTGATGATGAACAATTGATGAAGATCAAGGTGAGAACGTGTGAAGAACTCGTGTGAAATCAGAGAGAGAATGGAGAGAACTCTGAGAGAAAAGTGAGAGCAATTTGGAGTGAGAGTGAAAAATGAGAATCCCCTCCTGAAATTGTGAGAGTTTCAGCTTATATATCCAAGGTTAACTCCCAACCAGTTCAGTTAACAGTTAGAATTCTAGTTAAACTGAGTTAGTTAACTGAGTTTGAGTTAACTAACTGAGTTAGGTGGTTAATGGCACGAGTTGGGGAAGTTCTGTTAGAGTGAGGGTGAGGTTCATGGAGTTATGGTGGTGTGTAGGAGAAGGAAAGTGATGTTATGTTGTTCTGATGTAGCAGCAGGAATCTTGTGGTGCAAGTTTCTCACTTCCTCTTTCATGCAAGGCTCAAGCTCGTATGCCTAATGTGAAATGTGTTTGGCCAAATGAAGCAAAGAATAGAGCAGCACACATAGGACTTCTGTCATGTACTTGATGTGTGTTTGAACCAAAATTATGCGGCAAATCTTCATTGTGACAGCAAGTATTTGAGGAGGAATTTCTCACTTGTCAATGAATGAAACAATCCAATGTTGGTGGCATTAGAAAGATGATACATTAGGGAACAATATTGGTGTTGAAAGTTGGTTGAATTGAAGTTTGGAACATGACCAAATGTGGCTTGTAACAGAAGAAACACCAACTGGTGCATGGGCGAGATAATGAGGTTGGTTGGCAAGGCATGCTTGGCATGGATTTTCAGTTGCATTGACCAATCTTTGAGCCATCATAACTCCTTATCCTTTGATCAAATGAAAAATCCATGAACATCAATCTTGAAGATCTCACATAGATAAACAAATTCCATGTTGAAAGATTTTTCACTTGAGGCCTCTAACCATGAGTAATAAGTCAAAACATCTGGCCCACCATGTGTTTGTGAAAACGACATGCGCGTGACTTGAAAATCCTTGGTCATGACCTAGTTTTGAACCTACTTTGCTCAAACTTTGGTCAATCATATCTCACTCAATTTTTATCCAATGGGGATGTTCTACCCATGGATTTGAAGCTCAAAGCAAGGCCTTTCATTGAGGCAGAGTGGAATTTTCATTTGGTGCTTCAATTTTGAATGGCCTTGGTTCCAATTCTGATGCAAAATGGCCAAAACTTGCTATTTTTAGTAACCCTACTTCATCCAAAAATGGCAACTTTCCAAATCTTGATTTTTTCATGATTCCTTTGGAGTTTCTTGACCAAATTTTGTACATTGGACATATGTAACATGAATTTCATGAATTTGGCCTCAAAAAGTCAAGAGTTGACTTTTTCCCCTGATTATTTGACTTGGCCCCAAATTTCCTGATTTTTTATCTTTCTTCCAATTGAACCACCTCCAAAACCAATTGAGGGGCAATTCTCCATACACATACACTTAAGAACATGTAGAATACCATGACATCAAGTTTTGTCCAAAAAATCAAAGATTCCCTGATTTAATGGGAAACCCTAGTTTTGGTGCCCACCTCCTAGGAGAAAAATGTGCAGTCTTCAATTTCAAATTCCTCAGAGTATGTTGTGTATCCTCTTAAAGGATGATGAGAAATGCCACTTGAGAATGATTTTGAATCAATGAGCTATCTCTTTTGAGGGTTTTCCTTCAATTTTTGAACCTCTTGCATAGTGAAAGATGTAGTGCTTCAATCTCCCATTGAATCTCACTTCCTTGAGATTTTGGAAGATCAATTGAGATGGTATGAGACATGAGAGACTCTTGGCTTGCCTTGAGGAAACTTGATTTACCTTTTTGTGCTTTGAATGATTCCTTGATTGTCCACCTTCCACCTGATCACATGCCCTGATGGTAAGAAGGATGCCATGCTTCATTTTTCTATGTTAAATGCCATGTAATGTTAATGAGGTGGATATGATATGATAAATGATAATGCCATGCTATGATGACAAAAGGGGAGAGAAAATTTTGGGGTATTACAGCTGCCCCTATTCAAGCGCTGTAGACCTGAATGCCTGAAAGCAATTGCTTTCGGACTTTCAAGGTATATAGTGATTGAATACCAAATATAACCAAAAATTTGCTCTGGGTGATGAAGAAGAAAAGGGATATAAACCCAACGAGACTGCTGGATTGAATCCTCGATGAAACGTCGGAGAGATCTGTCTTTTGAACGATGCCAGACGACTACTGGCTTGCCACGCTGCTGGTGGACTTTAATACTGTCTTTTATGCAATTCCAGACGACTACTGGCCTGCCACGCTACTGGTGGACTTTGGAAATGTCTTTTTGAACGACGCCAGACGACTACTGGCTTGCCACACTACTGGTGGACTTTAATAATGTCTTTTATGCAATTCCAGACGACTACTGGCCTGCCACACTACTGGTGGACTTTGCAGCTTCGTGCCACCCGAAGACGGACTTTTGCCAATCCACTGTTGGACTTTAAGAATTTGCCACCCTTAGATGGACCTTTCGCCAATCCACTGTTGGACTTTTGCCACCCGAAGACGGACTTTTGCCAATCCACTGTTGGACTTTTGCCACCCGAAGACGGACTTTTGCCAATCCACTGTTGGACTTTTGCCACCCGAAGACGGACTTTTGCCAATCCACTGTTGGACTTTTGCCACCCGAAGACGGACTTTTGCCAATCCACTGTTGGACTTTAAGAATTTGCCACCCTTAGATGGACCTTTCGCCAATCCACTGTTGGACTTTTGCCACCCGAAGACGGACTTTTGCCAATCCACTGTTGGACTTTTGCCACCCGAAGACGGACTTTTGCCAATCCACTGTTGGACTTTTGCCACCCGAAGACGGACTTTTGCCAATCCACTGTTGGACTTTTGCCACCCGAAGACGGACTTTTGCCAATCCACTGTTGGACTTTAAGAATTTGCCACCCTTAGATGGACCTTTCGCCAATCCACTGTTGGACTTTTGCCACCCGAAGACGGACTTTTGCCAATCCACTGTTGGACTTTTGCCACCCGAAGACGGACTTTTGCCAATCCACTGTTGGACTTTTGCCACCCGAAGACGGACTTTTGCCAATCCACTGTTGGACTTTTGCCACCCGAAGACGGACTTTTGCCAATCCACTGTTGGACTTTTGCCACCCGAAGACGGACTTTTGCCAATCCACTGTTGGACTTTTGCCACCCGAAGACGGACTTTTGCCAATCCACTGTTGGACTTTTGCCACCCGAAGACGGACTTTTGCCAATCCACTGTTGGACTTTAAGAATTTGCCACCCTTAGATGGACCTTTCGCCAATCCACTGTTGGACTTTTGCCACCCGAAGACGGACTTTTGCCAATCCACTGTTGGACTTTTGCCACCCGAAGACGGACTTTTGCCAATCCACTGTTGGACTTTTGCCACCCGAAGACGGACTTTTGCCAATCCACTGTTGGACTTTTGCCACCCGAAGACGGACTTTTGCCAATCCACTGTTGGACTTTAAGAATTTGCCACCCTTAGATGGACCTTTCGCCAATCCACTGTTGGACTTTTGCCACCCGAAGACGGACTTTTGCCAATCCACTGTTGGACTTTTGCCACCCGAAGACGGACTTTTGCCAATCCACTGTTGGACTTTTGCCACCCGAAGACGGACTTTTGCCAATCCACTGTTGGACTTTTGCCACCCGAAGACGGACTTTTGCCAATCCACTGTTGGACTTGTGCCACCCGAAGACGGACTTTTGCCAATCCACTGTTGGACTTTTGCCACCCGAAGACGGACTTTTGCCAATCCACTGTTGGACTTTTGCCACCCGAAGACGGACTTTTGCCAATCCACTGTTGGACTTTAAGAATTTGCCACCCTTAGATGGACCTTTCGCCAATCCACTGTTGGACTTTTGCCACCCGAAGACGGACTTTTGCCAATCCACTGTTGGACTTGTGCCACCCGAAGACGGACTTTTGCCAATCCACTGTTGGACTTTTGCCACCCGAAGACGGACTTTTGCCAATCCACTGTTGGACTTTTGCCACCCGAAGACGGACTTTTGCCAATCCACTGTTGGACTTTTGCCACCCGAAGACGGACTTTTGCCAATCCACTGTTGGACTTTAAGAATTTGCCACCCTTAGATGGACCTTTCGCCAATCCACTGTTGGACTTTTGCCACCCGAAGACGGACTTTTGCCAATCCACTGTTGGACTTTTGCCACCCGAAGACGGACTTTTGCCAATCCACTGTTGGACTTTTGCCACCCGAAGACGGACTTTTGCCAATCCACTGTTGGACTTTTGCCACCCGAAGACGGACTTTTGCCAATCCACTGTTGGACTTTTGCCACCCGAAGACGGACTTTTGCCAATCCACTGTTGGACTTTTGCCACCCGAAGACGGACTTTTGCCAATCCACTGTTGGACTTTTGCCACCCGAAGACGGACTTTTGCCAATCCACTGTTGGACTTTTGCCACCCGAAGACGGACTTTTGCCAATCCACTGTTGGACTTTAAGAATTTGCCACCCTTAGATGGACCTTTCGCCAATCCACTGTTGGACTTTTGCCACCCGAAGACGGACTTTTGCCAATCCACTGTTGGACTTTTGCCACCCGAAGACGGACTTTTGCCAATCCACTGTTGGACTTTGCTAACGTCTTTTAACAATGCCAGACGACTACTGGCTTGCCACACTACGGGTGGACTTTCGCAAAATTCCAATACTGGATTACACTCTGCATCCGTGTCAGACATCTCTGCCGACTTTGCTGAGGAACAATGATCAATGACTTGACTTTAGAGGTTCCTGAGAGGATAGCATCTCTGCTGGATAATGAATGAACAATCCGTCTGCTCCGAATTGTCAAGTTTGCCAAAAATAAATTGGACTTGAAGAATAATAGATTTGCCAGTAATCACTTCACTTGCTGGGGAAATAAATCCTGGTCACAGCGACTCCGCTGGGGATGAGAATTTCTGTGCATGGCGTCTTGCTAAGGAAGAAAAGTCATAAAAAAACTCTGCTTGGGGATCTATCCAATCCAAGACCCTTTGTAGGGGTTATCCACCTTTTGACCCGGCTGGGGAAAGACTGTGCCATCCTTGTTGAGGAATAGATTCTGCCGATCTTATAAACCTCTGCGGGGAGAACAACAACTCAGCTGGGGAGTATTGCTGACAAGATTCGATGCTGACCTTTGTGGGGATACCATGACCAGAGATACGATCTTGCTGGATATCAGGGCTACTCTGCCAGGGATATGCAAATCCTGGTTAGAACATTCCCCTGCAACTTGCTAGGAAAGAGTCCTTTGGGGAAACTCAAAGCAAATCCACAGTAGTCTGCCGCAGAATATGACTGTCAAGCTTAGGATAAGTACCACAATGCCCCATGTTAGGCGAGCCTTCCTTTAGACAATTCCGTTGGGGATGACGAGTTTATAACAAACTCTGCTGGAGGAAACTGCTTTAAAACGTCTCGTGCTGGGGAATACCTTTTGAGAGGATTTTACAGAAGACCAACTGTCCTCAAACTCTACTGGGGATGATCAACACTTCATGCTGGGGAACCAAACAATTTGTCCCCGAAGAGGATGTCATAAGAGGATCTTACAGAAGATTTAGCTTCTTCAAACTCCTGCGACTTCGCTGGGGATAATGACCATCAAACTCTACTGGGGGGTGATCAACACTTCATGCTGGGGAAACAACATGCCCCATGCTTAAGAAAACCAACAATTTGTCCCCGAAGCGGATGTCATAAGAGGATTTTACAGAAGATCAAGCTTCTTCCAACTCTTGTGACTTCGCTGGGGATAATGACCATCAGTTTCGGTGTCGACGAGACCACCCCTTTGGGGAACCTGTGACCGTTATCGACACAGAAAAGCTTGTAGTTGTTGGAAGTACTGAATGAGAGAATCGACTTAATAAGATACCACGATACCCAGTTGAGCTCAATTCGTTGATATCGAATCGTCGTGACCGACCGTCGACCGAATGATGGACTTAATCAGTGAACATTGTGACAAAAGGGTGACCACCTTTCTCGAACATGATTGCCCCAGTCTTCTGCATGGAAGTAAGTGATTACTCGTCTAGAAGACATGATCCCGTGATCTCGCAAAGGCTTCAATTTTGCCTTTGAGCCTAGTATGAGGCTGCTACCTACAAGCAAAGGATATGCACGTATACCCCGTGCGAGATATGACTTCTGCAACTGAGAAAATCTAACTCTGAACCACCACTTGTTGGGGAGAAAGGTTTGCATGCAATCTCTTGCTGGAGAACATTATTAATGAAGCCTACTGAAGACGGGGACCAAAAATGCCTTGGGTTGGAATGCCCCTTAGTTTCACTCCTTTTGGCTGATTGACTGCATATGCGTGACCAACTGTTTTTCTTCACTTGTCCCAAACCAACATGGTCCACCGGAAGAAATTGTCCCAAGAGGATTTTACAGAAGACTTGACATTCAAAATGCCTCAATGTCCTCAAACTCTTGTAGAGATTCGTCGGATCTCGACGTAACTGCCCCGGACCATATGGTTTTCAGAGGATTTCGCCCTGAGAAGATTCATGAGCAATCTCGTGAGATATTCTGTCCCAGCATTCTGAACCCTGGATAGGCTGACCAGTCGTCTGGATGGACCAATTCTCGTGCTCTTGGGATGACCTGCCCCAGTATGACCCTTGAAGTGGTTTTTTCCCCTGACTACTGAACCAAGAATGCCTGCATTTGTAGGGATTTGAATCTCGCAATAATTGCCCCAGTTTGGTTGAACTTTGAAGAGATTTCTCGACGTGATTGGCTCAGATGAGCTACACCTTAAAGAGATGGTTCGACGTGATTGGCTCAGATGAGCTACACCTTAAAGAGATGGTTCGACGTGATTGCCCCAGATCGACTACGTCTTAGCACAACTTGTTGGGAAAGCCCCTGCCCAACAAAGTTTCCTGAGGAGGTACCACTGGACGTGACTGCCCTTCGGGAGTTTTAGGATTCTCAACTCGGCAAGATTAAACTTCTGGACTGGATTTCCATATGTAAACTTCTTTTGATGTCAAACAAATGTATGCAAGCAGAAAATGTTTTATTCTGAGAATGAAAATTCTAATGCAACACAACATGTTAATCTCGAAGTTTTACTAAAAAGATGTAGCAAACCCTTTTGTGAGCGAATCACGGGTTAGGATACGACATTAATTTTTGAAAGAAATAATGCAATGCACATGCAACACCAACAAAGATCTTTTAGCACAACTGATAGGAGTCAGGAACGCTATCTCTTGGTAGTATGCCTTTGAAATAACCCTGTTTCAATTAGGACTTTTGAGGGTTGTAACGGGGCCTGGTTCACGGTTTTGAGAAAAAAGGATTTATGGCTCAAAGTTTATTGGTGCCCACCCACTCTTCGTGATGTTCTCCAGTCCTATGTTCAGCTAATTTGCACAAGCGTTCGCCTCTCAAAAAGATTTTGTGATCTTTAAGGAAACCATGATACTGATGGTTTGACACCTAATGAGGCTTTGGATTGACAGTCACCCCTTTGTCTTTTGTCCATAGTCACACGACTTTGTTCTTGCTCGAGGATTTTCTTTTGTAATCCTTTTGTTTTTCGCTTTCACATTCTTTTGCTTTTTGATCCCTAATTTTTGCCTGGACTGATTCTTTTGAATCTTTAATTTCAGAGTCCAGCGGGATGCCCTAACTTTTGCCTAAGTTGCTTGTTTTCAAGTTTCAACTTAGCGGGATTTTTTCATTTTTTCATTTTTTTTATTCTTTTTCCTTTTTTCTTGAACAAATCGTGTGACACTGGCTTGTCTTGACTTTGTTGAAAGGGTTGTGACTGCCTCACTTTTTGATTGTTGATGGATAACCATTGTGGTTTCACATCTCTTGACCTCTTGACGGTGGAATAGAAGGTAATGGATCCTCAGATGCACACTCCTTTTGAAATTTGAACGCTCGGTCAAATTAACTGACGTCTACCCTGCCCCTGGGTTAAATGTGAGGGTTTTTTCGTATGAAAGAAACTCCTACTTCAAGGCTCAAAGGGGTTAACGAGGGTCTATCTCCCTTATATCTCCAGTGTTTGGGGATTTGAAACAATGCCTGTACATCCTTAACAGGGTTCTTATTCCAAAGCACACAGTTAGAGATTTTTGCGTTTTCAGATCATCATTCTCCCTCATAGAGTTTGAGCAAGAAAAATGGTATTGCAGTACACATTAGCATTAAATGAGTAAACACAAATGAAATTCTTCAAGAAAACATATTCATTGCATTAAAATCATCATACCAAATACAACCAAGTTTATCATGCCAACAATGTTTGAACAAACAAATAAAGTCTACATATGAAAATGCAGCAAAGAAAATAAAGATTGTCGTTGTTGAGGAGGCTTGGCTCCGTCTAGACTGACCACTTCTGGTGATGTTCTTGTAACTTTGAGCACTCACCATGGTACAGAAGCTTCACCTTGTGGGGTACCGTCTGGGGTGATAACCTTTGAGTCAATCAAATCCTGCACCTTGTGCTGGAACACATTACAGTTATCAAGTGTGTGCCCAAACGTTCCTGAATGGAACTCACAGCTAACACTCATGTCATAGTCCGGAGGAATGGGGTATGGCACAGGCATGGCCTTTCTCAGCTGGATTTGCGAACTTTTGAGCAAACGAGCCAACAACTGACTGTACGGAATAGGAATAGGATCAAATGTCCTCTTGGGCTTCCTTGGTCTGAGTAGCCTCCGTTGCTGATAATCTTGCTGCTGCTGGTTCGGGCGCCCAGCCTGGCCCTGCACTTTCCTTTCTGCATTCGGCTGAGGCACAAATAAGGGTTGCTGACATAGGTCTTCTGCAACACAGGGTTGTGGAAGAGATCCCTGACGCGAGGTAGACCCTTTGGAAAAGGAGAGAGTCCTCAGTTCCCTTGCAACAATGGGAGTGACATCACTTGGTTTACCAGCACCAACTGATGCAAACTTGATTGTCCCTGAATCAATTAGCTCCTGGACTTTATGCTTGAACCTGGTACAATTCTCAACATTGTGACCAGGTGCCCCAGAATGGAACTCACATCTAGCCTTAGCATTAGGTCCCAGAGGAATCTTCATGGGCAACGGTCCCAAACTAACACGCTCAACCAGCTTGAGCTCGAGCAAGTAAGAAAGCAATTGCGCGTACGGAATCGGAATGGGATCGAACTTCCTCTTAGGCCCCTCTGACTTAGGATCCTCTTGAAAATCAGGAAGTGACTGCTGATGAGAGAGCTCTGAACCTTTAGCTTTCAGAGGGGATTCACGAAGCAATTCATGATCTAAAGCATATCCCAAAGAGATGGGAGGAGTAGAGACCTCTGTGGTGGAAGCGGGCACATGATCATTTTCCTTTTTTAACACCTTATTCAAGATTTCCATGACCAGGCCCATTTGAATCTTCATCTGGTTGACTTCCTCCCTCAGTAGTTCCTGACCTCGGGACAGCGCCTGAATGTCCCCCATAAAATGCCCCAATTGGGCCCTCACCCCAGCCAAATCCTTCTGCATTTGATCCATGATTCTTACTTGATTTCTTCGCGTCGAATATCGGTGAATATGATTCTCAGCTATACTGCCTGAAACCAAATAAAGGTTAGAGACCCTGCAACGAATACCTGAAAAGCAAGCAACATAAATGCAGAATGATATGCAATGCCATGCAATGTTATGTTTATCATTTCCAAAGTGCTTTACACCCTGATTCCAATCCAAACCACAAAAATCTGAAGACCAGAAATTGTGATATAAAGAGACGTGTCGTGGTCATGTGCTTGTGTGCAGCTATCTGATAAGGAATAATTCTGAATAAAACTGCTCATACTCATTCAACAAAGTATTCAAGTACATTTAAGAAAGGCTCATCCGTAACTGCAATACAAGGAAGAATGGATCCATCAACAAGCCTGATGGTAACCATTAATAACAAAATATAAGGAAAAGAACATCAGTCTGACAATTCCACACCCTTCAGCTTATCACTCGAGTATTTGATCTCCTCAAAAAGTATACGGGTACGCTGGTGATTCGGCTTTTCAATCATTTCTTTGATCAAGACATCCCTTTTCTCAAGAGCTTCAGTTAAAGAACCCATGTGCAGCATCAGAGCCTCGTCATCACACACTCCTTTGTGTCTCTTTATGCCGGCTTGCGTCTTGAGTATCTCCCTTTCTATCATGACTTCTTTAAGCTCTTTCTTGGTATTCCTCAGCTCACCTCTAGCTTCTTCTAGCTGTTCTTGACTCTTACCGAGGCTTTCCCGATACTTTCTCCTCTGCTCATGCGCCTTTTCAAGCTCTTCGTCCTTAATCTGCAACCGTTCCTGTAATTCAGCATTCTCTATCCTAACTTCGTCCCAAGCGTGCTGAAACTTTGTTAACTTTTCTTTGGTCTGTGCTAACGCCTGTTTGGTTTGCTTGTGGGCTTGAGTAGCATCATCAGCACCTTTACTAATCTTCCGAAAATGTTGGGCTCTTTCAGCAAAGTCTTTCTCTTTTGCAGTTAGGATTTGTTCAGCATCTTGGGCTTTCCGCTCCAGCTCTTTGTTGGCATGTAGAGCATTCTGAAGACGGCTACTCAACTCGGAATTCTCTCCTTGGAGCTTTTTCACCAAGGCTTGCAACTTGTCAACTTCTTCCACAGTAGCAGTGCTTCTTGCTTTCTCATTCTCCGGATACAAAAGGGGTGCCTTACCAAAAGGCAAGAGAAAATCTTTAACTCTTTTCTTCACCCACTCTTCATATGCTGGATAAACCCGGTTGTTAGGCTTGCCTAGAGTAACTTTCCCCTTTTTCAGTATGCTACCCCAGCTTTCAGAAGCTTTCTGTGCTGCTTCCCATCCATCTGATGTATGAAAATAGAGGGACTCCTCCACATCTCTCTTAATAGGCGGACCTGTCAGGGCATACCCAAATTGTCGAATGGCCAAAGAAGGATTGTAGTTAATCCCACCCAGTCTTCCTATCAGTGGAACGTTAGGGAACTTACCACAGCTGTGGATAATATTCTTGCCAATCAGCCCATGATCTACCCATACGATGTCCTTGGCCACCAATCCCATTAAACGCTGTTTCCACTCTAGAGAATCTTTGGAATCCACAAAAGCCCCTGATTGTGGTAAACGGCCTGCGAACCACTTATAGAACAAAGGTGCACAACAGCGAATTATCCCTCCTCTTTTCTTTTCGTTTCGGTTGTACAACGAGTAGTGAAGATCTCCCAGTAGCGTTGGCACCGGGTTCTTCATCATGAATATTCGTATAGCGTCCGTATCAATAAAATCCGGCTCGTTGGGAAACAACACTATGCCGTATATACAAAGGGCTAGCAAAGCATTAAAAACAAGCCAATTCTCGCCTTTAGCTGCTTCCTGGGCCTTCTTAATCAGATATTCCAGCTTGTAACCACGAATCTTTCCTTTGTTGGAGACATTGTCACTTAACTCTGATTTGCTCAAATAAAGAGCACCAGCCACCTTTCCAAAGTCAAGATCCCCCACCGATCCAAAGAAAGGGGGCTCCTCCTTGATAGCAATCCCCAACATGTTGGAATACTCCTCCAAGGTAGGAACCAACACATAGTCTGGAAATACAAAACATCTCAGAGGCGGATCATAGAACTGCATCAACGTATGGAGACCTCTGGCTTCATAATCACTGACATTACGGACCATAGATAAAATCCACCCATATTTCTCTTCAAAAGATTCTCGTACTGCAGGACTCGCCATTCCCTTCAGCATAACAATAGGGCCCAAAGTAGGCGTAAGGAACTTATAGCTGATGATATTCTTCCTCTCTTTAGTGTTCATCTTTGCAGGGACCTGATGACTGGAATCAAGGGTAATATATGCACCTGGAAATGAATAAACATGTATGTTAGGATATGATAATGCAATGCAAAGGGCAATGTGATTAGGTAATCAGGTGTCTGTGCTGAACTGTGAACGGTGTCAGTGTAGCTCTGAGACTAATATAGAACCATAGATAAGAACCATCTGAATACAATAGGATGAAACTTCCTTTCTGTGAAATGATGATAGAAAACCGGGTATGTAGGAGGTCATGGTTACCTGCAAACCTGTAAACAACCCGCCCTTCTCACATATGGGTACTAGGATGTTCAGTATCCCGGGCTCTCAGGTCGAGAAATGATGATACGTTCACCATTTCTGGTTTGGCATCATCATCAATCGAGGAGGCCTCAACTGATTCTCCAAAACAAAAAGGTCCTCAGCTTCTGGCACTGAGGTCGAGAAGCAATAGTACATTCATCCCTCAGGGTACAGTACTATCGCCAATCGAGGAGTGCCTCCGCTGATTCTCTTTCAAAAAGGGATGTCCTATAGCAAGTTCCCAGCATTGGGTCCTCGGATCGAGAATGTGCAATGGGTTTGCCACGGAATGTGGTCTGCCACTGTCACAACTCGGGAGGAGTGCCGCAACTGAGTCCTCGGGAATGGTCACCAGAGTCGACAGTTCCTCAAGAGAATAACCACTGGCCTGCATAACATGCAGTAGCAGAAAGCTCCTGATAGAACCTCGTCTGGTTGTGGGTCTCATGAACAACAATACGTGGTCACCACCACGCAAGCGTCATGACTATCCACTCTAATACCTATGTATGTACTCAAGCCTTGGTAGTGGGCTTATCTCTCAGAACACCCATCCCGCCAAACAGACAAAACAGTGCAACACAATATAATATATGATATGTAATGCTAAAATGCGGTAAATACAGTAAAATAAATAAACAACAACATATAGCACAACAGTAAACACCCAATGAAAGAAAAGCAGACAAGCGCTAGGATTGACTCGCTAAGGAAACCAGAGATTCTGGGTTCGATCCCCAGCAGAGTCGCCAGCTGTCGCTCCCGGGATTTTCATCCAAGTACAAACGCGAAAGTGGCACCAAAACAGAGTCGCCAGCAATGTGTATTTATCCCAAGAGAGGGAAAGGAAACACCGCGTAAACCTGAGAGAAAGGAAAAGCATGGTCTTGCGACCAAGAGAAATGGGTTCGGGAGTCGGTTACGCGAGAGGAAGGTATTAGCACCCCCTCGCGTCCATCGTACCCGATGGGATCCACGCTTGCTTGTCTCGATCAAAGGGTGATAGAAAAGAATACTGGAAAAGGAACGAAAAGAGAACTGGAAAAGGAACGAGAAACAAATGTAGGGAAAATAAAAGAAGTGCTCGCATGGGCCCTACCCCACTGCCTACGTATCTCATCGGGAACATGAGAATCAGAGCGACGTAGTTCCCCTCACTAGGGATGGATTGTGTTTTTTAGAGAACGGCTTACGTTCTAGCTCAGGTGTTGCAGGCTCGCTGGTCCGAGTGCATTACCATCTTGCAAGAGAACGAGTAGAAGCGCGTTCGTACGCTAAGAGTGAATGAGGTGAGAAAAGAATTCCCGAAGGAAAGGCGTTATTGTTTGTTTTTGTCTTTTAGAAGGAAGTGTTTTGGTATTTGTTTGCATATGATAGTGTATCTGAATCTTAGTCATTGGAATGTGTCCCTTCTCACATTCCAAGATGGAATGGGTAAGAGAGCACACTAAGTGTGAAGAAGACCCTCACACTTATTTCCAATTATCAAGGTTCAAACACAATAGCATACTTGTGTTTATTAAGTGTTTTTGTTGATTAAGAAATGAAGAAGTGTTTTTTATTATTTGCACCTTCAACAAGTATTGCATTTAAGTCCCTCATACAAGATCAAATGTTTAACACATTGACCCAAGATGGGCTATATGCTACACATTCTAAGATTACAAGAGAAGACCCCTTATAATCTTTTCTTTATATGAAAGGCATAAATGCAATAAATGCCTACCTTTATTAGATATTTTGAATTTTCTTTGAGATGAGAAAAGAGACTCAAGGGAGGAGAAAAGGTAAAACCTATATGGACTAAGACTCAATCCTAATTGAAGATTAAAGAGAGTGATCCTAAAGGTTTGTGAGGTTTCAACCTAAAGTCTAAAGAAAGAAAGAATTAAACAATTCACTTCCAAAGTAGAAGATGAATTGTAATTCAAAAAGGGAAAGTAATGAGTTATTAAAAGAAAGCACATAAGTGCTTAGCAAAACACAAAATGGAATTGTAAAAGAGAAAGGATAGAAGTTGAATGTGGATTCCTTATCCACACTCAATTGAAACTTACCGAAGCCCCTACATGGTTAGCACAATCACTTACAAGTAAAGTAAGAAAATATAATGAACAAATCAAATTCAAACAAGTTGACAAGCAAAGTAAAATGAGATTGAATGCTATACATGCTTCCAAGTCAGAATGTAACTCATATTTATACAACCTAATGTTATCCTAAATGAGCATACCAAATCATGCAAACAAAATCTCAATCCAACAAGAAGCAAAGAAGAAAAGGTGAAGTGATGTGAATGTGGTTCATACTTGTGAAACAAGTGACTTAAGGTGCAAGATAAACATCAAACATGCAAAGATGACACCCAAATGTCACAATCAGAAGTCAATTAACATGCTATACATCCTCAAACAAAACCACAACTCATGGCACAAGTGCCTTCATGATCAAGCAAACCAAACATGAGGCATGCATTCACAAAATGAACAAGTTAAACTTCATGCTTCAAACAAATAGCAAACATGCTTCAAAAATTATGACTTTCACCAATCAAACACCTTAAACACATGCCATTAACATATCAAGTCCACAAGCAATGAATCAGAACCAAAGTCACTCAACAATTAGGTCAAAGTCTCATGGAAGTTTCATGCATTTATGCTCAAAGCAACACAATAAAAGTCAACTAAAAAAAACTTAAAAATCATCAAATAAATCTCAAACATACATCCACATGTGGTGAACATAATGCAAAAAGGAGGGGATCAAAATCATTTTTTATGATCAAGAACAAAAATGCACAAAATCATATGTCACATTAAGTATGCATACAAATGGAAATTCAAAAGAAATAATGGAACAGGGGCAAAATGGTCATAAAATCAGGAAATAAAATCATGGAAAAATTTCTAAATGTTTCAATGACATTCATGAATTTTTGTGGAATTTTATTATGCATTTTAGTATTTTTAAAAATTAACAAGCAAACATGTAGAAAGAAACAAAAAATAAAAATGAATGCAAAATGCAAGGGGGTGCAAACATAGCAATTAGACAGTGTAAATGCATTGGGCTTCAAAACAGGAGGGTGCAAATATCAATCTGGATAAGTCCAAGTCTGCGCAAAACACCATAACAATCATGCACTTCAGTCAACAGGAATTGACTCATTCTCAGCCAATGGATCAAGTCAAGGTCAATGCGTGGTCAAAGTAATCAGGATCAATGCACATGCGTGAGGACACACACAAGTTACCATGCACTACACTACAACGTGTTTAAATGAATTCAGAAAAGATACACGTGAGGAGCATGTGATTTTTAATGTGCTGGCAAGACAAGGATCACACGATCAGAAAACATGAACGGACAGGATTAAAACACACATAAACCCTAACAGTTAAAGTCACCGGCCGGAGATGACCTCCGGTCATCTTCTCCGGCTAGCAGCCACCACCTGCAACTCACATTTTCTCCAGAAATTCACAAGCCATATACCAAACGAAAGCTAAGCTCATGAGGAACACAAATCCAACAAGAAAATTCATAGATCAAGCATGAATAAGGAGAATCGAAGAGGATAAATTTGCCCTAATTTTCAGTTCTAAGCTCCTAAAGAGCTCTATCAACTAGCCAGCTTCACATAGCTTCTAATAAGCTCAAACAACACATCAACAAGTCAAAACAGGATAAAATCGTGCAATTAAAGTTTGAGAAATTTTGAAACCTGAAATTGGAGAACTCTTGAATCAACAGAAAACCAGAGATGAGAGATTGATCTTGAGCTTCCTAAGAGCAAAATAAATGCTCTGAACCTTTGGATTTTGAAGACAATGAACTGAGATTCCAATTGGAGAAGTTGCTGCTCTCGATAGCTTGCTCTTACTTCAGCTTGTTCTTGATCAGAAGTGCTTGATGATGAACAATTGATGAAGATCAAGGTGAGAACGTGTGAAGAACTCGTGTGAAATCAGAGAGAGAATGGAGAGAACTCTGAGAGAAAAGTGAGAGCAATTTGGAGTGAGAGTGAAAAATGAGAATCCCCTCCTGAAATTGTGAGAGTTTCAGCTTATATATCCAAGGTTAACTCCCAACCAGTTCAGTTAACAGTTAGAATTCTAGTTAAACTGAGTTAGTTAACTGAGTTTGAGTTAACTAACTGAGTTAGGTGGTTAATGGCACGAGTTGGGGAAGTTCTGTTAGAGTGAGGGTGAGGTTCATGGAGTTATGGTGGTGTGTAGGAGAAGGAAAGTGATGTTATGTTGTTCTGATGTAGCAGCAGGAATCTTGTGGTGCAAGTTTCTCACTTCCTCTTTCATGCAAGGCTCAAGCTCGTATGCCTAATGTGAAATGTGTTTGGCCAAATGAAGCAAAGAATAGAGCAGCACACATAGGACTTCTGTCATGTACTTGATGTGTGTTTGAACCAAAATTATGCGGCAAATCTTCATTGTGACAGCAAGTATTTGAGGAGGAATTTCTCACTTGTCAATGAATGAAACAATCCAATGTTGGTGGCATTAGAAAGATGATACATTAGGGAACAATATTGGTGTTGAAAGTTGGTTGAATTGAAGTTTGGAACATGACCAAATGTGGCTTGTAACAGAAGAAACACCAACTGGTGCATGGGCGAGATAATGAGGTTGGTTGGCAAGGCATGCTTGGCATGGATTTTCAGTTGCATTGACCAATCTTTGAGCCATCATAACTCCTTATCCTTTGATCAAATGAAAAATCCATGAACATCAATCTTGAAGATCTCACATAGATAAACAAATTCCATGTTGAAAGATTTTTCACTTGAGGCCTCTAACCATGAGTAATAAGTCAAAACATCTGGCCCACCATGTGTTTGTGAAAACGACATGCGCGTGACTTGAAAATCCTTGGTCATGACCTAGTTTTGAACCTACTTTGCTCAAACTTTGGTCAATCATATCTCACTCAATTTTTATCCAATGGGGATGTTCTACCCATGGATTTGAAGCTCAAAGCAAGGCCTTTCATTGAGGCAGAGTGGAATTTTCATTTGGTGCTTCAATTTTGAATGGCCTTGGTTCCAATTCTGATGCAAAATGGCCAAAACTTGCTATTTTTAGTAACCCTACTTCATCCAAAAATGGCAACTTTCCAAATCTTGATTTTTTCATGATTCCTTTGGAGTTTCTTGACCAAATTTTGTACATTGGACATATGTAACATGAATTTCATGAATTTGGCCTCAAAAAGTCAAGAGTTGACTTTTTCCCCTGATTATTTGACTTGGCCCCAAATTTCCTGATTTTTGATCTTTCTTCCAATTGAACCACCTCCAAAACCAATTGAGGGGCAATTCTCCATACACATACACTTAAGAACATGTAGAATACCATGACATCAAGTTTTGTCCAAAAAATCAAAGATTCCCTGATTTAATGGGAAACCCTAGTTTTGGTGCCCACCTCCTAGGAGAAAAATGTGCAGTCTTCAATTTCAAATTCCTCAGAGTATGTTGTGTATCCTCTTAAAGGATGATGAGAAATGCCACTTGAGAATGATTTTGAATCAATGAGCTATCTCTTTTGAGGGTTTTCCTTCAATTTTTGAACCTCTTGCATAGTGAAAGATGTAGTGCTTCAATCTCCCATTGAATCTCACTTCCTTGAGATTTTGGAAGATCAATTGAGATGGTATGAGACATGAGAGACTCTTGGCTTGCCTTGAGGAAACTTGATTTACCTTTTTGTGCTTTGAATGATTCCTTGATTGTCCACCTTCCACCTGATCACATGCCCTGATGGTAAGAAGGATGCCATGCTTCATTTTTCTATGTTAAATGCCATGTAATGTTAATGAGGTGGATATGATATGATAAATGATAATGCCATGCTATGATGACAAAAGGGGAGAGCAAATTTTGGGGTATTACAGAGGCATTTCGTTATCTTTTGGATGATTAATATATTCAAATGTAAGTTGTGTCTTAAAGCCTCGCTAACACTCATCAGCATGTGAAAGTTATTTCTTTTTCATCATACTATCCTTTGGAACAATAAACACGTCCCATGTTTACATAATAGAGTTGATATTAGTATTAAACTAAAAAAATTAATGATTATATATACTTGTAAAACAAATCATAAAATTCATAATAAATACTGTAATATTGGTCCATATGATATCTTTCAAATCACTGTCAACATCAAACCAATTATGTATCAAAATACTCATTTTCTTCTACCTTGTAATGCCACGCAACCCTTAAAATTACCAACATTTTCACCATAAGCCTTACCCATTCATGGATCAAAAGTGACCGAGGAGCAGACACTACATTCATGGGCTTTTTAAAACTTGGTAAAAATTATGGCACATCTAGTTATTCTTTTTCTTTTTGTATTAATAGATGTTGCAGTAAACGTTGTATGAGAGGTACTTGACGAATCACCCATGTCTGTGTAAATTAAGAAAAATAGCAACATATAACAGAGACACCAACATGAACTTTTGAAGCCACATCACACAACACTTCCTCCAAAATGATTCAGAACATAGAAACATACTAACTAGAAATATGCTGTTGAGAGAGACCATATAATCATACTAACTAGAAACATACACAACACTCAAGTAATAACACAATGTTTATTTCTAACCAAAATTTAAGCATAATGTTAATATTTCTAACACATTGCATGAACATGATTAAATACTAAAATAATAAGTTATGATGAAACATTTCAAGAAAAACAACATATATGAAAGAGTTACATACATTTCAGTGGTATTACCATTTCTATGAACATTTCTAAAACTAACACCATAATGAGTAACAACATTTCTATCAACATTTCTAAAACTAACGCCATTTTTATGAACATTTCAGTGGTGTGTTACATATCTCAAACATGATGTCGAAGCTTTAACAAGTTTTGAAAAGATATGATGTTCGAGTAGATGTTGGAAGAGTTAACGTTGAAAAGAGATGATGTTCGAGTTGATGTTGGAAGAATTTTGATAAAAATCACCTAGATTTTTGTGAAGAGAATGACAATGTGGTTAGAGTGTTTATTAATAGGCAAATGAAAAGCTAGAGTCTAGTTCTCTGAATCATTCATGCAATAGAATAAACACATCGGTTTTTAAGCAAACCTGAGAGAATGTATTAATTAAAAATTAAAAAAAAAATAGTAAAGCCCCATAACGCCATATTTTGAGAATTCATTTAAAATAACTATCACGTCATTTTTTAGATGAAACCGGGGTAATAAATTAATTAATAATTAAAAATAATATAAAAAACACTCATAAAATGTTGATGCAAAAAAGGGAAAGACATCATGTGACCCTAAACTAATTAAAAATAAAAATAAAACATAAAATGCAGTAACACGGATTTGAAGTGAGCTCTATGGTAGTTATATTCCTTTGGTTTTGGTAATAACTGAGGGAATAGGCTGTATATATTAAAAAAAAATAATGATGGGGGCTCCAAGGACATATTCTTTGGTTATTGGTGGGTCGAGGTGAAAGCTTTGTCATGATATGGATTATTTGTAGTAGTACATGTTGATCGATGCTTTGTTATGGTACATAATGCTAACCTTCATGGGAACTTAATTGAGCTATAATCAGATCAAGATGAACCTTTTGGACGCGCCTAAAATAACTACTATGACAAACATGTAAAATTACTACTACGAGGTAATTCCTCTTGGTGTCAAGAACATCAGTGCCATCTATTAACTACTGATGGATGTAGTGATCATTAGAAAAACTTGGAATATATATTGCACTATTTAAGAAAATACAATATGCCCCTCAATCCAACCAAATGGTTGTTTGGTCTTCAAGAAGAAAAATTATGGGGATTTAGGTTAACTACAAAGGGGATAAAGGACAACTCAGATAAATGCAAATTCATAATCAACATAAGTCTAAAAATAGTTAATAAAGTTCAACAACTAACGAGGAAAATATATGTGTTCTCTGATTTTCTATCATACGCAAGCGATAAGAATTTCCGCTTTTTACCACATTGAAAAAGAGAGAAGTTCAAATGGACAGAAGAATGTATAGAATCCTTTTAAATTTGAAAACATTCCTGGAAACCCCCTCGATATTGATCAACCCAAGGGAGGGTTGCCTTTATTCTTATACTTATTATTAACTAATAACACCATGAGTTTTGTGTTAGTTTAGCAACTAGATGGCGATTAAAATTTTATCTAGTTTGTAAGCAAAGTATTTAAAGGACATGAACTAAGGTATCCGAAGCAGAAAGATTGGCCTTAGCAGTAATTACAACGACGATGAAACTAAGACCCTATTCTGATAAAAAAAATCATTGTTATATGAATTCAAGGTCAGTAACAAACAAGTGGAATATGAAGCTTTAATTACAATAATAACTTTAAAAATTGAAATGGACACATCCAATCTCTAAGCAAAAGGTTACTCTCAACTTGTAACTAGTTAAGTCGCCAACAGATACCAAACTGAAAAGGCCCAACTAGTGAAGTATCTGCAAAATGTGCAAGAGCTAGTGACACTTTTCATTTCTACTAAGTAACTTACGTAGCTATGGAAGAAAAATCCAAAGTTAGTATTTTCAATCGAAACTCGTCATCACAAAGAAGTCAAGCCATAACAAAACAGTAATACAAGAAATGATACTCGCCTCCCACACATAAATCATATTCATCAACGTCGTAGATACAGTGGACGTCGGAATTTGTATAACACCCATAGTTCAGTATGTAATGATATAACAATTATCCACTAAAAAGAGGAAGCAAAAAAGGTTAAAAAAAATTGTCTACAATATCTATTATGGTTGCATGTAAAATACGTAAGATGGGGACATCTACATTAGTGCTGAAATGCTTAAGACACAGCTAAATTCCCTTAGCACTAATGTAGGTCCACAAATGTGTTGAGAGACACCAACATTTATGTAAATAGGTGCAACAAGTGCCAACGATACTCAAACATGCACTACACCCACACAGAGGTCCTCTGTTCGATGACCTCTCCATAGTCATTTTAGGATTGGGGCATGGATATTCTAGGAACATTTCCCCTAGCACAGGGGAAGTTAAAATTCTTGTATGTGTGCATGGACTACTTCAATAAATAGATTGAAGTAGAAGTAGTGTCAAAGATCCCGATGAGCATAATGAGGCACTTCTACTGGAAATGAATAATCTACAAATTCAAGTTACCAAAGTGCATCATATTTCAATTAACTAGAAATTCATATCAAGTTAGTCTTAATTAAACACCCACAATTCAATGTCCAAGTCAAATCCGCCAACAAAGTTATCCTCTATAAGATCAAGAAAAATCTTGACAAGTTCAAAAGACTATGGCCTGAACAACTATGCGAGGTATCCATATTCTTAATTTTCCACTCCAAATACTAAATTTCAATCAATTATTTTAAATCTCACCCCTATTTATTAGGTTTTATTTAAAGATATCGTCTATGAAAATCATGGGTACTATGGTTATATCACATGGTACCACACTCTTCTATAAAGGAAACAATATTTAGGATAGTGTATGGTCTAGGCTCCATGCTACCCATGGAAATATACATGTCCAACTAGCGACGTGAACAAATCAATGAATAAGGTATATCATTCATGGAGTTAGTTTGCCATATTATTTTACCAACTTGTTTTCTAACCCCGTAATTTGTTACTAATATCTATGAGTATTGCAACTTATTGTGTTTACTTGTTTTATATGAATCCTTTAAAGAGAATGAGGCATGTCTTAAATCTGTAACAAATCTACTTGACAAAGCACGTGAAATATGCCACATCCAAGAGTTCACATCAAAATAAAGATCTGTAAGGAGATACAATTCTCAAGTTATACACCACGAGAAATGAAAGATGGCATCTTAGTGTTAAAACAAGTGGTAGAACATAAAAGGATTAGTAAACTCTTTCCTATATGGTAATTTCCTTACATAGTTCTTAAGAACCTATCACTTAGCGCATATAAACTAGAAAACTTGAACGACGAAGTTGTTCCTACGTCTTGGAACTCAGTGAATTTAAGACATTATTACTGCTAATGATTACCTTTGAAGCTAATAAAGTGATTATATGAACCAACATGACTTACTTTTCTATACATGTGATTCAGAACATTAATAAAGTATTAGAGTGACATTCTTTTCTAATTGAAGGGCGAGAGATTTTAATGAGGTGCTCTATTTAATAAATTCGCTTTATCGCATACTCATGAAAAAACATTACATATAATATTATTGTTCTCTCTGGAGTATAATTCCATCTTCCGGAATATCATTACACTCTCTGGGATATTATAGTCCCCAAAAGTATTCATTGAATCTTAAGAGAGATCATCTTCGCCGCAATGAATATCGTTATTCCTAATTGGAGGCTATATGCTTTTTTTAATGATTAAACTCAACGCCGTGTTTGAAAACTTATTTACTAAAGCTTAGAAAAACATATGAGTTTTGTTGTTATTTGTTAATGTATGAATGATCATACTGTCTAGTGGATTGGGATGGACTAACCATTTTTGAGAATTTATGCCGTAGGTACCTTTCTTTCTATCTCTCTATCTATCTCTCTCTCTCTCTCTCTCTCTCTCTCTCTCTCTCTCTCTCTCTCTCTCTCTCTCTCTCTCTCTCTCTCTCTCTCTCTCTCTCTATCTCTACATCCATAATAAAAAATACACCAAAACTATGAAAGTTACCAAATAGCTTGGATTTATGTAAGGGAGAGTTTGAGACATCATGTTGTTAATACATATAATCTATTATTATATGGTATACCCATTTTCTTGTAATCTCATTTAGTGTTTTAGTTCGATATAAAACGAGGATAAAGTGAGGTTAATTGAAATTGTTCAAATAAGTGACTATACATCAATTAATTTGTCTTCAACTTAACCTAATATGTTATTTCATAGACTTATGTTTTCCATTACTCCAAAACCACATTTAGACCACACGTTTGACAAAAAATAACATTTTTTACTTTTGGAAAGTGTGGTGCATATAGGATTAAATGTGAGCTAGTGGAAATTGACTGGTTTTTCTAAACACACACTTAGTATTTCAATAAAAAAACTATCTATATAGAAATTATTATTTTACTGTTATTATTATGATTAAGTAATGATAAAAAAACTTATTCTTTACAAAATAGAATTTGAACACATAAACCGCACTTAATATATATTACAAGAATAATTGTATCAGGTTTTGAGAGTCTTGATATCTTCTTTTCTCAAATGTATGAGTTGGATATTTCTATTCCCTTATTTATTTTAAGAGTAAAAATATTGAATCATTAAAACATAACTTCACCTCTAAAGTTTGAAAAACTAAAGAGACTCCAACTCAATCTTTATCCAATTAAATTAAGGTTAATTTTAAAAGACAAACATCTAGGTCATAGAAACAATAGCTTATTTAGTACATAAAGGCGACCTTACTCAATACATAGAAATAAGATCTTACAGTACATAGAAATTGAAATCATAGGAATAACATGAAAAGTTTTCAGAATGACATAGACAATGACAAACAAAGATATGAACTAGTTTCGAGTATCTTTTAACCATCCATCGAGGTAAACTTGTTTGGATTCAGGGATGGATTTCTCTTTTTCAGCTCGAATATCTTTCAACCATCCATCAAGGTAAACTTGGTTGGAGTCAGATGTGGATTTCGTTTTCTCAGCTCGTATATCTTTCAACCAACCATCAAGGTAAACTTGGTTGAAGTCAGAGGGAGATTTTACTTTCTCATCTCTGGTATCTTTCAACCAACCATCAAGATAAACTTGTTTGGAGTCAGATGAGAATTTTGGTTTCTCTGCTCGAGTATCTTTCAACCATCCATCAAGGTATACTTGGTTGGAGGCAGGGGATGATTTTGCTCTCTCACTTCGGGTATCTTTCAACCATCCATCAATGTAAACTTGGTTGGAGTCAGAAGTAGATTTTGTTTGCTTTGCTCGGGTATCTTTTAACCATCCGTCAAGATAAATTTGGTTGGAGTCAGAGGTAGATTTTTCTTTCTCGGCTCGGACATCTTTCAACCATCCATCAAGGTAAACTTGGTTGGAGTTAGAGGTGGATTTTGCTTTTTCTGCTCTGGTATCTTTCAACCATCCATCAAGGTAAACTTGGTTGGAGTTAGAGGTGGATTTTGCTTTTACTGCTCTGGTATCTTTCAACCATCCATCAAGGTAAACTTGGTTAGAGTTAGGCGTGGACTTTGCTTTCTCAGCTCTGATATCTTTCAACCATCAATCAAGGTAAACTTGGTTGGAGTCAGCAGTAGATTTGTCTTTCTCAGCTCGAGTATCTTTCAACCATCCATCAAGGTAAACTTGGTTGGAGTCAGGGGTGGATTTTATTTTCTCTGTTCGGGTATCCTTTAACCATCCATCAAGATAAACTTGGTTTGTGTTAGGGGTGGACTTAACTTTCTCAGCTCTGGTATCTTTCAACCATCCATCAAGATAAACTTGGTTGGAGTCTGCATTGGATTTTGTTTTCTCAATTCGGGTATCTTTCAACCATCCATCAAGGTATACTTGGTTGGAATCAGGGTAAGATTTAGCTCTCTCAGTTCGGGTATCTTTCAACCATCCATCAAGATAAACTTGATTGGAGTCAGAGATGGATTTTGCTCTCTCAGATCGGGTATCTTTCAACCATCCATCAAGATAAACTTGATTGGAGTTAGGGATGATTTTTTTATTCTTCAATGGATTTTTTAGCCAACCATCAAGGTAAGGTTGATCAACGTGTTTTTCTTCTACATTCTCTTGCGGAAGCTTTATATATCGAGCAAAACTTCCTTGCCCATTCTGCATTACAATTGAATGAAATGATATTAATGAGTGACATTTAGAAGGTACATTTGATAAAAAATGAGACATATTATACTGCACAATTAAGACATATTTATTATAGCAGATGAATACAGAATATGCAATAAAAATAAAAATAAAAAGTAATTTTTTAAATTTTACTATAGGAAAAAAAATTATTTCATCAAATCAAACAAAAGAACTTGATTGTGAGTTAATGTGATGAATGCAAATATAGATGACAAATGATAGATTATAATATATATAAGTGATGAAAAATGTAAGTTTAAAAGATACACACATGTATGAAAAGTAAGTAACTTACAATTAACAAGAGTAGGAAAAAAGGGAGAGACAAAACAATTTTGTTTGTCATTACTTTCTGCTATGTTATTGTGAGAAAATTGTGAAAGATACATTGAAGTGGAATTGAGCTGGGCTATTTATAAGTAAATGAGTCGAAAAATACAAATAAACGCCCCTTTTTGTTTGGCAAAATAACTTTGTTTTAATTATAATTTATGTCTTTTACATCACTTATAAATGAATAAAAATAAAAATAATAAATAACCAAGATATTGGCAAGACTATATTTTAAATTTATAATGTATATCTTATAGGAGTAATTTATAAGTTGATACATCTAAAAACAAATTATTTTGTAACATTTATTTTGTTCACGATCTTTTAGGTGTGTTTGTTGAGGTTTAAAAACATGATTAGTTTCCAAAAATTTAATATCATGTATTTCTTTTTTAATCTGAAGTATTTTATTTTAAAATTAAATAAATTTTGGAAAAGCTATAAGAATTAAATTTTTATTTTAAAATTAAAAATGATTTGTAAAAAAAAAATTAAACAAACATATTAAAATAATAAAAGTGGTTTATTAAAAATCTTAGACAAACATATTTATTTTAACAAATTACTTCAAAAATTTAAAGTTTTCTTAGACACAAAATTATGAACTTAGACTATTCATATTTTCAATTTTAAAATTAGTTAAGCTACTTTAATAATTAATTTAGTTAAATATTATAAATTCAATGATTTAATGAGAATAAAAGTGTCCAATTAATTGAATTAGAATTCCAAGATATAATTTAGTCAAATATTAAATTTTCAAGTCTTGACCTAGTCTGTGCTCAAAAGCAGGTTGTATGCTTATAAATCTTCTCCTACCAAATACTGTGTAGAGGCTTGCATGCTTAAGAGGTTCACATGAGTCAAAATAGAAAGAAGAAATTACAATTAAATATAATGACTTTAATAATAAAATATTGTATTGAAATAAAACAATTATTATAAAATTAAGAAAAAATGAAAATAAGATATTTTGTAAAAGCAATAAAAAGTAGATATTTTGAAACAATTATTCTATGATAGACTAACACATTGTATGCCACCCATTTATTCTCATATATAAATTGTGTATCCTAATTGTATTTATTTTTATATTGATGATGTTAATTTTCTTTTAATTTTTCAATTATAAATATTTGTTTTGTCTATTTTTTCAAAAATATTTTTATTATTCTGATTATTATAGAAAAATATAAAAAATATAAAGTAATTATAAATATTTGATTTTAAATTATGGTGGTTTAGATCGCTACAACTTAACTAATTATGGTTAACCATTAAACAAGAAGGAAAAAAATAAAAGAAATAAAATAACAAGTCTAAATATTCATATTAAAGAGATAACATAATTTTAATAGATATAAGTATAAGTGCCAACCCAAAAAATATTGAGGTTTAGAGCGAATTTTATAATAATAACAATAACATTTAAAACAAAAAAATTAAGTAATGCAAAAAACTTTTTAATTAAATTATCATCATAAATTTTATTTTATATTTATTTTCAATTGATAATAAAATAAATATATTTAATCCTTATTAAAACATTATTGATATTAAATAAGATTTTATTAACTTTAATTTTATACAAGTAATGGAAGGGTTATATTATTGCAATATTTTAAAATTCCTATTATATTGTTGTCATATAAATTTTTAGTGGTTCATACTATCAAACCTTTTTTTTGTCAATTAAAATTATTAGTTTCCAAAAATAATTTAAAAAAACTAAAATAATAAGTTTTTTTTAATATCATGTATTTCTTTTTTAATCCGAAGCTTCTAAATTAAAGTCTTTTATTTTAAAAATAAATAAATTTTGGAAAAACTACTAGAATTAAATTTCTATTTTAAAATTATAAATGATTTAAAAAAACTTAAGCAGACATATTAAAATAATAAAAGTGGTTTATTAAAAATCTTAGACAAGCAAATTTATTTTGAAAAATAATTTAAATAATTTAAACTTGTCTTTTAATTTGTTGATGAAGTGATAATAATTATGATAATCTTAGAAACAATTTTGAACTCAGATTATTCATATTTTCAATTTTAGAATGAGTTAAGCTACTTTAATACAATTTGATTAAATATTATAAATTCAACGAGTTAATGTGAATAAAGTGTCCAATTAATTGAATTATGCTAAATTTTGAAGCCTGGATATAGGGTTGGAATACAGGAAACATATGCTATTATGTAGTCTGTGATCAGAAATAGGTGAAGTCCACATGCTAGATCTCTTGGATTTTGTGCAAAATAGCCTCACGAGAAATCCTAAAATACTATGTAGAGGCTTGCATGCATAAGATGTTCACATGAGTCAGATATTAAATTTTGAAGCCTTGACAAACTCAAAATATTATATTCAAATATACATATAATAATAGTGTTGGAATTATGGTATGTAGTCTCGGATCACAAGTAAGTGTAGACCCTTTGCATGTTTAAGATGTTCACATGTAGAGGCTTGCATGCTTAAGATGTTCACGTGAGTCAAAACATAAGTTACAGTAGAGGCTTGCATGCTTATTTGAAATATAGAAGGTTTTTAAAAAAAATAATAATTAAATATATTGATTTTAATAATAAAATAGTGTATTGAAAAAAAAACTATTTTTTGAAATAAAGAAAAAATGAAAATAAAATATTTTGAAGAAACACTAAAGAATATAATTAAATACTATAAATTCAATGAGTTAATGTGAATAAAAGTCACCAATTAATTAAATTACGAATTAATATAATTTAGCCAGATATTAAATTTTGAAGCCTTGACAAAATCAAAATATTATATTCAAATATACATACACCACTTTTATTAAATATCATAATTAATTTTTAAAAGTGGTATAATAATAGTGTTGGAATAGAGCAAACCTATGGTATGTAGTCTGTGATTAAAAGTAAGTGTAGAGCCTTTGCATGTTTAAGATGTTCACATGTAGAGGCTTGCATGCTTAACATGTTCACATGAGTCAGAACAGTGGTATTATCGGTCAATAAATTGTATTTTCTCCGTCTTACAATGAGTGATCCATTTAGAATAAAAATGTGTCTTAAAATAAATGATCAATTTTAATGTTCAATGCATATTTTTCAATTTTATCATTTAATTAATATTACTTTCATCATTCCAAATACATGATAATTAATGTTACTCAGATTATTCATATTCTCTCTTCCTAATTTATTCTTTTTTCTTAATCTGTGCGAAAAGTCAACTGGGTCACTTATTGTGGGACGGAGTAATATCTATTGGTTTATGGGCTTTATTTATAATTTTATTTTTAATATTTTTGTTTTTTCAAATTTAAATTAGTTTTTTCAATTAATAGAATAATAAAAATCATATTAAATTATAATATATTTTTAATAATTTTAAAATATACTATTTTTTAAAATATTAATTATGATATTTAATCAATTAAATATAATATTTTAAAATTGGATTGGTAATCAAACCGATGAAAATATTAGGTCGCCGATTTTGATCGATTATAGTCAGTTCATACTGATTCAATAGCTTACATGATCTAACAATCAAATCAGACCGGATCCTTTCCATTCGAAGTTCAACCTGTTTGATCGGTCGATTTGGTTCAATTTAAAGCATTTGCAAATCTACACTACAATATTTAAAAAAAATAATACAACATTTAATTAATATATTTCAAAATTATTAAAAAATATTATAATATTTTTATTATTTTATTAATTAAAAAACTAATTTAAATCTTTAAAAAAAATTAAAATAAAGTTGAATCAGAAAGATTGTTTTGAAAAAAAAATTTTATATAAAGGCCAATATATTAGAAAGAAAAAAGAAACAAAAAGGAGAACAATTTAGTCCCAAAATCAAGAGAATCTAAAGAATGGTAAACTTAATTTATTCTTTACAAAATCATTTCGAATTCCTAAAGAAATGAAATATTCCCTCCGTCTCATAAAAAGTGTCCTATTTGAGCAATGCGCGGTTCTTAAGAGAATGATTAGATGTGTTGGTTGTAGTGAAAAAGTTAATGTCATTTACTAAAATACTCCTATTAAATGTAGTTGATAAAGTAGTTGAATAAAGTGAAATTTAATGAATAAGGGTATAGTAGTGGAAAAATAATAATAATTACAACATTGGTAATGTAAATGGACAATTATTTTGAGACCAAAAAAAAGTGCAAATGAGACACTTTTTATGAGACGGAAGGAGTAAAAAAAAAGTAATCATATAGGTACCGAGCGCTAAATTCGGCAAAAAGTCTGCACATGTGTTGTCTTCTCTATAAATGTGAGATAGCTAAGTTACTCCCTCCGTCTCATAATAAATGTCTTATTTGAGTTGTGTTTTTTTTTTTTTAATGATTAAATGTGTTGATTTGAATGATAAAATTGATATTTTTTACTAAAATACCCTTATTTATTATAGTAAGTAAAATAGTTGAAAAATGTGAAAGTTAATGATAGGGGGTATAGTAGTGAAAAAAATAATAAATGTTGTATTGGTATTCTAAAGAGACATTTATTTTGAGACATAAAAAAATTGCAAATAAGATACTTTTTATAAGACGGAGCTAGTAGTGAATTTACTAGGATGAATGCAAGTCATCCAACGGTTTCTAAACAGCCACGGAACCAAAGAAGTGTTGGAGAAGGCTTTGGCCACCAAAAGAGAGTCGATTTCAAGCTAAAACTTCTTCCAACCATTGTTGATCGCAATTTCCATTGATTTGAGAGCAGCTCCAAATTCAGCATGAAGGGGAGAAGAACGATTTATATTCTCCAAAAAAAAGCCAACATGAAATTAGCAAGGTGATTACGGAATATACCATGCACCACCACCACCGGCATTCGAAGACTCATGATCGAAGGCTCCGTCAGAATTGCATTTGATAACAACATTAAAGGCTTTAATAACACTGAAATCCTTCATATTTAAAAAAGACGTTTTACTGTTATTGTTGCCAGAAAGTTGGACTTGGTGAAAAATTCTACTTTTAGAATTCGCAACAGATTGGTTTCATTACGAGTACGCTAAATTTCAGCGAAGGAACTGATAACAGCAGCATCAGCCACCGTTGAAGCTTGCCGCGAGAGACCCTTGCCGATCTGCAACCAATCAGCAGTGGAGGAGGGGTGTAAGGAAGCCCTAACTTATCCCTAATCCAATCCCAAATGTCTAAGGCAAAACGACATTCGAAGAAAATGTGATTTATCGTCTATGTGGCAGAGCAACAAAGAGAACACCTTGAGGGTAAATAGAAGCCATAAACCTTCAAAATAGCATCCGTAGGGAGCCATCTGGTGAAGAAGTCTATGAGGAATATTGGGATTCCAATGAACTTTGAACCAGGGGACCATAAAAGTTAGGACAACTTTGAATTGATAAGCTCCTTTTAAATTCAGCTGACCATTGTCATTGTTACACCGTAACAGAAAATCCGCATTTCTTTCCGGTTGAAGAGCAAAATTATCTATTAGAGTGCAAAAAAAAGGAACCAAACAAACCAAGAGTTTGGAATACACCAAGATCCCTGATGTAATAAGTCAGCCACCAAAACGTTTGGATCGATTCCATTCTGATTGAGAAGCTGAGGATCTGTAAGAGTAATGAGAGGTTCCCCAGACCAATTATCCAACCAGAATCATATATTCTTACTTGTGCCAATTGACCAACAAGAGTTGAGAATTATATTTGGCAGCTCCACTTTGATGCTAGTCCAAATCGGGGACGAGATGTGATGATTAACAAACCCGTAGGGTCTCGAGATACGATTTTTGAGAAGAATTGCCCAACTGCCATTACCATTAATAAGATCCCATAGAAGTTTCATATTAGAGGCAATGTTTAAAGTTATGAGCGATCTAAATCCTAAGCCTCCGTTAGGCAATGACTGACAAATTTCTTCCAAGCCACTGTGTAGATTTTTCTAATGTTGATACTACAGAGAGTTTTGACATTAGACCACTTAGTTAGCACCACAAAATAGAAGAATGTCGTCCGCGTACATAATGTGGGAAGGCATAAAATTATTTTTAGAAGCTTTGATGAGGTGCAAAGAATTATTATCCACCGCTTGCGAGATAAGACAACTTAAATAATCTTCAGCCAAACAGAAAAGAATGAGGGACAAAGGATCCCATTGCCGGACCCTCTACTGCATTTAAAATAACCGTACGATTGCCCATTAAAGTTGGAGAGATAGGCCGAAGAGAGGATAGCTTAGATTCAATCACAAAACTGGGAGCAGAATCCAAAACTTTTGAGAACAATGATAATAAAGTCCCAACGAATGGCGTCAAAAGCCTTGGAAATGTCGACCTTTATAGCCATATTACCGTATTTGCTTTTCTTGTCTAAAACATTTATGGCCTCCGAGGCAAGACAAATGCAATCCCTGATATTTCTGCCTTTGATGAAACCGCGTTGCTCTTTAGAAATCAGGAACGGTAATATTGAGGACAGTCTGCTAGCGATTATCCTAGTGATTATTTTAAATTTGAAGTTACAAAGTGCAATAGGCCTAAACATGTCAATAGAAGTGGCCTGTTGAGTCTTGGGAATTAGAGAAATAATGCTCACATTAAAGTTGTCCATAACCCATCCTAACTTAAAGAATTGCAAAACAGCAGCGCTCACATCATCCTCAATAATGTCCCAGTAAGAGTGGAAGAAAGAACCCCCAAAGCCGTTCGGACCAAGCACACTATTTTTATTAAGATTGAAAACATCATCTTTAATCTCAACAAGGGAGGGAAGCATGGTAAAAGTGATGTTCATATCAGAAGAAACAAGCTCATGAATAATGCCGCCTGCCACAACCGAGTTCGAATTGTCACTTGCAAAACAGAAAAGGTTAGTGGAATAATTGACAGCAATTGCAGCCATTCCATCATGATCAGTAACACTGTGATATCCATCTTTAAGCATGTGGATGCAATTCTTGGAACGTTTAATTTGGGCCATCCAGTGGAAAAAAGCCGTGTTACAATCTTCGTCTGGGTGCCATTTGATACCCGTCTTCTCTGCCCAAAAGACTTCTTCTTGATCAAGGGCTTTATCATGATCTGCTTGCAGCCTTTTTTCAATGTCTCTAAGATATTCCAAAGAACCCTCTCCTCCAATCAGATTTTGTCTTGCACCAGCTTATGAATGTTGCCAAAAGTATATTTGCTCCAAGCTTTTAATTTGTCCTTTAGCAGCTGGAGTTTTTTTGTTAGAACGAACATTAGACACCCGATTATAATGATGGACCAACAGTCTGCTACGAATTCTCTGCAAGAATTGTGTAAAGTTCGCATACTTTGAAATTTGAATTGAGATTTGAAATGTATGTTGGAGAAAGAGGTGTTTACTAAAATTGGATGATGACCAGACCCTAATCTAGGAAGAACCAAAGAGGACGTGCTAAGGCTAGAATTGCACCAATCAACATTGCAAAAAGCTCTATCAAGTTTTTGCTCCACAACAGCAGTGCCCATTCTCCCGTTGAACCAAGTAAAAGGATTTCCTTTGGTAGGAATTTCCATGAGCCTATTGTAATCGGACCAATTAAGAAAATCTTCAATAGGTGTTCTAAAAGGATTACGGGATCCCCTATGTTCGTGAGCACCAAGAATTCAGTTAAAATATCCAATGATACACCAAGGGATACATAAAGAAATTTCGCCATATTAGCCCTCGAGTCCTCAAGAAATTTCGCGTTGTTGAAATGGTCAGAGTTGTATTCCTTGGCTTCTAAAATTTTCTGAGTTTCCTCAACATAGTCATCAATATCAGATATACCAACATCATCAAATAATTGGATAGTGCCTGATTGTGTGGGATCAATTCCAGCCACCTGGTTTTCTATGAGATTTACTTGATTTTCCTCCAATTTGAACTCAAGAATGGGAGAAAGACCTTCAGTTTTTTTTACAATAGGATCTACAAACACCCCGTTATTTCCAGCGGATGTGGATTTTTTCTGTGCATTAGTATCAGCAACAGCACAGGAATCCTTGGAAGGTTTGAGGGGTTTTTGTTGTTCAACAATCTAGCTTTTTGTTTGGGTTCTTGGTTGTTGAGTTTCCTTCTGCAATTAGCATTTGTGTGACCTAATAGCTTGCAGAAACCATAGAAATCCGGGATTCTTTCATACTCAATGTCGACAAAAAATGAAAACCCAACTCGTTCTACAAGAATCTTGTCACGAAGCTCACTAAGGAGATCAATGTCCACAAGAACTCAAACAAAGTGGCCAAAACGTCTATCATAGTGAGGGCAGTTTGAGGATGAATCAATGCATATCAGTTTGAGGATGGTATCTAGAGCTCCGGTTTAAGAGATTCAAGGGCAAGAAATCGCAAGAACGCGATGGCTACGAATCATCCAAACGGCCATTTTCCAGCAAACCTTCCAATTCTTAAGAAAGATAATTATGAGAATTGGTGCAAGCAAATCAAGTTTGTTTTCTGTTATCAAGATTTGTGGGATCTTGTGAAGGAAGGAATAACAACTCTTGAAGAAGGTGCGACGGATCAAGAAAAGGCTGCATTCAAAGAATTGAAGAAGAAAGATTATAAAGCTCTCTTTATAATCCATCAATGTGTTGATGCAGATAACTTTGAGAAAGTTAGTGATGCAGAAACAGCGAAGGATGCATGGGAGATTCTGGAAAAATCGTTTGGAGGCGCAGAGAAGGTGAAAGAGGTGAGGTTACAAACTCACAAAAGGGCGTATGAATTGCTTCAGATGGAAGACAATGAGAGCATAACAGATTTCTTCAGAAGAGTTACGAAACTTGTGAATCAAATCAAAGTGTGTGGAGAAATGTTGACGACGAAAGCAGTTGTCTCAAAGATTTTGAGATCGTTGGCTCCAAAATTTGATCACGTGGTAGTAGCCATAGAAGAATCAAAAGATTTGTCGAAGGTGACGAAAGAAGAGCTTCAAGGGACGCTTGAATCTCATGAACAAAGAATGGCTGAAAGAGCTGCAGGCAAGTCGAAGAATGATGTGGCCTTGCAAACTCAATCAGCGAAAGATAAGAAGGGTAAAGAAAAGATGGTCGACAAAGGTAGAGGAAGCTACAACAATTCGACAGGCAGAGGAAATCAGGAAGAGGCGAATTGGTCGAACCATAGAAGGACCCAGAACCAAGGCAACCAAAGAGGTGGTGCTGCAGGTAGAGGAAGAGGTGGTGGTCGAAAGCCTGACAAAAGCCACATTCAGTGTTATAATTGTCACCAGTATGGTCACTATTCGACAAAATGTCCTGAAAGAAAGAATCAAGAAGATGATGCAAAGCTGGCGAAGCATGAAGAAGAAGAAGGTATGATGCTGATGGTTACAACCAGAGATAATGAGAGTTTCAAGGACCAGTGGTACTTGGACTCAGGATGCTCATCACACATGACTGGGAGGAAAGATTGGTTTGTCAACATGAAGCCCTCGTCGAAGAACACGGTGAAGTTTGCAAATGACAACACTCTAGCAGCTGAAGGTGTTGGTGATGTTCTGATTATGAGGAAAGATGGCAAAAGGTCAACAATTTCCAATGTGTTGTACATTCCAGGCATGAAGAGTAATTTGCTCAGTATAGGGCAGCTTGTCGAAAAGAACTACAAGGTAGTTGTCGAAGACAAGATGATGAGAGTTCTCGACGCAGGTGGTAGGTTGATCTTGAAGGCTCCAATGTCTCAGAATAGGACCTTCAAGATTGAACTCAATGTGATGGAGCACAAGTGTCTAGCAACAGCAGCCAGTAGAGATGAGTGGTTATGGCACTTTCGACTAGGCCATCTCAACTTCAATGACATCAGGGAGCTGAAGAGAAGAAATATGGTGTCAGGATTACCAGAAATCGACATTCCTAGTGAAGTTTGTGAAGAGTGTGTTCAGTCGAAACAACACAAGAATAGCTTTAGCAAGGATGCAGGAAGGAAGTCGAAGGCAATTCTTGAAGTCATATACTCTGATGTATGTGGTCCAATCCAGGTGGATTCGATTGGTGGCAACAGATACTTTGTCACGTTTATAGATGACTTCAGTCGAAAATTACGGACTTATCTCATCAAGAAGAAAAGTGATGTGTTTGAGGTATTTGTCAGATTCAAATCCATGGTCGAAAGATAGAGTGGTCGAAGGTTGAAAACTCTGAGAACTGATGGTGGTGGAGAATATGTGTCGAAAGAGTTCAATGCATTATGTAGAAAAGAAGGGATTGTGCATGAGGTGGTGCCACCCTACACTCCACAGCAGAATGGGATTGCAGAACGCAAGAACAGAACCATCATGAACATGGTAAGAAGTATGTTGAATGGAAAGCATCTACCCAAAGAATTATGGGGAGAAGCAGTTTCGACAGCAACATATCTTTTGAACAGGTGTCCGACAAAGAAGCTTGAAGGAATCACGCCAGAAGAATGTTGGTCTGGTGACAAGCCTAGCCTTAGTCACTTAAAGGTGTTTGGATCTATAGCACATAGACATGTGCCAGATCAGTTGAGAAGGAAGCTTGATGACAAGTCGAATCAGATGATCTTGATAGGATATCTTTCGACAGGTGTGTTGCACCCCAAATTTTACCCCCAGATTCGCCTGATCATTATCATATCATTTTGATTGGCCTTTTAGCATTTTTCAGTTAAACAGTTCATTGATCATCGATCATACATTTTTGCCGTTTTTATCATCTTATTTTAGAATTTGTTTTTACCTTTAGTTTAGTTAGAACTAATTTAGTTTATTTCTCGATTTAATGTTCTATATATAATTTATGTTCACTTGGTCTATTTTCAATATAGTTTTATTTCCTAAAATAATTTAATTTTGATTTAACTTTCACCTAATTAGATTACTTTTAGTATAGCTTATATTTAATTTAGTTTACAATTATAATTTTAATTTTCTTACTTTTAACGCCACTTTATCTTTTTCATTTATTTTATTTTTAACTTAATTCAATTGTCACTAAAATTTTCTTTCAATTTTAAAAATATGAATTAAAAAGTGAAAGCCCATTGTCTTTTTGGTGTTACAAATTACAACAAAAGAAGGTCATAAAAAAGGAGAACGTAGTGTGCCACTAACTTCTCCATGCTTGCTACTAACCTACACAATCTAATCTTCTGCTCATCTCCGAAGCCTCTCCCACCGTACTACTTACAATCCTCACCAATCCACATCCATCAACTCTCACACATCCTTTCTGCCACAAAACCGTGCAATAGAGGGGTGCAAGTACAACAACTTTGTGCTATCAAGTGAACAACCAAGAGACCAAGTAAAGAGCCATCGTGTAAATGTTTCATATGGTTTCTTTTCTTAGTCCTTAGTTCACAATCCTCAGCTGACATGAACCCTGAAATAAGCAATTAAAAAAAAGCTCTCACTTGGCTCAAGGTGAACAGCCATGAGTATAGAATCTTTAGCTTTGATTTTTCTCCCTTAAATAAAGCCAATGTCCACTATACCCGGGGGGGGGAGGACCAAACCATTTTGGCTATAAGAGGAGATCCATTCTTCTTTGTTGAGGGCAAAAACTCTCTCCATTGCATACTGCAAAAATCACAAGGAAAACCATTCATCAAAACAACAAATCTTTTCAGCAGCTCCAAAACATAAACAGAAACATTGCAAAAAAATTGCAAGACCAACAAAACACCAAAACAACCCTCCACAACTCTTTCCCACTTGTTCTCCTTAGCTCAACAACCACTCTCACCATTGGCAGCGAACAAAACACATCGTAAGGAGGGGAAAGAATCAAGAGACTTCAGCATATCACATATCATTTGTGAAGAAGCAGCACCATTCGAGTAAGAGGTTTCTTGCAAAAGTTGAAGCACAACTGTTTTGTCGTCTGTGTTGTAGCTTGTTGCGTGAGTATCATGCTTGTCATTTTTTAGTACACTGCTATCATTTTTGTGATTATGTGCATTTAGTCGTTGCTGTGTTTTTTTTTTCACTCTGTGTAGTAACTTGTGGTTGCTGCGTATTACACTTCTCTATTAGTCGTTGTAGTTTGTCGTTGTGTCAACTTCTGCGTGATCTTGTTGTGTATTACTTAAATAGTTTTAGTTGTGTATTTTACGCATTGTGTGTTTCTTCTGGTTTGGTGTTCAAGTAATATCTTTTTGTCTGTGATGTGCATAAGATACAGTATGACGAGTAGTTCTGTGTTCTTTTATTGCATTATTTTGTTGTGTTCTGACTGTTGTAATGAAGCATTGTGATCTATGTGAATATGTTAATGTTGTATATGCCTTTGCTCATTGTGTTTTCTTGAATCTTAGTGTCTGCATGTTGTCATACATCGCACGTATTTGGATATGAGAGGGTAGTATAGCTGTCTGTATAAAGCATTGAGTGTGCATTCTCGTGTAGCTTGTTAAAATCAGTTTAAATGTCCAACTCGCGTGCCATTTTGTGTTATGTTTGAGTTTTATTTTAAGTCATGGGAAGTATGGTGTCATTCAGCTAGTTGAGCACTACATCTAGGTGCTTTGCTTCGATAGTTTTAATTGAGAAATGAACAAAAAAAATGATTGTGTAAATAGAGTAGCAACCATGTTCATGTCCTGGTTCACGTTATATTTTTGTTTTTCGTTTAAGCTTGCATGAAGAAGACGAGGCGTGGCAGATTGTGACTGGCAGGGACACTGTTTTCTTCGTTTTGCCACTTAAATGATACATGACCAGTTGATGATGTTCCACATGCAACCTGTACACGGGCTGTTTCTTTTTATTTGCTGAGTTTTCTTTTACTATTTCATTTCCATCATGGGCTCGGGCTTAGTGAATTTGCTAAACACACCCTTGCCCAGAAAGGGCCAGCGCCACACCCTCCGTGTATTAATCACTTTGTTAAATTGTTTAGTTTTGGTTAATTACTTTGTTTTTGTTTTTTAATTGTTCTAATCAATATTTTTTTTGTTAATACATGTTAGATGTTGTTAAATGTTGATAATTTCTTTCCATTGATTTTGTTAACGTTTTATTAAATATTTTTGTTAGGTTTTTTGTTGCTAATTTAGATCTCTCATTTAATTAATTCTTCTCATTTCTATTTCGATCTTAATTCTCTTTAGGGCCTATGACATTTCCCACCTCTTGATTTTTAGTTGATTTATTCCAGTCACTAAAAAAATCATGATTTATATGAGGCCATATTCTATTTTATTAGTCAATGAAGTTCTAATCAAGAGATCTTCGATTTATCGATCTAAATCCTTGATTTAGACGAGACTAATTTTATTTTCATTTTAAGTCCTTTATCTTTCTTTTAGGCCGATGACATCACAAAAATCATGACTTGGTTAATTTATTCAAAATCACTAAAGTCTTGATGAATATGAGGCCATTCTATTTTTTAGTCTGTTGGTCAATGAAAGTCGAATATCATAGATTATCGGTTTCTCGATTAAATCATGATTAAGACGAGACCGACTTTATTTCTATTTCATTCTGTATTTTTCTTGAATCTTCTTTCTCATTTTTGACCGATGAAGTCTTTCTATTCATGAACGTTGTTAGCGAAGCGACGAACCTTCATTATTTCAAATCTGTAGTGAGTGATCATCGAGATCTCTTTCTATACTTTGAAATCGTGATAGGTTACCTTCGACTAATCAACGAGAGTTTGTGATTAAGACGAGGTCTTCACCTTTTCTTTTCGTGTGGCACGATTTCATCGGAGAATGATCTTCTATATCATTTCTCTATCGTGTCTTAACACAAAGATCAATTATGCATCCTCCTATAGTATGGTCATCCTCATAGACCATACTACGCGGATCAACACTACATTGGACCCGATTCATCGATCTAATAAATTAATCAACAATCACTAAATTTACTTTTAGTCAATATATATATATATATATCTTGATTTATTCTTTATGTCGATTATTATCCTTGTTAATATTATCATTGTTCATATTTATATCTTGTGTATATTGTTCATATTATTTGTTCATTTAAAACACACTAATAAATATCGAAACCTTAAAAAACTCAATGACCGGACTGTGGTTACCATCATTCTTTGATTTATTATCATTTGATTTTGATGTTTTGATTATTACCATGTTCATATCTGGTTCATTCTATCTTGATCATATTCATGTTCATATCATGTTCATATTATCTGGATTATATCTTTGTTCATATTCACACTGCTTATATCATATTCATGCTTGATTCTTGACCCTCCTTCCAAAGGAAAGATCTCTACCTTGACTCCTAAGTCACAATCCATTCCCATTTCATCCTTGGCCTCATAAGAGCCGTTTCCCTCATAGTTTAGTAATAGGATGGAGTTATCGTGAACTCCATGTGATTCTCACTATCATGAGAACTTACTTTACCTTTTACTTAGACTTACAGAGTTATCATGAACTCTGTGTGGTTCTCACTATCATGAGAATTCACTTCCTCCCTTCATAATGTAGACTTAGAGAGTTATCGTGGACTCCACATGAGCTTATGCTCATTCCCTTTGGAACGTTGGCCATAGTCAATGTCTCCTTTTCTTTCACCCTTAGTTAGGTGAACTACGGTTGCTCTGATTCTTTAGTCAGATACGTAGGCACAAGATGCGACGTCTTGGCGAGCAAACTTAGTGTACATACCTTAGGTCATTACCTTAGTACTGATCCTTAGCAAACAAACATAACATAACACAAACTTAAACAAGAGGTTCCTGTAGAATACTACAGATACTTAGGGTGCTAATACCTTCCCTTTGTATAACCAACCCCCGAACTTTAGATCTCTCCCTTTAGGTTTTTTAACGATCTTAAGCCTTTCCTTTGGATAAATCAAAGTCGGTTGTAAACGAAAGGGTTAATTGTGATTTACCCCCCTGACATATGAGCGAATTTTGATTTACCCCCCTCATGCCTTTAGGCAACGGTTTTTTTGAAAAAATCGTTGCCAAAACCTGCCTATGGCAACGGTGGGGGGGTAAACCAAAACACGCTCATATGTCAGGGGGGTAAATCACAATTAACCCTAAAAGAAATATGATGCAAGTTAATTAATAGCTTGTTATCCGATTTTCACCGCAACAGAAATGGCGACTTCACTGGGGAAGACGAAGGAAAGTTAGACCTATTGTTGGTCCTTTCCTAAGAGGGTTAAGCCTATCTTGTTTTCATGTTATTCATGTTTGCTTATTCTACTTGTATATTTGCTTGTATGTCATATTTGCATGTATATCTGTATATATCTGTATATCTGTCTGTGCTGGGATTTTCTGTGTGCAGGGTACCATTATTGAATGGTGAGATAAGTCCTAACCCGGACTTGAGAGTACACATTTGTTTCGGAACCGTGGACATAGTCAAGGGAACTTCGAGGGAGAAATCCCAAAGGAGGGAACTTGAGGTCCACACTCAGTTGAGGCCCTCTCGGAAGTGGTATATGTTGAACGAGCAATCGTGAATGCGTTACTACTTTCGACCTAGGAGCCAGAGATACTGATGACCTTTAGTTATCCCTTTACCCCAACTTGGCCTATTTAGGACGTAGTGCGAGGACTGTGAGGGAGCAATCCCAAATGGTTGCTACGCGATGCTACACTCAGATGAGACTCTCTTGAGAATTTTATCAATCACCAAGCAATTGGAAAGTCGATAAAATTCGAAAGATGGGTTGTCGACTCTGGGAACTTTTTAGAACCCTGTTCTGCAGATGAAAACCATAGTACACACCTTTTGGGACGGGTAGACCATGGCTCCATGATCGTGATCTTCAGACCTAGGCCCTCTTTTGTTTGTGTGCGCATATCTGTGAATATCTGTATATGTTTGTTTGTGCATATCTGTGAATATCAGTGTACATATGTTCGTGCTTGTGTGCTTTTGCGTGTGCATATATCTTTGTTTTTGTGTGCCCGTGTTTTTTACATTGCATACATCTCATCACATCCATTAATGATTTCAAAGAACTCAGAGGCTCTTTTCTTTGCAAAGATCCTTAGAGATCACAGATTTTTAAAACAAAACTCTTCAGTTTCCAAAATCTTCGCAGTTGGCCTTTGAGTTCCTTGAAACTATTTGGCTTGCATTTGCATTGCATCACATCTAAATGCGCATTTGCACTGCATCTACATTTCTCAGCTTTGAGTCTCGTCCGTCATGTGTCTATAACCCAGCCGGTTTCTTGAAGCCATCATTAGACCTGAAGCAGCTCTTGGAGTTGTCTTTTCCAGACTCGCCCGTGGTGACCATCATACTGGGGCATAGAGGCATTCATCTGAAGACTTAGGGTACTCAGAAGCCAGGTTCATACTTTGTTTGATTCTGATATGTTTTTATTCACGCCTCAAGGCGTCCAAATCAGCAAACTGTCGCCTAATCAGTCAGATTCATCAGACTCTGAAGTGGAAGAAATTGTTGAGAATATATGTGAAGATGATTTTCAAGCGGATCTCGACAATCAACTCTGAAGATGACTATCTCAGCTTGGCAGATTAAGAAGGAAATTCCGGTTCCCCGAAGCTGGAAAACTTTTGGCTGTTTAGCATTTTGTTGTGTTTTCTTTGCATGTTTGAATTATTTTTGCTCATAAGCATCGTTGTACTTTCAAATTGGCAAGATTAATGAAATGTTTGTGCATCTTCTGATTAAGTCCATTCGTTTCACTCATTTACTTTTGTGTTTATAAAAAAAAAAAAAACAAAAAAACAGACAATTTTTTTTCCTTATCAAACTGTTTGTTTAAGCAAAGATTGGGGAGGATGATGAAAATATTATCCATAATTGTTGTGGTATGCTTTTGACTAAACCTTGCCGAGGATGTAAGGCATTGTTTCAATTCCTAAACACTGGAGAAATAAGGAAGATAATCCCTCATTAACCCTTCGAGCCTAGAAGTAGGAGTTTTCTTTCTTTACGCAAAAAACCCTTAAAATCTCAACCTTGGGGCAGGGTAGTTCTCAGTTTAACTTGGTTACGCATTCGAACGTAAACGCTTCATGCAAAGACACCAGTCGGCTCTCAAATCAAATGAGTTAGCGTTGTACAAGTTGTTCATCTAAGCAACAAATAAGGAAAGATCGTTGAAAAATCCTTAATCAAAGGATGAGCCGAGTCCCTTTCAAGGCAAAAAGCCAAGAAAGATGGGAAGCTCAGAACTTTGCCTTATACAAAAAGAACGTGTACAACAGCCAAAGAGGAGTTTCAAAAGCAACAATCAAACAAAAAGGAGGTCCTAACCGCAAACAAAGGGAGGTATCGTGACCTCAATCAAATCAAAATAAGAGGTATCGTGACCTCAACCAGCAAAGACAAGAAAAAGTCTCAGAACCTCAGCAATAAAGGATAACCAAATGTTACAAGGGAGTACTGGCTATCCAAGGTGTCTGAATCATCATCAATGATCATAAGCTCGTTCCTAGTCTGTAGGAACCTGAATGTATATCTTAAGTTAACTGAGCTTAGGATTGGAGTTCATCACGAAGATGGGGTGGGTACCAAACAAATTTTGAGCCTTTATCTTTGTTTCATAAAACCGTGAACCAAGCCACGTTACAACCCTTAAAAGACCTAATTGAGGTAAGGTTGTTTTGAAAGCATACTACAACAAGGTTGATTAACCTGACTCCTAATGATCTTTTCTAATTGTGTGCGTTGACCACTTCATCTATCATTCTGTAAATGACCAGATCCACTTTGTTTTAATCATTTAATCAATCCATTGTGTGTGTTTTCATCAATAAAACTTGATTTCAAAAGCTTGCATGAATTTTTGCACTGAAATTGCCAATTTTAAATGAACAATACTTGTTTGTGAAATGATTCAACATCAAAGGAATCCTGACAAATGCAGTTAGCTAGGGAATTTGATTTGATAAAGGAAGCTCAATCAGGGGCAACCAAGTGCGAAGAATTTGTCAGTCCACCGTCCTAATAGCCAAGAATCAGGGGAAGAACTCTTCAAGGTTCAGAATATTGGGGCAAGCCTTCTTGAGGTCATTTCATGACAAGTTTGGACTCCGATGACCCACCGACATGGGCAAGTTTGTTCCCCAGTTGCTTCTACCACAGTTTAAAGGACTTTGTATTGCGAATGCAGTTGAACTGGGGCAGTTATGTCAAGACTCATGGATCTTTTCAAGAGTTTGAAGATATTGAAGTATTTGGTATTTCAATTCTTCTGTAAAATCCTCTCACAGATCAGTAAATCAGAGGCGATCAGGTCGAGATTCATCAAATCTCTAAAAGCAACCAGTTCGGGGCATCTCCTTCATAGATCAACTTGACAGGGGCAAGTTTATGCCCCAGTTGTCAACAACCAGACTGGATAATTAGCTCAAGGATTTTGTTGTGCAGACGCTGTTAATCTAGGCTTTGTATAAGACACTCCGCGATGAGTATAAACTATCAGATAGCCTCCTCTTAGGCTTTGTATAATGATTTCCCCAAGTGGAATCTAGCCTCCTCTTAGGCTTTATATAATGATTTTCCCTAGCGAAACCCAATCAATCTCTCAGCTTCAATCTGGGGTTTCGATCAAGATACATAACTAGTTCACGTGCTCTGTCGTGCAAAGCAGTCAATCAGGGGCAGTTATGTTGAGATTCGGTAAATCTCTCCGAGAGTTTGAAGATATTGAAACACCTTGTATGCCAATTCTTCTATAAAATCCTCTTAATGTATTCTTCTGACAGACCATGTACCCTGGGGCAGATGAGTTATGCAGAACTACTCAGCTTTTGTGGCGTCTCTGCCAGCTCCCAATAAGTTGTCTCTTCAGCTAATCTTGGCACTTCCCAGTGGATCTCTTCTCTCCAATGAAGAAATTAAACTCATGATGGTATTCCTAGTGAAGTCAAGATGCTATGTCAAGTGGAGAACTCTTTCCCCCAGAGAAGGACATAACCTTGAAGTAAAGCTACTTCACCCCCAGTGATGGTCCAACCTTTTGAGTTTGGCTGGGTATCCTCGTTGAGATGTTTATTTCATCTCCAGTCTCGCTTCTTGTCTGTTTTGTCAGCATAGGCTTAAGCATGGCATAAGCACTCATATGCATAGCATATTATCATTTTTGCTACATGTTTTTGGTGTTTACCTGTGTTGTTCACTTTGGCGTTTATCTCCCCAAGTGACTGGGTTTGTCTTTTCTCTCCAATAGAGTTGTCAGCCCTAGGCATAAAGTGCTTGTTCCTTCTGAATTCCCCACAGAGTTTTATCCTCGTGGATGATGGTTGCTTTAGTTATCTTTTTCCACATTCGGATAAGATAAATCCCCATTTGAGTTCATTCCTCAATTGGAGTCCTTTTTTACCGTTTCTTTCTAGCTTGTTCCTAGATTGAACTTTGATCCCTAGCGGATGTGGTTTTCAAACCTATCTTTGAACGTGCATTTATTTTGCACCGTGTCTCGCAAGAAGAGTCTTTTGCAGATCCTCATTGAAGACAAAACTCATTCCCTAATAGTGTTGTGATGTCAACATCTCTTTGGAATTTATACCCAACAACAAGTATCATTCTCTTGGAGAAGCTTGTTCTTTCATGGAAATAAGTGGCAGTCTCTTATGAGAAACTTATCTATTTCTGGTTTTATTCAACCTCTTTGCAACCATAATGGGTATTCCCCAGGAAGTCTAATCTTCATTGATGCAACCCCGGTACCAATCTAGCTGATACTCAATCACCTCATTTGGATACCTAAAGTCCAGTAATCACTGGCATTGTTTAACCAGGTCAAATTTGAACCTAAACTTCGAGTCAAATATGAACCCGTTGTTTAAATCCATCGTTTGAAACCAAAACTTCAGGTTACTGTGAACCCGTTGTCTGAACCTTTTTTAAAGTCAAGTCATCACTGGCATCTTTTCTTTTTCAGGTCTCATAAGAACCTAAAGTCCAGTCATCACTGGCACCTTTTCTTTTTTAGGTCTCATGAGAACCTAAAGTCCAATCATCATTGGCACCGTTCTTGTTTGAATCGAGTCAAACCTGAACCTAAACTTCGAGTTATCGTGAGCTCGTTGTTTATCCTTTGTTTGCTTCAGATTATCGTGAGTCTGTTGTCAAAACCATCTTTGTTTGAATCAAGTCAAACATTGTTAGCTTCAGATTATCGTGAGTTTGTTGTCTAAAAATCGTTTTTGTTTGAATCGAGTCAAACCTGAACCTGAACCTCGAGTTATCGTGAGCTCGTTGTTTATCTTTTTATTTCAGTTTAAACCGTTCTTGTTCGAATCAAGTCGAACCTGAATCGGGTCTTTGTTTGAATCGAGTCAAATGCTGCCCATCTTTAGTCTTTTGTTTAAAACCGTTCTTGTTTGAATCGAGTCAAACCTGAACCGAGTCTTTGTTTGAATCGAGTCGAACATTAAGTCTCTTGTTTTAAAATGTTCCTGCTTGAATCGAGTCAAGTTTGAACCTAAAGTCGAATTATCGTTGGCACTGTCTTTGGTTTGAATCGAGTTACCTTAGACTTTTATTTCAGTTTGTTCTTGTTTGAATCGTGTCAAACCTGAACCGAGTCCTTGTTCGAATCGTGTCGGACATTGTCTCTTTGTTTTAAGATCTTGTTCTTGTTTGAATCGTGTCAAACCTGAATCGAGTCCTTGTTCGAATCGTGTCGGACATTGTCTCTTGTTTAAGATCTCGTTCCTGTTTGAATCGTGTCAAACTTGAACTCAAAGTCCAATTATCGTTGGCACCGTCTTGGGTTTGAATCGAGTCACCTTAGGCTTTTATTTCAGTTTGTTCCTGCTTGAATCGTGTCAAGTTTGAACCTAAAGTCCAGTCATCGCTGGCATCCTCCATAAACGGAATCATATTTGTTATCTCAACTAGTTCTGGTACATTTTTGGTTCATTAACCTTATCCTCAGTCGAAGGTTCAGTCACCTTTCATCATCTGACGCAGAGTTTACCTCTGTCTTTTCTGGCTTTTCTTGAAGATCCCGTTTGAACTCTTCAGTATAGGAAATCCCCAGAAAAACTTTGCAGGATGTCTATCCTTTTATTTCAGACTGATCCCCTGTGGTGATCATGTCTTCTTTCTGGTTTCATACCCAGTAAGAATGTGTCTTTTTCCAGTGTCGTCCGGTCACATATGAACCGCGTCGTCTACCTTCCTGGATCTTTCCCCAGTGGAGAACACCTTTTTGGTGTCCTATCTCCAGTAAGAACTTGTAGGGTTTCCCCTCAGTCTTTCTATCCCCAGTGTTTCTTTGGAGCCTCCCCAGTCAGTCTCTTTTGTCTGTTAACTTGTATCCCCAGTGAGTTTACCTCATGGATACTAACCTTCATTCTTCCCCGGTGTGATCCACTTCCGTGTGTTTGCTTTCGTTGTTGATTGCATTTTTGCATTATCACAACATCATATCATTATACTAGAAGTTCATGGCGTCCGCATCCTAGACTAGCTTGGTTCATATCACTGCATATCAGCGTATCTAAGAGCAAAATTTTCGGTTATCTATATTTAAATATCTTTCACCATCTTTCCATATCCCTTGTCATCCGGTGAAGATATTTAAATAGGGGCAACTGTTGCACCCCAAATTTTACCCCCAGATTCGCCTGATCATTATCATATCATTTTGATTGGCCTTTTAGCATTTTTCAGTTAAACAGTTCATTGATCATCGATCATACATTTTTGCCGTTTTTATCATCTTATTTTAGAATTTGTTTTTACCTTTAGTTTAGTTAGAACGAATTTAGTTTATTTCTCGATTTAATGTTCTATATATAATTTATGTTCACTTGGTCTATTTTCAATATAGTTTTATTTCCTAAAATAATTTAATTTTGATTTAACTTTCACCTAATTAGATTACTTTTAGTATAGCTTATATTTAATTTTGTTTACAATTATAATTTTAATTTTCTTACTTTTAACGCCACTTTATCTTTTTCATTTATTTTATTTTTAACTTAATTCAATTGTCACTAAAATTTTCTTTCAATTTTAAAAATATGAATTAAAAAGTGAAAGCCCATTGTCTTTTTGGTGTTACAAATTACAACAAAAGAAGGTCATAAAAAAGGAGAACGTAGCGTGCCACTAACTTCTCCATGCTTGCTACTAACCTACACAATCTAATCTTCTGCTCATCTCCGAAGCCTCTCCCACCGTACTGCTTATAATCCTCACCAATCCACATCCATCAACTCTCACACATCCTTTCTGCCACAAAACCGTGCAATAGAGGGGTGCAAGTACAACAACTTTGTGCTATCAAGTGAACAACCAAGAGACCAAGTAAAGAGCCATCGTGTAAATGTTTCATATGGTTTCTTTTCTTAGTCCTTAGTTCACAATCCTCAGCTGACATGAACCCTGAAATAAGCAATTAAAAAAAAAGGTCTCACTTGGCTCAAGGTGAACAGCCATGAGTATAGAATCTTTAGCTTTGATTTTTCTCCCTTAAATAAAGCCAATGTCCACTATACCCGGGGGGGAAGGACCAAACCATTTTGGCTATAAGAGGAGATCCATTCTTCTTTGTTGAGGGCAAAAACTCTCTCCATTGCATACTGCAAAAATCACAAGGAAAACCATTCATCAAAACAACAAATCTTTTCAGCAGCTCCAAAACATAAACAGAAACATTGCAAAAAAAATGCAAGACCAACAAAACACCAAAACAACCCTCCACAACTCTTTCCCACTTGTTCTCCTTAGCTCAACAACCACTCTCACCATTGGCAGCGAACAAAACACATCGTAAGGAGGGGAAAGAATCAAGAGACTTCAGCATATCACATATCATTTGTGAAGAAGCAGCACCATTCGAGTAAGAGGTTTCTTGCAAAAGTTGAAGAACAACTGTTTTGTCGTCTGTGTTGTAGCTTGTTGCGTGAGTATCATGCTTGTCATTTTTTAGTACACTGCTATCATTTTTGTGATTATGTGCATTTAGTCGTTGTTGTGTTTTTTTTTTTCACTCTGTGTAGTAACTTGTGGTTGCTGCGTATTACACTTCTCTATTAGTCGTTGTAGTTTGTCGTTGTGTCAACTTCTGCGTGATCTTGTTGTGTATTACTTAAATAGTTTTAGTTGTGTATTTTACGCATTGTGTGTTTCTTCTGGTTTGGTGTTCAAGTAATATCTTTTTGTCAGTGATGTGCATAAGATACAGTATGACGAGTAGTTCTGTGTTCTTTTATTGCATTATTTTGTTGTGTTCTGACTGTTGTAATGAAGCATTGTGATCTATGTGAATATGTTAATGTTGTATATGCCTTTGCTCATTGTGTTTTCTTGAATCTTAGTGTCTGCATGTTGTCATACATCGCACGTATTTGGATATGAGAGGGTAGTATAGCTGTCTGTATAAAGCATTGAGTGTGCATTCTCGTGTAGCTTGTTAAAATCAGTTTAAATGTCCAACTCGCGTGCCATTTTGTGTTATGTTTGAGTTTTATTTTAAGTCATGGGAAGTATGGTGTCATTCAGCTAGTTGAGCACTACATCTAGGTGCTTTGCTTCGATAGTTTTAATTGAGAAATGAAAAAAAAATAGATTGAGTAAATAGAGTAGCAACCATGTTCATGTCCTGGTTCAAGTTATATTTTTGTTTTTCGTTTAAGCTTGCATGAAGAAGACGAGGCGTGGCAGATTGTGACTGGCAGGGACACTGTTTTCTTCGTTTTGCCACTTAAATGATACATGACCAGTTGATGATGTTCCACATGCAACCTGTACACGGGCTGTTTCTTTTTATTTGCTGAGTTTTCTTTTACTATTTCATTTCCATCATGGGCTCGGGCTTAGTGAATTCGCTAAACACACCCTTGCCCAGAAAGGGCCAGCGCCACACCCTCCGTGTATTAATCACTTTGTTAAATTGTTTAGTTTTGGTTAATTACTTTGTTTTTGTTTTTTAATTGTTCTAATCAATATTTTTTTTGTTAATACATGTTAGATGTTGTTAAATGTTGATAATTTCTTTCCATTGATTTTGTTAACGTTTTATTAAATATTTTTGTTAGGTTTTTTGTTGCTAATTTAGATCTCTCATTTAATTAATTCTTCTCATTTCTATTTCGATCTTAATTCTCTTTAGGGCCTATGACATTTCCCACCTCTTGATTTTTAGTTGATTTATTCCAGTCACTAAAAAAAATCATGATTTATATGAGGCCATATTCTATTTTATTAGTCAATGAAGTTCTAATCAAGAGATCTTCGATTTATCGATCTAAATCCTTGATTTAGACGAGACTAATTTTATTTTCATTTTAAGTCCTTTATCTTTCTTTTAGGCCGATGACATCACAAAAATCATGACTTGGTTAATTTATTCAAAATCACTAAAGTCTTGATGAATATGAGGCCATTTTATTTTTTAGTCTGTTGGTCAATGAAAGTCGAATATCATAGATTATCGGTTTCTCGATTAAATCATGATTAAGACGAGACCGACTTTATTTCTATTTCATTCTGTATTTTTCTTGAATCTTCTTTCTCATTTTTGACCGATGAAGTCTTTCTATTCATGAACGTTGTTAGCGAAGCGACGAACCTTCATTATTTCAAATCTGTAGTGAGTGATCATCGAGATCTCTTTCTATACTTTGAAATCGTGATAGGTTACCTTCGACTAATCAACACTACATTGGACCCGATTCATCGATCCAATAAATTAATCAACAATCACTAAATTTACTTTTAGTCAATATATATATATATATATATATATATATATATATATATATATATGTATATATATATATCTTGATTTATTCTTTATGTCGATTATTATCCTTGTTAATATTATCATTGTTCATATTTATATCTTGTGTATATTGTTCATATTATTTGTTCATTTAAAACACACTAATAAATATCAAAACCTTAAAAAACTCAATGACCGGACTGTGGTTACCATCATTCTTTGATTTATTATCATTTGATTTTGATGTTTTGATTATTACCATGTTCATATCTGGTTCATTCTATCTTGATCATATTCATGTTCATATCATGTTCATATTATCTGGATTATATCTTTGTTCATATTCACACTGCTTATATCATATTCATGCTTGATTCTTGACCCTCCTTCCAAAGGAAAGATCTCTACCTTGACTCCTAAGTCACAATCCATTCCCATTTCATCCTTGGCCTCACAAGAGCCGTTTCCCTCATAGTTTAGTAATAGGATGGAGTTATCGTGAACTCCATGTGATTCTCACTATCATGAGAACTTACTTTACCTTTTACTTAGACTTACAGAGTTATCATGAACTCTGTGTGGTTCTCACTATCATGAGAATTCACTTCCTCCCTTCATAACGTAGACTTAGAGAGTTATCGTGGACTCCACGTGAGCTTATGCTCATTCCCTTTGGAACGCTGGCCATAGTCAATGTCTCCTTTTCTTTCACCCTTAGTTAGGTGAACTACGGTTGCTCTGATTCTTTAGTCAGATACGTAGGCACAAGATGCGACGTCTTGGCGAGCAAACTTAGTGTACATACCTTAGGTCATTACCTTAGTACAGATCCTTAGCAAACAAACATAACATAACACAAACTTAAACAAGAGGTTCCTGTAGAATACTACAGATACTTAGGGTGCTAATACCTTCCCTTTGTATAACCAACCCCCGAACTTTAGATCTCTCCCTTTAGGTTTTTTAACGATCTTGAACCTTTCCTTTGGATAAATCAAAGTCGGTTGTAAAAGAAATATGATGCAAGTTAATTAATAGCTTGTTATCCGATTTTCACCGCAACAAGGTGGATACAAACTGTTCGACCCAGTGAACAAGCAGATTGTGATCAACAGAGATGTGATCATTGATGAGCTTAAGGAGTGAGACTGGACAGAAAATGTCAACAAAGATTCAGTAAGAATCAGTTGTGAAGAACCAGCTAGAGAAGCTGAGAGAGAAGTTCGACAAGAAAGTGTCGAAGACCAAGCAGGACCAAGTAGACCTCGTCGAACAAGACAAATGCCAGCAAGGTTGCAGGAATGTGTGATTACATCAGATGATGTTGTCGATGAAGAAGGTGAACTGGTTCACTATGCTTTCTATGCAGATGTCGAACCTGTCAATGCAGCTGAGGCATTGAAAGATTCGAAGTGGATGAAAACAATGAATGAAGAAATAGAATCCATCGAAGTCAACAACACCTGGTCACTTGTCGAATTGCCTGAAGGCAAGAAGGCAATTGATGTGAAGTGGGTTTACAAAGTAAATTTGAATCCAAAAGGTGAAGTAGTTCGACACAAAGCAAGACTCGTAGCGAAAGGATTTCTTCAGAAGGAAGGAATTGATTATGACGAAGTCTTTGCACCAGTTGCTAGGATCGAAACAATCAGGTTGGTTGTTGGTCTAGCAAATATGAATAATTGGCACACATGTCAGATGGACGTGAAGTGTGCATTCCTGAATGGCCCCTTAGACGAAGAAGTTTATGTTGCACAACCAGTTGGGTTTGTGAAACAAGGCAAAGAGAGAAAGGTGTACAGGCTGCATAAAGCCCTGTATGGACTTAAGCAAGCTCCAAGAGCTTGGAATAAGAAAATCGACAGCTTCTTAAGGGAGAAGGAATTTGTGAAGTGCACAACTGAGCATGGAGTATATGTAAGAAGAAGCAATGGCGAATTGCTTATACTATGTCTCTATGTCGATGATCTGTTGATAACAGGAAGTTGCAAGAAGGAGATCGAAGATTTCAAACGTAACCTGAGTGAAGAGTTTGAAATGTCAGACTTGGGAAATCTCTCATATTTCCTTGGCATCGAATTCTATAAGAGTAGTAGAGGTTTGATGATGCATCAAAGAAGATATGCAGGCGAAATATTGAAGAGATTTGAGATGCAAGATTGCAACCCAACTTCGACTCCAGCTGAGCCCAGACAGCAACTGTCGAAAAATTCAGATGAAGATGATGTCGACCCAACCCAATACAGAAGACTTATTGGGTCACTTCGATACCTTTGTCACACAAGGCCTGACTTAGCATACAGTGTTGGTATGGTAAGTAGATTTATGCAGAAGCCAAAGGTATCACACCTAGCAGCGGTGAAGAGGATACTAAGGTATCTGAAAGGAACTCTCGACTATGGCATTTTGTTTCCAGTAGCTGATGAAGGGAAAGAATGCAAGTTAGTGGGATACACAGACTCTAGCTGGTGTAGTGATGCAGAAGATAGAAAATCCACAGCTGGATATGTGTTTATGTTAGGTGGTGCACCAGTTGCTTGGAGTTCGAGAAAGGAGCCAGTAGTGGCATTGTCATCATGCGAAGCAGAATACATTGTTGCTTCTCTTTGTGCATGTCAAGCAACATGGATGGTGAATCTGGTCGAAGAAATTACATCAATGAGTCATGGAGCAATTACCATGAAGATCGACAGCATGTCAGCTATCAACTTGGCGAAGAATCCAATAGCTCATGGTCGAAGCAAGCACATCGAAATGAGGTTCCATTATCTTCGAGAGCAGGTAGCAGAAGGGAAGATGAAGTTGGAACACTGCAGAACTGAGAATCAGATTGCAGATATCATGACGAAGGGAGTGCAGGTCGAAGCCTTCAGAAGACTAAGATCGATGATGAATGTAGACAGCTTAGACACAATGAATTAGGTGGTGTGTTAAATTGTAATTCATAGTGTCGAAAACTTAGTGTGTCAAAGTCGAAGCAGAAGGAAGCAGTCGAAGTCGAAGTCGAAATATTCATGTGTCGAAGTGTTGTACTGAATTGTCGAAAGTGTTTCGACAGATTCATTTAGATGGGATTCAAATTTTGCTTTTATTAGATTAGATTTGATTTGATATGATTTAGATTAGATTTGATATTTTGGGCTTTTATAGTTTAGGCTTTGTCTTGAGATGCAAGCAAACCTAATTCTATAAATAGGGAGTTTCCCTCATTATTTTGTATCAATTACAACACTTTGTAATTTCTCACAGAATTCTGCAGTTGCAGAGTGAGTAATAAGAAGAGAGAAAGTCCCACAGTTTGTGGCAGCAAGAACACTATTCATCTTCTTTTTCCCTATTTTCTTTCTACTTTTCTGTATAATTGCTGCGTGATAGTAGGAATTCCCATAGTTTTTGGGTTGATTCCAACATGCTTGTGGCCATGCAATCGCCAACCTGCATTGCAAAACACATTCCAAGAATGCTTCATGTTAGCCACACAAGTATTAGTAATATACAAAAGATAGTTTCTATTCAATAATTGTATCTTAGTTCTAACAATGAAATTACCAAACTGAAAGCATCATTATTAGTTCAGTTGTTTCAAATCTTGATTCTACAACAGTGTCAATGTCACTGACAGTGAATTGCAAACTGTGCCCTGGGCCACAATTGCAAATTGTGCCATGGCGCTGTATGGTTTACAACGTGTTTTATGCAAAAAATTTGCAGGTTCTCACCAATGGAATTGAAGTGAAGCTGTAGAGGAATGCTCTTAGTGTGATTGAAACACCTACCTTGCTCGAAACATGTTGTGTTGAGTTGTGAGTGGTGGCGTTGTTCTGAAGGTAAATGTTGTTGCTAAGGTGAGAACAAGTCCCACATTGGTTGGTATGGAAACAAAACAATTTTATATATACCAATCAATAATATACATAAATGAATTGAAAAGAGTCTTGAAGTATATGTGTTTCTAATGAAATAAAAATGGGCATTGGCCCAAATTTAATATTTTGATAATTTTAAAAAATAAAATTAATATGAAAATTAATTAAAGATAAAATTAAATAATTAAAAAAATCACAAATTAAATAATAACTAAAAATTTAAATAAACGTAAACTAAAAAAAATAAAATATAAATAATTAATATTTAAATTACATAAATATATTATATTTAAAAAAATACGAAATAAATAAATATATAATATTTAAGAAATAAATAATAAATAAAAAGCCAACAAAACAGTGCCACATCATCAATTTTGTTGACCGAATCTACTCAGGGGCCAAAACGAGGGAATCTACAAATTACAGGGATGGACTCTGTTTTTTTTTTTACAGGGTTGTTTTTGGGATTTCGCTCATATGGCAGGGGGCAAAAGGGGTATTAACCCTTATTTATATGTTGATTTTATTTATTATTTTCTTAAAAATAATTAGTTATGTGATGTTGATTTTATTTGTATAATTATTTGTAGAAATATTATTCTCTTGAGAATATAAATGGTCAATTAAAATCGTTAGTTTAAAAGAAAATGTAGGGCTAAGATTTAGAGTAAATCTTTAAACTTACTCTTAGAGTTAATATAAGCCTTCTCATATATAATTGAGTTGACTTATGAACTTAATGAGTCGAACTATATATAGTTCAAATTCAGCTCATTAAGTTATTGAACTTAGTTTTTTTTCTCATATTTAGCCCATTTGGTTTATGAACTCAGTTTAATGATTTAATTGTTGAATCGAATTCCGAATTATATTTGAGTTTATTCGGTTCATTGCTAGCCCTAAACAACAAACTCATTCTAAAAGATTTAGCACTACTGCGTTCTCAGGACCGAATTCAAACTCAAAACCTCTAATTAAGTTAAAAGAGACATCCTCCATCTCATCTAAATACTCTTGAGTTTTGTCATATAAATTTTAGTGGTGTCTACTATCAAACCTTTTTTTATCAATAAATCAATATTTAAAATTTTATCATTATCTAAGTCTTTAAATTCATCTGCTTTTTTTATTTCTATTAATAAATTTTTTATTTCATTTTTGTAAGATGTAACAGTATATTTGTAAGTGGTGACAATGCAACATATCTTTTTTGACACCTATTTATTGAAACATCACTCATCATTTGATTATGACGCTCATTTTTCATATCATCCACCTTTCTTTGAAAACGTCACTACTACGAATAATTTATTTTACCTTGGTTAAGAAAGGGTTATTACCTCAGTGTTCTGAATGACGTAACGAAGGGTGTCGTGAAAAGTCGCCACTTTTCTTCTCGATCTACTTGCAACTGAGGAGAAAGGTAGAACTAGTAGTGGATTCAATCCCTAGTAACTATATATTCATTTTGAAAATGCTACGCTTAATACCCTTTTTTGTCCTCTAACTATAGGCCTATGTTATCTAACTGAATCAAATTGGTCTTTTCCGTCAAATATTTGTAACGCCATTAGAAATAAATGATGTGGCATCTGAGGTGGCGATTTTTGATGATGTGACATAGGATTTATTAATTTTTTTATTATTTATAATTTTTTTCATTATCCGTGTCATTTTATTAGTAAATTATTAATTAATTTTTTTCATTAATTTTTTATTTTGAAGTTCAAATAGAATTAAATTTATACAAATTTTAAAAACAAACTTATTGGATCAAATGGCTGGCCCATTTGTTCAGCCCACACGCTTTTATAAAGCATTGTTTGTGTTATATATATATACATTCAATATAAACAACACCCACACAATGTGGGACTTTAAAACCTACTACAACTTCCACCATTAAACTCTCAAGCTGCAGTACTGAATTCTGCAGTAAACCCACACTACCAAGCATGGATCAAAACAGTTGCAGTAGCAAAAGCATATCTATAAACAACAAGAACATAATGACTCATCAAAACAGTTGCAGTAGCAAAAGCATATCTATAAACAACAAGAACATAATGACTCATTCCACGGTTAATTGAATCTTTTACATCTATATTGGTTGGTTTTGATCATTAAATCAAGAAAACATTCTCATGGAGATACTTGAAAAATCTGTAATATTGATAACGGTTATGTACAAGTTATGTAATTATTCATGCTATATTCAAGAAACTTCCCAACCATACTCTTGACATTATCCTCCATTGTCACAAAGATATGTAAAAACATCATATGATAATAAAGTTTAGCAAGACTGTCAAAGTAGGGATGATCAAGTGCTGCTTTGGCAATTATTCTCTCATAGGATTATACTTCAGCATTTTCTGTAGGTGCATAAGTGAATACAATTTCTACCAAAATTTAGTGGAAAGAAAAAGAAGAGACACGCATCATTAAACATTGAAGGTGAAAGTGAAAGTGACATGCTGTGTATTTATTGGAAATATTTACATCATCTTTTTATTTTCTTTGTTGAATTTAATATGTTTGTGTACAAGGCTGCTATGTCACAAATAGGAATGATAACTATGCTTTCTTAATCACTTTTGTCATGAATCAATTTTTTGTTGATATATCATGCATAACAATGTCATTTATTTGTGTAAACAGGAATTTGAGGATCCTCTAATCATAATTTACGAGAAGAAAATTTCAAGTATAAATACTATAGTTAAATTATTAGAATTAGCTTTAAAGGTGGGTAATACTATTTCTCTTGAGTTAGCCAAAAAGGCCAATATCATCGACATTGACGGCCAATTGCATTTCATGGTGTATTTCTATGGTTGTATTGAATAGAAAAAAATGCATAAATCATTGACACCCCATTGCGGTTTCATGTTAATTATCAAATATTTCTTTAATCTTATAAATAAAAGAAGATAGTTCATGTCTTTATCACTTATTTGAAGCATGAGTAACTTTTATGTCTTGATACAGGTTCACTTACATCTTCTTACTGCAGTAATGCGATGTTTCTTAAAGAGGCCCACTGAAACATAGAATTCATTCAGATCTGCACTAGCATCTGATCTTCAATAATAAGGTTATCATGAATAAAACACTATTAAGTTTTCCCTCATATTAATGATTATATGACAAGTAAATACAATACTAATTTCCATGTTGTTATAGTAGGCATCGTGTCATCTGATATGTTCCCATTTCAAATATGAAGGAACATGGTAATGGAAAATTCCAATCAAACAACTTCTATTTAAGTTTGATACATTGTCCTTTCTGATTGGATATGTATACTGTATAATTGCCGCATGGACACTCCAGACGAGAGTTTAAAGGATATCCAAAGAACGAGAAACATAAGTCAATATTCCTGAAATATAATATGACATTATATGTTTGCTTATTTGAACTTTACGTGTGATAATGAAGAGGAAAGAGGAAGTCGAAGGGTTTATAGAGGATGCACTCGTTCTGCAGCATGTAAAGGTTGCACTTCTTGTGTAAGCTTTGGGTGTGAGATATGCCGTTTTGATCCATGCTTGGTAGTGTGAGTTTACTGCAGAATTCAGTACTGCAGCTTGAGAGTTTAATGGTGGAAGTAACAAGTGAAAGTTTGTAGTAGGTTTTAAAGTCCCACATTGTGTGGGTGTTGTTTATATTGAATGTATATATATATATATATATAACACAAACAAAGCTTTATAAAAGCTTGTGGGCTGAACAAATGGGCCAGCCATTTGATCCAATAAAATTGTTTTTAAAATTTGTATAAATTTAATTCTATTTGAATTTCAAAATAAAAAATTAATGAAAAAAATTAATTAATAATTTACTAATAAAATGACATGGATAATGAAAAAAATTATAAATAATAAAAAAATTAATAAATCCTATGCCACATCATCAAAAATCGCCACCTCAGATGTCACGTCATTTATTTCTAACGGCGTTACAAATATTTGACGGAAAAGACCAATTTGATTCAGTTAGATAACATAAGGGACCAATTTGGAACTTTTAAAAGAAAGATGACCAAATTGGACTCAGGCCTATAGTTAGAGGACCAAAAAGGGTATTAAGCCTATATATATATATATATGGTTAATACCTATTTTCACCCCTGCCATATGGGCGTGTTTTGAAAACACCCCCTGCGAAAAAAAAGGTTGCAAGACTGACCTTAACAAATTTTAAAAGTTTTGATTTAAACATTTATCAGGCCACATCATCAAAAATACTAATGTGGCATCCATTTTTTTAATTTTTAATTGAAACATATTGCCACATCAATTAATTAGGAATTGCAATGACTCTTTTACCCTCAACACTTTTCTTAACAAAAACCCTAACATATCTTCTTCTACGTTCAAATCCTTTGTTGCGCCTTCTTCTCAGTCGTTTGTCCTACCCCCATCGTCTGCGCCGTCTTCTCCATCGTTTGCCCTACCCTATCCGTTTTCTTCTTTTTCGTTTTCGTCAATGAATTCCAGTTACGATAGTCAACCATTTTCGTCTAACTCAAGCTTATCTTCCAATGGAAAAGTAACTCCTAAATGTGGCCACAATGTCTCCATGAAGATGTTTGTATCGAAATCGGTTTCAAACCCTGGGAGAAAATATTGGAAATGTAAGTTTTGGGGTAAAGGTGACGATTGCAACGCATTTCACTGGGATGATGAGTTTTTCAGCTACTCTGATGTAGAAGCAGTTCAACTGATAAGTAAGATTGAGAGTGATATTACAAGCAAGATGGAACACATGGAGAAAATTTTTGATGGGTTAACAAAGAAGATGAATTATGTTTTAGTTGCTTTAATTTGTATCTGTGTTCATTTCTTTCTTAGGTCATGTTGTAACTGAAGTGATTCTAGCTTTGTTGTAACCTATCTGATTGTAACTGATGTGGTCCAATGTTGTAATGTTTTTCTGCGTGAATAAATTTAGTTGTTATTTATGTTATATGATTTTATTGCTTTTATTGGAATATTGCACTGTTATATGTTAAGATAACAAGAACATAAAAGAACAAGAACATAACTAATAATTTGGATAGATAACAATTATCACACAAATACATAAAAGAACAAGAACATAACTAATAATTTGGATTGATAACAATTATCACAGAAATACATAAAAGATGTTCACTGCAAAATAACTGAGATGTTCACATAACTGATATGTTCACAAAATAAGTCAAAGTTACAAAATGGCACATTATGTGCTTAACAAAATAACAAACAAACAGAAAAGTTTCAAATCCAAGTTACAAAATGGCACATTATGTGCTTAACTACTGAGTCATGCGCCTAGCAATATCCTTCCACTTATTCTTTAATACCATCTTTGATGTACTCCCACCAGTTTCATCATCAAAAACTAATGGCACATCAGGTTTTGATCCAGGCCCACCATGTTTTTTGGCATTCCTTACTTCTTTCAACCTTTTACTGCACCTCTTTCTTGATGGCTTCTTACTTGCAACTTTTTTCTTAGCAGAAGGTTTTGTGACATTGATAGCAGCTGGTAGTGTATCTGTTATAGCAGCAGGTTGTGTTTCTGAAACTTGTGTAGCAACAGGTTGTGAAACTTGTGTAGCAGCAGGTTGTGAATCTTGTGTAGCAGCAGGGTGTGAATCTTGTGTAGCAGCAGGGTGTGAATCATTTGGTTCAGGTGTGGGATTAACAAGTTGTGATTGTTGTTCTTCATAAAGACTCATCATTTCATTCAGCAATGCATCTAACTCTGGTTCATCAACATTTCCATTAGCTTGTGCGGTAGATGTTTGTGGTGCATCAGGCTTTGTAGAGGCTTTGGTCCTTGGTGTCTTTCTCTGCATAATGCAGAAACATATATAAGAACACATATTAGATCAACAAATAATTCAGAAACATTACATGATACACCTTACCTTTCTCTTCAGTGCATTAGGATCTTGTTCCTTAGCTTGACACTTCCTTGAATTGTGGCCAAATTTGTCACACTTTGTGCATCTATATGATACACCTATCCTCCCCATCCTTGAACCAGTCTCATCCAGCTCTCTAAACCTCAGTTTCTTAGGCCTTCCAGGGCCCTTCTTGTATTGTGGTGGCAACAAGTTTTCAGCATCCACAGTAGGCCACATGTCCATACCATTGATTGGACTGACATTGTTTTCATAGCATGTCTTGTAAGCTTCCCTCATATAGCAAGGGTCAACATATTCTCAGGATCTAAATTCTGATATTGCAATGCAGAAACAGCATGCCTACAAGGTATGCCTACAAGATCCCAAAAGCAATAAGTGCAGGTTTTTTTCCCTACATCAACAAGAAACTGCAGCCCATTATATGGGTGGTGGACTTGCCACAAATCACCCATACTCCATGTAGGCAGCCATTCTCCACTTAATAGTGTTTCCTTATCTAGCCTTTTCCTAGGATTAGGCATCACATTGTGCTTCCACTTATCAAGCTTGACTATATTATTAGCAATCCTATTCATCAAATAGTTTCTAATCCATTCTACCATAGTGAGTATTGGCTTATCCCTAGCTTGTAAAATGGTACTATTAAAAGATTCACTCAAGTTATTCATCAAAAAATCACACTTAGGGTAGAATGAAAATGAATGCTTACAATTATTTCTTTGTTTATGCCTACTGAATATTATATTGTTCCTTTGCATCTCCTTCAATTATTTCCTCTGCCATACATCTAGCTCTCCAAGCTTTCCCTTTGGTTATGCCTACTGAATATTTCGGCCTTAGTTCAGAAATTATCTCAGAAACTTTTACTTTCCCTTGTGATTTTCTCTTTTCAACCACTAACTTAGAGACCCACTTGGAATTGGTAGACTTGTTACTTAATACCCTAGCACATTGACGAAAACGAAAAATGAAGAAAACGGATAGGGTAGGGCAAACGATGGAGAAGACGGCGCAGACGATGGGGGTAGGGCAAACGACGGAGAAGAAGGCGCAACAAAGGATTTGAACGTAGAAGAAGATAGGTTAGGGTTTTTGTTGACTTATGTCCCAGGGTTTGGGAGCATGTCCTGATCAAAAGTCAAAGGTACAGTTGACTTTTTCTTCAAAAACCCTAGTTGTGGTTCAGATGAAATTGAGTTTGTAGATCAAGCTTCTTGGGATTAATCAATTATTGCAAATGGATCAATGTGATATATTGGAGACCCTCAAATCATGTCTTGAGGTCTTGGCTCATATTTTGTCCCAAAAGTTAACTTAGGGGTGAATTAGGTCAAGAAACCATAATTCCTGATTTTTGATGAATGCATCCCCTGAGGCTAAATTGACTTGATGTTTGGGTCCATGAGGTCCCATGGGGTATCTTGAGTTATGCTTTGAAGCATTGGCTCCTGCCCAGAGGAAAATTTCCATCTGGAGGCCTCAATCGACAAAACCCCTAATTTGGTGACTGTGGTGATTTTGAGGCTTAATCCACCTTAAATGCTGCAACCTTGTGCCTGATTCTTGATGTGGGATTCTTCTTGATCCTTTATGGGTGTTTGAGAGGTTTAGACAAGTTGAAGATCATGTCCTTTCTTGATTGATCCTTTGTCTAAGAGCTCTGAGAGGGCTTGAAACCCTAATTCTTGATTGTAGTAAATGCTCACCCATCTTTGGGGAGACTCACAAGTGTGAAAGTTCCTCCATATTGCGATGATGATTTGCACAATGATGGGAAATCTTAGTGGTCAAAATTTGGGGTATGACATGCTGTGATATGCAGATGATGCCGATGTCATGATAAATGCATTGATTCAGTGATTCAGGGTCAAAATTGTGGTATGACAGATGCCCATATTTAAGTATCTTTAACTAGAGAATATGAAGAGGGTTAATCTTCATATGATCGCAATGGGAGATAGTTAAATATTTAAAAGACTCAAATTTCGTCCCTGAATGTAAATGAAATGATATGATATGCAATGTTATGAATTTATGAGGGACTCTTTTTTTGGTTTGTTGGGGATAACAGAATGGTGTAATACATGACTTCCATAAAAGGGTAAAGTAGATTTTGATTGTATACCAACAGGGGTTAGACCTTGAAAGGATGCCATCCGAAGGTGGGTTTAAAGTGAAGGATGCCAGCCGAAGGTGGACCTGAAAAAAGATACCAGCCGAAGGTGGATTTAACGAGGGACGCTAGCCGAAGTTGGACTTAGAAATAAAAGGTACTGGGCGAAGGTGGATTTAAACAGAAGTATGTAAGCCGAAGGCGGTCTTAAAAAGGTATGCCAGCCGAAGGTGGACTTAAAAAAATATACCAGGCGGAGGTGGATTTAACAAACGAGGTACCAACCGAAGGTGGATTTAAAAAGGATGTCAGCCGACTGTGGACTTACAACAGAGGTACTAACTGTCATACCCCAAATTTTGACCACCTAGATTTCCCATCATTGTGCAAATCATCATCACAATATGGATGTGCCATCATACCTCGTCAATCTCCTCAAGGATTGTTGAGCATTCACTACAACCAAGAATTAGGGTTTTAAGCCCTCTCAAAACACTTAGACAAAAGATCAATCAAGAAACGACATGATCTTCAACTTGTCTAACCTTTCAAACATCCATGAAGGATCAGGAGGTCTCCCACATCAAGAATCGAACACAAGAATGCAACATGTCAAGTTGATTAAGCCTCAAGTTCACAGATTCATCAAATCAGGGTTTTTTGATTGATTAAGACTCACAATTAACTTTTTCATCTGAGGATGATCCCACACTTCAAGACATGATTCAATGGTATCAAATACATCTTTGAAGACCATTCAATGATCTAAATTGCCTAAAAAAGTTTGATCCTTTGAAGATTGCAAATTCAAGTTCATCTGATACAAAGTCAACTAGCACAGAAAGTCAAAGTTTGACTTTCGGTCAACTATGAGCTTCACAAGCCATTACTCAAGAAAATATGATGGATGATTGCATTTGATCAAATTTAATTCAAGAAATCACACAAAGTTGCAAAATTGATCAAATTGAAGGAAACTTAGAAATTTTTTCTAAGTTAAAATCATGTTCAAATACACAATTTCTCAAGGTTGTAACTATTGATCCAAGAATCCATTAATTTTGCTTAAGGGCTACTTTTAAAGACGGTATTTGATACTTCAACATTGTAGAAGGAATCAACTCAAAATATCATAAGGATTGAAAGATATAAGTGATCAAAGTTTGGAATTCTTAATGTTCAAAGTTGTCAAATGTTCCAACATTTCGTAGGACATCATTAAATATTTTTCCAGCAAGAAAGTCCCAACTTTAAGGACGTTTTTCTCCATGATCCAAGTTGATTCGAGCTAAACCTTAGACATCAAAGTTGAAGTATGTCACCCCAGCTTTCCGAAAAGTCCTAGAACGTCCATTTATCATACTCGAGCAGGAAGATATGATTTTTGCAAAAGGCATTGATAATACATATTTTTAAGACAGATTTTAGGACAGATTTGACTACACAAGTTCAAGATCATTTTTGATGACTTTGCAAGTATTATCTTCACACAAAATGAACATCAAAGTTGAAGTATGATATACAAGCTTTCCAAAGAGTACAAGAACTCCCATTAATTTAACTTGAGCAAGGAGTTATGAACCTCACAACATGCCTTGCTCAAACTGATTTTTCATGACAGATTTTGTGCATTTCTTGTGTCACACGATTTTCAAGCCTTGTCATCATCCAAGATCAACATGAATCTGATAGAATCACATAAAATATGCAAGTATATGCCATTGAGTCAAGAATTCAACTTAGCATGTGCAAATTCATCATTACAAATGCCTTGAATTTCAATTTTGGCATTTGACATTTATGTGATGCATAGAGGTGGCGTGAATCAGTTACAAACCCGTAAAAAACATGAGTGATCAAACCTGCAAAATGAGGATTAAGTCAAGGATTATCTTTTTGCAAGTTAAGAAACATCATTACAAGGTTAAAAACTTAAGTTTTGTTCTTAAGCATTTATGTGCAATAGTGCTTTGTCAAAGAAACCTTTTGCCACCAGTAAAGATTCATGCATAAACAACAATAAAAACATCTGAGGAATGTGGAATTGGTCAAAAGTTGGTTATGCTACTTAGAAGAGCTATTGTTCCTTGGCATGGAAGTTATGACATCTTGCCAAAAACATTGAATGAACTCTTGTCCACCAAGTCATTACTATTCAGCCAAGACAAACTTATTCACCTATAAATAGAGCTCATTTCTGATGTTTCAAACCACACACTACTACAATTTTGATCTTTAATAACACTAATATAATAGCACTTTTTTCTAAAGTGCTATAAAAAATTTCAAAGTGAAACCTATGATAGCGTTTTGCTTATAAATGCTATTATAGGTTACTAACCAAAAAAAAGAAGAAAAAAAATAACACAGAATTTTAATACTACCTCCGTCCCTAATTATAAGACCCTGTTGAGTTTTTTTCTTGTCCCTTTTTATAAGACCCTCTTCAACTTTCAAAGTGCATTAATTATTATTTTCCAAACATACCCCTAATTATATTACATCTTTTTCTGCACTATGTAATAAATACAATTACATACACATTAACTATTTCTCTCTCCTAAGGATAAACTTGAAAAATTATACAAAATAGTCAATAAGTTTAATACTCTAATCAACTTTCTTAATTCCCGTGTTTTTCTTATTGGGGTCTTATATTTAGGGACGGAGGTAGTATTACTTTTACGTGGAACGCTAATAAAGTAGTCCTATGATAGCATTTTGTTAGAAAACGCTATTATAAATGTTTCCAAAAAGTTATAAAAAAGGACGCACATTGGTCGCGTGTTTGATTCTCGCTCTAACCAAAATATATTTCCTTTTCCTTTTAAAAAATATAACAAAATATCTGTACAATAAGAAAATATAATAAAAAATGTGCACTATTTTATTTTATTTTGAGTAGTGACTCAGTAATCTTACTTTCTCACCTTCGGTTCTTCGTACGCAAAATCTCATCCTCATCTTCAATGACCAATATCATTCTTTTCTCCAAATCTAGGGTTAGGAATTCAAGATCCATATTTCATCTTCTGCATTTTCTGATTTTGATTTTAAGCGAAGTCATGAAACCCTAAACACCCTTTTTGATTCTAATCGGAGATCCAAGAAAAGGGATGAAGTGTACGACGTGATTGTTTTGGGAATTGGTCTCAAGGAGTGCATTCTTAATGGTCTTCTCTATGTCGATGGCCTCAACGTAACTAACTATTCACATCATTCCATTTTTTGCTATTAATCTGTTGTTACTGTAGTATATTCATACATAGATAGATCCAACGTGTTTATTCGTTCATGTTTAGGTTATTCACATGGATATAAATGACTATTACAGAGGATAACCCACCTCGCTCAATCTTATTCAGGTCTTTTTTTATATAAAAATCTTATCCAATTTTTTTAAACTTTGAAATGAATGATGATATGATTTGATTTATACTTTTGAATTTTGTTGATTTAGCTTTGGAAGAATTCTGAGGAGATGATAAGCCTCCTCTACATTTGGGTTTCAGCAAATACTATAATATTGATATGAACCGTAAGGTTATTTATTTTCCACTTACTTGTTTTTAATTCTTTAGATCCATTACTGGTTCGTATGATATGTTCATGACCTGCACAAAATAGATGAACACTTGTTTTATGATATTATTGTCAATATTATAATCCTTTGTTGTTTTATGAAAAATTGTTTTTCGATGGCTAGTTCATTATGGCTAATGGCATGTTAGTGAGGGTTCTCATTCATATTGATGTTACAAAGTATCTCTATTTTAATCCTGTGGATGAAAGTTTTGTCTTTAATAATGCTAAGGTACATTTGTGTTTTTTTCCCACATTGGTTGCATTGGATATATGATGCTGTATTGATTGCTTTGTCGCTGGGAAATTCCTCTTTTATGGGTTCACAGGGTACTTTCAAATGACATGAAGGCCATGAAGTCCTCGCTTATGGGGATATTTGAAAAACAACGTGCACACATAAAGTTCCTTACACCTTCTTGTGTCTATCTCCTGTCAAAGAGGTGTTTGGTTTTTAGACTACGTCAATATTTTAGGCTTTTATTAGGGGATATAAATATTCCAAACTTTATAAGCTTTTATTAGGCAATATTTTTAGTGGATGTGAAACTTGAGTTTTCAGGACATATGATAAGCAATAATGTCATAAATTATAAACACGAGATATATACTTCACTAATTAAAGTTCTTCTATTTGTTGTAAACCATTAATTTAAATCCAAAAAACAAAACAAAAAGAAAAATGAAGTTAATTAAAACATGTAGAGGTAGCACAAAAGGAATCATGAAAACAAATTATTTAATATATAATTCGAAGGACAACTTAATTTGAGTTATATTGTGAAAAGTGGGGACTTTAGACCATGTATGCTCAATTGGCATCAAATGAGCCGATGTCTACATGAATAGGATAAAATGTTAGAAACTAATCATATTAAATTGATTTTTAAACTATTGTTATTTGTTTCATACATACAACCACATTATCAAATAAACATTGCAGCCTGAACAGAAGTTTCAGGATTACTAAGCTATCAGATCCAATACAACCTGAACACCACTGGCCTCTGCAACTCTTTTTCTATTTGATTGATTATACATCATAAGATTTTGCAAAGCACATAAGGCTACAACTTTCATTTCTTCTGTTGGTTGGCCTTCAAGCACGTTCATTAAAGCAGGACAAGCAGAAACCGCATCACCTGTTCGAGCAAAAGCCTCATTCTGGAACAAATCCCCGAGAGCCAAAGTTGCCAATAACCTAGCGTGTTGTGCTTGGGTTTGGGGTCCAAGAGATACTGTGATAACAGTAAGATGGCTGATTTAGTAACTTTTGTTTCTCTTATCTTAACGTTGTTTAACAATACTTCTAAGAGCTGTGCAGCAATGTCTCCACACTGGTGAGATCTTAGAAGCTCCAAGAGAGCCACTATTGCACCACTTTCGGCCATAGATTCTGCACTAGTTCCATCGTCACTTTCCAAAACCAGAAGCGCATTTAATGCACCGATAACTGTGCTCTCTGATCCAGATCGAAGTAACTTTACCAACACAGCAACAGGTACTTCCAAGTAGAATTCTGATCTAAATTGCAGAATACTTGACAAAACAGTTGCAACGGATTCCCATAAAGAATGTGGAAGTGAAGGATCAACTTGCATTATCACTTTGGAAATCTCAACAACACCGCCCTCTTCGGCAATTTCGTTCGGCCATGTCAGTGCAATATTAACTAGGGCCTTTTCGACTCTCTACTGCAATAAAGGTATACCAGAACTGAGAATTCTTATAAGAGGGGCAATTGCTTTCGGTGTCACTGGATCCTTGTGAAAGTGTTCTTCTAGGAAGCAGATGTGAAAGCAGCTCAGCAGCCAACTGTTGCACTATTGGTACCGGTGAATCAAGCAAAGGGATAAGGGGTTAAATAGCTTTGCGAGAAGTCAATGAACGGTCAGAACGACACTGTGGATGTTCTACGATATTAACCAAAACCTGCATTGCACTGTGCTATCCATCAGGCACAAAGTTGTTCCTTGCCAACAACAAAAACAAGGGTTCAACAACTTTGGCGGCCAATGGTCCTTTAGCTATGGTAGCATTATTTGTTAATATACGCAATAGTTCTGCAAAAGCTGCTCACAAATAATCAGGTGCCTCGTGTAAGATGTCCAGTATGCTTTCAATAACTCCAGCTATTATTTTGTTAGCTAAATAATGAGAGTGATCCTAAAACTCATGATGGGATGGACTTGACAAGAATGACTACTAAGGAACGGACAGCGTATGTATATGTGCCCTTTTTATTGCCTCAATGCTCAGCATAATCAGTTGGAAATTGGTTTTTAACTAAATGTCATGTCTTTTGTCCTTAGTATTGTATCACCTTTACTTTTTCAGTCAAGCTTAGAGAAGTATCTGTCAACGTTGAATTTCTACAACTCTTGAAAACTTGAAGAGTTATTGGTGATATGATGATATGTAGTCAAAATTTTCCAGATTACAATTCAAATTTTCAAGATTATATAGCTGATTTATTGGTGATATGACCCCTTTTATTATTTAGAATAACTTAATTTGCAATTCACAACTATATACCATTTTGTAGTTTGTATGGATGGATCTTTACCAGCTTACCACTTCCACCTGGATACTGTTCAGGATCAAAAAGTTGGTTGATATATCTAGAGGTATGTAATCTATTGCAAGATTCATGAACTTTGACCTAAGTTCATCTAAAACAGGACATTAGACGAGTAATAAAAACTAGATTACATTTTTTTGGTGACAAGGAGAAGGCTGGTGTGGAACTATCAAAAACTGTATTTATAGTAAGAAAATGCGTCACGGTTTTTCTATTCTTTTTAAGAATCTTTTATCTGGATGTTTTGCTAGAGGTTTATCAGCTATACTACATTGTGATGAATTTTAGAAATTGTTTCCAAGAACCACAAGAGTAAAGTGCTTTAATGATGCTGGATTATTTCTTGACTCATAAACTTTAACTAGAGAACTTTCAATTCTAATTATTATTCAATGAATTTAATCTATATCGTGGCTCTAATTTTATGACAAAATATTTGTTTGGAGTTGCAGTGTTGATCACTACAAGAAAATATCATATTAGCTACCAAAATATTGCTACAGTTATATATTCAAGTTAATTTGAGACTGATTGGATATGCTTTAGTTGCAAATCAAATTTTTAGCTAATAGATAGCAAATTTCTATTATATTTTTAATTTTTTTTTTTAATTTTAAAGTTAAAAATTATATGAAAAAACATAACAAATTTACAAGTCCTTTAATTTACCATTAAAAAATTAATTGAATAAAAAATTAAAAAGTTAACGTTTTCAATTTTACAATAAATATAAAAATTATTTTTGAAAATTAATTGATTCTATTTAAAAATTTTTAAAAACAAGTTTGTACAAAAAAAAATCCAATATATTATTTTCATTAAAGAAAATATTGTCCATAAAAAAAACGAAAAGTTTCCAACTTTGTGTTTCATTTTGTTCACTTTACGATCCATCTTCGTCTCTTCCTGTCGATCGACCTCGCGTTCATCTCCAATCGATTTCACTTTCATCTCTGATTGATTTCGCTTTCATCTCCGATGAACCCTGTGTTCATCTCTAATCGACCCTGCGTTCATCTCCGATCGACTTTGTGCTAGTTTCCGATCGATTTCGTGTTAGTCTCCGATCGACCTCGTTTGCATTGATCAATATCATCTGCATCTCAGTTCGACCTTGTCTGCATCTCCGATCGATGTCTCCGTCTGGACTTCGTCTTCATCTCAATTTGATCTTGTCTTATTCATATTGATGTATTATCCTCTCTCCATTTCCAATCAATCTTCACATTCTCTCATCTCGCTCTTATTTTCATATGAAACCCTAATCTAGCTGTTTAACTCGTATAATTCGTATTTTCTCTTGTTCGGTGTATGTGATTTCACTTCTCCCTTCTATTACTCCTATTTTCATATGAAACCCTAATCTACCTGTCTGGCATCGAAATTCATAATCAAGGCCGAGACAATTGTTCTAAAGCAAATTTTCATAGAACCTATTGATATATATATATAACTACATCCATAATAACAATAGACTGCGTAATACTTACAAATGGACCATACGAACTTGACAATCATCAAAATATCAGATGTGCCACCGAGCAAACATGATCTGAATAAGAAAATAATCAAGCATGTGAATGCCAGATAACTTAAGGGAGCAACAACAAGCAAAGTCAATCTAATAAATTTTAGAAGCGCTTTTTCGAGGACACGAATCTCCACTGCAGCAATGGCATACCTGTATCTTAATTCAATTGAAAGTATGAATAATCTAATAAATCGTTAGTGTATCATATAAAAATATGGACATGAGAATATAGTGAGAAGGAATCGAACATCTTCAACTACTCACCCGATGGATGCATACATTACGACGTGTTATAAGAGAAGTTGCCTGCAATTCCATATGTCCAGCCCATGTACTGTCATTTTCCATGGTCTGGCAATATTCATCAAACGGGACTTCATCTTCAATAAAGGGTTCAAATTAAAAAATAAATAAAAATGGCGCTTTTGACACAATTGATTCCTATTCCATAGAAACGAAATTATGGAAAAGGAACATGGCATGAAGATCTAAATAAATTACTGATAAGGCCAAGTCCTCAAAGTCTTTAACCTAATCTCATTTTCAGCAAAAGCAGTAAGAATAAGCTCATATTTGGCATATAAAAAGTAATAAATATCATGTTAATATTAAAAAAAATTATTATATTGTACAAAATTATATAAGCCTGGTTAATTCGGTTCAATTCCCTTGATTTCAGTAATAATTCTTTACGAGGTTGACAAAGCTGTAGAGAACATTCAACACTTGATCAAATGGATCATAGACCGTTATTCAGATATATGCAAATTAGTTTTATGTTACGAAGATGATGAAAATATTATCGCACCTGTGAAAAACCGGTTTAAAGTTATCAATGTTGATGCTCCTCAAACTCATGAAGTAAACATAAATAATTTTCTACTAACTAATTAACACTTCCACAAAAAAATAAGTCATTAACTCACATCAACCCTCACTCTATTCTCCAGATTATCGAGGCTCTTACTCAGATAGCAAATAAAGAAGAAATTGATCTATCCATGAGTTTTTCCATGAAGATTGCTACAAAATCTAAGCAGAACCTCAGAGAAGCAATATTAGCTCTTGAAGCCTGCAAAGCACACAAGTAAGAATTCTTAAAACTAGTAAATATTTATTTTTTTGACGCGTCTATAAAGACTAACCGATGCATTATATGATGAGCAACTATCCATTTTCAGAAGAACAACCAATTCCAGTTGGATGGGAGAAGAATGTCATAGAACTTGCTGTAGAGATCCTAACTGATCCATCGTTTTCACGGCAAGAAACTTCTCTTCCTATCTTATGTTCTATAAAGAGATAATAAGAAGCTAATAGCATCGTATTATATTACTGATGTTCTTTTAGAACTGGCTTATTTAATGACTTGTGTAATAAGTAACATCATTTTGTAGCTTGAAAATTGTCAATATGATTGTGTTTGCATTTTAAATATTCTTATGGTTTTATCAGCTTACTCTCAATAAGAGGGAAATTTCAAATGCTTCTCCTGGATTTTGTCCACCCCAAATTGATTCTCCTGGTAATGAATCGGTTCATGTTTCAACGAAACCATGAATAGTTAGTTTATTATTCAACTTATCCAACACTATTCTCTAATCGAATTTTGTTCGAACATTCAGAAACTTGTGGAGGAGCTTCTAAGAAGAATTGAAACCGGCTTAAAAAGGGAGCTCTACTACTGGCATGCTTATTATGTGAGTAATGAGTAATGACTTCTTTTTCTATAACTTGCCTTAAGGTGATGGTAAGTTATAAAAAGAGGAATTTTTCTAGTAAATTAGTAACTAAATGCTCTATGATTAACAGGATAGAAGACTTCCACCAGGAACAACTGCTTTACTAAAATTAGAAGGTAACACACCAACCATAATAATTGCTTTTAATCAACCAAATTTTTCTGATTTTGACGCGATATTGACTATTATGTTCTTGTATACAGAATTTGTGGCCAAGTTCATGAGCATGTGCAGAAAAAGCTCGGGTAGTAGACAATATGGATACAACCTCTAGAAAGAAGCCTAGGCTAAATTGGAGTGAGGGGCTTGCAAAGTACGAGAAGAAAAAAGTTGAGCGACCTGATCCAGGAGAAAACAAAGATGGCTCTGCCTCGCCTGTTGGTAATATGGAACCTTGTAACTTTGTCAGCTCCAACTTAATAGATAAAAGCCCAAAAGTTACAGGATTTTTAGAATGTGCATCTCCTGCAACTCCATCTTCTGTTGCCTGCAGTTCGTCACCAGGTATGTTATGAAGTGTTCTTTACTACTGTGTCAAATTCTTCTATTGAATGGATAGATAAGAGCAAAATGACAATTTAACTTGTAGAAGAGTTTACTATAAACACCTGATCCTGCAGTGTTAACATCTTGCTGTATGACATAAAGAATCACAGTGATCCTATTGCGATATTGTGGTGTTTATCTTGGTGCTTCATGAATAATTCTATGAAATAGTATTCTGATATCAGCCAAAACAATTTTGTTAACATGTTAACACTCTTTAGTTTTCACAACTACCTTTGTTAGTTACAATTTTCAGCTTGGACTGGGTTCCATTTGCTTTATTGATGTTTTCTTGGCGCCTTTTGCTCTAAATCATAAGCCCCCTTTTTAGTTTCAATTTTCACGTTGGACAGGGCGCCTTTTGCTTTGTTGATGTTTTCTTGGTAACAGAAAAAAATCAATGTATATGATATATAAGCTTTGAATATTTAAACTAGGTAACAGAAAAAAAGGAAAACTTTGTAACACCCAATGGTATATGTTTCTATATAGAAAACTTTATAATGTTAATCAATGTATATGATATATAAGCTTTGAATTAAAATGTTGTACTTCATTACATAATATATGGAAATTATATGTAGCTTTGGTTTTGAGTTTTATGTTTTGTCTTTTAACCTCTCTTTATTACTGCCAACAACTTTAGCTAAATCAAATATCATCATTATACAAATAGTCAAACAGTATATCAAAACCAATATCTATAATTTGACACCTTAATTGATATGTTTCATTTTATCCGGTTATGAATCTTTTTTTTTAACTTTTGTATGGTCAAATACTATTTCAATATGACATCACTTGTGAAGAAATTGACATCCCTGGAGTGTTCAGTGGTACGGGGTTGTGGGTGCCTAATGGATTGGACACAACATATAGAAGAGAGTAGAAAAATCAAAGTACGAGAAGTAAGTGATGTTATTTTCTTACATTGTGATCTTTTTGGTGTAGGTGCACCATAAATTGATGTCACCTAGTGCTGCATATGAATATGTAAAGTCAATTCGGCTAAGGGTGCTTTTAGCTGCCTCTCAGTGGCAAGTAAGTCTGAAACTTGTATTTATTTTTATTACTAGTACCATAAATTGATGTCACCTGATGCTGCATATGAACATATGTCTGAGTGGAATCTGCAAATCAGTGGAAAAGATTAAATACGTACACTCGAAATACGGTGAAGGGGACGAAGCTATTTGCAGCAGTGGACCATGCAAGAACAACTTGTTTGAAGGTATTATAGTTTTTTTTTGCTGATCTTCGAGTGCTAATATGTTATTTATTTAATTAGGCTTTAAATATGCAGTTATACACTGGTTCCGACTTCTGTGTATCTTGGCTTTTGTGCTTCTATAATATGGGTTGGAGAGGTACCTGCCACTTATTGTAGTTCCATAGTTCCTTTCTATTGCCATTAGTCCTCCGTATCTTTACCAATCTTGGTTTGAACTGTCAGGGAACATATCTAACTTCCACTGCACGCAATCATGCTATAAATTACATTTTCCACGAAGGTGCAGTAATTGGAGACTTTAACGGGGAATTCTGGGGTGTGTTTGCATTTAATCAGGTCATAATTTTTTTACTCAACTGGTGATTTCATTGTTTATGTTTCTTTAAATTAAAACTACTTAGAGTTCAAAAATGATTAATTTTCAAAACTGTTTTGCAGTTGATTGGAAATCTTATTACATTTGCTCTACTCAGTGATGGGCATGTATGTGGTGGTTAGTTTTCATCTTTTGAAATATACTCTTGTTTTAGAATATTTTACATATTTCTTTAGGATGGTTTTCTATTTTGCCATTTTGCATCTATTCGGTTCATATATCAGTATGCGCACCAACAGTGATGAGAATGTTTCTTCGATGAATTGTTTTTAAGGTATGGAATGTTGTTGAGAAGCACAAGAAAGGAGATTATACCTCAATAATTCATGGTAAATATGCTCATGAGGAAACAATAGCTATTGCTTCTTTTGCTGAAAAATACATAATTGTGAAAACTATGGCAGAGGTTGGTCCTAAGTTTTTGCTAGTCGTCAATTTTATGGAACTTTACTTGAAGAAATTTGTTCTAACTTTTGTATAACTGACTAACTTATCCAGGCTGAATATGTTTGAGATTATATTCTCGGTGGTGAATTTAATGGATCCAACTCAACCAGAGAGGCATTATATGTGGTGCTACCTTTGTACTGTGATCGATATGTGTTTATTCAGAGACATCAACGTGTGGAGAAGTTGCACAAGGCTACCCGTGTCGGCAGGGTATACATTTTATGTTCTTTTCAAGATTAATCATTAGCTTTCTATAGTGTTTATTCCCTAGTGATTATAGAGATTTGTACTGAACTTTTATGGTTGTTTTTACAAGAGAAGCTTCCTTGTATTTAGAATAGAAACTTATGTAAACACAAGTATTCCTTGTTAGTGTACTTATGATTATTACTCACGTACATTTGACCTATGAATATGTATAAATTAAGTTTAAGAGAATTGTAGACTAATTTGAAAGAGTATTGCATATTTATTGTTTGTGTTGTTCCATTATCATATTAATTTCATAATAATAAATATCTTAATTAGAAATATTGAGGAAATAATTTATAAAAATTTAACTAACGTAATTAATTTTATGAATAATTTTAATCTTGCTTGATTAGTTTTAATTAGAATTAATAATATATAAAAACTTAGCTTGAGATTTGCTACGATATTTTTGCGGTAATATTGTAGTTGTTTAGTTTGGAAATGTAAATTTAAGGCTCCGGTTTTGCTACAATTTAGCTTGGATTTAACTAGAAAATTTTAAATATTAGTTGGAGTTTTGCTATGAATTTTTGCCCTAGATAATTAGCCACTCAATCCATGCTACAACTTATATTGTAATTAATCCACAACTAATTTCCAACTAAATCTGTTTAATAGAGATTATCTTCAAATTAGCTACGGTTTTGGCCGTAGCTAATTACAGATTTTCTTGTTGTGGATGTAGCTGGCCATTGTAGTTTAAGGAATTTGTTTGGAATTGTAGTCATATTACAGGTAATTTCTCTTTTGAAAATTTCTTGTTGCTATCTTTTACCCATATGATAATATATTTTTATAGTAAAACTTGTTTAATCAACGAGCTTATTAAATGTAACTTTGCATTGCAGGGCCTGTATAAGAGCTTTCCAAAGAGTTGTACTAGTCGCCTCAATTCAATTTTGGTAACTACTATTTCTTCCATTCAAGAATGTAATATCACATAGAAATCCAAAATTGTTCCAACTAATTATGTCGGAGCTGAATCATTACCTCCATATATTATTGTATTAGAATTTGATTTTTATCATAAAAAAAAATAGTTTAGCATCATTTTGTAGTATCCGACTTCAAACAATTATATAAATTTTTATTGTTTGTAATAAATTTATATTAATTGTAATTATTTTGAATAAAAATTAATTGAATGTCTTATGTGTAATACTGTTGATATTTGGATTTGAGAAGAATATATGGTTTTTTTTAATGCAGTATTGTGTTACAAAATTTCATTTTTCAAAAGAATAAATAAAATGGCATTAATAGCGCTTTTTTAGAAAGTGATATTAAAGATAGTGTCTATAATAGCGCTTTTAGAAAAAGTGCTATTGAATACTATGACTATAATAGCATTTTTTGAAAAAATGCTATTAAATCCTTCTCCAAACAAGGTGTATGGTAGCGTAGAACACTGATATGATAGCGTTTATTGTGAAGCGCTATAAAAACTTCCATTTTAATAGCGCTTTAAAAGTGTTATTATAGGTAGCAAATCTATAATAGCGGGGGCTTTTATAGCTCTTTAAAGCGCTATCAAAGGTCTAAAAAAGTGCTATTAAAAGCACTTTTTGGCGTAGTGATACCAAAACAATACCAAAGCCTTGTTTTCTCACTCTCCCTCTCTTACTTCATTTTCAAGTCATTATGGAGTAATTTGGAAATTCTTGAAACCAGAGCAAATTTAGTTATTGGAGGTGTTCAAACCTTCATCCACAATGCACAACCTCAAAATCAGAAAATCAACCTCAAAAATCTCAAATTTGACTTTTCTGCATTTTACAAGCTATGTCTTGATTTAGTCACTTTCAAAACCAAAAAAAGCTTCAAACATACTTGGGCAAATGGGAAATGAACAATTTGTAGAGTAAGGGTACACAACATGTGATCGTTCCTCCGCTGTACAAATTCCTTAAGTGTACAAAATGATAAGCATCTGCGAGCAAGCTTGGTACGGGGTTCCCAATCAGAAATATCTTAACAACATTGGTATCGACAAAGTTGTCGATGTTGGAAAAAAGGAATAATCCGTATATGAGTAGAACAAATATATCTTTGAAAGCAATTATATTTCCTATACTAGCAAAGTATAGAGCTTTCCCTATCAGGAATTTAGCTGGTAAACCCTGGATTCCTCCTTTAGTGGTTATGTGAGTCCTAACTTCTGACTCGTCCAAAGAGATTGCTCTTTCAATGGTTTGTTCCTTTGGAATTTCTTCCAGTCCAGAAAATGGAGCTTGGTTAGTGATATGTTGGTGCCAATTGGTAATCCGGGAAAGTGAAGCAGTGGTAAACTGGATCGTAGAACTGAATCTGTGTAGATAGAATTCCTTCAACCCCGTTAACCCTTAACAGAGACAACAGTCCTCCGTGCTTAGCTCTGAAGGCCTCAGGGTTGGTAATCATCCTTGCCAACTTCTTTAAGTCCTCTAGTTTTGGATCCTTGAAGGTGTACTTGTGCGTCTTTCTTCTACCGAAATCCATAACGCAACCTCTGATATTTGCAATTATTGTTTTAGTTTATTTTGAAAAAAATATTTTTTTCTTGGTTGTACTATTTTGGTCAATTTTGTACCTGTAGAATGGGTTCTAAGGTTCCCAAAATCATTGACCCCTCCTAGGGATATCAACAGCAGGCTGATTCACTCGAGCGAGCTGTAATATCCTAGGATGAATCTCATTTGAGTGTAGTATCGCGTATCAACTATTCCCGATAGTCACCACACTACCAAATGGCCATATGGTTAAATTCTACTAAATCATCAGGGTCATGGGTACCACACTAGGAAAGACAATGCTTTCACGACAATAGGTCGTTCAACATCGATACTTCTGTACAGGTACCTCGACTGATTCGATGGGCTGCCAAGATAGCTTTTTCGGGATTCACTCCCTATAATTGTTTCTTGGATATGCCACCCCTATCTTAATGTTCTCTCAAACTTTCCACATGCGTATCAATCGCATTACCATTTGACAGTAAAATAAACACGGGTATCAAGTAGGATTACATTAAATATATATATATATATATATATATATATATATATATATATATATATATATATATATATAGTATGGAAAATATCAAATAACCTAGACTTCTTAGGAACTCTAATCCTATGACTCCCCAGCAGAGTCACCATTTTTTTGTAACGTGCGATTTTTGTCGGTGACGCGACCACCTTACCGCAATGGTTGGAATTGGGTGCTACTTTCTGATTTCTTATTTATCCTATGAAGGTGGAAAGGAAAGGGAAGCTATCTAAAACTAACCTTGCACGTAAATGTTTTCTTTAACAAATGCTAAGAGATTGGGGGGGTCCAGGGACAGATTATACAATTGGGAGTTATCAATTACCCAAAGTATATATTGTTATCCATAGATTGTTTGACATTTTCTTCTATCATCTACTTACTAGTGTTTATCTGTCATAGATTGGGAAAATTTCTCCTTTGGGAATGTTGAGAGAGTATTTTTGTTGTTTTCAGGTTTTTCGATGTTTTTGGTAAGGTACTGGACCTAAAGTTTTTTATTTGTGTGCTCGCTAAGATTTCACAATCTTATGTCTACGTATTCCTGTAATGATAACAGGGAAATCAGAGCAATCGTAGTTCCATCTATTCATGGGAGGAAAGATGTTTTGTGTCTTGTTTAAAGCCTAAGATTGAAGTTAGATGTGTATTTATGTCTTGTTCAAAGCCCAAGATTGAAGCTAAAAGGTTTGACTGAGAGAGAATTTGTCATCTCTAAAGGGAGATACCTCTCTGTTTATCACAGTTGTTGGGTAACTGATTATAAAGGAGAATTACTTTAACTGGAATATATGGAGTCCAGCAATGCCATAATTTCCTTTATAGGGGATTTGTCCTAAATGAGGAAACTTTAACTCAGTGTAGAGCAATGCCATTTTTCCTTAGTAGTCTTACATGCTAAGAGAGGGACATTGGCTTGGATGTAAATAATCCAGAGACTTGCCACTTACAGCAATTAGATGAAAGAGGAAGTTTACCAGGATAAGAGATTTTTGAATCAACAAGTGTGCCACTTACAGCAGTTATCTGGAATTAGGGTTTCTGTTTTGATTATCTGTCTTGATGTGTGATGTACAGAAAAGTGTCTTCCTACAAAGAGATTTTTTATTTCCTCTGAGGGGATGTTGATTTTTGTGTGCCTTGATCAAAGCCTAAGGTTGAAGCTAAAATGTTGACTCTGTTTAAGGAGTTTTATATCTGTCTTGTACAAAGCCCAAGATTGAGGCTAAAAGAATTGACTCTTTTGGGGAATATTTAGTCTATCTTGTACAAGGCCCAAGATTGAGGCTAAAAGAATTGACTCCACTGGGGAGGTTTTATATGTGTCTTGTACAAAGCCCAAGATTGAGGCTAAAAGAATTGACTGACTCAGCTGGAGAATATTCTATCTGTCTTGTACAAAGCCCAAGATTGAGGCTAAAAATGCTGAGGGAAAATCATTATACAAAGCCTAAGAGGAGGCTGGTTGGGGAATTCCTTATATGAAGCCTAAGAGGAGGCTAACTTCTGCTGAGGATTATTGAGATCCAGAGACAAGTCCATATTGGGGAATCAACTCTTGCTTAGGATTGAGGGAGAGTTGAAATATCAAATGCCTTGAGGTTCTAATCGAGGGTTTAACGGTAGCATTTTGAGCCTAGCTGGGGAAATTTAAAGTGAAAGCCTAAAGATTAAGTTTTTTAACCTTTGGAGGTTTTATCTCTGTTGGAGATTAATGAAATGATCAGGGTTTTTCCTGTACTTTTAGGAAACTTGAGGGTTTCTTTGAGATCCAAGAGGAGATGAGACTTTCCAAGTCTACTGGTTTAAAGAGGTTGATCTTTGTATAATGTCCAAGAGGAGGCTGATGTTTTAAGGGATGAGAATCAACCCTAAACTGGTCTGATGTGCTGACTCTTTGAAGGACTGCTCTAGCAAAAGATGACTAGGTTATGTCCTATACCTGTAAGAGGTCTTTGGGTCCTTGTACTAAGCCCAAGAGGAGGCTGAGAACTTCTAAGAAGCCTGAGGGTCCTTGTACAAAGCCCAAGAGGAGGATGGGGATGCTTTTAGGAATCCTTTGGGTCCAAACCTAAGAAAAGTTCAAGAACGGTTTCACCGAGAATAATCCTTTCTTTAGTGAACAGTTCTAGGGTTTGAAGAAATTTCGGAGAGGTTTCACTGAGAATTAATCCTCTCTGGGGAAATGAACTTCTTGTACAAATTTTTAAGTAGTGACAGTCTTGAGAAAAGTTTCACCGGGAATAATGCTTTTCTCTGTTCCATATTGTATAAGCCCAAGAGGAGGCAAAACTGTATCTGGAATTTCCTATGGGGAACTAGTTTTGACTATGTTAAAAGAGTGACCACTGGCTTGATCTAATCCTAGACTTAGTTGCTAGGGAAAACTCTAAGCAAGTATATACATGCATATATATATACAGATGAAATATATAAGCAAGTATGTAAAGAGAATGGTAGAACTTACAGTTGTGCAAGCTTCCTGCATTATAAACACAGCTGTATGGTTAGTTATTACAGAAGTTGAAGAAAGTTTTGATAACAACTATGAACTTGAATTTGAATTAAAAGGAAATTTGTTTTTAAAGGAAGTTTGGGGCTTATAGTCAAGGAGAGGTCCAAATGAACTCTTTTGAAAAGGCGACGATCGCGTCGTAGTTTTGAAAACCACAGAGGGGCTTATACAATGACTGAGGCCCAAATTTATTGTATTTACAAAAGAGGTGGGTCATACACTCTACTAGAGGCCCAAAGTTTATTTTTATACAGGAGATGGGGCTTACAACTCAGAGAGAGGCCCAGATGAAACATAGCGATCGCGCAGTTATTCTGAAAGTTGTATCGGGACTTATACAATGACTGAGGCCCAAAAAGGTTTATTTATAAACGGATGGGACTTACACTCTATCAATAGGCCCAAAAGTATTTTAAAAAGAAGAGAGAATGGGACTTATAACTCAGGGAGAGGTCCAGAAAGACAGTGATCGCACCGTTGTTTTTGAAAATCGTGTCGGGACTTATATAATGATTGAGGCCCAAAAAGGTTTGTGTGTAACAAGGGATGGGTCTTACACTCTGTTAGAGGCCCAAAAGTGTTTGAAAAATGTTTGTGAGGGTGAAAATAATCAAAACCCTAATTTGATTTAAAATGTATTTTAATTTAAATAAAAAAGCATTTTAAATGATCAAAATTATCAAACATGTGTGAGAAATAAGTTGTGATCTTGGATAAATGTTTGAAAAATCATGTTTAATCACATAAAAGATTAAAATTCATTTGAAATGAAAAGATCAAAGTGAGAATTTCATTTAAAAATGTTTAAAAACAAATAAAATGAAATTAATTACAAAATTTTTAACTATATTAAATAAATAATATAAATTGGATTTTTTTAAAAATAAAATAATTTAACATTTTTGTGACTTTTAAAAAAAAAGAACCAATAAAAAATGATAAAAAATGAGAGAGAAAATAATTTTTGAAATCAATTAAATAAAATATCAAAAATTCGAAAATTTAAAAATTTGAAAATGGGCGCCAAGAACATGTTTTCTTGCCCGCGTCCCCTGTTTTGCCCAGATTTGCATTTTCTCACTTTTCTCTCTGATTACTCAATGGTTTTGCACGATTCAAACACCAATCTTGCTCGTTTTTGAACAAGGATCACAACCATATAGATTAATTGCATTTATATTAAGTATGGAGTGAGAAATCAGAGGATGAACTCAAGAACCTTAGTTTCAGCATGAACACTATGAAATTCCATACACGATTCATACATAGCAATTGATTGAGGGTTATCACTCTATATACATACAGAAACAAGATGGTAACTAAAAAATTCATTTATGATGCATGTAATATGGATTTTGAAGGCTTCAAGCTTACCTTTTGCAGCTGGTGATCGAATTCTATGTTGGAGGTGTTACAAATGTTGTATAATGACCTGGACAACTTCAACGGACCTCAAGTGATGTGTTTGAAGGCTTGGAATGGATTGAATCAGCTCAGAACTTGTTGTGGTACCTCAACTGTAAACAGACCAAAAGCTTGAGTAAATGGATGGTGATTTTGTGATTCTGATGTTCCAGATGTGTTTCAAAGCCATGGATCACTCATATATGATGTATATGAGGTGTTGGCATGATTGGTTTGGTTTGAATTGCTTCCTATTTCAAAAATCGATAGTGACTTGAAATAGAAGGAAATCTGGTTTTTTGAAAGTAATTTTGAGGAAAGCATCAGTTTGGGTGCTTTGGTGTACTTAAACTGATCACAAATGAGCTCTATTTATAGTAGAGCAAGTTTGTTTTGCAAGGAATAGTGAATGGCAACTGGTACATGTCATTGGCCAATGGTTGCATAAATGAATCCAAGTCTTCTCTAGCCATTAACTTGGGTCAGTGGAGCAGGCTATGAGTCCTTTGTTGCAGGGATAAGGCTTGACTCAATTCAGTCAACAATGTCTTGATGCTTGCCACCTTGTGAATCCATTGAATGCATTGAGACAAAATTGGAGTCTTTGAGATTCTTAGTCTTTTTAGGGGTCACATAGCTATATGTAGATCCTTGGACTTGGGAGGCTGGTGGATCAGACATTGTCCCTTAGATGTTATCCCTTGAGGTGTCCAAATGGATACAAGACTTGTAATTGTCCAATTTAGCTAACTCGAGCAAAAATGCACAAATTTGTCTTGTAAAATCAGTTTTGAATGACCAACTTTCAATGGATGTAACTCTTAGCTCAAGTTGAATTAGGAGGGGTTCTTGTACTTTTTGGAAAGCTCTCATGACATACTTTAACTTTGATGTTCAAGATTGTCTTATTTCAGCTTGAATCAAGGTGAAAAACGGCCTCAAATTTTGGAAAAAGTGAAACAAATTCTGACTTGAAAATTTCACTAAGTGTTAGAATGAAAATGTCCATTTTCATTTTTTGTGATTTTGATCAATCCATAACTTAAAATCCATGAGGATTTGGAATGAGATGTAGTTGACATATTTGAAGTATTTAAGATGAGTTTTCATTTGAGCTTTTGATGGGAGAAAAAGGCCTTGTGGTTTAGGAGTTATGACCTTGCAAAGTTGGTACCAAATCACTTTTGTCCCATAACATAAAAAAAATTTAGTTTCTTATGGTTTCCCCTTTTGCAAGAAACCTCACTTTTCTTAATATTTCTTGATGAATGATGATCAAAACCATACATTAACATTGTTTTTGACTTAGGGGAACCATATTTGTGAAAAATTCCAAAAAGTCAAACTTGATTTTAGGCACAGTTGACTTTTTGTCAGATGAATTCTAAACTGTGTGATCCTTTATGAAATCAAATCCTTGACCTAATTCAAACCTAATGTATGGATTCCATAGGTTTTTTAGGGTGTCTTGAACCATGTCCCAAGGTTGGAGAACATGTCTTTGTCAAAAGTCAAAGATACAGTTGACTTTTTCTTCAAAATCCTAATTGTAGTCCTGATGAAATTGAAACTTGTGAATCAAGCTCATTGGGTCAATCCATTATTATAAATGGATAAATGTGGTGTATTTGAGGCCCTCAAATCATGTCTTGAGGTCTTGGTTCATGTCTTGCCTCAAAAGTCAACTTAGGGGTGAATTAGATCAAGAAACTGTATTTCCTGATTTTTTATGAATGCTCCCCCTGAGGCTATTTTGACTTGATGATTAGGTCCATGAGGTCTCTTGCTATGTGCTTGAGAAAAAGTCTTGTCTCATTAAGATTCAAGCAACAAATATTAAGCTAAGATGCTTGAGCTACATAAGTCTCCTTCTATGTGCTTAAGCTGTAGGAGTCTTAATCGGCAAGGCTGATTAAGCAGAAGTCTTGAGCCCGAATGCTTAAGCCACATAAGTCTCATTGCTTAAGTCCTTGAGCTGTGAAAGTATTATTTAGATAGGCTGAGGGGCGTGAGAAGGAAGTCTCAAGTGCTGCTTGAGCAAAGAAGTCTCAGTCTAGATAGCTAGAAGAGCAGGCGGCTCAGTCAGAGGATGTGAGCAAGGAAGTATCACTATGGATGGCCAGAAGAGCCTGTCAGAGGATATGAGTAGAAGTCTTAGACATGTGCTCTAAGCAAGAAAGTCTCAGACATGTGGTCTGAGCAAGTGTAAAAGACTTATGCAGAAGCATAAGCGATTGTAATCATGAAGTGGTTATAATGAAAATCTCTTGTGAGGCAAGGGGACTGGAGTACTCTCAGTTAGGGGAGGAACCAGGATAAATCTTTTGTGTCTTTTACTGTTTTTTGTTTACTTCTGTTATATCCGCTTGTAGCACCCCAAAATTTGCCCTACCTTTTTTCTAACCTTAACTGGCTTATGTTTCCTTCTCATTTTGCATCTTTAGGTCATAATTTCATAATTATTCATTTTCACTGGTCTTCTAAGACATGGATCAAGGCATTCTCAGGTGGTTCGAATCTTCCGTATTCAGAGGAATATTCGTGTGCATTCAAAGATGAGGGTTTAGCTTCAAGTCAAGCTTGGTTGTTCATCCATGATCCAGTTCAGATGGATGTTTGACCTACTTTTAGTTAAACTATCAAGGAGCTTGCTTCAACCTCAAGTTACCCGCATCAATGACTATTTCTCAGGCGGTGTGTATTCAAGGTCAAATTGTTGTGTGTGGAACTCATTAGGTTGTCAAGCAGTTGTTCGTATGAGGTTTAGTTCAGAAAATCAAGTTCATCATTCCATTAGTGGTTCAGCTGTGAATTTATTTTCCTCAGCGCGGATTCAGTGATCAGATACATTTTGAAGAAAATGGAAAATTGGGAGCATTCATGCAAAGTTGACTTTGTGTTGACCTAGTCATATTGGTCTCTCTTTGGTACTTGATCCTGGTTGTTTTCCAAAGACATCTTTTAAGAAGATTTCCATTCAAAATAGATTTAAATTCAAGATTTAAGTGGAAGGAAAATAGTCATATACATTTCATTTAAAAAATCAAGTTCAAGTTACATTGCAAATGTCATTAAAAAGTCAAATTGATCCTAATGCAAGTTATACAAGAAAAAGGTTACAAAAAGAAAAAGAAAATTACAAAAGTATAACTTTGAATTTTGGTAAACCGCTGACCAAGTTTGACGTATCTTCTTCACCTTAAACTAATAATTTATTGCAATGCCCCATGGCCTTTGTCGGTGTTACTGAAGAAAAAGGAAAAGAATTTTCCAAGGGGACCATGTGACCTAGGCTGCTGATACATTATCAAGATGAGCAGTATCCAAACCACAATTTCCCACTGCTTTGGAGGTAGAGTTTGGCTCTTCATGTGAAGGCTCGCAAAGGCGACCTCCATACTTAGGCTACTGCTGCTGCTTAACTTTATGCAACCGGGCACTATGTCTATTCCCCACCAGACCATTAGCAACAAAGATGAAACCTGCCACAACTCAACAATATGACATAACTTGCCATGAGAATAAGAAAGAAGAAGAGAATTAATGGATGTACAAAATTCAAAGGTGTTTCAAAACAAAACTGGAGTTAAAAATTGTGCCGGCACAAGCTGCGGAAACGTTGCAGAAAAATCAAGATGAATACAACTCAATTCCGACAAATGCACCCTTAAACTCCTAGATGGTGAGAATTTTATAGGGGCGTTCACCAATTAAATCACTTGTCCATGGAGTTGGCTTGTTATCACACCACACAATTCGAACCTGCTTAGCAACAAAACAACTTGCCAGCTTGTCATATACACCAGCCTGCACCCAACACATCACGCAACTTGATTTCGTGCAGCAAAAACGCGTACCAACCTTACAGACCTGCAGTGAGCTATCAACATGATTCTACACAGCATGCCATACGCCTTTCCGAACACAACTCAAGCCACATACTAATGCTCATGCCTTGTATATGTCCCAAGGATTTCTCTCTGATGCCTCAATGGCTCAAAGACCTGCACAAAACAATAACAAACCGTACAACAATATCAGTACGCAAGTTAATTTGGTTGGGACCACACAAATGAGAATTGGCAGAAAAGACAAAATCAATATATCTCAGCAAGGAGAATGTTCGTACAACCACGCAACGGTTTGATTCTCACGAATTCCAGCTCACCTCATTTTTCCCTAACAGAATTCACACACTCACAACCCTTCACTCGTATCTGAGAACCCTATATATTGCACTACTGTTCATTTTCCAAAAGAAGAGGAAACCTAATCAGAAACTACTCAGCGTCAATAACCATTCCCAAACCCTAATCACAAAAAGCTCATGGAAAGATCGTTATTCTTCTCAGAATTTCACATCGAAATTTTGAACGGAAAGAGCTAAAACATTCAACAGCATCAACACAACAAGACCGTTGTAGCAGGAAGAAATAGAAGAAGAGGAAGTAAAGAGAACCAAGAGAGCGAAGAGTAGGCGCATACCTTTACCTCGTCGGAGTTTGCACATCGGACTAGCTCCGATTTGGTACGAAAACTCTTCCCCGATGCATTTTTTATGCCATATTATTGCTCCACGTTCCTTGTTGATGTTAAACCCCCTTTTAATTGCGTGATTTGGTTTCCTGGTTGTAGATCTAGGGTTTAAGTTTTGATTCCTTGTTCTCTGATTTAGACATTTCACGTTAGAATCTAGAAATTCTGAGTTTAGATTTGAACTTAGACGGGTTGGTTTAGTGGGGGTTAGGGTTTGATTTTGGGATTGGCCGGAGAGAGGTAGCGGCACCGCCGTGTCCGGCCGCAAGCCACCATCTTCTCCGGCAGGTTTATCGGAGTTGGTTTGCAGAGAGAGCGAGAGAGAGAGTTTCGTTAGAGAGAGAGACTGTAGTAGAAAGAGATGCATTAATTTGAAATGAGGGTGAGAAAGCCCAAGTTTCTATTTTCATGTCCTTTGCCACATGTGTAAGTGAAGGTGTCGGTGGCGGGCATTACCGATGACAAGTGTCACCGGCTTCTGTAACACCCCCAATCTATACCCCCAAGCTAAATAAAACAGTAAAATAAAATTTGAAATTTCATCAGAGTATAATTAAAAACACGGCATAGACAGGGGATGATCACATCAAAATTGCAACAAAACATAACATACAACACCTGCTCATAAAGATATGTAACAGTGGGATAGCAATCAACAGAGGAACTCAGTTCCTTACACCCACATTTCAGATTGTAGAATAAAAGTGGAAAATCTAAAATCCGAATAACATATATATATCATGAAAGTTTCGCATACACCAAGTTATACATGTACAAGTCAAAAGATATATGTACATAATACACAAATAGTCACAACACGGCCACCCTAACTACCCGGTGTCACATATCAGAGCCGACCGACAAAAGAATGAAGACGCAAAGCTTCACAAAAAGACCTCTAGCAACTCTAATCTGTAATGCCTCATAGAGCATTATAAAACAGCAGAAGGGTGAGAAAAACAATCATAATACAGTTGCATAAAATTATATATTAACACAGAAATGCACAAGTATAATATTCTCACCACAATGCACCACAAATGAATAAAACACCACACAGTACAATTCTCGAGTATCAACTACCACTACACGTCAATCATACACAATCCACTCATCATCAATACAATTACATATATTCCAACCAATCAATCACATTCACAATTAACCTGCACAATTAATTCATGATTATGCAAATGCACAAAGACCGACACAACGACTCTATGCACATGCCATGCGGTACCGACTCCAATGTCTCATGTCTCATCATCAGTTCACTCAGGAACTATTGGAACCATCGCTCGTTATTGAGGGTCGCTCAATAACTCCCCGTCGGGCCTACGATGTTCACCCGTCGCTTTAGGTCCCCACATGGGCACACGATGTTTATGGATTGCTTTAGGTCCTCACATAGGCACACAATCCGATCGCTTTAGGTCCTCACATAGGCACACGATCGTCTATAACCATCGCTTTAGGTCCTCACATAGGCACACGATGTTATAGCAGATTCCCTCTGGAACCAAACCGTCACTCAGGACGTCACAACAATGCATATCATGATGCTTAACATACAATAACTCATGACATTTAATATGCACACATACACACATCCATAATCATGCATTTATCATCAAATACCACACATAGTATTTTCTTGCCCTTAGGCCACAAATCATCATCACCACATGTATTCTCATCACACCACAGCACACAAGTCATACAACATTCATATTAACAGCACAGTGTACATTACACATCAAATTCACACAATTACAACGGCAAAAGTCGACAAAACGACACTATTCCCAATTTCTGACATAATTAAATCGGCCAACAATCTTAAAACCTATTTTTATTAGAAAGAACATTTCATAAGCTTTCCAACGGTATAAAGAACGTCTCGATCCGAGTTACGGATCAAAAGTTACGGAATTTAGAAAATAGATAAAATTTTTGAAGTCCCAGACCGCGCTGAGCGGGCTTTGAACGCGCTGAGCGGGCTGCCCACTGCCTGGTGAGGTTACATTTTTTCATAAGCGCGCTGAGCGGGCAGTCTGTGCGCTGAGCGGGCAGTCTGCGCGCTGAGCGGGCTCTGCGATTTTCAGAAAAAACCCTCTTCGAAAATCCACCCCAAAAATCCCATTTTTCACCCAAATTCAATTCCAATAGCAAAACAAACATCAACGATTATTCATACACACAGTGTGATCATACAATACAGTTTATATCGATTTCCGACTGTGAAAACATCGATTTCTACTCGTTTATCTCATTTCGACCTATATTTGAAAAACCAACAAAACTTCCACACAAACATACATAATCATACGCAAACATAGTATAATCGAGTTTCACACCCTTACCCGATTAATTCGCGTTTGAAAAGTCGGTTGAATCGGTTCCTAAATCCACAAGTTTTTCCTCTTTTTTCTTCTTTTTCCTCTTCTCTTTCTCTTCTCCTTTTTCTTCTTCTCTTTTCTCTCTATTTTCTTTTCTCTCTTTTCTTACTACTTTTCTATTTTTATAAAAATCAAAATATCTAACCTCCCAAAAAGACCAAAATACCCCTACACTCAAATTTCTCGCAAACGTTCCTAAAACCCGATAAGATATCACAACATTGAAAAATAACATATTTTCACATAAAAGTCGAAAATAAAATAATATAATAATAAAATAATCAAAAACGACTCAATTAAAATAAAATACTAAAACTGACAAAACTGGGGCGTTACAGCTTCCCTCTTCTTTATTATCTCGTGTGAGTGCCTTTTTGTTCCCCTACCATGCACGCGCACTGTTGACCTTTAGATCAGGGGTCAGGCTTTGAATTCATGCTTGATCAACGATTCAGATGGTGACTTGAGGTCAAGGTTGACCTTAGGGTCCAAAATGGGCCCTCCACCCCAGCGTGGGCCTTACTCTTTGGGCCTGAGGCTATTTTCTGTTCGCACACTACGTTTACTCGCTGCACCCTTATTTTAGTCATCTTAGTTTAGTTTTTGTGTTTTATTAATTTGTTTAAACTAATTACTTTAGGTTAACTATTTAGTAAATATTTTTTTTTTGAAATTAGAATTTAATTAGAGGAATTAGAATTTAATTTTGGTTTTGATTTTGATTTTAATTCTTAATCCTCATTTTGGTTAACTAACTTTTTATATTTGGTTTTAACTTTAGAATTTGATTAGTTAGAATTAGATTTTTTATTAAAAATTATTTTGAATTAATCTTAGGTTTAGATACTTTTTTTTATTAATCTTTAATTTTAGCTTTTAGCCTTAGAATTTAATCTTGATTTTAATTTGCACTTTATTTTATCCTGGATATTCTTAATCTTGATTTTTTATGCATATTCTGATTAAATACTTGACTGCCTCTTGTTTGATTTTCTCTTTGTGATTGAGCTGTCTGGTGTTTACTTGTTGATTATTCTGTATTCACATGCTCCCTTAAGGCTCCTAGTCCGACTTAATTTCTGATTAAGCTCGGAGTAAGATAGACATTAGGCTCTCCATCTAAGCATGATAACATTAGGTAGATTTCCCTTCTAATCCTGACCTTAGGGCCACTTTGCATGATAACTTGTAGGATTCAGTTCCCTTAGACCTTCCGTGCGTCTCCCCCTTTTCTCTCGCCTCAGTGTGATCGAGATTCCGTTTCCCGTAGTTCCACGAACTACGGATGCTCTGACTTCCTCTCTCTGGATAGATTGAGGATACGTAGGCACGAGGATCCATATCATTGGCGAGCACACTAACAACTAACTTCTCCTTCCTCTTTTAAGCTTTCATACTTGTGTTTGCTTTAGCATTTGAGATGCTCCTTTCTTCTCTCGCTCTTTCTCATCCCATGAATCTCAAGACTTGATTAAGTCTTGGATTCTTCTCCCTTTAGAGCTACCTAGTCCAACTTAATTTTTGATTAAGCTTGGAGTAGGATTATCATTAGGTTTTAAGTAGTTGTCTTTTCTCCTAAACCTCACTAACCATAGGACATCCATGCATGATAACATTAGGACTCTTAGTATCCCTTTAGAGTTTCCTTTGCGTTTTCTCTCTTCTCATCTTCAAATAAAAGTGAAAAAATACTTAATAAAGGCAAAACAAACATGGTATTTAGGCCTTTCATGAAAGAATAAGAAAGTGAGGGATCTTCTCTAATTTTCTTAGAATGTTTAGCGTGCGTCCCATCTCGGGTCGTTATGCAAGGCATTCGATCTTATATGAGGGACTTAAATACAATGTGCGTTACAAAACACAAAACAATCAAAACACTTCTTTCTAAAAAACTTCAAACAAACAATAACGTCTTTCCTTCGGGAATTCTCTTCTCATCTCACTCACTCTCAGCGTACAAACGTGCTCCTACTCGTTCTCTTGCAAGATGGTAACGCACTCGGACCAGCGAGCCTGCAACACCTGAGCTAGAGCGTTAGCCGTTCCCAAAAAACACAAACAAAGCGACCCTCGTTTAGGAGAACTACGTCGCTCTGATTCTCGTGTTCCCGATGAGATACGTAGGCAGTGGGGTAGGGCCCATTCGAGCACTTATTTTATTTTCCCTACATTTGTTTCTTCTTTATCTCTTTGTTCCTTTTCCTTTTTCCTGTTCTTTTCCCTTTCCAGTAGCAGTGGAGCTCCAGACGACGACACCCTTTGATCGAGACAAGCAAGCGTGGATCCCATTGGGTACGATGGACGCGTGGGGGTGCTAATACCTTCCTCTCGCGTAATCGACTCCCGAACCCAGTTCTCTTGGTCGCAGGACCATGCTCTTTCCTTCCCTTCCGGTTTATGTGGTGTTTCCTTTCCCTCTCTTGGGATAAATACACATTACTGGCGACTCTGTTTTGTGCCACTTTCGCTTTTGTACTAGGATGAAAATCTCGGGAGCGACAGCTGGCGACTCTGCTGGGGACGAACCCAGAATCTCTGGTTTCCTTAGCGAGTCAATCCTAGCGCTTGTCTGTTTTTCTTTCATTGGGTGTTTACTGTTGTGTTGTATTTACTGTTTTACTATATAGTTATTTACTGCTTTACTGTATATTACTGTATTCACTGCATTTCAGCATTTTTATTTCATATATTATGCTATACTGGATTGTGCTGTTTTCTGTTTGGCAGGATGGGGTATTCTGAGAGATAGGCCCAATACCCAGGCCTGAGTGCACTTATCATTAGCGTGTTTCATGTCCTCTCGCGTTCCATCTCGGTTCGAGGAGGGAATATGAAACACAATCTGGATATGGTTCTCTCTAGAGAATTCTGCGTTGTGGATTTCCCACGATGGTAGAGCTATCTGGAAGAGCTGCTAAGTCTGGATGACCTGTTAGGATGACCCCTCTTTGTTTTGAAGAGAATCAGCAGACGACCTCTTTGATTGGCGGTAGCATTGTATCCTTCGAGCTGAATGTGTTATTGCTTCTCAAACCTCAGAAGCTGAGGATCTTCCGTTTTGGAGAATCAGTTGAGGCCTCCTCGATTGATGATGATGCCAAACCAGAAATGGTGAACGTATCATCATTTCTCGACCTGAGAGCCCGGGATACTGAACATCCTAGTACCCACATGTGAGAGGGGCGGGTTGTTTACAGGTGTGCAGGAACCTTGACCTTCAACATACCCGGTATTTTGGATTTTCTATCAGTATGGACTTATCGACCTGGTATTCTGGTATTTTGATCATCTGGTATTCTGGTATTCTAGTATTCTCTTCAGAGCAGACTTGTGAACTTATCCAGTCAGCAGCACAACAGTTATTCAGAATATGTGGAAGCTTTGATCCCATGTCTGCTGCATTCATATTGCATTGCATTTGCATCTTGCATCTTTTTGCATATCCTTCTCCAGGTCAGATCAGAGTGCTCATCCATCCTTTGTCTGAACCGCAGTTGATTTCTAGACTTTCTCATCATACTTGAATCAGCTTTTGGGGAGATCATCATGAATTCAGGGGAACAGACTCAGTTTGTAACTAGGGCTGATGTTGAATTGATGAAGAGTCAGTTGGATCAACTTGTGGAAGCTATGACAGCCATGAATAGGGGAGAGGCCAATGTTCATAGGACTTCTGTGATTGGGAACGTCATTACACCTCCGGTGGACAATTTTTGCCCAAGCTCAGCCTGTGCAGATCCGGGTTGAGAATCATGTTATGCAACAACATCCCATTGTCCGAGACGGACATCATCATCTCTTGATGCTGCAGATTATCAGAGTTTTGCCTTCTCTGTGCCAGATGTCAAAGGGGTAGTTTCGAAGGTGAACCCTAAGGATCCACGATCTATTGATGACGAAAGATACCGTGTGTTGGAGGAAAAGATTACAACCATGGAGAGGCGTGATACTCTTGATCTGAATGCTTCGAGCATGTGTTTGGTGCCTGGCCTGGTAATGCCTCCGAAATTTGAGATGCCGAAGTTTGAAAAATACAAAGGAGATAGCTGTCCGAGGCTACATTTGGTGATGTTCTGCAGCAGAATGACCTCACACGTCAACAACGATAAGCTCATGATTCACTGTTTCCAGGACAGTCTGAGTGGGGTATCACTGAATGGGTATATGCAGTTGGAAAGTGGTAGCATCCGATCATGGACAGATCTAGCCCACGCCTTTGTGAAGCAGTACGATTATAATCCTGACATGGCTCCAAGCCAAATGCATTTGCAAGACTTGTCCCAGGCAGATAATGAATTATTCCGAGAGTATGCTCAGAGATGGAGAGAGTTCGCCGCGCGTGTTCAGCCGCCACTTTCGGATAGAGAATTGGTTGATTTATTCATGGATACCTTGCAAGGGTCGTACTTGGAAAGGATGATTGCCAATGGGGCAGCAATATTTTCTGACCTGGTGATGGTGGGAGAACGTATCGAGAGTCTGATCAAGTGTGGAAAGCTCCAAGGCATCTCGAACTTCCAAGCTATTGAAAATGAATCAGTTGTCAGTCCTCAGGAAGAATTCGAGGAAGAAAATAGTTCCATTCAGGAATCTTCACCACCTCGTTCTCAGTGTTCAGACATATCAACTGTTCAGAGTCAACAGTATTATGGGTCTTCATATCAGGGACAACATTCTTCTGAAAATCAGAGACCTCCTCAGAATCAACGGTCATATCGTCGTCAGTCGCGTCAGCACGCCCGACAAAGACCAAGGAAGCCAGAGAGGAATTTCACTCAGTTACCAATGTCATATAGTCAGATGTTGCCGGATTTGATCAGAGGTGGATTGATAGTGCCGAAGGAATTGAAGCCAGTGCCTTTTCCGTACCCACCAGGTTTTGATGTCAACGCCCGCTGTGACTATCATGCTGGGGCACATGGGCATTCAACTGAAGACTGTAAGGTGCTTAGGAGCAAAGTTCAGACACTGCTTGACTCCAACATGTTCTCATTCATGCCTCAGGGTATTTAGATCCACGACTCTCCTTCATCCAGTCATGTGGGTTCATCAGTTCAGGTTATGGAGGAAGGCACTGAGAGCAGTTGTGCAGGTGATTATCAGACTGACTTCGATGAGAGATATTGAAGATAGCTCATTAACAAATCAAGTTTGGAAAGTCCAGTTCCTCGAAGTTGGCAATCATTTAGATCATGTCATTTCTTTGCATTTGTAGTTTCTTTTCTGTTAAAATGTACAAACTCATTTGTAAAACTCGTCTGTTTTTAGTTGATAATGATAATGAAATGAATATGCATGTTTTGATTAAATCCATCTGTGTTCACTCATATTTTCTTCATTGATATCTAACCCTTGTTTAGGCAGGATCTGAGGGAGGATGAAGAAATTCAAAGACGCAGAACTTCTGATTATATGCTTTTAGGACAAAACCCTGCTAAGGATGTACAGGCATTGTTTCAATTCCCCAAACACCGGAGACATAAGGAAGATAATCCCTTGTCAACCCTGTTGAGCCTAGAAGTAGGAGTTTATTTCTGAAAATGAAAAACCCTCAATATTAACCTGGGGCAGGGTAGCTGTCAGCTAATTTGACCGAGCGTTCAAATTTCAAAAGGAGTGTCCAATTCGAGGATCAATTGCGTCAATGGTTATCCCTCACCAACTGGAGAATGAGGCAGTCACAACCCTTTCAACAAAGTCAAGACAAGCCAGTGTCACACGATTTGTTCCGAAAAAAAAAAGAATAAAAAAAGAGAAAAAAAAAAGAAAGCCCGCTAAGTCGAAACTTGAAAACAAGTGACTTAGGCAAAGGTTAGGGCATCCCGCTGGACTTCGAAATCGGAAAAAAATTCAAAAAAGAATCAGTCCAGGCAAAATCAAGGAAAAACAAAAAAGAATAAAAAGTGAAAATAAGAGGAACAAAAAGAAAAATCTTCAAGCAAAGAACAAGTCGTGTGACTACAGGCACCAAAGAGAAAATGGGTGACTGTCACTCTGAAAACTGTGTGGGTTCCTTTAATCCTCCTATCATTCATTAACCTTTTTGAAAGGCGAGCGCTTGTGTCGAGTTAGCTGAACGTAGGACTGGAGAACATCAAGGAGAATGAGTGGGTACAAACAAAACTTTGAGCCTTATATCCTTTCTTTCTTAAACCGTGAACCAGGCCACGTTACAACCTTTAAAAGACCTAATTGAAGCAAGGTTGTTTCAAAAGCATACTTTGGTAAAGATCGCGTCGAACCTGACTCCTAAAAGGATCTTCTTACCATTCATGTTGGTATCAGTGACACTTTGATTAGTGATTCATTCACTATATGTCACAACTTTTTTTCCAGCGGACAGACTTGGATTTCAAAACTGTCATATGCATTGCATTAAAATTGTCATTTTCAAAACGAATTGTTTTACTTGCGAGTAAGTGCTTGATCAGGGAAGTTTCTGCAATGAAAAGATTGATCAATATAAGTGCAGAGTGCCCGAATACTCCGTTGAGCAGGGGCAAGTCATATCAAATGGGCAACTCATTCCAAGATTTAGTTAATCTGGGGCAATTACGTCGAGATTCAAATCTCTCGAATGTCGGTCAGTTAAAGGTACTCCTTCACAGATAAGCCAGACAGGGGCACAAATCATTTCAAGGCTGGGGCAGGCCATCCCAAGAGCATGAGAAGTTAGTATATCCAGACGAATGGTCAGCCTATACAGGGTTCAGAGTATTGAGACAGAATATCTCACGGTTATATGAGATGGTTCATGAATCTTCTCGAGGCGAACTTCTAAGTAATCCATACGGTCTGCGGCAGTTACGTCGAGATCCGACGAATCTCTACAAGAGTTTGAGGACATTGAGGTGTTTTGGATGTCAAGTCTTTTGTAAAATCCTCTTGAGGCAGTTTCTTTTGGTGGACCATGTTGGTCTGGGGCAAGTGAAAAAGAAAAAAAATTGTCGGTCATGCATATGCAGCCAGTCAGCCAAAAGGTTTGAAACAATGGGGCATTCTAACCCAAGGCATTTGTGGTCCCCTATTTTCAGCAGGCTTCATAAATTATGCATCAAAACCTTTCTCCCCATCAAGTGATGGTCCGGAGTTGGATTTTCTCAGCTGCATAAGTCATATCCAGCATGGGGCATACGTGCATACCCTTTTGCTTGCAGATAACAGCCTCATACCAGGCTCAAAAGCAAGATTGAAGCCTTTTCAAGAGCATGAACCATTTCTCTCCTAGACGAGTAATCACTTATTCCCACGCAGAAGACTGGGGAAATCATGTTTAGGGGAGGGTTCACTGGTCACCCTTTTGTCGATAACGGTTGCGAATTCCCCAGTAGAGCTGCTTCGTAGACACCGAAGTTGATGGTCAATCCCCAGTGAAATCGCCTGGAGTTTGAAGATGCTTAATCTTCTGTAAAATCCTCTTATGACGTTTCTTCAGGTAAGTTTTGTATCATGGAGCAGGAAGCAAGTTGTTGACCTTCCCAAGCATGGGGCATTTTGAATTTCCCCAGCAGGAGATGTTCTAGATCTATTATCCCCAGTAGAGTTTGAGGACGTTTGGTCTTCTGTAAAATCCTCTCAAAAAGACATTCCTCAGCACGAGACGCTTTGAAGCGGTTTTCCACAGCAGGGTTTGTGGTAAACTCATTATCCCCAGCGGAATCGTCAAACTGAAAGTTCGCCAGGCATGGGGCATTGTGACACTTATCCTAAGCTCATCAGTCTTATTCCTCAGCAGACTACCGTGGAGTTGCTTTGGGTTCCCCAGAAGATCTCTAAGGACTCTTTCCCAGCAAGTTGCAGGAGAAGGTTTAAATAGGATTTGCGTATCCCCGACAGAGTAGCCCGGATTCCCAGTAAGATCGTATCTCTGATAATGGTATCCCCATAGAGTTCAGCATTGAATCTTGTCAACAATACTCCCCAGCTGAGTTGTTTTGTCCCCACAGAGGCTTATTGATCAACAAAACCTATTCCTCAGCAGAGTGTTATTATAGTCTCTCCCCAGCCGGGTTAAAAGTTTGATTCTCCCAGCAAAAGATCCAGGGTTTGATAGATCCTCAAGCAGAGTTTTAACGACTTGTTTCCCCAGCAGAACGTCGTTCAGAAAATTCTCATCCCCAGCGGAGTTGCTGTGACCAGAATTCATCCCTAAGCAGATGAAGTAATTCCTGGCAGAATCATCCTTTCCCCATATTCCAAAGCCCAATTTAATTTTGGCAAACTTGACAGTTCGAAGCAGACGGATTGTTCTTTCATTCTCCAGCAGAGATATCATCCTTTCAGGAGTCTCCGATATCAAATCATTGATCATTGTTCCTCGGCAGAGTCAGCAGAGATGTCTGACACGAATGCAGAGAGTAGTCCAGTATTGGAATTCTTAAAGTCCAACCGTAGATTGGCAAAAGGTCCATCCAAGGGTGGCAAAGCAAGGCAAAGTCCACCCGTAGTGTGGCAAGTCAGTAGTCGTCTGACTCCCGTTAAAAGACCGCAGCTAAGTCCAACCGTAGATTGGAAAAGGTCCATCCAAGGGTGGCAAAGCAAAGTAAAGTCCAACCGTAGATTGGCGATAGTCCACCCGTAGTTTGGCAAGTCAGTAGTCGTCTGACTCCATTCAAAATGACAGTTGTAAGTCCAACCGTAGATTGGCGAAAGTTCACCCGTAGTGTGGCAAGTCAGTAGTCGTCTGACTCCATTTAAAAAGACAATTTCAAGTCCAACCGTAGATTGGCGAAAGTCCACTCGTAGTGTGGCAGGCCAGTAGTCGTCTGGCATTGTACAAAAGACGTTGTTAAAGTCCACCCGCAGCGTGGCAAGCCAGTAGTCGTCTGGCGTCATTCAAAAGACATCCCTCCAGTGCTTTTCTTCCCATCAGAGTTTTATTCAGCGAGATTTCATATTACCGTACAGGATAAGAGTGTTGTGAGTATTGGATTTGTGCTTCCTCAGTTTGCTGTAAAGTTTTCCATCTCCCCAGCAGAATAAGGTTAGAAGGTAGATTCCTAACAGAGGACCAAGTCTGATCTTGTCCCCTAGCAGAGCTGATATCATCAACCATTGTCCCCCAAGCATATTTTTGGGTGGTGGTTAGCATTCCCCAGCAAGTCAAAGGTCGATTGTCATTGGCACTTTTCTTCAGCAAGATTCCTGGGATGTTTCCTCCAACAGAAGTTTGTTATTCATACTTTCCTGCAGAGTGGAGGTTTAGTTGGGATCTCGAGCAGTTATGACCTGAAGGCGATTCAGTTGTTATCCCCAGCGGAGTTGGCCTCTTCTCTTCAACATTTATTTTGCTGGAGGGGTCCTTTTGCATATAGTAAGCATATTTGCATTTCATCCCCAAACGCGTAGCATTTCCATTTCGTATGGAGCATTACGCCATAGAAAAATTCAAACATATGCATGCGAAGCATAAGTCAGATTTGGTACCTTGCGCAAAAGCCCGAATCAATTTCCAGTCAAGACGGTGACATATCCCCAGCAGACATTACAATCAGTCCCTCTGCTTACCTTTCTTTTGGGTCGTAGATCATACGTCGATCTTACCCTCGATCAGTCATTGTCCATCAACCCCTTGATGACAACATTCCGGTCAGGTTTCCTTTCTGTCATCCCCATGACAATGTGTCTTCTTCGTTCAGGTCTTCTTCCTGTCATCCCCATGACAATGTGCTTTCTTCGGTTAGGTTTTCTTTCTGTCATCCCTGTGACAATTTGTTTTTCAGTCAGGTTTTCTTTCTGTCATCCCTATGACAATGTGTTTCCTTCGGTTAGATTTTCTTCCCGTCAACTCTTTGACAAGGTGTTTCTTGGGGTTCATCTTCTTTTTCTGTCATCCCTATAACAATGTGTTTTCTTCGTTCAGGTCTTCTTTCTGTCATCCCCATGACAGTGTGTCCCTATGGTGGAATTTTCTCCCTGTCATCCCTATGACAGTGGGTTATCTTCAGTCAAGTTTTCTTTCTGTCAACCCTATGAAAATGTGTTTCCTTCGGTCGAGTCTTATTTCTATCATCCCTATGACAACGTGTTTCCCTTGGTCGAGTTGTCTTTCTGTCATCCCTATGACGATGTATCCTTTCAGTCGAATTCCATTTTTCTTCCCGTCCAACCCTTTTGACGATATGGTTCGCTGGGTATGTTGTCTTTCCGTCAAATTTCTTTGACGACGTATGACTGGGATCCAATTATATTTTCTCTCCTTGCGGTTAGCAAATTTTGCGATTCTTTTTGTATTCAATCACCTTGTACCTTGAACGTCTGAAAGCCGTCGCTATCATCCTTTCAGGTCCAAGTTGATTGAATAGGGGCAGCTGTAGCACCCCAAAATTTGCCCTACCTTTTTTCTAACCTTAACTGGCTTATGTTTCCTTCTCATTTTGCATCTTTAGGTCATAATTTCATAATTATTCATTTTCACTGGTCTTCTAAGACATGGATCAAGGCATTCTCAGGTGGTTCGAATCTTCCGTATTCAGAGGAATATCCGTGTGCATTCAAAGATGAGGGTTTAGCTTCAAGTCAAGCTTGGTTGTTCATTCATGATCCAGTTCAGATGGATGTTTGACCTACTTTTAGTCAAACTATCAAGGAGCTTGCTTCAACCTCAAGTTACCCGCATCAATGACTATTTCTCAGGCAGTGTGTATTCAAGGTCAAATTGTTGTGTGTGGAACTCATCAGGTTGTCAAGCAGTTGTTCGTATGAGGTTTAGTTCAGAAAATCAAGTTCATCATCCCATTAGTGGTTCAGCTGTGAATTTATTTTCCTCAGTGCGGATTCAGTGATCAGATACATTTTGAAGAAAATGGAAAATTGGGAGCATTCATGCAAAGTTGACTTTGTGTTGACCTAGTCATATTAGTCTCCCTTTGGTACTTGATCCTGGTTGTTTTCCAAAGACATATTTTAAGAAGATTTCCATTCAAAATAGATTTAAATTCAAGAATTAAGTGGAAGGAAAATAGTCATATACATTTCATTTAAAAAATCAAGTTCAAGTTACATTGCAAATGTCATTACAAAGTCAAATTGATCCTAATGCAAGTTATACAAGAAAAAGGTTACAAAAAGAAAAAGAAAATTACAAAAGTATAACTTTGAATTTTGGTCAACCGCTGACCAAGTTTGACATATCTTCTTCACCTTAAAGTAATAATTTATTGCAATGCCCCGTGGCCTTTGTCGGTGTTACTGAAGAAAAAGGAAAAGAATTTTCCAAGGGGACCATGTGACCTAGGCTGCTGATAGATTATCAAGATGAGCAGTATCAAAACCACAATTTCCCACTGCTTTGGAGGTAGAGTTTGGCTCTTCATGTGAAGGATCGCAAAGGTGACCTCCATACTTAGGCTACTGCTGCTGCTTAACTTTATGCAACTGGGAACTATGTCTATTCCCCACCACACCATTAGCAACAAAGATGAAACTTGCCACAACTCAACAATATGACATAACTTGCCATGAGAATAAGAAAGAAGAAGAGAATTAATGGATGTGCAAAATTCAAAGGTGTTTCAAAACAAAACTGGAGTTAAAAATTGTGCCGGCACAAGCCGCAGAAACGTTGCAGAAAAATCAAGATGAATACAACTCAATTCCGTCAAATGCACCCTTAAACTCCTTGATGGTGAGAATTTTACAGGGGCATTCACCAATTAAATCACTTGTCCATGGAGTTGGCTTGTTATCACACCACACAATTCGAACCTGCTTAGCAACAAAACAACTTGCCAGCTTGTCATATACACCAGCCTGCACCCAACACATCACGCAACTTGATTTCGTGCAGCAAAAACGCGTACCAACCTTACAGACCTGCAGTGAGCTATCAACATGATTCTACACAGCATGCCATACGCCTTTCCGAACACAACTCAAGCCACATACTAATGCTCATGCCTTGTATATGTCCCAAGGATTTCTCTCTGGTGTCTCAATGGCTCAAAGACCTGCACAAAACAATAACAACCCGTACAACAATATCAGTACGCAAGTTAATTTGGTTGGGACCACACAAATGAGAATTGGCAGAAAAGACAAAATCAATATATCTCAGCAAGGAGAATGTTCGTATAACCACGCAACGGTTTGATTCTCACAAATTCCAGCTCACCTCATTTTTCCCTAACAGAATTCACACACTCACAACCCTTCACACGTATCTGAGAACCCTATATATTGCACTACTGTTCATTTTGCAAAAGAAGAGGAAACCTAATCAGAAACTACTCAACATCAATAACCATTCCCAAACCCTAATCACAAAAAGCTCATGGAAAGATCGTTATTCTTCTCAGAATTTCACATCGAAATTTTGAACGGAAAGAGCTAAAACATTCAACAGCATCAACACAACAAGACCGCTGTAGCAGGAAGAAATAGAAGAAGAGGAAGTAAAGAGAACCAAGAGAGCGAAGAGTAGGCGCATACCTTTACCTCGCCGGAGTTTGCACATCGGACTAGCTCCAATTTGGTACGAAACCTCTTCCCCGATGCATTTTTTATGCCATATTATTGCTCCTCGTTCCTTGTTGATGTTAAACCCCCTTTTAATTGCGTGATTTGGTTTCCTGGTTGTAGATCTAGGGTTTAAGTTTGGATTCTTTTTTCTCTGATTTAGGCATTTCACGTTAGAATCTAGAAATTCTGAGTTTAGATTTGAACTCAGACGGGTTGGTTTAGTGGGGGTTGGGGTTTGATTTTGGGATTCGCCGGAGAGAGGTAGCGACACCGTAGTGTCCGGCCGCAAGCCACCATCTTCTCCGGCAGGTTTATCGGAGTTGGTTTGCAGAGAGAGCGAGAGAGAAAGTTTCGTTAGAGAGAGAGACTGTAGTAGAAAGAGATGCATTAATTTGAAATGAGGGTGAGAAGGCCCAAGTTGCTATTTTCATGTCCTTTGCCACATGTGTAAGTGAAGGTGTCGGTGGCGGGCATTACTGGTGACAAGTGTCACCGGCTTCTCTCTTCTTTATTATCCCGTGTGAGTGCCTTTTTGTTCCCCTACCATGCACGCGCACTGTTGACCTTTAGATCACGGATCAGGCTTTGAATTCATGCTTGATCAACGATTCAGATGGTGTCTTGAGGTCAAGGTTGACCTTAGGGTCCAAAATGGGCCCTCCACCCCAGCGTGGGCCTTACTCTTTGGGCCTGAGGCTATTTTCTGTTCGCACACTACGTTTACTCGTTGCACCCTTATTTTAGTCATCTTAGTTTAGTTTTTGGGTTTTATTAATTTGTTTTAACTAATTAATTTAGGTTAACTATTTAGTAAATATTTTTTTTGAAATTAGATTTTAATTAGAGGAATTAGAATTTAATTTTGGTTTTGATTTTGATTTTGATTCTTAATCCTAATTTTGGTTAACTAACTTTTTATATTTGGTTTTAACTTTAGAATTTGATTAGTTAGAATTAGATTTTTTATTAAAAATTATTTTGAATTAATCTTAGGTTTAGATATTTTTTTTTATTAATCTTTAATTTTAGCTTTTAGCCTTAGAATTTAATCTTGATTTTAATTTGCACTTTATTTTATCCTGGATATTTTTAATCTTGATTTTTTATGCATATTCTGATTAAATACTTGACTGCCTCTTGTTTGATTTTCTCTTTGTGATTGAGCTGTCTGGTGTTTACTTGTTGATTATTCTGTATTCACATGATCCCTTAAGGCTCCTAGTCCGACTTAATTTCTAATTAAGCTCTGAGTAGGATAGACATTAGGATGTCCATCCAAGCATGACAACATTAGGTAGATTTCCCTTCTAATCCTGACCTTAGGGCCACTTTGCATGATAACTTGCAGGATTCAGTTCCCTTAGACCTTCCGTGCGTCTCCCCCTTTTCTCTCGCCTCAGTGTGATCGAGATTCCGTTTCCCGTAGTTCCACGAACTACGGATGCTCTGACTTCCTCTCTCTGGATAGATTGAGGATACGTAGGCACGAGGATCCATATCATTGGCGAGCACACTAACAACTAACTTCTCCTTCCTCTTTTAAGCTTTCATACTTGTGTTTGCTTTAGCATTTGAGATGCTCCTTTCTTCTCTCGCTCTTTCTCATCCCATGAATCTCAAGACTTGATTAAGTCTTGGATTCTTCTCCCTTTGGAGCTACCTAGTCCATTTTAATTTTTGATTAAGCTTCGAGTAGGATTAGCATTAGGTTTTAAGTAGTTGTCTTTTCTCCTAAACCTCACTAACCATAGGACATCCATGCATGATAACATTAGGACTCTTAGTATCCCTTTAGAGTTTCCTTTGCGTTTTCTCTCTTCTCATCTTCAAATAAAAGTAAAAAAATACTTAATAAAGGCAAAACAAACATGGTATTTAGGCCTTTCATGAAAGTATAAGAAATTGAGGGATCTTCTCTCATTTTCTTAGAATGTTTAGCGTGCGTCCCAACTCGGGTCGTTATGCAAGGCATTCGATCTTATATGAGGGACTTAAATACAATGTGCATTACAAAACACAAAACAATCAAAACACTTCTTTCTAAAAAATTTCAAACAAACAATAACGTCTTTCCTTCGGGAATTCTCTTCTCATCTCACTCACTCTCAGCGTACGAACGTGCTCCCACTCGTTCTCTTGCAAGATGGTAACGCACTCAGACCAGCGAGCTTGCAACACCTGAGCTAGAGCGTTATCCGTTCCCAAAAAACACAAATAAAGCGACCCTCGTTGAGGGGAACTACGTCGCTCTGATTCTCGTGTTCCCGATGAGATACGTAGGCAGTGGGGTAGGGCCCATTCGAGCACTTCTTTTATTTTCCCTACATTTGTTTCTTCTTTATCTCTCTGTTCCTTTTCCTTTTTCCTATTCTTTTCCCTTTCCAGTAGCAGTGGAGCTCCAGACGACGACACCCTTTGATCGAGACAAGCAAGCGTGGATCCCATCGGGTACGATGGACGCGTGGGGGTGCTAATACCTTCCTCTCGCGTAACCGACTCCCGAACCCAATTCTCTTGGTCGCAGGACCATGCTCTTTCCTTCCCTTCAGGTTTATCCGGTGTTTCCTTTCCCTCTCTTGGGTTAAATACACATTGCTGGCGACTCTGTTTTGTGCCACTTTCGCGTTTGTACTAGGATGAACATCCCGGGAGCGACACCGCTTCCAATGAGTTAAAACAGAATCTGAACACCAGTTTTAATTCTAATACTCTGATCAGAAGTTAAATTAAAGAAAACATGAAACACAATTTAACCCCCCCTTCTTGTGTACTTTTCACACCTTCAAAGAAACATTTTTACAAGTGGATAAGAATGGATTACTTCAAGAAAAACATACTCATTGTATTACGATTAGCATTAAAAAACAAACAAGTTTCTACATGAAAATGTTTTAGCAAACAAAAAAGATTACAAATGAAAATGCAATAAAGAAGCTAATGATTGCCATTGTTGAGGAGGCTTGACTCCGTTCATACTTATTGCTTCTGAAGATGTTTTGCAGTCTTGGTATTCACTTGGGTATGGAGGCTTCAATTTACGCGCATGCCATCTAGCGTGAATGTGATTTCCCTGGAATCAATGAGGTCTTGCACTTTGTGCTTCAGAGCTTTGCAATTTTCAATTGAATGGCCAGGTGCCCCTGAATGGAACTCACATCTCGCACTCGCATCATAACCTGGTGGCAGCTTTGCGAGAGGAGGTCCCAAAGTACAAAGTTCAATCAACTTAAGCTGGAGCAAGCGAGGAAGCAAAGGAGCATATGGCCTCGGGATTGGATCAAACTTCCATTCTGGCCTTTTTGGTCTCTGTTTGTCCTACCACGAGCAACAAATTCTTTCATATGCTCAGCCCCTTGGATTCAATTAGGGAACAGGAAATGGCTGCTGCCGGGGAAGTTCTGGAGCCCAAAGTTGTGGAGGAGATCCATGAAGTATTCCATAATCTGGAGGAGGCCCCAATGGATGAGGAAAAGGGACAACTTTTGTTGCAGCAGTGAGTATAGGATTGTCTTCCTTTCTCAATATTGTCCTCAAGATTTCCATGACCAGACTCATCTGATTCTTCAATTGGCTGACTTCCTCCCTTAGTAACTTCTAACCCTGGGACATGGCCTGCATGTCTTTCTTAAACTGGCCCATCTGGGTCCTCATCTGAGTCACATCCTCACGGAGTTACTCCATAACTAATCTCTGATTGTTGCGAGTTACACAGCGATGAAAATTCAGACTTTCAATTCGCTGAAAAACCAATATCATAATAAGAAAACAACCTCTGAGCACCTATCATGAATGCATGTATGCGTGAAAATGCATGAGTGTATGCAAATGCCACGTTCAATTATTTCCATGGAATCTACCTACTCTGATTCATGTCTTAAGCACAAGATGGAACACTAGCAAGACAAGCTCATATCATCAATTTCAAATCAGAGAAACAATAATATAATGATTTCAACAAGTATAGGCAAAAAATACCAAGACAAAGGATCCATGTTTGATGGTGATCACAGGAATAAAGTTCATAACCCTATGGTGCATCATCAATCTCTACAAGGGTCAGTCCTCACCAACCAAGGTGTTTCTTGCTCCAGTCTTGAGCTTCCTTGAAGAGCTTCTTAGTTGCATTGTGCTTAGGCCTTTGAATCAATTATTGGACAAGAACATCCCTCATGTTAATGATACCTTCCAAGTAACGACATTGCGGCTCCCAATAATCATTCTCCTCTCGAAGCTTGTGAACATCAACCCCTTCAGAATGAAATTCAACACTAGGTCTCTTGACTTCAGCTTGAACTTTGAGTTCTTCAATCTCTGCTAAGGCTTTGTCTAACTGGAATTAACGTCCAACGAGCTGATGGTCAACCTTATCCTTCTGAAAACGTTCTTTCTTGAGCTCTTCCCCTTTGCCTTTGAGGTGCTTCTGCAAGTCTTTTATCTGAACTTTGTACTCTTCCTCCATCTTCTTACGAGATGTCATAAGGTCTTTCTACTGTTTATTCAACTTGGAGATCTCCTGAAGATCCTTGGATAATTCTTCATTTCTATCCTTAATGATGAGATTATCACTTTTCAAATTCTTACCAATCCTTTGTCTTTTCTTGCTTTCCGCTTGTCTCTCCTGTTAAGGAACTCAGGTTTCAGCTAGACTTCATATATCATCTCACTATTTACATGACTGACCGCATAGAATTGCCTATTCAAATCTTCATTCTCTTCATGAAGTTCTTGATTTACAGCTTTCAGCTCGTTGTATCTCTCGATGGATACATAAACAGGTTGATCAGGAACTCGTGGATACAAGGGAGCTTCCACAGGAAAAGGTAGGTAATAGATCTCAACCCTCTTCTTCACCCACTCGACATAAGGTGGATAAGCTACACAATCGCTCTTACCCAGATATGGTTTCCCTTTCCAATTAATTTTCGACAAGCACTCACAACTTTCTCCAACAACTCAGGAATTTCGGCCACATTGTAGAATAAAGACTCTTCCACGTCCTTATCCTTTGGTCGATCTTTTAGAGCATAACCCAATTGTCTTTTAGAAAGAGAAGGGTTGTAATTAATACCACCTCTTACCCCCATAAGAGACACATTAGGAAACTCTCCACAGTTGTAAATGATCTCAGCACCAAGCAACCTTTTGTCGTACTAGATAATGTCCTTAGCAGTAAGACCCATCAACCTTTGTGACCACTTCAAGGAATCTTTAGTATCCACAAAATAATCAGTGCGAGGAAGATGACTCATGAACTACTTGTAGAGGAGTGGGGCACACCAAAGGACAAGTCCACCTCTCTTTTACTCATTCCTGGTATGCACAAAATGATAAACAACACCAAGAAGAGTAGGTATTGGGTTCCTCAACATAAAGATACGAATGACATTCATATCTACAAAATATGTCATATTAGGAAATAGGACAATCCCATACATGCAAAGAGCCAAGATTGTGTTGAACGCAGTCCAATTGCAAGCATCAGCAAACACATTGGCTTCACCCACCAGAAACTCAGATGAAATCCAGAAAGGCCCCCCTTAACCTTAAGGTTGGCTTCCACAACAGCTTTGCTCAAATAAAGAGCAACAACAATCTAGTGAGACTTAGGAACCTCCATGGAACTATGAAAAGGCACTTAGTTCTTGATAGGAATTCCCAAGATAAGAGAATATTCCTCTAAGGTAGGAATTAACTAGTAATCTGGAAAAGTGAAACATCTCAGAGAAGGATCATAAAACTGAAGCAGAGTGTGAATGTCACCTTTCTCAAAAGATATGACTGGAGTGTAAAGAATACTCAAGATCTTCCCAAACTCATCCTTGAAATCTTCTATACTGCCCGAAGTAGCCTTAGCAGCCAAACTATGAAGAGAACTCAGATTAGGCGTCGAAAACTTATAGCTAATGTTACTCTTTCTACCAGTGTCCGTCTCTAAGGAAAACTCGACAATAAGATTCAAAGATAAGATCTCTGGAAATAAAAGAACATGTATGTTATGATATGATATTATGAATGCAAAGACATGGGATCAAAGCTTCCACATATTCTAGATAACTGCTGTACTGATAACATGTTGAATATGATAGGTTCAAAGTTTACTTCCATAAGAAAACCAGGTAGGATGAAGGTCAAGGTTTCTTGCAAAAATCCCATCCCCTATCACTGGTGGGTTCTAGTCTTGAACAAGGGTTTCTAAGGGTTCTCAACTTCTCGGGCTCTCAAATCGAAAAGTGATAATGCTTTCACAATTACTTGTTTGGCATTATTAACCCTCAAGGAGGCCTCCACTGAAATTCCCAAAATGTCTCCAGAGTCATAAGTTCTCTATGAAGACACGTTATCTACTGCATAAGCATGCAGGACAGAGGCACCCCCAAGAAAACCTTGTTTGGATGTGGGTCTCGTATAAACTACACGTAACAGGTGCTACGCAAGTCAACACGACTATTCACTCTAATCCTATGTATATACTCAAGCCTGGGTAGTGGGCTTATCACTCGGTAATAACCCAACCCGTTAGCACAGCAGAAATCCAGAATAATGTGAATAACAAAAATAACATAGCAAGAATGCAACGAATAAGCAAACAAGGCATAAAGATAAACACCCAAAGAAAAGAAAATAAACATGAGCTAGGATTGACTTTCTTAGGTTTCCCTAGCAAAGTCGCCAGCTGTCGCTACACAAAAAATAACACATAGTCGCCATCAAACTTTATTTATCCCAACGGGGAAAGAAAAACATCAAGAAAACCTCAGAAGGGAATGGACATGGTCTCATAACCAAATTCGGGTTTGGGAGTCGATTACGCGAGAGGAAGGTGTTAGAACCCCTCGCGTCTGTTGTACTCAACGGGATCCACTCTTGTTGTTCTAACCGAAGGGTATGTATATCTAAAGACTTACTTGCTAAGGGAATGCAGAAATAAATTAACTGGGAAAAAGGAAACGGTTTTTATTATTGATTTCGTCCGAGTTTTGCAACCCAGTGCCTATGTATCCCAGAGGGAATCAGAACTTCGTAGTTCTTGTGGAAAAAAGTTGATTTGTTGTGTATTTTTATGGACGGTGCTAAGTTCGCATTCAAGCAATTAGAGGCATTGTCTGTTTTACGGTAGAACGAAAATAGCGTAGCCTTTTTGAAAAGGTTTTGTTTTGGACTGGACCAATGACTAGGCATGACCCAATCCACTTCTGCTCCCAGAACGGCCCAATTACCTAAAGCCCAATCCGCAAAGGGCAGAGTACACTTTGCTGCCCTCCTACCGGGCAAGGATTACATCGCTCCCCCCGGTATTGCTGCCCGTCACGCACGGCTTCAGTAATCCTAGGACAGTTTTGGGCTGGTGCCCGGGACTACGCCTTTGCCCGACATAACAGCTAGTTTGGGAACCCTGCCCGACATAACGGCTAGTTTTGGGCAGTTATCTATTCTTTGGGAAACAGTTATTTTGCCCCAAAAATAGGGACCGTTGGCCACGCGCTGAGGGCATTGTATAAACCCTCTCACTTGAGAGGGTCAGGTATCCAATATTCAACCTAAGAACACATTTTGTACTTTCCCCTTTTCTCTGACCTTTTCTTACTTGAGCGTCGGAGTGTCTTGCAGGTACACCCCCTCCTCTCCTACAAGCATCATCATCTGCCCTACGCGAAGGCCACGACGATCCAGTCTGATCACCTCCGATCAATGGCGTCGTCTGTGGGAAGTAGCTTCCCCATATTTTGATTCAAGATCCTCTCTTTTTTCACTTCGAAGACTAAAGCTCTCTTTAAATCTCATCTGATCATCATGGCCTCTACCAAGAATGATGCTGTCCTCCAAGGACCTACTGTCGCTGTTATCCCCGACAACGCCGACCACATCCTCTCCAAATCCATTTTTCAGGAAACTGACCAACGGGACGGGAAGACTGCATCCCCAATCCCAGATGAAATAAAACCTCGGGCACAGGATACTGACCGTGTTTTCGAGCCTATTCCGGTTCCGCAAAACGCTGACTCCAGTACAGCTGCTCTCATAGCCTCCCTCAACAGATCAAACCTCTTGATCTTCCAGCAAGATGAAAAGATCAACGCCCTCGACCATGTCCTCCAGGAGCGCCTGTCCTCAGAAAAGCCTCGCAACCCGTCTCCACGTCCCCGGTCTCCCCCTCAGAGGCGGAGGCGCGACGGGTCCCGAAGCCTCTCCCTGGAAAGAAGACGATCAAGATCAGAAGAGCCCGTGTCCGATGTTGCACGAAGACGATGCCGGTCTCCTCCGTGGAAATCAAGACGATCCCCTGCATCTAAGAAGTCTCGGCCCTCAGAGAAGCACGAGCATCGCTGTTCGCGCGTACATTCTCCACGACGAAGCAGGAGTCGTGGTCGTAGCCATTCCTTCTCCCATTCCCGAGCACGAGCAGTGACGATGACGTCCATGGCCCCCTCTAACAGGAGATCATGGACACCAGAATTCCTCGCGGGATGGAAAAGCCCCCCGCTTTGGCGACATACGACGGGACCACCGACCCCGGCGAACACATAGAGAACATAGAGGCAATGCTCCAATACCACAACGTGAGTGGGGCCATAAAATGCAGATTGTTCCCAATCACCCTTAGGAAGGGGGCTATAGCTTGGTTCAAGCGCCTTCCCTGAGGGTCTGTCACATCATGGAGAGATTTGAAGGGTCGTTTTTCCTGACACTTTACGACTTCCCGACGACATCCCAAGTCGGAGGCCACCTTAGAAGCTATTATATAGGGAAGGGATGAACCTTGCGAGCATATATTAAACGGTTTAACAAAGAAGCCGTGGAGGTCCGTACTACGGACCATATGAAGAAGTATCTTCTCGAGAAGGGTTTAAGACCAAAAAGCGAGTTTCGCTAGGCCGTCGGAATCAAGACTCCTCGAACATTAATGGAACTCCTCTAGAAAGCTGAAGCGTACATACAGTACGAAGAGAAGGAGGCCGCATATCATGCCCGGGATGCAAGAGATCGCGAAAATACCCGGGCACCAAAAAAAGAAGAGCCGGAGACATCCCGACAAGGAAAAGAGACGCGAGAAGATGATCTCCCCCGAGAAGGCAAAGGGCCTGTTGGCCAATTCACGGAGTATACATTGCTCACCGCTCCGCGTGAGCGCATTCTCTCCGAATGCATCAATACTGAGTTCAAGTAGGGGGCGTCAGGTTCCCCAAACCGACGACGTCCAAAGGCAATGTGGATAAAAGTAAATATTATCGTTTCCACCGCAGCCATGGCCACACGACCGAGGGCTGCATGTACCTTAAAGATGCTATTGAGATCCTCATCAAGGAGGGTCATTTGAAGCAATATATCAAGAAAGGCGAGTCTGTGAAATGGGAGGCGTCAGATTCAAAGAAGGAAGTAGAATCATCCCTACCAAGTCCTCCCCCGCAGGTCACTATGTCCATCACGCGACCAGAGGACTTTGCCATCCCAGATTATTTCGAGGAGCCGTCCCAGATGTTCGCGCTCAGCACGTAGGAAGCATTCCCTGCAACCATGGTTATCTCATGCGGGGGGTACAATGAGCTGATAGTGGGATCTGTTAAGCAAAAGTTCGAGCAGCTTATTGATTGCAGCCCTGACCAGCTATTCAAACTTGAGAAGATCAAGAGGCGCTCCCAGTCGATCACCTTTTACCGCGAAGAGCTGCTTGGAGGCTCTCCCAATTCACACATCCCCTTGCTCGTCAGGGCAAGATTGGCAAGCACCGACGTCAGAAGAATCCTGGTCGACCAGGGTAGTTCGGTGGACATAATGTACACCGGCCTGTTTCGGGCCCTCAAGCTAGATCAGAAGAACCTGTCACCATACGTGGGATCCTATTTGCAGGGGTTCAACGAAACCACAGCCAGACCTTGGGGGTACGTGGAGCTCCTGGTTACATTCGGGGAAGAAGAGGCGTCCAGGTCAATCAAGATCCAATTCCTGGTGATCGATTGCCCGTCATTGTACCAATGCATCTTGGGGAGACCGACCCTCACAGAGCTAGTTGTTGTCCCTTCAACTGTCCACCTCAAGTTGAAGTATTATACGGAGAAGGGTCCCGTTGCGACATTGCATGGGGACATAGAGGCTGCCCGCAGATGTTTCTAAGTAGTAACCCGGGGACAAAACCAGATCGGTGCAGCACCTAAAGCATCCAAGCAGGCACGAGAGGAAGATCATCCGTCCGAAGACGACCAACCGGATAAGAAACTTATACTCCTCGTACACATCATCGACCTTGACAGCCAAATTTCAGAGGAAAGCGAGGAAGATAGCAATGAAGGTGCATCAACAAGGATGACCAACTCCTCCACATCGGCCCTCGTGCGACCAGTTCCAGACGGGGAGTTTGAAGTCATCACCTTCAGCAATAACCCCAACAGAGGGGTGAAGATTGGTGTTGGACTGCCTGACGAGGTCAAGCAACAGCTGAAGAAGTTCCTCGACGACAACGCTGATCTGTTTGCTAGGAGTGTCGTGGACATGCTCGGCTTGGACCTTGAGACCGCATGCCACCATTTGAACATCGACCCAGCCGCCCGTGCAGTCGCGCAACGCAGGCGGAAACAATCCGATGAAAAGGCACAGGCTACCGAAAAACTTGTACAAGACCTCTTAGAGGCAAAATTCATTTCGGAGGCCAGGTATACAACCTGGCTGTCCAATATTGTACTTGTTAAAAAACATAGTGGAAAATGGCGCATGTGCATTGACTATACTGATCTCAACCGGGCTTGCCCGAAAGATGCTTACCCCTTACCGAGCATAGATAAGCTCGTAGATAACTCTGCAGGTTTCAAACTTTTGTCCTTCATGGACGCCTATTCGGGGTACAACCAAATCCCCATGACCGAAAAGGACAGAAGGTACACCGCATTCATGACTTCGTCGGGGAACTATTATTACAATGTAATGCCCTACGGTCTGAAAAAAACAGGGGCCACATACCAGCGCATGATGAACAAGGTCTTCCGATCAGAGATCGGAGACATGCTCGAATTTTACATGGACGATATGATTGTTAAATCCCAAGAGGAATCCGACCATACGACCCATCTGCAAAAGGTCTTCGACCAGGCTAGGAAGTGCAAAATGCGCTTTAACCCAGAAAATTGCACCTTTGGAGTGCGGGCAGGGAAGTTCCTCGGATTCTACCTCACCGAGAGGGGGATAGAGCCAAATCCAGACAAGTGTCGAGCATTTGCGGAGTTCCCGATGCCCAGGTCAAAGAAGTCAATACAATCCCTCAATGGGATGCTCGCTTCACTTTCCCGCTTTGTGGCCAAGTCTGCTCAACACTCCCTGCCCTTCTTTAAACTCCTAAGAAAGGAGGCCAGCTTCGAATGGACGGAGGAGTGCGAGCAAGCTCTGATCCACCTTAAGCGAGCCCTATCCGAACCTCCTGTGCTTTCTCGACCAGAATGCGGGGAGACCCTGTACCTATATCTGTCTGTTGCCAACGAAACCATCAGCGTTGCCCTCATCTGCGAAACAACAGACGGGAAAAAACCCATCTATTTCACCAGCAATGCCCTGCAAGGACCGCAAATCAGGTACGCACAGATAGAGAAGGTCGCCCTTACCCTCGTTATCGCCGCGAGAAGACTCAGACACTACTTTCTGGCACACACCATAATAGTACGCACGAACCAACCCATCAGGCAATTGCTTTACCGACTAGACATGGCCGGCAGGATGCTCAGATGGTCCTTGGAGTTATCAGAATTCGACATTCATTACGAGGGCAGGAAGGCCCTCAAGGCACAGGTCCTGGCCGACTTCGTGGCGCAAATGACACCGCCATCGTCCCCGTCAAGCAGAACGCAGAGATGGACCGTTTACGTGGACGGGGTATCCAGCCCCTCAGGTAGCGGCGCAGGTATCATCCTCTAAAACGAGGAAGGAATACTATTCGAAGTATCTTTAGTCATGTCCTTCCCCACGTCCAACAACCAAGCCGAATACGAGTCCTTCCTCGCGGGACTACGGCTGGCAGAGGACGTGGGCGCCAAGGAGGTGAAGATTTACACTTATTCCCACCTCGTAGCATCCCAGGTACGGGGAGAGTTCCAAGCAAAGAACGACCAACTGGCCGAATACCTGACGCTGGTGATGGAAAGAATTACCAAGTTTGATGCATGGGAAGTCCAGCACATCCCTCGCGAGTGAAACACAAGGGCAGATGTCTTGTCCAAGCTGGTTAGCACCAGAAAGAAAGGCGGCAATAAATCTGTCGTACAAGAGATATTTTCCCGACCGAGTATCGAGAAACCATCCGAGCGGCTCGACGTCAACGCCATCGGAGATGGCGACTGCTGGATGACTCCTGTGTACAATTACCTCACCAAAGGGGAATTGCCCGAGGACAGCAAGGAGGCCAACGTAACTAAGCGACGAGCCTGCTCATATGTGCTAATTGAGGGCGAGCTCTACCGACGAGGATTTTCCATCCCCCACCTGAAATGTGTCGAGGAAAGCAAAGTCCCCGAAATCATCCAAGAGATCCACGGGGGCATCAACGCACAACATTTGGGAGGGAGATCGTTGGCAGGAAAAACCCTGTGAGCAGGATACTATTGGCCGACCATGTAGCACGACGCCAAAAAGCACGTCCGAAAGTGTGACCGATGCCAGCGCCACGGGGACATGCACTTGGCACCCCCAACGAGTTGAAGACTCTATCCTAGCCTTGGCCCTTCACCTGGTGGGGGATAGACATACTCGGCCCCTTTACAATGGGGTCTTATACAAACAAATTTCTGATCGTGGTCGTCGACTACTTCACTAAATGGATCGAAGCCGAAGCCCTTGCCAAGATCACAGCCTTCAACATACTCTGCTTCTACAAAAGGAACATCCTCGTGAGAGTTGGGGTGCCCCAGGCCCTGGTGACCGACAATGGAACCCAATTCACGAACAGAAAGTTCCAAGACTTCGTCGCCAAATTAGGTACGAAGCAGCACTTCACCTCCGTCGAGCATCCCCAGACTAACGGGCAAGCAAAGGCCGCGAACAGGGTAATCCTTCGTGGCCTAAAGCGAAGGCTGGGCGAAGCCAAAAAAAGATGGGTCGAGGAGCTACATAGCATGCTTTGGACCTACAGAACAACACCACACTCCACCATTGGGGAAACCCTTTTTCGACTAGCTTACGGAACTGAGGCGTGATACTGGTGGAGATCAGGGAACCTTCCAGATGAACGGAGGCTCCCCTCGACGAGGAGATGAACGACAAAGCCTTGAGAGAAGAACTCGACTTGGTCGAAGAGATACGATCGGGGGCAGCTATCCACAAAGCTTCGCTGAAACAACAAATAACCCTGCACGACGACGCTAGAGTCATAAAGCGCGACTTCCCCGTTGGCAGCTTAGTCCTGCGTAGAAACCAGAAAGATTCGCGCGAAGGAAATATGGTCGCGAACTGGGAAGGACCCTACAGGGTTAAGTCCAAGACAGGCACCGGAGCCTACTATTTAGAAACTTTAAACGGAGAACCATTTGCTCGACCATGGAACGCTGAAAAGCTCAAACAATACTACAGTTAGAACCAACTACGAGGTCGGACTAACTGCCCACAAGATCTCCCCTAAACAGGGAGACGACTCGGCCACAGGATCGTGCCCCGGTGTATGCACGACCCATTTTACAACGCCGGCCAGCTTCTTCTTATGGGACGAGCAGACTCTGCGCACAACGGGGATACCTCAATCGAGCTCTGCCGTTGCCACACCAATTAGGCAGGATACCCAGCTCGCAATGAGACCGTCCAAGCCTATGAGATTAGTACATCAACTGAAATCCTAGTCTCATCACGAGCAAAACCACCACCTCGGCCGTTCGACCAGTCCCCCCTCATTGGCGAATACATCTACGTCGAGCAATTCTCTAAATTGTAAAACAAATCAGTGATCCCCGCTGCGGGCACAAAAGCTTATCGAGCAACAGTGAAACACTTAGAAAAATAAACAATGAAAGCCATACATACAAAATCGGCCGTGCTGGCCGGATACATACATAAATAAGTTAAAGTGACAACAAGGGCCACAAGCTGTGCATGTTACAAAACAAGGGGGCCGTGCCCCCAAAAAAAATAAGATACATTAAATCACGACATGTAGGCCGGATAAATTACAACATGATAAAAACCCAATCATTCCTCCATCCGCTCAGGCTGCTTGTTGGTAGGCTCAGACCCCTGGGTCTCCTCGTTCAGAATTTGGGCATGCTCGTCACCAGCGACGAGGGATTCCGGACTGACAATCCTGCTATCCTCGACATGAGCCAAAGAGTTGGTACCCTCCGTGGAGATCTGAACCCCAGGATTGACAAACTGTAGTTGGGCCACAACATTCTGGAACGACTCTTCTCCGATAACAATGGCATCGTCCTCAGCCTTCAGCATACGAGCAATTATCTCCGCCCTGGTCTTCAGCGCCTTCATGTCTGCGGGCTCATCCTCGGCCAGAGCGCTTGCTGACCTCAGCTGCTCGATCAGCTCCTCGGCTGCCTTTTTCTCCGCCGCCAGCGTGGCATTCTCCTCCCTCTACCTGGTAGTCTCCTCGTCTGCCTACTTTCGGGCGTCACCAGCACTCTTGGCTTCTTCCTTGGCCTTCCTCGCCGTCTCTTCCAGAGAGACTATGGTAGCCCGGGCAACTCTGAGTTCGGACTCTATAGAAGAATCCCCCTCGGCATAGATCGCTGCCATTTCCAGAACTCTGGCCAGTGGGGAGGCATCCTGCGCCACCAGCGCCCTCTTTCTCGAGCGGTCCATGCCCTCCAGTTGAAGAGACTCAGCCCACGGCACAACCAGGGACGTCCCCTCGAAGAATTTTCTGCCAAGAATACAGGGAGGAAGCTCGAACTTCCCTTTCTCTGATGCCCGCCTGAGGTCCACTGTCTCATTGGCTCTAGACCGCTTAAACCGCGAGGCCAGAGGCAAGGGAGATCCCTGGGCAAGAGATGGTGAAGAGCTCCCCGCAGCAGGTTGAGGAGGAGGAGCACGTTGGGCAAATCGAGTCTTTGGGACAGCAACCCCGGGCTTGTTCCTCGCCAGAGCATTTTTCACCATTCTTTCGTGGGCGGAGGGTATCTCACATGCGAAAACACAACAAATATATTAGACGACAAAGAAATATAATTCGGGAAAGTTAAAATAACTAAAACTACCGAGCAGCTTGTAAGCGTCTGCGGGAGTCTTGCACTCCAAAAATGCCTTTGTATTAATGTATCGGTACTCCACCCGCTGGCTACCGTCCTCCTCAAAAATAGGACTCCCCTTCTTCGTCCAATATTCAACAAGTCTTAAAGAATTCACATAGTTCACCATCTTTTGGTAGCCGGCCAGATCCTGCCCGTCCAGCATGTTCGGTGAGCAACGTAACCATTGGGCTCCTTAGAGAAATGATTCCCACTCCACTGAAAGGGAAATTTGAACTCTCTGTCCCCGATCAGCTTCCCGCTCTCGTCGTGCATGTCATTACCATTCTCGTCAATCAACACCACCCAAACATACGTGCTATCCTGGGCCCTCTCCGACACAGGCTCAATAATGTAGAACCTCTTCTTAAACGTCCGAATTGACTCCGAGAAGGGCTTGAACAGCTTTCGGGGCTGCTTCAACGACACCCAGCCATATCTCCTCCCCGTGACCTGCCGCTGAAGATGGAATATGGTGAAAAACAAAGGCAGCGCGACTCCTACCTTCAGGAACTCGCAGGTTAACTCGAAGGCGCGTATGAACGCTAACTAGTTGGGATGCAGCTGCGACGGGGCCAGATCCATGCGCACGAAGACAAACTACTGGAAATCGGTGAAGGGCAGCCTCAACCCTAGCTCCTTGAAGGCATACTTATACATAGCGAATCTCACCCCGAAGTCTAAACAAATTCGATCATCTTGGGAGGGGAAATTCACCTTCCATTCCCCCTCCGGTCCAACATCCGTGAAGATGTCCCCGGTGAAAGTCGCAAAGATGGATTCGTGCTCTGCAGGCTCAGCCACCAACCACTCCTCAGCAGGATTCTCCTCGAGCTTCTCCCCAACTTCGCTGGGGACGGTTGAAGCCTCCTTGCTACTGCTCTTCGAGGAGCTCTCCTCGGACGAATCTATTAAAATTTCCCCGTCAAGCCCAGTCACCATCACCTGAAAAGCTGAGGACAAAAGTGAATTCGACGCAAAATCAAATCCACCCTTCAATTGCTGGTCAAGTGAAAGGGCGCGCGAGGGGACGAGGACGTCGTCCACGGGCTAAGCCCTAAATTAAACAAAATATCAAGAGTCTTCCACGAGGAGGCGCTCGAGGCAGATCCCTCACACAACGAGGAGCTTCCTCGAGTCACTTCCCAATTTCCGTTTAATGCTTCACCGGAAACTTCAAACGTTCACCGGAAACTTCATCAGAGCACCGGGAACTGAGTAGCCACGATGGTTACTTAGCGTTATCATCGCAACGACGCCAGAGACCGCCCTACTCCCAGTTCTCCAAAGGGCTCCGGCGGCCACGTAAGCAGCAGAGGATGGCCTAGCCACCGTCCGCCACCAACAACCGCCAGGAAAATACCACTATGTCTCCTAAATCTAACCTAACGGCATGCATTCTAAAACGAAAATGAAAAACTGGAAGAAACAAGGAGTTGGATGACTTACGTGGTCGGAGAAGTTGAGAGAAAGTGCTCGAAGTTTGTCAGGTGGCTACGGCGGCGACGACGGCGGCGAGTTGAGTTCTCTGAAGAAGACGAAGAAGAAGAGAGAGAAACAAAAACGTGAAATGGCCATACTCTCTCTCCCTTTATACTGCTGAGGAGCACGTGCATAGGCACGCCCAACTAGGTCATAATGGCTACAGACTAGCCATCATTGCCTAGTTACTGCAGCACAGGGCTCGAGGCACACGTGGCGCCCCAACGGTTCAATTCTTCCTAACCGCTGCTCTCCCCGTACGACAGGCAAACCAGACGCGGTCACGAACCTTACGAACACCAGGGCCCACGGGCACCCCGAGACAACTCCCTCCGCCATCAAACGACGACTCTGTTACAGTTCCCCGGAATAATGGACCATCCTTAAGTAATCACTCCCATGCTCGGGAGCAACGGCTTGGGGGGACTCCTGTTCCGGACTGGACCAATGACTAGGCATGGCCCAATCCACTTCTGCTCCCAGAACGGCCCAATTGCCTAAAGCCTAATCCGCGAAGAGCAGAGTACACTTTGCTGCCCTCCTACAGGGCAAGGATTACATCGCTTCCCCCGGTATTGCTGCCCGTCACGCACGACTTCAGTAATCCCAAGACAACTATGGGCTGGTGCCCGAGACTACGCCTTTGCCCGACATAACAACTAGTTTGGGCACCCTGCCCGACATAACGGCTAGTTTTGGGCAGTTACATATTCTTTGGGAAACGGTTATTTCGCCCCGAAAATTGGGACCGTTGGCCACGCGCCGGGGGCATTATATAAACCTTCTCACTTGAGAGGGTATGGTATCCAATATTTAACCTAAGAACACATTTTGTACTTGCCCCTTTTCTCTGGCCTTTTCTTACTTGAGCGTCGGAGTGCCTTGCAGGTACACCTCCCTCCTCTCCTACAAGCATCATCATCTGCCCTACGCGAAGGCCACGACGATCCAGTCTGATCACCTCCGATAAGGTTTTATAGAGAAAATCCCGAAGGAAAAAGATTTAAACTTGGTGAGATGTTTTATACGATTTGAAAAGGTTACAGATACGTACTATACTAAAGTCTTTGATAATGAGAGTGAGTACTTGGTACAAATGAGTCAAGCGTCTCACATACAAAATACCCTAAGAAGAGGTAAGAAAAACTCCCGCTCATTTTTCCCATGAACTTAAGGCTCGTGATACATAATATGTATCGTACTTATTAAGTATTTTTTTTTTTGTATTTTTGATTGAAAAAGAAAGGATGAATAAAAGGGAATTTCTATCCTAGTGTTATCATGCAATAGTGGCTTTAAGGTAATGATAAAAAGGAGATTCTAACCTAATGTTGTCATGCTTGGATAAAAAACTAAAGTCTATCTTACTTTAATCTTAATCGGAGATTAAGTTGAATTAGGAAGCCTTAAGGGAACATGGATCAACAAAGCATACGAGCAAGCACATGATCACAACCATTGAGCACAAAGCAAACCACGATTAATTCAAAGGTATCAAGAAAATCAATCAAAATTTCACAAGAAATTGACGAGAACATTAGTCAAAATTAACAACAAGATTAATAAAAAACTAACTTCAAAATTAAAATCCAAATTCAATCAACATGAAGATCAAAATTTATCAAAATCAAAATAAACATCTAATCAAGAATTAACACCAAGGTTTATTACTAAAAAAACTATTCAAGAACTAAAAAAATGTTGCTAACGCAAAAATGCGATCATCGCGACCGGATTGAAGCAACAAGATAATAAAATCAAAGAAAATCACAAATTGCAAATCGAAACGCGAACCGGTAAACGCAAAAAGTGGATTGTCACTATGCTAAACCATCGGCCGGGTATAAAATCGAAACCAAAGATAGATCCGCACATAGACCGACAAAATCAACCAAAAGCTTGCTACACTTAACGTGATCATTGCAATATGGATCAAAATCGTGCGGGTCTAAATTTATCAAAAAGAAACGCAAAGAAAAAGGAATTTTAAACGTGCTAAGCAAAAAAAACCAACAATGTTGCTAACGTAAAAATACGATCATCGCAACCGGATCGAACTAACATAAATGTCACGCATCATGCACACCATTATGCAAACAGTGTATTAACACGATTCGATCCGAATAATCTAATAAAGAAAGAAATTAACAATATATATATATATATATATAAACCTAATTGTAGTACTACCGTAAGAGAAAAATCTCGCACTGTGCATTGTAGGTAATACCGTCATCATCTAGGAAATGGTTATAGGAACTGTGTAACATGTGCATCTGATACTAGCATTAGCTTTCGGCGCCGTATTGTTGGTGGATTGAATACTACGTACACACATGTATATTAGCAAAGCATATATATGTACATACTAATGAAATCATATTAATAAAGCATGTCAACAAAATCATATAACCAATTGAAACAGAAAACGAAAAAATAAATCAAAAGAATCCATAAATAACATACATAACCAATCGGCACTGAGTGGCAAATGAGGTGTACAACTCATTTTAAGATTTTTTTAATAAATTTTGAAAAATCCATAAAAACCCTTGATACTTATTTTACAGACAAAAATAAATAATACTAGTTAAAACTAAATAAAATTTAAACAATTAAAATACTTAAAATAAAATTAAGATAAAAAACAAATCATATGTACTTATTCTAAATATTTGGACAAAAATGTAAAAATAAACGAACTCAAAATAAATAATAGTCGGACGCCTACGTGCTTGAAAAAAATAAACTGAGTATACCAAAATGATCATCACAAAATAAACGACTCAGAAAAATACAGTATTTGGTCAAATTTTGAAATAAACTTTGACCGATTTAAAGGCTCAGACTAATTAAAATGCGACCGAAAAATGATTGAAAAATTAAAACGAACACGTCAGGTTAAACTACGCGGAACGTAGATTAATATAATTGACGTCTGCAAGCTCGATTTTGGAATTTTTCATCCACTAATTTTACGCACAGTTGAGATTCAGTTCGTCCGGTCTGTCTGTAAATCCAAAAAAATTATTCAGATAATCATTTGGGCACTATGCGAAATAAAATGTATGTTGTGATATGCAGATGATGCAGATGTCATGATAAATGCATTTATTTAGTGATTCAGGGTCAAAATTGGGGTATGACAATAGGAAAAGTCAAAATTCTTGCATGTATGCATGAACTACTTCACTAAATAAATTGAAGTAGGAGTCGTGTCAAAGATCACGATGGGCATAATGAGGCACTTCTACTGGAAATGAATAATCTACAAATTCAAGTTACCAAAGTGCATCATATTTCAATCAACTAGAAATTCATATCAAGTTAGTCTCAATTTAACACCCACAATTCAATGTCCAAGCTGAATCCGCCAACAAAGTTGTCCTCTATGAGATCAAGAAAAATCTTGAAAAATTAAAAAGACTATGGCCTGAACAACTATGCGAGGTATCCCTATTCTTAATTTTCCACTCCAAATACTAATTTCAATAAATTATTTTAAATGTCACCCCTATTTATTAAGATATATTTAAAGATCTCGTCTATGAAAATCACTGGTACTATGGTTATATCACATGGTACCACACTCTTATATAAAGGAAACATTATTTAGAATAGTGTATGGTTCAGGCTCCATGCTACCCGTAGAAATATACACATCCACCTAGCGACGTGAACAAATCAATGAAGAAGGTATAACACTCATGGAGTTAGTTTGCCATATTATTTTACCAACATGTTTTCTAACCCCATAATTTGTTACTAATATCTATGAGTAATACAACTTATTGTGCTTACTTGTTTTTTTATGAATCCATTAAAGAGAATGATACATGTCTTAAATATGTAACAAATCTACTTGATAAAGCACGTGAAATAGGCCACATCCAAGAGTTCGCATCAAAATAAAGATCTGTAAGGAGATACAATTCTCAAGTTATTCACCACGAGAAATGAAAGAAGGCATCTTAGTGCTAAAAAAAAGTGGTAGAACATAAAAAAATTAGTAAACTCTTTCCTATATGGTAATTGCCTTAAATAGTACCTGAGAAGTTATCACTTAGCGCATATAAACTAGAAAACTTGAACGACGAAGTTGTTCCTAGGTCTTGGAACTCAGGGAATTTAAGACATTATTATAGATAATGATTACCTTTGAGGCTAATAAAGTGAGGATATAAACCAACACGACTTACATTTTTATACATGTGATTCAGAACATCAATAAAGTATTAGAGTGACATTCTTTTCCTATTGAAGGGCGAGAGATTTTATTAAGGTGCTCTATTTAATAAATTTGCTTTATCGCTTACTCATGAAAAAGCATTACATATAATATTATTGTTCTCTCTGGAGTATAATTTCATCTTCTAGAATATCATTACACTCTCTGGGATATTATAGTCCCCAAAAGTATTCATTGAATATTAAGAGAGATCATCTTCCCCATAATGAATATCGTTATTCCTAATTGGAGACTATATGCTTTTTTAATGATTAAACTCAACCGTGTTTGAAAAATTATTTACTAAAGCATAGAAAAACATATGAGTTTTGTTGTTATTTGGTACTATATGAATGACTAAACACAAAGTTATGTTGTCCTCTATAGGTGTATGGATGACTCAATAGATATATTTTAAAAAATTGAACCAACTGAACCAATTTAAACCATATTGTTTTGGTTTGGTTTTATTTATAAAATCCAACCAAACCAAATCAAACAACACATATTTTCTCTTGCGGGTCAGATGACTTTTAGCATCAAAATCGTCAAAACTACACCGCGAACACCCCTATGTATAATAAAAACCCCAACAATGGATACCACTCTTGAAAGCTTTAAGCAAAAGTTAGAATTTTTTAAAGTAACATATGATCATACTAAGGAGTACATGGAGTAGGTGAAACAAAGGATTAGATCAGAGTGTCTAGTGGATAGGGAGGGATTAACCATTTTTGAGATTTTATGTCATAGTTACCTCTCTCTCTCACTCTCTCTCTCTCTCACACACACACACACACACACATTAAAAATACACTAAAGCTATGAAAGTTCCTATATAGCTTGGATTTATGTAAGGGAGAGTTTGAGACATCATGTTGTTAATACATATAATATATTATTATATGGTATATCCATTTCCTTGTAATCCCATTTAGTGTTTTAGTTCGATCTAAAATGAGGATAAAATGAGGTTAATTAGACTGTTCAAATAAGTGACTATACATCACTTAATTTGGCTTCAATTTAACCTAATATGTTATTACATAGACTTATGTTTTCCATTACTCCAAAACTACATTTAGATCACACGTTTGACAAAAAATAGTTTTTTTTTGCTTTTGAAAAGTGTGGTGCATATAGGCGTAAATGTGAGCTAGTGGCAATTAACTGATTTTTCTAAACACGCACTTAATATTTCAATAAAAAATCATCTATATAGAAATTATTATTTTACAATTATTACTATGATTAAGTAATGATAAAAAAACTGATTCTTTAAAACACTATTATTGAATATCCTTATTAAAACACTATTATTGAAACATTATTAATTTTAAATAAGACTTTATTAACTTTAATTTTCATATAAGGAAGGATTATATTATTGCACTATTTTAAAATTTCTATTATATTGTTGTCATGTACATTTTGTTGTTGGCATAATTCAATTATCCTCTACGCACAAAAGCATAAAATAATCTATTTAGTCTTGTAAGACCGGAATAGACGATATTAGGGTTGAAAATGAATTGAATCGAGTCGAATTTGTCTCATATCTGTTCAACTCGTTAAGAATTGGTTCAGTTTAAAACCCGATTCTAGTTCGAGTCAAATTTTTTTAAAGCTCAAACTCGACTAATTATAAGTTCGTGAATAATTCGTTTCAACTCGTTAGATTCATCTAATTAGGTTAAGCTCATTTGCTTTACGGAATTAAAATTATTTTCTTAGAAATCATCATTTATATGTTGATTTTATTTATTATTTTCTTAAAAATAATGAGTTATGTGATGTTGATTTTATTTGTTTAATTATTTGTAGAAATATTATTCTATTGAGAATATAAATGGTCAATTAAAATTGTTAATTTAAAAGAAAATGTAGGGGTAAAATTTAGAGTAAATCTTTAAATTTACTCATAGAGTCAATATAAGTCTTCTCAAATTTAACTCATTTAGTTAATGAATTTAGTTTTTTTCTCATATTCAGTGCATTTGGTTCATGCACTCAATTTAATGATTTAATTGTCGAATCGAATTTCGAACTAAACTTGAGTTGGTTCGGTTCATTGCTAGCCCTAGACGACAAACTAATTCTAAAAGATTTAACACTAATGCGTTCTCAGGACTGAATTCAAATTCAAAACCTCTAGTTAAGTTAAAAGAGACTTCCGCCATCTCATCTAAATGCTCTTGAATTTTGTCATATAAATTTTAGTGGTGTCTACTATCAAACCTTTTTTTATCAATAAATCAATATTTGAAATTATATCATTATACAAGTTTTTAAATTCATCTGCATTTTTTATTTCTATTAATAAATTTTTTATTTCATTTTTGTAAGATGTAACAGTATATTTGTAAGTGGTGACAATGCAACATATCTTTTTTAACACCTATATATTGAAACATCATTCATCATTAGATTATGACGCTCATTTTCCATATCATCCACCTTTATATAAAAACGTCACTACTAGATAATTTATTTTATTTTGGTTGAGAAAGGGTTGTTACCTCACTGTTCTAAATGACGTAATGAAAGGTGTCGTGGAAAGTCGTCACTTTTCTTCTCAGTCTACTTGCAACTGAAGAGAAAGGTAGAACTAGTAGTGGATTTGATCCTCAGTAACTACATATTCATTTTGAAAATGCTACTTTAACTCTCAATTTTTAGAATACCTTAGAATATATATATATATATATATATATATATATATATATTTGTTTTATTAAAATATAAAGTTTCTTATTTTACATTGATTTTCTTTCAATCTACAAGTATAAATTTTTGATGAATTCTTAATCTGATTCATTATTATCATTGTTAATCTTGGAGAAGAACAAATGATATGGTTTTGTTGCGTATCCATTGATTTTAATGTTTAATGGATTTTGCATGCAATATATTTTCAATTGCTTTTTTATTTATATGTTTCTGGTATAAAATAAAAAATTGTTAAATAAATAAAATAAAATTTCTGTTAAAAGATAAGAGATTATGTAAGAACACCAACCTTACACCAAAATTTTTTTATGCTCTTGCAATCCATACCAGTGATCTTTTCCAATCTTCTTTTAGTTTCACTATTTTCATGGCAAATATTTTCATTATCAATGTTTGAGTTTCACAATGTAACGTCCAACTGCGGTACAAGAACGTGGATGAAAGAACTTCTAATTGAGGGGTGGCACAGTGGATGGAATCACACTTAAGAGGGAGATTATTGAGAAACAAGTGTGACTTGTATTGAGAAACAAGTGTGAGTTCTTAGTCCCGCGTTGCTTAGAAAAGTGGAGGTTGAGCACTTTATAAGTAACATGACTCATACACCTGTCACCTTAAGGTTTTGGGTGAATATGTGGTGTCTCTTTCACTTGTTTGGTTGAGTCTTTGACCCAATGTAAATGTTTCCCCCTCATGATGACCCATCATATCTAACCCCTAGGGTTTTAATGAATTCTAAGGAATATATCTTTTAATTTTTAAATAAAAAATAAAATAAAAAGAAAGACACAACTTTTAAAGAAATAAAAACATAAATTGTAGTCACTAGAATTCGAAGCATATCCCTTGAATTAGTTTTCCCCTTGGTTATCTAATCAAATCGAGAGAATAAATGTTATTTATTTTAGAATAAAACATGGCGTATCCAAGAATTATACCTCGTTTTTATTTTGGGTAAGGTCAAAGCATTTTCATAAAATATATTATTTGTAGTAGTGTGTGGAGGTGATGTGTCCCTATCCAAAAAATTGCTAAGAATCTCGTGCTTCATTCACGTAACAAACATATAGGAATCTAGAACCCCTTCTTATGGGATCATGTTGAAAAGGGTGATGTTAATTTTGAATATGTGGATACAAAGCTTTTATCCATAAAACATATTCACAAGATGCGTAGGGAATTGGGAATTTATGATTCTTCATGCTTTCAATAGAACTAGACTCCTATTTCATTTCATTTTATATTTGTATTATGTTGTAAACTAACATTTCATTATAGCGAGTTACACTTAAACTAGCCCTAATCATATGATTCTACAACTTTTATGTCTATCAAATATTATCATTTTATTTCATTTTATATGTCTATTAGTTTACTTATATGTTCTTTATTTCATTCATTCATTCATTTCTAAGCTGACTGTTGCGGTGAAAATTGGATAACAAATTATTAATTAATTTGCATCATATTTATTTTACAACCGACTTTGATTTATCCAAAGGAAAAGTTCAAGATCGTTAGAAAAACCTAAGGGGAAGAGATCTAAGGTTCGGGGGTTGGTTACGCCTAGGGAAGGTGTTAGCACCCTAAACGTCCGTAGTACTCTACGGGAGCCTCGTGTTAAATGTTAACTTATGTTTGCTAAAGGTTCTATGCTAAAGGTCAGTTAGCGGGGAAAGTGATAAATTCATTATGATGAATATCACTAAGAGTTTAAGAACTCTCTCCTAAAACTAGTTGTAATTTCTATGTCTCTGATGAGGCCAAGAAAATGAAGTTTCTCCTAAGAGGTTACTTAGGTTAAGGTGGGAGGTCAATGACTTATGAGTCAACATTAATCACCTTCCTTTGGAATATGGGAAAAAAGAAAAGAATAAAAAAGAAAGTCATAGAAGAAAGAAACAACAACATAAGCATGAAGATGGCAATATGTTTCATGACAAAATATGGATAAGATGAACATGATTACTAAAGACACATCAATATGCTTCAATCCTTAGGAAGACAAACATATAGAATGATATTAAGTTGACAATTAAAGAAAAATAGCATTCATATAAAAAGTCAAGTATATGACAAATCAACATGGATAGATTAATTCAAGAATTAAACAAGCAATTTAGTGAAACACTCAAAATCAACAATGATGCTTATAAATGATATTAATAAATAAACCAAGATTGATAATTAATTGACAACACAATTGAAATTAGAAATTAACAACACAATAAGGTAATTTAAAATTTAACTACACATGGATAAATAGCAATTAGAAGTTAACATTTAACCATACATTAGAAATACAAAGTGACAATCTCAAAATTAAGACACAAATTGATAATTTAAAATTAACAACATAATTGAAAATAACAATTAGCACAATTAGAATTAACAATACATACAGTTGACAATTAAAATTAAAAGTTAATAAAACAATTAACAATTAACAATATAATTAACAATTAGGAAACATATTAATTTACCACATAAATAATTAAACTGAAATTAATAGAAAAAATAAACCAGATAGAAGAAAAATAAAGATGAAAACGAATAAAATACGCAAGGGGGGGGGGGGGGGGGGTGCACAAGAGCAATTTGGTTTAGTTAGAAAAACAAAAGAGAATAAATTGGGCCAGCAGACAGGGGGTGTTGGTAGCAGGATGGGGCGCAAGGCCCAGGTTGAGAAAGAGAAAGCAATACAGGCGAAAAAAACAAGAAAATGCAAAAGGGTTGATCCAAGGATCGAACCCAGGCATGGCAAGTGAAAGGCGTATTACGTCCATGTGTGTGACCGTTGGGACGGCGTGTTTCATCCGTTCACTACATGCGCCAATTAATACATAAGCCACAACAAGACATGAAAAATAAAAAAAGCAAACACGCGCACGTACATGAGCAAGTAGTAGTAACATGTAATATCAATTAGGCATGGTGTTTAATGCACTACGAGACAAAATCCAAAACCAACCAATCAGGATTACGCGTGGAAGTGAGAACATGCAGAGACATTAAACATCATCGTGTTTCCAAATTAAAACATCAAAATAAGTATTCAACTTCAATCCATCCTAAATCAACCAAATCTTAACCAAACAACATGAAATAAATTACTAAATTGAAATACTCCAAACATAGAACATATTGAAACCAAAAGTTGAACAAGATAGTGATTAATCATGAAGAAAGATCAGATGAAACTCAAGGTTCCAAACTGAAATCAGTTTGAGAAAAAAAGATAATCACTTTCTGTTTCAAGATTTTAAATAACACACAAATTCAAAACAGTCACAAAATATGGTAACCAACTTCTGAACTTCCACACATGATGAACAAAATATTAAGAGCTAACAAAACTCACATGAGTTGGAGACAAACCAAACAGTCAGCATGCCTTTAAACAATAATTCATGCAGATTCAAAACAAATACGCGGACATGGCAAAGCATAAAAACCACAACATTTAATCATGTTATTATGAGCAAGAGTCTTACCAACATGAACCAAAGATATTCAACTGCACTGGTGTATAATGAGCATGATATTATGAGAGGTTGAAAAAATAACTATGCCACAATAACAGAAAATCACATAAAATCAAATGTTGTATACCTTGGGTAGAAGAAAAACATTTGAGGTTATCTCGTGGGTTTTGACATAAAGGGGAGCACAATGCAAACAAACATTCACATCACTTAAATGATAACAGTGAACATCAAAAGAGATCAAGATTCTCAACATAATCTAAAGGTACTGCAGAGTCCAACAACAATTTGCATTTAAATAGCACATGACAAAAGCTTAACATTTCAAGTATTGTTACACTTAACAACACACAGTGAGTGGCAAAAGATGTTGAAAGTTTTCAAACTTCAACATGATACAACACATATATACATACCAAAACTCAAATATAGTTGCGCAAGAACCTCATATAGGTTTGACATTTCTACTCATGCAGTCATTCCAAGGTAACATACAACATTAACCTTTCAAAACACACAAACTCAAAAATAACCAAATAAAGCCAACATACCTCCTGTATTGTAAAACATAGTTGGTATTCAAGATAGGTTACAAACATGCATACACGAGTATCATCTTGAACAGATCCAACACAAACAATATTATGGAGCAAGGACTCCAACAGAACTTATGCATATCAAATAACAGTTGGACAAGGACTCCACACATAGGAAACATTTTGAGATTCAACATACATGTTTAGAGCAAAACAAGGTCCAAAACAACACAACATAGCAAATAACTTTTACTTAAGCAATGTCATTTAGCACAGGCAGTGGCACATTGCAAATAGTCAGGCATAGCAAAGCATCTCTAACTTAGGTTCTAAGCAAAACAGGGCGGGTTTATCATGAAATCAAGGTAGCAGATTAGTCAGGTAAGATCAATGGAAAAATATGCAATGGATGTAAAACAAACATAGGGACATAGCTCAAAAATCAATACATGACAGACACACTCATTAGACTTGGCATATGGACCATGCGAATTTCAGACAGAACAGGGCATATAAAATCATTCCATATATACTCAACAATCAAAACTGATAACAACAAGGCATAGCAAGAGGTGTATATAATGAGGTATGAGCAGGAATATGTGAACATATCAAAGTAGATTCACAAACAATGTTGGGTTTAGGAACAACATTAACAGGTTGTACACAAGTTAGCATATATGTTTCCGGTATACAGACAAAGAACCGAGTCATGATATAGTATGCACACACTCAGGCAGGGAGGCATTAACAAGCACATGGTTAGAACATCAAAGTCAAACTCAAAAAAACAGCAGCAAGCAGGAACATCAAGCATAGTCAGTTACACATTTTAGCAATTCAAATACCAACTTAAACATATAAATCATCTTGGTCAAAGATAAGATCATGGCATATCAAAGTTGTGTGCATCTTAGGATGTGAATAGATACATGTAAAAGACCTATTTGAACAAACTGAGTTAAAATAGATTTTCATGATCAAAAGCAAACCTAACAAACATCAACACCTGAATAAATCTTTGGATACAGAGCAAGACAATGAGTTACACAAACTGCTTATACATTAATGATAACAGAAAGAACATAAACTGCAATTAGTGAAAGTAGCTTCTTGCTAGCAACATCCAAACCAAGCATTACACATATCAATTTAAAGACAAGCAGTAACAGATAGGTTTACCAAACATCTCAGGACAACAGGAGTGAAATATCATTCGAAGGTCTTAACTTTTTTCATAATGGCATCAAGAACGGACATAGGTTTGACAACTTAGCATGCAACAGAGTAGGGTGAAATACAACATGAAATAAGGTACAATAACCACTTAAACACTTAGTTCCACTTCACAATCATCCAATCATATATTGATGAGTTATACAAGGTATGAATATGAACACAAATAAAGCAATACTTTACCTTACTAAACAGTATGACAAACTCAATAAGGTAACCACAAAACAAACTCATGATGATTCAAATACATTAGTGACAAAATATATTTCAACACATGGAGATGGCGCATTTCTAACAGAATAACAACATCATAGCGTTGTCTCGAGAAAATATATATGCATTAAATCAAATGAATAGCAACATTATATCAATAACTCAAGGCATACACTTAATAGGATTCAACATAAATAAATGATCAATGAACAAGAGCGAAATCAAATGAGCATAATAAAATGAGAGGGAAAGAAAATAATACCAACTGAAGCTTTGTATGTTTCTACTCCCACAACAATTCCACAAATTACCAGTCACTAAGCTTGCTCGAGACTTCCAATGCTTTAGTGTTTTGAGAAAAAATTTTGGTGTCTCCAGAACCGAAATAAACCTCCTTAAATAGGCAAGGTATTGGGTTGATGAGAGGCATCATGGGCCGGGTTAAATTCTCAAACATCTGGTGCGAATAAGCTGAGCAATTAGGGTTTTCGTTTGGATTTCAAACTTGGTCCAATTCTGGGAGAGAAATACGCTGCGACATTTCAGACGTGCAGGGTCATACTCATCACTTGGTGAATGAATTCAGAGCTCTTCCATTGATGCTATTGAGAGGGGTACCAAATGGAGCAAAGGTTGGAGGTAGCGTGGACAGATTTGCAGACGGAGCAGTCGTATGCTGGAAATGGTAGTCTTCTCTGAACCACTTTCTGCGCACCACAAAGCTGAGCTTGAAGAGGAATGGATTTGGAGATTTCAAAATTGAAGAATTCGCGCCAACGGTATTGTGATTGAATGGTTGTAATGAATTGGATTGATACAAGATACACTGAATTCTCTTCCTCATCCACAACTCTTCAGCAAGAACGGAAGAGGAGGAAGGATTTGGTCCCCTTTGGTCTCTTGGATATCACGTGTCACGTTCTCAATGGTTGGGAGAATGGTTGAAAAGTCAAACCCCACAAACTTAATTCTCATTAGTCCAAAGTAATGAAATGAGAAACCAAGAACAAAAAGCAACGTGACATTGGGCACATTCTTTTACCAATATTAATAGTATGGTTGTGAAAATAAAACAAATTACTAACATTTAGATTAATAATTAATTTAAAAGGAGCTAAATGGATAATTAGCCTAGTTAATTAAAATTTGAATTAAATATGATTAATTTAAATTAAATAAAACTAAAACAACTCAAATATAAATAACATAAAAATGGGCCAAATTGAAATTAACTTAATCACAAAACAAATAAAAGCTAGGATAATTATCAAATTAGAATAATGAGAAAGATAATAAAATAACAATTAGCACATAAATGAGGGTAAAATTTGGGGTGCAATAGTTGCCCCTATTTAAATATCTTCATCTGATGACATGAGAGATGAAGATCCTCATGTAATCAATAGTGAAAGATATTTAAATACAGATAACCAAAAATTTTTCCCTCAGATGCACACACATGCAATGCAACAGACATGATGCCAAGGAGATGCAAGGAAAAATGCAGACACAACAAGACACCAAGGGGCAAACAGGAAGCAAAAAGGGCACAGAGCTTCACTGGGGAAGGAAGAAAGCTAGTATCCATGAGAAACACCTCACTAGGGATACCAGCTAACCGACAACAGAGACCCAACGGGGAGACTCCAAAGAAAACACTGGGGAAAAGACCACAGACAAACTCCACTGGGGAAAGATCCGGGGAGATAGACTACTGGGAGCAAAACAAACCCACACTCCTCCAGGGCACGAAACTAGAAAGAAAAACCTGATCACTGGGGATCAACCTGAAAGCGACAGACAAATAAGTAAAGACTTCCTGGGGATCTTAAATTGAAGAGTTCAAAATGGGATCTTCAAGAAAATCCAGGAGACAGAGACGAACCCTACGCACCAGACAGGAGTCTTATAAGGTTAAAAAAAAATTGTTCCAAGAAGTTTAGCTTAAAGCAAGTTTTCAAAAAGAATCCAAGATAAGGGTTCAATGTCCGACACGATTCGAACAAGAACAGTTTTAAGACCAGAAGACAATGTTTGACGCGATTCAAACAAAGTCCAAGTTCAAGTTTGACACGATTCAAACGAGAACAACTTTAAAATAAAAGGACGATGCTTGACTCGATTCAAACAAAGTCTAAGTTCAAGTCTGACGCGATTCAAACAAGAACTGGTTTTAAAACGAAAGGACGATGCTTGACACGATTCAAACAAAGTCTAAGTTCAAGTCTGACGCGATTCAAATGAGAATAGGTTTTAAAACGAATAGACGATGCTTGACACGATTCAAACAAGGTCTAAGTTCAAGTCTGACACGATTCAAACGAGAACAGGTTTTAAAACGAATAGACGATGCTTGACACAATTCAAACAAAGTCTAAGTTCAAGTCTGACACGATTCAAACGAGAACAGGTTTTAAAACGAATAGATGATGCTTGACACAATTCAAACAAAGTCTAAGTTCAAGTCTGACACGATTCAAACGAGAACAGGTTTTAAAACGAATAGACGATGCTTGACACGATTCAAACAAAGTCTAAGTTCAAGTCTGACACGATTCAAACGAGAACAGGTTTTAAAACGAATAGAGGATGCTTGACACGATTCAAACAAAGTCTAAGTTCAAGTATGACACGATTCAAATGAGAACAGGTTTTAAAACGAATAGACGATGCTTGACACGATTAAAACAAAGTCTAAGTTCAAGTCTGACACGATTCAAACGAGAACAAGTTTTAAAACGAATAGACGATGCTTGACACGATTCAAACAAAGTCTAAGTTCAAGTCTGACACGATTCAAACGAGAACAGGTTTTAAAACGAATAGACGATGCTTGACACGATTCAAACAAAGTCTAAGTTCAAGTCTGACACGATTCAAACAAGAACAAGTTGTAAAAAAACTTTAACGTTAAACTTTTCGGGGAACAGTAAGAGGTTTAAAGATTTCAATCTGGCGCGCAAAGGTCAGGACCGAACAAGCACGACACAAGGCCAACCGAGAATGTCTTTACTTCACTGGGGAAATAAAGACATGCACCAACAAAAGACCACAAGCAAAACAAAGCACAAGGAGGCGAAGATGCTAGGGTATGATGCATATGCTTAGCTATATGCTAGAAACGACACGAACAATGCAAAACAGGAAAGAAGAAAGGAAAACACAAGCCAACACCCTGAAACCCAACATCAAGGATAACCGGGGCGATCTTCTTTCCTCTGGTGATGGTAGATTCATGCAAAAAAGCTGTACTGCTAACTCTTCCTGTACCAACTTGATTCCAAAACGTCTTAATTCCAGAGTAAAACTTAGTTTATTTTGTGTTTTCTTAGAAGTTGCAACATTTCCGTTTTCAAAATCAAGTGAAAAGTGACAAAGTTTTGCAGAAAAAGATGACAATAATCAAGAAAATGGCTCAATAACTGATATTCATTGAAATATGGTGACTTTCCAAATAGAAGAGCCCCATGAAATATTACAAATGCGAAAAAATGGCAATTTTGGTAAAGGGTTACATTGTATTCAATGACCAGTAACAAACTCTATGGACTAAGACTCTAACAACTGACTTCTCTGGGGACTCCCGGATATAGGCGAGATGTCTTTCAATCATAATACTTTCGTACCGAATCTGCATTCACAGGGTGCGCAAGCTGTTCACCATCCATAGTTGTAAGAAACAAAGACCCTCCTAAAAAGACTGTCTTGACTACAAATGGTCCTTCATAATTGGGTGCCCATTTTCCGCGGGCGTCTCTTTGTGAAGGTAGAATTTTTTTAAGTACCAACTCGCCTACTCGGAATTCCCGAGTGCGGACCTTTTTATCGAATGACCTTTTCATCTTCTTCTGGTACAGTTGACCATGACACATGGCCGTCAGACGCTTCTCATCAATTAGGTTTAGTTGATCATATCTTTCTTGAACCCAATCTGCTTCATCAAGCTTGGTTTCTATCAATATCCTTAAAGAAGGTATCTCAACTTCTATGGGGAGGACAACATCCATCCCATATACTAAAGAAAAGGGGGTTGCCCCTGTTGAAGTTCTAACTGATGTTCTGTATCCATGTAGTGTATATGGCAACATCTCGTGCCAATCCTTGTATGTTTTGACCATCTTCTGAAGAATTTTCTTGATATTCTTATTCGCAGCTTCGACTGCTCCGTTCATCTTCGGACGATACGGTGAAGAGTTATGGTGTTCAATTTTGAAGTTGTCGCATAGTTCCTTCATGGTTTTGTTGTTCAGGTTGGTCCCGTTGTCAGTTATGATCCTGTTGGGGATCCCATAACGACAAATGATGTTATTCTTGATGAAGCGTGCAACTACCTGCTTGGTCACATTGGCGTATGAAGCGGCTTCCACCCACTTAGTGAAGTAATCAATAGCCACCAAAATAAAACGATGTCCATTAGATGCTTTAGGCTCGATTTCCCCAATCATATCGATGCCCCACATAGAGAACGACCAGGGTGATGATAGCACGTTCAACAGAGTAGGAGGAACGTGCATTTTGTCCGCATAAATCTGACACTTATGACATTTTCTAACATACTGAAGGCAGTCAGGTTCCATGGTTAACCAATAGTATCCAACCCTCAGAATCTTCCTAACCATGGCATACCCATTGGTGTGGGTGCCCAAAGCTCCTTCATGGATGTCATGGTTCAACAAGTCAGCTTCTTTTTTATCGACACACCTTAACAAAACCATATCATGATTCCTTTTGTACAGTACACCATTGCTGATGAAGAATTTGGCTGATAGCCTTCGTAGAGTCTTCTTATCAAGTACAGAGGCGTTGGCTAGATATTCTTGATTCTTTAGAAAATTCAAAATATCATGGAACCACGGTTTGCTGTCTGATTCTTCTTCAATGGACTGACAATAGGCAGGCTTAGTCCTCCTTTCAATACTAATTACTGGATCTTCATTGATAAATCTAACTTGCCACATTGAAGCCAGTGTCGCTAAAGCATCAGCCACATGATTCTCAGTACGTGGTACATGATGAAATGTTATCTCATCAAAACACTTGATCAACTCCAAAGCATATGCCTGATAAGGGATAAGCTTCTCATCTTTTGTTTCCCACTCGCCCCAGATTTGATAAATGACTAGGGCAGAGTCACCCATAACTTCAAGAAAACAGATCCCAAGATCGATTGCAGCTTCCAGACCCAAAATGCACGCTTCATTCTCAGCAATATTATTTGTACATCCAAAATCCAGTCTGGCTATAAAAGGGGTGTAGCCACCTTCAGGATTAATTATAACAACACCTACTCCATGTCCCTTATAATTGGACAAACCATCGAACATCATCTTCCACCTATACTCAGCCCTGGGATCTTCTTCAGAGCTGGACTCTTCACAATCTTTTACTGCCATGATGTCCTCGTCAGGGAAATCAAACTTGAGTGGTTCATATTGTTTGACTGGTTGGTCGGCAAGATATTCTGAAAGGACACTTCCTTTAATGGCCTTTTAAGTAACGTACTGAATGTCATATTCAGATAATAGCATGTGCCAACGGGCAAGTCTACCCTGTAGCGAGCGATTTTTGACGTGGTTCTTAAGCACTGGTCGCTCTCTGCGGTTGAGCTTAAACTACAGGTAGATTCATTTTTTATCCTATTGTAAGCTGACGAAAGAAGGGAAATATATGTCTCCAATTAGCCCTGCTTGTATACTGAGTTTAAACAGCGGTCTGTTAGGTTGCGGATGCTATCAATGTGGGGGGCCTTTGTACTGGTGATTTGTATTTTCGCCAATACGGTTCTCTTTCTTTCTATCTAGGCAGAGGGTTTCTGACGGGGAATTAGGATTAGGATGGATGCTTTTGAATTACTGCTTTTGGGTGATGGGATTTTGGGTTTTTGTTTAGTGTGCTCGCTAAGATCTTTTCTTTCGATCTTATGCCTACGTATTCCCGTTTATCGAAATAGGGAAATCAGAGCGTTCGTAGTTCCTCCTATTCTATGGGAGGAAATGGGTGTTTTGGTGTCTTGTTCAAAGCCCAAGACGTGAAGCGAAAGGTTGTTTGTGTCTTGTTCAAAGCCCAAGACGTGAAGCGAAAGGTTGTTTGTATCTTGTTCAAAGCCCAAGATGTGAAGCTGAAAGGTCTCGACTTTAGAGAGAATTTGTCGTCTCTAAAGAGGGGTAAAGGAGAAATACTTTAACCGGGATACGCGGATCCTAGCAATGCCATAATTTCCGAAGAAGGGGTTTTTTAACCTGAAGGAGAAGACTTTAACTCAGTGTAGAGCAATGCTATCTTTCCTTAGGAATTCCTCATGCTAAAAGAAGGACAGTGGCATGGATATAGATGATCCAGAGGCTTGCCGCTTACAGCGATTAGATGAAAGGGAAGGAGTTGTTAATGTTTGTGTACTGTGAACGAGGCACAGCTTTGATGCTAAAAGGTTGATTGGATCAACCAGTGGTTTTCTTATATAAAGCCTAAGAGGAGGCTACATTCCGCTAGGGAAAATCATTATCCAAAGCCTAAGAGGAGGCTAATATGTGTCTCGTACAAAGCCCGAGAGAGAGGTTGAAAAAGGGTTCGACTCAACAAGAGAGTCTTTTTGTATCTCGTACGAAGCCCGAGATGGAGGCTAAAAGTTTGTTTGGCTCAATAAGAACCTTTTTGTATCTCGTATAATGCCCGAGATGGGGGCGAAAAGGTGATTGACTCAACGAGGGAGTCTTTTGGTATCTCGTATAAAGCCCGAGAGAGAGGCTAAAAAATTTTGACTCAGCGAGGGAATCTTTTGGTATCTCGTATAAAGCCCGATATGGAAGCTAAAAAAGTTTGCTCCGCTGGGGAGAATCATTGTACAAAGCCCAAGAGAGAGGCTAGTGTAACTGTTCAGTTAAGTGATAGATCCAGTATACTGATTTTGAAAGAGAAAATCAGTTCTTATATGAGCAACACTGTACTCGGGGGTTTGGTTCGAGGATCGGGGTTGGTCCTTGTTCTCTAAGGAAACGGGGAAATCCAAAGGGTATTGAGACTGTCCGAGTCTACGGGTTTCTTCCTATTTAACGAAAGGGTCACTTGAGAATATATTTGAGACTCAAGGAAAATAGACTGTCCAAGTCTAGAGTTTTATCTTTTGTACTATGCTTTGAGAAACAGTAGTAGACTCTGGAAAGGACTGCTATATGGAGATTACTAAGTTCTGTTCCTATACCTCTAGGAGGTCGTCGGGACAATTTGTACGAAGCCCAAGACGAGGCTGGAAGCTTTTAAGAAGCCGATCGGTCCTTGTACGAAGCCCAAGAGGAGGCTATCATTCCCGGAGTAAGAGATCATTATACGAAGCCTAAGAGGAGGCTGTCAATACTTCTAAGAAGCCGACGGGTCCTTGTACTAAGCCCAAGAGGAGGCGGGGGTTGCTTATATGAAGCCTGTGGGTCCTTGTACGATGCCCAAGAGGAGGCCGATGCTTTTAAGAATCCCGTGGGTCCTTGTATAACGCCCAAGAGAAGGCGGGTGAATAGTTCCAAAAGGGGTTTCACAGAGAAACGATGTCCTTTTGTATAATGAACTGTTCACGGGGGGGAATCCTTATATCTAGTTGTCTAAAGCTGCTGTAAGGAGGCGAGACTCATATCTAGTTCTAGACATAGTTGCCAGGGAAACTCGAATATCTATACTATTATTACACAGTCGATATGAGTTTTATGAAAGGAGACTTACAGTGAAACAGCCCCACAATACAGTTATATTATATGAAAGCAGTAAATGAAAGCGATAACCACTTACTCGGTTGTAGAGCTTCCATGTTGTTTGGTTAGTTGTTCAACAAAGAAAGATTGAAAACAACAGTATATTCAAAATCAAAGGAGAAAGTGCTTTGAAAAAGAAAGCTTTGGGGCTTACAGCTCAAGGAGAGGCCCAGGGTTTTACCAGTGAGTGCACTGTTGAATTTGTACAGCGGGTCTTATACAAGTGACTGTGGCCCAAAAAGGTTTTCTGTACAAAGGGATGGGTCTTACACTCTCTCAAGAGGCCCAAAAAGTGTTTAAAGAAAAGAAATGGGTCTTACTACTCGAGGGTAGGCCCAGATGATTTTTGAAAAGGCGACGATCGCGTCGTTGGTTTTTTGACGGTATCGGGACTTATACAATAAGTGAGGCCCAAAAAGTTTTGGTCAAAAAAGGATTGGGTCTTACACTCTATTAGAGGCCCAAAAAGTTTTAAATGGGTCTTATAGCTCAAGGAAAGGTCCAGATGTTTAATTTTAAACTGGCGACGATCGCGCCGAATTTGAAAATGTACAGAGGGACTTATACAACGAATGAGGCCCAAAATGCTTCTGTACAAGTGGGTTGGGTCTTACACTCTAATAGAGGCCCATGACTGTTTGACAAAGTTTGTTAAGGTGAAAATCAACAAAACCCTAATTTTATCATTTTAAAAGTAATTATTCAATGAAAAATTAATTAAAATGATACAAATCCCAAATAAGTTTGAATAAACAACTTGTGATTTTGGTTTTAGGTTTGAAAAATGAGGTATAAATCACAAGAGATATAAAACTCATTTGGTCTTGATTTTTCAACATGGATATTTATTTTTAAAAGGGTTTAAAAACAAATAAAAGGCATTTATTCACAAAAATACTAATTATATTAAATAAATAATATAAATCTAATTTTTTTGTGGAAATAAATATTTCAATATTTTTGTGATTTTTTGCAAAAAGAACCAATAAAAAATAATTAAAATTGAGTGAGTTATTAATTTTCCAAATAATTAACAAAACATGAAAATAATGGAAAAATAGCACAAATGTGAAAAATCACAAAATGGCATAGGTGAGGTTTGAACCCACGACCTCAAGCATACAAGGCGCGCGCTTTACCACTGGGGTGGTGATACATCCATTGTTTGAAACAAACCAACAAATATACAAGGCATGACTTGGTTTTGGCTTGCCCAAGGCAAGTTTTGGCTCAAAAACGTGAAGGTCATAACTTTCTCAATTCTTAATGGATTGAGACAAAATTTATATGTATCTGGGCCAGAATTTCACAAGGAATCCAATGGTGGTGGTGGTTTTTTCATATCACACTCCTTCCTCAAAACTCGATAGTGGTTTTGAAAAGGACCTATAATTGCATTTTCTGTGCTATAGCTCAATACAGGCATGAATTACATGATCAAATGGCACAAACACAACACATATGACATGTATGAGAGATGCATAATCAATGGACTTCAAATGCACACATGTTTTGGTGACTGCAAGTTGAGATGCTTACCCTTCTTTGAGATTTTGGAGGTTTCTCAGCAATCTGTCAAGCCTCTTGTTCGAGATATGGTTTTATGCTTTGAACAACCTCAAATGATCCCTTAGATGCTTTGAGGATGATTGGAATCAGCTAGTACCTGCAAAAACACAAACTGTCCCTTTCTTGCAAAAGGGGTTAAAAGTGACCAAAATAGCAACTCTCTCAAATGGTGTTCCAGATGTATGAAACCATTTGGGACAGTTCAAGGATGATATTTGGAATGTGTTTGAGGTTTTATCTGGTTTGGAAAGTGACTGAATCAAGACATGGCTTGAAAAATGCAAAAAAGTGCAATTTTGAGGTTTTGAGAGGTGACTTTGTGATGCTGTGATTACAGGTCACTTTTGATGGTTTGCACAGATTACATATGATATATATGAGGTGTGTGTGTGATTGGTTTGAGTGGAATTGCTCTCTAACTCAAAAACTCAGAATTACTTGCTTTGGAAGGCAAAATTGGAGTGAAAGAAGAGATTTTGAGGAAAGCATCTGTTTGATGGCTTTGGTGTACTCAAACTGAACACAAGTGAGCTCTATTTATAGTAGAGCAAGTTTGTTTTGGCTGCAATAGTGAATGGCAACTGCAGCAGGTGTTTCCTCAATGTTGGCCAATGAAAATGCAAGTCTCCTCTAGCCATTGACTAGAGGTTAGGGCACAGAGCTCTGGTCCCCTTGGTCTTGGATAAGTCTTGACTGATTTCAGATGAGAATGGCTCAGTCCATGCCACCTTGATGGTTCCATTGAATGCTTCATTCCAAATTTGGAGTCTTGTCCCTATTTTGGTAATTCTAGGTTCAACATGTTATTTCTTGTTCCATGGACTTTGGAGGCTTGGCTCAGTAATTGTCCCCTTTAGATTCAATCCTCAGAGGTGTCCAAGTGGATAGGAGCATTTGAATTTGGCTGATTTTGGTAAATCGAGCCAAAATGCAAAATCTGCCTTGCTTTGACAGATTTCAGCAAGGCAACTTGCTAATGTCATATCTCATGATGTAAGTTGAATTTGGCAATGTTCTTGGCCATTTTGGAAAGCCCTTGCATGATACAACAACTGTTTGAACAAGTTTAGTTTTGATCTCTTTTGATTCCAAGTGAAAAATCCCCCTACATTTGGCAAAAAGTGAAGGCAGATTCTGACTTAGTGAAAATTTCACTAAGTGTTGGAAAAAGTGACATTTTCACTTTTCAGCCACTTTGATCATTCCATAACTCAAAATCCTTAATGAATTGGAATGACTTGTAGTTGAAGTTTTTGTAGATGATAATGAGGTCTACAAATCAAGCTTTGGATGGAAAAAATTGGCCTTGTGGTTTGGGAGTTATGGTCCTCCAAAGTTGGTACCCTAGCCACTTTATTTTTAACTTAGAAAAATTTCTAAGTTTTTATGGTTACCCCTTTTACAAGTTATCCAACTTTTCTTGATTTTTCTTGATGAATGATGATTCAAATCATACATTAACATCATTTTAGGGTTAAAAATCCATTTTGGTGAAAAATCTCAAAAAGTCAAAGTTGACTTTTGTGCACAGTTGACTTTTTATCAGATGAATTCCAAACTGTGCAATTCTTCAGGAAATCATGTCCTTGACCTAAATCAAACTTGATGGACATGTTCCATGGGTGTCATAGGGTATATTGAATCATGTATTAGGGTTTGGGAGCATGTCCAGGTCAAAAGTCAAAGTTACAGTTGACTTTTCTCGCGAAACCCTAATTGTGGTGCAGATGAAATTGAAACTTGTTGCTCAAGCTTCTTGGATTAATCCATTGTTCCAAATAGATCAATATAGTTCATTAGAGACCCTCAAATAATGTATTGAGGTCTTGGTTCATGGTTTGTCCCAAAAGTCAACTTAGGAGTGAATTAGGTCAAGAAACCCTAATTCCTGATTTTTGATGTATGCATCCCCTGAGGCCAAATTGACTTGATGAATGGGTTCATGAGGTTCCATGAAGTATATTAGGTTATGTTTTGGATCATTGGCTTATGCCCAGATGAAAAATTTCATCTGGAGGCCCTGGGTGATCAAAACCCTAATTTTGTGATGTTGGCGATCGGGAGGCTTGATCCACCTAGAAGGGAGCAGCTTTGTGCTTAATCCTTGAAGTGGGAGTCCTTTTGATCCTTTGTGGATGCCTGAGAGGTTAGAAAAGTTAAAGATCAAGTCAATCCTTGATTGATCCTTTGTCTAAGGCTCTGAGAGGGCTTGAAACCCTAATTTTGATATTAGTGAATGCTCAACAACCCTTGAGGAGATTGATGAGGCATGAAGGTTCATCCATATTGTGCTGATGATTTGCACAATGATGGGAAATCTTAGTGGTCAAAATTTGGGGTATTACATACCCGTTTGAGCAGGTTTCTAAAAAATGTACTTTATCGGATCCATCTTGGAGATCAACAAGGTGGTATGACAAGTCAGATACTGTCTTAGACGTTTGGCGGCCCAAGTCAGAGCGCAACAAGTCTTTTCAATAAATGAGTAGCGACTTTCATTGTCTGCAAACTTCTTACTCAGATAATAAATTGCATGCTCCTTCCGGCCAGTCTCGTCATGCTGTCCCAAAACACAGCCCATAGACTCCTCCAGAACAGTCAAATACATAAAAAGAGGTCTTCCGGGAACCGGGGGAATTAGAATAGGAGATTCTTGGAGATAACTTTTGAGTTTCTCGAAAGCTTGTTGACAGTCAGCATTCCATTCTACTGGCTGACTCTTACGGAGCAATTTGAAAATTGGAGCGCATATTGGAGTCATGTTGGAGATGAACCTGGAGATGTAATTCAAACGGCCCAAAAATCCTCTGACTTGAGACTCGGTTTGAGGAGCTGGCATTTCTTGAATTGCTCGTACTTTATCTGGATCCACTTCAATGCCTTTCTGGCTAACAATGAAACCCAATAACTTCCCTGACCTGACTCCAAAGGTACATTTTGCAGGGTTTAACCTCAACTGGTACTTCCGAAGTCTCTTGAACAATCTCAGCAAGTGATCTACATGTTCCTCTTCATTTCGAGATTTGGCTATCATATCGTCCACGTACACCTCTATCTCTTTGTGGATCATATCATGAAACAGAGTCACCATAGCCCTTTGGTATGTTGCCCCGGCGTTCTTTAATCCAAAAGGCATAACCTTGTAGCAATAAGTGCCCCATGGGGTAATGAAAGTGGTTTTATCCATATCAGCTGGATCCATTTTAATCTGATTATATCCTGAAAAACCATCCATAAATGAGAACATGGCGAAACGAGCCGTGTTATCTACCAGTGTGTCGATATGGGGTAGAGGGAAATCATCCTTGGGACTAGCTTTATTAAGATCCCTGTAGTCCACACACATTCGTACCTTTCCATTCTTCTTCATAACAGGGACAATATTAGCTACCCACTTTGGGTATTTCGAAACTGCCAGAAATCCGGCATCCAACTGTCTCTTAACTTCATCTCGAATCTTGAGAGCCATGTCGGGATGACTTCTACGAAGCTTTTGTTTTACTGGCGGGCACTCAGGCTTGAGGGGTAACTTGTGGACCACAATATCCGTATTTAAACCAGGCATGTCTTGATAGGACCAAGCAAACACGTCCACATACTCTTTAAGGAGCGAAATCAACCGCTGTCTGATTTCTGGTTTCAGTGATGCCCCAATCTTGACTTCTTTCTTCTCATCCTCAGTAACAAGATTAATGACATCCACCTGCTCTTCATGAGGCTGGAGATCCGTATACTAGTAGTCACATATATCTGTTAGATCCTTGGGCACCTCATAATCCTCCTCCTCCCCAGCTTGATAGACAGGGAAATCGAAGTCAATGGTAAGGGCGAGGTCATTGAATACAATGGGTTTATGATTCATTCTGCATTGGTAGAATGACTTATATTATTAAAATGCACAACAACTCAAGAACATGCAAGATGAAGATGCTTTTGTTTGAAAAGATTTCCATTTTTAGAAACAGAATGCAATAAAGTAAAGCAATAAAATTTTTAGCAAAAGAGTCATTTCATTGATTTAAAGTTTGAAAATGGAGGCCCGTACAAAACAATCCACTAGGGAGATGAAAACAACAAATCTAGACAAGTTACTCTGGTTCCGGGTACAGGATTGGGATCTCAACAGATTCCCAGTTGCCTAATGCGCCTTCTTGGCGAAAAATCAAACAATCAATAGCCTCGTCTTCTTCAGTACTTCCTATAATTGCATGGACTTGATGTCCACCTCTGATAAATGTCTCTTGCACAGTCTTTATCTTCATTCTTCTTTCTCTTGTACCTGAAGCAGCCTCTTCTTCTAGAGTTGGTCTGTAACCCAACCCTTGGTGTCAGATCCTCTTCTCAACCTCAATCACTTCGCCCCAACCTGCGGGCACGCCGTCTTGAAGGGCAGACTGGATGCTCTTATATGAAGCAAAATATGGATATTCTGGTACCACTGGCTTCTCATTGTCAATCATAATTGCGTTAGCTATTTCCAGGGCTTGAAAAGAGGTTTCCAATGCATCCTCATCAGCCTCAATATAACGGAAGGATGACAAGTTACTAACCATGAAGTCTTCTTCCCCATGGACGATGACCAGCTTGTCGTCGACCAAAAATTTCATCTTCTGGTGTAAGGTTGAAGTAACAGCGCCTGCCTCGTGGATCCAGGGTCTTCCAAGTAGGCAGCTATAGGTAGGGTTAATGTCCAAAACCTGAAACAGAACATTGAATTCCTGGGGTCCAATCAGAACTGGCAGTTCAATTTCCCCCATCACGGATCTTCGTGAACCATCAAAAGCTTTGACGATTAACGATGTGGGTCTCATGATCCCTCCTTTGTATGCCAGCTTGTCTAGGGCCCTCTTTGGTAAGACATTCAGACAGGATCCCGTGTCTACAAGAACTCTAGCCAATGTGTCTTCCTGACACTTTATTGATATATGCAGAGCAAGATTGTGTTTCCGAACTGATTGGGTCAGTTCTTCATCTTTGAAGGTGAGCATATTGCACGCAGTAATGTTAGCGATGACGTGATCAAATTGTCCGGTGGTAATGTCCTGGGCCACATGAGCCTGAGCCAATACTTTCTGTAATGCTGATCGGTGGACCGGTGAATTAATCAACAGGGATAAAATAGAAATTTTAGACGCAGTCCGGTGAAGCTGATCCACGACCATGTAGTCACCTCTTTTTATTATCCTGAGAAACTCCTCCTCATCCTCCTTGGAGATCACTTCTTTACCCTTGTCATTGGTAGGTATACGCACATCACTTTCTTTACCAGACACTTCTTTGTTCATAGGGGTATAAATCCTCCCACTCCTCGTCATTCTTCCTATTCCTACTATATTAGACACGTTCTTCTCATCAGCCCCCACCTTTTTCCTTGGGACCGGTTCTTCTATGACAACCCCTACCTCTTTCCTTGGGATCATTTCCTCCCTCTTCTTACTACCTGTAATGTCTTCGTAGATAAATGGTAATGCTTTGGTCCCTCTGAACCTGAACGGGACTGGTCTGGAGAAATTATTTTGCCTGGCATGATCAGCAGGGGAAACAACTTCAGATTTATTGAATCTTGGATCTGATCGCTTAAACACTGGGCTTACAGTATTTGCCCCAGGATTGTTGAACACAGGGACCATTGATGTGCTTTCTTCTTCATCAAGCACTGGCACTTGCTTTGGTAGATTGAACACTGGTTCAATCACTGCTATTTTGCTTTCTTTTCTGAAAATTTGTAAGAAACCTTCATCAATCAGTTGCTGAATATCATCTTGAATCAACCGACATCCTTTACTACTACTATCACATTCTCCACAAACATTGTGGCAAACTTTGATCAATCCGGCGTTGAACAGCTTGGCATGAAACTTTCTCAAGGGAGTTTTAATCTTTGCTGCATCTAAGATCAATACTTCCCCATCCTCGTTTTCGACAGCATTAGTTGACCCATGAGTTGGCAAGGGGTTACTCTTCACATTTGACAGGTTATTAGAAAAAGACAGAATGTTCTTTTCTATCAAACTTTTCACCAGATTCTTTAGCGCCAAACACCCTTCTAAATCATGGCCCACTCCCACTTGATGGAAAGCACATGTTGCATTAGGATTGAAGAACTGCGTAGATTTTTCAGATGGTGGCCCCAATGGCCTAGTAACAATTAATCCTTGCTCCACCAAAGAAGGATACAATGTTGTATACGTCATCGGTATAGGTGGAAAATTTGGTGTTACTGCCTGTCTTCTTGGAGTGGTATTTTGCTATGGCGCTGGCCACCGTTGCTGCTGGTAATTCTGGTTTTGGTTCTTCGACCACTGCTGCTGATTTGATGGCTGGGAAACAGGAACTTGTTGCATTATCTGATGATTAAAAGTGGGTATAACAGACGCCACGTATGGTTGTTGTGCGAACTGCATGGGGTAAACCGGTTGTTGAGGGAAACTAGGACTTGGTTGTGGTTGGAATAGTAATCGTTTAGGATTCAGCCTCTTCCCTGTCATAATAGCGTTGGTCTCGCCCTCCTTCTTCTTATGAAAATTGCCTGGAGACCTCTTGACACCTGTGCTAGTGGCACTGTTAGGTGAGCTGGCCACCTTTCCACTTTTCAGACCTGCATCCACCTTCATACCAATCGTAATGATATCATAGAAATTGGCACCAATATTGCTAATCATTTTCTCATAGAATTCAGGTTTTACAGTGTCTACAAACCAATCAGCTAGTTCCTTCTCAGTCAACGGTGGTTCAACATGTGATGCAGTCTCTCTCCACCTCTGAGCATATTCTTTGAACGACTCTGTGTTCTTCTGAGTCATGGTCAATAGCTGTCTATGATTAGGAGCTAAATCCATGTTATACTTGTAGTGTATTATGAAAACGTCCATAAAATCTTGGAAACATTTAATCTAAGACTGGTCTAAGCTTAAATACCACTTTGCGGTAGCGCCCTTCAAGCTGTCCTGGAAACAATGGATCATTAACTTATCATTATCCATATATGCCGCAATTTTTCGGAGATACATGACCAAGTGTGCCTTAGGACACGTAGCACCAGAGTACAATTCAAAACTTTGTAATTTGAATTTCGGTGGAATTACTAGATCAGTGACTAGACACATATCCTTAAGGTCAGAACTGAAAACATTGTCTCCTTCCATGGCTTTCAACTTTCTTTGCATAATTTCAATATTGGCTCTTAATTTCTCATTACTGTCATCCCTTCCATGGATATGTTATCATTAATGAAATAATGTTGATTCTGAAAAACGGGTTGAAACTGGGTTTGAACCACAGGCGAAGTATAAGTTGGGATAGCTTGTTGATTCTCACCAAACAATGGTGCAGCTTGTTGTGTGGATTGAGGAGTTGTGGCTCGTATAAACTCAAATGGCATCCCTAGAGTAGGGCTCACGATAGGTATAATTGGCGGTTCAACGGTTGTAGCAATGACTTCTGAGACTACAGTGGCTTGTGTATCCATCTTTGCTCGCATAATACTCAAGACTTCCATAATCTGCCCCATTCCTACTCTCAACTCACTGAGCTCGTCGTTAACCTGATCCAAATTCTCGCAATTCTCAGACATTTTTCCTCTTCAAGTTTGTGCCCGGGTGTTATGACGATGTAGAGAATTCAAGGTGATGGTTCAACGACAACAACAACAACAATAACTGAAGAAGAAAAGACGACAATGAGACACAGAAGAAATGTACATGCACATGCAAAAATGCAGATGAGATGCACATGCAGGCTAAACCATCAAGAACTAAAAAGAGTTCGCAAACAGTGTAAATAACAATATTACTAATAACATATTTTCCATTGAAAATAAGATAAGTGCTTATAGAAAGAAAAAGTTACAATCATTGTCTGGATCACATTTAAAAGAAATACAACTTTAAAATAGAATTACAACAATAGGTTACAACTATGGAAAATAGGGCAGCCCTTTGCCATCCCTGATCCCTTCCATGATTTCTTTGATAAGTCACTTAGTTTTGGCTTTCTCCAAAGTCAGCTCCCCTATTAGCTCCATCCTTCTCTGTTCAGAACTGGTGGACGCCTCATGATATGGAGTGGGCTTTCTCATGCTGAGTGAAATCCCTCGTGCCCACTTCAGATGAGCTTCAGTGACAGGACTGTTGGTGATCCATTTTTGATAATTTATGAAAAGCCATGCTTCCCCCATCTTGAGTTTTTCTTCAAATCCTTCTCCGTATCCAAAGTACATCAGCTCCAATTCTTCTGGTCTAGGCTCCTCTTCAATTGGATGACCCAACTGGCAACGTGCGAGCACAGGGTTATAGTTTATACAACCAAGTCGACCCATGAGTGGCACATTGGGATAGTCTCCACAACTAACAATTATTATGGTTCCTTCAGGGTTTATATCGTACCATTTGATGTCAGAATGCCTTAATTCCATTAGTTTTCTGACCCAAAGAGCGTTGTCACTCACTTCCCAAAATGTTGGCGTCGTAGGTAAGTATGAAATGAACCACTTGTATAGTAATGGAGCACAGCAAACAATCACGCCTTTACTCATAGTCTGTGTGATGACCGAGAAGTACATGTCAGCCAGTAAAGTGGGAACAGGGTTCTGACCCATGAAAATTCTGATTGCTTGGACGTCGACAAAATCTTTAACATTGGGAAATAGGAACAAACCATACACCAGCAAAGCAAACATTAACTCAAACATTTCAGAGTTTCCGCTTTCTTGAAAGTGGAGAACTGTCTCAATTAGAAATTGGGCAGGTAGCCCCCGATACCCCTCCCTGGTGGTCATGTTTTCTCGGATGTGTCTCTTTTGGATCCCCAACCCTACAACAATCTCTTGATTAATGAATTCTTCTTCCAAACCGGAAAAAGGGGGATAATGTTGAACGGGTAGTCCTAGCATATGTGAATATTCTTCTATAGTTGGGACTAACTGGAAGCTTGGAAAGATGAAACATCTGTATGCTGGATGATACCTCTGTACCAAGGTTTCTAACAGTCCTTCTTTCACTTGCAATTTCATTAATGATAGCAGGTCCCCATACTTGTCAATAAAGCTTGGACGATCTTCAATTCTTCCTCCGATCTCTATCAAATGCTCAACATTAGGGATCAGGAAAGTGACAGGGCAGTTTATGTTCTTAGTAGCGTCCATTTTCCACAAAGTCTGCAAAACAACATTTAGTATCTCGACAGTTTAGCAAAACAAATGCAAAAAAGATGCAAAATGATATGCAGATGCAAAGCTAATCTATCAAGAAACACAGAAAATTGCAAGGCTTCTGACGATGGTATTTCAAAAAAATTCTTCTTCATTAAGCAAATTTGGCATTCATTACATTCGGAGCAGAGTATCTTCACGCTCTTAATACATAGGTGGGTTGTTCCCATGACTGAAAAGATAACGACAATAATGAAAATAAATAACATGGGAACCAACAGCAAGATCTTTAGAAGTTAGATCCGCTGGTGGATGTCTCCCCTTCCTCATCCATCTCCCTCATCAGTTTCTCAATGCGTCCCTTAATCCTTTTCTTCTCGAGTAACAACCCTGTCAAAGTTTCCTCCAGTCCCTATCAAGTTTTGAGCGGCTTGTGAAGGGAATAGGGTCTCCTCATCACACTGGCTATCTCACGAGACCATTCCAGATGCGTCTCATTGACGGAGCACTCCGTCTTCCACAACTGCTTATTGATTTGACACCATGCTTGCTCAAGAAACATTTTCATTTCGTAGCCGTCCCTTTCCCCATAATACATCATGTGTAAATCTTCCTTGATTATGGGTCTATTCCCCATATGACCCAGTTTTCGACGGGCGAGCACAGGATTGTAGTTGATGCAGCCGTTTCTTCCCAACAGGGGTGCATTAGGGCAATCCCTGCAGCTGGTAAATATGACAATCCCTTCTTCTGTTGGGCTATGTTGTTTGACATCTGTGTGCTTCAAACTCATCAGTTTCTCAATCCATACTTGACATTGTTCTACCTCCCAGAAAGCAGGGGTTTTTGGCAAGTAGGCTGTGAACCACTTATATAAAAGAGGTACGCAGCACACAATTTCTCCACATCCTTTGTTGTATTTGGTTTGAACCGCGTGATACATATCAGCCAGCAAGGTAGGGACTGGGTTATGGATTCTGAAAATTTGTATTGCTTGAGTATCAACGAACTGCTTCGCGCCTGGAAACAGCACCAGCCCATAGATCATTAAAGCGAGTGTTGTCTCATACATTTCCTCGTTTCCCCTATTCTTGAAGTACATTGCTTTCTCAAACAAGAACAGTGAAGTTAGTCCAAATCGTCCTTCTTTAACAACTAAATTTGCCTGGATATCAACAAATCTGATTCCGGTAGTCGTTGCAATATCTCTAGCTGATGGCATTGGTTCTAAACCGGAGAAAATTGGGGCATCGTTGACGGGGATCCCAATTATAGAAGAAAATTCCTCTAAGGTTTGAACAAATTGGAACTCCAGAAATAAGAAGCAACGGTAATTGGGGTGATAGAATTGTACCAGCACTTCCAATGGTCCCTCAGTCACTGGAACCCTTAGCAGCTGTGAGAGGTTTCCATATTTGTCAGCAAAGCCTGAAGGATCTTCAATCATGTCGCATATCCAGATCAGTTGTTGAAGTTCTGGGAGCTCAAGTAATATGGCCAAACTTGCTTTTTAGATTCCATATCAACAAAGTCTGCAAAATTATCATTGGTTTCTTGATAGTTAGCAAAAAAATGCTGATGCAATGCGAGAATGATGGTTGTGATTCAAGAGAACTCAGTATTGTATCCTTGCAAATTTTAAGGAACATTTTTCTTAGAGGAAAACTCATTGCATTGATAATAAAGTTTTGAATTACAACATAAGACAAATACATCTTCAAAATAAAACCAAAATAGAATATGAAATAAAGAAACTAGGTCCTAAGCCATCAATCAATCTTCTCCCCTTAATCTCATGGCGAGTTTCTGGTTCTCCTTCTGTAGCCTTTCGTTCTGGTCAATAAGCTCAACCAACCGTGACTTCCATAGTTCAGGCGGAGATGATGTGCTAGAAAATAAGTCCTCTTGCATCTTCCTTCTTTTGACGGATTCTTCTTCCTTCCTCCTGAGACTCTACTGCAATTCATTCATCTCAAAGTTAACGATTTGATACTTGTTCATCCAATTATTCCTTTCTCTCTCTGCTTGAGCCAATCGAATCTTTAATTCTTCTTCATTGCTAGTGAAATAAAGAACAGGATCTCTGGGAGCCAATGTGATAGGATCATGACGATCATATGGTATCTTTAACCCAACAACCCTTTTTTGCACCCATTGAGTGTAAGATTCCGAAGCCAAACACTCGGGTAAACCCAAAGCAGATATACCTCTGGTGTGAACATGTCGCCAAGCATGAGCCATCTTTTCCTTAAGTATGGGGTCCTTATCCTCTTCAAAGAACAAACCTTCCAAGTAAATGTTATTAGGTTTAGCTCCCATAGAATAACCATGTTGATGACAAGCCAAAGCAGGATTGTAGCTTATACCTCCTTTTGTGCTAAGAAGCGGTACATTAGCAAATCCTCTACAGCTAGCAATCATATCCTTGCCTTTGAGCGATGGGTGGTACCACTCAAGATCAGTGTTGGTGAGAGACATGATCTTTTCTTACCAAAGAAGTTCATCTTGGAGATCCCAAAAGGTCTTAGAACGGGGTAAATGGGAGATATACCATCTATACAACAGTGTGGCATAGCATGTTACCATTACTCCCTTATGAGCAGTCCTCAGGTGCACTGAGTGGTAGGCGTCTGCAAGTAGTGTTGGAACTGGATTTCCAATGATGAAGATCTTGATCGCATTCATATCAACGAAGTTCTCAATGTTGGGAAACAAGAATAACCCATAAATAAGTAGGGCCATAACAGCTTCAAAATCCACCATATTCTTCATGCTAGCATACTGACGGGCCTTCTCCATTAAAAACTTGGTAGGTAACCCAAAAAGTCCTCCCTTGACAACCAAGTTAGCCTTAACTTCTGACAACTTGAGATGAGCCGCTTCTGCGATTTCCTTTTCTTTAGGCGTCCTCTCCAGACCAAAGTAAGGTAGGTTTGGGGTGATGGGAATACCAACTAGAATAGCATACTCCTCGAGCGTAGGCATTAACTGGTAATCCGGAAAAGTGAAATAATGATACATGGGGTCATAAAACTGTATGAGAGTAGGGAGCAATTCGTCTACCATCTTGGTCTTCATCAGAGAGAAAATCTTCCCATACTTGTCTTGGAATGTTGATGATTAATTGATTGGCCTACCCAGATTCTTTAGATCTTCTAATTTTGGACTAATGAAGGTGTACTTCTTCGTTTTCCTTTTTTCAAAATCCATCCTATAAAGTTTGCAAAACAACACTGAGTTCCTTGAATACACAATGCACATGATGCAAGGATGAATGCAACAAACACACATAGACAGGTAAGCACAAAGAACACAGAGCAACCTAGGTTAGGAGTCACGAGCATGAAGTCAAAGGTATACCCATCCCAAAGGTATGTACTATGGTTTTCACCTGCAAGATAAGGTTCTAAAAGAGTTCCCAGAGTCGACAACCCATCTTTCGGATTTTATCGACTTTCCAATTGCTTGGTGATCAATAAAATTCTCAAGAGAGTCTCATCTGAGTGTAGCATCGCGTAGCAACTATTTGGGATTGCTCCCTTACAGTCCTCGCACTACGTCCTAAACAGGCCAAGTGGGGTAAAGGGTAACTAAAAGTCATCAGTGTCTCTGGCTCCTAGGTCGCAAGTAGTAACGCATTCACGATTGCTCGTTTAACATATACCACTTTTGAGAGGGCCTCAACTGAGTGTGAACTTCAAGTTCCCTCCTTTGGGATTTCTCCCTCGAAGTTCCCTTGACTATGTCCACGATTCCTAAATATATGTGTTCTCTCAAGTCCGGGTTAGGACTTATCTCACTCATTGATATCATGTCAACCCAAACCAAACAGGATAATATCAAACATAGAACACATATACAAGCATGCGAGCAGATATGACATACAAGCAATCATACAAGTAGATAAGCAAACATGAATAACATAAAACAAAGATAGGCTTAACCATCTTAGGAAAGGACCATCAATAGGTCTAACTCTCCCCAGTGAAGTCGCCATTTCTTTAGAAAATTCAAAATATCATGGAACCACGGTTTGCTGTCTGATTCTTCTTCAATGGACTGACAATAGGCAGGCTCAGTCCTCCTTTCAATACTAATTACTGGATCTTCATTTATAAATCTAACTTGCCACATTGAAGCCAGTGTCGCTAAAGCATCAGCCACATGATTCTCAGTACGTGGTACATGATGAAATGTTATCTCATCAAAACACTTGATCAACTCCAAAGCATATGCCTGATAAGGGATAAGCTTCTCATCTTTTTTTCCCACTCGCCCCTAATTTGATAAATGACTAGGGCAGAGTCACCCATGACTTCAAGAAAACATATTCCAAGATCGATTGCAGCTTCCAGACCCAAAATGCACGCTTCATACTCAACAATATTATTTGTACATCAAAAATCCAGCCTGGCTGTAAAAGGGGTGTAGCCACCTTCAGGATTAATTATAACAACACCTACTCCATGTCCCTTATAATTGGACGAACCATCGAACATCATCTTCCACCTATACTCAGCCCTGGGATCTTCTTCAGAGCTGGACTCTTCACAATCTTTTACTGCCATGATGTCCTCGTCAGGGAAATCAAACTTGAGTGGTTCATAGTCTTTGACTGGTTGGTCGGTAAGATATTCTGAAACGACACTTCCTTTAATGGCCTTTTGAGTAACGTACTGAATGTCATATTCAGATAATAGCATGTGCCAACGGGCAAGTCTACCCGTTTGAGAAGGTTTCTCAAAAATGTACTTTATTGGATCCATCTTGGAGATCAACAAGGTGGTATGACAAATCAGATATTGTCTTAGACGTTTGGCGGCCCATGCCAGAGCGCAACAAGTCTTTTCAAGTAATGAGTAGTGGCTTTCACTGTCTGCAAACTTCTTACTCAGATAATAAATTGCATGCTCCTTCCGGCCAGTCTCGTCATGCTGTCCCAAAACACAACCCATAGACTCCTCCAGAACAGTCAAATACATAAAAAGAGGTCTTCTGGGAACCAGAGGAATTAGAATAGGAGGTTCTTGGAGATAACTTTTGAGTTTCTCGAAAGCTTGTTGACAGTCAGCATTCCATTCTACTGGCTGACTCTTACGGAGCAATTTGAAAATTGGAGTGCATATTGGAGTCATGTTGGAGATGAACTTGGAGATGTAATTCAAATGGCCCAAAAATCCTCTGACTTGAGACTCGGTTTGAGGAGCTGGCATTTCTTGAATCGCTCGTACTTTATCTGGATCCACTTCAATGCCTTTCTGGCTAAAATTGAAACCTAATAACTTCCCTGACCTGACTCCAAAGGTACATTTTGCAGGGTTTAACCTCAACTGGTACTTTCGAAGTCTCTTGAACAATTTCAGCAAGTGATCTACATGTTCCTCTTCATTTCGAGATTTGGCTATCATATCGTCCACGTACACCTCTATCTCTTTGTGGATCATATCGTGAAACAGAGTCACCATAATCCTTTGGTATGTTACCACGACGTTCTTTAATCCAAAAGGCATAACCTTGTAGCAATAAGTGCCCCATGGGGTAATGAAAGTGGTTTTATCCATATCAGCTGGATCCATTTTAATCTGATTATATCCTGAAAAACCATCCATAAATGAGAACATGGCGAAACGAGCTGTGTTATCTACCAGTGTGTCGATATGGGGTCGAGGGAAATCATCCTTGGGACTAGCTTTATTAAGATCCCTGTAGTCTACACACATTCGTACCTTTCCATTCTTCTTCATAACAGGGACAATATTAGCTACCCACTCTGGGTATTTCGAAACTGCCAGAAATCCGGCATCCAGCTGTCTCTTAACTTCATCTCAAATCTTGAGAGCCATGTCGGGATGACTTCTACGAAGCTTTTGTTTTACAGGCGGGCACTCAGGCTTGAGGGGTAACTTGTGGACCACAATATCCGTATTTAAACCAGGCATGTCTTGATAGGACCAAGCAAACACGTCCACATACTCTTTAAGGAGCGAAATCAACCGCTGTCTGATTTCTGGTTTCAGTGATGCCCCAATCTTGACTTCTTTCTTCACATCCTCAGTGCCAAGATTAATGACATCTACCTGCTCTTCATGAGGCTGGAGATCCGTATACTGGTAGTCACATATATCTGTTAGATCCTTGGGCACCTCATAATCCTCCTCCTCCTCAGCTTGATAGACAGGGGAATCGAAGTCAATGGTAAGTGCGAGGTTATTGAATACAATGGGTTTATGATTTATTCTGCATTGGTAGAATGACTTATATTATTAAAATGCACAACAACTCAAGAACATGCAAGATGAAGATGCTTTTGTTTGAAAATATTGCCATTTTTAGAAACAGAATGCAATAAAGTAAAGCAATAAAAATTTTAGCAAAAGAGTCATTTCATTGATTTAAAGTTTGAAAACGGAGGCCCGTACAAAACAATCCACTAGCTTTGGCCAAGACTAGGGAGATGAAAACAAGAAATCTAGACAAGTTACTCTGGTTCCGGGTACAGGATTGGGATCTCAACAGATTCCCAGTTGCCTAATGCGCCTTCTTGGCGAAAAGTCAAACGATCAATATCCTCGTCTTCTTCAGTACTTCCTATGATTGCATGGACTTGATGTCGACCTCTAATAAATGTCTCTTGCACAGTCTTTATCTTCATTCTTCTTTCTCTTGTACCTGAAGCAGCCTCCTCTTCTAGAGTTGGTCTGTAACCCAACCCTTGGTGTCAGATCCTCTTCAAAACCTCAATCACTTCGCCCCAACCTGCGGGCACGCCGTCTTGAAGGGCATACTGGATGCTCTTATATGAAGCAAAAGATGGATATTCTGGTACCACTGGCTTCTCATTGTCAATCATAATTGTGTTAGCTATTTCCAGGGCTTGAAAAGAGGTTTCTAATGCATCCTCATCAGCCTCAATATAACGGAAGGATGACAAGTTACTAACCATCAAGTCTTCTTCCCCATGGACGATGACCAGCTTGTCGTCGACCACAAATTTCATCTTCTGGTGTAAGGTTGATGTAATAGCGTCTGCCTCGTGGATCCAGAGTCTTCCAAGTAGGCAGCTATAGGCAGGGTTAATTTCCAAAAACTGAAACAGAACATTGAATTCCTAGGGTCCAATCAGAACTGGCAGTTCAATTTCCCCCATCACGGATCTTCGTAAACCATCAAAAGCTTTGACGATTAACGATGTGGGTCTCATGATCCCTCCTTTGTATGCCAGCTTGTCTAGGGCCCTCTTTGGTAAGACATTCAGAGAGGATCCCGTGTCTACAAGAACTCTAGCCAATGTGTCCTCCTGACACTTTATTGATATATACAGAGCAAGATTGTGTTTCCGACCTAATTGGGTCAGTTCTTCATCACTAAAGCTGAGCGTATTGCACGCAGTAATGTTAGCGATGACGTGATCAAATTGTCCTGCGGTAATGTCCTGGACCACATGAGCCTGAGCCAATATGTTCTGTAATGCTGATCGGTGGACCGGTGAATTAATCAACATAGATAAAATAGACATTTTAGACGGAGTCCGGTGAAGCTAATCCACGACCCTGTAGTCACTTCTTTTTATTATCCTGAGAAACTCCTCATCATCCTCCTTGGAGATCACTTCTTTACCTTTGTCATTGGTAGGTATACGCACATCACTTTCTTTAACAGACACTTCTTTGTTCATAGGGGTATAAATCCTCCCACTCCTCGTCATTCTTCCTGTTCCTACTATATTAGACACGTTCTTCTCATCAGCCCCCACCTCTTTCCTTGGGACCGTTTCTTCCCAACAGGGGTACATTAGGGCAATCCCCGCAGCTGGTAATTATGACAATCCCTTCTTCTGTTGGGCTATGCCGTTTGACATCTGTGTGCTTCAAACTCATTAGTTTCTCAATCCATACTTAACAATGTTCTACCTCCCAGAAAGCAGGGTTTTTTGGCAAGTAGCCTGTGAAACACTTATATAAAAGAGGTACGCAACACACAATTTCTCCACATCCTTTGTTGTATTTGGTTTGAACCGCGTGATACATATCAGCCAGCAAGGTAGGGACTGGGTTATGGATTCTGAAAATTTGTATTGCCTGGGTATCAACAAACTGCTTCGCGCCTGGAAACAGTACCAGCCCATAGATCATTAAAGCGAGTGTTGTCTCATACATTTCCTCCTTTCCCCTATTCTTGAAGTACATTGCTTTCTCAAACAAGAACAGTGAAGGTAGTCCAAATCGTCCTTCTTTAACAACTAAATTTTCCTGGATATTAGCAAATCTGATTCCGGTAGCCGTTGCAATATCTCTAGCTGATGGCATTGGTTCTAAACCAGAGAAAATTGGGGCATCGTTGACGGGGATCCCAATTATAGAAGAAAATTCCTCTAAGGTTGGAACCAATTGGAACTCCGGAAATAAGAAGCAACGGTAATTGGGGTGATACAATTGCACCAGCACTTCCAATGGTCCCTCAGTCACTGGAACCCTTAGAAGCTGTGAGAGGTTTCCATATTTGTCAGCAAATCCTGAAGGATCTTCAATCATGTCGCACATCCAGATCAGTTGTTGAAGTTCCGGGAGCTCGAAGTAATATTGCCAAACTTGCTTTTTAGATTCCATATTAACAAAGTCTGCAAAAATATCATTGGTTTTTTGATAGTTAGCAAAAAAAATGATGATGCAATGCAAGAATGATGGTTGTGATTCAAGAGAACTCAGTATTGTATCCTTGCAAATTTTAAGGAACATTTTTCTTAGAGGAAAAGTCATTTCATTGATAATAAAGTTTTGAATTACAACATAAGACAAATACATCTTAAAAAAAAAAACAAAATAGAATATGAAATAAAGAAACTAGGTCCTAAGCCATCAATCAATCTTCTCCCCTTAATCTCATGGCGAGTTTCTGGTTCTCCTTCTGTAGCCTTTCGTTCTGGTCAATAAGCTCAACCAACCGTGACTTCCATAGTTCGGGCGGAGATGATGTGCTAGAAAATAAGTCCTCTTGCATCTTCCTTCTTTTGACGGATTCTTCTTCCTTCCTCATGAGACTCTTCTGCAATTCATTAATCTCAAAGTTAAGGATCTGATACTTGTTCATCCAAGCATTCCTTTCTCGCTCTGCTTGAGCCAATCAAATCTTTAATTCATCTTCATTGTTAGTGAAATAAAGAACAGGATCTCTGGGAGCTAATGTGATAGGATCATGACGATCATATGGTATCTTCAACTCAACAGCCCTCTTTTGCACCCATTGAGTGTAAGATTCTGAAGCCAAATACTCGGGTAAACCCAAAGCAGATATACCTCTGGTGTGAACATGTCGCCAAGCGTGAACCATCTTTTCCTTAAGTATGTGGTCCTTATCCTCTTCAAAGAACAAACCTTCCAAGTAAATGTTATTAGGTTTAGCTCCCATAGAATAACCATGTTGACGACATGCCAAAGCAGGATTGTAGATTATGCCTCCTTTTGTGCTAAGAAGCGGTACATTAGCAAATCCTCTACAGCTAACAATCATATCCTTGCCTTTGAGCGATGGGTGGTACCACTCAAGATCAGTGTTGGTGAGAGACATGATCTTTTCTGACCAAAGAAGTCCATCTTGGAGATCCCAAAAGGTCTTTGAACGGGGTAAATGGGAGATATACCATCTATACAACAGTGTGGCACAGCATGTTACCATCCCTCCCTTATAAGCAGTCCTCAGGTGCACTGTGTAACGACCCAGTTTTCGTGTGCGTTTTATTTAATCGAGTCGTTTGATTATTATATTATTATTTTATTTTATTTTCGACTTTTATCTGAAAATATGTTATTTTTCATTGTTGTGATATTTTATCGGGTTTTGGGATCGTTTGTGAGATATTTGAGTGTGGGGGTATTTTGGTCATTTTAGGATATTTTTGATTAAGTAAGAAAAATAGAAAATAGTAGAGAGAAAAAGAGAAAGAAAGAAAGGGAGAAGAAAGAAAAAGGAGAGAAACGAGAAGAAGAAGAGAAATAGTGGAAAACTTGGAAAAAATCAAAGAAAAATCAACTTCTAGTATCGATTTAATCGGGTAAGGGTGCGAAATTCAATTATTGTATACTTGTATATGATTATGTATGTATATTTGTGATGTTTGTTGGATTGAAATGGAAATATTTTAGTAAACCCATTTTTGGTAAAATCGATTAGAAATTGATTAAATGAGTTGAAAATTATGTTGTTAGTGTTCCTTATTGTTGGTATATGATAGATGCATGTTGTTAGTGAGTGTATTGGTGTTTTTCTGAGTATTGAGTGATGATTTGGGGGAATTTTGAGTTGAACCCGTATGAAAATTATGCAGAAGAATTTTTCTGAGATTTCCAGGTCATACGCGTATGGGGCATGTTCATACGCGTATGAACCTTGGCAATACGCGTATGGTGGGCAAGTCATGGGCCAATACGCATATGGGCTGCTTGTTTTCTCGGCCATCTGCCCATTTGCGTATGATACGCGTAGCTTTTTAGGTCATTACGCGTACGGGCTTGGGCCTTACGCGTACGGTCATTTACACGTGAGCTTTGGGAAAAATGAGTCTCTGCTCATACGCGTGTGGCTCATGGTGATACGCGTATGGACAGGACTTTTGCAAAATATGACTTTTCAAAATATCGTTTTTCATTTTCGTTCGTAACTTTTGTTCCGTTTATCCGATTTTTACATTCTTGGTATCGTGGCGTAGCTATTGAGCTGTACTTTCTTATTATGATGATTTCAACATTGTTAGCCGATTTAATTATGTCGGAAAGTTGGGAATAGTGTCGGTTGTCGACTTTGGTCGTTATACTTGTACGTAATTGATGGGTATTGTGCAAGGTGCTGTTGTATGATGTAAATGTATGTGTTTAGATGATGTTGTGATGATTTGTGGCCGTATGGAAATTATATGCATTGTTTTGGGCATAAGTGCAAAGTGTGATTTTATTGATGAAATGAATGTATTTATGTGTGCATATTAAATGTCATGGGTCATTGTATGCCAAGCATCATGATATGCATTTTTGAAATGTCCTGAGTGACGGTTTGGATTCCAGAGGGAATTCGCTATAACTTCGTGTGCCCATGTGGGGTGTGAGCGATGATTATAGACGATCGTGTGCCCATGTGGGGTGTGAGCGATCGGGTCGTGTGCCCGTGTGGGGTGTGAGTGATCCATAAACACCGTGTTCCCGTGTGTGGTGTGAGCGGTGGGGAACATCGTAGGCCCAACGGGGAGTTACAGTGATGTAAGGAGCGATGGTTCCAGCAGTGTTCCTGAGTGAACTAGTGATGAGAAACAATGGAAGTCGGTACCGCATATGCATATGCATAGAGTCGTTATGTCGGTCTCTTGCATTTGCATAAATCATTTATGGTTGATTATGTGTGGAATTGTGAATAAGATTGATATATGGTTATGTGTTGGTGATGGAAATATGACTTATTGCTTGTAATGCCTTGTGTTTGCATTATGGTGTGAGTTGTGGTGAGAATCATTTATATGTGTATTTTTGTGTTTTATATAATTGTATGCAATTATATTATGGTTGTTTTTCTCACCCTTCTGCTGTTTTATAATGCTCTATGAGGCATTGCAGATTAGAGCTGCTGGAGGTACTTTTTGTGAAGCTTTGCGTCTTCATTCTTTTGTCGGTCGGCTATGATATGTGACACCGGGTAGTTAGGGAGGCCGTTAGTGATTATGTGTATTCTGTATATATATCTTTTGGCTGGTGCATGTATAACTTGATGTATGACAACTTTTCACGTGATATATATATATATATATATATATATATATATATATATATGTATGTTATTCAGTTTTAGATTTTCCGCTTTTATTCTAAATTCTGAAATGTGGGTGTAAGGAACTGAGTTCCTCTGTTGATTGCTACCCCACTGTTGCATATCTTTATGAGCAGGTGTTGTATGTATTATTTCAAATTGATGTGACCCTCCCGGTTTATGTCATGATCATTTAAATATACTCTGAAGAAATTTTGAATTTTCTTTTACTGCTTTTATTAATTGGGGGTATAGATTGGGGGTGTTACATTAAGTGGTATTAGAGCCAGTTTGTGTCAGTCCGTGTCAGTTGTGTCAGTCCTTGTTGGTCGTTGTGGTTGGATGAGTTGTTTGTTTAACCATAGTTTCTGTTATTGGAAATGAACAAAATATGGCTGGTAGGAATGATGCTGCTTTGGCTGCGGCTATGCAAGCTATGGCTCGTGCTGTGCAGGGTGCACCTAATGCTGCAGGTAATGATGAGTTCAGGAAGAACAAACCGCCTGTCTTCAAAGGAAGATATGATCCGGATGGTGCACAAATTTGGCTGAAAGAGATTGAACGGATTTTCCGAGTGATGGATTGTGCTGAAGATCAGAAGGTGAGACTGGGTACTCACATGTTATTGGAAGAAGCTGATGACTGGTGGGTTAGTACTTGTCGTGTGTTGGAAGCTGCAGAGGAGGAGATTACTTGGGCTGTGTTTAGTATGGAGTTTCTGAGAAGGTATTTTCCTGAAGATGTGAGGGGAAAGAAGGAAATTGAGTTCTTAGAACTAAAACAAGGTAATATGTCTGTTGTTGATTATACTGCTAAGTTTGTGGAACATGTGCAGTTTTATCCTCATTATGCTGAAGCGACTGCTGAATTCTCTAAGTGTGTAAAGTTTGAGAATGGCTTGCGTCCAGAGATAAAGCAGGCGATTGGATATCAGAGGATTTAGAGGTTTTCTGATTTGGTGGATTGTTGTAGGATCTATGAAGAGGACAGTAAGGCTCGTTCTACTCATTACAAGAGTGTGAGCGAGAGGAAAGGGAAGCAACAGTTCCGTGGTGGTCCGTATGTGACACCAGCTGATAAAGGTAACCAAAGAGGGAATTTTGAGAAAAGGTCAGGTGGAGGAGGAATGTCTGGTCCTATGAGGTGTTATAAATGTGGTGAGTTGGGGCATCGGCAGTTTGAGTGCAGGAAGGATTTGAGGAAGTGTACTAATTGTGGAGGTGTAGGACATGTTGCAGATGATTGTGCCAGGAAGAATGTGGTGAAATGTTACAATTGTGGTGAACCTGGTCATATTAGTACCAAGTGTCCGAAACCGAAGCAGGCTCCAGCTGGTGGGAAAGTGTTTGCATTATCGGGGACTCAGACTTCTAGTGCAGATCGTCTGATTAGAGGTACTTGTTTTATTAATAGTACTCCTTTGATTGCTATTATTAATACTGGAACGACTCATTCGTTTATTTCGTCTAAGTGCGCGAAGCATTTGAATCTTGTGTTGTCTTTGATGGATGGTAAGATGGTTATTGATACTCCAGGGATGGGGTCAGTGACTACTTCTTTGGTTTGTCTGAGTTGTCCTTTGACCATTTATGGTAAAGACTTTGAGATGGAGTTGGTGTGTTTACCGTTGGAGGGTTTAGATGTGGTTTTGGGAATAAATTGGTTGCAATTCAATCGAGTTCACATTGATTGTTATCATAAGCTGGTAAGGTTTCCTTCTCTTGAGGAAGACGAAGACTCGAGTTTCTTATCTACCAAAGAGTTGAAGAAACTTTTGGCGGATGAAGCTCAGTTGTTTGGTTTGTTTGCATCTTTAACTGTGGATAGTCAAGTTTCGCTTGAGGTGTTTCCGGTGGTGTGTGAATTTCCGGAAGTGTTTCCTGGGGATATTTCAGACTTGCCGCCGGAGAGAGAGGTGGAGTTTTCTATAGATCTAGTTCCTGGTACTAGACCTGTTTCTATGGCACCTTATCGTATGTCGGCATCGGAGTTGGTGGAGTTAAAGAAACAGTTGAATGAGTTGTTGGAAAAGAGGTTCGTGAGACCAAGTGTTTCTCCTTGGGGTGCTCCAGTGTTATTGGTGAAAAAGAAGGATGGAAGTATGAGGTTATGTATTGATTATCGCCAGTTGAATAAGGTGACGATCAAGAATAAGTATCCTCTTCCAAGAATTGATGATCTGATGGATCAGTTGGTTGGTGCGTGTGTGTTTAGTAAGATTGACTTAAGGTCAGGGTATCATCAGATAAGGGTAAAGGAGGAAGACATTCAGAAGACGGCTTTTAGGACACGATACGGTCATTATGAATATTCTGTGATGCCGTTCGGGGTTTCTAATGCGCCAGGTGTGTTTATGGAATACATGAATCGTATTTTTTACGAGCATCTGGATCGTTTTGTCATGGTGTTTATTGATGACATATTAATTTATTCTAAGTCTCGGGAGGAGCATGCAGAGCATTTGCGTATTGTTTTGCAGGTTTTGAAAGAAAGGAAGCTTTTTGCTAAATTATCCAAGTGTGAATTTTGGTTGTCGGAGGTGAGTTTTCTTGGACACGTAATTTCAGGTAATGGTATTGCCGTGGATCCATCTAAAGTAGAAGCAGTTCTACAATGGGAGGCTCCGAGATCTGTTACTGAAATTCGAAGCTTTTTGGGTTTGGCTAGTTATTATCGTCGATTTATCGAAGGTTTTTCTAAGCTAGCACTTCCTTTGACCCAATTGACTTGTAAAGGGCAAGCGTTCATTTGGGATATTCAGTGTGAGGAGAGTTTTACTGAGCTGAAGAGGAGATTGACGACAGCTCCAATCTTGATTTTGCCGAATCCTAATGAACCATTTGTGGTTTATTGTGATGCTTCTTTGATTGGTCTAGGTGGTGTTCTGATGCAGGAAGGTAAGGTGGTGGCTTATGCTTCAAGGCAGTTAATAGTTCATGAGAAGAATTATCCTACTCATGATCTTGAGTTAGCGGTTGTGGTGTTTGTGTTGAAGATTTGGAGGCATTATCTCTACGGTGCAAGGTTTGAAGTCTTTAGTGATCATAAAAGTTTGAAATATTTATTTGATCAGAAAGAGCTAAACATGAGGCAACGTAGATGGTTGGAATTTTTTAAGGACTACGACATTGGCTTGAATTACCATCCTGGTAAAGCTAACGTGGTAGCCGATGCATTGAGCCAGAAATCGTTACATATGTCCGCTTTAATGGTTAAGGAGTGGGAACTTTTGGAATCGTTTAGAGACTTGAGTTTGGTTTGTGAAGTGATGTCGGATAGCGTTAGGCTTGGTATGCTAACGATTACTATTGATTTTCTGATGACGGTTTGTGAGAAGCAAAAGCTGGATGTGAAATTTGTGGATTTGATGTTGGTTGGAGGAAAGGATACGAATAGTGATTTTCAAGTGGATATTAATGGTGTTTTGAGATTCCGAGGTAGGATTTGTATTCCAGACGATGCGGAGTTGAAAAAGATGATTTTGGAGGAAGGACACCGGAGTAATTTGAGTATACATCCGGGAGCGAATAAGATGTACCAAGATTTGAAGAAGATTTTCTGGTGGTCTGGATTGAAAAGAGATGTGGCTCAGTTTGTTTATGCATGTTTGACTTGTCAGAAATCGAAGGTGGAACATCTGAGGCCCAGTGGTTTGTTGCAACCATTGGATATTCCGGAGTGGAAGTGGGATAGCATTTCCATGGATTTTGTAACAGGGTTACCGAATACCCAGCGAGGGCATAATGCTATTTGGGTGGTTGTTGATAGACTGACTAAATTGGCTCATTTTATTCCGATTGATATCAGTTTTACTTTGAAGCGATTAGCGGAGATTTACATCAGTGTGATTGTGAAGTTGCATGGAGTTCCATTGAGTATTGTTTCTGATCGAGATCCTAGATTTACATCGAGATTTTGGGAGAGTTTACAGAAGGCTTTGGGTTCTAAATTGAGATTAAGTTCGGCTTATCATCCGCAGACGGATGGTCAGAAGGAGAGGACGATTCAGTCTTTGGAGGATTTGTTGAGAGCGTGTGTTTTGGAACAAGGTGGTGCGTGGGATAGTTATCTTGCGTTGATTGAGTTTACGTATAATAACAGTTTTCATTCTAGTATTGGGATGGCACCGTTTGAAGCATTGTATGGACGATGGTGTCGGACACCGTTGTGTTGGCACGAATCTGGTGAGAGAACGGTGGTTGGACCAGAATTGGTGCAACAGACGACGGAGAAAGTGAAGTTTATTCGTCAGAAAATGAAAGCTTCTCAGAGTAGACAAAAGAGTTATCATGATCGGAGACGGAAGGATCTTGAGTTTCAAGAGGGCGATCATGTATTTCTGAGGGTTACGCCGGTAACAGGTGTAGGTCGTGCTTTGAAATCAAAGAAACTTACTTCTCGGTTTATTGGTCCGTACCAGATATCCGCGAGAGTGGGTGTTGTGGCTTATAGGTTGGCGTTGCCGCCGAATCTGTCGAATTTGCACGATGTGTTTCATGTTTCACAGCTTCGGAAGTATGTTCCGGATCCGTCGCATGTGATTCCGATGGATGAGGTAGAAGTAAGGGAGAACCTTACAGTTGAGGCGCTACCAGTTAGGGTGTTGGATCGCGAGGTGAAGCGGTTGAGGGGCAAAGGATATTGCACTTGTGAAAGTGGCGTGGGGAGGCGCTGCTGAGGGAAATTTGACTTGGGAGTTGGAGAGTCGGATGCAGGAGTCATATCCAGATTTGTTCGTCTCAGGTAATATTTTCGAGGACGAAAGTTTCGAAGTGGGGGAGAGTTGTAACGACCCAGTTTTCGTGTGCGTTTTATTTAATCGAGTCGTTTGATTATTATATTATTATTTTATTTTATTTTTGACTTTTATCTGAAAATATGTTATTTTTCATTGTTGTGATATTTTATCGGGTTTTGGGATCGTTTGTGAGATATTTGAGTGTGGGGGTATTTTGGTCATTTTAGGATATTTTTTATTAAGTAAGAAAAATAGAAAATAGTAGAGAGAAAAAGAGAAAGAAAGAAAGGGAGAAGAAAGAAAAAGGAGAGAAAAGAGAAGAAGAAGAGAAATAGTGGAAAACTTGGAAAAAATCAAAGAAAAATCAACTTCTAGTATCGATTTAATCGGGTAAGGGTGCGAAATTCAATTATTGTATACTTGTATATGATTATGTATGTATATTTGTGATGTTTGTTGGATTGAAATGGAAATATTTTAGTAAACCCATTTTTGGTAAAATCGATTAGAAATTGATTAAATGAGTTGAAAATTATGTTGTTAGTATTCCTTATTGTTGGTATATGATAGATGCATGTTGTTAGTGAGTGTATTGGTGTTTTTCTGAGTATTGAGTGATGATTTGGGGGAATTTTGGGTTGAACCCGTATGAAAATTATGCAGAAGAATTTTTCTGAGATTTCCAGGTCATACGCGTATGGGGCATGTTCATACGCGTATGAACCTTGGCAATACGCATATGGTGGGCAAGTCATGGGCCAATACGCGTATGGGCTGCTTGTTTTCTCGGCCATCTGCCCATTTGCGTATGATACGCGTAGCTTTTTAGGTCATTACGCGTACGGGCTTGGGCATTACGCGTACGGTCATTTACACGTGAACTTTGGGAAAAATGAGTCTCTGCTCATACGTGTATGGCTCATGGTGATACGCGTATGGACAGGACTTTTGCAAAATGTGACTTTTCAAAATATCGTTTTTAGTTTTCGTTCGTAACTTTTGATCCGTTTATCCGATTTTTACATTCTTGGTATCGTAGCGTAGCTATTGAGTTGTACTTTCTTATTATGATGATTTCGACATTGTTAGCCGATTTAATTATGTCGGAAAGTCGGGAATGGTGTCGGTTGTCGACTTTGGTCGTTATACTTGTACGTAATTGATGGGTATTGTGCAAGGTGTTGTTGTATGATGTAAATGTATGTGTTTAGATGATGTTGTGATGATTTGTGGCCGTATGGAAATTATATGCATTGTTTTGGGCATAAGTGCAAAGTGTGATTTTATTGATGAAATGAATGTATTTATGTGTGCATATTAAATGTCATGGGTCATTGTATGCCAAGCATCATGATATGCATTGTTGAAATGTCTTGAGTGATGGTTTGGATTCCAGAGGGAATTCGCTATAACTTCGTGTGCCCATGTGGGGTGTGAACGATGATTATAGACGATCGTGTGCCCATGTGGGGTGTAAGCGATCGGGTCGTGTGCCCGTGTGGGGTGTGAGCGATCCATAAACACCGTGTGCCCGTGTGGGGTGTGAGCGGTGGGGAACATCGCAGGCCCGACGGGGAGTTACAGTGATGTAACGAGCGATGGTTCCAGCAGAGTTCCTGAGTGAACTAGTGATGAGAAACAAAGGAAGTCGGTACCGCATGTGCATATGCATAGAGTCGTTGTGTCGGTCTCTTGCATTTGCATAAATCATTTATGGTTGATTATGTGTGGAATTGTGAATAAGATTGATATATGGTTATGTGTTGGTGATGGAAATATGACTTATTGCTTGTAATGCCTTGTGTTTGCATTATGGTGTGAGTTGTGGTGAGAATTATTTATATGTGTATTTTTGTGTTTTATATAATTGTATGCAATTATATTATGGTTGTTTTTCTCACCCTTATGATGTTTTATAATGCTCTATGAGGCATTGCAGATTAGAGCTGCTGGAGGTACTTTTTGTGAAGCTTTGCGTCTTCATTCATTTGTCGGTCGGTTCTGATATGTGACACCGGGTAGTTTGGGAGGCTGTTAGTGATTATGTGTATTCTGTATATATATCTTTTGGCTGGTGCATGTACAACTTGATGTATGACAACTTTTCACGTGATATATATATGTATGTTATTCAGTTTTAGATTTTCCGCTTTTATTCTAAATTCTGAAATGTAGGTGTAAGGAACTGAGTTCCTCTGTTGATTGCTACCCCACTGTTGCATATCTTTATGAGCAGGTGTTGTATGTATTATTTCAAATTGATGTGACCCTCCCGGTCTATGTCATGATCATTTAAATATACTCTGACGAAATTTTGAATTTTCTTTTACTGCTTTTATTAATTGGGGGTATAGATTGGGGGTGTTACACACTGAGTGGTAGGCGTCTGCAAGTAGTGTTGGAACTGGATTTCCAATGATGAAGATCTTGATCGCATTCATATCAACGAAGTTTTCAATGTTGGGAAACAAGAATCACCCATAAATAAGTAGGGCCATAACAGCTTCAAAATCCACCATATTCTTCATGCTAGCATACTGACGTGCCTTCTCCATTAAAAGCTTGGCAGGTAACCCAAAAAGTCCTCCGTTGACAACCAAGTTAGCCTTAACTTCTGACAACTTGAGATGAGCCGCTTCTACAATTTCCTTTTCTTTAGGCGTCCTCTCCAGACCAGAGTAAGGTAGGTTTGGGGTGATGGGAATACCAACTAGAATAGCATACTCCTCGAGCGTAGGCATTAACTGGTAATCCAGAAAAGTGAAAGAATGATACATGGGGTCATAAAACTGTATGAGAGTAGGGAGCAATCCGTCTACCATCTTGGTCTTCATCAGAGAGAAAATCTTCCCATACTTGTCTTGGAATGTTGATGATTTATTGATTGGGCTACCCAGATTCTTTAGATCTTCTAATTTTGGACTAATGAAGGTGTACTTCTTCGTTTTCCTTTTTTCAAAATCCATCCTATAAAGTTTGCAAAACAACATTGAGTTCCTTGAATACACAATGCACATGATGCAAGGATGAATACAACAAACACACATAGACAGGTAAGCACAAAGAACACAGAGCAACCTAGGTTAAGAGTCATGAGCATGAAGTCAAAGGTCTACCCATCCCAAAGGTATGCACTATGGTTTTCACCTGCAAGACAAGGTTCTAAAAGAGTTCCCAGAGTCGACAACCCATCTTTAAGATTTTATCGACTTTCCAATTGCTTGGTGATCAATAAAATTCTCAAGAGAGTCTCATTTGAGTGTAGCATCGCATAACAACCATTTGGGATTCCTCCCTTACAGTCCTCGCACTACATCCTAAACAGGCCAAGTGGGGTAAAGGGTAACTAAAAGTCATCAGTATCTCTGGCTCCTAGGTCGCAACTAGTAACGCATCACGATTGCTCGTTCAACATATACCACTTTTGAGAGGGCCTCAACTGAGTGTGAACTTCAAGTTCCCTCCTTTGGGATTTCTCCCTCGAAGTTCCCTTGACTATGTCCACGATTCCTAAACATATGTGTTCTCTCAAGTCCGGGTTAGGGCTTATCTCACTCATTGATATCATGTCAACCCAAACCAAACAGGATAATATCAAACATAGAACACATATACAAGCATGCGAGCAGATATGACATACAAGCAATCATACAAGTAGATAAGCAAACATGAATAACATAAAACAAAGATAGGCTTAACCCTCTTAGGAAAGGACCAACAATAGGTCTAACTCTCCCCAGAGAAGTCGCCATTTCTGTTGCGGTGAAAATCGGATAACAAATTATTAATTAATTTGCATCATATTTCTTTTACAACCGACTTTGATTTATCCAAAGGAAAGGTTCAAGATCGTTAGAAAAACCTAAGGGGAAGAGATCTAAGGTTCGGGGGTTGGTTACGCCTAGGGAAGGTGTTACCACCCTAAACGTCCGTAGTACTCGACGGGAGCCTCTTGTTAAATGTTAACTTATGTTTGCTAAAGGTCTTATGCTAAAGGTCAGTTAGCGGGGGAAAGTGATAAATTCATTATGATGAATATCACTAAGAGTTTAAGAACTCTCTCCTAAAGCTAGTTGTAATTTCTATGGCTCTGATGAGGCCAAGAAAATGAAGTTTCTCCTAAGAGGTTACTTAGGTTAAGGTGGGAGGTCAATGACTTATGAGTCAACATTAATCACCTTCCTTTGGAATATGGGAAAAAAAAAGAAAAGAATAAAAAAGAAAGTCATAGAAAAAAGAAACAACAACATAAGCATGAAGATGGCAATATGTTTCATGACAAAATATGGATAAGATGGTCATGATTACTAAAGACACATCAATATGCTTCAATCCTTAGGAAGACAGACATATTGAATGATATTAAGTTGACAATTAAAGAAAAATAGCATTCATATAAAAAGTCAAGTATATGTCAAATCAACATGGATAGATTAATTCAAGAATTAAACAAGCCATTTAGTGAATCACTCAAAATCAACAAAGATGCTTATAAATGATATTAATAAATAAACCAAGATTGATAATTAATTGACAACACAATTGAAATTAGCAATTAACAACACAATAAGGTAATTTAAAATTTAACTACACATGGATAAATAGCAATTAGAAGTTAACATTTAACCATACATTAGAAATACAAAGTGACAATCTCAAAATTAAGACACAAATTGATAATTTAAAATTAACAACATAATTGAAAATAACAATTAGCACAATTAGAATTAACAATACATACAGTTGACAATTAAAATTAAAAGTTAATAAAACAATTAACAATTAACAATATAATTAACAATTAGGAAACATATTAATTTACCACATAAATAATTAAACTGAAATTAATAGCAAAAATAAACAAGATAGAAGAAAAATAAAGATGAAAACGAATAAAATACGCAAGGGGGGGGGGGGGGGGGGTGCACAAGAGCAATTTGGTTTAGTTAGAAAAACAAAAGGGAATAAATTGGGCCAGCAGACAGGGGGTGTTGGTAGCCGGATGGGGCGCAAGGCCCAGGTTGAGAAACAGAAAGCAATACAGGCGAAAAAAACAAGAAAATGCAAAAGGGTTGATCCAAGGATCGAACCCAGGCATGGCAAGTGAAAGGCATATTAAGTACATGTGTGTGACCGTGGGGACGACGTGTTTCATCAGTTCACTACATGCGCCAATTAATACATAAGCCACAACAAGACATGAAAAATTAAAAAAAAAAGCAAACACGCGCACGTACATGAGCAAGTAGTAGTAACATGTAATATCAATTAGGCATGGTGTTTAATGCACTACGAGACAAAATCCAAAACCAACCAATCAGGATTACGCGTGGAAGTGAGAACATGCAGAGACATTAAACATCATTGTGTTTCCAAATTAAAACATCAAAATAAGTATTCAACTTCAATCCATCCTAAATCAACCAAATCTTAACCAAACAACATGAAATAAATTACTAAATTGAAATACTCCAAACATAGAACATATTGAAACCAAAAGTTGAACAAGATAGTGATTAATCATGAAGAAAGATCAGATGAAACTCAAGGTTCCAAACTGAAATCAGTTTGAGAAAAAAAGATAATCACTTTCTATTTCAAGATTTTAAATAACCCACAAATTCAAAACAGTCACAAAATATGGTAACCAACTTCTGAACTTCCACACATGATGAACAAAATATTAAGAGATAACAAAACTCACATGAGTTGGAGACAAACCAAGCAGTCAGCATGCCTTTAAACAATAATTCATGCAGATTCAAAACAAATACGCGGACATGGCAAAGCACAAAAACCACAACATTTAATCATGTTATTATGAGCACGAGTCTTACCAACATAAACCAAAGATATTCAACTGCACTGGTGTATAATGAGCATGATATTATGAGAGGTTGAAAAAATAACTATGCCACAATAACAGAAAATCACATAAAATCAAATGTTGTATACCTTGGGTAGAAGAAAAACATTTGAGGTTATCTCGTGGGTTTTGACATAAAGGGGAGCACAATGCAAACAAACATTCACATCAGTTAAATGATAACAGTGAACATCAAAAGAGATCAAGATTCTCAACATAATCTAAAGGTACTGCAGAGTCCAACAACAATTTGCATTTAAATAGCACATGACAAAAGCTTAACATTTCAAGTATTATTACACTTAACAACACACAGTGAGTGGCAAAAGATGTTGAAGGTTTTCAAACTTCAGCATGATACAACACATATATACATACCAAAACTCAAATATAGTTGCGCAAGAACCTCATATAGGTTTGACATTTCTACTCATGCAGTCATTCCAAGGTAACATACGACATTAACCTTTCAAAACACACAAACTCAAAAATAACCAAACAAAGCCAACATACCTCCTGTATTGTAAAACATAGTTGGTATTCAAGATAGGTTACAAACATGCATACACGAGTATCATCTTGAACTGATCCAACACAAACAATATTATGGAGCAAGGACTCCAACAGAACTTATGCATATCAAATAAGAGTTGGACAAGGACTCCACACATAGGGACATAGGGACATAAACTGCTTATACATTGAGTTACACAAACTGCTTTTACTCAAGGTTATCATGAGTTACACAAACTGCTTATACATTGATGATAACAGAAAGAACATAAACTGCAATTAGTGAAAGTAGCTTCTTGCTAGCAACATCCAAACCAAGCATTACACATATCAATTTAAAGACAAGCAGTAACAGATAGGTTTACCAAACATCTCAGGACAACAGGAGTGAAATATCATTCGAAGGTCTTAACTCTTTTCATAATGGCATCAAGAACGGACATAGGTTTGACAACTTAGCATGCAACAGAGTAGGGTGAAATACAACATGAAATAAGGTACAATAACCACTTAAGCACTTAGTTCCACTTCACAATCATCCAAAAGACAGTCATGGATCCAATCATATATTGATGAGTTATACAAGGTATGAATATGAACACAAATAAAGCAATACTTCACCTTACTAAACAACATGATAAACTCAATAAGGTAACCACAAAACAAACTCATGATGATTCAAATACAATAGTGACAAAATATATTTCAACACATGGAGATGGCGCATTTCTAACAGAATAACAACATCATAGCGTTGTCTCGAGAAAATATATATGCATTAAATCAAATGAATAGCAATATTATATCAATAACTCAAGGCATACACTTAATAGGATTCAACATGAATAAATGATCAATGAACAAGAGCGAAATCAAATGAGCATAATAAAATGAGAGGGAAAGAAAATAATACCAACTGAAGCTTTGTATGTTTCTACTCCCACAACAATTCCACAAATTACCACTCACTAAGCTTGCTCGAGACTTCCAATGCTTTAGTGTTTTGATAAAAATTGTTGGTGTCTCCAGAACCGAAATGAACCTCTTTAAATAGGCAAGGTATTGGGTTGATGAGAGGCATCATGGGCTGGGTCAAATTGTCAAACATCTGGTGGGCATAAGCTGAGCAATTAGGGTTTTCGTTTGAATTTCAAACTTGGTACAATTCTGGGAGAGAAATACGCTGCGACATTTCAGACGTGCAGGTTCATACTCATCACTTGGTGAATGAATTCAGAGCTCTTCCATTGATGCTATTGAGAGGGGTACCAAATGGAACAATGGTTGGAGGTAGCGTGGACAGATTTGCAGACGGAGCAATCGTATGCTGGAAATGGTAGTCTTCTCTGAACCACTTTCTGCGCACCACAAAGCTGAGCTTGAAGAGGAATGGATTTGGAGATTTCAAAATTGAAGAATTCGCGCCAACGGTGTTGTGATTGAATGGTTGTAATGAATTGGATTGATACAAGATACACTGAACTCTCTTCCTCATCCACAACTCTTCAGCAAAAACGGAAGAGGAGGAAGGATTTGGTCCCCTTTGGTCTCTTGGATATCACGTGTCACACTCTCAATGGTTGGGAGAATGGCTGAAAAGTCAAACCCCACAAACTTAATTCTCATTGGTCCAAAGTAATGAAATGAGAAACCAAGAACAAAAAGCAACGTGACTTTGGGCACATTCTTTTACCAATATTAATAGTATGGTTATGAAAATAAAACAAATTACTAACATTTAGATTAATAATTAATTTAAAAGGAGCCAAATGGATAATTAGCCTAGTTAATTAAAATTTGACTTAAATATGATTAATTTAAATTAAATAAAACTAAAACAACTCAAATATAAATAACATAAAAATGGGCCAAATTGAAATGAACTTAATCACAAAACAAATAAAAGCTAGGATAATTATCAAATTAGAATAATGAGAAAGATAATAAAATAACAATTAGCAGAGAAATGAGGGTAAAATTTGGGGTGCAACACTGACCAAACATGATAATGAACTAAATCTGCTCGATGCAAGTGAAGTAGGCTTGGAAAAGAAAGATGGGGTCAAAGAAGCAAAATTGGATACCTTCTTGAAAGCTTTGTCGTCAAAGGCAAAGAAAGTGGAAGATGATAGTGATAGATCTGATGAAGACTCTTCCAAATAAGAAGAGATGAAGTTATTCATCAAATACAAAGAAAAACTAGCTCAAGCTTTCCGACAGGAATTTGATCAAATTCAAGAAGTCACATCCTTATAAGAAGGAAAAAATAAAAATGAAGAAGATGTCACATGCTATGAATGCGGAAAGTCGGGTCATTATTGAAAAATGTGTCTGAGTCTCAACCAACACAATAAGAAAAAGGATAGAGACTCCTACAAGACGAATGGACAATGTGCCAAATGTCGTAGGGCCTCTATCTCTTAGGAAGAAGAAGATGAGAGTTCCTCTTCATCTTTCTACTCTATCTCATACGATGGATGTGTAAATTAGTGTTTGATGGTGCACTATAAAAGTAAAGACTCATAGGTATATGATTCTGATTTTAAATTTAAACCTTCTTACAAACAATTGTCAAAAGCATTTAAAGAAATGCATGCAGATGCATTAGGCGCTTTTATGAGAAATTCTCTCTAGAGAAAACTTATTTCAAATCTTGAAATATAGATTATTGATCTTAATAGTGCTTTAGATTCCTTAAAGGAAGGACATGCATCTCTCGTTAGTGAGCACTTTAATAAAAACCCCAACAACGGATACCACTCTTGAAAGCTTTAAGCAAAAGTTAGAATTTTTTAAAGTAACATATGATCATACTGAGGAGTACATGGAGTAGTTGAAACAAAGGATTAGATCAGAGTGTCTAGTGGATAGGGAAGGATTAACCATTTTTGAGAATTTATGTCATAGGTACCTCTCTCTCTCTCTCTCTCTCTCTCTCTCTCTCTCCCTCTCTCTCTCTCTCTCACACACACACATCAAAAATACACTAAAGCTATGCAAGTTACTATATAGCTTGGATTTATGTAATGGAGAGTTTGAGACATCATGTTGTTAATACATATAATATATTATTATATGGTATACCCATTTCCTTGTAATCCCATTTAGTGTTTTAGTTCGATCTAAAACGAGGATAAAATGAGGTTGTTCAAATAAGTGACTATACATCACTTAATTTTGCTTTAATTTAACCTAATATGTTATTACATAGACTTATGTTTTCCATTACTCCAAAACTACATTTAGATCACACGTTTGACAATATATAGCTTTTTTTGCTTTTGAAAAGTGTGGTGCATATAGGCTTAAATGTGAGCTAGTGGCAATTAACTGATTTTTCTAAACACACACTTAATATTTCAATAAAAAATCATCTATATAGAAATTATTATTTTGCAATTATTACTATGATTAAGTAATGATAAAAAAAACTGATTCTTTACAAAATAGAATTTGAGCACATAAACCACACTTAATATATATTACAAGAATAATTGTATTATTAGGTTTTGAGAGTATTGACACACTACTACAAAACGCGGAAATAACAACACCCAAGTCACCACGGTTCTTCCAAACACCGTGGTGACATATCTAAACTCAGGCGCTAACTTTTTATTTTATTTTTTAATTATAAATTTTTAGGGTATAATAATGGTTGACGTTATAACCGATATGATACAATCAATCTTCCATGGGTTCAAACCTCAGCACTCTCAAAAATTGTATTCATTTAACGTTAAGGCGCTCCTTTCTTTTTTATTTATTTTTAAATAAATAATAAAAGGGATACCACTACGGTTATTATGAGTAAGCGTTGTAATATAATCTTCTATTATTTAAAATATAATTACGATTATTCTTGTAAACCGTGACGAAAAGTGATATTTTTTAATATATAAACGAAAGTATATGTTGCCCAGTTCATAACATCCGTTTCTCTCTAAAGAAAACCCTAACACAACCCTCTCCTCTCATGAATCTTAACTAATACTGTAACAAGTGAATGACGAAAAGAAGCTTAAAGGATATCTGACGGGAGCAACGTCCGGCGCAAACTCCTACGGCGGGGAAGATGGTATGTTCTCCTGCTCTCTTCTTTCTACTCTTCTTCTGGATGTTGTTGATGTTTAGAATTTAGGATTATTTTTTTAGGGTTTGGTTTTAGGATGTTGTGGAAAACATTATGTTGTTGATGTTTTAGGGTTAAGTTTGAAGTTTGTTGTGTTTCCTTGTAGATACATGGTGATGATAGTGGTAGCAAGCGTATGGTGGTAGCAAGCGTATAGTATGGTAGTGGTAGCAAGCGTATGATGGTAGCAAGCATATGTTTTTTTATTGTGTTGCATGGATTTGTTGTGTTGTTGTATGTTTTGTTGTTGACAAATTTTCTCAAAACAAGAACAAAACATCGCTAAGTCACAATAAAGAGGCTTCTTATGATTTAGCAAAGTTTTGTTTTTTAAATTCTTATACAGGTTGACAGTAGATGAAGTTTAGTTTGTTATATACTATGTATATTGTTTGTTTCACTAACCTTTTAATAAAAATGCAATCATTTAAATTGACATAGAAACTTATATTCTGAAAGTTAAGATGTATTTGAAAACAAACCTATATATAGGTTGGTTTTCAAATACATCTTAACTTTCAGATTATAAGTTTCTATGTCAATTTAAATGATTGGATTTTCATTAAAAGGTTAGTGAAACAAACAATATACATAGTATATAATAAACTAAACTTCATCTACTGTCAACCTGTATAAGAATCAATGTTTTCCGGGTAGTTAGGGAGGCCGTTAGTGATTATGTGTATTCTGTATATATATCTTTTGGCTGGTGCATGTACAACTTGATGTATGACAACTTTTCACGTGATATATATATATATATATGTATGTTATTCAGTTTTAGATTTTCCGCTTTTATTCTAAATTCTGAAATGTAGGTGTAAGGAACTGAGTTCCTCTGTTGATTGCTACCCCACTGTTGCATATCTTTATGAGCAGGTGTTGTATGTATTATTTCAAATTGATGTAACCCTCCCGGTCTATGTCATGATCATTTACATATACTCTGACGAAATTTTGAATTTTCTTTTACTGCTTTTATTAATTGGGGGTATAGATTGGGGGTGTTACACACTGAGTGGTAGGCGTCTGCAAGTAGTGTTGGAACTGGATTTCCAATGATGAAGATCTTGATCGCATTCATATCAACGAAGTTCTCAATGTTGGGAAACAAGAATCACCCATAAATAAGTAGGGCCATAACAGCTTCAAAATCCACCATATTCTTCATGCTAGCATACTGACGTGCCTTCTCCATTAAAAACTTGGCAGGTAACCCAAAAAGTCCTCCCTTGACAACCAAGTTAGCCTTAACTTATGACAACTTGAGATGAGCCGCTTCTACGATTTCCTTTTCTTTAGGCGTCCTCTCCAAACCAGAGTAAGGTAGGTTTGGGGTGATGGGAATACCAACTAGAATAGCATACTCCTCGAGTGTAGGCATTAACTGGTAATCCGGAAAAGTGAAAGAATGATACATGGGGTCATAAAACTGTATGAGAGTAGGGAGCAATCCGTCTACCATCTTGGTCTTCATCAGAGAGAAAATCTTCCCATACTTGTCTTGGAATGTTGATGATTTATTGATTGGGCTACCCAGATTCTTTAGATCTTCTAATTTTGGACTAATGAAGGTGTACTTCTTCGTTTTCCTTTTTTCAAAATCCATCCTATAAAGTTTGCAAAACAACATTGAGTTCCTTGAATACACAATGCACATGATGCAAGGATGAATACAACAAACACAAATAGACAGGTAAGCACAAAGAACACAGAGCAACCTAGGTTAAGAGTCATGAGCATGAAGTCAAAGGTCTACCCATCCCAAAGGTATGCACTATGGTTTTCACCTGCAAGACAAGGTTCTAAAAGAGTTCCCAGAGTCGACAACCCATCTTTCGGATTTTATCGACTTTCCAATTGCTTGGTGATCAATAAAATTCTCAAGAGAGTCTCATTTGAGTGTAGCATCGCGTAGCAACCATTTGGGATTCCTCCCTTACAGTCCTCGCACTACGTCCTAAACAGGCCAAGTGGGGTAAAGGGTAACTAAAATTCATCAGTATCTCTGGCTCCTAGGTCGCAAGTAGTAACGCATTCACGATTGCTCGTTCAACATATACCACTTTTGAGAGGGCCTCAACTGAGTGTGAACTTCAAGTTCTCTCCTTTGGGATTTCTCCCTCGAAGTTCCCTTAACTATGTCCACGATTCCTAAACATATGTGTTCTCTCAAGTCCGGGTTAGGACTTATCTCACTCATTGATATCATGTCAACCCAAACCAAACAGGATAATATCAAACATAGAACAGATATACAAGCATGCGAGCAGATATGACATACAAGCAATCATACAAGTAGATAAGCAAACATGAATAACATAAAACAAATATAGGCTTAACCCTCTTAGGAAAGGACCAACAATAGGTCTAACTCTCCCTAGAGAAGTCGCCATTTCTGTTGCGGTGAAAATCGGATAACAAATTATTAATTAATTTGCATCATATTTCTTTTACAACCGACTTTGATTTATCCAAAGGAAAGGTTCAAGATCGTTAGAAAAACCTAAGGGGAAGAGATCTAAGGTTCGGGGGTTGGTTACGCCTAGGGAAGGTGTTACCACCCTAAACGTCCGTAGTACTCGACGGGAGCCTCTTGTTAAATGTTAACTTATGTTTGCTAAAGGTCTTATGCTAAAGGTCAGTTAGCGGGGAAAGTGATAAATTCATTATGATGAATATCACTAAGAGTTTAAGAACTCTCTCCTAAAGCTAGTTGTAATTTCTATGGCTCTGATGAGGCCAAGAAAATGAAGTTTCTCCTAAGAGGTTACTTAGGTTAAGGTGGGAGGTCAATGACTTATGAGTCAACATTAATCACCTTCCTTTGAAATATGGGAAAAAAAAGAAAAGAATAAAAAAGAAAGTCATAGAAGAAAGAAGCAACAACATAAGCATGAAGATGGCAATATGTTTCATGACAAAATATGGATAAGATGATCATGATTACTAAAGACACATCAATATGCTTCAATCCTTAGGAAGACAAACATATTGAATGATATTAAGTTGACAATTAAAGAAAAATAGCATTCATATAAAAAGTCAAGTATATGTCAAATCAACATGGATAGATTAATTCAAGAATTAAACAAGCCATTTAGTGAATCACTCAAAATCAACAAAGATGCTTATAAATGATATTAATAAATAAACCAAGATTGATAATTAATTGACAACACAATTGAAATTAGCAATTAACAACACAATAAGGTAATTTAAAATTTAACTACACATGGATAAATAGCAATTAGAAGTTAACATTTAACCATACATTAGAAATACAAAGTGACAATCTCAAAATTAAGACACAAATTGATAATTTAAAATTAACAACATAATTGAAAATAACAATTAGCACAATTAGAATTAACAATACATACAGTTGACAATTAAAATTAAAAGTTAATAAAACAATTAACAATTAACAATATAATTAACAATTAGGAAACATATTAATTTACCACATAAATAATTAAACTGAAATTAATAGCAAAAATAAACAAGATAGAAGAAAAATAAAGATGAAAACGAATAAAATACGCAAGGGGGGGGTGCACAAGAGCAATTTGGTTTAGTTAGAAAAACAAAAGGGAATAAATTGGGCCAGCAGACAGGGGGTGTTGGTAGCAGGATGGGGCGCAAGGCCCAGGTTGAGAAACAGAAAGCAATACAGGCGAAAAAAATAAGAAAATGCAAAAGGGTTGATCCAAGGATCGAACCCAGGCATGGCAAGTGAAAGGCATATTAAGTGCATGTGTGTGACCGTGGGGACGACGTGTTTCATCAGTTCACTACATGCGCCAATTAATACATAAGCCACAACAAGACATGAAAAATTAAAAAAAAAAGCAAACACGCGCACGTACATGAGCAAGTAGTAGTAACATGTAATATCAATTAGGCATGGTGTTTAATGCACTACGAGACAAAATCCAAAACCAACCAATCAGGATTACGCGTGGAAGTGAGAACATGCAGAGACATTAAACATCATCGTGTTTCCAAATTAAAACATCAAAATAAGTATTCAACTTCAATCCATCCTAAATCAACCAAATCTTAACCAAACAACATGAAATAAATTACTAAATTGAAATACTCCAAACATAGAACATATTGAAACCAAAAGTTGAACAAGATAGTGATTAATCATGAAGAAAGATCAGATGAAACTCAAGGTTCCAAACTGAAATCAGTTTGAGAAAAAAAGATAATCACTTTCTGTTTCAAGATTTTAAATAACCCACAAATTCAAAACAGTCACAAAATATGGTAACCAACTTCTGAACTTCCACACATGATGAACAAAATATTAAGAGCTAACAAAACTCACATGAGTTGGAGACAAACCAAACAGTCAGCATGCCTTTAAACAATAATTCATGCAGATTCAAAACAAATACGCGGACATGGCAAAGCACAAAAACCACAACATTTAATCATGTTATTATGAGCACGAGTCTTACCAACATAAACCAAAGATATTCAACTGCACTGGTGTATAATGAGCATGATATTATGAGAGGTTGAAAAAATAACTATGCCACAATAACAAAAAATCACATAAAATCAAATGGTGTATACCTTGGGTAGAAGAAAAACATTTGAGGTTATCTCGTGGGTTTTGACATAAAGGGGAGCACAATGCAAACAAACATTCACATCACTTAAATGATAACAGTGAACATCAAAAGAGATCAAGATTCTCAACATAATCTAAAGGTACTGCAGAGTCCAACAACAATTTGCATTTAAATAGCACATGACAAAAGCTTAACATTTCAAGTATTGTTACACTTAACAACACACAGTGAGTGGCAAAAGATGTTGAAGGTTTTCAAACTTCAGCATGATACAACACATATATACATACCAAAACTCAAATATAGTTGCGCAAGAACCTCATATAGGTTTGACATTTCTACTCATGCAGTCATTCCAAGGTAACATACGACATTAACCTTTCAAAACACACAAACTCAAAAATAACCAAACAAAGCCAACATACCTCCTGTATTGTAAAACATAGTTGGTATTCAAGATAGGTTACAAACATGCATACACGAGTATCATCTTGAACAGATCCAACACAAACAATATTATGGAGCAAGGACTCCAACAGAACTTATGCATATCAAATAACAGTTGGACAAGGACTCCACACATAGGGACATAGGGACATAAACTGCTTATACATTGAGTTACACAAACTGCTTTTACTCAAGGTTATCATGAGTTACACAAACTGCTTATACATTGATGATAACAGAAAGAACATAAACTGCAATTAGTGAAAGTAGCTTCTTGCTAGCAACATCCAAACCAAGCATTACACATATCAATTTAAAGACAAGCAGTAACAGATAGGTTTACCAAACATCTCAGGACAACAGGAGTGAAATATCATTCGAAGGTCTTAACTCTTTTCATAATGGCATCAAGAACGGACATAGGTTTGACAACTTAGCATGCAACAGAGTAGGGTGAAATACAACATGAAATAAGGTACAATAACCACTTAAGCACTTAGTTCCACTTCACAATCATCCAAAAGACAGTCATGGATCCAATCATATATTGATGAGTTATACAAGGTATGAATATGAACACAAATAAAGCAATACTTCACCTTACTAAACAACATGATAAACTCAATAAGGTAACCACAAAACAAACTCATGATGATTCAAATACAATAGTGACAAAATATATTTCAACACATGGAGATGGCGCATTTCTAACAGAATAACAACATCACAGCATTGTCTCGAGAAAATATATATGCATTAAATCAAATGAATAGCAATATTATATCAATAACTCAAGGCATACACTTAATAGGATTCAACATGAATAAATGATCAATGAACAAGAGCGAAATCAAATGAGCATAATAAAATGAGAGGGAAAGAAAATAATACCAACTGAAGCTTTGTATGTTTCTACTCCCACAACAATTCCACAAATTACCACTCACTAAGCTTGCTCGAGACTTCCAATGCTTTAGTGTTTTGATAAAAATTGTTGGTGTCTCCAGAACCAAAATGAACCTCTTTAAATAGGCAAGGTATTGGGTTGATGAGAGGCATCATGGGCCGGGTCAAATTCTCAAACATCTGGTGGGCATAAGCTGAGCAATTAGGGTTTTCGTTTGAATTTCAAACTTGGTACAATTCTGGGAGAGAAATACGCTGCGACATTTCAGACGTGCAGGTTCATACTCATCACTTGGTGAATGAATTCAGAGCTCTTCCATTGATGCTATTGAGAGGGATACCAAATGGAGCAAAGGTTGGAGGTAGCGTGGACAGATTTGCAGACGGAGCAATCGTATGCTGGAAATGGTAGTCTTCTCTGAACCACTTTCTGCGCACCACAAAGCTGAGCTTGAAGAGGAATGGATTTGGAGATTTCAAAATTGAAGAATTCGCGCCAACGGTGTTGTGATTGAATGGTTGTAATGAATTGGATTGATATAAGATACACTGAACTCTCTTCCTCATCCACAACTCTTCAGCAAAAACGGAAGAGGAGGAAGGATTTGGTCCCCTTTGATCTCTTGGATATCACGTGTCACGCTCTCAATGGTTGGGAGAATGGCTGAAAAGTCAAACCCCACAAACTTAATTCTCATTGGTCCAAAGTAATGAAATGAGAAACCAAGAACAAAAAGCAACGTGACTTTGGGCACATTCTTTTACCAATATTAATAGTATGGTTATGAAAATAAAACAAATTACTAACATTTAGATTAATAATTAATTTAAAAGGAGCTAAATGGATAATTAGCCTAGTTAATTAAAATTTGACTTAAATATGATTAATTTAAATTAAATAAAACTAAAACAACTCAAATATAAATAACATAAAAATGGGCCAAATTGAAATGAACTTAATCACAAAACAAATAAAAGCTAGGATAATTATCAAATTAGAATAATGAGAAAGATAATAAAATAACAATTAGCAGAGAAATGAGGGTAAAATTTGGGGTGCAACACTGACCAAACATCATAATGAACTAAATCTGCTCGCTGCAAGTGAAGTAGGCTTGGAAAAGAAAGATGGGGTCAAAGAAGCAAAATTGGATACCTTCTTGAAAGCTTTGTCGTCAAAGGCAAAGAAAGTGGAAGATGATAGTGATAGATCTGATGAAGACTCTTCCAAATAAGAAGAGATGAAGTTATTCATCAAATACAAAGAAAAACTAGCTCAAGCTTTCCGACAGGAATTTGATCAAATTCAAGAAGTCACATCCTTATAAGAAGGAAAAAATAAAAATGAAGAAGATGTCACATGCTATGAATGCGGAAAGTCGGGTCATTATTGAAAAATGTGTCTGAGTCTCAACCAACACAATAAGAAAAAGGATAGAGACTCCTACAAGACGAATGGACAATGTGCCAAATGTCGTAGGGCCTCTATCTCTTAGGAAGAAGAAGATGAGAGTTCCTCTTCATCTTTCTGCTCTATCTCATACCATGGATGTGTAAATTAGTGTTTGATGGTGCACTATAAAAGTAAAGACTCATAGGTATATGATTCTGATTTTGAATTTAAACCTTCTTACAAACAATTGTCAAAAGCATTTAAAGAAATGCATGCAGATGCATTAGGCGCTTTTATGAGAAATTCTCTCTAGAGAAAACTTATTTCAAATCTTGAAATATAGATTATTGATCTTAATAGTGCTTTAGATTCCTTAAAGGAAGGACATGCATCTCTCGTTAGTGAGCACTTTAATAAAAACCCCAACAACGGATACCACTCTTGAAAGCTTTAAGCAAAAGTTAGAATTTTTTAAAGTAACATATGATCATACTGAGGAGTACATGGAGTAGTTGAAACAAAGGATTATATCAGAGTGTCTAGTGGATAGGGAGGGATTAACCATTTTTGAGAATTTATGTCATAGGTACCTCTCTCTCTCTCTATCTCTCTCTCTCTCTCTCTCTCTCTCTCTCTATCTCTCTCTCTCTTTCTCCCCTCTCTCTCTCTCACACACACACACACACACACACACACATCAAAAATACACTAAAGTTATGCAAGTTACTATATAGCTTGGATTTATGTAATGGAGAGTTTGAGACATCATGTTGTTAATACATATAATATATTATTATATGGTATACCCATTTCCTTGTAATCCCATTTAGTGTTTTAGTTCGATCTAAAACGAGGATAAAATGAGGTTGTTCAAATAAGTGACTATACATCACTTAATTTTGCTTTAATTTAACCTAATATGTTATTACATAGACTTATGTTTTCCATTACTCCAAAACTACATTTAGATCACACGTTTGACAATATATAGCTTTTTTTGCTTTTGAAAAGTGTGGTGCATATAGGCTTAAATGTGAGCTAGTGGCAATTAACTGATTTTTCTAAACACACACTTAATATTTCAATAAAAAATCATCTATATAGAAATTATTATTTTACAATTATTACAATGATTAAGTAATGATAAAAAAACTGATTCTTTACAAAATAGAATTTGAGCACATAAACCACACATAATATATATTACAAGAATAATTGTATTATTAGGTTTTGAGAGTATTGACACACTACTACAAAACGCGGAAATAACAACACCCAAGTCACCACGGTTCTTCCAAACACCGTGGTGACATATCTAAACTCAGGTGCTAACTTTTTATTTTATTTTTTAATTATAAATTTTTAGGGTATAATAATGGTTGACGTTATAACCGATATGATACAATCAATCTTCCATGGGTTCAAACCTCAGCACTCTCAAAAATTGTATTCATTTAACGTTAAGGCACTCCTTTCTTTTTTATTTATTTTTAAATAAATAATAAAAGGGATACCACTACGGTTATTATGAGTAAGCGTTGTAATATAATCTTCTATTATTTAAAATATAATTACGATTATTCTTGTAAACCGTGACGAAAAGTGATATTTTTTAATATATAAACGAAAGTATATGTTGCCCAGTTCATAACATCCGTTTCTCTCTAAAGAAAACCCTAACACAACCCTCTCCTCTCATGAATCTTAACTAATACTGTAACAAGTGAATGACGAAAAGAAGCTTAAAGGATATCTGACGGGAGCAACGTCCGGCGCAAACTCCTACGGCGGGGAAAATGGTATGTTCTTCTGCTCTCTTCTTTCTACTCTTCTTCTGGATGTTATTGATGTTTAGAATTTAGGATTATTTTTTTAGGGTTTGGTTTTAGGATGTTGTGGAAAACATTATGTTGTTGATGTTTTAGGGTTAAGTTTGAAGTTTGTTGTGTTTCCTTGTAGATACATGGTGATGATGGTGGTAGCAAGCGTATGGTGGTAGCAAGCGTATAGTATGGTAGTGGTAGCAAGCGTATGATGGTAGCAAGCATATGTTTTTTTATTGTGTTGCATGGATTTTTTGTGTTGTTGTATGTTTTTGTTGTTGACAAATTTTCTCAAAACAAGAACAAAACATCGCTATGTCACAATAAAGAGGCTTCTTGTGATTTAGCAAAGTTTTGTTTTTTAAATTCTTATACAGGTTGACAGTAGATGAAGTTTAGTTTGTTATATACTATGTATATTGTTTGTTTCACTAACCTTTTAATAAAAATGCAATCATTTAAATTGACATAGAAACTTATATTCTGAAAGTTAAGATGTATTTGAAAACCAACCTATATATAGGTTGGTTTTCAAATACATCTTAACTTTCAGATTATAAGTTTCTATGTCAATTTAAATGATTGGATTTTCATTAAAAGGTTAGTGAAACAAACAATATACATAGTATATAATAAACTAAACTTCATCTACTGTCAACCTGTATAAGAATCAATGTTTTCCGAATTGCATGCTGTAATACCCTAATTTTTACCCCTAAGATCCCACATATCATTTGCATTTTTGCATACCACAGACAAGATCACCTGTATCCGTGTGTTTTATTATTTGCTTTCCTACTTGTTTCTGTTTATCTAACCTCTAACCAAAAATACAAAAAAATATGTTGCCGTTTGCTTGTTTCTCTCTGTGTGTTGTGCAGGTTTGTCAAAGACAATGAAGTGATTTCAAGTCACAGGTGTTTGTTCAAAAGCAAGATGTCTTGTGCTGTGATTCTTCAATTTATCAGGCAGTGGTGCATATGAGTTTTGGTTTCAAACAGATTCAGATGGCCGTAGTTTCGGTTGTGGCTGGTTATGTGGCATATGTTTATCAGAGGCTTGTGGAAATAAATTCAAGTTTGGTTTTGGGCTAAAAATAAGGGCTTGTTATCCATGATCCATTTCATAGACCATTTTTCTTTCCAAACACTATTCACATTTTTAACCATTTTTCACATATCCCACTTTTTGCTATTTAAACCATTTTCCATATCCATCCTCTAAACCATTTTTCTATATCCATTTCCAAATATCCAATATCCTCTTTTTAATATCTACATCATGAACCATTTTTTTAAAACCAATTTCTAAACCCATTTTTTTTCATATCCATTTTCCTAAAAAAAAACAATTATCCATTTTCAATACCATTAACTTTTCTTCTTACAAAACATATTTTCTAAAATTTCAAAAAAAGGCCATTTCAATTATAATTAAAGCCCATTGTTCAATTTAGTTACAAAAAATTCAAAACAATTAGTCAAGCCCATACCCATTAACACATTAACCAAAAAAAATGAAAAAAAAATGGAAATAATCAAATCTCCAAACAAGCCGCTACCATCATCACAGCTTACACGCCCAGCTGCAACGTGAAAAGAAATAACATCTTCCAAGCCATTCCACACGGCCCATCACTCCCAGCCGTATACAACCATACACACTTCCAGCTCACATCACCAAAACGCGTGAAAAAAGCTCCAAACGACATCAATTGCAAAATGCAGCACTCAGTGGAAATTGAAACGGCATCGCGCGAAGAAGTCACGCAAGCCAGCCTCACACAACACACAAGCCGTGAGTACAACCTACACACAGAGCATTCCAAAACGCAAACAAAATCAATTAAAACGGCAGCATATCACTCACCATTTCCTCTATAAATTGGACTCACCTCTCCTTCATTTCTCAAGCTTTGAGAGCCCTCAAACCTCTGCCAAAATCACAACTCAAACCATTTTCTTCACCGATTCAAGTATCCAACCGAAATTCCATTTTTCATCCATAAATTCTCACTACTCCAAACAACAAAGAAACTTACATAAATCAACAACAACCACACTCATTCAAGGCAAGGAAGAAGGAGGAAGATCATTTGCTACTTACTCACCACTTTGAAGGTAGATTTAAGCTTTTTTCGGTAATTTCGAGTCGTATCCGTCGGTAACGATTATTGAAACCGATTATACCATTGCGTAGAGCTTTCATTTTCGATCGATTCCGTCACAATTTCGTGTCCCCCCGCTTCCGATTTGGTGGAGTTTTGAAGTGTTGGCTATGGTGGATGAATAGTGCACCGTGGAAATGTAGAAGAAGAAGTTGCATTTTGCTACTTTTTCTTTTTCTGTTTTTTTTCCTTTTATCACTTTTGTAGCATTCTTTTTTTTTATTTTCTAAAAAAAAAACAAATATGTAACCATGGGCCTAAAGCCATACGCATGGTTTTCTACAAATACACCACCACTCATTTTCTCACCTCTCTTCTTTTCTTTATTTTTCTTAAAAAAGAATATAATTCCATTTTTGTTTTTTTAGTAACTCTTGATTTAGATTTTATTTTTTTTCTGGTTTTTAAATTCTGCTTTAGAAAAATTTCTTGAAGAAAAGTCATAAAAAATTTCTATCATGTGTTTTCACTTTTTATTTTAAATTCTATTTTTGGCATCTTATTCTTATTTTATTTCTTTTTTTGATTGTGTGTGGATCATAATTTTAGATCCACTTTTCTTCATCTATGTTCTTTTGATCGATGAAAGTCGAGGTGATCGCGAAATTTCTTTGATGAATTTCGATCGAGACGAGATCATTACCACTTTTTCTTTTCGTGTGGCATCGCTTTAGGATAACGATCTCTATATCGTTTATCTCGCGTGCATTAACACATATATCTCATGGCCGGCCTTATTCGTAGGATAATTGCTCGAACAAATTACTCGGCGTGCGCTTAACATAGACCAAAATTTGCCCCTATTCGGAATAAATCCAATTCGATCTTGTACTTTCGTGGACCGGACTTTGATTAGTCGCGTAATCCCAAGGTTGATTGATTGTTTGCGTTAGTTCCATAAACTTTGAAGCTTGATGCGTAGTTGCTTCGGGTCTCCCGATCTTCTTTCAAGTTTTCATTAAATTTGGCCTAATCGCATTGGTTAATCGCCGTAGTGCAAGACACGAAGCGGAATCGATTATCTTTTTGTTCTTTTGGCCATTTTTTCTTGGTTGTGGATGATTAAGTTCACCATACCATTATTGTGTCTATATTAATGTTACATATTATATTGTGATTACTTCTTGCTCCCTTATCTCTTTTATTTTTATGTCTCATATTATCATCCCATATTCATGTTTATATTTCTTTATTATTGTTTTTTTTTTTGTCCTTGATTTTTACTTTGTCCATTTGGACTTCTAAAACATTAATAAAGGCTTAAACCATAAAAAACTTAATTCTCTTCATTTGGACTTTTGGTTACTATCCTATGCTTTAGAGTGATCTCTTTATGGGCCTCTTTTGAAGTGATATTGGATTTATGGAGCTAGAATTAGGACTTCTTATCCCTTTGCTTGGAGTGTTGATTGAAGACTTGCTTTTATTTGGCCAATTTGCTTAAGGATGGAATTCTTTTAATATTGCTTTGAAGTGGCTTCATTTTGGTTAGATCCTTCTTTTCCCTAGCTTTTATTTCATGCACTAGGATAGTCACTTCTTCTCCTCCCCATTCTTAAATTTTCAAAATCTTCTTCCTTTTTCAAAAATCTTCTTCTTTTCAAACTTAAAACCACTTTCATAATAAAACCTCGACTTTTGTCGAGTGACTTTTTAAACCTTGTTTTCTTAATAAATGTTAATCCATTTAACTACATTTTTACTTTTTTCATAAAAAACATAAAAAATACAAAACTCATCCAAATTCTTTTGTGCTTTTATGCACCTTTTTCTTTTAAACTTTTTTTTCAAAAAGAATTAGACATGAGTCATTTTTTTGATGAGATGTAAAACTCCTAACCATGGTATTTTGTTGAAAGTATGGTCGTTTTCCACTTAGATGTTAAAGTGATTAGTCTTGTTGATGTTAATCCAAGCAAATCCTCCATCTTAATGTGATGCAAATGCCACTTTCCCATACCTTTGGGTAATTAGTTGAGTATTCTCTCTTGAGAATGACAGGTTGTCTTTTTCAAGATAAAATAAACCATAACCAATAATTTTTGTTCTTTGTACCACGAACTACGAGGTTTTGATCCTACATTGCACATCGTGGGTACGTAGGCATGAGGCGATAAGTCTCTCCAAACACAAAAATCTTAAAAAATATTTCTCCTCTCATCTCCTCAATCTCTTTACAAGCAAACCATTTTCAGACCAAAAGCAGTGAATACATCAAAGGGCTCCTATAGAGTACTATAGATGTATTGGGTGCGTAAAACCTTCCCTTTACATAACCAACCCCCCTTACCCTTATCTCTTTAGGTTTTGTTCGCTCTTTTTTCCTCTCCTTTATAGATAAAAATAAAAGTGCGGTGGCGACTCTTGCTTATTTTTGAGTTGAGTTAATTAATATCTTATACTCACATATTTTACCGCTACAGAAAAGTGGCGACTCTGCTGGGGAAAGGTTGACCTCTTGCTGGTTCATCCCTTGAGGGGTTTAGCCTACTTTGATTTATTTATCGCTTTTTGTCTGATTTGCTTATTATCTGTTTGTTCTGGTTGGGATGGGGTATTCTGAGAGATAGGCCCAATACACAGGCCTGAGTGCACTTATGATTAGTGTGTTTCATGTCCTCTTGCGTTCCATCTCGGTTCGAGGAGGGAATATGAAACACAATCTGGATGTGGTTCTCTCTAGAGAATTCTGCGTTGTGGATTTCCCACGATGGTAGAGCTATCTGGAAGAGCTGCTAAGTCTGGATGACCTTTTAGGATGACCCCTCTTTATTTTGAAGTGAATCAGCGGACGACCTCTTTGATTGGCGATTGCATTGTATCCTTCGGGCTGAATGTGCTATTGCTTCTCAAACCTCTGAAGCTGAGGACCTTTCGTTTTGGAGAATCAGTTGAGGCCTCCTCGATTGATGATGATGCCAAACCAGAAATGGTGAACGTATCATCATTTCTCGACCTGAGAGCCCGGGATACTGAACATCCTAGTACCCACATGTGAGAAGGGCGGGTTGTTTACAGGTTTGCAGGAAACCCTGACCTTCAACGTACCTGGTACTTCAAAGCGGACCTCTGTCGTCAGCAACAGTTATTCCGGATCTGTGGAAGCTTTGATACCTTGTCTGCTGCATTCATATTGCATTGCATTTGCATCAAGCATCATTCTGCATTGTTTCTTGCCTTTCCTAGGTGTCTTATTTGCTTCCTTTTCTTGATCTTCGTTCAGCCAAGCTGTCGCACCAGTATAGTACTCGGGCTAATCAGAGAAAGAAGAGGATTTAGCTGATTTTCTGGCATTCATACTGAATTCAAAGTAGAATAATGGAGAGAACAGATAATGTGGATCACATGTCAGGCTTTACAGTGATGACCAATCCGATGTATGATTCTCCTCTGGATGATGATGTACCACAAGTGAATGTTCCTACTCGATCCCGACCTGTGCAAAATGATCTGGTTGTTCAAGTTGTTGAAAATGATTCTCGATTTTCAAGGTATTTTCCAAATCCTCAGAACGTCCACCCTGTGACAGAGATGATTGATCTTAAAATTGTGGAAATGAAAGAAGGGCTTCGTGATCTCAGTGAGGAATTGAAAATGTTGACAAGATCCAATGCATCTAGTTTTAAGGCTCATGACTTGTGCCTGGTTCCGGATGTGGTTATCCCTCCGAAGTTTAAAATGCCTGTCTTTGAATTATACAAGGGTATTAGCTGTCCAAGGCACCATTTGACGATGTTCTGTTGAAAGATGACCGCTCATGTCGACAACGATAAGTTGATGATTCACTGCTTTCAAGAAAGTTTATATGGGGGATCTTTGATGTGGTATATGAAGCTAGAAAGGAACCATATTCAGTCTTGGGAAGACCTTGCTGACGCTTTTGTGAAACAATATGACTACAATTTGGACATGGCTCCAGATAGTGATGAATTGACGAGTATGAGTCAGAAGGACAACGAATCCTTCCGAGAGTATGCACAAAGGTGGAAAGAGTTAGCAGCTCAAGTTCATCCGCCACTCTTAGAAAAATAACTGTCCAAAATGTTTCTAAGAACGCTGTCAGGCCCTTATTATGTCAGGATGGTAGGCGTTGTGCCTCTAGATTTCTCCAAAATTGTGGAAGTCGGAGTAAACATCGAGAACACATTCAAGAGTGGAAGAATCCAAGATGGGCGAGCTAGTGGTGACTCCCAAGTGGAAGAAAATGTGGAAGTTGGTGCAATTCATGATTCTCCTCAGTTCCAAAAGCAGCAAATACCTCTGAATAATTCAGAAAGGGAGACTCTCCAGTTTGATCCAATCCCAATGACTTATAGTCAATTGTGGTCTTATTTTCCCCGAAACTCGGTGATGACACCCAGAAGGACTAGAGCTATGAAGTCTCGCCCTCCTTGGTACAACCCAAATACCAGTTGTGAATTTCATGATGGAGTAATGGGGCATCCAATTGAGGAGTGCAAGGTTTTCCAGGAAAAGGTTCAAGAGATGATCGACGATGAGGTGTTGACCTTCAAGGAAGGAAGCGCATTTGTGAATGGAACGCCTTTATGCTGATATTAGAGTGACCCGCAGTGGTTGTATGTTTGCTTCTGTGTCTCCCAAGAAAGTCGATAATGTTCTTTCAAGCTCAAGCTGACACAGTTTCCTCAGATCTTTAGTTCTTTTACTGTGTTTTCATTTGAAATCTTTTATGATTGTTATTGCTTTGTTTGCATGTAGGACTTGTTTGTTTTGAATATTAATCATAATGCAATGAGTATGTTTGTCTTGAAGTGATCCATTCGCATTCGCTCATAAATTGTTTTTCCTGCATTTGCAATACCAACTTCTTGTTTAAACTCTTGGAGGGAGGATGATGAAGTGAAAACGCAAAATTTCTGGTTGTGTGCTTTTGAATAAGACCCTGCTGACGATGTAAGGCATTGTTTCAAATTCTCAAACACCGGAGATATAAGGAAGATAATCCCTTGTTAACCCCTTTGAGCCTTGAAGTAGGAGTTTCTTTTCTAAATGAAAAAATCCTTACATTTATCCTGGGGCAGGTTAGTCTTCAGTTAATTTGACCAAGTGTCCAAATTTCAAAAGGAGTGTGTATCTAGGGACCAACCACAATGGTTATCCTTCATTCCAAAGGGAAGAGGCGGTCACAACCCTTTTAATATGTCAAATAAGGCAATGTCACATGATTTGGTCAAAAAAAAGGAAAGAAAGAAATCAAAAGAAAAAAAAAAGCCCGCTAAGTCGAAAAAATGGAAAACAAGTGACTTAGGCAAAAATTAGGGCATCCCGCTGGACATCAAAAATTAAAAAAAATCAGTCCAGGCAAAAGTCAGGGAAAAATAAAAAGAATGAAAGAAAAAATTCTCATCAAAAGAACAAATCTTTGTGTGACTACAAGTCGAAAAACGATAAGGGTGACTGTTATCCCCGAAAAATCTCATTGGTTCTTATACCGTCAGAGATGAACATTTGTGTCAATTAGCTGAATATAGGACTGAAGAACATCACGGAGAATGGGTGGGTACAAAAAAATTTTGAGCCTAAAAATCTTTTTTTTTCTGAAAACCGTGAACCAGACCAAGTTATAACCCTCAAAAGACCTAATTGAAGTAGAGTTTATTTTGAGAGCAAACTTTAGCGAGATAGCGTTCCTGACTCCCATGAGTTGCGCTAAAAGATTTTTGTTGGTATTGCATGTGCATTCAAAAATAAATGTCGTATCTAAACTAGTGATTCATTCACAAGGTTTTGCGACATCTTTTCAGTAAAAACTTCAAGATTAACATGTCTGTTGCATTGGAATTATCATTCTCAAAATTAACATTTTCTGCTTGCATACATTTGTTTGACATCATGGAAGTTTACATTTGAGCATCAGTGATGAACTTAATATTTTGAGGCCTGAAACTTTATTGAGTAATTGGCAAATCATTGCAAGAATGATCCTATCCTGGGGCATGTTGCCTGAAGGCTTTGTTGAGTATGAGCAAACTTGTCTTCCCAGTTGATGCTTTCACATGGGGCAAAGCTGGAATACTTTATTGATTGAAGAGTGTGCCAAGTTCAATAAATTTGAGGCGGTTACGTCGAGATTCGTTGAATCTCTCTAAGAGTTTGAAGACACTAGGGCAGATTATCTCAAGTCGTTATGGTACAGAGTTTCCTTTTGGTGTAAAATCCTTTGTAGACCATGCAGTCTGGGGCAAAGTTTAAATGGTGAATTCAACGCACATGAGCAGATTTGTTCTTGTGGATGTAATCAAGTTGTTAATCATATGATGGATTCCCTCAAGATTGTTGTGAGGTGTTGGACTCTTGAAATCCATTATTCCCCAATTGAGCGCCAGTTTGGGTATTTCCCGTCTAAGTACTATTTTTGGTATTCCTTCGGCTAAGTCTTGATTCAGATTTCCCCAGCTGAGTATGATTCTATTCTCCAGCCAGTTTATGTTCAAGCATTTGTGAAGCTTTGGGATGATGTTTCTCCTTGATGTGGAATCCTCACACGGAGTTTTACCTCTCGTTGTGATTGCTTTGATCACTCCCCAAGCAAAGAGTAACGTTGACTTCTTATTCCCCCAATTGGTTGATATCCCCATTAGGGTTTGCTTTGTGCGTACTCCTTGACAGGATCTCTTTTGGTATCTCTATCTTGTTGCGATTAGCCGAGTATTCAGCTGAGCTGTGGTGTTTATTCATCCTCTGTTCATCCTTATGTCTGTTTTGTCAGCATATTCATACTCATACGCATTGCATACACATTCTTTTGTTATGCATAGCATGTTTTTGTTGCATTTTGCATTTTGCATTTGTGGTGTTGTTGTCCTCCGTAGAGTGTGTGTATGTGTCCTCTCTCCATTTAGAGTGTCGACTCGTAAGCAGAAAAATACCTATCTTTGTTAATTCCCCACTGAGTTTGTTTCTCGTGGAAGATTTTGATTCAGTTTCCTTTCCGGTTCATTATCTGGATGGAATTAATCCCCAGTTGAGTTATTTCCTCCTTGGGATGAGTTTTGTTTGACCGTTTCTCTCCAGTTTGTTCCTGGATTGAACTTTGGTCTCTGGCGGTGACTACTTTGAAACTCTCTAGGTTGTGCAACCTAGATGATTGGGAGTGCATTTATTTTGCACCTTTGAGGATTTTGTATTACTCAGCAGATGATCTGTTTGTGTTTACCATCAGAAGATGAAGATTTTGTTTTTCCAGCAGGGTTGTGACAACACTCTTTTGGAATCCTTTGCATGACAACAAGCAGCAGCCTCTTTATGTGAGAAACTTGTGTGTCTCCGGTTATCGGACGTTATCTTTTCCATCAAATGGTATCTCTCAAGTTTTGCCTGTCAGAGAAATTTGTTGTGAATTTCCAACAGATGGTTGTCTCTTTAATTGAGAAGTCTGTTGCATGATCTAACTTTCCCATATCTCATGTGAAGATCCCTGGTAGAGTTATTGGTTCCTAGTTCCTGGCAAATCTCGGTAGAAGATTTCCAGTTGACCTCGACAGAAGGTATTTTCTTTCCAAGAATCTCGGCAGTAGATTTCTCGGATAATTTCAAAATTTTATTACAGCAACCTCGACAGAAGGTATTTGTCTTTTTAGGATCTCGGCAGTAGAATCCTTAAAAGATTTTTTCAGTAAAGCCTCGGCAGCAGGCATATTTTCGATTATTCCTCGGCAGTAGGAATTACATATAAAATCTTGGCAGAAGGTGTTTCATTTGAAGGTTCTCTGGTTGATCTTGGCAATAGATTCCCCAGTAATTTTTTGATGGTTGACACATTTCTCAAAAAAAAAATATATTGGTAGAAAGTACTCCAATGAATGGTAAGTCTCTTCGGTTTGACGGGACAGTTCGTTGTTGAGATTTTGTGACTCCAATGAATGGTAAGTCTTTTCAGTTTGACGGGACAGTTCGTTTTTGAGATTTTGTGACTCTGATGAATGGTAAGTCTCTTCGGTTTGACGGGACAGTTCGTTGTTGAGATTTTGTGACTCCGATGAATGGTAAGTCTCTTCGGTTTGACGGGACAGTTCGTTGTTGAGATTTTGTGACTCCGATGAATGGTAAGTCTCTTCGATTTGATGGGACAGTTTGTTGTTGAGATTTTGTGACTCCGATGAATGGTAAGTCTCTTCGATTTGATGGGACAGTTCATTGTTGAGATTTTGTGACTCCGATGAATGGTAAGTCTCTTCGGTTTGATGAGACAGTTCATTGTTGAGGTATTGTTTTTCTCCAGTGGAATCTTGTTGTTCTAAGTCTTCCTTGTTGAGTTATATCCTTGTTATGCTGTAGTTTATTTCCATATACAGTTATCCCCAGTTTGAATCTTTTCCTCAGCTGAGTCCCAATAGTTGTGCGGTGTGTTCCCCGGCTAGTTGGTGGTCTCCTGTGATGTGTTTCCCCGGTGGAGTTTCTTTCTCCCGTTCTTCTTTTAGTTGATCTCCTGTGGCATATTCTCCCCACAGTGGTCTTGTGTCTGCATATCATTTGCATAATCATATCATTTTGTGGTCTCTTAGGGCCAAAAATTAGGTTTATTGTTATATTTAAGTCTCTTCTATGTCGTCGAGACAAAGATGTCAATCTTCTTATCTCCGGATAGAAGAAACTTAAATAGGGGCAGCTGTAATACCCTAATTTTTACCCCTAAGATCCCACATATCATTTGCATTTTTGCATACCACAGACAAGACCACCTGTATCCATGTGTTTTATTATTTGCTTTCCTACTTGTTTCTGTTTATCTAACCTCTAACCAAAAATACAAAAAAATATGATGCCGTTTGCTTGTTTCTCTCTGTGTGTTGTGCAGGTTTGTCAAAGACAATGAAGTGATTTCAAGTCACAGGTGTTTGTTCAAAAGCAAGATGTCTTGTGCTGAGATTCTTCAATTTATCAGGCAGTGGTGCATATGAGTTTTGGTTTTAAACAGATTCAGATGGCCGTAGTTTCGGTTGTGGCTGGTTATGTGGCATATGTTTATCAGAGGCTTGTGGAAATAAATTCAAGTTTGGTTTTGGGCTAAAAATAAGGGCTTGTTATCCATGATCCATTTCATAGACCATTTTTCTTTCCAAACACTATTCACATTTTTAACCATTTTTCACATATCCCACTTTTTGCTATTTAAACCATTTTCCATATCCATCCTCTAAACCATTTTTCTATATCCATTTCCAAATATCCAATATCCTCTTTTTAATATCTACATCATAAACCATTTTTTTAAAACCAATTTCTAAACCCATTTTTTTTCATATCCATTTTCCTAAAAAAAAACAATTATCCATTTTCAATACCATTAACTTTTCTTCTTACAAAACATATTTTCTAAAATTCCAAAAAAAGGCCATTTCAATTATAATTAAAACCCATTGTTCAATTTAGTTACAAAAAATTCAAAACAATTAGTCAAGCCCATACCCATTAACACATTAACCAAAAAAAAAAGAAAAAAAAAATGGAAATAATCAAATCTCCAAAGAAGCCGCTACCATCATCACAACTTACACGCCCAGCTGCAACGTGAAAAGAAATAACATCTTCCAAGCCATTCCACACGGCCCATCACTCCCAGCCGTATACAACCATACACACTTCCAGCTCACATCACCAAAACGCGTGAAAAAAGCTCCAAACGACACCAATTGCAAAATGCAGCACTCAGTGGAAATTGAAACGGCATCGCGCGAAGAAGTCACGAAAGCCAGCCTCACACAACACACAAGCCGTGAGTACAGCCTACACACAGAGCATTCCAAAACGCAAACAAAATCAATTAAAACGGCAGCATATCACTCACCATTTCCTCTATAAATTGGACTCACCTCTCCTTCATTTCTCAAGCTTTGAGAGCCCTCAAACCTCTGCCAAAATCACAACTCAAACCATTTTCTTCACCGATTCAAGTATCCAACCGAAATTCAATTTTTCATCCATAAATTCTCACTACTCCAAACAACAAAGAAACTTACATAAATCAACAACAACCACACTCATTCAAGGCAAGGAAGAAGGAGGAAGATCATTTACTACTTACTCACCACTTTGAAGGTAGATTGAAGCTTTTTTCGGTAATTTCGAGTCGTATCCGTCGGTAACGATTCTTGAAACCGATTATACCATTGCGTAGAGCTTTCGTTTCCGATCGATTCCGTCACAATTTCGTGTCCCGCCGCTTCCGATTTGGTGGAATTTTGAAGTGTTGGCTATGGTGGATGAATAGTGCACCGTGGAAATGTAGAAGAAGAAGTTGCATTTTGCTACTTTTTCTTTTTCTGTTTTTTTTCCTTTTATCACTTTTGTAGCATTCTTTTTTTTTATTTTCTAAAAAAAAAACAAATATGTAACCATGGGCCTAAAGCCATGCGCATGGTTTTCTACATATACACCACTACTCATTTTCTCACCTCTCTTCTTTTCTTTATTTTTCTTAAAAAAGAATATAATTCCATTTTTGTTTTTTTAGTAACTCTTGATTTAGATTTTATTTTTTTTCTGGTTTTTAAATTCTGCTTTAGAAAAATTTCTTGAAGAAAAGTCATAAAAAATTTCTATCATGTGTTTTCACTTTTTATTTTAAATTCTATTTTTGGCATCTTATTCTTATTTTATTTCTTTTTTTGATTGTGTGTGGATCATAATTTTAGATCCACTTTTCTTCATCTATGTTCTTTTGATCGATAAAAGTCGAGGTGATCGCGAAATTTCTTTGATGAATTTCAATCGAGACGAGATCATTACCACTTTTTCTTTTTGTGTGGAATCGCTTTAGGATAACGATCTCTATATCGTTTATCTCGTGTGCATTAACACATATATCTCATGGCCGGCCTCATTTGTAGGGTAACTGCTCGAACAAATTACTCGGCGTGCGCTTAACATAGACCAAAATTTGCCCCTATTCGGAATAAATCCAATTCGATACTTGTACTTTCGTGGACCGGACTTTGATTAGTCGCGTAATCCCAAGGTTGATTGATTGTTTGCGTTAGTTCCATAAACTTTGAAGCTTGATGCGTAGTTGCTTCGGGTCTCCCGATCTTCTTTCAAGTTTTCATTAAATTTGGCCTAATCGCATTGGTTAATCGCCGTAGTGCAAGACACGAAGCGGAATCGATTATCTTTTTGTTCTTTTGGCCACTTTTTCTTGGTTGTGGATGATTAAGTTCACCATACCATTATTGTGTATATATTAATGTTACATATTATATTGTGATTACTTCTTGCTCCCTTATCTATTTTATTTTTATGTCTCATATTATCATCCCATATTCATGTTTATATTTCTTTATTATTGCTTTTTTTTTTTGTGCTTGATTTTTACTTTGTCCATTTGGACTTCTAAAACATTAATAAAGGCTTAAACCATAAAAAACTTAATTCTCTTCATTTGGACTTTTGGTTACTATCCTATGCTTTAGAGTGATCTCTTTATGGGTCTCTTTTGAAGTGGTATTGAATTTATGGACCTAGAATTAGAACTTCTTATCCCTTTGCTTAGAGTGTTGATTGAAGACTTGCCTTTATTTGGCCAATTTGCTTAAGGATGGAATTCTTTTAATATTGCTTTGAAGTGGCTTCATTTTGGTTAGATCCTTCTTTTCCCTAGCTTTTATTTCATGCACTAGGATAGTCACTTCTTCTCCTACCCATTCTTAAATTTTCAAAATCATCTTCCTTTTTCAAAAACCTTCTTCTTTTCAAACTTAAAACCACTTTCATAATAAAACCTCGACTTTTGTCGAGTGACTTTTTAAACCTTGTTTTCTTAATAAATGTTAATCCAATTAACTACATTTTTACTTTTTTCATAAAAAACATAAAAAATACAAAACTCATCCAAATTCTTTTGTGCTTTTATGCACCTTTTTCTTTTAAACTTTTTTTTCAAAAAGAATTAGACATGAATCATTTTTTTGATGAGATGTAAAACTCCTAACCATGGTATTTTGTTGAAAGTATGGTCCTTTTCCACTTAGATGTTGAAGTGATTAGTCTTGTTGATGTTAATCCAAGCAAATCCTCCATCTTAATGTGATGCAAATGCCACTTTCCCATACCTTTGGGTAATTAGTTGAGTATTCTCTCTTGAGAATGACAGGTTGTCTTTTTCAAGATAAAATAAACCATAACCAATAATTTTTGTTCTTTGTACCACGAACTACGAGGTTTTGATCCTACATTGCACATCGTGGGTACGTATGCATGAGGCGATAAGTCTCTCCAAACACAAAAATCTTAAAAAATATTTCTCCTCTCATATCCTCAATCTCTTTACAAGCAAACCATTTTCAGACCAAAAGCAGTGAATACATCAAAGGGCTCCTATAGAGTACTATAGATGTATTGGGTGCGTAAAACCTTCCCTTTACATAACCAACCCCCCTTACCCTTATCTCTTTAGGTTTTGTTTGCTCTTTTTTCCTTTCCTTTATGGATAAAAATAAAAGTGCGGTGGCGACTCTTGCTTATTTTTTAGTTGAGTTAATTAATAGCTTATACTCACAGATTTTACCGCTACACATGCGTCTCATTCTGCAGATTTTATGATCTTTAACACATAATATATGGTTCAATGGTCTGTTTGCTTCAATACATCAATATCTACAATTCTACTTTACCTCATCGTCGACGCTTATTGTTATGATGATAAGTCATCATAACAATCACGATAATAAACGAAAATGATGCGGTAATCTATAATAAAAGATATCGATGCATCGAAGGAATCCAACCATTGAACCATATATGTGTTAAAGAACATAAAATGTGCACGATGAGACACATGCAATTTGGAATACAATGGTGTGTTTAAGTTGGTTTTCAAGAATAGTTTAATTTTCATATTATATAGTTCTTTACCAATTTTAATGGTTGTATTTCTTTAATGAGGTGTATGGTAAAACAAGCAATATACATTGGTATATAATAAATTATGGGTACGTTCCACAACTGTTTTCTACATTAACCGTGATCTAATGTAATTTATTTGCTGCTGGTGGGTTTCGAACCCAGTACCGTATATATCACAACGGATGTTAAGCATAACCGTTGTGATATACCGCGCGCTTTGCAGAATACAACAACGGTCCCAGGACCGTGATTATAAGTAGCACATTTACGACAACACTCTACGTAACAACGCCTTGATCTGCGTGATTATATGTATTTTCCAAACGGTGTTAAATGGGTTTTCCGTAATAGTGACATCTCCTTTTCTCAAATGTTTGAGAGTTGGATATATCTATTCCCTTAGTAAAAATATTGAATCATTAAAACATGACTTCACCTCTTAAGTTTAAAAAACTAAAGAGACTCCACCTCAATCTTTATCCAATTAAATCAAGGTTAATTTTAAAAGACAAACATCTAGTTCATAGAAACAATAACTTATTTAGTACATAAACGAGCCCTTACTCAATACATAGAAATAAGATCTTACAGTACATAGAAATTGAAAACATAGGAACAATATGAAAGGTTTTTAGAATGACATAGACATTGACAAACAAAGATATGAACTAGTTTCGAGTATCTTTTAACCATCCATCAAGGTAAACTTGTTTGGATTCAGGGATGGATTTCGCTTTTTCAACTCGGATATCTTTCAACCATCCATCAAGGTAAACTTGGTTGGAGTCAGATGTGGATTTCGTTTTCTCAGCTCGTATATCTTTCAACCATCCATCAAGGTAAACTTGGTTGGAGTCAGAGGGAGATTTTATTTTCTCATCTCGGGTATCTTTCAACTAACCATCAAGATAAACTTGTTTGGAGTCAGATGAGAATTTTGGTTTCTCTGCTCGAGTATCTTTCAACCATCCATCAAGGTATACTTGGTTGGAGGCAGGGGATGATTTTGCTCTCTCGGTTCGGGTATCTTTCAACCATCCATCAAGGTAAACTTGATTGGAGTCAGAGGTAGATTTTTCTTTCTCAGCTCGGACATCTTTCAACCATCTATCAAGGTAAACTTGGTTGGAGTTAGAGGCGGATTTTGCTTTTTCTGCTCTGGTATCTTTCAACCATCCATCAAGGTAAACTTGGTTAGAGTTAGGCGTGGACTTAACTTTCTCAGCTCTGTTATCTTTCAACCATCCATCAAGATAAACTTGGTTGGAGTCAGCAGTAGATTTTTCTTTCTCAGCTCGGACATCTTTCAACCATCCATCAAGGTAAACTTGGTTGGAGTTAGAGGTGGATTTTTCTTTTTCTGCTCGAGTATCTTTCAACCATCCATCAAGATAAACTTGGTTGGAGTCTGGGGTGGATTTTATTTTCTCTGCTCGGGTATCTTTCAACCATCCATCAAGGTAAACTTGGTTTGTGTTAGGGGTGGACCTAACTTTCTCAACTCTGGTATCTTTCAACCATCCATCAAGATAAACTTGGTTGGAGTCTGCGTTGGATTTTGTTTTCTCAATTCGGGTATCTTTCAACCATCCATCAAGGTATACTTGGTTGGAATCGGGGTAAGATTTTGCTCTCTCAGTTCGGGTATCTTTCAACCATCCATCAAGATAAACTTGATTGGAGCCAGAGATGGATTTTAGTCTCTCAGATCGGGTATCTTTCAACCATCCATCAAGATAAACTTGATTGGAGTTAGGGTTGAGTTTTTGATTCTTCAGTGGATTTTTGAGCCAACCATCAAGGTAAGGTTGATCAACGTGTTTTTCTTCTACATTCTCTTGCGGAAGTTTTATATATCGAGCAAAACTTCCTTGCCCATTCTGCATTACAATGGAATGAAAGGATATTAATGAGTGACATTTGAAAAATAGTACATTTGATAAAAAATGAGACATATTAAACTGCACAATTAAGACACATTCATTATAGCAAATGAATACAGAATTTGAAATAAAAATTTAAGAAAAGTAATCTTTTAAATTTCACTATAGTAAAAAAAATATTATTTTAACAAATCAAACGAAAGAACTTGATTGTGAATTAATATGATGAATGCAAATATAGATGACAAATGATAGATTATAATATATAAGTGATGAAAAATATAAGTTTAAAAGATATAAGCATGTATGAAAAGATACAAGTATGTACGAAAAGTTAGTGACTTACAATCAACAAGAGTAAAAGAAAAGGAAGGAGAGACAAAACAATTTTGTGTGCCATTACTTTCTGCTATGTTATTGTGTAAAACCAGTGAAAGATGGGTTGAAGTGGAATTGAGTTGAGCTATTTATAATTGAATGAGTAGAAAAAGTACAAATAATAGGACATTTTTGTTTGGCAAAATAACTTTGTTTTAATTATAATTTATATCTTTTACAATGAATAAAAATAAAAAGAATAAATAACCAAGATATTGGCAAGACTATATTTTAAATTTATAATGTATATGTTATAGGAGTAATTTATAAGTTGATACATCTAAAAACAATTTATTTTGTAACATTTATTTTTTTCACGATATTTTAGTTGTGTTTGTTGAGGTTTAAAAATATGATTAGTTTCCAAAAAAAAAAAAATTTTTTTAAAATTGTTTTTTTAATATGATCTATTTCTTTTTTAATCCGGAGCTCCTAAATTAACGTATTTTATTTTAAAAATAAATAAATTTTGGAAAAGCTACTAGAATTAAATTTCTATTTTGAAATTAAAAATGATTTTAAAAAAAACTTAAACAAACATATTAAAATAATAAAAGTGGTTTATTAAAAATCTTAGACAAACATATTTATTTGACAAATTACTTCAGAAACTTAAAGTTTTCTTTTAATTAATTGATGAAGTGATAATAATTATCATAATCTTAGACACAAAATTATAAACGCAGACTATTCGTATTTTCAATTTTAACATTAGTATTTTCAATTTTACCATTAGTTAAGCTACTTTAATAATTAATTTAGTTAAATATTATAAATTCAATGAGTTAATGAGAATAACAGTGTCCAATTAATTGAATTAGAATTCCAAGATTATAATTTAGTCAAATATTAAATTTTCAAGTCTTGACCTATACTATGTAGTCTGTTCTCAAAAGCAGGTTGTAAGCTTATGCATGCTTAAGAGGTTCACATGAGTCAAAACAGAAAGAGGAAATTACAATAAATATAGTGACTTTAATAATAAAATATTGTATTGAAATAAAAACAATTATTTTGAAATTAAGAAAAAATGAAAATAAGATATTTTGTAGAAGCACAAAAAAATAGATGAATTTTTTAAGTGTTCTACGATAGACTAACACATTGTATGCCACCCATTTATTCATATAAAAATTGTGTATCCTAATTGTTTTTATTTTTATATTGATGATGTTAATTTTTTTAATTTTTCAATTAAAAATATTTGTTTTGTGTATTTTTTAAATATATTTTTATTATTCTAATTTTTATATAAAAGATATAAAAAAATATAAATTAAATTATGTATTTCCAAAAAAAATTTAAAATACTAAAAAAAATTGTTTTTTTAATATCATGTATTTCTTTTTTAATCTGAAGCTCCTAAATTAAAGTCTTTTATTTTAAAAATAAATAAATTTTGGAAAAACTACTAGAATTAAATTTCTTTTTTAAAACTATAAATGATTTTCAAAAAAAACTTAAACAAACATATTAAAATAATAAAAGTGGTTTATTAAAAATCTTAGACAAACAAATTTAATTTGAAAAATTACTTCAAATAATTTAAAGTTGTCTTTTAGTAATTTGTTGATAAAGTGATAATAATTATGATAATCTTAGACACAATTATGAACTCAGATTATTCATATTTTCAATTTTAGGATGAGTTAAGCTACTTTAATACAATTTGATTAAATATTATAAATTCATTGAGTTAATGTGAATAAAAGTGTCCAATTAATTAAATTATAGATTATAATTTAACCGAAGTAGTATTAAATTTGAAGCCTTGAGAAAATCAAAATATAATAATAGGGTTGAAATGGAGGAAACCTATGCTATATATATTTTTATTTAAATTTATTAAAATAAAGTGTTTTATTTTAAAAATAAATAAATTATGGGAAAGCTACTAGAATTAGTTTTTTATTTTAAAATTAAATATGATTTATAAATATATTAAAAAAACTTATTAGAATGATAAATGTGATTTTTTAAAAATCTTAAACAAACATATATATTTTAATAAGTTTCTTCAAGTAATTTAATGTTTCAATTTTTAATTTGTAAATCGTTGGTAATATTAATATCGCACCTTATGATATTAATATTTTTAGTTGATTTAGAATTCACATATTACTTATTGTGTAATTTTCAAATTAATTGAACTAATTAATATTTAATTTTATTAAATATTATCAATTCAATAAATTAATCTAAATAAAACTATCCAATTAATTGGATTAAAATTTAAAGATTATATAATTTAGATAAATATTACATTTAGGATTACTTAATTTCAATTTTAAAATTAATTAAACTACTTAAATAATTTATTTTATTAAATATTATTAATTCATTTAATATAATTTGTATACTTTAAATATAAAGAAAATATAATTTCAATATGTTTAAAATGTTTAGTAAATATTATTTTATTAAATTAATTTATAAATAGAATATTTTAATTTAATTATTTAATATATAATGAATATTGTGAGGAGAAATCCAATCTGATGTGAATTTGAATATAAAAGTGTCCAATTAATTGAAATTTCATATTGAATATCTTCGTTCTAAATCTTGAGTGTAACCTTGATAAAATCAAAATATTACTTTAATTAATTTTGGTAAATTGACCTCTATTTGAAATCTAGATATGTCCACATCCTAGGTGGTTGGATTTTGTGTAAGAAATCAGACCACATCCTAGGTTCTTGAATCATAAGTCATGTCATGTTTATCCCAACCTTATGAATCTTCTGCTACCGACAATAAATACAAAATAGCCTCACGAGAAACACTTAAATACTGTGCAGAGGCTTGCATGTTTGCTTGCATGTTTAAGATGTTCACATGAGTCAGAACTGAAGAAGTTACTGCATTTTTGTTGATTTTGTTTTTCTCAAATGCCTCAATTTTGAAACAAAAGGTCATCTAGTGGTTGAGGGATTTATTTTTAATATTTGTGTTTTTTCTAATTTAAATTTGTTTTTTTAATTAATAAAATAATAAAAATCATATTTAAATTATAATATATTTTTAATAATTTTAAAATAAATTATTATTTTTGTAAATATTAATTATGATATTTAACCAATTAAATATAGTTTTAAAAACTGGATTGATAAACAAACCATGAAAATATTAAGTTGCTGATTTTGGTTGATTATAGTTGGTTCATATTGATTCAATAACTTATATTATACAACAATTAAATCAGATTAGATCCCTTTGATTCGAAGTTCAATATGTTTGATCGGCCGATCCGATTCGATTTGGAGCATTTGCAAATGTACACTACAATATTTTAAAAAATAATACAACATTTAATTAGTATATTTCAAAATTATTACCAAAAATATTATAATATTTTTATTATTTTATTAATTGAAAAACTAATTTAAATATAAAAAATAAAAAATAAAGTTCCAGTCAGAACGATTGGTTTCAGAAAAATAGAGCACTTCCATAATTTATTTTCAAAGTAGAGAGTTATGGCATTTTTATTTTAAAATTGGGGGCATTTACATTTTTGTCAGTTCAATCAACTATTATAAGGTACAGAAGTTATGTCATGGTAAAAACCCAAAGACTGAAGGATTTTAATTAGTATCGTAATTGTATTTATTTTTTTATTGATGATGTTAAATTTTGTTTTTAATTTTTCAATTATAAATATTTGTTTTGTGTATTTTTTTTAAAAATATTTTTACTTCTAATTATTATTTGAAAGATATAAAAAATATATAAATTAAATGTGATTGTGGTCCAATAGATATTGAGGTTTAGACCGAATTTTATAACAAAGCTTTTAAGAATAAAAATTAGACAATAATATTTAAATTTATAAAATTTAGAGATGCCAAATTAATTATTAATTAATTATCATAATAAATATAGTTTAATATTTACTTTCAATCGATAATAAAATAAATATATTTAATCCTTTTTTTTGAAAGAAATATATTAATTTCAAAAAAACATTACAAACACGAAACAGGCGACCAAAACGGTCCAGCCTCAGCCTAAAGACTCAGTATCTCACCAAATCAAAATTACATAAGTAAATTGGCAAGATGGGTACGAAACTTTACTTTTTGCCAGACTCTATGAACTACACTAAATTTGATGTCCTTAATGACTATATCTTTCTCAACAGGACCATCAAAAATTGTCTTGTTTCTATAATTCCAAACGCCGTAAATCACTTCTGTAAAGACAGTCTTCAGCATTTCCTTTTTCCAGCCTTTACCTTTTGTAGCCTGCACTATCCATAGCAGTTCCTCATCCCATCTTTTAGGTATATGGGGTATCTCCAACCACTCAAGGAAATGTTCCCATATGCCCCTAGTACCACTGCATTCAAAGAGTAAGTGTTCAATGGTCTCAGCCTCATCATTACAAATTCTACAACCGGCATCATTGATTAAACCAAGCTTTTGCAATCTTACTTTAGTCGGCAATCGACCATGACAAGCCAACCACAGGTTCTGTACTGCTCGGGGTCTGGCCATGTTGTGGTAGAGCAAGGATTTCCAGCTTGTATCATTATTGTCGTCAATGAGCAGAAGATAAGTTTTCATCATGTAAAATTTCTTGTTCATGATCATAGAGTCCCAGAGATTCTGAATCTTCACAATCCATTTTCTTTGCTGTAGAATGTTAATTAAGATCCAAGAACAACGACTGTTATCCTCTGTGCAATTGAAAACATCAACACCTTTTAAATAATAGACGTGGACCCATTTTACCCAAAGGCTGTCACTTTTAAGACAAATACTCCACAGACATTTTAGCAAGGCAACAAGGTTCCATATCTCAAGATTAATAACATTTAGACCTCTATTTTTGATAGGGCTACATACCTTTTTCCATGAAACAGGGCTTTTTCTGCTAATTTTATCCTTTCCTGTCCAAATGAAGGACCGACAAATGGCATCAATCTTGTGTAAAACCATCTTAGGCAGAGGAAGACAGCTCATCCAGTAATGAGCTATGGCATGAGAAATACTCTTGACAAGTTGAACTCTCCCTGCAGCACTTAGTAGATGAGCTGACTAGTGTTTGCATCTAGCAGTTATCTTCTCTATAAGTGGCAAATAATGATCAACTTTCAGCCTTTTGCTCGACAGAGGCACCCCCAGGTATCGGATAGGCAACTTGCCTATTTCAAAACCAGTTTGCATTTTGATAGCTTGAACAATTTCCTCTGCCATACCTCCACAAAACATTTTGCATTTGGCTGGATTAATGATCAGCCCTGTAGAATCTGAAAACAGATGGAAAGCTTCAAGGATCATCTCAATGGATGTTTGATCACCTCTGCTAAATAATAAAATGTCATCTGCAAAAGAAAGGTGAGTTAGACAAAGGTTTTCACATTTACTGTGATGATTAAAATTTGGATTTTTCTGCATCTTCGCCATGATTCTGTTCAAGTATTCCATCATTATCACAAATAACAAAGGGGAGATAGGGTCTCCCTGTCTAATACCCCTTTTAGCATTCAAAATCTCTGTCAAATCACCACTAACATTGAATCTGTAGCTGACAGTACTAACTACATTCATTATCCAGGCAGTAAAAGTGTTTGGTATCCCTATCTCATTGAGGACAAGTTCTAGAGCATTCCAATCAATCATATCGTATGCCTTTTGAAGATCTAATTGAAGCATACATCTAGGAGTTCCCCCTTTTCTATCATATCCTCTCATCAGTTCAAAAGCCAGAAGAATGTGATTATGAATAATTTGCCCTGGGATGAAAGCAGCTTGGCTCTGATGGATCACCTTATGTAGAACCTTACCAAGCCTATTAGTCATAATTTTAGAAATGACCTTATAGAAGGTAGTACATCCTGCTATAGGTCTATAGTCCCTTATATACTTAGCATTCTCATTTTTAGGGATGAGGGTCACAGTAGTGCAGTTGAATTCTTTTGCCAATATCCCTCCATCAAAGAACTTATGAACAGCCTTAATAAAGTCTTCCCTTATAATGGACCAGCTAGCCTTGAAAATTTTTGCCCCAAAGCCATCTATACCAGGGGACTTCAAATCACCTATGTCCTTCAAAGCATCTGTTATTTCCTTTTCTGAGACCCGAGCAATCAGTCTATCACCATCTTCCTTAGATATTTGGGCCCCCTTTCTCATAGCATCTACATCAATGTGTCTGGTAGTGTTGACCTTAGTACCCATCAGCCCTCTGTAATAATCTAAGATCTCTTGGTGGATCTCAGCCTGATTATCCATGCAGGTGTCATCAGCTTTGTAAAGAGTAGTCAAATTGGTAGCATGATGTTTAGCCTTGATAGTTGCATGGAAATAGGCATTATTCCCATCACCCAATCTCAGCCAGTCAATCTTTGCCCTTTGGACCAGAATTTTCTCTTCAACATCATTCCAATGCATTACTTTAAGTGTACATCTTCTTACCTTTTCAATCAAATGATTATCCATTCGATTATGAATAAGATCCTCTTGTGCCTTTTCCAATTCATTTCTAGCATTTTCCAGCTGGTATCTCACTTTTAAATTCTGCTTACTAAACTTGCTCAAGTCTCTTTGAAGTCTCTTCAATTTCTTCCATAGAACAACCATGGGATTGCCATGAGCATGTTTACTCCAGCTTCCTTTGACAACATCATCATAACCCATCATCTCAACTAAATAATTGTTGAATCTAAATCTGGATTTTCTCTTCTGAGTATGAGCAATGTCTTCCAGATATAGCATTGCATGATCAGACACATTGGGGGGGAGAATCTTCAGCTGTTTATCTATATTATCTTGGAACCATGTTGCATTACCAATGAGTCTATCTATTCTTGAGTAAATAGTCCCATGAGTATGCTTATTACTTCAAGTGTAGTAATCACCAGAGCTAACCATCTCACTTAGACCAGTATGGTTCATCATATCTTCTAGATCTTTACATTCAGATTCAGTCACCAGTCTACCCCCTATTCTATCAATAGCTTTAGTCACATTATTAAAGTCACCTATCACACACCACGGGCCTTGCTGATTATGATGCAGGTGAGTCAAATCCTTCCACAAACACTTCCTCTTTTCCAGTTAGTTATGAGCATAAACTGCAGTTAGCCAATACTTAAAACCTCCTAGGTTACCAAAAACTCTACAGTGGATAAGTTGATCAGTGCTTCTCACAAACTGAATGTTAAGTTTACTGTCATTCCAAGACAACCAAATCCTACCATTATAATGATTCTGATAGTTATCTATATAATTCCTGTGAACTTTAAGCTTGTTTCTAATAGTATCAGCTTTTTCCTTCTTTACTCTAGTTTCTATAAGTATCACAATATCTGGCTTTAACTTGTAGAGACGGGAGCTTATCTCTCTAAGTTTGCCAGCATGATTCAACCCCCTAATGTTCCAAGAGATGATCATGGTCCCCTATCATGGGGCACATTAGGGTCATTCAAAACCCCAAGGGCATTAAATCCGTTCATACAGTTCACTATGGGAGTATTATTACCATTCATAACTTTCTTACCATTTTCTCTTGCAGCTCTGTTAACTGTTGTCCAACTTGGGTCTTTTTGTTGCTGAGTCAGCTGGTTTTTCGTTGGAGTTTGAGTTACACTAGTAGTTCCCTTTTCAGTGCTCTGAATAGCAGGTTCCTTCTCTTTTGTTGGCTCTGTAGGTTTTGACTTGATTATCCATTATTTTTCTCCTTGAGTAGTTGTTGTCCTGCATTGATGTCCCATCTTTTGGCATTTATTACAATATTTTGGTCTCCACTCATACTCCACAGTCTGAAGAATTCTTCTACCATTACAATCTTTGATAGGTATCTTTTTTATCAACTCCTTGGTTATGTCAACTTCAATAAGCATACGAGCGTAAGACACTCGAATCTTGCTTGCCGTACATTCATCAGTCATCAAAGGTACTCCTATTGCACTACCAATTCTATTGAGGCTCTTATTCCCCCATAGGTGTAGGGGAAGTTGAGGCAAAGTGACCCACAGAGGCAGGGTTCGCAGCATATCCTGTTGTAAGTTGAAATCGGGTTTCCACTCCATCAATAGCAGGGGAATATTTCTGATGGTGTAAAGGCCTTTCTGAAATACAGCATCTCTCTCAGATAATGAATGAAATCTAAGTATGAAGTATCCCTCTTCGTGGTAAAACAAATCTGGTAGCTTGACAAAATTCCACATCTTTTCCATGAATCTCTTGACAGTATTCATACTAAGGTCTTCGCCCAATGCATACAGGATGAGAGCTGAACCCCAGTACTTCACTTCAGATTCTACATCTTCCTCCCGAATTTCGATTTCAATTTCTCCATTTACCATAGACGGTGCAACATATTCTAATGTAAGCCCCTTTGACGGATTTCTGTTTTCACGAACCACATCCACCCATAATTTTCGATCCTCAATGATTTCCTCAGCTTCTATTTGGATTGAAGGGTTCTCTTTGGGTTTTAGGGTTGTGTCCTCATCCTCTTTGTTGTCGTCCACCTTTATCTCTTGCTCAATCGTGTCTTGATTATCATCGCTTGCGTTCTGATTTTTTGGGATAGGTGATATAACCTGTAAAGTGAGGGTTTCCGGTGACTGCGATACCAATGGTGGTTGTCCCCGCCCCCTCGCCCTCGCCCTCGTTTCGCCCTACCTCCAGCCATTTCAGCTGATCAGAATTGGTATTCTCTCCTTTCGTGACACCAATCCGAATGTCAAGAACAATCATTTGCCAGAGCACGCTAAGTGAGGCTTCAGCTGACTTCAGCAGACTTCAATGTTTCAGACAGGACATCTCATCTTTACTTCTGACTAGTCACTAGGCCATGTTTCTTGTTGTTTGAATTTTCTTTATCTTGTATTAGTTGTTTGCTGTCAACTTATGTTTGTACTTTCATAATTAATAAAATGAGCATTGCAACTTTTGGATTCAATTCATTTGTGTTTTCTATTTACATCTTTATGCTTTCCTTTTCAAAAAAAATAAAAACAAAAACAAAAACAAAAAACAAAAAACAAAAACAAAAAATTTACCTCTTTTCCACTTTCTTTTTTGATTATGCAAAGATTGGAGGGAGGATGATGAAAACATTATACTCATAATTGTTGTTGGTATGCTTTCAAATCAAACTTTGCTGAAGATGTAAGGCATTGTTTCAATTCCCAAACACTGGAGAAATAAGGAAGATAATCCCTCGTCAACCCCCGAACCTAGATTCTCTTAACTTAGTTTTTCGTTCTTTAACCTTTCCTTTGGATAAATCAAAGACCGGTGGTGAATTTCAAAAATTGTGATTCAAGTTAACATAATAGCTTGGTATCCGATTAAAACACTATTATTGAAACATTATTGATTTTAAATAATACTTTATTAACTTTAATTTTCATACAAGGAAGGATTATATTATTGCACTATTTTAAAATTTCTATTATATTATTGTCATGTAAATTTTGTTGTTGGCATAATTCAATTATCCTCTACGCACAAAAGCATAGAATAATCTATTTAGTCTTGTAAGACCGGAATAGATGATATTAGGGTTGAAAATGAATTGAATCGAGTCGAATTTGTCTCAACTCAGTTCAACTCGTTAAGAATTGGTTCAGTTTAAAACCCGATTCTAGTTCGAGTCAAATTTTTTTAAAGCTCAAACTCGACTAATTATAAGTTCATGAATAATTCGTTTCAACTCGTTAGATTCATCTAATTAGGTTAAGTTCATTTGCTTTACGGAATTAAAATTATTTTCTTAGAAAGCATCATTTATATGTTGATTTTATTTATTATTTTCTTAAAAATAATGAGTTATGTGATGTTGATTTTATTTGTTTAATTATTTGTAGAAATATTATTCTATTGAGAATATAAATGGTCAATTAAAATTGTTAGTTTAAAAGAAAATGTAGGGGTAAAATTTAGAGTAAATCTTTAAACTTACTCATAGAGTCAATATAAGTCTTCTCAAATTTAACTCATTTAGTTAATGAATTTAGTTTTTTTTCTCATATTCAACGCATTTGGTTCATGCACTCAATTTAATGATTTAATTGTCGAATTGAATTTCGAACTAAACTTGAGTTGGTTCGGTTCATTGCTAGCCCTAGACGACAAACTAATTCTAAAAGATTTAACACTACTGCGTTCTCAGGACTGAATTCAAATTCAAAACCTCTAGTTAAGTTAAAAGAGACTTCCGCCATCTCATCTAAATGCTCTTGAATTTTGTCATATAAATTTTAGTGGTGTCTACTATCAAACCTTTTTTTTATCAATAAATCAATATTTGAAATTATATCATTATATAAGTCTTTAAATTCATCTGCATTTTTTATTTCTATTAATAAATTTTTTAGGCTTAATACCTTTTTTGGTCCTCTAACTATGTGCCTGGGTCCGTTTTGGTCATCTTTCTTTTAAAAGTTCCAAATTGGTCCTTAAATGACGTGGCATCTGAGGTGGCGATTTTTGATGACGTGTCATAGGGTTTATTAATTTTTTTATTATTTATAATTTTTTTTCATTATCCATGTCATTTTATTAGTAAATTATTAATTAATTTTTTTTATTAATTTTTTTTTGTTGAAATTCATATAGAATTAAATTTATAAATATTTAATCTCTATTACTTGGGCTTGAAGCCCACAATTTTTACACTAGTAACCCAATACTAAAGATTTATAATACTTATATGAAGAAATGCTTTATAAACACTTGTTGAACCAGTAGAATTTTCGATGTGGAACTTTAACAAAAGTGCTAAAACAGGTTTTATCTTCCATGCTATGATAACTCCAAAGCTTGCTCCTCCACCACCTCTAATAGCCCAAAACAGATCCTCACCCATTGTCTCTCTGTCAAGAACTTTATGAGATCAATAACAACAAATGGAACTTTAGAAACATACGACAGACCTTCATAGTCATGGCCGCCACTTCGGATTCGAATCTCCAGATCATAGCGTTGGGAACAGATTATGGTGCCTTGAATTTCTAGCACTTCAAGAGGTGTTACAATGACAAGAGGTTTTTCATGATTATCAGCTACATAAGATGTAAAAGAAAATAACAAAGCAATTGCAACAACAGTAAAATATAATGTCAGAGGCATATTATGATTGGTGTATTGTGTATGTATAAAAGTTGGTGTACCATGCATAAGATTTGTAACATTTTTTTAAACTTGAACTTAAAAAGTTTAAGCTACAACAGATCTTGATGTTTGAAACAAGAAAAACCTTGAACTCATTAAGCTGACTCTTGGATTAACTTGTATCAGGTCTTCAAGCCTAAAGCTGCATATAATTTAGTGTGAAAAATCATCATTTATTCAACTTGAATCTAGTAAGAAAATGAAAATAAAAACTTCTGTCATAATGATGTCCATGGTATCCAATAATTCACCATATCCAATACAGTTTGTTTCACAATCTATTTATTTTGAAAATGTGTAACAAGTATAACAAGTAGTGTTCTCTTTTCTGATAAGGCTGATATTTATAGACATATGGGTTTATGTCTGATATTCATTGGCGATCATGCTATCAAATACTTTATGTCTGATAATTTTAGACAGCAGAAATGGAACAATTCTAAAATACATTGAATTTGTTTCAGCTCTCATAACAGCGAATGAAACATAAGTAGTATATGCAATAATCAATTCAGCCACATTTAAGTTACATGCATCAAGTAGCCACACCACACATGTTAAATAGGAAAGAGAAAATATCATTCCTGGAGAGCATAATAACATGTAATAAAAGCACCACCGGGTGTATACTAGACTGAAGTGTGATAATCATAATAAATGCAATCATGCTGATGAGGGAGAAGTATTTACTAACTGTGTTTCTGCTCCTTGCTTTTCTCACAAGTTCAGTATCTACATTAGGGGCGTCATAGTGTCTAGATCGTGATCTTGAGTGCTTCCGCCTCGTAGATTTTGGTTTTACCATAGGGATTTCTTTATCATCTTCAGGAAAATAGAATTCATTGTTAGGACTCTGTTTGCTCAATTTCTTATGCCTACTTGCCTGCCAATTAAGGTCATGTTTATTCGAACCAATTTGAATCCTTCCTGACATGGAAGCAGCATCAGAGTTTTCATGAACCGAAGGACATGTAAAGAAACCGTCACTGTCAGTATGTGAAGATACAGTATTGACTCCAGATGTTCTGTTCTGATGCTTAGAAATATGTTTAACATATGGAGGTGGAATGACATTACTAAAGCAAGGCTTTTGCATAGGAATTTCATCATTTTGAACTTTTCTCTCAGATTTATCAGCACATGGTTGCTTCACATTACTCCTGAAACGTGATCCTATTCGAGTAGAAGTTGTAGTGTCCTGGCTTTTTCTTGGAGGAGTCGTATTCCCCAAACTGTCATGCAGCTTGGAACCATCTTCAAATTGTTCCAAGCCTTTCTCCTGAAATGATTTTTCCTATAACCAACTCTCAGGCTTTATTTTATTACAAAGGAATATGAAATTATATTGATTGTTTGTGGTAGGTTTTAAAGTCCCATATCGGGTGGGTGATGCTTATATTGATTGTATATATATACAACACAAACAATTATAAATAAAAGCTTGTGGGGTGAAGAAATGGGCCAGCCATTTGATCCAATAAATTTGTTTTTAAAATTTGTATAAATTTAATTATATATAAATTTCAAAATAAAAAATTAATTAATAATTTACTAATAATGAAAAAACTTTGAATAATAAAAAATTAATAAATCGTATACCACGTCATAAAAAATCGCCACCTCATATGCCATGTCATTTATTTCTAACGCCGTTAACAATATTTGACGGAAAAGACTAATTTGATTGTCATTTATTTCTAACGCCGTTAACAATATTTGACGGAAAAGACTAATTTGATTATGTTAGATAACGTAAGAAACCAAATTGGAACTTTTAAAAGAAAGAGGATTAAATTGGACTCACCCCTATAGTTAGAGGACCAAAAAAGGTATTAAGCCAATTTTTTATTTCATTTTTGTAAGATGTAACAGTATATTTGTAAGTGGTGACAATGCAACATATCTATTTTGACACCTATATATTGAAACATCATTCATCATTAGATTACGACGCTCATTTTCCATATCATCAACCTTTATATAAAAACGTCACTACTAGATAATTTATTTTATCTTGGTTGAGAAAGGGTTATTACCTCACTGTTCTAAATGACGTAATGAAAGGTGTCGTGGAAAGTCGTCACTTTTCTTCTCAGTCTACTTGCAATTGAAGAGAAAGGTAGAACTAGTAGTGGATTTGATCCTCAGTAACTACATATTCATTTTGAAAATGCTACTTTAACTCTCAACTTTTAGAATACCTTAGAATATATATATATATATATATATATATATATATATATATATATATATATATATATATATATATATATTTGTTTTATTAAAATATAAAGTTTCTTATTTTACATTGATTTTCTTTCAATCAACAAGTATAAATTTTTGATGAATTCTTAATCTGATTCATTATCATCATTGTTAATCTTGGAGAAGAATAAATGATGGTTTTGTTGCGTATCCATTGATTTTAATGTTTAATGGATTTTGCATGCAATATATTTTCAATTGCTTTTTTATTTATATGTTTTTTATATAAAATAAAAAATTGTTAAATAAATAAAATAAAATTTCAGTTAAAAGATAAGAGATTATGTAAGAACACCAACCTTACACCAAAATTTTTTTATGCTCTTGCAATCCATACCAGTGATCTTTTCCAATCTTCTTTTAGTTTCACTATTTTCATTATCAATGTTTGAGTTTCACAATGTAACATCCAACAGCGGTACAAGAACGTGGATGAATGAACTTCTAATTGAGGGGTAGCAGAGTGGATGGAATCACACTTAAGAGGGAGATTGTTGAGAAACAAGTGTGACTTGTATTGAGAAACAAGTGTGAGTTCTTAGTCCCGCGTTGCTTAGAAAAGTGGAGGTTGAGCACTTTATAAGTAACATGACCCATACACCTATCACCTTAAGGTTTTGGGTGAATATGTGGTATCTCTCTCACTTGTTTGGGTGAGTCTTTGACCCAATGTAAATGTTTCCCCCTTATGATGACCCATCAGATCTAACCCCTAGGGTTTTAATGAATTCTAAGGAATATATCTTTTAATTTTTAAATAAAAAATAAAATAAAAAGAAAGACACAACTTTTAAAGAAATAAAAACATAAATTGTAGTCACTAGAATTCGAAGCATATCCCTTGAATTAGTTTTCCCCTTGGTTATCTAATCAAATCGAGAGAATAAATGTTATTTTTTTAGAATAAAACATGGCGTATCCATGAATTATACCTCGTTTTTATTTTGGGTAAGGTCAAAGCGTTTTCATAAAATATATTATTTGTAGTAGTGTGTGGAGGTGATGTGTCCCTATCCAAAGAATTGCAAAGAATCTCGTGCTTCATTCACGTAAAAAACATATAGGAATCTAGAACCCCTTCTTATGGGATCATGTTGAAAAGGGTGATGTTAATTTTGAATATGTGGATACAAAGCTTTTAGCCATAAAACATTTTCACAAGATGCGTAGGGAATTGGGAATTTGGGATTCTTCATGCTTTCAATAGAACTAGACTCCTATTTCATTTCATTTTATATTTGTATTATGTTGTAAACTAACATTTCATTATAGCGAGTTACACTTAAACTAGCCCTAATCATATGATTCTACAACTGTTATATCTATAAAATATTATCATTGTATTTCATTTTATATGTCTACTAGTTTACTTATATGTTCTTTATTTCATTCATTCATTCATTTCTAAGCTGACCAAACATGAGAATGAACTAAATCTGCTCGCTGCAAGTGAAGTAGGCTTGGAAAAGAAAGACGGGGTCAAAGAAGCAAAATCGGATACCTTCTTGAAAGCCTTGTCGTCAAAGACAAAGAAAGTGGAAGATGATAGTGATAGATCTGATGAAGACTCTTCCAAATAAGAAGAGATGGAGTTATTCATCAAATACAAAGAAACACTAGCTCAAGCTTTCCGACAGGAATTTGATCAAATTCAAGAAGTCACATCCTCATAAGAAGGAAAAAATAAAAATGAAGAAGATGTCACATGCTATGAATGCGGAAAGTCGGGTCATTATTGAAAAATGTGTCTGAGTCTCAACCAACACAATAAGAAAAAGGATATAGACTCCTACAAGACGAATGGAAAATGTGCCAAATGTCGTAGGGCCTCTATCTCTTAGGAAGAAGAAGATGAGAGTTCCTCTTCATCTTTCTGCTCTATCTCATACGATGGATGTGTAAATTTGTGTTTGATGGTGCACTATAAAAGTAAAGACTCATAGGTATATGATTCTGATTTTAAATTTAAACCTTCTTACAATCAATTGTAAAAAGCATTTAAAGAAATGCATGCAGATGCATTAGGCGCTTTTATGAGAAATTCTCTCTAGAGAAAACTTATTTCAAATCTTGAAATATAGATTATTGATCTTAATAGTGCTTTAGATTCCTTAAAGGAAGGACATGCATCTCTCGTTAGTGAGCACTTTAATAAAAAACCCCAACAACGAATACCACTCTTGAAAGCTTTAAGCAAAAGTTAGAATTTTTTAAAGTAACATATGATCATACTGAGGAGTACATGGAGTAGGTGAAACAAAGGATTAGATCAGAGTGTCTAGTGGATAGGGGGCGATTAACCATTTTTGAGAATTTATGTCATAGGTACCTCTCTCTCTATCTCTCTCTCTCTCTCTCTCTCTCTCTCTCTCTTTCTCTCTCTCTCTCTCTCTCTCACACACACATACACACACACACACATCAAAAATACACTAAAGCTATGCAAGTTACTATATAGATTGGATTTATGTAAGGGAGAGTTTGAGACATCATGTTGTTAATACATATAATATATTATTATATGGTATACCCATTTCCTTGTAATCCCATTTAGTGTTTTAGTTCGATCTAAAACGAGGATAAAATGAGGTTAATTGAGATTGTTCAAATAAGTGACTATACATCACTTAATTTGGCTTCAATTTAACCTAATATGTTATTACATATACTTATGTTTTCCATTACTCCAAAACTACATTTAGATCACACGTTTGACAAAAAATAGCTTTTTTTGCTTTTGAAAAGTGTGGTGCATATAGGCTTAAATGTGAGCTAGTGGCAATTAACTGATTTTTCTAAACACACACTTCATATTTCAATAAAAAATAATCTATATAGAAATTATTATTTTACAATTATTACTATGATTAAGTAATGATAAAAAAATTGATTCTTTACAAAATAGAATTTGAACACATAAACCACACTTAATATATATTACAAGAATAATTGTATTATTAGGTTTTGAGAGTATTGATACACTACTACAAAACGCGGAAATAACAACACCCAAGTCACCACGGTTCTTCCAAACACCGTGGTGACATATCTAAACTCAGGCGCTAACTTTTTATTTTATTTTTTAATTATAAATTTTTAGGGTATAATAATGGTTGACGTTATAACCGATATGATACAATCAATCTTCCATGGGTTCAAACCTCAGCGCTCTCAAAAATTTTATTCATTTAACGTTAAGGCGCTCCTTTCTTTTTTATTTATTTTTAAATAAATAATTAAAGGGATACCACTACGGTTATTATGAGTAAGCGTTGTAATATAATTTTCTATTATTTAAAATATAATTACGATTATTCCTATAAACCGTGATGAAAAGTGATATTTTTTAATATATAAACGAAAGTATATGTTGCCCAGTTCATAACAACCGTTTCTCTCTAAAGAAAACCCTAACACAACCCTCTCCTCTCATGAATCTTAACCAATACTGTAACAAGTGAATGACGAAAAAAAGCTTAAAGGATATCTGACGGGAGCAACGTCCGGCACAAACTCCTACGGCGGGGAAGATGGTATGTTCTCCTGCTCTCTTCTTTCTACTCTTCTTCTGAATGTTGTTGATGTTTAGAATTTAGGATTATTTTTTTAGGGTTTGGTTTTAGGATGCTGTGGAAAACATTATGTTGTTGATGTTTTAGGGTTAAGTTTGAAGTTTGTTGTGTTTCCTTGTAGATACATGGTGATGATGGTGGTAGCAAGCGTATAGTATGGTAGTTGTAGCAAGCGTATGATGGTAGCAAGCATATGTTTTTTTATTGTGTTGCATGGATTTGTTGTGTTGTTGTATTTTTTTGTTGTTGACAAATGTTCTCAAAACAAGAACAAAACATTGCTAAGTCACAATAAAGAGGCTTCTCGTGACTTAGCCATGTTTTTTTCTTTAAATTCTTATACAGGTTGACAATAGATGAAGTTTAGTTTGTAATATACTATGTATATTGTTTGTTTCACTAACCTTTTAATAAAAATGCAATCATTTTAATTGACATAGAAACTTATAATCTGAAAGTTAAGATGTATTTGAAAACCAACCTATATATAGGTTGGTTTTCAAATACATCTTAACTTTCAGATTATAAGTTTCTATGTCAATTTAAATGATTGCATTTTCATTAAAAGGTTAGTGAAACAAACAATATACATAGTATATAATAAACTAAACTTCATCTACTGTCAACTTGTATAAGAATCAATGTTTTCCGAATTGCATGCGTCTCATTCTGCACATTTTATGATCTTTAACACATAATATATGGTTCAATGTTCTGTTTGCTTCAATACATCAATATCTACAATTCTACTTTACCTCATCGTCGACGTTTATCATCGTGATTGTTAAGATCATGATTGTTATGATGATAAGTCATCATAACAATCACGATGATAAACGAAAATGATGAGGTAATCTATAATAAAAGATATCGATGCATTGAAGGAATCCAACCATTGAACCATATATGTGTTAAAGAACATAAAATGTGCACGATGAGACAAATGCAATTCGGAATACAATGGTGTGTTTAAGTTGGTTTTCAAGAATAGTTTAATTTTCATATTATATAGTTCTCTACCAATTTTAATGGTTGTATTTCTTTAATGAGGTGTATGGTAAAACAAGCAATATACATTGGTATATAATAAATTATGGGTACTTTCCACAACGGTTTTCTACATTAACCGTGATCTAATGTAATTTATTTGCTGGTGGTGGGTTTCGAACCCAGTACCGTATATATCACAACGGATGTTAAGCATAACCGTTGTGATATACCGCGCGCTTTGCACAATACAACAACGGTCTCAGGACCGTGATTATAAGTAGCACATTTACGACAACACTCTACATAACAACGCCTTGATCTGCGTGATTATATTTATTTTCCAAACGGTGTTAAATCGGTTTTCCGTAATAGTGACATCTCCTTTTCTCAAATGTTTGAGAGTTGGATATATCTATTCCCTTAGTAAAAATATTGAATCATTAAAACATGACTTCACCTCTAAAGTTTAAAAAACTAAAGAGACTCCAACTCAATCTTTATCCAATTAAATTAAGGTTAATTTTAAAAGACAAGCATCTAGTTCATAGAAACAATAACTTATTTAGTACATAAACGAGACCTTACTCAATACATAGAAATAAGATCTTACAATACATAGAAATTGAAAACATAGGAACAATATGAAAGGTTTTTAGAATGACATAGACATTGACAAACAAAGATATGAACTAGTTTCGAGTATCTTTTAACCATCCATCAAGGTAAACTTGTTTGGATTCAGGGATGGATTTCGCTTTTTCAACTCGGATATCTTTCAACCATCCATCAAGGTAAACTTGGTTGGAGTCAGATGTGGATTTCGTTTTCTCAAATCGTATATCTTTCAACCATCCATCAAGGTAAACTTGGTTGGAGTCAGAGGGAGATTTTATTTTCTCATCTCGGGTATCTTTCAACCAACCATCAAGATAAACGTGTTTGGAGTCAGATGAGAATTTTGGTTTCTCTGCTCGAGTATCTTTCAACCATCCATCAAGGTATACTTGGTTGGAGGCAGGGGATGATTTTGCTCTCTCAGTTCGGGTATCTTTCAACCATCCATCAAGGTAAACTTGATTGGAGTCAGAGGTAGATTTTTCTTTCTCAGCTCGGACATCTTTCAACCATCCATCAAGGTAAACTTGGTTGGAGTTAGAGGTGGATTTTTCTTTTTCTGCTCTGGTATCTTTCAACCATCCATCAAGGTAAACTTGGTTAGAGTTAGGCGTGGACTTAACTTTCTCAGCTCTGATATCTTTCAACCATCCATCAAGATAAACTTGGTTGGAGTCAGCAGTAGATTTTTCTTTCTTAGCTCGGACATCTTTCAACCATCCATCAAGGTAAACTTGGTTGGAGTTAGAGGTGGATTTTTCTTTTTCTGCTCGAGTATCTTTCAACCATCCATCAAGATAAACTTGGTTGGAGTCTGGGGTGGATTTTATTTTCTCTGCTCGGGTATCTTTCAACCATCCATCAAGGTAAACTTGGTTTGTGTTAGGGGTGGACCTAACTTTCTCAGCTCTGGTATCTTTCAACCATCCATCAAGATAAACTTGGTTGGAGTCTGCGTTGGATTTTATTTTCTCAGTTCGGGTATCTTTCAACCATCCATCAAGGTATACTTGGTTGGAATCGGGGTAAGATTTTGCTCTCTCAGTTCGGGTATCTTTCAACCATCCATCAAGATAAACTTGATTGGAGTCAGAGATGGATTTTGGTCTCTCAGATCGGGTATCTTTCAACCATCCATCAAGATAAACTTGATTGGAATTAGGGATGAGTTTTTGATTCTTCAGTGGATTTTTGAGCCAACCATCAAGGTAAGGTTGATAAACATGTTTTTCTTCTACATTCTCTTGCGGAAGTTTTATATATCGAGCAAAACTTCCTTGCCCATTCTGCATTACATTGGAATGAAAGGATATTAATGAGTGACATTTGAAAAGTAGTACATTTGATAAAAAATGAGACATATTAAACTGCACAATTAAGACACATTCATTATAGCAAATGAATACAGAATTTGAAATAAAAATTTAAGAAAAGTTATCTTTTAAATTTCACTATAGTAAAAAAAAATATTATTTTAACAAATCAAACGAAAGAACTTGATTGTGAGTTAATATGATGAATGAAAATATAGATGACAAATGATAGATTATAATATATAAGTGATGAAAAATATAAGTTTAAAAGATATAAGCATGTATGAAAAGATACAAGTATGTACGAAAAGTTAGTAACTTACAATCAACAAGAGTAAAAGAAAAGGAAGGAGAGACAAAACAATTTTGTGTGCCATTACTTTCTGCTATGTTATTGTGTAAAACCTGTGAAAGATGGGTTGAAGTGGAATTGAGTTGAGCTATTTATAAGTGAATGAGTAGAAAAAGTACAAATAATAGGACATTTTTGTTTGGCAAAATAACTTTGTTTTAATTATAATTTATATCTTTTACAATGAATAAAAATAAAAAGAATTAATAACCAAGATATTGGCAAGACTATATTTTAAATTTATAATGTATATGCTATAGGAGTAATTTATAAGTTGATACATCTAAAAACAATTTATTTTGTAACATTTATTTTTTTCACGATATTTTAGTTGTGTTTGTTGAGGTTTAAAAATATGATTAGTTTCCAAAAAAAAATAAAAAATTTAAAAAAAAATTGTTTTTTTAATATGATGTATTTCTTTTTTGATCCGGAGCTCCTAAATTAAAGTATTTTATTTTAAAAATAAATAAATTTTGGAAAAGCTACTATAATTAAATTTCTATTTTAAAATTAAAAATGATTTTAAAAAAAACTTAAACAAACATATTAAAATAATAAAAGTGGTTTATTAAAAATCTTAGACAAACATATTTATTTTGACAAATTACTTCAGAAACTTAAAGTTTTCTTTTAATTAGTTGATGAAGTGATAATAATTATCATAATCTTTGACACAAAATTATGAACTCAGACTATTCGTATTTTCAATTTTAAAATTAGTTAAGCTACTTTAATAATTAATTTAGTTAAATATTATAAATTCAATGAGTTAATGAGAATAAAAGTGTCCAATTAATTGAATTAGAATTCCAAGATTATAATTTAGTCAAATAGTCAAATACTATGTAGTCTGTGCTCAAAAGCAGGTTGTAAGCTTATGCATGCTTAAGAGGTTCACATGAGTCAAAACAGAAAGAGGAAATTACAATAAATATAGTGACTTTAATAATAAAATATTGTATTGAAATAAAAACAATTATTTTGAAATTAAGAAAAAATGAAAATAAGATATTTTGTAGAAGCTCAAAAAAATAGATGAATTTTTTAAGTGTTCTATGATAGACTAACACATTGTATGCCACCCATTTATTCAATTAAAATTATTTGTTTTGTGTATTTTTTTAATATATTTTTATTATTCTAATTTTTATATAAAAGAAATAAAAAAATATAAATTAAATTATGTATTTCCAAAAAAAAATTAAAATACTAAAAAAATTGTTTTTTTAATATCATGTATTTCTTTTTTAATCTGAAGCTCCTAAATTAAAGTCTTTTATTTTAAAAATAAATGAATTTTGGAAAAACTACTAGAATTAAATTTCTTGTTTAAAATTATAAATGATTTAAAAAAAAAACTTAAACAAACATATTAAAATAATAAAAGTGGTTTATTAAAAATCTTAGACAAACAAATTTAATTTTAAAAATTACTTCAAATAATTTAAAGTTGTCTTTTAATTTGTTGATAAAGTGATAATAATTATGATAATCTTAGACACAATTATGAACTCAGATTATTCATAGTTTCAATTTTAGAATGAGTTAATGTAATACCCCGTAAATCTATAAACGCTCTCATTAATATTATTATGATCAACTGGGTTCCGGAGTACTCTGAGCAATTATTTGATAAAATAATTAAGAGTAAACTGACAAACTTATAGTTGATTAAATTAATAGTATTTAACGTTGAGTTTTTATTAATTGATACATTTGAGCTAATTTGGACATTTAGTAGTATTACTAATAAAATGGTAATTTTTCTTTACTATCTATTTTCCTTCAACTTCATTTGGAAAAACAAACAAAAGCTAGGAAGAAAAGGAAAGTGAAGAAAAGGAAAAGGAAGGAGAAGGAAAAGGGAGAGAAAATTCTCAAGAGCATCATCAAGTATCAATTCTTCATCTCTTCATCTCAGTATCAACCTCCTCATCTAGTAATCCAGGTGGGTTCTAGTTAGACTCTTTAGATTAAGGTTTGGGTGAGTTTTAGAGTAAATTGGGTATTATAGAAAATGTGAAATTTTACATTAAAATCATAATATAACTGTTGAAATTCGATCATTGATTTTATGTTATGCTGGTTGTTATGATTATAGCATGTTATGGTGTCTTTTGATTGGGAAAAATGAGATTTTGGGGTTGAATTGGATCAACCCGTAGCAGACAATATCTGCAGGAAATTCTGGGTTTCAAACTGCCCATACGCGTATCACGCAGGGCCATACGCGTATTGACTTGGGCAATACGCGTATGGGTGTGAAGAAAATTAGGTGTTACGCGTACGGACAATAGCCTCTGCCCATACGCGTATGACCTTGGGCAATACGCGTATGGCTGGGCGAGATTTTGGGCAATACGCGTATGGGATGTGCCAATACGCGTATGGCCAGGGGAATTGCAGAAATTCTGCTGTTGTGATTATTTTTCCGATCGTTTGTTTCCAATGCCGTAACTTTTTGTACGTAACTCGGATTGGAACATTTTTGGTATCGTTGGAAAGATAATAAAATGTACTTTCTTATGAAAATGGTTTTAAGATTGTCGGCCGATTTAATTAAGTCGGGATTTCTAAAATAGCGTCGTTTTGTCGACTTTTATCTGTTAATGGTGTGTAATTATTGTTGACAATGTATGCATGTTAAAATATGGAATAGGCAGAGTGAGGATTATTACCATAACTGTGTCAGAAGTGTGAATTTTTCCATATGTGGCAACGCTCGTGCATGAAAGGCCGAGGCGTGTGCAATTAAATCATAACCACTGTTTCTTGCGGTGCAGTTTCATGAGACTCGAGCACCTCCTCTGAAACGTTATGCACAACTACTTGGTAGGTTTGATTCCCGTAGTGAGTACGATTGGAGCCTACGGGTAAAGAGACTTGTGACGGTGTACGGGCCGTGAGAAGTGACGGATCACGGTGTACGGACCGATGATCTCGAATCCAATTCGTATGCCAAGTAGCTATAAGGATCCATGACTCGGGTCACCTTCTAGACGTAGAAGCGGACAGGAATAAGGGATGCCTTGGTATTGGTTATTGATTTGTGAATCCTTGAGTTTACAGGCTCAGGAGGTACTTTAGTACTAGTGTGAGTTTACAGGCTCACCGTGATGGTTACTTATGTGTGTGTACTCATGGTCCTTCCCCTTTCCCCTTGGACATGAGTTAGGTTTATTTTAGAACCTTGTAGAGCCGAAAGGACATTAAGATAGGGAACTCACTGAGATTTGATGTATCTCACCCCACTGTTGTTGTTTACATCACAGGTTCTGCAGGTTCGGCGAAGGGTAAGGACAAGGTTATTTGACTTTCCTTACGGATCGTAGCTTTGTGATGGCATGGCTTCCACTATGGTGTTTATGTTTTGAGATCATTGTGTTGATCTAGTTCTTAGTTTTTATCATTTTGGAACATCTTGTATATGTAATGCCTTAGACTTTTAGTGTTTTGTATTAGGGGCATTTATGTGTATAATGTGTTAACTAGGAACTTATTGTATATTTCAGTACCAAAAGTGAAACTCATGTATAATATGAGATTTGATGCATGTATTATATGTGGGCGTTACAGTTGGTATCAGAGCAGGTCGTATCCTCGACCTAGCCATGAAATAGAATAAGTTGTCTTTCCGTTTCACATGCGGCGTGTCGCCATTGGTCTTGTCTCTTATATTTATAGTATTGAGTTTGATCAACTTAATCCTATCGGTATGAAATTCAGGAACATGGTTGACAGGCGCAGAAACAACCGTGGTGGACCGAGAACTACTCCAGCAGGGACAAATCCGCCAGGCGGCAATGAGAATGCTCATTTGTATCAGTTTGTGCAACAGATGCAGCAGCAGCAGAACCAGTTCATGCAACAGATGGTGCAATGGATAAATGGAGGTCTTCATCCTCAGGTGGTTGTTCCAGATGTTGTAGGTGGAAGTTTTCGGGATTTCATCCGCATGAATCCTCCAGAATTTCATGGCAGATTGGATCCTGTGAAAGCACATGACTGGATTGCTGGCATGGAGAGAATCTTCCTGATAATTTGCTGTAGTGAGGAGAACAAGGTAGTGTTTGCTTCTCACTCACTGAGGGGTCCTGCTAGGGAATGGTGGGGAATTGCTTCAGCTTTTATGACTACGCAAGGTATACCTAAAGTGTGGGAGCAGTTTAGGGCTTTCTTTATTTAAAAGTACCTTCCTAGTTCTTTGAGGATCCGAAGAGAGTTTGAATTCCAGCAGTTGAGGCAATACTGTGTGGCAGAGAACAGTTTGAAGGAAGTTCGGACAGAAGGGGGTTCGCGTAGGGCAAGCCAACAGTCTAATCCTAGGCAACGAGTTTTTAAAAGGAAACAAGTTCAGAGCTCTAGGACTAGTGCATGTCGACATTGTGGTAGAAATCATCGAGGAAAGTGCGGTATCGAAGGTGTGAAGTGTTATCAGTGTCAGAAAGTGGGCCATTTGGCGAGAGACTGTCCTCAGAGGAGGGAGCAGGAGCAAGGGAAGGAAGCAAAAGGCGATAATTCCTTGATTACTGGTACGTGTTTGTTAATGGACATCATTGTTTTGTTTTATTTGATTGTGGGGCAACGCATTCTTTTGTGTCCACGCGTTGCGTGAAGCGACTAGGGTTGCAAGTTGTTCCTTTGTTTCCTCCTATGGTGGTTACTACTTCCATGGATGAGATGGTGGAGACACCGTTGATATGTGAAAATTGTGTATTATCTGTGAATGAAAGAGTTTTCCAGATTGATCTTATTTGGTTGCCGCTTAAGAAAGTGGATGTTGTTTTGGGAATGGATTGGCTTTCAACTAATTCGTTTTTTATCGGTTGCGAGGAGAAGTTAATCATTATTCCATCTGCTGAGGCTACTCCGAAAGATGTGTTATCCACGATTTTAGAAGGTATGGTGGGGGAATGCGTTTGTGCATTGATTATCGTTAGTTGAATAAAGTGACCATTAAGAACAAGTACCCCTTACCCAGGATAAACGACTTGTTAGATCAATTGAAAGGAGCTTGTGTGTTCTCGAAGATTGATTTACGGTCGGGTTATCATCAGATCCGAGTGAAGAGTTCCGATGTGCCAAAAACGGCATTTAGGACACGTTACGGTCATTACGAATTCTTAGTGATGCCTTTCGGTGTGACTAATGCTCCAGCTGTTTTATGGATTACATGAACCGTATATTTCAGTCTTACTTGGACCAATTTGTGGTAATCTTTATTGACGGCATTCTTATTTATTCTCGTACTCCACAAGAGCACGGAGAACATCTGAGAATTGTCTTATCGGTATTGCAAGAGAAGCAATTGTTTGCTAAGTTGAGTAAGTGTGAGTTTTGGATGTCGGAAGTAAATTTTCTTGGACATGTTATATCTCAAGGTGGTGTGGCAGTGGATCCATCGAAGGTAGAGGCAGTGATTAATTGGGAGAGACCGAGAAATGTCTCGGAAGTTAGAAGTTTCTTGGGATTGGCAGGTTACTATAGAAGGTTCATTAAGGGTTTTTCTCAATTGGCCTTACCAATAACAAAACTTACTCGGAAGGATTTTGCTTTTGAGTGGGATTCGGGTTGTGAACAAAGTTTTATGAAATTGAAGGAAAGTTTGACGAGTGCTCCGGTATTAATTATTCCTGATCCTAACAACTCTTACGAAGTATTCTGTGATGCTTCTAAGAGGGGATTAGGAGGTGTTCTGATGCAAAGTGGTCAAGTAGTAGCTTATGCTTCTCGACAGTTGAAAGTTCATGAGAAGAATTATCCAACTCATGATTTAGAACTAGCTGCCGTTGTGTTTGCACTGAAAGTGTGGTGTCATTATTTGTATGGTGTACGTTTTGAAATGTTCGGTGACCGCAAAAGTTTGAAGTATTTGTTTGACCAAAAGGAGTTGAATATGCGACAAAGAAGGTGGATGGAGTACGTAAAGGATTATGACTTAGAATTGAAGTATCATCCAGGAAAGACGAATAAAGTAGCGGATGCTTTAAGTCGGAAAATGGTTCATAGTGCAGAATTGATGATTTTGGAGTATTCGTTGTTGGAAAAGTTTAGAGATCTTAATCTCCAATTTGTGTGGACTCCGAATGGTGTAATTATGGGAAATTTGAATGTCAATTCTACTTTAAGAGTTGAGATTCAACAAGAACAAATGTTAGAGGAGGAGTTACAAGAGTTGTTACTTCAACCGGGCTTTATACGAGTAACAGGTGGGATTGTTTTGTTTAATCAACGGATTTATGTTCCGAAGGATAAGGCATTGAAAAGGAAGATTTTAGAAGAAGCTCATAAAGGTACTTTTACGATACATCCTGGTTCTTCGAAGATGTATCAGGATTTAAAGAAGGATTATTGGTGGTCTGGGATGAAAAAGGATATAGCGACATATGTGTCAGAATGTGCGGTGTGCCAACAGGTGAAGATTGAACACCAAAGACCAGGTGGTCTATTGCAACCATTGGATATTCCAGTTTGGAAGGTGTTCCAACAAGCGATGGGTACGAATTTACGGTTGAGCACGTCGAATCATCCTCAGACGGATGGTCAGACTGAGCGAACAATACAAGCGATGGAAGATATGTTAAGAGCTTGTGTGCTAGAGAGTATAGGAAATTGGAAAGAACTTTTACCGTTAATTGAGTTTTCCTATAATAACAGTTATCATGCAAGTATTGGTATGGCACCTTATGAAGCGTTGTATGGTAGAAAGTGTATAACACCTTTGTGTTGGGCGGAAGTTGGGGACGATAGAATTTTGGGGCCTGAGATTATTCACGAGACCACGGAAAAGATTAGAACGATTTGTGAGAAGGTTAAACAAGCCCAAGATCGTCAGAAGAGCTATGCGGACAACCGTAGGAGACCATTGGAGTTTGATGAGGGTGATCATGTATTTTTGAAGGTTACTCCGAGATTGAGATTGAAAGGACCATTTAAGTCGTAGAAGTTAAGTCCAAGATACGTGGGGCTGTATCAGATTTTAGAAAGAATTGGGGAAGTTGCTTATAGATTAGCCTTACCACCCTCTCTATCTGAAATGCATGATGTTTTTCACGTATCTCAGCTCCGTAAGTTTATTCCTGATCCTCTTCAGCCAATTCTACCAGAATCAGTGGAAATAGAAGCGGACTTGACTTTTGAACCACAACCGAGTGGTATTGGGGGAAGAGAAACAAAAGTGTTAAGGAACAAAGATATTCCACTCGTTAAGGTACAATGGGATATGACGCATCCGGGTGATGCTACTTGGGAGCTAGAATCGGAAATGCGAGATTCTTATCCACATCTGTTCGGGTAATATTTTAAGGGGGGAGGATGTAATACCCCGTAAATCTATAAACGCTCTCAATAATATTATTATGATCAACTGGGTTCCAGAGTACTCTGAGCAATTATTTGATAAAATAATTAAGAGTAAACTGACGAACTCATAGTTGATTAAATTAATAGTATTTAACGTTGAGTTTTTATTAATTGATACATTTGAGCTAATTTGGACATTTAGTAGTATTACTAATAAAATGGTAATTTTTCTTTACTATCTATTTTCCTTCCACTTCATTTGGAAAAACAAACAAAAGTTAGGAAGAAAAGGAAAGTGAAGAAAAGGAAAAGGAAGGAGAAGGAAAAGGGAGAGAAAATTCTCAAGAAGCTCAAGAGCATCATCAAGCATCAATTCTTCATCTCTTCATCTCAGTATCAACCTCCTCATCTAGTAATCCAGGTGGGTTCTAGTTAGACTCTTTAGATTAAGGTTTGGGTGAGTTTTAGAGTAAATTGGGTATTATAGAAAATGTGAAATTTTACATTAAAATCATAATATAACTGTTGAAATTTGATCATTGATTTTATGTTATGCTGGTTGTTATGATTATAGCATGTTATGGTGTCTTTTGATTGGGAAAAATGAGATTTTGGGGTTGAATTGGATCAACCCGTAACAGACAATATCTGCAGGAAATTTTGGGTTTCAAACTGCACATACGCGTATCACGCAGAGCCATACGCGTATTGACTTGGGCAATACGCGTATGGGTGTGAAGAAAATTGGGTGTTACGCGTACGGACAAGGCAATGCGCGTATGAGACATGGTGATACGCGTATTGTACTTTTAAAAGGGAATTTTGAAGGAAAATAGCCTCTGCCCATACGCGTATGACCTTGGGCAATACGCGTATGGCTGGGCGAGATTTTGGGCAATACGCGTATGGGATGTGCCAATACGCGTATGGCCAGGGGAATTGCAGAAATTCTGCTGTTGTGATTATTTTTTCGATCGTTTGTTTCCAATGCCGTAACTTTTTGTACGTAACTCGGATTGGAACATTTTTGGTATCGTTGGAAAGATACTAAAATGTACTTTCTTATGAAAATGGTTTTAAGATTGTCGGCCGATTTAATTATGTCGGGATTTCTGAAATAGCGTCGTTTTGTCAACTTTTATCTGTTAATGGTGTGTAATTATTGTTGACAATGTATGCATGTTAAAATATGGAATAGGCAGAGTGAGGATTATTACCATAACTGTGTCAGAAGTGTGAATTTTTCCATATGTGACAACGCTCGTGCATGAAAGGCCGAGGCGTGTGCAATTAAATCATAACCACTGTTTCTTGCGGTGTAGTTTCATGAGACTCGGGCACCTCCTCTGAAATGTTATGCACAACTACTTAGCAGGTTTGATTCCCGTAGTAAGTACGATTGGAGCCTACGGGTAAAGAGACTTGTGACGGTGTACGGGCCGTGAGAAGTGACGGATCACGGTGTACGGGCCGATGATCCCGAATCCAATTCTTATGCCAAGTAGCTACAAGGATCCATGACTCGGGTCGCCTTCTAGACGTAGAAGCAGACGGGAATAAGGGATGCCTTGGTATTGGTTATTGATTTGTGAATCCTTGAGTTTACAGGCTTAGGAGGTACTTCGGTACTAGTGTGAGTTTACAGGCTCACCGTGATGGTTACTTGTATGTGTGTACTCATGGTCCTTCCCCTTTCCTATTGGACATGAGTTAGGTTTATTTTAGAACCTTGTAGAGCCGAGAGGACATTAAGATAGGGAACTCACTGAGATTTGATGTATCTCACCCCACTGTTGTTGTTTACATCACAGGTTCTGCAGGTTCGGCGAAGGGTAAGGACAAGGTTATTTGACTTTCCTTACGGATCGTAGCTTTGTGATGGCATGGCTTCGGCTATGGCGTTTATGTTTTGAGATCATTGTGTTGATCTAGTTCTTAGTTTTTAGCATTTTGGAACATCTTGTATATGTAATGCCTTAGACTTTAAGTGTTTTGTATTAGGGGCATTTATGTGTATAATGTGTTAACTAGGAACTTATTGTATATTTCAGTACCAAAAGTGAAACTCATGTATAATATGAGATTTGATGCATGTATTATATGTGGGCGTTACAGTTAAGCTACTTTAATACAATTTGATTAAATATTATAAATTCATTGAGTTAATGTGAATAAAAGTGTCCAATTAATTAAATTACAGATTATAATTTAACCGAAGTAGTATTAAATTTTGAAGCCTTGAGAAAATCAAAATATAATAATAGGGTTGGAATGGAGGAAACCTTTGCTATATATATTTTTATTTAAATTTTTTAAAATAAAGTGTTTCATTTTAAAAATAAATAAATTATGGGAAAGCTACTAGAATTAGTTTTTTATTTTTAAATTAAATATGATATATAAATATATTAAAAAAACTTATTAGAATGATAAATGTGATTTTTTAAAAATCTTAAACAAACATATATATTTTAATAAGTTTCTTCAAGTAATTTAATGTTTCAATTTTTAATTTGTAAATCATTGGTAATATTAATATCGCACCTTATGATATTAATATTTTCAGTTGATTTAGAATTCACATATTACTTATTGTGTAATTTTAAAATTAATTGAACAAATTAATATTTAATTTTATTAAATATTATCAATTCAATAAATTAATCTAAATAAAACTATCCAATTAATTGGATTAAAATTTAAAGATTATATAATTTAGATAAATATTACATTTAGGATTACCTAATTTCAATTTTAAAATTAATTAAACTACTTAAATAATTTATTTTATTAAATATTATTAATTCATTTAATATAATTTGTATACTTTAAATATAAAGAAATTATAATTTCAATATGTTTAAAATGTTTAGTAAATATTATTTTATTAAATTAATTTATAAATAGAATATTTTAATTTAATTATTTAATATATAATGAATATTGTGAGGAGAAATCCAATCTGATGTGAATTTGAATATAAAAGTGTCCGATTAATTGAAATTTCATATTGAATATCTTAGTTCTAAATCTTGAGTGTAACCTTGATAAAATCAAAATATTACTTTAATTAATTTTGGTAAATTGACCTCTATTTGAAATCTAGATATGTCCACATAGGTGGTTGGATTTTGTGTAAGAAATCAGACCACATCCTAGGTTCTTGAATCATAAGTCATGTCATGTTTATCCCAACCTTATGAATCTTCTGCTACCGACAATAAATACAAAATAGTCTCACCAGAAACACTTAAATACTGTGTAGAGGCTTGCATGTTTAAGATGTTCACATGAGTCAGAACTGAAGAAGTTACTGCATTTTTGTTGATTTTGTTTTTCTCAAATGCCTCAATTTTGAAACAAAAGGTCATCTAGTGGTTGAGGGATTTATTTTTAATATTTTTGTTTTTTCTAATTTAAATTTGTTTTTTTAATTAATAAAATAATAAAAATCATATTTAAATTATAATATATTTTTAATAATTTTAAAATAAATTATTATTTTTGTAAATATTAATTATGATATTTAACCAATTAAATATAATTTTAAAAACTGGATTGATAAACAAACCATGAAAATATTAAGTTGCTGATTTTGGTTGATTATAGTTGGTTCATATTGATTCAATAACTTATATGATACAACAATTAAATCACATTAGATCCCTTTGATTCGAAGTGCAATATGTTTGATCGGCCGATCCGATTCGATTTAGAGCATTTGCAAATTTACACTACAATATTTTAAAAAATAATACAACATTTAATTAGTATATTTCAAAATTATTACCAAAAATATTATAATATTTTTATTATTTTATTTATTGAAAAACTAATTTAAATATTAAAAAAATAAAATAAAGTTCCAGTAAGAACGATTGGTTTCAGAAAAATAGAGATGCCAAATTAGACAATAATATTTAAATTTATAAAATTTAGAGATGCCAAATTAATTATTTATTAATTATCATAATAAATTTAGTTTAATATTTACTTTCAATCGATAATAAAATAAATATATTTAATCCTTATTAAAACACTATTATTGAAACATTATTGATTTTAAAAAAGACTTTATTAACTTTAATTTTCATACAAGGAAGGATTATATTATTGCACTATTTTAAAATTTCTATTATTTTGTTGTCATGTAAATTTTGTTGTTGGCATAATTCAATTATCCTCTATGCACAAAAGCATAAAATAATCTATTTAGTCTTGTAAGACCGGAATAGACGATATTAGGGTTGAAAATGAATTGAATCGAATCGAATTTGTCTCATATCTGTTCAACTCGTTAATAATTGGTTCAGTTTAAAACCCGATTCTAGTTCGAGTCAAATTTTTTTAAAGCTCAAACTCGACTAATTATAAGTTCATGAATAATTCGTTTCAACTCGTTAGATTCATCTAATTAGGTTAAGCTCATTTGCTTTACGGAATTAAAATTATTTTCTTAGAAAGCATCATTTATATGTTGATTTTATTTATTATTTTCTTAAAAATAATGAGTTATGTGATGTTGATTTTATTTGTTTAATTATTTGTAGAAATATTATTCTATTGAGAATATAAATGGTCAATTAAAATTGTTAGTTTAAAAGAAAATGTAGGGGTAAAATTTAGAGTAAATCTTTAAACTTACTCATAGAGTCAATATAAGTCTTCTCAAATTTAACTCATTTAGTTAATGAATTTAGTTTTTTTCTCATATTCGGCGCATTTGGTTCATACACTCAATTTAATGATTTAATTGTCGAATCGAATTTTGAACTAAACTTGAGTTGGTTCGGTTCATTGCTAGCCCTAGACGACAAACTAATTCTAAAAGATTTAACACTACCGCGTTCTCAGGACTGAATTCAAATTCAAAACCTCTAGTTAAGTTAAAAGAGACTTCTGCCATCTCATCTAAATGCTCTTGAATTTTGTCATATAAATTTTAGTGGTGTCTACTATCAATAAAAGTAGCTATATGAAAATACATGTTTCCGAATCCAAGTCTCTCCATATTCCAACCAAATACACAAGTCTCTCCGTATATGATCCTATCTTGATTACTTTCTAGAGTAATAAACTAGGGTAGACGAAAAACAAAAACCGAGATCTGACCCTTTTCACCACGCTCCACCGTTCGCCGCCGCCGGCGGATTTTTCTTTTCTTCTCAGGCGAAGTATGATTTTTTGACTTCCTCCCATGGATTTCTCTGACCTATTCCCTGAAACCATTTTAGTTCTGGTTCAAAAAACTTCTTCTGAGCAAGATGATTCTTCTCTTGTTCCACCAACCTCGAAATCTTTTGCACAAGCTCTCAAAGGTGTTTGTGACATCCCAGTTTCTCAGCTTCCTCATCCCATCATCAAAGGGGACCGGCCCTCCATAACGATTCCAGAAGACGAATACTTAGCAGGTCTCAACGAATGCAAGAACAACCTGCACGGGAGGATCATCTGGCCAAAAGGCTCTTCTCCTCTTACAATCACAGGGTTCAAATCAAAACTCTCTCAGATCTGGTTTGATATCAAAAGCTGGGGGGTTCTCTCTCTTGGTAAGGGATTTTATGAATTCACTTTCTCCAGTGTGGAAGATATGAGACGTGTCAGAGCAAAGGGGTCAATCAGTTTAAACCCAGTTTCTTTGAAGCTTTTTGCTTGGTCGAAAGATTTCAACCCATCCTCTCAACACAACTCTTCTGCGCAGGTTTGGGTCCGTTTTTATGGTCTTTCTCAGGAATACTGGAGACCGCGTATCCTTTTTGCCATTGCCAGTTGTGTGGGAACCCCAATATGCATAGATGCGGCGTCGTCTAAATCCAGGTTTGATAGAACCTTTGGGCAGTTTGTTCAAGTTCTGGTGGACATGGATGTCTCACAGCCTCTAAATCATAATGTTCTTGTCGAAAGGGAGGGTTTTGCTTTTTTCTCTGATATAGAATATGAAAATCTTCCTGCCTTTTGCTCTCACTGTAAGAAATCTGGGCATGATGTGAATCACTGCAAACATCTCCATAAACCAATACTTCAACCACATCCTAAACCCAAGGCGAGTTTTGTTCCTAAATCTGTTCCTCCTTCGCAGGAGGCTCCTCCTCACTTGGATTCTGATGCTGAGGACGATACAATTAATTTGAACAATGTCGTTCAAGATTCGGAGAACAACAAAGAGGCTGACTTGAATTTTCCCTCTTCAGAGCAGAATCTTGCTACTCCTAATCCGCTCAACTTCGTCTTGCAACCATTGGTGGAATCGGAGTCTCAGCTAGCCACATGTGTAGAAGCTACTCAGGTTGATATTGTGCCTGATTCACCTGCTGCAGATGCGGTTTTTCTAAACAATTTTTGGGTCGCGTTGGAAAATATTGGGAAACTCCGAATCTGAACGCATGTGTGTTCTCCTTGGCCCTGAAAAAACTCAAAAAGAAGCAGTCTTCTAGGCAGAAATTAAAATATTCGACAAGGTCTCAAGCAAGACTCAAGCGCCCTGCATCATGAAGTGCCTCTACTGGAACATTTGTGGAGTTGCTAATGCTCCTTCAAGATTAGCTCTTAAGCGTCTTATTACGCTTCATCATCCTGATTTCATTTTCATAGCTGAGCCTAAAATGACTTATGCTAAGTTCCCTCCCAACTGGTTTCAAAGATTAGGTTTCAATTTGTTTGCGGTCAATAATAAAGAGTTGCCTTCTCTATGGTGTTTCTGCTTAACTGATATCACCCCTGCTATCATTTCTTATTCTGATCAATTTGTCGCCTTCCAATTTGTTTTGGATAATAAGTTGCTTGCTTGTGCTGCAGTTTATGCCTCCACTGATTTCACTATAAGAAGGGTGCTTTGGGATGATCTCACGCAGCTCCTTGCTTCTCACTCTCTTTCGTGGTCATTCGTGGGAGATTTCAATGCTATCATTGGTGCTCATGAACACCGTGGTAAACTTTCTCCGGCCAGAACTCCGATTAAGGAATTTAAGAATTGGTCTGATAGCAACTGTCTTATTCACTTTCCAACTAATGGAGATCTCTACACTTGGTCCAACAAGCGTGTTTCTTCTTACTCTATTGAGAGGCGCCTTGATAGATGCATTGGTAATCTTCTTTGGATTGATGTCTGCAATAAAATCTCTGTCTCTACTCTTATCAGACATACCTGAGATCACTCTCCGCTGCTTTTTGAATTTCACATTAACACGGCTCGCGTGGCTTATCAGTTCAAATTTCTTAAGGCTTGGTAGTTACACAAGGATTGTCGGCAGCTGATTGAATCGGTCTGGTCTACGAAGGTGATGGTTGTCATATGTATATTCTTACTCGTAAGCTGCAACTGTTGAAACATAAGCTCAAGGAGTGGAATAAGAGTGTTTTTGGGAATGTCTCCTCTAATGTCAAGAGTGTTGAATTTTTACTAGGGAATATTCATCTTAAAATTCAGTCTGCAGGTTTGAATGATTCTCTTAAGCAACAGGAACTTGAAGCGCAGAAATCCCTCTCTTTGGCTCTTGATATGGAAGAGTGCTTTTGGAGAGAAAAATCTAGGATCAATTGGCATTTGGAGGGGGATCGAAACACGGCGTATTTCCACCGTGTCACTAAGATTAAATCCAATCTGAAGGTTATTTCCATGATTAAGCATGATGGTGTTGTGTTGACTGATTCTAAGGACATTGCTAACCACACTGTTAGCTATTACAAGAATCTGTTTTCTGCTAACATTTCTGTTTTGCAGGATATGAGATTGGTGGATGATACGATTCCTCGCCTCGTTGACGACAACATGAATTCTATTCTCACGAAGATTCCGTCCTTGGCTGAGATTTCTGCAGCCGTTTTCGCGCTTAATAAGGATAGTGCCCCCGGGTCTGATGGTTTTGGAGCTAGCTTTTTCCATTCTTACTGGGATATCATTAAAGTGGATGTCTCTAATGCAGTTATGGATTTCTTTATCAATGGTTGGATTCTGCCCGGTTATAATTCTAATTCTATCGTCTTAATTCCGAAGGTGAAGGGGGCTGATGCTCTGGATTTGTTTCGTCCCATAGCCTTATCCAATTTCAAGTTCAAGATCATCACTAAAATCCTTGCTGACCGGATGGCTTCTGTAATGCCTTTTCTGATTACTCAGGAGCAACGTGGTTTCATTCATGGTAGGCACATTCAGGATTGTATTGGGCTTGCTTCGGAGGGGATTAATCTTTTGGATTCCAAATCTTGGTGTGGTAATGTTGCGCTTAAGGTCGACATTAAAAAAACATTCGACACTATTAATTGGGATTTTCTGCTGAAAGTTCTTCGTAATTTTGGGTTCAGTGATAAATTTTGTGGGTGGATCAATTTGATTCTTCATTCTGCTTTCGTTTCTATCAACGTCAACGGAGTTCTCCATGGGTACTTCTCTTGCTCATGTGGTGTTCATCAGGGTGATCCGTTGTCGCCTCTTCTCTTTTGCCTGGCTGAAGATGTCCTCAGCAGGAAGCTTCAGCAGCTTGTCTCTTCTAACAATCTTGATCTGGTTTCAGGTCTTAACGGCATAAGGGTTCCGTCGCACATTTTTTATGCTGATGATGTTCTCATTTTCTGTAAACGCAAGTTGTCTAATATTAACATGCTTATTAACACTTTTCGGGAGTATGCGGCAGTGTCGGGGAAGGAGGTTAATCGTCAGAAATCTTTCATTTTTGGTGGTGCAATGTCTTACTCCAGATTGAATATTCTTGCTGCTTTTACTGGGTTTCAATTGGGCTCCCTGCCTTTTGTGTACCTGGGAGTTCCTCTTTTTATTGGTAAACCCAAAAGGATTCATTTGCAGCCTATAGTAGATCGGATATTAAGTAAATTGTCGTCGTGGAAAGGCTCGCTTATTTCTTTTGCTGGGAGGGTGGAGCTGGTCAAATCCACCATTATTGGAATGCTTAATCATAGCATATTTGTTTACAATTGACCGATGTCACTGCTGCGGGAGCTTGAAAAGGCGTTTCATAAATTTATTTGGAGTGGTGACATTGTGACTAATAAGATTGTTTCTGTGGCTTGGGTTTCCGTCTACCAGCCGCGTTCTGAAGGCGGGCTGGGCATTCGTTCTCTTTGCAGGCTGAATGAAGCCTTCAATTTGAACCTGGCTTGGATTTTGCTTCATTCTAACAACAGCTGGGCTAGTCTCCTCCGCAGCCGTGTCTTGCGTAATCACGGTTTCATAAAGCATCATATATTCTCCTCTCTTTGGTCCAGCGCTAAATTTGAAGTGAATACTGTTTTGGATAATTCTTCTTGGTGTATCGGTGTAATACCCCGTATTAATTAAGTGCTCAATTGGACATTAGAAGAGATCAATTATTAAAAGGCAAAGTGATATTTATTAGTTTAAGGGAGTATTTTAAGTTAACTCTAATAATTGATCAATTGGGTTGAAATGACAAAATATCAATTGGAGATATTTTTACTCTATTGGATTTATATTATATAATATTGGTTTATATATATATATATATATATATATATATATATATATAAGAGAAAGAAGATAGTAAGAAGAAGAAGGGAAAAAGGGAAGAAAAGAGAGAAAGTGGAGAAAGTGGAAGATAGAGAGCTTGGATCTTCATCATCTTCTTCAAACTCCTCTCCGTTTAGCAGGTGGGATCTAGATAGAAACTTTAGTGTAGAATTTCTTGAGGTTTTGGGGTTGTGTTAGGTTTGGGAGAAAATGGGATTTTGTGGAAAATCGAGGAATCTAACGGTTGAAATGAGTTATAAATTTCGTAGTATAATCTATACTGGTGTGGAATCAATTACCGATAATCGTTATGAATGTTTGGATTGGTTTATGTTATTTGGAATGTTAGGGTTTTAGTGAAATTATGTGATAAATGTTGGAAATCATATTGTATGAAGTGTATCGGTTAAACCGTAATAGAACCGTGATATTATACATCGATAGGTTGTTGGGTATGTTGTTGGGATGTTGTTGCAAGTTGGGGAAACTCTGTTAAGAGATTTATTTTTCTGGAAATCGCAGAGCGCGCTCAGCGCGCAGGTGCCCGCTCGGCACGGTGTTGAATTCCTGCAACCCCTCCAGGAGGTAGCTTGCGCGCTCAGCGGGCAAGGGGGTGCGCTCAGCGCGCAGACCTGGGAATTGAAAAATTATACTTTTTACGGAAAAATTCATAACTTTAGTTTCGTTTATCGGTTTCGATTGTTCTTTATATCGATGTAAAGCCGAGGAAATATTCTACGCAATGAAAGTAAAACATGTTGATTTTACCGACCGATTAAATAATCGGGAAAGTTCAAAAGTGATATATTTATGTTTAAATTGTGGTATGTTATTCTATTATGTAAATATGATGTGTTTTGCCTATCCTATTATTATTAAACATGTTGTGAGGGAATATGCATGTTAATGTAAAATGGAATAGGAAGAGTGAGGAAAACATCAATCTTGGCAATTAAGAAAAAACCTAGGAAGAACTAGGAATGGTAGACAACTCTAGACGGCAATACTTGGGCACGTGTTGTAAGAAAGTGCATCCTTGCCGGTATTGGCCTAATCGAGAGTGGAACACTAGTATGGAACATGAGGTTAACTTTGTGGTTTGAAGGACAAGAAAGGCCTTGAGGCATTATGGCCTAGGCATTGTCGAATACACTATTTTGTTGTGTGATCATGTAATCGTAACCATTTATTTTAAGTTGCCCTTGAAAGGCCTTCATGAGTCTCGAGCTCCTCTGAAGTGCAGGCGGGATTACTTGGTAGGTTAGATGCCCTACGAGTAGTACAATTGGAAGCCCGTGCATGGGTACGAGACTTGTGATGGTTAACAGGCCATGAGAAGTGACGGTTCACGGTTAACAGGCCGGTGATCCCAAATCCAATTGTATACCAAGTAACTACAAGGATCTATGACTCGGGTCGCCTTCTAGACGTAGAAGCGGACGGGAAGATGAGATGCCTTGGTACAGGTTATCGATTAATGATGTAGTGAGTTAATGAACTCATGTCATGTTTCCATATAGTGTGAGATTGTGAGATTGTGAACTCAAGGTCATTTTCCCTTCCCCTTGACTTGAGTTAGGATTGATAGAACCCTGTAAAGCCGAGAGAATCTATAGGATAGGGAACTCACTGAGATTTGATGTATCTCACCCCACTATAGTTGCTTTATTTCAGGTTCGGATTGCAGGTTGATTTACAAGTGGAGCTATGATTGGATGTTTCAAGAGAAGCTTAGTTAAGCTTATTCCGTTGTGTATTTTATTGTTCTTGTACAATGAGGAATATTGTATATTGATCTTAGTTTTATTTTATTTTTGGCTAATTTCCATAGTTTGTGCCATCGTTGTATTATGTTTTAGAAATGGACAAGTATGTGAATTATGTCATTAGGTACTTTTGATGTGTCAGTACCAAATAAAAACACTTGTATGGTATTATTCTAGATGAATATTATACAGGGTGTTACAGTTGGTATCAAAGCAGGTCGTGTCCTCGACCTAGCCTTGAAACATCATAAGTAAATCTATTCCTGCCTCTTAAGTGTGTCTTGCCGTTATGAAACTTAATATCATACTATCTAGTGTTGGGCCTGATCAACCTAATACTATGTATGTGATAGGTAGAATCATGGTTGAGCGACCACGAGGACTTTGTAGTGTTGTCAGAACTTGTGCTGTGAGAGTATGCTCAAACCAAGAGTTAGTAGTGTGGCGTTTTGGTCGGCTCAGTGAGGTTTTAGTAGAAGTTGTGCTTGGGTAGCATGGAAATGAAGAACGGTGTGTTGTTAAGCAATCCTTTGGAATGAATGGAGTCCGAAAGTTAAAGATCTCTACCGGATGATTGGTTAAGGTATTGGGGACTTTGTAAAGTCGCTCGTAGAGATGGATCGACCACCTATTTGGATAGAAATTTCAAGTAATCCCATTCCGTGGAAAAAGAAAGTTATTTTGTGAAATGTGTGACGCAAGGTCTGGAGGTGAGATAATTTTGGTGCCTCAATTTCTAAGGTCGTTAAGGTATCTTGAATGGACGAGAGTACCTTAAGGAGTGTGTTCGGAACAATATCTTCCGACTAGTTAAAAGTTAAGGGTCAAGGATATCCGACTTTATGGGAACCTAAGGTAGTAGAGATGTATGAGAAGGAAACACAAGGATGTGGTTACATGCTTCAAGTTTGATAAGTATGTGTCGGACGAAGAGTGGGTGATGAATTGCGTATATTCAGTTGTATAGAGAGATCAAGTTTGAGATGTTACATCGGGATCTTCTGCATTTGATAAGAGACCATTTTGGAAATTGGAATTGTTAAAATACCCAAGGAACAGTATAAGGCTTTGTGCCGGAGAAAGTGTGGACTTCAGTTAGTAACAGAAAGCATAGCGATACGGACCGGAAGAAGTTGTATTAAGATATAGAGTAAGTATCTTGGAATCTAAGGGAATCGCAGCAAGATGGTTTTATATTTGGACCTAAGAGGAGTACCAGGGAGAGCGAAAGTAAGCACGATGTAGAAAGCGGTATCAACAGTATATATGAGGAAATGACAAAGGAATGTATTTTTGGACGATTGTGTACTAGAGCTATTGAGTAGTTGTTGAGGCTTAAGTTAAGGAAGTGTAACCAAGGATGGTTCGCCCGTGAGAACTCTAGTAAGTATGATGTGAAATGGAAAGTTATACTTTGGTATTAAGAACGAGAGCGGTAGTAGCACCGTGGTCACAAGTGTACATGAGGGATTCTTATTTTGGAGCAAGTGTGACGGGACGTACCTCGTGAAGCAGTTAGTATTGTATCCTAAGAGATAATTGTGGTAACACAACGAGAAGCAATTTAGGACTTATTACAGACTGAGAGTAAATTATGGAACGGTTTATACCGGAAGAGTTTTGTAAATGGTTGATGAGAATTATCGGATGCAAGCATTTCATTAAGTGACTTGAGTGTAAGTGTGGTGTGCAATGGATGGGAAGGTTCTTCAAGAGGATGCATTTCCCCGATGTATTTTCAAGTATAGAGAGAACTTCTGTATTTGTGGATAATCGGAATATTCGGAATCTACCTTTTGTTGGACTAAGAACGTTGTTGTTTTATTTCTCACCCAGGGAGTTAAGTGAGAGGGTAAGGTTGTATGCTTGACAGGAGATGTCCGTCATTTTCGTAGTACCGTGTGATGGATGGGTGTCGGGTGTTGCTTATGGACGAATCGAGTATGAGTGGTGACTAAAACCCTAGAATGTCGTCATTGTTGACTTTCCGCTGGTGTAGTCGTTTGAGTAGAAAAAAATGAACTACCCCACTGAAGATTGTAAGGTAACCGCGAGAGAATTTGGAATTTTGCCTGTCACTTGGTTGGAGTGTGTTGTCAACTTTGTTGGTTTTGCCTTAAGTGGATCATGGTTGGTGAATGTAATACAAGTTAAGAAGCTGTGAGTTGAGAATGATATTTCGAGTTAGAACAATCGGATCGATGGGTTGAGTAGGGATGACTTTGAATTAAGAAGAAACTGGGTTTCGTTCTACAGCAGTGTTAACCGACTAACACAATGGGGTTAACCGTTTAACACGTGCATGAAGGGTGTTTTACGTAGAATTTTGGAGAAGTTTACTGATTAGCGTGTGTGTGTAAATTGTGAAATCCCCTAGGAACCATCATCTGCGTTTTGTTTCCTTGTGTTGCTCTGAGCGGAGAGTATTGTGTGAATGGAGAACGAGGTTGCAAGTAAGTGAAGGAAGGACTTGCGTTTTGGAGTCGTGACTTCTGGAAGAGTGTGGTATAGTTGGCCATTTGTTTAGGCAGCAAGAGAGTTAACTTTAAAGAAGTGACCTTGTGAGAAAGTCTTAAGAGTATTGTTATCATTACCGTTGAGAATCTTAAGAACGAAGTTGGAAAATACTCACAAAGTATTGATCCTGCAAGGAATATATTTCGGTGTGTAATTATGGCCATCGTAAGGTATGGACGGTTGATCCGAGTTGGTAATTGTTATCTTCCGTGAGTTCACGACATTAAATTTAGACCGTGAGAGTGGTACCAGTTGTGTGCAGTGGTGTTTTACCCAGAGAAGGAAATTTGAAAAGTTATCTTTCCAAGTACTAGTAAGAATTGGACGTTTCGAAGTTAAGTATATAACTTAGAATCGTATATGGAACGTAAAGAATAAGAAAAGTGGATTCAACCGAGAGGCGTGGTATGGACTTCGACGAAGTTTTTGCGTATGGAGTGTTGTGTGAGATTTTGTGGGTGGTATGGAAACTCACAATTTCGAATTGAATGGTCCGAGTTTCGATAAGTGGTATCTCGCGTGTGATTGAAGTTATGTGTTGGTGTTACGCTGTTATTGGATGAGATCTTGAAACAGCAAGAAACCCTGAGTAAGTCGGAACCCGTAAGGAGAATCGATTTGGAATATGGTAACCAGAAACGGAAGTTGTTAAGCTATTTTGGATATATGGGTTCAAGTCTTGAATGGAATTGGAGTTGTATATGTTATGGTTGTAACAGTATAACTCATGCATCTTTATCGTCTAGAGAGTTGGGACGGATGTTATTATATTGTGTGTTGGCGAGGAAATTGTTCTACCAAAAGACGTCAGTAAGTTTCTTATGCCGTTGGTTAGTAAGGATCCATTGGATAAGTGTGTTTTCCGTGGACTGTTTGCTACTTGGTAATGCTTATGAAATCGTGGGGTTCCACTGTTAGAATTGGATTGCGTGGTGGAAGGTGATAGATGAAAGAGTTCAGTCAGTCTAATGAGGATTAGAATGATTGTTACTTATAAGTATGGAAATAAGGAGGTTCTGTTCTAGGTGTGTTACCGTTTGGTGTGATCCGAAAGAAAGGAAGTATTGGATTTAATGGTTACAATGTTTAGTATCAGACCAACTGGAACTGGTAAAGAAGTTGTTCGACTAGCTATGAAGTGGTTCTAATGTTAAAGGATTTACGAAAGGATAGATGTCGGTAATTGCATAAAGGGAAGGAATTACTGAATTACCTCATAAGGGTTTGTTGAGTGTTTGTTATCCTGAATCAAGATAAGGTGTTACGGTTTGGTTTGTGACTCAGTAGAGGAATGTAGAATGGTACCTTCTTTCAGTGGTAAAGTGCGACCAAGTGTGTTAGTAAGAAACAACAGTTGAGTTGGGGAAGCAAAGTTGGAAGTTAACTCGATGTTAGAACAAGAGTATGATTAAGGACGTAAAGTTGTTAAGTTGTGAAAATAAGAATTTTGGTCTATGAAACCAAGTTAGAATTGGTAGGCGTCAGAATTGAACAGAAGGTTAACGGAAGTGAAGTGAGTGTGGAACTTAGACAATGATGCAAGAAGTGGTTATTGTTGAACGAAGGAAATTCGGGGGCGAATTTCAATTTAAGGGGGGGGGGGGGGGGAGAGTGTAATATCCCGTATTAATAAAGTGCTCAATTGGACATTAGAAGAGATCAATTATTAAAAGGCAAAGTGATATTTATTAGTTTAAGGGAGTATTTTAAGTTAACTCTAATAATTGATCAATTGGGTTGAAATGACAAAATATCAATTGGAGATATTTTTACTCTATTGGATTTATATTATATAATATTGGTTTATATATATATATATTTGGAAGGGGGGAGAAACAAAAAGAGAAAGAAGATAGTAAGAAGAAGAAGGGAAAAAGGGAAGAAAAGAGAGAAAGTGGAGAAAGTGGAAGATAGAGAGCTTGGATCTTCATCATCTTCTTCAAACTCCTCTCCGTTTAGCAGGTGGGTTCTAGATAGAAACTTTAGTGTAGAATTTCTTGAGGTTTTGGGGTTGTGTTAGGTTTGGGAGAAAATGGGATTTTGTGGAAAATCGAGGAATCTAACGGTTGAAATGAGTTATAAATTTCGTAGTATAATTTATACTGGTGTGGAATCAATTACCGATAATCGTTATGAATGTTTGGACTGGTTTATGTTATTTGGAATGTTAGGGTTTTAGTGAAATTATGTGATAAATGTTGGAAATCATATTGTATGAAGTGTATCGGTTAAACCGTAATAGAACCGTGATATTATACATCGATAGGTTGTTGGGTATGTTGTTGGGATGTTGTTGCAAGTTGGGGAAACTCTGTTAAGAGATTTATTTTTCTGGAAATCGCAGAGCGCGCTCAGCGCGCAGGTGCCCGCTCAGCGCGGTGTTGAATTCCTGCAACCCCTCCAGGAGGTAGCTTGCGCGCTCAGCGGGCAAGGGGGTGCGCTCAGCGCGCAGACCTGGGAATTGAAAAATTATACTTTTTACGGAAAAATTCATAACTTTAGTTTCGTTTATCGGTTTCGATTGTTCTTTATATCGATGTAAAGCCGAGGAAATATTCTACGCAATGAAAGTAAAACATGTTGATTTTACCGACCGATTAAATAATCGAGAAAGTTCAAAAGTGATATATTTATGTTTAAATTGTGGTATGTTATTCTATTATGTAAATATGATGTGTTTTGCCTATCCTATTATTGTTAAACATGTTGTGAGGGAATATGCATGTTAATGTAAAATGGAATAGGAAGAGTGAGGAAAACATCAATCTTGGCAATTAAGAAAAAACCTAGGAAGAACTAGGAATGGTAGACAACTCTAGACGGCAATACTTGGGCACGTGTTGTAAGAAAGTGCATCCTTGCCGGTATTGGCCTAATCGAGAGTGGAACACTAGTATGGAACATGAGGTTAACTTTGTGGTTTGAAGGACAAGAAAGGCCTTGAGGCATTATGGCCTAGGCATTGTCGAATACACTATTTTGTTGTGTGATCATGTAATCGTAACCATTTATTTTGAGTTGCCCTTGAAAGGCCTTCATGAGTCTCGAGCTCCTCTGAAGTGCAGGCGAGATTACTTGGTAGGTTTGAAGCCCTACGAGTAGTACAATTGGAAGCCCGTGCATGGGTACGAGACTTGTGATGGTTAACAGGCCATGAGAAGTGACGGTTCACGGTTAACAGGCCGGTGATCCCGAATCCAATTGTATACCAAGTAACTACAAGGATATATGACTCGGGTCGCCTTCTAGACGTAGAAGCGGACGGGAAGAAGAGATGCCTTGGTACAGGTTATCGATTAATGATGTAGTGAGTTAATGAACTCATGTCATGTTTCCATATAGTGTGAGATTGTGAGATTGTGAACTCAAGGTCATTTTCCCTTCCCCTTGACTTGAGTTAGGATTGATAGAACCCTGTAAAGCCGAGAGAATCTATAGGATAGGGAACTCACTGAGATTTGATGTATCTCACCCCACTATAGTTGCTTTATTTCAGGTTCGGATTGCAGGTTGATTTACAAGTGGAGCTATGATTGGATGTTTCAAGAGAAGCTTAGTTAAGCTTATTCCGCTGTGTATTTTATTGTTCTTGTACAATGAGGAATATTGTATATTGATCTTAGTTTTATTTTATTTTTGGCTAATTTCCATAGCTTGTGCCATAGTTGTATTATGTTTTAGAAATGGACAAGTATGTGAATTATGTCATTAGGTACTTTTGATGTGTCAGTACCAAATAAAAACACTTGTATGGTATTATTCTAGATGAATATTATACAGGGTGTTACAATCGGCAACGACATGTCTATTAGATTATGGTTCGACGATTGGTGCGGTACTCCGTTGTGTTTGGATGACGTTGCTCCGCTTTTGGTGGATAATCAGTTGGTTGGGGATATCATTGTCAATGGCTCGTGGGATTTCTCTCGGGCTTCCATCAATATTCCGGCTCCGATTCAGAGACGCATTGTTAGTGGTAATCTTCCTTTTGATAGTCTTCCGAATTCGAGATATTGGGCCCATTCTTCAAATGGGGAATTCTCTCTCAAGATTGCTTATGAGTTCAAGAGAAGTAAAGGGTTTTCTAAAGATTATTGGAAGTTGATTTGGAGCAAGTCGATTCCACCGTCCAAATCTTTCTTGGTGTGGAGACTTATTCATAATAGATTACCTACGAATGCACAGCTGAAAAAAGCGTTCTTTCTCGTTTCCGTCTAGATGTGATTTATGTTGTTTGGAGGAGGAATCTGAATCTCACCTCTTCTTTTTTTGCCCTTTTGCCTCCAACATTTGGGGTTGGATTTCTCGGATGCTTAAAGTCTCTTTTGCTGTTGTTGGTTTGCCGGATGTTTGGCGCATTATCGGGGCAGCTAGCAATGATCACAGTAGGAAGGTGTGTTCGGTTGCTATCATTTTTGCCTTTGACTCGATTTGGAGGGCCCATAATTTGGTGAGATTTAATGCCACTACTACCTCTCTCTCTTCTGTTTTCTCTTCTATTACGGCTGCCGTTTCTACTGCGACCAATGCCATTGCGGTTGGTCCTTATTTCACTATGCATGACTTTGAAATTCTTAAAAATTTTAAAGTCACCATTCGGCCGCCGCGTGCTCCTATTATCTTGGAAGTTTTGTGGAAACCCCCTTTAGGGAATTTTGTTAAGATTAATTGCGATGGAGCGTCCATTGTTTTGTCGGGTATTTCTGCTTGTGGAGGTCTTGCTAGAGATATCAATGGTTCCTTTTTGGGCGCTTTTGCGTCTCATATTGGTGTTGCTAATTCTCTCATTGCCGAACTTTCGGGTGCTATGTTAGCAATTGAGTTCGCCAGTGAGAAAAATTGGAGTAATATTTGGTTGGAATCGGATTCGACTGCTGTTGTTAGAGCCTTCAGTCTTCTTTTTTGTGTGCCTGGAGTGATTAGGAATAGGTGGCTTAGTTGTATAAACTTAGTGTCTAATTGGAATTTTGTTGTTTCACATGTTTTTAGAGAAGGGAATAGTTGTGCAGATGCCCTTGCTAACTTAGGTCTCAATTTGACGGATACTACTTTCTTTTCCGATATCCTTTTGTGTATTCGGGTTGATTTTGTAAAGAATAGGCTAGGTTTGCCTTTTTTTAGATTCTCTTAACTTTGGAGGGTTTTGGTATAGTCCCCCCTCATTTTTGTAATCCACCTTTTTATTTCTATTTATATTATCCTCATTTTAAAAAAAAACTATCAAACTTTTTTTTATCAATAAATCAATATTTGAAATTATATCATTATATAAGTCTTTAAATTCATCTGCTTTTTTTATTTCTATTAATAAATTTTTTATTTCATTTTTGTAAGATGTAACAATATATTTGTAAGTGGTGACAATGCAACATATCTTTTTTGACACCTATATATTGAAACATCATTCATCATTAGATTATGACGCTCATTTTCCATATCATCCACCTTTATATAAAGACGTCACTACTAGGGGTGTGCATGGTAGGTTATTTTTAGAAACTAAACCATAACCATTTTCAAACCATTTAAATGGTTTGGATTTATAATCAAAACCACATTTTAATCAAAACCGGTTATAAAACCAGTTATAAATTTGGTTATGCTTATATAACCGGATTTTTTTTTAAAAAATCCATTTTTAAAAAAAATATTCAAAAAATATATTTTTTTTATATTTTAAAAATTAAAAATTTTGGATTTTGGATAATAACCGGATTATAACCGAATCCAAAAATATTTAACCGGTTAATAACCATTTAATTATATCCGGATTATATGAATGGATAACCAAAACCATTAAACACTAAACCGGTTAATAACCATTCAATTATATCCGGATATTTAAAACATATTTGGATTTGGTTATGGATTTGGGCATCACAACCGGATATTTTGCACACCCCTAGTCACTACTAGATAATTTATTTTATCTTGGTTGAGAAAGGGTTATTACCTCACTGTTCTAAATGACATAATGAAAGGTGTCGTGGAAAGTCGTCACTTTTCTTCTCAGTCTACTTGCAACTGAAGAGAAAGGTAGAACTAGTAGTGGATTTGATCCTCAGTAACTACATATTCATTTTGAAAATGCTACTTTAACTCTCAATTTTTAGAATACCTTAGAATATATATATATATATATATATATATATATATATATATATATATATATATATATATATATATATATTTGTTTTCTTAAAATATAAAGTTTCTTATTTTACATTGATTTTCTTTCAATCTACAAGTATAAATTTTTGATGAATTCTTAATCTGATTCATTATCATCATTGTTAATCTTGGAGAAGAACAAATGATGGTTTTGTTGCGTATCCGTTGATTTTAATGTTTAATGGATTTTGCATGCAATATATTTTCAATTGCTTTTTTATTTATATGTTTCTGATATAAAATAAAAAATTGTTAAATAAATAAAATAAAATTTCAGTTAAAAGATAAGAGATTATGTAAAAACACCAACCTTACACCAAAATTTTTTTATGCTCTTGCAATCCATACCAGTGATCTTTTCCAATCTTCTTTTAGTTTCACTATTTTCAAGGCAAATATTTTGATTATCAATGTTTGAGTTTCACAATGTAACGTCCAACAGCGGTACAAGAGCGTGGATGAAAGAACTTCTAATTGAGGGGTAGCACAGTGGATGGAATCACACTTAAGAGGGAGATTGTTGAGAAACAAATGTGACTTGTATTGAGAAACAAGTGTGAGTTCTTAGTCCCGCGTTGCTTAGAAAAGTGGAGGTTGAGCACTTTATAAGTAACATGACCCATACACCTATCACCTTAAGGTTTTGGGTGAATATGTGGTGTCTCTCTCACTTGTTTGGTTGAGTCTTTGACCCAATGTAAATGTTTCCCCCTCATGATGACCCATCATATCTAACCCCTAGGGTTTTAATGAATTCTAAGGAATATATCTTTTAATTTTTAAATAAAAAATAAAATAAAAAGAAAGACACAACTTTTAAAGAAATAAAAACATAAATTGTAGTCACTAGAATTCGAAGCATATCCCTTGAATTAGTTTTCCCCTTGGTTATCTAATCAAATCGAGAGAATAAATGTTATTTTTTTTAGAATAAAACATGGCGTATCCAGGAATTATACCTCGTTTTTATTTTGGGTAAGGTCAAAGCGTTTTCATAAAATATATTATTTTAGCAGTGTGTGGAGGTGATGTGTCCCTATCCAAAAAATTGCTAAGAATCTCGTGCTTCATTCACGTAACAAACATATAGGAATCTAGAACCCCTTCTTATGGGATCATGTTGAAAAGGGTGATGTTAATTTTGAATATGTGGATACAAAGGTTTTATCCATAAAACATTTTCACAAGATGCGTAGGGAATTGGGAATTTGGGATTCTTCATGCTTTCAATAGAACTAGAGTCCTATTTCATTTCATTTTATATTTGTATTATGTTGTAAACTAACATTTCATTATAGCGAGTTACACTTAAACTAGCCCTAATTATATGATTCTACAACTTTTATATCTATCAAATATTATCATTGTATTTCATTTTATATGTCTATTAGTTTACTTATATGTTCTTTATTTCATTCATTCATTCATTCATTTCTAAGCTGACCAAACATGAGAATGAACTAAATCTGCTCGCTGCAAGTGAAGTAGGCTTGGAAAAGAAAGATGGGGTCAAAGAAGCAAAATCGGATACCTTCTTGAAAGCTTTGTCGTCAAAGATAAAGAAAGTGGAAGATGATAGTGATAGATCCGATGAAGACTCTTCCAAATAAGAAGAGATGAAGTTATTCATCAAATACAAAGAAACACTACCTCAAGCTTTCCGGCAGGAATTTGATCAAATTCAAGAAGTCACATCCTCATAAGAAGGAAAAAATAAAAATGAAGAAGATGTCACATGCTATGAATGCGAAAAGTCGGGTCATTATTGAAAAATGTGTCTGAGTCTCAACCAACACAATAAGAAAAAGGATAGAGACTCCTACAAGACGAATGGAAAATGTGCCAAATGTCGTAGGGCCTCTATCTCTTAGGAAGAAGAAGATGAGAGTTCCTCTTCATCTTTCTGCTCTATCTCATACGATGGATGTGTAAATTTGTATTTGATGGTGCACTATAAAAGTAAAGACTCATAGGTATATGATTCTGATTTTGAATTTAAACCTTCTTACAAACAATTGTCAAAAGCATTTAAAGAAATGCATGCAGATGCATTAGGCGCTTTTATGAGAAATTCTCTCTAGAGAAAACTTATTTCAAATCTTGAAATATAGATTATTGATCTTAATAGTGCTTTAGATTCCTAAAAGGAAGGGCATGCATCTCTCGTTAGTGAGCACTTTAATAAAAACCCCAACAATGGATACCACTCTTGAAAGCTTTAAGCAAAAGTTAGAATTTTTTAAAGTAACATATGATCATACTGAGGAGTACATGGAGTAGGTGAAACAAAGGATTAGATCAGAGTGTCTAGTGGATAGGGAGGGATTAACCATTTTTGAGAATTTATGTCATAGGTACCTCTCTCTCTCTCTCTCTCTCTCTCTCTCTCTCTCTCTCTCTCTCTCTCTCTCTCTTCTCTCTCTCTATCTCTATCTCTCTCTCTCTCTCTCTCTCTCTCTCTCTCTCACACACACACACACACACACACACACACACACACACATACACACACATCAAAAATACACTAAAGCTATGCAAGTTACTATATAGCTTGGATTTATGTAAGGGAGAGTTTGAGACATCATGTTGTTAATACATATAATATATTATAATATGGTATACCCATTTCCTTGTAATCCTGTTTAGTGTTTTAGTTCGATCTAAAACGAGGATAAAATGAGGTTAATTGAGATTGTTCAAATAAGTGACTATACATCACTTAATTTGGCTTCAATTTAACCTAATATGTTATTACATAGACTTATGTTTTCCATTACTCCAAAACTACATTTAGATCACACGTTTGACAAAAAATAGCTTTTTTTGCTTTTGAAAAGTGTGGTGCATATAGGCTTAAATGTGAGCTAGTGGCAATTAACTGATTTTTCTAAACACACACTTAATATTTCAATAAAAAATCATCTATATAGAAATTATTATTTTACAATTATTACTATGATTAAGTAATGATAAAAAAATTGATTCTTTACAAAATAGAATTTGAACACATAAACCACACTTAATATATATTACAAGAATAATTGTATTATTAGGTTTTGAGAGTATTGACACACTACTACAAAACGCGGAAATAACAACACCCAAGTCACCACGGTTCTTCCAAACACCGTGGTGACATATCTAAACTCAGGCGCTAACTTTTTATTTTATTTTTTAATTATAAATTTTTAGGGTATAATAATGGTTGACGTTATAACCGATATGATACAATCAATCTTCCATGGGTTCAAACCTCAGCGCTCTCAAAAATTTTATTCATTTAACGTTAAGGCGCTCCTTTCTTTTTTAATTAATTTTAAATAAATAATAAAAGGGATACCACTACGGTTATTATGAATAAGCGTTGTAATATAATTTTCTATTATTTAAAATATAATTACGATTATTCTTGTAAACCGTGACGAAAAGTGATATTTTTTAATATATAAACGAAAGTATATGTTGCCCAGTTCATAACAACCGCTTCTCTCTAAAGAAAACCCTAACACAACCCTCTCCTCTCATGAATCTTAACTAATACTGTAAAAAGTGAATGACGAAAAGGAGCTTAAAGGATCTCTGACGGGAGCATCGTCCGCACAAACTCCTACGGCGGAGAAGATGGTATGTTCTCCTGCTCTCTTCTTTCTACTCTTCTTCTGGATGCTGTTGATGTTTAGAATTTAGGATTATTTTTTTAGGGTTTGGTTTTAGGATGTTGTGGAAAACATTATGTTGTTGATGTTTTAGGGTTAAGTTTGAAGTTAGTTGTGTTTCCTTGTAGATACATGGTGATGATGGTGGTAGCAAGCGTATGGTGGTAGCAAGCGTATAGTATGGTAGTGGTAGCAAGCGTATAGTATGGTAGTGGTAGCAAGCGTATGATGGTAGCAAGAATATGTTTTTTTATTGTGTTGCATGGATTTGTTATGTTGTTGTATGTTTTTGTTGTTGACAAATGTTCTCAAAACAAGAACAAAACATTGCTAAGTCACAATAAAGAGGTTTCTTGTGACTTAGCAATGTTTTGTTCTTTAAATTCTTATACAGGTTGATAGTAGATGAAGTTTAGTTTGTTATATACTATGTATATTGTTTGTTTCACTAACCTTTTAATAAAAATGCAATCATTTAAATTGACATAGAAACTTATAATCTGAAAGTTAAGATGTATTTGAAAACCAACCTATATATAGGTTGGTTTTAAAATACATCTTAACTTTCAGATTATAAGTTTCTATGTCAATTTAAATGATTGCATTTTCATTAAAAGGTTAGTGAAACAAACAATATACATAGTATATAATAAACTAAACTTCATCTACTGTCAACCTGTATAAGAATCAATGTTTTCCGAATTGCATGCGTCTCATTCTGCACATTTTATGATCTTTAACACATAATATATGGTTCAATGGTCTGTTTGCTTCAATACATCAATATCTACAATTCTACTTTACCTCATCGTCGACGCTTATCACCGTGATTGTTAAGATCATGATTGTTATGATGATAAGTCATCATAACAATCACGATGATAAACGAAAATGATGAGGTAATCTATAATAAAAGATATCGATGCATTGAAGGAATCCAACCGTTGAACCATATATGTGTTAAAGAACATAAAATGTGCACGATGAGACACATGCAATTCGGAATACAATGGTGTGTTTAAGTTGGTTTTCAAGAATAGTTTAATTTTTATATTATATAGTTCTTTACCAATTTTAATGGTTGTATTTCTTTAATGAGGTGTATGGTAAAACAAGCAATATACATTGGTATATAATAAATTATGGGTACGTTCCACAATGGTTTTCTACATTAACCGTGATCTAATGTAATTTATTTGCTGCTGGTGGGTTTCGAACCCAGTACCGTATATATCACAACGGATGTTAAGCATAACCATTGTGATATACCGCGCGCTTTGCATAATACAACAACGGTCCCAGGACCGTGATTATAAGTATCACATTTACGACAACACTCTACATAACAACGCCTTGATCTGCGTGATTATATGTATTTTTCAAACGGTGTTAAATGGGTTTTCCGTAATAGTGACGTCTCCTTTTCTCAAATGTTTGAGAGTTGGATATATCTATTCCCTTAGTAAAAATATTGAATCATTAAAACATGACTTCACCTCTAAAGTTTAAAAAACTAAAGAGACTCCAACTCAATCTTTATCCAATTAAATTAAGGTTAATTTTAAAAGACAAACATCTAGTTCATAGAAACAATAACTTATTTAGTACATAAACGAGACCTTACTCAATACATAGAAATAAGATCTTATAGTACATAGAAATTGAAAACATAGGAACAATATGAAAGGTTTTTAGAATGACATAGACATTGACAAACAAAGATATGAACTAGTTTCGAGTATCTTTTAACCATCCATCAAGGTAAACTTGTTTGGATTCAGGGATGGATTTCACTTTTTCAACTCGGATATCTTTCAACCATCCATCAAGGTAAACTTGGTTGGAGTCAGATGTGGATTTCGTTTTCTCAGCTCGTATATCTTTCAACCATCCATCAAGGTAAACTTGGTTGGAGTCAGAGGGAGATTTTATTTTCTCATCTCGGGTATCTTTCAACCAACCATCAAGCTAAACTTGTTTGGAGTTAGATGAGAATTTTGGTTTCTTTGCTCCAGTATCTTTCAACCATCCATCAAGGTATACTTGGTTGGAGGCAGGGGATGATTTTGCTCTCTCAGTTCAGGTATCTATCAACCATCCATCAAGGTAAACTTGATTGGAGTCAGAGGTAGATTTTTCTTTCTCAGCTCGGACATCTTTCAACCATCCATCAAGGTAAACTTGGTTGGAGTTAGAGGTGGATTTTGCTTTTTCTGCTCTAGTATCTTTCAACCATCCATCAAGGTAAACTTGGTTAGAGTTAGGCATGGACTTAACTTTCTCAGCTCTGATATCTTTCAACCATCCTTCAAGATAAACTTGGTTGGAGTCAGTAGTAGATTTTTCTTTCTCAGCTCGGACATCTTTCAACCATCCATCAAGGTAAACTTGGTTGGAGTTAGAGGTGGATTTTTCTTTTTCTGCTCAAGTATCTTTCAACCATCCATCAAGATAAACTTGGTTGGAGTCTGGGGTGGATTTTATTTTCTCTGCTCGGGTATCTTTCAACCATCCATCAAGGTAAACTTGGTTTGTGTTAGGGGTGGACCTAACTTTCTCAACTCTTGTATCTTTCAACCATCCATCAAGATAAACTTGGTTGGAGTCTGCGTTGGATTTTGTTTTCTCAGTTCGGGTATCTTTCAACCATCCATCAAGGTATACTTGGTTGGAATCGGGGTAAGATTTTGCTCTCTCAGTTCGGGTATCTTTCAACCATCCATCAAGATAAACTTGATTGGAGTCAGAGAGTGATTTTGGTCTCTCAGATCGGGTATCTTTCAACCATCCATCAAGATAAACTTGATTGGAGTTAGGGATGAGTTTTTTATTCTTCAGTGGATTTTTGAGCCAACCATCAAGGTAGGGTTGATCACGTGTTTTTATTCTACATTCTCTTGCGGAAGTTTTATATATCGAGCAAAACTTCCTTGCCCATTCTGCATTACAATGGAATGAAAGGATATTAATGAGTGACATTTGAAAAGTAGTACATTTGATAAAAAATGAGACATATTAAACTGCACAATTAAGACACATTCATTATAGCAAATGAATACAAAATTTGAAATAAAAATTTAAGAAAAGTAATCTTTTAAATTTCACTATAGTAAAAAAAAATATTATTTTAACAAATCAAACGAAAGAACTTGATTGTGAGTTAATATGATGAATGCAAATATAGATAACAAATGATAGATTATAATATATAAGTGATGAAAAATATAAGTTTAAAAGATATAAGCATGTATGAAAAGATACAAGTATGTACGAAAAGTTAGTAACTTACAATCAACAAGAGTAAAAGAAAAGGAAGAAGAGACAAAACAATTTTGTGTGCCATTACTTTCTGCTATGTTATTGTGTAAAACCTGTGAAAGATGGGTTGAAGTGGAATTGAGTTGAGCTATTTATAAGTGAATGAGTATAAAAAGTACAAATAATAGGACATTTTTGTTTGGAAAAATAACTTTGTTTTAATTATAATTTAAATCTTTTACAATGAATAAAAATAAAAAGAATAAATAACCAAGATATTGGCAAGACTATATTTTAAATTTATAATGTATATGTTATAGGAGTAATTTATAAGTTGATACATCTAAAAACAATTTATTTTGTAACATTTATTTTTTTCACGATATTTTAGTTGTGTTTGTTGAGGTTTAAAAATATGATTAGTTTCCAAAAAAAATAAAAAATTTAAAAAAAAAAATTGTTTTTTTAATATGATGTATTTCTTTTTTAATCCGGAGCTCCTAAATTAAAGTATTTTATTTTAAAAATAAATAAATTTTGGAAAAGCTACTAGAATTAAATTTCTATTTTAAAATTAAAAATGATTTTAAAAAAAACTTAAACAAACATATTAAAATAATAAAAGTGGTTTATTAAAAATCTTAGACAAACATATTTATTTTGACAAATTACTTCAAAAACTTAAAGTTTTCTTTTAATTAGTTGATGAAGTGATAATAATTATCATAATCTTAGACACAAAATTATGAACTCAGACTATTCGTATTTTCAATTTTAAAATTAGTTAAGCTACTTTAATAATTAATTTAGTTAAATATTATAAATTCAATGAGTTAATGAGAATAACAGTGTCCAATTAATTGAAGTAGAATTCCAAGATTATAATTTAGTCAAATATTAAACTTTCAAGTCTTGACCTATACTATGTAGTCTGTGCTCAAAAGCAGGTTGTAAGCTTATGCATGCTTAAGAGGTTTACATGAGTCAAAACAGAAAGAGGAAATTACAATAAATATAGTGACTTTAATAATAAAATATTGTATTGAAATAAAAACAATTATTTTGAAATTAAGAAAAAATGAAAATAAGATATTTTGTAGAAGCACAAAAAAATAGATGAATTCTTTAAGTGTTCTATGATAGACTAACACATTGTATGCCACCCATTTATTCATATATAAATTGTGTATCTTAATTGTTTTTATTTTTATATTGATGATGTTAATTTTTTTTAATTTTTCAATTAAAAATATTTGTTTTGTGTATTTTTTTAATATAATTTTATTATTCTAATTTTTATATAAAAGATATAAAAAAATATAAATTAAATTATGTATTTCCAAAAAAAAATTAAAATACTAAAAAAAATTGTTTTTTTAATATCATGTATTTTTTTTTAATCTGAAGCTCCTAAATTAAAGTCTTTTATTTTAAAAATAAATAAATTTTGGAAAAACTACTAGAATTAAATTTCTTTTTTAAAATTATAAACAATTTTCAAAAAAAAAACTTAAACAAACATATTAAAATAATAAAAGTGGTTTATTAAAAATCTTAGACAAACAAATTTAATTTGAAAAAATACTTCAAATAATTTAAAGTTGTCTTTTAATTTGTTGATAAAGTGATAATAATTATGATAATCTTAGACACAATTAGAGCATAATTATCGCCGAGCTTTGAATGTTCCTACACAGTATTTTAGATAACTTTGTCAGAGTTGAATGGGTAATTGAATAGAAAAGTTGTTGTTTAGTTTGCAAGCGTTGGTGCAGTAAAACACGGTTCTATAACTATTGACTTCTTTTTCTTTTAAGTTTTTTTATTAAAAATACTAAAATTAATACAAAGAGTGGTATATTGTGGGGCTTAATGGGACCCAATTTAAAGTTTTTAAAAGATTGTTTGGATATTTGAAAAATGTAGTTAGATTGTTTAAATAATTGGATAGAGTGAAATAATATAAAATATTAAATATGACTCATTTAAAGAACCCAAATGAGTATTATGGATGTGGATGCTCTTATGCACTCAGATTATTCATATTTTCAATTTTAGGATGAGTTAAGCTACTTTAATACAATTTGATTAAATATTATAAATTCATTGAGTTAATGTGAATAAAAGTATCCAATTAATTAAATTACAGATTATAATTTAACCGAAGTAGTATTAAATTTTGAAGCCTTGAGAAAATCAAAATATAATAATAGGGTTGGAATGGAGGAAACCTATGCTATATATAAATAAAGTGTTTTATTTTAAAAATAAATAAATTATGGGAAAGCTACTAGAATTAGTTTTTTATTTTAAAATTAAATATGATTTATAAATATATTAAAAAAACTTATTAGAATGATAAATGTGATTTTTTAAAAATCTTAAACAAACATATATATTTTAATAAGTTTCTTCAAGTAATTTAATGTTTCAATTTTTAATTTGTAAATCGTTGGTAATATTAATATCGCACCTTATGATATTAATATTTTTAGTTGATTTAGAATTCACATATTACTTATTGTGTAATTTTAAAATTAATTGAACTAATTAATATTTAATTTTATTAAATATTATCAATTCAATAAATTAATCTAAATAAAACTATCCAATTAATTGGATTAAAATTTAAAGATTATATAATTTAGATAAATATTACATTTAGGATTACTTAATTTCAATTTTAAAATTAATTAAACTACTTAAATAATTTATTTTATTAAATATTATTAATTCATTTAATATAATTTGTATACTTTAAATATAAAGAAATTATAATTTCAATATGTTTAAAATGTTTAGTAAATATTATTTTATTAAATTAATTTATAAATAGAATATTTTAATTTAATTATTTAATATATAATGAATATTGTGAGGAGAAATCCAATCTGATGTGAATTTGAATATAAAAGTGTCCAATTAATTGAAATTTCATATTGAATATCTTTGTTCTAAATCTTGAGTGTAACCTTGATAAAATCAAAATATTACTTTAATTAATTTTGGTAAATTGACCTCTATTTGAAATATAGATATGTCCACATCCTAGGTGGTTGGATTTTGTGTAAGAAATCAGACCACATCCTAGGTTCTTGAATCATAAGTCATGTCATGTTTATCTCAACCTTATGAATCTTCTGCTACCGACAATAAATACAAAATAGCCTCACGAGAAACACTTAAATACTGTGCAGAGGCTTGCATGTTTAAGATGTTCACATGAGTCAGAACTGAAGAAGTTACTGCAATTTTGTTGATTTTGTTTTTCTCAAATGCCTCAATTTTGAAACAAAAGATCATCTAGTGGTTGAGGGATTTGTTTTTAATATTTTTGTTTTTGCTAATTTTTTTTTTTTAATTAATAAAATAATAAAAATCATATTTAAATTATAATATATTTTTTATAATTTTAAAATAAATTATTATTTTTGTAAATATTAATTATGATATTTAACCAATTAAATATAGTTTTAAAAACTGGATTGATAAACAAACCATGAAAATATTAAGTTGCTGATACAACAATTAAATCAGATTAGATCCCTTTGATTCGAAGTTCAATATGTTTGATCGGCCGATCCGATTCGATTTAGAGCATTTGCAAATTTACACTACAATATTTTAAAAAATAATACAACATTTAATTAGTATATTTCAAAATTATTATCCAAAATATTATAATATTTTTTTTTATTTTATTAATTGAAAAACTAATTTAAATCTAAATAAAATTAAATAACGTTCCAGTCAGAACGATTGTTTTCAGAAAAATAGAGCACTTCCATAATTTATTTTCAAAGTAGAGAGTTATGGCACTTTTATTTTAAAATTGGGGGCATTTACATTTTTGTTAGTTCAATCAACTATTATAAGGTACAGAAGTTATGTCATGGTAAAAACCAAAAGACTGAAGGATTTAAATTAGTATCGTAATTGTATTTATTTTTATATTGATGATGTTAAATTTTGTTTTTAATTTTTCAATTATAAATATTTGTTTTGTATATTTTTTTAAAAATATTTTTACTTCTAATTATTATTTGAAAGATATAAAAAATATATAAATTAAATGTGATTGTGGTCCAATAGATATTGAGGTTTAGACCGAATTTTATAACAAAGCTTTTAAGAATAAAAATTAGACAATAATATTTAAATTTATAAAATTCAGAGATGCCAAATTAATTATTAATTAATTATCATAATAAATTTAGTTTAATATTTACTTTCAATCGATAATAAAATAAATATATTTAATCCTTATTAAAACACTATTATTGAAACATTATTGAGACTTTATTAACTTTAATTTTCATACAAGGAAGGATTATATTATTGCACTATTTTAAATTTTCTATTATATTGGTGTCATGTAAATTTTTTTGTTGGCATAATTCAATTATCCCTACGCACAAAAGCATAGAATAATCTTTTGAGTCTTGTAAGACCGGAATAGACGATAATAGAGTTGAAAATGAAATGAATCGAGTCGAATTTGTCTCAGCTCGGTTCAACTCGTTAAGAATTGGTTCAGTTTAAAATTCGATTTTAGTTCGAGTCAAATTTTTTTAAAGTTCAAATTCGACTAATTATACGTTCATGAATAACTCATTTCAACTCGTTAGGTTCATCTAATTAGGTTAAGCTCATTTGCTTTACGGAATTAAAATTATTTTCTTAGAAAGCATTATTTATATGTTGATTTTATTTATTATTTTCTTAAAAATAATGAGTTATGTGATGTTGATTTTATTTGTATAATTATTTGTAAAAATATTATTCTATTGAGAATATAAATGGTCAATTAAAATTGTTAGTTTAAAAGAAAATGTAGGGGTAAAATTTAGAAGAAATCTTTAAACTTACTCATAGAGTCAATATAAGTCTTCTAAAATTTAATTCATTTAGTTAATGAACTTAGTTTTTTTTTCCCATATGCAGCGCATTTGGTTCATGAACTCAATTTAATGATTTAATTGTCAAATAGAATTTCGACCTAAATTTGAGTTGGTTTGGTTCATTGTTAGCCCTAGACGACAAACTCATTCTAAAAGATTTAACACTACTGCGTTCTCAGGACTGAATTCAAATTTAAAACCTCTAGTTAAGTTAAAAGAGACTTCCGCCATCTCATCACTTCAGAGTTCATTAGTTGCTCTATTGATCCTAATTGATAATATTTAAAGTACTTAGAGGATTCTATTAATCCAATTATCCAAAGATAGATTACACAAAAACTCATCTGATCTCATCTGATATCTAATTTAGCATTTAAATAATATGGGGTATTATATAGAACCATGTTATGGTTTGGTTTTTACGATTATATGGAAAATGCAAACTGGAAAATACCAATGCACTATGATTTGTCACATGTTGGTGCATCAAGAGAACAAGAAAAGAAATATTATTCAACGATGACTTTTATGTTGTCGAGTCTATATTCCAATCCATCATTGTTTTGTCATGGAGATGGATACCTCTTCTGACGAATAAACGTGAAAATTGTAATTTGTATGATTGGACTAAGTTCCGTTAGATTTTTTAAAAGATTTTTAGAAATTGTTTGAAAGATTACTATATAATTGTATTTGTAAAGTTGGGTGGAGATTTTTAGAAAATCATTTTGAATCTTAGAATATAAAAACTAATATAAGTATCTTTTCGAAAATTTATTTATTTTTATAATAAAAGACTTTAAACTAATCAATTTTTTAAAACTCAAAATGATCCAAGAGATTGTGAAAATATAACTGTTATTAAATAGATTTTTAGAGATACAAAATTATAAATTATAAGATATAAATTAAAAGTCTTAAAAATAATCTTGCCAACCAAAGTCTAATGTCTTTATTATTTGTACTTGTTAAAAAATTGAGCATTCTATTTTTACTTTTCCTTCTCATTCACTTATTATAAAATTAGTGGAATATTCGGACGTGTACAAACGAACTAGTATTTTATATACTATTGTTTAAAAAGTAAAATATTAACGTACTTTACACGTCTCTTAAGTATCATACGAAATTAAAAATATATATATTTTTAATTTTTAAAAATATATCTTCAAACATATTTTAATATATATATATATATATATATATATATATATTTCATTTATTTTTGAGTCAGATCCCAATTTTTTAAATAACTTTATTCCGAAAATACATATCCAAAAAAATTTCAAAAATATATTTCTTAAAACATGTTTGTAAGTGTCGCTTGAATATCTAACTATAAACTATACTTCATATGTCTCACAAAAACTAGCATATTATGACATCTTAAAAAAAATTAAAAACAAGATATAAATTAATAAAATATAATAAAAAAATTTATTGAATTAATTTATTAACTATTGATATATTTCAATCACATAAATATGTAGTAAAAACTTTATTTCTAAAATAATACACGAATTATCAATTAAATAATATAATTAAAAGAAAAAATGTTTTACAAATATATATCTATACTTTTTTTGTTGGAAGAAATTATTTGTGTCAATTAATTATTCATTCTGTTTATTTTTACTTTCTTTTTTTACTTTTTATACATAATAATACAATACAATTAGTAAATTTAATTATTTTTATTTTAATATTTTCATTCTCTATGGTAAATAACTTAAAATATTTATAATTAATTTATATTAATAATATATTTTATTTTTTCTTTATCTTAAAAGAATTGTCTTTTTATAAATACAATATTTATTAATTTTTACTAATACATCTTTATTTATTAATTTTAGTTTTTAATTAATTATTAATAATTAGCTATTTTCTTTAAAAATTTCTATATTTCAAATGGAATCTTACTTGTTACCAAAGGAATGAGTACTACTAATTTATTTGCAGAGATATTTCATCATCTATGATTAAACCAACAATATTGTAAGTACTAACTTCTTACATTGTACTCCCTCCGTTTCAAAATGACTGTCGTTTTAAGGGAAAATTGTTGTTTCAAAATGAATGGCATTTTCACTTTTCACTCTAATAATAATTGTTATTTTTTTCAATTGTGTCATATAATTATTATTCTGTATATTATTTCCAACACATTAATATGATTAATTTAATAAAAATGCAATCTTTTATGACCAGGGCCGGCCCTGTGCAAGTGCAGCAAGTGCTACTGCACAGGGCCCCAAATTTTAGAGGGCCCCAAAATTTAAAAGCTTCAATTTTTTTTTATAAATATTAATAAAAATAAATAAAATATTATAATAAAAATTCAATAAATAAATAAAAATGATATGATAAAATTCCAATATATATATATATATATATATATATATATATATATATATATATATATATATATATATATATAAATAAAATTGATCAAAACTCAAAATAATTAACTAAATTTATTTTTAATTAATACATAATTGTATTTTTGGGTCTTTTTTTAATTATTATAATACTTTTTTTTAAAAAAATTTAGGCCCATTTTTAAAATTAGAACGGGGCCTCCAAGATGATTTGGCCGGCTCTGTTTATGACAATATCATTGCATTTCTTAATTTGTGTATACAAACTTTAGACTACAATAATTTTAAAACAGAAAGTAAGTATTAACTTCTTCTGTTTCTTTTATAACTGCAATATTTTAACTTATTAACTACATAAGCATGCAAGCCCTACTGAACATGTGAGCTTAACAAACATGCAAGTCTCTACACAAGTGTTTTGTATTTATTGTTGCCATGTAGTGAAATCCTAAGAGTTGGGTAGCAAACAACCTATTAGTCTATCATAGAACACATTAAAAGTTCATTTTTTTCTTAGTGTTTCTTCAAAATATCTTATTTTCATTTTATCTTAATTTCAAAATAACTATTTTGTTCTTAAAACAATATTTTATTATTAAAACCAATATATTTAATTGTTTTCTTAAAGACCTTCTATATTTCAAATAGAATAGTTGTTATGAGAACGAGTACTTGGAGCAGTATTTAATCATAAAATCTTTTGTCTTTTACCATCACATAACTTATGCACCTTATAACATTTGATTGAACAAAAACAAAAATAATATTCTCTCCGTTCTACAATAAGTTATTTATTTGGAATAAAATTGTGTCTCAAAATGTATGATCTATTTTAATTTGCAATGTAATTTTTTTCTATTTTATCCTTTAATTAATATTATTTTCATCATTTCCAATACATTATAAGACTACTTTAGTAAAATTATCATTCTCTCTTTTTTATTTATTTATTTTTTCTTAATCTATATAAAAAATCAACTATATCATTCATTTTAGAACAGAAAGAATAATTTTTTTTTTACTCATGTGAACATCTTAAACATGCAAGCCTCTGCAGAGTATTTTTTTGTATTTATTGTTTGTCATGTATTTATGATTCAAGAGCCTAGGATGTTGTCTGATTTCTTAAACAAAATCCAAGAATCTAGCATGTGGGGACGCCACCTACTTCTAAGCACAGACTACAAATAATAGGGTTTCCTCTATTCTGACAGTATTATCATATCTATATTTCAAATAGAGGTCAATTTACCAAAATTAATTAAAGTAATATTTTGATTTTGTCAAGGTTACACTCAAGATTTAGAACAAAGATATTCATTGTGAAATTTCAATTAATAGGACATTTTTATATTCAAATTCACATCAGATTGGGTTTCGCCTCACAATATTCATTATATATATTAAATAATTAAATTAAAATATTATATTTATAATTAGTTTAATAAAATAATATTTACTAAAATTTTAAACCTATTGAAATTATCATTTCTTTATATTTTAAATATACAAATTATATTAAATAAATTAATAATATTTGTTTTAAAAAATATAAAAACATATAAATATTTCATAACCATGTGAATTTGAGAAAAATATTAATATTCTCATCCATTTCCCATTAGAATTTAAATATGAGCTACTCCACCCAAAATTACATTCAAAGCGGATATTTGATAATATTTAATAAATAAATTATTTAAGTAGTTTAATTAATTTTAAAATTGAAATTGAGTAGTCCTAAATTCTCATTATTATATGTACATATTTAAATTAGAGGTCAATTCAACAAAATTAGTTAATAGTAATATTTTGATTTTTTCACACTTCAAAATGTAATATTTATCAAGGCGAGACCAAAAGCAATTTTTTGTCTTTGGATGGCATTCCACAAAAGACTTGCCACAAAGGATAGAATGATGAAATTTGGGGTAATTCAAGAAAGGGTTTGTGTACTTTGCAAAACAGAGGATGAAACCATAGATCATTTGCTATTTGCTTGTGCGAATACTAAGCCTATCTGAACTCGGGTGCTTTTGTGGTTGGGAATCAGTCATAGCCCGCAACAGTGGAGCATGGAGATGGATTGGCTAAGAAGTATAACTAAAGGAAAGGGTTGGAAAGCAACATTGGTAAAAATGGCAATTGCTGAAACAGTTTACTGCATATGGAATCTGAGAAATTCTATTTGCTTTACTAGTGTAGATAATAGTGGTTGCATAGAAAGGAAAATTAAGGATAACATAGTGTATAGAGGGTGGGATAATCTCAAATTGAGAACCCATTTAGCTAGAATTTTAACGGCTGAATAGCTTTTTGTCATGTTGGATGGTTGGATCTTTGGATCACCATGGTTGTAATGTTTTTTGAATTAATATATATTTCATTTGATTCAAAAAAAAAAATGTAATATTTATCTAAATTATATAATCTTTAAATTTTAATTCAATTAATTGGATTTTTTTATTCAGATTAATTTATTGAATTGATAATATTTAATAAAATTATAAATTAATTAATTCAATTAATTTAAAAATTACACGATAAGTAATATGTAAATTCTAAATCAACTAAAATTATTAATATGATAAGGTGCGATAAGTAATATGTAAATTCTAAACAATTTTTTTAGTTTTTTAAATTTTTTCGGAAACTAATCATTTTAATTGATAAAAAAGGTTTGATAGTATACACCACTAAAAATTTATATGACAATAAAATAATAGGAATTTTAAAATGTTGCAATACTATAACCCTTCCATTAATTGTATAAAACTTAAAGATAATAAACTCTTATTTAATATCAATAATATTTTAATAACAGTGTTTTAATGAGGATGAAATATATTTATTTTATTATCAAATGGGAAAAAATATTGAATAAAATTTATTATGATAATTTAATTAAAAAAAATTTGCATCCCTTAATTTTTTATTTTAAATGTTATTGTTGTCATATTTATTGTTTATAAAATTCGCCCTAAACCTCAATATTTATTGGGTTAGCACTTATCTTATATCTATTAAAATTATGTTATCTCTTTAATATGAATATTTTAATTTTTTATTTTATTTCTTTTATTTTTTTCCTTTTTTCCTTCTTGTTTAATAGTTAACCATAATTAGTTGTAGCGATCTAAACCACCATCATTTAAAATCAAATATTTATAATTAATTTATATATTTTTATATCTTTTAAATAATAATCAGAATAATAAAAATATATTTAAAAAATACACAAAACAATTATTTATAATTGAAAAATAAAAAAAAAATCAACATCATTGATATAAAAATAAATACAATTAGGATACACAATTTATATGGGTGGCATACAATGTATTAGTCTATCATAGAACACTTTAAAAAGTCATCTATTTTTTAGTGCTTCTACAAACTATCTTATTTTCATTTTTTCTTAATTTCAAAATAATTGTTTTTATTTCAATTCAATATTTTATTATTAAAGTCATTATATTTAATTGTAATTTCTTCTTTCTATTTTGACTCATGTGAACCTCTTAAGCTCTACACAATATTTTACTAGTATTTATCGTGAGGCTATTTTGTATATTCATCTTAAGCATGCAAGCCTCTACACACAGTATTTGGTAGGAGAAGATTCTTAAGCTTATACAGTACGAAACTAGGATGTGGACTCCACCTACTTTTGACCACAGATTACATAGTACTCCCTCCGGTCATTATTATAACAAAAAAAAACACCTTAAATTTTGGTCACTATTATAACCAAAAGTCATTAAATTTTAGACTAATTAATGTTTGTATTACTATTATACCCTTAATTTAATTCTAAAGCATTTAATGTTGAAAGTTGATTCATCAAATAAACTAAGGATATTATCGTAAATTTTACTTTGATTGTACATGAAATCAAGAAAATTAATTACACTTAACTACCTTTCTTAATACGTGTGAAAGTAGTTATTTTGGTTTATAATTATGACCGGAGGGAGTATATGTTTTCTCTATCCCAACACTATTATTATTATAGTCAAAACTTGAAATTCTAATTCATTTAATTGGACACTTTTATTCTCATTAACTCATTGAATTTATAATATTTAACTAAATTAATTATTCAAGTAGCTTAAATAATTTTTAAATTGAAAATATGTATAGTCTGAGTTCATAATTTTGTGTCTAAGATTATAATAATTATTATCTCTTCATCAACTAAATTATTTGAAGTAATTTGTCAAAATAAATATGTTTGTCTAAGATTTTTAAAAAACCACTTTTATTATTTATAATATTTGTTTAAGTATTTTTGAAAATCATTTTTAATTATAAAATAGAAAATTAATCTAGTAGCTTTTTTCCAAAATTTATTTATTTTTAAAATAAAAGACTTTAAATTAGGAGCTTCGGATTAAAAAAGAAATACATGATATTAAAAAACCAATTTTTTTTAGTTTTTTTAATTTTTTTGGAAACTAATCATGTTTTTAAACCTCAACAAACACACCTAAAAGATCGTGAAAAAATAAATGTTACTCGCTCTGTCCCAAATTATAAGTCATTTTGACAAAAAAATTTGTCCCAAATTATACATTATAAGTCACTTTATATTTTCAATACAATATTAATGACATTTTCCCCAATATACCCTAAAATATTTACGTATTATTATTTATTCATTCAACTCTTTTAATTTCTCTCTCTTATATTAATTATGAGGGGCGTTACTGTAAAGTCGTATCAAATTTGTCTTTCCCGTAAAATAATCATTAAGTTTCTTAATTCATGTGAAATGCTCAAAATATCTTATAATTTAGAACGGAAGTGGTACAAAATAAATTGTTTTTAAATGTATCAACTTATAATTTACTCCTATAAGATATACATTATAAATTAAAAAAAAATAGTCTTGTCAATATCTTGGTTATTTATTTTTTCTTTTTTTAAATGGGGAGGGCAAAAGCCCAAGGACAAAAGGCAGCTAACCACTATGCCTTACAAAAGAGACAAGAGATCCTCATTATTTTTTATTTTCATTCACTTATACATGATGTAAAAGGCATAAATTATAATTAAAACAAAGTTATTTCATCAAACAAAAAGGTTCTATTAATTGTACTTTTTCTACTCATTCACTTATAAATAGTCCAACTAAATTCCACTTCAATGCATCTTTTCACAGTTTTCCCACAATAACATAGAAAGTAATGGCACACAAAATTGTTTTGTCTCTCCTTCCTTTACTCCTACTCTTGTTGATTGTAAGTTACTAACTTTTTATACTTGTTTATATCTTTTAAACTTACATTTTTAATCTCTTATATATTGTAATCTATCATTTGTCATTTATACTTGCATTCATCACATTAACTCACAATCAAGTTATTTCGTTTAATTTGATAAAATAATTTTTTTTCCTATAGTGAAATTTAAAAAATTACTTTTCTTTAATTTCTGTTTCAAATTCTGTATTCTTCTACTATAATGAATTTAATATGTCTTAATTGTGCAGTATATCTTTTCATTAATATCCTTTCATTCAATTGTAATGCAGAATGTGCAAGGAAGCTTTGCTCGATATTATCTTGATGGATGGTTGAAAGATACTCGAACTGAGAGAGTAAAATCTCACCCCGATTCCAACCAAGTATACCTTGATGGATGGTTGAAAGATACCCAAGCTGAGAAAACAAAATCCAACGCAGACTCCAACCAAGTTTATCTTGATGGGTGGTTGAAAGATACCAGAGCTGAGAAAGCTAAGTCAACCCCTAACTCAAATCAAGTTTATCTTGATGGATGGTTGAAAGATATCCGAGCAGAGAAAATAAAATCCACCCCTGACTCCAACCAAGTTTACCTTGATGGATGGTTCAAAAATACTCGAGCTGAGAAAGAAAAATCTACTGCTGACTCCAACCAAGTTTATCTTGATGGATGGTTGAAAGATATCAGAGCTGAGAAAGCAAAGTCCACGCCTAACTCCAACCAAGTTTACCTTGATGGATGGTTGAAAGATACTAGAGCAGAAAAGGCAAAATCCACCTCTAACTCCAACCAAATTTACCTTGATGGATGGTTGAAAGATGTCCGAGCTGAGAAAGAAAAATCTACCTCTGACTCCAACCAAATTTATCTTGATGGATGGTTGAAAGATACCCGAGCAAAGCAAGCAATATCTACCTCTGACTCCAACCAAGTTTACCTTGATGGATTGTTGAAAGATACCCGAACTGAGAGAGCAAAATCATCCCCGACCTCCAACCAAGTATACCTTGATGGATGGTTGAAAGATACTCGAGCAGAGAAACCAAAATTCTCATCTGACTCCAAACAAGTTTATCTTGATGGTTGGTTGAAAGATACCCGAGATGAGAAAGTAAAATCTCCCTCTGACTCCAACCAAGTTTACCTTGATGGATGGTTGAAAGATATACGTGCTGAGAAAACGAAATCCACATCTGACTCCAACCAAGTTTACCTTGATGGATGGTTGAAAGATATCCGAGCTGAAAAAGAAAAATCTACCCCTGACTCCAAACAAGTTTACCTTGATGGATGGTTAAAAGATACTCGAAACTAGTTCATATCTTTGTTTTTCAATGTCTATGTCATTCTGAAAACTTTTCATGTTATTCCTATGTGCTTAATTTCTATGTACTGTAAGATCTTATTTATATGTATTGAGTAAGGTCTCGTTTATGTACTAAATAAGCTATTGTTTCTATGAACTAGAAGTTTGTCTTTTAAAATTAACCTTAATTTAATTGGGTAAAGATTGAGTTGGAGTCTCTTTAGTTTTTCAAACTTTAGAGGTGAAGTTATGTTTTAATGATTCAATATTTTTACTCTTAAAATAAATAATGGAATAGAGATATTCAACTCTTAAACATTTGATAAAAGGAGATGTCAATACTCTCAAAATCTCATAATACAATTATTCTTGTAATATATATTAAGTGTGGTTTATGTGTTAAAATTCTATTTTGTAATGAATCAGTTTTTTATCATTACTTAATCATAATAATAACTTAAAAATAATAATTTCTATATAGATAATTTTTTATTGAAATATTAACTGTGTTTAGAAAAACCAGTCAATTGCCACTGGCTCACATTTAAGCTTATATGCACCACACTTTCCAAAATAAAAAAAAAAAGGCTATTTTTTTGTCGAAAGTGTGGTCTAAATGTGGTTTTGGAGTAATGGAAAACATAAGTCTATGCAATAACATATTAGGTTAAATTGAAGCCAAATTAATTGATCTATAGTCACTTAATTGAATAATCTCAATTAACCTGATTTTATCCTCGCTTTAGATTGAACTAAAACACTAAATGGGATTACAAGGAAATGGGTATACCATATAATAATATATTATATGTATTAACAACATATAATATTTCTATTGAGTCATTCATACACATATAGAAGCCAACATAACTTTGTGTTTAGTCATTCATACATTAATAAATAACAACAGAAGTGATACGTTTTTCTTAGCTTTAGTAAATATTTTTTCAAACATGGCGTTGAGTTTAATCATTAAAAAAAGCATATAGCCTCCAATTAGGAATATCAATATTCATTATGGTGAAGATGATCTCTCTTAAGATTCAATGAATACTTTTGGGGACTATAATATCCCATAGAGTGTAATGATATTTTGGAAGACACAATTATACTCCAGTGAGAACAATAATATTATATGTAATGGTTTTTCATGAGTAAGCGATAAAGTAAATTTATTAAGTAGGGAACCTCACTAAAATCTCTCGCTCTTCAATAGGGAAAAAATGTCACTCTTATATTTTATTGATGTTCTGATCATATGGGTATACCATATAACAACATGATCTCTCAAACTCTACCTTACATAAATCCAAGTTATTTGGTAACTTTCATAGCTTTGGTGTATTTTTTATGATGGATGAGAGAGAGAGAGAGAGAGAGAGAGAGAGAGAGAGAGAGAGAGAGAGAGAGAGAGAGAGAGAGATAGAAAGAAAGGTACCAAAGACAAATTCTCAATAGTGGTTAATCCCTCCCCATCCACTAAACACTCTGATATGATTCTTTGTTTCACCTACTCCGTGAACTCCTCAGTATGATCATATGCTACTTTAAAAAATTCTCACTTTTGCCTAAAACTTTCAAGAGTGGTTTCGGTTGTTGGGGTTTTTATTCTACATAGGGGTGTTCGCGATGTTCGCGGTTGTTGGAATTCTCACTTAAAGCAAAAAATTCTCACTTTTGCTTCACTTCTTCTACTTCTCCTTCTTTTTCTTCTCCTTTTTCTACTTTATGAGCTTGTTTATTTGCTTGATCTGTTGTTGCTATTGTGTATCCTTAGCAAAAATTAGCTCAGAGTTTAAATGAGAAACTCTGAGTGATTTTTTTAGAATTGTAGTGCTTTAGAGTAATTAGGGTTAGGGATTCTCAGTTTTTGCAATATGATTGTTCTTGCAAGGTTTTTCAGGTCCTCTTATGAATGAATAGTAGGGCTTAAATAGTATAAGTTTTGTTTTTAAAATACGTGTGAAGTTTGTGAGATTCATGTGAGAATTTGCTAGAGAAATGATGAGGTGTAATTATGAGGTGAAGTTAACTTTTTAAGTGGTTAAGGATGCATTTGACTCTTCTTACCTATCTTAGATTTGTTTTTGAATTTTTCCTCTCCTTATGTTTATATGTGAAACTACAAAGTTTGTTAATTAATCATTTTTCATCAATTGATACTTCTATATTAAAGATTGAACTAGTAGAAATTACTAAACTCTCGTATGCTTTTAGGAAGCCTTTGGGTCCTTGTACTAAGCCCAAGAGGAGGCTAGGATGCTTCTAGGAAACCTGTGGGTCCTTGTACTAAGCCCAAGAGGAGGCTGGGGAACTTTTAAGAAGCTTGTGGGTCCAAGCCTTAGAAAAGTTAAAGAAAGGTTTCACCTGGAATAATCCTTTCTTTGTTGAACAGTTCTAGGATTTGAAGAAATTCAAAAGAGGTTTCACCGAGAATTAATCCTCTCTGGGGAAAATAATTTATTTGTATGTTTCTAAGTTTTAACAGTCTTTAGAAAAGTTTCACTGGGAATAATGTTTTTCTTTGTTCCATATTGAATAAAGCCCAAGAGGAGGCAGATTGTATTGAGGGAAGTTTTCTATGAGGGAAGTAGTTGTTTGAACCTGTTGTTATAAACATCCTACTGTTTGATCTAAGTGTAGACTGAGGATGACCTAACTGCTGGGAAACCTCTAAATAGATATGCACAAGTATACATACAGATATGTGAACAAGTATATAAACAAGTATAATTTGAAAAAGTAATGGGTCTTATTCTCAGAGAGAAGCCCAAGTGTTTTGTGATTGGTGGTATGATTATGACTGTATGACCGATTAAGACTGATTCTGGATTTTGAGAAATTGAATAAAGTTTTGAGAAAGCTTTGAATTTGAATTGAAAGAAATGTTTTGGGACTTATTACTCAAAGAGAGGCCCAAGTGGTCTAAGAGTAGTTTCACCGGGAATAATGCTCCTCTTAGTACCAGTTAACAACAGACATGTGATTTTGAAAACAGAGGTATGGGGCTTAGAACTCAAGGAGAGACCTATGGAGGTTGTTTATTATGTAAAACAAATTTTATGTACAAAAGATTGGGGCTTATAATCAAGGAGAGGCCCAAATGATTTATGTGAAAACAGTGATCGCACTACGATATCGAAAGACGTTTGTGGGACTTATACTATAGCAGAGGCCCAAAATTTATTTATGTACATAGGGGGGTTGAGTCTTACACTCTAATAAAGGCCCAAAAATGATTGAAATAAAGAAAAGTGAGGCTTATACTCAAGGAGAGGCCCAGATAAAAAATAGTGGACGCACTGTTACTTTGAAAATCGCACCGGGACTTATACTATAACAGAGATCCAAGATTATTTATTTACAAAAGGGTTGGGTCTTACACTCTATTAAAGGCTCAAAAATGATTAAATGAAGTTTTGAAAGATTTAAAATCAAGGAAAAACCCTAATTTAAATAAAAATGCATTTTTTCAAAGAAAATTAAAAAAAATATTATACAAAATATTAAAAATATTTAATAAACATGTTTTGAACTTTGATAAATGTTTGAAAATGGATGTTTTATTCATATGATGGTTTGAAATTCAATTGATTTTGAAAAAACAAGAGAAAGAATTTATTTAAAATTCTTTATAAAATTCAAAACTATATCAAATATAAAATATTTTTATTTAATTTTTTTGTGGAATAAAATATTAAAATGTATAAATGATTTATGTTTAAAAAATTATTTGAAAAAGATTAAAAATGAGAGAGATATGAATTTTTGAAAATAATTAAAAATATTAAAAAAACATTTAGAAATTCTAAAATTCAAAAAATGGCGCCAACGGACAAAGGAAAAATTGCATAAAAGTAAAAGAGAGATAGGGAGCGAGAAGGAATTGTAAAAGTTAGAAGTTAGAAGTTAGTGATTAGTTGTTAGAGTAAGTGATCAATAATGATTGAATAATTGCACTTAGGTCAAGGTTAATGAAGACTTGTTAGAAGATTGATAGAATCAAAGCCTCTACAACAACAAGCTTCATAGATTTTGAACCTAATACAAAAAATCAATCAACATTGAGTTGTTTTCCGATGCAGGACATAATGTTGCGCTATGTTAAGTAATTGCCGAGTAATTTACGGAGTAATTAATATACAATGAGGTCGGTCAATAGCTCTTTGTGCTAATGCATGCTAGATGAACGATATGTAGATCGTCATCCGAAAGCAATACCGCACGAAAAGAAAAGAAGGTAACGATCTCGTCTTGATCAAGAATTCGACAAAGAAATTCTAATGATGCATAAGACTTTCATTGATCCAAAGAAAAGAGAAATAGATGAAGAGAAAGCCAAATTAAACCACAAAAATATGTGATCTAAGGCTAAGAACAAAGGAAAGGGAAGAAAAAGGAAAAGGAACCAAAACAGTCCCAAAAACAAGGCAAAAATTGCATTCTGTTTTGAAGTAATCGGTTACTCACCAGGTGTTAACCGGTTACTTAGTTCAAAATAAGCACAATTTTTCAAAATTAACACAGAGTAACCGGTTACTCACCAAACGTTAACCGATTACTCTGCACCAGAATGCAGAAATTTGTGCAAAATTCAGCATGATCCACTTTCAAACTTTTTTACAAACACCTTATGATCATGGAACTGAAATTGCACAAAATTTAAAGTAAAACAACAGTGAAAAACAGCAATTAAACACAAATTGCAAGATCCAAAGATCAAGCAAACAAGATCAACAAGGATCTACATTGTGGAAGATGAATCAAGAACAACAATGGTGGAAAATGAGATTACCACTCCAAATCTGAAAATTCCTTCAAATTGCTTCAAGATCCAAACTCCAAAGCCTTGATCTATGAGAATTGATGAAGAAAACAAGTTTGGATGAAGGTTTAGCTCAAAGTTGAACAAGATTCAATGTGAATTCTTGTTAACTTTCAAAAGAAGAAATGTGAGCTTTGGTGAATTTGTGGTTGGGGAGAGAAATTGCAAGAGGTTCTTTGGCTCTCAAAAGCTTCAATGAAATTTTAGCAAGGTGAATTTGGCTCTTAAAAGCTTGAATGATGAATGAAATGAAGGCTCTATTTATAGAGTTTAGGCTTCAAATTTTCACGAGGGTAACTGGTTACTCAGTGTAAAATTTGTGAAAAATAAGCATTTTGTTGCACTGTTGTGGTTCCGGCTCGATTCTTTTGCTTGTCAAAGAAGGCATGGAAATAAACACATGAACCTTGGAATTCCTTGAATAATAATCAATTAAAACTTGGAGATTCCTTGACCAGATAAGTTTGACATGGTTGTGGATCAACTTTGACTTTTCTCAGATAAAATTCATTCGAGCTGTGGGACTGTTATTTTGGTATTTTTAACCTGTTCTTCCCCTGAAAATGTCAATAAAGAGAAAAAAAAATATTTTTGGGTTTTGGTTAAGGTTAGTAAAATATAAACGAATAAAGCAATAAAGTGAATAAGAAACACACAAATGCTCGGCGATTCCTGCAAGACATAAACCCAAGGAAGAGAGGGACAAGGGAACCAAAGCATGATCTTGTTTATGGTAAAGATGCAAAATGAGATTTGAATAATATGTGGAATCTTAGGGGTCAAAAATTAGGGTCTTACACCACCATTGTCAGATTTGCAAAACCTCTCATATCTCACGCAAAACTCAATGATTTGGCATGGTGTAAACATGAAAGCTGTGTGTTTTTGAACAAGGAATTCAATGATACAAATTAATTTCATTTCTTTTAAGTGTGGAGTGAGATATATCGTGATGAATAGATGAACCCTAATTTTTGCAAGAACACTATGAAATCCTATACACGATATATTCTTAGAAATTGATTGAGGGGAAACACTCTACATAGGTGCAGAAACATGATTGTAACTTGAAAACACATTTATGATGCATGGATCATAAAGTTCAGTTTTGAGGAAGCTTACCTTGCAAGTGAGAATCGAATTCTCTATAGGAGATGTTACATATGTGTTTTGATGATCTGGATAGCTTCCTTGACCCCAAGGATGGTGTTCCAATGATTAGAATGGATTGAAACCTTATGGATCACTTGGCTCGACTCAATATGCAGCCTTGATGAAAAATTGAGCAAAAGGATGGTGACTAGGTGATTCTGAAGTTACATAAGTGTTTTGAGGTTATGGATTACTTATATAATGCTTATGTGAAATGTTTGGATGCTTGGTTTGAGTGGAAATAGACTGGTTTGAGAATTCTAAGTTTTCACTCTTTGAGAATTTTGAATTTTGCAAGAAGAAGGATTTGTGAGAAAACAAGCATTGTGGTTGTTTTGGTGTGTTTAGAAACATCAGAAATGCCTTCTATTTATAGGAGAATGGATTTGTCTTGGAGGAATAGTGATATTTTGAAGATTAGCTTGGATTCAAAAGTTTTAGCAAGATGCATCATTGCCCCTCACACAAGGTACCATAGCCCTCCACATGGCTAGCTTATCTTTTGACTCATTCCAAATTCCTCTGATGTTTTTATTGTTGTTTATGTGAGCATCTTGACTGAAAAGAGTGGAATCTTTGAATGTGCACTATTGCACATAAATTCTATTAGAATTCAAGGCATAAGGTGACAATACCCATCATTCCCTTTGAGATATCTCTTGACTCTTTGGCCTAACTTTGCAGGTTTGTTGTGATTCATATGTTATGAATTGAATGTGAGTGGTATTGATCATCACACTTGACAAAAAAAATCGTGTATGGAAAGTAAGTGATCAAACTGATTTTGCAAAACAGCTTGCAGCAAGGCATGTTGATCACTCCATATCTCTTTGCTCAAATGGAGTTTGATGATGTTCTTGTAGTCTTTGGAAAGCTTGCACATCATACTTCAACTTTGATGTTTGCATTTGGTCTTGATTCCTTTTGGATCATAATGAAAAATGGCCTCAAATTTGGTTAAAATTTCACCAAGTGTCAAAGTTCAAAAAGCTTTGAAGCCCTAACTTCATGGCTTCATATCTCAAAATCTATGCACTTTTTGGGAATCCACCCTCAGTGACAAATTTGTAGTATGTAATTTGAGCTTTTATTTGAGCTTTGGATGGGAGAAAATGGTTATGTGGTTTGGGAGTTATGACCTTGCAAAGTTGGGTAAAAATCACTTTTTCTCTTATAACTTAATGAAATTTTAAGTTTCTCAAGGTTGCCCCTTTTGCAAATAACCTCATTTTTCTTATTTTTTCTTGATTGATTATGATTCAAATCATAAATTAACTTTGTTTTTTACTTGAGGAGGTCATGTTTGTAAAACAAATCTCAAAAGTCAAACTTGATTTTGGTCACAGTTGACTTTTTTGTCTCAGATGAATTTTGAACTTTGTGATCCTTTATGAAATCAAGTCCTTGGGCTATATTGAATTTAATGGATGGATTCCATATGTGTTTTAGAGTGTCTTGAATCATGTCTCAAGATTTGAGATCATGTCTTGGTAAAAAGTCAAAGGTATGGTTGACTTTTTAAAAAAAACCCTAATTTGTCGTTCAGATGAATTTGAATCCTTGTATTGCTTATGAATCAAGTTCTTTGGACCAATCCAAACTTGTAAATGGATTAACAAGATATGTTTGAGGCCCTCAAGGCATGTTTTGAGGTTTTGGCTCATGTCTTGTTCAAAAGTCAACTTAGGGGTGAATTAGGTCAAGAAAACCCTAATTCCTCATTTTTGGTGAAAGCATCCCCTGAGGCTATTTTGAATTTATAAATGGACTCATGAGGTCCTTTTAAGCTTCTTGAATCATGTTTTGAAGTATTGGCTCATGCCCAAATGAAAATTTCACTTTGGAGGCCTTGGTCGACCAAAATCCTAATTTGGTGACATTGATGATCTTGAGGCTTGATCAGTTGGAAATGTTGCATTCCTATGCTTGATTCTTGATGTAGGAGACCTCTTGATCCTTCATAGATGTTTGAGAGGTTGGACAAGTTGAAGATCATGTCAATTCTTAACTGATCCTTTGCCTGAATTCTTTAAGAGGGCTTGATAACCCTAATCCTTGACTAAAGTGAACACTCAACAATCTTTGAGAGGATTGATGAGGTATGAAGGTACATCCATATTATAGTGATGATTTGCAAAATGATGGGAAATCTTACGGTCAAAATTTGGGGTATCACACATACTTAGAAAACAAGTTTTAGGTAGCAATGATAAAACATGCATTAATATTAAAGAGTCATCAATATTTTAAGCATGCTTAGAATTACATAGAACACCATAAAATATTTATAGTGCGTGAATATAATGACTACATATAAGCCCCAACAAAGAGATTTTAGCTATGTTACTACACATAGCTTCCATAATCCGCTAAGATGACTTAGAAGTTTATTTGCCTAATGTTTCCGCCTTTGGGTTCCCTCTCTTATTCTCTAGTTATAGACCTAGTTAAATCTAATCAAATTTTGTACAACTCAACTTCATTGAAACTCCCTTTGAAATGAACTAGAAGCCTATATTTATAAGAAAAGGTTTTGGACCTCTCATTAAGCGCACCACCATAACGCCTAACAAGCCTGCTTTCTTATCAAATGAGCATTGTTGTTTGTCCGCCATGTGGTCCTTTCCGCCTTGCCTTGCTAAGCACACCACCTATGTGCTTAGCACATACACCCTACCTTCATACTGAAGTACTTGCAGTTGGCCATGTCATATGGCCCACTGACTATGCTTAACATGCCTATGGTAGTGCCTAATAAGCCTTGCTCCTCAAAGATTTTCACTAGCTTCGTCTTTGCATTATAAATCGTGATTTTGAAAATCAAATAATTAAAAAATTTAAAAACTATAACAAGTTAAATTTTTAAGTGGTTAAGGATGCATTTGACTCTTCCTACCTATCATAGATTTGTTTTTGAATTTGTCCTCTCCTTATGTTTATATGTGAAACTACAAAATTATTTAATTAATCATTTTCATCAATTGATATTTCTATATTAAAATGTGTCTTTCCAAGAAATTTAGAAGGATAAAATTAATTTTTATTTATGTAATTTATTTATTTTTAATTTAAAAAACTTATATTCAACTAATTATTTTATTTACTATCTTTTCTTTTTATTTGTGTTTGTTGTGAATTTATTTTCATTATGTTATATACTATATAAGAAAGTAAGATGCTCTAGATATTACACATACACCCTTTTCTTTGATTGTCCAAATGCTACTTTTGAGGGTTACGTACCCATGTAATTTGCTGAATCCAAAGAAATTACTTACTTTCCAAAAAAATCGGTCTTGATGTTTTTGAAACACACCACCCAATGCTTCCATTTTGTATTTTTCCAACACCTTCCATTCTTAAATACACCTCATTTCCACGAATACACACTTTTCATAAAGCAAACATCAACTCACAAATCCTACTTTGCTGCAAAAACCCCATGTAGCTTGTCCATTTGATTTAGCTTCTCTCATTATTTCATCTCCTTTCTCCTTTCCATAACCCGATGCTCCATACATTTTTTGTGTTCCATTGACTCAACAAATATTGCTTGAGAATAACATGTAAAGACTATTTGAGAACGTCAAGGACATTAATGACACCAAAGAGCTTTGGAAGATTGCTGTGAACATTCAGCATAAATGGAATGTCATATCTATTGGAATAATATAGTAAGTGTGAGTAAGTGGGGAAATAGTCCCACATTGGATAGGAATGTGGTGACTTGAGCATTTATAAGTGGGTGAACTCACTCACCTATCACCTTAAGGTTTTAGGTGGACAAGTGGTGTGTCTCTCAAAAAAGTTCCTAGTCCTACACTATTTATCAATGTTCCCTAACATGAAACTCCCCTAACATGGTATCTAGAGCTTGGTTCGTAAAGAGACCGACTTACTTGTATCGAAATGTCCAGGAAGTTGTGTTCCTTTGAAATCGACGCCCAGGAAGAGGTGTATCGAAATGCCCTTGAAAAAGGTGTCAACAGTGGTACAAGTATATAAAAAAAAGGGAACATTGTGGACTCACACTTGAGGGGGAGTGTTGGAATAATATAGCAGGTGTGAGTAAGTAGGGAAATAGTCCCACATTGGGTAGGAATGTGGTGACTTGAGCATTTATAAGTGGGAGAACCCAGTCACCTATCACCTTAAGGTTTTAGGTGGACAAGTGGTGTGTCCCTCACAAAGGTGCCTAGTCCTACACTATGTATCAATGTTCCCTAGTAAACCCCCCCTACAATCTCTAACACGAAGAAGCACTTTGAGATGATCGTCGTTGACAAATATATGAGAAAGAGAACATTCTTCCACAGTTGGTAAGTTGAATCAAGCAATGATATGAAACACACACAATGCCGCTACATATGGGGTTGATGGATCAGAAGTTGCAGATGTTGTTCTGTCACAGTTGGTAAGTTATTCAGTTAACTTAATTGTTAGGGTTTAGACTGGTTTTATTATTGTTATTGTTTTTTCTTTGAACCAAATACAAATAAGCGAAAAACTGCGACATCCGTAACGAAACCCTAAAAGATGCCGCTTTGCATCTACTAAAAGTTATGGTTTTAGGTCTTGAAGGTAAAACTTGTTATCTTCGTAACTTTATCTCTTTTTGGTTAGGAAGTTTTTCGATTTCTGTGGTTGTTGCAAACAACAAGATATGATTGTGAACTTTGATTTTTTTAATTTCATTAGTGCTTATTTTCTTATTAGCTTAAAAGTTGAAAAGTTGATTATTATTGGGAATAAATTTAGGTTTTTTGTATGATAGATGTCTAAATGCTTTTATTTCGTGAGTATTTGATTTATGGTTCATTTTTAAATCACCCAATCAATAATATGTATACTGTTACTGCTTCTGTTATATTTTGAGAACATAGTCTTGCTCTTTCAAATTTGATGTGCTATCTAGATTTGAACATTAGAATAGAGGGAAATATTAATGCTTTTTCAGGGTTTCCCTGTGTTCGATATACATCTTTCAAACACTATATTTCTAGGAGGGTACTCAAAGTGTACTGAAATTTTTTGTTTGTTTCATTTTAATAATTATTACATTTGAGGAAATAATTTAGCAGCGAAGTTGAGTCAACAATTGTAGCAATATGAGGGATTTCAACTACTTTTGTTTGTACTATCTATATATGTTTGTGCAGGTTCATGAGGAAAAGTATGTCAAACAATGAAATATTCTATGATGAACAAGTTATTGATGGGGATAGCTCTGATGATGATGATAGGCCTGATAGTTTTTGTAATACCCCATATTATTGCATTGCTCAATTGGATATCAGAAGAGATCAATTATTTTATTAAGGAGACGGAATAATAATTATTAGTCGGAAAGAGAATTTTAAGGTAACTGTAATGATTGATCAATTGGTTGAGACGACAAAATATCGGTTGGAGATATTTTACCCTGTGGGATTCTATTATATAATATAGTATTATATATATATATATATATATATATATATATATATATATATATATATATATATATATATATATATAGAAAGAAAAGAAGAAAAATAGTAAGAAGAAGGAAGGAAGAGAAGAAGAAGAGGAAAATGGAAAAGAAGGAAAAGCTTGGATCATCGATTCATCATCTTCATCAAACTCCTCTTCGGATTTCAGGTGGGTTCTAGTTAGACACTCTAAGTTCTAGAAATTGATGTTTGGAACTTAGGTTAGATTTGAGAGAAAATGACAAATTGTGGAATCAATGAAATCTAACGGATGAATTGTGATATAAAATGTGTAGAATACTTGTTGTATGATTGGGTTATGTTTTGGTATGATTTGGATGAGTTTTGGTAGAAGAAATGTTGGTTTTTGGCCTAAATCACCCATAACAGCGCTGCTGATTTTTCTGGGTTTCGCATGGTTCGCCTAGCGAACCCGAACGTTCGCCTAGCGAATGTTCGCTGCGGGGGTTCGCCTAGCGAACTTAGTGTGTTTTAGCTCTGGGAGCTTTCTACCAAGGTGTTCGCTGGCACGTTCGCCTAGCGAAGGCGAAGGCGAAGGTTCGCCAGACTTTCGCCTAGCGAACTTATGGTGTTTTGGGTCTGGGAGCATTCTGTTTGATTACTCGCCAGTTTGTTCACCTAGCGAAGGCGGAAGCGAACGCTCGCTGGGAGGTTCGCCTAGCGAACATGTCAGTTTGTGCAGTTTTCTTTCCTTCATAACTTTTGATCCGTAACTCGGATCGGGACGTTCTTGGTGTCATTAGAAAGCTATGACGACCCTCTATCTGATAAAAAGTGAAAATATTGGGTATGATGTGGAATAAATGATTTAGTGGAAAATGAAGGAAAGTAATGTTTTGTGAATGTCGGAATTGACATCTTTTGGATCGTAAATCCGACCGTGGCATGTTTTATAGCCGATGTAAGCGGTGGAATATCCTACGGGATAAGAGTGAGACCTATTGATATGATACCCGATTGATGAATCAGAGGAAACCTATGATTTGTGTTAACTATGTAAATGTGAAAAGTGATGTTTTATGTGATGTGTGATTACATGTGTTTACTTGTAATATTTGTGAGTATACCATGTCCATCTATTTGTGAATTGTAAATGAGAGAATATGCATGCTTAAAATATGAATTAGGTAGAGTGAGGAAACTTTATCCCAAAGCAAATGTCATATTTAAGATGTTATAATTCTAGATTGTGAATAGAATTGTGATAGATAACTCTAGATGGCAAGGTTCGGGCACCTGATGTAGGAAGCTGCATCCGTGACGAGATTGGCCTAGAGGAGTGAAAGACCCTAGTATGGAACATGAGGGATTGCGATGGGTAATCGTCACCTAAGTAACTGTGACCCGCGTTTCGATCCTCTTTGTGGATGACCGGGTAGGTAGCTTAGAAGATGGTATTAGTGACCCGTGTTGAAGGGCCTCTGGTGTGGGCTGGCCGGGGAAAGTACTATGTGTAGATAACCGTGACCCATGTTGAAGAGCCCTTTGTGGATGGCCGGGGAAAGTTATTTACCTTAGCATCCAAGACTCGTGTCGAAAACTCTTTGGAAGGGTTGGCCGAGAATGGTTGGCTACGAATTTAAGGATCCGTGACCCGTGTTGAATCCTCTTGTAGGGTTGGCCGGGGAAAGATGCCTTCGTGAGAGATATCATTTGATGATACTAGAGTTAGAGAACTCGTGAGCATGTTTCCATATAGGGCAAGAATGAATACGTGAACTCAAGGTCCTTTCCCCTTTTTATCGTGGACTTGAGTTAGGATTGATAGAACCTATTAAAGCCGAGAGGACTTATAAGATAGGGAACTCACTGAGATTTGATGTATCTCACCCCACTATAGTTGCTATATTTCAGGTTCGGACTGCAGGTTGATTTACAAGTGGAGCTATGCTTGGATGTTTCAAGAGAAGCTCAGTATTAGTTTTTCCGCGGTGTATTCTGTTTGTTGTTGTATACAATTGAGGATATTGTATATTATTCTTAGATTTTATTTTTGGCTAGTTTCCATGCCTTGTGCCATATGTTGTATCATTATTTTAGAATGGACAAGTATGTGAACTATGTCATTAGGCACTTTTGATGTGTCAGTACCAAACAAAACTCTTGTATGGTATTATTCTAGATGAATATTATACAGGGTGTTACAGTTTTGATTAGCAAAATATTACACAAAATAGGGAAAAGAGAAAATGTCTTGATCTTGCTGCCACACTTGAACATATCGATAAAAACTTTGTCAAGACTAAAAAGTTAATGTCACACTATGTTGTAATCTCCAAATATTTCTTGAATATATTAATATTAGTAAATAGAAAAACAATACAAGATATTTTTCTATTTTCATGTTAGTACTAAATTTGATGATTTATCTACTCAATTCTGGTAAGAAGTTCTGGAACCTGTTTCATTTGCAGCCAATGCCTGATCAGAAGGTAGAGTTTAATTTATTCCTCTGAAGGTGTTCAATATTTATGAAATATTTGATGTGTTTTGATGGATGGCCTGCGGGACAAATACATGAAGCCAAGATGATATTTGATGAAATGATGAAAAAGAAAGTCAGGGGGTGATATCTTTGGTGCTTTGTCACAATAGTGATCTTTGCAACTACTCAATTTTATAAATTTCTTTCAATTGGTAACTTTTTATTCACTTTGTTGATTTTAATACACATGTTTGTGATTCACTTTGATGTTTTTAATACACATGTTTGTGATTCACTTTGATGTTTTTAATACACATGTTTGGATAGGTTAAAATTACTTACTTTCAATTTTCAAATTCAAATATTTTTCGATGTTAGAGTAATTAGTTTTTGATAGATACAGCTTAATTTTAATGTTTGTGTTGAATCAAAATGTTGAATAAGGAAATTTAATTTTTTTTATTGTTTTTAAATTTCTCTGTTTGATGCAAATGTTGCATTCTATTTACATATAATAATAAGAGATTGTGGTTTTAAGCCGGAAATAAACTATTTATCTATAAGTATTTTTTTTATTTATGTCATTAGTTTTTAATTTTTCATTGGTTACTGATAGCCAAAACATCATGTTAATGACCCTGATCCTGAACCAGCTTTGCTTGAAGAAAAACCCACTTTGAAGTTCAATCAAGAGGTTTTCAGTTCCATTAAAGATACACATTTATGTCCTTTTTATTAATTTATAAGTCATTGTGAAAAGTTCCTCATGTTTTGCTTAACATCAGATACATGATAGTTTTTGCTGGATTTGACTCGGTTGTCGTTTTTGTATCAGATATATGATAGATTAAGTGGTTATTTGAACTGATTTATAAGAGCTTATCTATTGACATAAACACTTGTGAGACTATTTTTAAGAGCTGATGAAAACGGCTTATGAAGTGTTCATGAGCTGTATTTAGATAATTTCTATAAGTTCTCTAAGATAGTTTATGAAAACAACATATTAGCTTACATGAATACAAGTTAACTTTATTTTATCTTTTGTTATGGAAATAACATATACACAATTATTTACTTTGATAAGTTATTATGTTATAAGCGCTTAAATAAGTTGTTTATCTAGGTAGGTCCTTAATAAATTAATAAGTTTATGCAAAAAGGAACCAGTGAATAGATAATTAATTAAGTTTGATTTTACAGGTGCGTAATATGTTTGGCAGACTACAAAGAAAGAGAAATATTAATGATCATGCCAAAATGCTGCGACACTTTTCATCTGTGTAGCATTGATATATGGTTGAGGAAACATTATACATCTCAAGTTTGTCGTCTGCCATTAAAAAAATTGCCATACACAACATGTAAGACCTGTGACATTCAACATGAGCCAACCTCTTGACGAGTCACCTTACACATCAAAAAGGAACACATATATTGAGAGGCACGTTGAACATAATATTGTTAACTCCATATAACCAACTTCAGAAGAAACATAAGGAAGGCAATATTGATCTAAGATGTCTAAAGGGATTATTGTTATACTCTTGAAAAATAAATTAGTGATCATTTTTTGGTTTTATAGAAGAATGTTTTCAACTAAATTGGATTCAAATTCTTTATATATATATATATATATATATACACACACACACACGAAAGAAGGATCTACTCCAATACAGGAGAGGTTATGTGTTTAATATCCCCTAAGTACAAAATTTTGAATTTATACCTTATAAAATTTCAATGTAAAAAAAACCACTTGAATTTAAAGAATGGCTTTAACAAGAATCGAACTCAAGAAATTAATTAAAATTATTGTCATACTTTCAAAATTGACAGATGAGATATAGTGACGTGTAATATGAATCCAGACGGAACTTGTGTGATATTGCGGGTACTGGTGTAGTACACACACATTTTATTTTCTTATAATATGAAAATTATATGAAACGGGAAAAGTTGAAGTTATTGATAAAAAAATTGAATAATAACGGGAGGCAGGTTTATTATTGATTCAATTATTTTAATAAATAATACCAAAACGAAAAATAATATTTATAGAGGAAAACATTTATTGTTGATTCAATTTTTTTAGCTAAACAATTTTCTCTTTCTATCATTTCATTTTTATTATATTTTAAAAATAAAAAGTGTGTATTACACTAGAACCCATGCAAACGTACGAGTATTCCATTACTTTATAGTAATGTCAACTCAAAAATAAGTAATGTAAACTAAAAAAAGTATTACCAACTCAACAATTTGAATGAAATTTTTTTAAATTAAATGTAACGCCCTATATAATATCCATCTAGAATAATATCATACAAGTGTTTTATTTGGTACTGACACATCAAAAGTTCCTAATGACATAGTTCACATACTTGTCCATTTCTAAAACATAAATACAACATATGGCACAAGTCATGGAAACTAGTCAAAAATAAAAATCCAAGAATAATATATAATATCCTCAATTGTATACAACAAAATAATACACAGCGGAAGGACTAATACTAAGCTCCTCTTGAAACGTCCAAGCATCGCTCTACTTGTAAATCAAACCTGCAAACCACACCTGAAATATAGCAACTATAGTGGGGTGAGATACATCAAATCTCAGTGAGTTCCCTATCTTATAGATTCTCCCGGCTTTACAGGGTTCTAGCCAATCCTAACTCAAGTCAAGGGGAAAGGAAATGACTTTGAGTTCACAATCTCACACTATATGGAAACATGTCATGAGTTCACTAACTCAAAATATCACTAATCGATAACCCACAAGGCATCCCCTTTTCCCGTCCGCTTCTACGTCTAGAAGTCAACCCGAGTCATGGATCCTTGTAACCTACTTGACATACGAATGGATTCGGGTTCTACGGGCCATTAAACGTTTTGAACCGTCACTTCACACGGGCCATTAACCGTCACAAGCATACGCTCCCTAAGCGCCATTCGTACTGCACGCGGGAATCAAACCTGCCAAGTAGTCATGCATATATTTTAGAGGAGCTCGAGACTCATGATGTTTCAAGGCTAGGTCGAGGACACGACCTGCTCTGATACCAACTGTAACGCCCTGTATAATATTCATCTAGAATAATACCATACAAGTGTTTTATTTGGTATTGACACATCAAAAGTGTCTAATGACATAGTTCACATACTTGTCCATTTCTAAAACATAAATACAACATATGGCACAAGTCATGGAAACTAGCCAAGAATAAAAATCTAAGAATAATATACAATATCCTCAATTGTATACAACAAAATAATACACAGCGGAAAGGCTAATACTAAGCTCCTCTTGAAACGTCCAACCATCGCTCCACTTGTAAATCAAACATGCAAACCACACCTGAAATATAGCAACTATAGTGGGGTGAGATACATTAAATCTCAGTGAGTTCCCTATCTTATAGATTCTCTCGGCTTTAAAGGGTTCTAGCCAATCCTAACTCAAGTCAAGGGGAAGGGAAATGACTTTGAGTTCACAATCACACACTATATGGAAACATGTCATGAATTCACTAACTCAAAATATCACTAATCGATAACCCACAAGGCATCCCCTTTTCCCGTCCGCTTCTATGTCTAGAAGTCGACCCGGGTCATGGATCATTGTAACCTACTTGACATATGAATGGATTCGGGTTCTACGGACAATTAACCGTTATGAACTGTCACTTCATACGGGCCATTAAACGTCACAAGCATACGCTCCTTGAGTGCCATTCGTACTGCACGCGGGAATCAAACCTGCCAAGTAGTCATGCATATGTTTCAGAGGAGCTTGAGACTCATGAAACGCAACTCAAAGAAAATGGTTACAATTACGTGGTCTCACACACAAACGTGATTGTATTCGACAATCACAAGACCACAATGCCTTAAGGCCACATTCGCATTTTCCAAAGAACACAAAGGATCACACACATGTTCCATACTAGTGTCTCACTCTCCTCTAGACCAATCTCGTCACGGATGTACCTTCCTACATCAGGTGCCTGAGCCTTGCCATCTAGGTTATCTACTCCAGGCCAGAACTCGCCAATGAATGCACGAGCGTCGCCATCCAGAGTTTCTATCACAATTCTAATCACAACCTAGAATTATACCATTTTGTTTTGGGGTAAAGTTTCCTCACTCTTCCTAATTCATATTTTAGCATGCATATTCCCTTAATCATGTTTCACAACAATTAGATAGACATGGTATCACATAATTGGCATATAACAATATCAAACATAAAACAACACATAAAAGCATAACAAGTCACTACTATCCCCTACGAAGCATCCTTGGTTACATCATGGCCTCACATACCATTTAATAGCACATTGGATCCTCTTTCTAAGGCCTTAAGTCCCATATCAATCGGCTTCCCGATTCATGAATTTCCGGTGGAAACGAGGAGTACAATATTCACACATACATTACTTTTCCATATTTTCTTATCAATCCATAGAATATAACTATGTTTCTACCTCACTATCACAAAGAGCATTGAAATAGCTTTCCAACGCTTCGAACGGGGACCAAAACTGACTTACGGTTCAAAAGTTATGAAGAAAACAAAATCTGACATTTTAGAAAATTCTATGATCATGAGCCGACGCATAGCACTATGAGTCGACGCATAAACCTGGGAATTTCGCCCGGGTCAGCGCACGTAGATCATGCGTCGACGCATAATCCTGGGGGTCGGCGCATGATGCGCAGATTCTGCTAAAAACTCAGTTTTCGACCGTTAAATGCCTTCCAGACCTCCGATTTTGATTCCGTAAAAAGCCCAGGTCTTAGAATTCGACGTACTATGATATTTTCTCCATAAAAAGGCCATCCAACATAATTACAAAATTAATACCAATTTATCAAATTGGAAAAGTTTAGATTTTTCAACCAAACTCATTCAATTCACTCAATCCAACATACCCAATCCATACTATATCAATCAAACATGTTCCAAACATAACAACAAGTAATCTACGCAATTTAACCGCATTTCATCCGTTAGATTTCATTGATTAACCGTTTAATCATTTTCTCTTAAATCTAACCTAAGTTCTAAACTTATATTTCTAGAACTTAGAGTGTCTAACTAGAACCCACCTTAGCAATGAAGAGGAGTTTGAAGAAGATGATGAATAGTGAAGATCCATAAGCTTCCTCTTCTTCTTGTTCTTCCTTTCCTTCTTTCTCTCTTTCCACGTTTTTCCTTTTCTTCTTCTTTCTCTGTTTTTCTTTTTTTTCTTCTCACCCACTTTCTCTTTCCAACAAATATATATATATATATATATATATATATATATATATATATATATATATATATATATATATATATATATATATAAACCAATATTATATAATTTAATCGAACAGGGTAAAATATTTCCAATTGATATTTTATCGTCTCACACCAGTTGATTAATTATTAGAGTTCCCTTAAAATACTTTCTCGGATTAATAAATATTAATCTGTCTCTTTAATAAAATAATTGATCTCTTCAGAGTTCATTAGTTGCTCTATTGATCCCAAATGTCAATACTTAAAGTACTTAGAGGATTCCATTAATCCAATAATCCAAAGATAGAGTACATAGAAGCTCATCTGATCTCATCTGATATCCAATTGAGCGTTTAGATAATATGGAGTATTACATTAAAAATAAAAAGTTAAAATGTTAATGAAATTATAAAAGGCAAATAAATTTATAAAAATAAATTAAAGAAAAAAGTTAATGTAATATGTAAGACATTATTTATAGAACAAACAATAGAAATTTAGTAGTTGAAATTTAAGATGTAGACTAATCAAAAGACTTAAATAATAATAAAAATACATATAGTGATTTATTGATAAAAAGGTTTCACAATAGACATAAGAAATCACAAATATATCCAATCATCTGAACTATTTTAAATTAATAATGTAATATAGTGCAAATATACTTGTACATGACAACAATATAATTTTTTTAAAATAGTGCAAATATAATCTTCCATTAATTATGTCTAAAGTAATATTTCAATAAGGGTTAAATATTTGTACTTTATTATTCATTTAATTAATCAAAATTTATTATAATTATTTAATAAATAATTTGGAATCTTAAAAAGCTCAATTTTTTTAATTTTAAATATTACTGTTATAATTTTTATCATTAAATGAAATTGAAACTTCAAATTACTTGGACTAACTTATCAAAATAAATATGTTTGTTTAATAATTTAAAAAATCACTTATTATCATTAGTTGGAACCATGCTATGGTTTGGTTTTTACAATTATATGAACAATGCAAACTGGAAAATAACAATGCACTATGATTTGTCACATGTTGGTGCATCTGGAGAACAAGAAACGACATATTATTCAACGATGACTTTTATATTGTCGAGTCTATATTTCAATCCATCATTGTTTTGTCATGGAGATGGATACCTCTTCTGACGAATAAGCGTGAGAATTGTAATTTGTATGATTGGATTAAGTTCCATTAGATTTTTTATAAGATTTTTGGAAATTGTTTGAAAGATTACTATATAATTGTATTTGTAAAGTTGGGTGGAGATTTTTAGAAAATCATTTTGAATCTTAGAATATAAAAACTAATTTAAGTATCTTTTCAAAAATTTATTTAATTTTATAATAAAAGACTTTAAACTAATCATTTTTTAAAACTCAAAATGATCCAAGAGATTGTGAAAATATAACTGTTATTAAATAGATTTTTAGAGATACAAAATTATAAATTATAAGATATAAATTAAAAGTCTTAAAAATAAACCTGCCAACCAAAGTCTAATGTCTTTATTATTTGTACTTGTTAAAAAATTGAGCATTCTGAGCAATCCTTAATGTCCATATTATTTATACTTTTCCTTCTCATTCACTTATTATAAATTAATGGAATATTCGTACGTGTACAAACGAACTAGTATTTTATATACTATTGTTTAAAAAGTAAAATATTAATGAAAAAAATTTAGTTCAACAAAATGGTTAAATAATGAAAAAAATAAAAAGCTTATAAGTATTTTAAATTTGATTAGAAATATAAATATTGCAAATAAATACAAGAATTAGGATGAACATAATATTAAATTAAATCTAAATTATAATTTTATTTTGACATAATTTATAAAACAATAGAATAATGAATGTTGGACTTAATATGAAATGTTATAAAAAATACTAAACGACCTAAAGTAGACTAAAGTGGGACTTAGAGAATTTCTTAACGTACCTTAGATGTCTCTTAAGTATCATATGAAATTAAAAAAAAAATTAATTTAATATTTAAAGATATATCTCCGAACATATTTTAATATATATATTTCATTTATTTTTGAGTCAGATCCCAATTTTTTAAATAACTTTATTCCCGAAATACATATCCAAAAAAATTCCAAAAATATATTTCCTAAAACAAGTCTGTAAGTGTCGCTTGAATATCTAACTATAAACTATACTTCATATGTCTCACAATAACTAGCATATTATGACATCTTAAAAAAAAATTTAAAACAAGATATAAATTAATAAATATAATAAAAAAAATTTAATGAATTAATTTATTAACTATTGATATATTTCGATCACATAAATATGTAGTAAAAACTTTATTTCTAAAATAATACACGAATTATCAATTAAATAATATAATTAAAAGAAAAAATGTTTTACAAATATATATCTATAATTTTTTTGTTGGAAGAAATTATTTGTGTCAATTAATTATTCATTCTATTTATTTTTACTTTCTTTTTTTACTTTTTATACATAATAATACAATACAATTAGTAAATTTAATTATTTTAATTTTAATTTTTTCATTCTCTATGGTAAATAACTTAAAATATTTATAATTAATTTATATTAATAATATATTTTATTTTTTCTTTATCTTAAAAGAATTGTCTTTTTATAAATACAATATTTATTAATTTTTACTAATACATCTTTATTTATTAATTTTAGTTTTAATTAATTATTAATAATTAGTTATTTTCTTTAAAAATTTCTATATTTCAAATGAAATATTACTTGTTACCAAAGGAATGAGTACTACTAATTTATTTGCAGAGATATTTCATCATCTATGATTAAACCAACAATATTGTAAGTACTAACTTCTTATATTGTACGACCTCCGTTTTAAAATGACTGTCGTTTTAAGGGAAAACTTTTGTTTCAATATGAATGTTATTTTCACTTTTTAATATAATAATAATTGTTATTTTTTCAATTGTGTCATATAATTATTATTTTGTACACTATTTCCAACAAATTAATATGACTAATTTAATAAAAATGCAATCTTTTATGACAATTTCATTGCATTTCTTAATTTGTGTGTAAAACCCTTAGACGACAATAATTTTAAAACGGAGAGTAAGTATTAACTTCTTCTGTTTCTTTTATAACTGCAATATTTTAACTTATTAATTACATAAGCATGCAAGCCCTACTGAACATGTGAGCTTAATAAACATGCAAGTCTCTACACAATAAGTGTTTTGTATTTATTAGTGTTGCCATGTAGTGAAATCCTAAGAGTTGGGTAGCAAACAATCTATTAGTCTATCATAGAACACTTTAAAAATTCATTTTTTTCTTGGTGTTTCTTCAAAATATCTTATTTTCATTTTATCTTAATTTCAAAATAACTATTTTCTTCTTAAAACAATATTTTATTATTAAAACTAATATATTTAATTGTTTTCTTAAAGACCTTCTATATTTCAAATAGAATAGTTGTTATGAGAACGAGTACTTGGAGCAGTATTTTATCATAAAATCTTTTGTCTTTTACCATCACATAACTTATGCACCTTATAACATTTGACTGAACAAAAAAAAATAATAATACTCTCTCCGTTCTACAATAAGTTATCCATTTGTATAATAAAATTGTGTCTCAAAATATATGACCTATTTTAATTTTTAATGTAACTTTTTTCTATTTTATACTCTAATTAATATTATTTTTATCATTTTCAATATATCATAAAACTATTCATGTGAACATCTTAAACATGCAAGCCTCTGCACAGTATCTTTTTTGTATTTATTGTAGTGAATTCCTAAGAGCCTAGGATGTTGTCTGATTTCTTAAACAAAATCCAAGAATCTAGCATGTGGGGACGCCACCTACTTCTGAGCACAGACTACAAAGAATAGGATTTCCTCTATTCTGACAGTATTATCATATCTATATTTCAAATAGAGGTCAATTTACCAAAATTAATTAAATTAATATTTTGATTTTGTCAAGGTTACACTCAAGATTTAGAACAAAGATATTCATTGTGAAATTTCAATTAATAGGACATTTTTATATTCAAATTCACATCAGATTGGGTTTCGCCACACAATATTCATTATATATATTAAATAATTAAATTAAAATATTATATTTATAATTAATTTAATAAAATAATATTTACTAAACATTTTAAAACTATTGAAATTATCATTTCTTTATATTTTAAGTATACAAATTATATTAAATAAATTAATAATATTTGTTTTAAAAAATATAAAAACATATAAATATTTCATAACCATGTGAATTTGAGAAAAATATCAATATTCTCATCCATTTCCTATTAGAATTTAAATATGAGCTACTCCACCCAAAATTGCATTCAAAGCGGATATTTGATAATATTTAATAAATAAATTATTTAAGTAGTTTAATTAATTTTAAAATTGAAATTGAGTATCCTAAATTCTGATTATTATATGTACATATTTAAATTAGAGGTCAATTTAACAAAATTAGTTAATAGTAATATATTGATGTTTTCACACTTCGAAAGGTAATATTTATCTGAATTATATAATCTTTAAATTTTAATTCAATTAATTGGATAGTTTTACTTAGATTAATTTATTGAATTGATAATATTTAATCAAATTAAAAATTAATTAATTCAATTAATTTAAAAATTACACGATAAGTAATATGTAAATTCTATATCAACTAAAATTATTAATATGATAAGGTGCGATAAGTAATATGTAAATTCTAAACAATTTTTTTAGTTTTTTAAATTTTTTTGGAAACTAATCATTTTAATTGATAAAAAAGGTTTGATAGTATACACCACTAAAAATTTATATGACAATAAAATAATAGGAATTTTAAAATGTTGCAATAATATAACCCTTCCATTAATTGTATAAAACTTAAATATAATAAACTCTTATTTAATATCAATAATATTTTAATAACAGTGTTTTAATGAGGATTAAATATATTTATTTTAGTATCAAATGGGAAAAAATATTGAATAAATTTATTATGATAATTTAATTAAAAACATTTGCATCACTTAATTTTTTTATTTTAAATGTTATTGTTGTCATATTTATTGTTTATAAAATTCGCCCTAAACCTCAATATTTATTGGGTTGGCACTTCTCTTATATCTATTAAAATTATATTATCTCTTTAATATGAATATTTTAATTTGTTATTTTTTTTCTTTTATTTTTTTTCGTTCTTGTTTAATGGTTAACCATAATTAGTTGTAGCGATCTAAACCATCATCATTTAAAATCAAATATTTATAATTAATTTATATATTTTTATATATTTTAAATAATAATAAGAATAATAAAAATATATTAAAAAAATACACAAAACAATTATTTATAATTGAAAACTTTAAAAATGTATTAGTCTATCATAGAACACTAAAAATTCATCTATTTTATAGTGCTTCTAAAAACTATCTTCAAGTGAAAGCAAGGTACAAAATCAGTTTCTTTTTCGTTTTGTTAGTCTCTTTCCTTGTGACTAGATAGAACCGGTGCCGCTTCATTCTCCGCCGTGAGCACCGATAAGTACGCTGTCCAACTTCTTCTTGTTTCGAGGATGATCTTCTGAGGATGGGTAACATGATGTCTCCGTTTGTTCCTTGGAAGTTCCTTGATATTTCTGCATCTGAAGACGAATCCTCCAAGGCCACCTGCAACTTGGGGGTAAATACAAAGCAACCGAAATCCTTTGTGGGTGCGGTTAATAATGTGTGTGAAATTCCGTTAAACCAGTTACCGAAGGCCTGTGTTAAAGGGGATCGCTTAGCTATGGTTATTCCTGAAGAGGAGTATCAACTGGGAGTCGAAGCTTGTAAACATAATTTACACGGTCGTATCATTTGGCCCAAGGGTTGTGCGCCTTTGACTGTGTTGAATCTTAAGAACAAGCTGCTCAGCCTCTGGAAATCTATTGGCAAATGGGGAATTACCTCTCTTGGTAAAGGTTATTTCGAATTTTCCTTTTCATCCCTCGAAGATGTTAGAAGAGTCAGGTCGATTACATTGTGGAATCTTAACCCTTGTGCCCTCAAACAGTCTTCCGCCCAGGTGTGGATTCGTATTCATGGGTTGGCACAGGAATATTGGAGACCTAAGATTGTCTTTGTCATTGCTAGTAGTTTGGGTACGCCTTTATGTACAGATTCTGCCTCAAACAAATGTTGCTTCGATAGACCATTCAGACACTTTGTCCGGGTTTTGGTGGATCTGGATCTGTCGCAAGAGCTTCGTTACAAAGTTTTTGTGGAAAGGAAGGGTTATGCCTTCTTTGTTGAGATGGAATATGAAAATCTTCCGGAGTTTTGCTCCTACTGCAGTCAAGTAGGCCATTGCTTTGAAAATTGCAAAAGAAGAAACGGTGAGGGTTTCAACGAGGGTGGTAATCATATTCCTAAAAAACCTTTGAAGAAAACGTTTGTTCAAGTTCCGAAAAAGACCTTGATTGAGGAGGAGGCGGCAATTTTGGCAAATGATCTTGGGAATACGTCTGCCTTGGTTCAGGAGCGGTTTGAAATTGACACTGAAAATGTCGTGGTAACAGTTAATGGTGATAATCGCAATGCTGCTGACGACACGGAAGTGCCTTTGAATCAGGTTGAGGATGTTGAAGATCTTGTTGAGAAAATTGATGAGGAAATTACTGTGGTTGAGGAGAACTTAGACATTGACCAACTCCCTTTATCTAATACAGTTCTTAATCCTGTTGGCTCTGGGAGTTTTGTTTTAGAAACTCAATTTGGTGTGGAACGGCAGGTATTTGGCCAGGCTCATGGTGACTTGCTAAAAGACATGGAATTCCTGCATACTTCTTGGGCTAACATCGAACATCCAGTTGCTATTGGGAATGGTATTGGTGTTAGTTCCCCTAGGACTGCCCATCCTGAGGGAGTTAAGGATGACGAAGGTTTTCAGCTAGTTAAATCTAAATCAAGAAAGAAGAATTCGCAGAAGGGTAAAGCTTCAGGAAACAAATACATCACCCGATCACGGCCAGGTAGCGCCCAAAACTCCCAATGAATTGCATTTATTGGAACATGAGAGGCATTTCCAACTCTCCTACAAAATTGGCTCTAAAGCGGTTAATTCTTACTAACAAACCTCAGTTTGTTTTCATTGCTGAACCCTGGATGGATGTTAATCTTTTTCCTTTGAGTTGGCTTCGTAGATTGAATCTAAAGTTCTTTGCTGTTAATAACAGAGATGGTATCAGTCCCAAATTGTGGTGTTTGTGTGATAATAACTTGGATCCAATGATGGTGGATTGTGATGACCAACAAGTTTCCTTTAAATTTCATGTGAACAATAGAACCTTTGGCATATCGGCGGTTTATGCTTCAACCTGTTACATTCATAGGAGATCCCTTTGGAGGAAGTTGCAGGATGTTTTGAGCAGCAACGACTTGCCCTGGAGTTTCATCTGGGATTTTAACACGCTTTTGGGTGCGCATGAATATTGTGGTTCGGCCTTGCTGGTTAGAGATCCTATTGAGGATTTTTCTAATTGGACGAATTCCAATCATTTGTTACATCTTCCAACTGCTGGTGCTATCTATACTTGGTCTAATGGGAGAAGAGGTACTGCTCACACCCAGAAGAGATTGGATAGGGTGATCTGTAATCAGGCCTGGGTGGATTCTTGCATTTTCTCGGCTTGTTCCACATTAACTAAGACGAGATCTGATCATTACCCGCTGATGCTGCATTTTAGTTGTGACAATTCCACTTTCAAGTCTCAATTTAGATTTCTTCATATGTGGACTCTTCACAAGGATTGTCTCAAAGTGGTAGAGGATTCTTGGAAAACCAGAGTGTTTGGTTGCCCCATGTATGTGCTTTCTAAAAAGTTGCAAATTCTCAAACGTAATCTTAAAGATTGGAACAAAACTACGTTCGGCAATGTGCAGGATCAAGTCACCAAAACTGAGCAGGCTCTTAGTAAAATTCAGCACGACATTGCTCTTTCTGGTCACTCAGATGCTCTTGCGGTTCAGGAAATTAAGGCGCAATCAGAGTTGGATCACACTCTTATTGTTGAGGAGTCCTTTTGGAAAGAGAAATCCAGGATTAAATAGAACGCGGAGGTGGATCGAAATACGAAATTCTTTCATTGAATTATGAAGATCAAGAATGCATCTAAGTTAATCCATTCCCTTAATTTTGGTGACTCGGTGGTCACGGATCAGAGCATGTTAGCTGACCATGTGGTAGAGCACTACAAAGGTTTATTTAATGATGTTTCTATTTTGCAGGATAATGGCTTGGTTGAAGAGGTGATCCCGCATATTGTTAACGACAATGTTAATAACTTGTTGACTATGCTTCCTTCGGAGGAGGAAATTTACAATGTTGTGTTCAGTTTGAAGCGTGATAGTTCTGCTGGTCCGGATGGTTTTAGTCCCTTGTTCTATCAAACTTTTTGGGATGTTGTTAAAGACGATGTGATTAAGGCCACGTTGAAGTTCTTTTCGGATTCTTGGATGCTCCCTAATTACAATTCCAACACTCTTGTCCTTATTCCTAAATCGAAAGATGCTGATAGAGTGGATCACTATAGGCCTATTGTTATGGATAATGTCAAGTATAAGATTATTTCTAAGCTGCTGGCGGACAGGTTAGCGCGAGTGCTTCCGCACATTGTTTCCAAGGAGCAAAAAGGCTTTGTTCATGGTAGGAGCATCAAAGAGTGTATTTGTCTTACGTCGGAGACGGCTAATTTGTTACATAAGAAATCTCTTGGAGGGAACTTAATTATGAAAGTGGACATTGTTAAAGCCTTTGATACTTTGGGTTGGAGCTTTTTACTGAAGGTCTTAAAAACTTTTGGTTTTAATGATACTTTCTGCAACTGGATTCATTGCATCCTTCAGTCTGCTAGTGTCTCCATCTCCATCAATGGAAGGCTTCATGGTTTCTTTAACTGTCAGAGGGGTGTTCGTCAAGGTGACCCGCTTTCTTCGCTCTTATTTTGCATTGCTGAGGATGTGCTCAGTAGGGGTTTGTCTCATCTGGTTTCTAGCAGCCAACTCAAGCTCATCAAGGCTTCTAGGACTATGATGTTTCCGTCACACACTTTGTTTGCCGATGATATCATGATATTTGTCAAAGGGAGTCTCTCTTCTATTAATGTTATTGATGATCTTTTCAAGCGTTATGCAGATTGTTCGGGACATATCTACAACCCTTCCAAATCTATTCTTTATGGTGGCTCCATGTCGGATACGGGACTTAGTCTTTTTGCTGACAAACTGGGTTTCATCAAGGGTCTTTTGCCTTTCTCTTATCTTGGTGTCCCAATTTTTAAAGGCAGACCCAAGTGCTCCTACTTTCAGCTTATTGCCGCCAAAATCAGGATCAAGCTCTCGGCGTAGAAAGCTTCGCTCCTTTCTATTACCGGAAGAATTCAGTTGGCTCGGTCGGTTATTCATGGCATGATGATGCATTCGCTTATGGTTTATTCGTGGCCTGTTAGTCTTGTTAAGGATGTGGAGAGATGGTGCAAGAACTTTATTTGGAGTGCCGACATTAATCAACGGAAGATGGTTATGGTGGCTTGGAAGCAATGTTGTAAAAGATACAAAGCTGGGGGTTTAGGCCTGAGATCTATCGGGTGTATCAATGAGGCGACCAATCTGTCTCAGTGCTGGAACGGTGCCACTTCAGAGGACGATTGGGCTAAGGTTCTGCGTGAGAGGGTCTATAAGAATGGTAGAAAAGTAAATTACCATGTCTTCTCTTCTATTTGGACCGGCATAGCAGTTTTATGGCCGATTTATAGTGGCAATCAGCCTGGCTGGTTGGTAATGGGGAGGACATTAATCTTTGGACGGATAACTGGTGTGGTAGGCGTCTTGTGGATTTGCTCAATGTTCCTCCGGATCTTCATCATCAGCTCAAGGCTAAATTGAGTACGGTGATGTTTGGCGGTTTAATTTCTATTCCGCAGAGTTTGGGTGTTCTCTATCCGGGTCTGCAACAGTTGGCCCTGCGTGTGGTGTCAAATTCTTCGCATAAGGATAAACGTGTTTGGTTGAATTCGGAGAATGGAGATATTACGATTAAAGATTCTTACGGGTACCTTTGTCGTGGCCATCAAGCAACACCTTGGGGTTCTTTGATTTGGAATGTGTCGATCCCGCCGACGAAATATTTGCTGCTCTGGAGGCTGATTTTTTCTAAGCTTCCTACAGATGACTTGCTGGCCCTTAGGGGTCTGCAGCTTCCTTCGATGTGCAGCCTCTGTAGGAGAAATTCAGAGACGTTACACCATCTCTTTTTTATTGCAATTTCTCTAGGAGTTTGTGGTATTGGCTTTGTGGCTTGCTGGACTGCTCTTCTTTTGAGTCCTTGGATAATTGTCTTGAGATCCTTGACAGTAGGCATTCGCCGCAGTGTAACGTTGTGATTCTCGCAGTGGTTACCAATACGATTTCGGCCATTTGGTGCGCCAGAAATTCAGCCCGGTTTCAAAACAACTTTAGCTCTTGGAATTCCTACTGCTCGCTTATTATTTCGCAAACTGCTCAAGCCGGAAACTCTTCGCTTAAATGTTCCAACAATGACATTCAGGATTTAGTTATTTTGAAGAACTTCTCGGTTACTGTTCGCCCGCCTAAGGTGAGGATCTGTAAAGAGATCATTTGGTATCCTCCTTCGTTCGGTTGGGTTAAAGTTAATATTAATGGAGCCTCTTGTGGAACTCCGGATTTAGCGGCTTGCGGGGCATTTTTAGGGATCATGGTGGTAATCATTTGGGTAGCTTTGTGTGTAATCTCGGTTCGGAAAATGCTCTTCACGCTGAGCTGATGGAAGCCATCTTTGCTATGGAGCATGTTTCTGCTCAGCATTGGAGTAGGTTGTGGTTGGAGATGGACTCGAAGCTTGTGGTGCTTGCCTTCAGTAAACCTTCTATCGTGCCTTGGAAGCTAAGGAATAGATGGGACAACTGTATGCAAGCTATGAGGAACTTAACTTTTTTGGCAACTCACATTTATAGGGAGGGGAATCACTGTGCAGATAAGTTGGCTAATTTAGGCTTGGTAGTTACTAACTATACGTGGTGGAATGGTATTCATCCCACTGTAGCTTTTGATTTCAATAGGAACAAGCAAGGACTTCCTTGTTTTCATTATTGTTAGGTTTGAGGTTTTGGCTTGAGTCCCCCTCATTTTTGTACCTATTTTTTTCATTTATATCATGGGCCTTGCCCGCTTTTGATTAAAAAAAAAACTATCTTATTTTCATTTTTTCTTAATTTCAAAATAATTGTTTTTATTTCAGTTCAATATTTTATCATTAAAGTCATTATATTTAATTGTAATTTCTTCTTTCTATTTTGACTCATGTGAACCTCTTAAGCTCTACACAATATTTTAGTGTATATCGTGAGGCTATTTTGTATATTCATCTTAAGCATGCAAGCCTCTACACACAGGATTTGGTAGGAGAAGATTCTTAAGCTTATACGAAACTAGGATGTGGACTCCACCTACCTTTGACCATAGATTACATAGTATATGTTTCCTCTATCCCAACACTATTATTATAGTCAAGAGTTGAAATTCTAATTCAATTAATTGGACACTTTTATTCTCATTAACTCATTGAATTTAGTACTCCCTCCGTCCCACAATGAGTGACCCATTTGGAATAAAATGGTGTCCCAAAATGTATGACCCATTTTAATTTTCAATGCAATTTTTCCTATTTTACCCTCTAATTATTATTACTTTCATCATTCCCAATACATCATAAGGGTACTTTAGTAAAAATATCATTTTCTCTCCTTCATTTATTCATTTTTTCTTAATCTGTGTGAAAAGTCAACTGGATCACTCATTGTGGGACGGAGGGAGTAATATTTAACTAAATTAATTATTTAAGTAGCTTAAATAATTTTTAAATTGAAAATATGAATAGTCTGAGTTCATAATTTTGTGTCTAAGATTATAATAATTATTATCACTTCATCAACTAAATTATTTGAAGTAATTTGTCAAAATAAATATGTTTGTCTAAGATTTTTAAAAAAGCAGTTTTATTTTTTATAATATTTGTTTAAGTTTTTTGGAAAATCATTTTTAATTTTAAAATAGAAAATTAATCTAGTAGCTTTTTTCCAAAATTTATTTATTTTTAATATAAAAGACTTTAATTTAGGAGCTTCGGATTAAAAAAGAAATACATGATATTAAAAAAACAATTTTTTTTAGTTTTTTAAATTTTGTTGAAAACTAATCATGTTTTTAAACCTCAAAAAGCACACCTAAAAGATCGTGAAAAAAATAAATGTTACAAAATAAATTGTTTTAAATGGATCAACTTATAATTTACTCCTATAAGATATACAATATAAAATTTAAAAAATAGTCTTGTCAATATCTTGGTTATTTATTCTTTCTTTTTTTAAACGGGGAGGGCAAAAGCCCAAGAACAAAAGGCAAATAGCCATTATGCCTTACAAAAGAGACAAAATATCCTCATTATTTTTTATTTTCATTCACTTATAAATGATGTAAAAGACATAAATTATAATTAAAACAAAGTTATTTTAGCAAACAAAAAGGTTCTATTAATTGTACTTTTACTACTCATTCCCTTATGAATAGCTCAACTCAATTCCACTTCAATGCATCTTTTCACAATTTTTCCACAATAACATAGAAAGTAATGGCACACAAAATTGTTTTGTCTCTCCTTACTTTACTCCTACTCTTGTTGATTGTAAGTTACTAACTTTTCATACATGCTTATATCTTTTAAACTTACATTTTTTATCACTTATATATTGTAATCTATCATTTGTCATTTATACTTGCATTCATCACATTAACTCACAATCAAGTTATTTCGTTTAATTTGATAAAATAATTGTTTTTTCCTATAGTGAAATTTGAAAAATTACTTTTCTTTAATTTGTGTTTCAAATTCTGTATTCTTCTACTATAATGAATTGAATATGTCTTAATTGTGCAGTATAATATGTCTCATTTTTTTATCAAATGTACCTTCCAAATGTCACTCATTAATATCCTTTCATTCAATTGTAATGCAGAATGGGCAAGGAAGCTTTGCTCGATATTATCTTGATGGATGGTTGAAAGATACCCGAACTGAGAGAGTAAAATCTCACCCCGATTCCAACCAAGTATACCTTGATGGATGGTTGAAAGATACCCGAGCTGAGAAAACAAAATCAAACGCAGACTCCAACCAAGTTTATCTTGATGGATGGTTGAAAGATACCAGAGCTGAGAAAGTTAAGTCAACCTCTAACTCAAATCAAGTTTACCTTGATGGATGGTTGAAAGATATCCGAGCAGAGAAAATAAAATCCACCCCTGACTCCAACCAAGTTTACCTTGATGGATGGTTGAAAAATACTCGAGCTGAGAAAGAAAAATCTACTGCTGACTCCAACCAAGTTTATCTTGACGGATGGTTGAAAGATATCAGAGCTGAGAAAGAAAAATCTACCTCTGACTCCAACCAAATTTATCTTGATGGATGGTTGAAAGATACCCGAGCAAAGCAAGCAATATCTACCTCTAACTCCGACCAAATTTACCTTGATGGATGGTTGAAAGATACCCGAGATGAGAAAGTAAAATCTCCCTCTGACTCCAACCAAGTTTACCTTGATGGATGGTTGAAAGATATACGAGCTGAGAAAACGAAATCCGCATCTGACTCCAACAAAGTTTACCTTGATGGATGGTTGAAAGATATCCGAGCTGAAAAAGAAAAATCCACCCCTGACTCCAAACAAGTTTACCTTGATGGATGGTTAAAAGATACTCGTAACTAGTTCATATCTACGTTTTTCAATGTCTATGTCATTCTGAAAACTTTTCATGTCATTCCTATGTGTTTAATTTCTATGTACTGTAAGATCTTATTTCTATGTATTAAGTAAGGTCTCGTTTATGTACTAAATAAAATATTGTTTCTATGAACTAGAAGTTTGCGTTTTAAAATTAAACTTAATTTAATTGGATAAAGATTGAGTTGGAGTCTCTTTAGTTTTTCAAACTTTAGAGGTGAAGTTATGTTTTAATGATTCAATATTTTTACTCTTAAAATAAATAAGGGAAGGGAGATATTCAACTCTCAAACATTTGATAAAAGGAGATGTCAATACTTTCAAAATCTCATAATATAATTATTCTTGTAATATATATTAAGTGTGGTTTATGTGTTCAAATTCTATTTTGTAATGAATCAGTTTTTTATCATTACTTAATCATAATAATAACTTAAAAATAATAATTTCTATATAGATGATTTTTTATTGAAATATTAACTGTCTTTAGAAAAACCAGTCAATTACCACTAGCTCACATTTAAGCCTATATGCACCACACTTTCCAACAGCAAAAAAATGCTATTTTTTTGTCAAACGTGTGGTCTAAATGTGGTTTTGGAGTAATGGAAAACATAGGTCTATGCAATAACATATTATGTTAAATTGAAGCCAAATTAATTGATGTATAGTCACTTAATTGAACAATCTCAATTAACCTCATTGTATCCTCGTTTTAGATCGAACTAAAACACTAAATGGGATTACAAGGAAATGGGTATACCATATAATAATATATTATATGTATTAACAACATATAATATTTCTATTGAGTCATTCATACACTTATAGAAGCCAACATAACTTTGTGTTTAGTCATTCATACATTACTAAATATCAACAAAAATCATATGTTTTTTTAGCTTTAGTAAATATTTTTTCAAACATGGCGTTGAGTTTAATATTCAAAAAAGCATATAGCCTCCAATTAGGAATATCAATATTCATTATGGCGAAGATGATTTCTCTTAAGATTCAATGAATACATTTGGGGACTATAATATCCTAGAGAGTGTAATGATTTTTTGGAAGACGGCATTATACTCCAGTGAGAACAATAATATTATATGTAATGTTTTTTCACGAGTAAGCGATAAAGTGAATTTATTAAGTAGGGAACCTCATTAAAATCTCTCGCTCTTCAATAGGGAAAAAATGTCACTCTTATACTTTATTGATGTTCTGATCATATGGGTATACCATATAACAACATGATGTCTCAAACGCTATCTTACATAAATCCAAGCTATTTGGTAACTTTCATAGCTTTAGTGTATTTTTGATGATGGATGAGAGAGAGAGAGAGAGAGAGAGAGAGAGAGAGGTGGCTATAAGAGAGATAGAAAGAAAGGTACCTAAGACATTGTCATACCCCAAATATTGACCACTAAGATTTCCCACCATTTTGAGAATCACCACCATAACATGGGTATACCATCATGCCTCATCAATCTCCTCAGGAAGTGTTGAGCATTCACTATAATCAAGAATTATGGTTTACCTCCCTCTCTGATCATTTGGACAAAAGATTAATCAAGTAATGACTTGATCTTCAACTTGTCTAACCCCTTCCTGCTGCCCGTCCACTTCTCGGAAGACCCGACGATACACCGAATTCACAGCTTCCAGCGTGACCAGCCTCACGATGTAATACCAATATTTGAAGTTACGAACAGAGTCCATGTAGGTATGGAACAGGCTGCTCACTTGCTTGAAGGACACCCAGTCGTGTCTGCCGTCAGTCGCCTATCGCTAGAAGTGAAAAATACAGAAGAAAAGGGGCACAGTTGCATAGATCTTGAGGTATTTACAAACAACCTTGAAGGCGTGGATGAAGGCAAGAGAGTTGGGATGAAGCTGCGAGGGCGCCAAGCGCAGCCAAACGAACACCGATTGTTGAAAATCTGTAAAGGGCAAGCGCCACCCCGCCTCATCGAGCATAAATTCGTACAAGGGAAACCTCATCCCTCGGTACGTCGAGCATATGCGATGGTGCTCCAGTGGCCTGAACACGTTCCATGTCTTCGCGGAGCCTACCAGACGGTGCTCGACGGTACAAAAAATGTCGTTCTTGTCCCCGTCAACAAACTGGGAGATCTTATTTAGAGGCTCGTCACTGACCCACTCTTCGAGCGGCCGTTCCTCGGCGCTGGTGATAGGCACCATCGGGGAGTCAGGTTGGTCGTCGACGTCTAAGGATCCCACGGCCAGGGCCAAGGCTTCCATTTACCTGAAAAGCAGAAGGAAATGGTGAATTCGATGATCCATATCAAATTCACCCCTCCACCGCTGATCAAGTGAGAGGGCGAAGAAGGAGCGTCGGGATCACACGACTGCCGTGCTCACACAAAGTCCTCGGAGTATCCAACGAGCGACCCCGTGACCATCCTCAGGTCGCCAGTACATCGTCCCAGGGATTCTTCTGACAGTTAGAGGTATTATCGAGGACCCCGAGATATTCATCTCACGTCCTCGGGACATTCTTCTTGTCCCCGTGGTACTCGTCCCTTCTCTCCGCAGTTTTCAACAGAAACATAGAGAAACTCCGCCGTATTCGCCGGAGATTTCACGATTTCCATGGGAACTTCATCAGTTCACCGTAGGACCACCGTATAGAATGTAAACGAAAAGAGAAAGATAAGAAAACTTACTTGAAATACGAATGAGGTGGAGTTCCGGAGAGGTGGTCTGTGGCGGAGAGCGGCGGTAAAAACAGAGGAGGAAGAGAGAGAGAATCTGAGCAAGGGAGAGCGAAAGTGCTAATAAAACGGGTTAGTCCCTATTTATAAGGCCCTCACGAGACTCGGGGAATCCCTAGGCACTCGATTACGCTACCCTAGCCTAGCCGCCTTAGGTAATGATAACGTGTGACACGTGGCTCACGCTTTCCCATGCACGTCCTTTCATTCTCCCACACGCGTCCCTCCGTTTTCCTGGATGATCGACTCCACAAACTCCTCACATCCCCGCGACGTCGACTAGTAATAGCCTACAAGGCTCCTCGACTCAATAAAGTTCGAGCAGGTTTCAAGATTTCCGTTCGTCTAGCTTTCCTCGCCCATGACGGTGTAGACTCATCAAAACCGGGGGAGCTCCCCGCGGGGCACGTTCCCCATCCAAAGAACAACCGTGGATGTCGAACGTCAATCATCATCCCAGTCCGACGGGCATGCTTGGTACGTCCTCTGTAACACCCCATTTCTACCCGGCGGATAATAGTAAAATCAGAGTTATGAAATTTCAACAAACAATAGGATGCTACACTTTTATCTTAAAAACAACTTCGATTAATTTCATATGAACAGATACATAACACTTTGATCGGATGAACCGATAACAACAAAATTCATATATATCTTCTTTTCAAAGCAAAACAACTTCAAGATATAAATATTCAACTTTGATTCACTTAACATTTTTGTTCGACTAAAACAACTTCAAAATAACATAATACTTAATAAATTCAACTTAAAAACTCAGCAACATAAAACATATTCAACAATAAACAACAAGCGTCCATCCCTCGAGTGTTACGTATCAGAGCAAGACCCTTTTAACTTGCCATAGAGCAATAAAAGACTTCATAAAGTTACTTCGAACTTCCACTGCAAATCTTGAGTACCTGCCCATTTCCCATGGTAGGGGAAATATCAGCAGAAGGGGTGAGATATCTAACAATATAATCGGACATATGATAAATAATATATTAGATCAGATTATAAAATCACCACTTCACAACATCTCAATCAACATAAAACAGCAAGATGACCACAACTTTTAATTCATCATTAATCAACAACACATCAACTTTGGAATCAACTTTAATTAACAACACAACAACAACTATGCAACATGAAATGCGACTCGATATGCACATGCATGTGGTACCATTGGAGCAGAACTCCCAGCTTAAAAATTTGCCAATTAATATTGACTTCAACAAGGCATAAGCTTTCCGCTTAATATTTTGCCAATCCATGCCAGCTTAATGTTTTTCCAATCCAGGCCAGCTTAATGTTTTGTCAATCTAGGCCAACTTAATATGTTATGCCATGTGACTCAAATATGAACATCATAATCACATCACTAATACTTATCAATCCACACAACAACAGCTCAACATTGGTCATAGGCCCACAGCTTAATTCTTGCCAATAATTAGAGGCAATTCAACATCGTTCACAGCTTGATAATTTCCAACAATAATATCACAGCAACTAGGATATATAATTATGCATCATCTAAAATATATCACAATCCATCACTTAATCAATCGGTAGTTTTCGACTAAAAATCGGTTAATTGGTTCCATCATAATTCTATGTCCAATGCTATTGAATAATATAACAACTTCTCAATTAAAATGGACAGAACAAACACACCACATTAGAACATAACAGAAACAAGAAAAGAAACACACAGCAACATGCGTGACGGTCGTCACGACACCACCACGGTCGTCACAACACCATCACGGTCGTCACGACCCCAAAAACCTTCGTCTCAGAATTCGTTAGTTCCAGTTTCTTTCCAAATTCACAATCTTTCCTCAGATTCATATCAATTTCAATTTGTCCAAGACAGTAAAACAGAACTACAACAGAATTACACTCTAAAGTAACATCTACCAGTTTCTCACAACCAATTCGTCAACCGCAATGCATTTTTCGCAATAAAACCCGACAACACAACATTTTATAAAACCCCGAAATCAATAAATCATCTACTGGAAGCAAGACTATTTTTAATAGAAAGAATATTTCGTTAGCCTTCCAAAGTTTCGAACGGGGGTCAAAACGAACTTACGGATCAAAAGATATGAATTTTTGAAGTTTATCCAAAACATAATTTTCTTCATAAAACTGTTACGGGTTGCTGCAATTTTCCTCTAAAATCCAACCAATTGAATCATGTTTCATGAAATAAACACATATTCATTCATACCTAATATATAGTAAAGATTTGGAACCATAAAACATGAATTCTAACACTTTTGTTTTGATCCCAAATCTCAAAATCTCAACATATCAAATGTTGTAATTTTCCATCCAATTCAACCAAACATGTGAAATCATACGAATAAGCATTTTACGTCCAATTCAACAGCGTGGATCAAATTAATCATTCAATACAACAGTTAAATGCACAGACAGTAGCAATTATATAAGACCCAATCCTATATATCAATTATCATATTCCCGGTTATAAAATTCAAACCCCACCCTTACCTTGGATTGAAGGTTGCTCGAATTTCCGGTCGAAATTGAAGCTTTGACAGCAACTTCCGTAATCGCAATCTCTCCTCTCTAACCGTTGCTTCCAAACCCTTGTTATTTTTCTGTAACTTCTCGTACTTCTCCAAAACCTTTTTCTCCAACTTCCACGTACTTCTCTCAAAACCCTTCTTTTTCTCCTTTATTTTCTTTCTCTTAATTAAAAACCTAATATAATAATGGGTTTGTTAATTAACTTAATGGGCCTACTACATGATACCCCCACTTTGCTATTTCTCACACACAACTTAACCCAACTAAATTAATTAATATTCCAATATAATAATATTATTTCTAATATTATTTCTCCGATTAAACCGACTAATTACTCGACTACCCACCGAACAACTCAAACAACATAATACTCTAACTTCTCCTCTTAGAATAATACCGACAAATTCTCAACTTTGACAATTCTGAATAATTAAATCCTTAATTAATTTAATTAACTAATTAATTAAATTCGGGGCGTTACAACTCTCCCCTACTTAGAATATTTTCGTCCTCGAAAATTTACTCGATGCCCCACACTCCAATTATGTTATCTCAGCTAACAAATCAACTTCCCATCATAGAAATTAGCTACTCGCACTCGAACCATCACCCTAGGTAACGAGGCAACAACAAGGATAAGAGCACAAAGCCCAAAGCACAACATCAACATAATCAAACTACCGACATCATTGTTACTCACATAAGAACCAATCGCTCTACACCGCGCTTTCGCTGCGTACTCTGATTAGTTGCAACCATCAAATCTACCAAGTTCACATCAACTTCCGACCATCAAAGCAGACATAAGAAAAGACTTCCGACTTAACTCTTCGGAAACTCCGTTCCAACAGGTATTCTACACTCTCACTATTACTGAATACTTCGAACCGAGATCCATAGAATAATGCCTTCGAATATTCAATACCATTACAACCTCAACCAATTTCAAATCTCGAATAGGATATATATACTTTCAAGAATCCCCAATTATCGTCAACATAAGCTACAACTTCACCGTCTTGTATTAACACATCGTCAAAACTCATCTCAACGCATAACAACATTACAACAACATAAGGATACAGGTGTCCAATTAATCTCAACAAGAAAAAAAATCGTCTTTCCAACAGTGATTAACACCCAATAGCCATAGATTTAGCCTTAAAACCTACACTTAACATGGCATATTAACCAAACCAATCAAACAAACTAATTCATCAAGTCCTACTCATACTAGCACAATTCTTCATACAACTTCATCTGAATTAACACAACAAGGCAACCTCATCTTATAAATCATAATTCACACCTTGCTAACTCAACATATAGCTTCACTTCTTTCAATACTTGTAACTCAACTCTCAAATACCCTATGCGCCTTCCTTCTGATTACATAGCATATCAGAACATCCACAACAAACACCAGTTATAACATTATCTGAACAAGTATGGAAAATACAATTCACATTTCCTATATACACGTTAAGGCATACTAGCCACTACCCTTCTCGATCCGACATCCTTGGCCAAATCATAGTCTTACATTACCATTTACTTCCTACTTGGTTTATCTCTACAATTTTTCAAGTCTCATGTCAGTCGAATTCTCGATCCACCACAAACCAAAACCCAAGTTATCCAGAACACAACTGCGAGTTTCCAAACTACTCACTGATCAACTCGCAACCTCATACTAACATCCTCAAGTCTGCCTCATTTCCCCACATGGGAATCCGCATCGACAGCTCAAACAATTCATAAGCACTTGGTTCAGCCCCAAACAATTCACTGTGCATACTATTCTAGTTGGCAAGACACGTCTACTCCATCCAACATGATTCCGTCGACTATCAACAAGAGATTAAGGGTGATCAGTTCCTCAATTTGTCAATAGACAGCCGTCAACCATAATGGTGGCATAAATCATCATTATCCAACTAAAATAGCGTCTTCCTCCTCGTGTTCAACGTTATCTAGGCATACCGCTCTACCATTTCTCTAAGGCTCACAAATGTTTTTCTTAATTTCCTTAATTTCGACCTCGTCAATGATACAAAACGCCCAAAATCCAATACACATTCTCTTATACACGCTCGTAGCACAACACAACTATTAAATATCCTTCTAACACCAGAATCGCTACTACATCAAGTACCGTCCAAGTCGGTTTGCTCCAATTGAAACTTTCATCCAAGTTAAGAATTTTAACAACACAAACCAATCTTTCGTCTTTCCTTTAATCTCAGAACCTCTATAATCCATATGGTTTCACACTTGGGTCTCCTTCAAATCACAACCTCAACAGTACTATCTCATATCCGGTTGCAATAGGAACTTCCTCAATTCCTCCTAACACATACGAATACTTACTCTCACAAGTGTTATCCTAGTGTCTCTTGAATTCGTTCTTCTCTCAACATTACCATCACATAACATCGTCATTCTAATCATTCTCCTTCAACATAAGTTGCATCTCTATGCATTCTCCGATACCTTCGCATCCTTCCTAGCACCAACATTTCATTCCTTATCAATAATTCACACTCGTCTTCATTTTTCCAATTTTCAGCAAGAATCGCTCAACTTCAAACACACTTATCTCTTTCAATACAAACCTCCCAAATACAAAATAATATTCCAAAATGAAGGGAATTTCATGTAGATTCCAGAACTTCAGGAATCGCTCAAATCTGAATTACGAGTAAAAAGTTATCGTCCTTGCAATGGGACTGGTCAAGAGATCCCGTATGCAGAATTTTCCCAGAGTCAGCACCAGACCCAAATATTCAAACGTGTTTTTCTCCCTCTTCAAAAACTTGCTGAAGACAAAGCTTATATGGAAACTGTAGGGAATTTCGTAAGCTTTCCAAAAAGTCCAGAATCGCTTCAATCAGAGTAACGAGTAAAAAGTTATGCCCCTTTTTCCGAAGGCTGCTCCATAGTTACGAAAATAAAAATTAAAATTGATGAACATGAGTTCCACCTCTCTATCTCTTGCTTCCAAGATTCTGCAACTATCCCTGCTTCTCGCCTAACTCTGAAAATCGTCCAAATTTAATCCAATTATACTCAAGACATACTAGTCTACCAAATTGATCTATCAACTTATTCTTTCCTTTGGAATAGATCCTTATTCTTCATCATCTCTTTAATTCACCATCCGTAGTCTACGCACATCCCAAACTTGGCCGACCGATAAGAATCCTGAGTCCATACTCTCGCCGGTTCGCAACAACACAGTTCCAATAACATTTGCACTTTTGCAATCAATGTCACCTTGAACCAACTCCACATACCATTAACATTTTCGGGAAGCAAGCTTCTCCCCCACTTATTTCAAACCAACTCCTGCATACCATCGATTAGGAAAACAAACAAGTACCGACAGTGTTCCCCACACTTGTCGCGTACTAAGGGATAAACAACATTTAGACAACATTGGCCGGACAGACCGACCTGCTCTGATACCACTAATGTAACACCCCATTTCTACCCGGCGGATAATAGTAAAATCAGAGTTATAAAATTTCAACAAACAATAGGATGCTACACTTTCATCGTAAAAACAACTTCGATTAATTTCATATGAACAGATACATAACACTTTGATCGGATGAACCGATAACAACAAAATTCATATATATCTTCTTTTCAAAGCAAAACAACTTCAAGATATAAATATTCAACTTTGATTCGCTTAACATTTTTGTTTGACTAAAACAACTTCAAAACAACATAATACTTAATAAATTCAACTTAAAAACTCAGCAACATAAAACATATTCAACAATAAACAACAAGCGTCCATCCCCCGAGTGTTACGTATCAGAGCAAGACCCTTTTGACTTGCCATAGAGCAACAAAAGGCTTCATAAAGTTACTTCGAACTTCCAATACAAATCCTGAGTACCAGCCCATTTCCCATGGCAGGGGAAATATTAGCAGAAGGGGTGAGATATCTAACAATATAATCGGACATATAATAAATAATATATTAGATCAGATTATAAAATCACCACTTCACAACATCTCAATCAACATAAAACAGCAATACGACCACAACTTTTAAATCATCATTAATCAACAACACATCAACTTTGGAATCAACTTTAATTAACAACACAACAACAACTATGCAACATGAAATGCGACTCGATATGCACATGCATGTGGTACCATTGGAGCAGAACTCCCAGCTTAAAAATTTGCCAATTAATATTGACTTCAACAAGGCATAAGCCTTCCGCTTAATATTTTGCCAATCCAGGCCAGCTTAATGTTTTGCCAATCCAGGCCAGCTTAATGTTTTTCCAATCCAGGAAAGCTTAATATGTTATGCCATGTGACTCAAATATGAACATCATAATCACAGCACTAATACTTATCAATCTGCACAACAACTGTAATGCCCTGTATAATATTCATCTAGAATAATACCATACAAGTGTTTTATTTGGTACTGACACATCAAAAGTGCCTACTGACATAGTTCACATACTTGTCCATTTCTAAAACGTAAGTACAACATATGGCACAAGGCATGGAAACTAGCCAAAAATAAAAATCTAAGAATAATATACAATATCCTCAATTGTATACAACAAAAGATTACACAGCGGAAAAATAAGCTTAACTAAACTTCTCTTGAAACATCCACGCATCGCTCCACTTGTAAATCAAACCTGCAAACCACACCTGAAATAAAGCAACTATAGTGGGGTGAGATACATCAAATCTCAGTGAGTTCCCTATCTTATAGGTCCTCTCGGCTTTACAAGGTTCTATCAATCCTAACTCAAGTCAAGGGGAAGGGAAAAAGACCTTGAGTACACAATCTCACAATCTCACACTATATGGAAACATGCCATGAGTTCAACAACTCAAAAGTATCACTAATTGATAACCATGCCAAGGTATCCCTTATTCCCGGCCTCTTCTACGTCTAGAAGTCGATCCGGGTCATGGATCCTTGCAATCTACTTGACATACGAATGGATTCGGGTTCTACGGGCCTTTTACCATTATGAACCGTCACTTCACACGAGCCTTTTACCATCACAAGCATACGCTCCATGGGCGCCATTCGTACAGTACGGGGAATCAAACCTGCCAAGTAGTTGTGCATCCATTTAAGAGGAGTCCAAGACTCATGAAACTACACTCAAGATAAACCGGTTACGATTACATGATCACACACACAAACATGATTGTATTCGACAATCACAAGGCCACAATGCCTTAAGGCCACATTCGCCTTTTCTCAAAGAACACAAGGTTCACACACATGTTCCATACTAGTGTCTCACTCTCCTCTAGACCATTACTCGGCAAGGATGCACATCTACATCGAATGCACGAGCATCGCCATCTAGATAATTATCAATCCTAGTCACAACCTAGAATCGTATCATTAGGTTTTGGGGTAAAGTTTCCTCACTCTTCCTAATTCATATTTTAAACATGTATATTCCTTTCATCAACAATTTGCAATTAGATAGAGATGGTACAATCACAAATATTACAAGTAACACATATAATAGCATAACATGTCAAACATAATCACATTATAGTTCATACACGTTTTATGGCACACAAGCCACTACTATCCTCTACCTAGCATCTTTGGTTAAATCATGGTCTTACATCACCATTCACTACCTTATTAGATCATTTTTCCAAAGGCATTGGACTCGAATCAATCGGATTCCCGATTCTTGAGTTTCGGTGGAAATAAAACTACATACTTTGCATTTCTATATTTTTCTTATCAATCCATGGCATATAATCATGCTTCTACCTTACTATCATATAGAGCATAAAATTAGCTTCCCAACGCTTCGAACGGGGACCAAAACGGACTTACGCTTCAAAAGTTATGAATTTTTGAATTTTCGAAAATTTCTCATTTTCGCCCAGACCTGCGCGCTGAGCGCGCTACCTGCTGCCACTCAGTCTTAAAAACACCATTTTTAGACTTCCGGACATCCGTTTTCGATTCCGTAAAAAGCTGCGATCTCAGAATTCAACGTACTACAATATTCCCACCATTAAAAGGCCATACCACACATTTTCCACGGTTGAAATATTTTGAAACATAGTTTTATCAGTTTAACCCAATTCCAAACTCGATCAAAATCACTCGAAAACCCGCTAAAAACCATTCCCGATTAAATATCAACCTATACCAACGTTACCAGGCATATCCAAACACTTTTACTCGATCACAACATCAATTTGTACAAAACCATCGATATATATCAAAAACGCAAAAGTTATGAAATCAACTCAATTCAATCAAACGATCACGCTAAATCACGACCCAACATCACTCGACTCTACTACGCGAGTTATTCCGACTTCCGTCCATGAAAACATCGATTTCTAATCATTTCTACCATTTCGACCTAAAATCTCATGTTATTCAAAACTCTAAAATGAGGTTTCTAACTAGAACCCACCTTAGAGATTGAAGAGGAGTTTGAAGAAGATGATGAATAGTGATGATGATCCATGAGCTTCTTCTTCCCAAGTTCTTCTTCTTTCTCTGTTTTTCTTCTTTCTCTCTTCTTCACGTTTTTTCCTTTTTCTTCTTCCTCCCACTTCTCTTCTCTTACCAACTTTTTCCTTTCTCTTTCTTATAACATATATATATATATATATATATATATATATATATATATATAATACTATTATTATATACTATAAATCCAATAGGGTAAAATATCTCCAATTGATATTTTATCGTCTCACACCAAATGATCAATTATTAGAGTTACCATAAAATCCTCTCTTGGACTAATCCCTTTAATAAAATAATTGATCTCTTCAGAGTTCATTAGTTGCTCTATTGATCCCAATTGGTAATAATTAAAGTACTTAGAGGATTCCATTAATCCAATTAATCAAAGATAGAGCACATGGATACTCATCTGATATCCAATTGAGCATTTAGATAATACGGGGTATTACACTCTCCCCCCCTTAAATTGAAATTCGCCCCTGAATTTCCTCTATTCGACAATAACCGCAATTTGTATCATTGTCTTAGATCCATTCTTAACTTGACTTCACAATCAAAATCCTTATTTTCACAATTTACTAAACTTTATGTCATTAGCCATACTCTTGTTCCAATCTCGAATTGGGACAACAAACACTCAACACATCTTCAAGATGTAATTCAGTGGTTCCTTACCTTTAATACAATTACCGACGACTATCCTTTCATAAATTCTTTAACATTCAAAACCACTTCATAATTTAGTCAAACTACTCTTTGCCAGTTCCATCTGGTCTGATGCTGTACTCGGTACTCATTAAATCCGATATTCCATTTTCTCCGCGCCATTCCAAAAAGGCAACATACTTAGAACAAGATCTCCTTATTTCCATACTTACAAGTAACAATCATTTTACTCCTTATTAGTCTGACTGAACTCTTTCATCTGTCACCTTCCACTGTGCAACCCAAATTCTAATTGTGAAATACCATGATTTCTTAAGCACTACCAATTAGCCAACAGTCCACGGAGAACACACTTATGCACTGGGGTCCTTACTAACCAACGGTACATGAAACTTACTGACGTCCCAAGTTTGAACAATTTCCTCGCCAACACACAATATCTTAACATCGGTCCAAAACTTTTTAGACGATAAGGTACCGAAGTTACACTGTCGCAATCATATCATAAACAACTCTAAATTCATTCAAAATTCGAATAATTCATCCAAAAGTAGTTTAACGACCTTCGGTTCTAGTTACCACATTCCAAATCGATTATCCTTACGGTTTTCCGACTTACTCAAGATTCCTTGTTGATTCAAGATCTCATCCAATAACAGCGTAACACCAACATAGAACTTCCATCACACGCGAGATACCACTTATAAAAACTCGAACCATTCAATTCGAAATTGTGAGTTTCCATACCACCCACAAATTCTCACACAACACTCCATACGCAAAAACTTCGTCGAAGTCCATACCACGCCCCTCGGTTGAATCCGCTTTTCTTAATCGTTACGTTCCATTTCATAAACGATTCCAACTCACATACTTAACTTCGGAACGTCCAATTATTACTAGTACTTGGAAAGATAACCTACATATTCATCTTTTTGGTAAAGCACAACTGTACACTACTGGTACCACTCCCACAGAGTCCAAACCAAAACCATGACCTCACGGAAGATAGCAATTACAACATCCTACCAACCACCCATATCTTACTAACACCAACAATTAACTTACTGAGACGATCTCTACAAGATCAATATTTCGTGAGTATCCCCTAACGTCGCCCTCAAGGCTTTTAACAGTAATACACTTACGGCTTTCTCATACTCAACACAGTTCACAACGTTTTCCCCAAAGTCCACTCCCTTATTGTCTAAAGGAATGGTCAATGACGCCACACCCTTTTTACAAGTTATAATTCCAAAACACAAATCCTTCCTTCACTTACTCACGACCCCGTTTTCCACTCACACAATACTCTCCAGTCGGAGCAACACAAGGTAACAAAATTGCAGATGATGGTTCCTAAGAGATTTCACAATTTACACACACGCTAATCGGTAAACTTCTCCAAAATTCTACGTAAAGCACCCTTCATGCACGTGTTAAACGGTTAACCCCATTGTGTTAGTCGGTTAACACTGCTGCAGAACGAAACCCAGTTTCTTCTTAATTCAAAGTCATCCCTACTCAACCCATCGATCCGATTTGTTCTAACTCGAAATATCATTCTCAACTCACGGCTTCTTAACTTGTATTACATTCACCAACCATGATCCACTCAAGGTAAAACCAACAAAGTTGACAACACACTCCAACCAAGTGACAAGAAAAATTCCAAATTCTCTCCCAGTCACCCTACAAATCTTCAGTGGGGTAGTTCATTTTCCTACTCAAACAACTATACCAGCGGAAAGTCAATCATGACGACATTCTAGGGTTTTTGCCACAACTTATACTTGATTCATCCATAAGCAACACCCAACACCCATCCATCACACGGTACTACAAAAATGATGGACATCTCATATCAAGCATACAACCTTGTTCACTCACTCGAATTCCTGGGTGAGGACTAAAACAATAATATTCTTGGTTCAACAAAGGTAGATTCCAAATATTCCAATCATCCACAAATACAGAAGTCTCTCTATACTTGCCAATAAATCGGAGCAATGCATCCTCTTGATGAACCTTCCAATCACTTCGTACACATTAACCGGGATTTCTTACCCTTCACCATCCATTGCACACCACACTTACACTTAAGTCACTTAATAAAATACTCGCATCCAACAATTCTCATTAACTAACTACAAGACCTTTCCGGTATAAATCGTTCCATGATTTATACTTAGTCCGTAATAAGTATTGTTTTTGCTTCTCGTTGTTTTACCACAACCTTGTTTCTTAAAATACAATACTCACTGTTCCACAAAGTACATCTCTTCACACTTATCTCAAGAATAAGAATCTAACACGTACACTTGTAATCACAGTGCTACCACTACGCTCATTCTTAATACCAAAGGGTAACTTTCTAATTCATGTCATACTAACAGGCTCCTCACAGGTGAACCATCCTTGATTACACTTCCTTAACTTAAGCCTCAACAACTACCCAATAGCTCTATTGCACAGTCGTCCAAAAATACATTTTGTTGTCATTTCCTCATATATCCTGTTGATACCGTTTCTACATCGTGCTTACTTTCGTTTTCCCTGGTAATCCTCTTAGGTCCAAATATAAAACCATCTTACTAAGATTCCCTTCAATCCAAGATACTTACTCTGTCTCTTAATACAAACTACTTCCGGTCCGTATCGCCATGCTTTCTGTTACTAACTGAAGTCCACACTTTCTCTGGCACAAAACCTTATACTGTTCCTTGGGTATTTTAACAATTCCAATTTCCAAAATGGTCTCTTATCAAATGCAGAAAATCCCGATGTAACATCTCGAACTTAATCTCTCTATACAACTGAATATACGCAATTCATCACCCACTCTTCGTCCGACACATACTTATTTAACTTGAAGCATGTAAACACATCCTTGTGTTTCCTTCTCATACTTCTCTACTACTTTAAGTTCCCATAAAATCCGAACGCCCTTAACTCTAAACTTTAACTAGTCGGAAGATATTGTTCCGAACACACTCCTTAAGGTACTCTTGTCCATTCAAGATACCCTAACGACCTTAGAAATTGAAGCACCAAAATTCATCTCACCTCCGGACCTCACGCCACACATTCCACAAAACCACTTTCTTTTTCCACGAAATGAGATTACTTGAAATTTCTATCCATATCAGTGGTCGATCCAACTCTACGAGCGACTTTACAAAATCCTCAATACCTTAACCAATCATCCGATAGAGATCTTTAACTTTTGGACTCCATTCATTCCAAAGGATTGCTTAACAACACACCGTTCTTCATTTCCATGCTACCCAAGAACAACTTCTACTAAAACCTCACTGAGCTGACCCAAACTCCTCACTACTAACTCTTGGCTTGAGCCTACCCTCACAACACCAGTTCCGACAACACTACGGAGTCCCCGTGGTCGCTCAACCATGATTCTACCTATCACATACATAGTATTAGGTTGATCAGGCCCAACAATAGATAGTATGATATTAAGTTTCATGACGACAAGACACACTTAAGAGGCAGAATAGATTTACTTATGATGTTTCAAGGCTAGGTCGAGGACACGACCTGCTCTGATACCAACTGTAACGCCCTGTATAATATTCATCTAGAATAATACCATACAAGTGTTTTATTTGGTACTGACACATCAAAAGTTCCTACTGACATAGTTCACATACTTGTCCATTTCTAAAACGTAAGTACAACATATGGCACAAGGCATGGAAACTAGCCAAAAATAAAAATCTAAAAATAATATACAATATCCTCAATTGTATACAACAAAAGATTACACAGGGGAAAAATAAGCTTAACTAAGCTTCTCTTGAAACATCCACGTATCGCTCCACTTGTAAATCAAACCTGCAAACCACACCTGAAATAAAGCAACTATAGTGGGGTGAGATACATCAAATCTCAGTGAGTTACCTATCTTATAGGTCCTCTCGGCTTTACAAGGTTCTATCAATCCTAACTCAAGTCAAGGGGAAGGGAAAAAGACCTTGAGTACACAATCTCACACTCTCACACTATATGGAAACATGACATGAGTTCAACAACTCAAAAGTATCACTAATCGATAACCATGCCAAGGTATCCCTTATTCCCGGCCTCTTCTACGTCTAGAAGTCGATCCGGGTCATGGATCCTTGCAATCTACTTGACATACGAATGAATTTGGGTTCTACGGGCCTTTTACCGTTATGAACCGTCACTTCACACGATCCTTTTACCGTCACAAGCATACGCTCCATGGGCGCCATTCGTACAGTACGGGGAATCAAACATGCCAAGTAGTTGTGCATCCATTTAAGAGGAGTCCAAGACTCATGAAACTACAATCAAGATAAACCGGTTACGATTACATGATCACACACACAAACATGATTGTATTCGACAATCACAAGGCCACAATGCCTTAAGGCCACATTCGCCTTTTCTCAAAGAACACAAGGTTCACACACATGTTCCATACTAGTGTCTCACTCTCCTCTAGACCATTACTCGGCAAGGATGCACATCTACATCGAATGCACGAGCATCGCCATCTAGATAATTATCAATCCTAGTCACAACCTAGAATCGTATCATTAGGTTTTGGGGTAAAGTTTCCTCACTCTTCCTAATTCATATTTTAAACATGTATATTCCTTTCATCAACAATTTACAATTAGATAGACATGGTACAATCACAAATATTACAAGTAACACATATAATAGCATAACATGTCAAACATAATCACATTATAGTTCATACACGTTTTAAGGCACACAAGCCACTACTATCCTCTACCAAGCATCCTTGGTTAAATCATGGTCTTACATCACCATTCACTACCTTATTAGATCATTTTTCCAAAGGCATTAGACTCGTATCAATCGGATTCCCGATTCTTGAGTTTCGGTGGAAATAAAACTACATACTTTGCATTTCTATATTTTTCTTATCAATCCATGGCATATAATCATGCTTCTACCTCACTATCACATAGAGCATAAAATTAGCTTCCCAACGCTTCGAACGGGGACCAAAACGGACTTACGCTTCAAAAGTTATGAATTTTTGAATTTTCGGAAATTTCTCATTTTCGCCCAGACCTGCGCGCTGAGCGCGCTACCTGCTGCCACTCAGTCTTAAAAACACCATTTTTAGACTTCCGGACATCCGTTTTCGATTCCGTAAAAAGCTGCGATTTCAGAATTCAACGTACTACAATATTCCCACCATTAAAAGGCATTACCACACATTTTCCACGGTTGAAATATTTTGAAACATAGTTTTATCAGTTTAACCCAATTCCAAACTCGATCAAAATCACTCGAAAACCCGCTAAAAACCATTCCCGATTAAATATCAACCTATACCAACGTTACCAGGCATATCCAAACACTTTTACTCGATCACAACATCAATTTGTACAAAACCATCGATATATATCAAAAACGCAAAAGTTATGAAATCAACTCAATTCAATCAAACGATCACGCTAAATCACGACCCAACATCACTCAACTCTACTACGCGAGTTATTCCGACTTCCGTCCGTGAAAACATCGATTTCTAATCATTTCTACCATTTCGACCTAAAATCTCATGTTATTCAAAACTCTAAAATGAGGTTTCTAACTAGAATCCACCTTAGAGATTGAAGAGGAGTTTGAAGAAGATGATGAATAGTGATGATGATCCATGAGCTTCTTCTTCCCAAGTTCTTCTTCTTTCTCTCTTTTTCCTCTTTCGCTCTTCTTCACGTTTTTTCCTTTTTCTTCTTCCTCCCACTTCTCTTCTCTTACCAACTTTTTCCTTTCTCTTTCTTATAACACACACACACACACACACACATATATATATATATATATATATATATATATATATATATATATATATATATATATATATATATATATATATATATATATAATACTATTATTATATACTATAAATCTAATAGGGTCAAATATCTCCAATTGATATTTTATCGTCTCACACCAAATGATCAATTATTAGAGTTACCATAAAATCCCCTCTTGGACTATTCCCTTTAATAAAATAATTGATCTCTTCAGAGTTCATTAGTTGCTCTATTGATCCCAATTGGTAATAATTAAAGTACATAGAGGATTCCATTAATCCAATTAATCAAAGATAGAGCACATGGATACTCATCTGATCTCATCTGATATCCAATTGAGCATTTAGATAATACGGGGTATTACACTCCCCCCCCCCCCCCCCTTAAATTGAAATTCGCCCCCGAATTTCCTCTATTCGACAATAACCACAATTTGTATCATTGTCTTAGATCCATTCTTAACTTGACTTCACAATCAAAATCCTTATTTTCACAATTTACTAAACTTCATGTCATTAGCCATACTCTTGTTCCAATCTCGAATTGGGACAACAAACACTCAACACATCTTCACGATGTAATTCAGTGGTTCCTTACCTTTAATACAATTACCGACGACTATCCTTTCATAAATTCTTTAACATTCAAAACCACTTCATAATTTAGTCAAACTACTCTTTACCAGTTCCATCTGGTCTGATGCTGTACTCGGTACTCATTAAATCCGATATTCCATTTTCTCCGCGCCATTCCAAAAAGGCAACATACTTAGAACAAGATCTCCTTATTTCCATACTTACAAGTAACAATCATTTTATTCCTTATTAGTCTGACTGAACTCTTTCATCTGTCACCTTCCACTGTGCAACCCAAATTCTAACCGTGAAATACCACGATTTCTTAAGCACTACCAATTAGCCAACAGTCCACGGAGAACACACTTATCCACTGGGGTCCTTACTAACCAACGGTACACGAAACTTAGTGACGTCCCAAGTTTGAACAATTTCCTCGCCAACACACAATATCTTAACATCGGTCCAAAACTTTTTAGACGATAAGGTAACGATGTTACACTGTCGCAATCATATCATAAACAACTCTAAATTCATTCAAAATTTGAATAATTCATCCAAAAGTAGTTTAACGACCTTCAGTTCTGGTTACCACATTCCAAATCGATTATCCTTACGGTTTTCCGACTTACTCAAGATTCCTAGCTGATTCAAGATCTCATCCAATAACAGCGTAACACCAACATAGAACTTCCATCACACGCGAGATACCACTTATCAAAACGCGAACCATTCAATTCGAAATTGTGTGTTTCCATACCACCCACAAATTCTCACACAACACTCCATACGCAAAAACTTCGTCGAAGTCCATACCACGCCTCTCGGTTGAATCCACTTTTCTTAATCGTTACGTTCCATTTCGTAAACGATTCCAAGTCACATACTTAACTTCGAAACGTCCAATTCTTACTAGTACATGGATACTCATCTGATCTCATCTGATATCCAATTGAGCATTTAGATAATACAGGGTATTACAACAACAACTCAACATTGGTCATAGGCCCACAACTTAATTCTTGCCAATAATTAGAGGCAATTCAACATCGTTCACAGCTTGATAATTTCCAACAATAATATCACAGCAACTAGGATATATAATTATGCATCATCTAAAATATATCACAATCCATCACTTAATCAATCGGTAGTTTTCGACTAAAAATCGGTTAATTGGTTCCATCATAATTCTATGTCCAATGCTATTGAATTATATAACAACTTCTCAATTAAAATGGACAGAACAAACACACCACATCAGAACATAACAGAAATAGGAAAATAACCACACAGCAGAATGTGTGACGGTCGTCACAACACCATCACGGACGTCACGACACCACCACGGTCGTCACAACACCATCACGGTCGTCACGACCCCAAAAACCTTCGTCTCAGAATTCGTTCGTTCCAGTTTCTTTCCAAATTCACAATTTTTCCTCAGATTCATATCAATTTCAATTTGTCCAAGACAGTAAAACAGAACTACAATAGAATTACACTCTAAAGTAACATCTACCAGTTTCTCACAACCAATTCGTCAACCGCAATGCATTTTTCGCAATAAAACCCGACAACACAACATTTTATAAAACCCCGAAATCAATAAATCATCTACTGGAAGCAAGACTATTTTTAATAGAAATAATATTTCGATAGCCTTCCAACGTTTCGAACGGGGGTCAAAACGGACTTACGGATCAAAAGATATGAATTTTTAAAGTTTTTCCAAAACAGAATTTTCTTCATAAAACTGCTACGGGTTGCTGCAATTTTCCTCTAAAATCCAACCAATTCAATCATGTTTCATGAAATAAACACATATTCATTCATACCTAATATATAGTAATGATTTGGAACCATAAAACATGAATTCTAACACTTTGGTTTTGATCCCAAATCTCAAAATCTCAACATATCAAATGTTGTAATTTTCCATCCAATTCAACCAAACATGTGAAATCATATGAATAAGCATTTTACATCCAATTCAACAGCGTGGATCAAATTAATCATTCAATACAACAGTTAAATGCACAGACAGTAGCAATTATATAAGACCCAATCCTATATATCAATTATCATATTCCCGGTTATAAAATTCGAACCCCACCCTTACCTTGGATTGAAGGTTGCTCGAATTTCCGGTCGAAATTGAAGCTTTGACAGCAACTCCCGTAATCGCAATCTCTCCTCTCCAACCGTTGCTTCCAAACCCTTGTTATTTTTCTGTAACTTCTCGTACTTCTCCAAAACCTCTTTCTCCAACTTCCACATACTTCTCTCAAAACCCTTCTTTTTCTCCTTTATTTTCTTTCTCTTAATTAAAAACCTAATATAATAATGGGTTTGTTAATTAACTTAATGGGCCTACTACATGATACCCCCACTTTGCTATTTCTCACGCACAACTTAACCCAACTAAATTAATTAATATTCCAATATAATAATATTATTTCTAATATTATTTCTCCGATTAAACTGACTAATTACTCGACTACCCACCGAACAACTGAAACAACATAATACTCTAACTTCTCCTCATAGAATAATACCGACAAATTCTCAACTTTGACAATTCTGAATAATTAAATCCTTAATTAATTTAATTAATTAATTAATTAAATTCGGGGCGTTACAACTCTCCCCCACTTAGAATATTTTCGTCCTCGAAAATTTACTCGATGCCCCACACTCCAATTATGTTATCTCAGCTAACAAATCAACTTCCCATTATAGGAATTAGCTGCTCGCACTCGAACCATCACCCTAGGTAACGAGGCAACAACAAGGATAAGAGCACAAAGCCCAAAGCACAACATCAACATAATCAAACTACCGACATCGTTGTTACTCACATAAGAACCAATCGCTCTACACCGCGCTTTCGTTGCGCACTCTGATTAATTGCAACCATCAAATCTACCAAGTTCACATCAACTTCCGACCATCAAAGCAGAAATAAGAAAAGACTTCTGACTTAACTCTTCAGAAACTCCGTTCCAACAGGTATTCTACACTCTCACTGTTACTGAATACTTCGAACCGAGATCCATAGAATAATGCCTTCGAATATTCAATACCATTACAACCTCAACCAATTTCAAATCTCGAATAGGATATATATACTTTCAAGAATCCCCAATTATCGTCAACATAAGCTACAACTTCACCGTCTTGTATTAACACATCGTCAAAACTCATCTCAACGCATAACAACATTACAACAGCATAAGGATACAGGTGTCCAATTAATCTCAACAAGAAAAAAAATCGTCTCTCTGACAATGCTTAACACCCAATAGCCATAGATTTAGCCTTAAAACCTACACTTAACATGGCATATTAACCAAACCAATCAAACAAACTAATTCATCAAGTCCTACTCATACTAGCACAATTCTTTATACAACTTCATCTGAATTAACACAACAAGGCAACCTCATCTTACAAATCATAATTCACACCTTGCTAACTCAACATATAGCTTCACTTCTTTCAATACTTGTAACTCAACTCTCAAATACCATACGCGCCTTCCTTTTGATTACATAGCATATCAGAACATCCACAACAAACACCAGTTATAACATCATCTGACCAAGTATGGAAAATACAATTCACATTTCCTATATACACGTTAAGGCATACCAGCCACTACCCTTCTCGATCCGACATCCTTAGTCAAATCATAGTCTTACATTCACTAGTACATAAAACACTTTTTAAATCGGTTAAAAATGATTTTTTAAATCGGTTGGTGGTCCAATTTAATTTCGATCGATTTAAAAAGTTTTTTGTTTTTAAATCAGGTTTGATCCGATTTAAAATGTTTTATTAAATCGGTTAGTTTGATTTAAAAACGTTTATTTAAATCGGTTTGCCACATTTAAAAAATGTTCAAAAAGTAAGGAAAGTTTTTAAATCTATATGATCTGATTTAAAATCTCGGATTTAAATCGGTTAACTTGATTTTGTAATGTTATTTTAAATCGGTTTATCTGATTTAAAAGCACAATATCATTTTTTTTTACTAATTTTCATTTTTTTAAATTCTTGTTTCTTCCACAATATTGTACAAAAATTATAAATAATACAAAATTTTATCACAACCAAACACTAATCAAATATTTCATACACAACTATTAATACAAAATGTCATAGAACAAATTTTTAAATAAATTCGATCAATTTTATAATATTCATGAAACTATGTTACAAATAGTACCATGAAATTAAGTACCCCTTGCCAAAACCAAACACTATCTAGTCTAAGCAAAGTTATACAAAATTAATCAGTTTCCAATGTCATACTTCCTATTTGATAAATATGAATAAGTATGTCATCATCCAAACCATGCAAATCACATGTTCCATGATCATTACACGATGACCGAGCTTCTCTCAGCAACCCTTTGATACTCCCAACTTGACGGCCGCGTATTCCACACGGGACGATCCATTTAAAAGGACTCAAATCCGCCGTGACATTGAGAGCTAAGCCATGGTAGGTTATCCATTGAGCCACTCTTATACCTATAGCTGCCACTTTCTCATTTCCTGAAATACAAATATGTAATAAAGAATAAGGAAAACCACAGATTAATGATAGTTAAAATTTTAGCATTTGTTTTAAAAGTTAAAACATAACGAATTCAAGCACAAATTAAATAAGCTCTAACAATCTTGATAGGTTGTACTATATACTAAATTATCAATTATGACCAAGATTCCAAAATCATTATAAAATCTTGTCCAACCCATTTTGCAGTGGATCATAATACTAGTGATCATGATCTAATTTGCTATGATGCATGAAACATCTTATAGAGATTATACTAAAACAAAAACTAGGCTCTCTAAATACAAGTTATTGTCATCGACAATAACGAAGATAATATAGACTTAAAGTAGTGAATCACCAAACTTACAAAATAACAATTTAATCCTTTAAACCGAAGAACATGCTCGATTTAGTTCTGTAGCGAGCGATTTTGGACGCGGTTCTTAAGCGCTGGTCGCTCTCTGCGGTTTGAGCTTTGACTACAGGTCGATTCATTTTTTATCCTATTGTGAGCTGAATAAGGAAGGGAAATAGATGTCTCCAATTAACCCTGCTTGCATACTGAGTTTAAACAGCGGTCTGTTAGGTTACGGATGCTATCAATGTGGGGGGCCTTTGTACTGGTTATTTGTATTTTCGCCAATACGGTTCTCTTATTTTTTACCTGGGCAGAAGGTTTCTGGCGGGGAATAAGGATTAGGATGTTAGGACTGGTGCTTTTGAAATACTGCTTTTGATTGATGGAGATATGGGATTTGAGTTTTTTGTTGATTGCGCTCGCTAAGATCTTTTATTTCGATCTTATGCCTACGTATTCCCGTTTACCGAAACAGGGAAATCAGAGCGTTCGTAGTTCCTCCTATTCTATGGGAGGAAATGGGTGTTTTGGTGTCTTGTTCAAAGCCCAAGACATGAAGCGAAAGGTGATTTGTATCTTGTTCAAAGCCCAAGATGTGAAGCTAAAAGGTCTATTTGTGTCTTGTTCAAAGCCCAAGACGTGAAGCTGAAAGACCTCGACTTTAGAGAGAATTTGTCATCTCTAAAGAGCGGAGAAGGAGAATTACTTTAACTGGGATACGCGGATCCGAGCAATGCCATAATTTCCGAAGAAAGGGTTTTAACCTGAAGGAGAAGACTTTAACTCACTGTAGAGCAATGCCATCTTTCCTTAGGAATTTCTCATGCTAAAAGAGGGACAGTGGCATGGATGTAGATGATCCAGAGGCTTGCCGCTTACAGCGATTAGATGAAGGGAAAGGAGTTGTTGATGTTTGTGTACTGCGAACGAGGCACAGCTGTAACACCCCAAAATTTGCCTTGTTGTTTTTAGCTAACTGGCTTATGTTTCTTTGCATTTCTTGCATTAGCATTTGTGCATAGCATTGGGTCCTAGCATGGGATCAAGGTACTTGGTTTAACTCAAAGGGAGAAGAGGTTTTTCAAGTTTTCAAACAACAGTTCATGTGCATTGTCCAAGGGGCTAAGAGGAGAGAAAATTCTTGATGCTATCAATTCTTGAACCACAAATGAGCCTTGAGCCTCAAGGTGTTTTATTTGGTCCATCATCTCATCACAAGATCAAGATTGGCAGGGGGATTCAAAAGAATCACACTCTCCTAACTTGGTTTCTTAAATTAGGGTTGGAGATTCTGAGATTTAACCCTCAAATGAGCAAGCTCTTTGATTGTTTATCATCTCCAAATGGCACATATCATCATTGGTGGACATGACACACATCATACTCAGAGGAATTTGAATTTGGAGGATGTGCTATTTCTCCTAACCAGAGGAGCCAAAATTAGGGTTTCCTATAGAATCAGTTTATTTCTTATTTTTAGGACAAGGCTCGACCTCATGGTATTCCTCATGTCCTCAAATGTCTAGGGATAAAAGATTGCCCATCAATTTGCTTCAGAAGGTTTTCAATTGATCAGAAATTTCAAAATCAGGAGAATTGGGAATAAAGTCAATTGGGCAGTGAAAAAGTCAACTCCTGACTTTTTGAGGTAACATCATGATTCTCAGGTCAAATATGGTCCATGGACAAGATTTGATCAAGAAATGTTCAAGGATTCATGAAAAATCAAAAAATGTGGAAAACTTGCTATTTTTGGAAATCTAGGTTTTCAAGAAGTTGCTATTTTGGGAAAGTTCCCATGTCCTTTTAACCTCTTTCAAATCCAATTTTCTTCATGATCAAGGCTTCATTTGCAAATCTTTTCCACATGAAAGTTGTAGTTTGAAACATTTCCTACAAAATGGGCACAAGAATCATACCATTTGGATCATTTTTGAAAGAGTTATGGCATCCTAAAGTTTGAAGTTTCAAGTTGTGACATGACTAAAACTTAGAATTTTTTTTAAAGATGTTTTGGCAGATTTGGTGAACACATTTCATGGTCTATTTTCACATGATTCTAGGCTATATTTCATTTGGTAATTAACTTGAAATTTGTTCTATGTCATTTATACTTCATGGTGACATCAAATGCAAGTTATTTAGAGCCATGTTCATGGAGCAATCTTCATGCAAAGTGAAGCTTTTTCAACCAATTTCAAGGCATGGCATGGTCCATTTTCTTGGCATATTTTATCATTGGTTTGGCAGCATTCTTGTACTACCTAAACCACATGTATCATCACCAATAACATTGCCTTATATGTCCAAACATTCATCACATGCCATGCGCGCCTCATGCACTTTATTTTCACATTTTGGCTAAATTTGGAAATGGAATTCACAACAAACTTGTTGCTCTCACGTGCCCATCTGATGATCCCATTCACATAAGAATTTCCATTGCCATATCATCATTCCAAACCTGGCTCCAAGGCTGAAACCAGAGCATAACCCGTGCCACCCACATGTTTCATTTTTCATTCATTTTCAATCCCAAGCCAAGGCAACAAACTTCCAAGTCTCAGCTTCATTTCCTAACCTCGTGCCAACCCTAAACCTCCCATTTATAAGCACAGCAACTCCAAACCTAGCCACTGACTCTCACTTTTCAGATCTGAAGCAAAATTCCTCTCAACCTTTTTCACCCTCTAGTTTGTGGTTTTCTGAGTTTTTTTGAAGCCTTCTTGGTGGAATCATCCTCCATTAAATACTATCTCGCTTCTGTATGCAAAGAATCGCTTCTAGATTCATTGTTTGAGGCTCTACAAGCTTCACATTCTTCATTATCGGGTTGAGTTGGTTTGAAGATTTTCAGCACTTCTCTGTTCAGAACAAGCCACGATCTACAATCTCCAAGTGATTTAGAAGCTTTCTACAACATTTCTTTGATCTATCTTGTGCTAAGAAGAGCCAACGGAGCAGCTCCGTTAGTTAACTCCTCTACCTCTTTTTTCTCTCATAATGAACGTATGATAAACTTGTTTGCGAGCGATTCTGAAGTCCTATGCGTGTATGCAGTGGTTTATGTGTGTATATGTGCATGATTCTTGGAGTTTCAGTTTTGTGAACTTTTCTTTGATGCACATTTCCATGACTTTCTGTGACCGGTTACATGATTTGTTGATGTATTCGAGATCTATGCAAGATTAGCTTGAAGTATACATCATGCTTGTGCTGATTTATGAATGTTTCAGTTTAGATCTTGTTTCTTTTTCTCTTCGATTCATTATGATATTGAGTTTATTTTAAAAATTGGAGAGTGAATCTGTGATCTGCGCAAGATTTGGAGTGGAATGATGGTGGTCCGGTGAATTTCTGGTGGTTTCATGGTGGCTCCGGCGGCTGGTTGGTCGGAGAAGACGACCGGAGCTAGGGCTCCGGCGTCTGAGATTTGAAGAGATGGTGATGTGGCCTTCGCGCCGTTTTTTGAATTTGAATTGTTTGACTTGGTTTGTTTCTGGCCAATTGTTTTGCCACGCCAATTAATGAGCTTATGTGGCACTTTTTTTTGTTTGTTGCTGAACTGAATTGGATGGGCCTAGTGCATGATTGATACTCGCACCCCCTTTGTTCATGGCCCAAACGCATGTAGTTTGTTTCCTTTGGTGCTGGACATTGCTGATACACCCCTGGTTTCATTTCATTTCATTTTCATTTTCTATTTCCATACCATTTCATAATTAATTTTTTAAAAATACTTGCATATACTAAAAAATTCCAAAAAATTCATCACGCATACTCATTATTAAAATTAATTTTTCACATTTTATTTTATTATTTTTGCATTAAATTTGCATTAAATATTAATTTTCCAAATTAATTTTTCTCATTTGCACTTCATATTGCATACTTCATATTGCATCATTTATTTCTCTCATTTTAAAAGTGATTTGATCCTGATTCTTTTTGGGTTGTGTTCATAACATGTTGAGGTATGTTTGAGATTTTTGGGATGATTTTTAGGTCCTTTTTGGATGACTTTTGATGTGTTGCTTTGAGCATGAATGTATGAAATCCTATTGATGCTTTGACCTAATTGTTGATTGACTTTGGTTCTGATTCATTGCTTGTGGCTTTGATATGCCAATTATACATGTTTGAGATGCTTGAATACTGAATGACATAATTTTTGAGGCATGTTTGTTATTTCTTTGAAGCATGAACTTTAACTTGTCCAACTTGTGAATGTATGCTTCATGTTTGGTTTGCTTGATCATGAAGGCACTTGTGCCATAATTTGGGGTCTTGTTTGAGAATTGATGGCATGTTAATTGACTTCTGGTTGTGAAAGTGTTTGTATGACTTAAATGATGTTTGAAGATCTTGTTTAGGCACATATTTAGGATTGTGTCACTTCTGGACTTGGTTTACTTTGTGAAATTTTGACTTGGTTGCTTTACATGATCACTTCTTTTCATCTCACTCCTTCTTTAATGACTTGAATGGTACTTGATTGACTTCTCCCTTTTCTTTTTGACTAATTGTGCATGACTAACATTAGAGGTCAGTAGGACCATTAGGTTTTGAACTTGATGTTTGATTTACCTTAGAACTTGTTTCTTTATTGCCTTATGCTTGTTTGAGTTTCATTTTGTCATATGTGAATACTTCTAACACTTTCAGGGGCAAATGGTAAGTTGTTTGAGTGTGGATATGCTTCCACATTTTACTTTCTCCCTTTATCTTTTAATTTTCATACTTGTGTTTGAAGTGAGCTTAGGCCACTTGTGTTTCACTTCTCTTTCTCCTCCTTCTCTTTCACTCTTTTCATCCCTTGAGTCTCAAGACTTGTTTAAGTCTTGGATTCTTCCCCCTTAGAGCTACCTAGTCCAACTTAATTTTTGATTAAGCTTGGAGTAGGATTAGAATTAGGTTAGGTAGCCGTCTCTCCTAAACCTCACTAACCCTAGGACCTCCGTGTATGATAACATTAGGATTCTTAGTCTCCCTTTAGAGTTTCCTTTGTGTCGCTTCTCTTCTCATCTCAAAACTCCGTCAAGACACGTAATAAGAGTTAACGTGTATTGCGCGCGAGCCTTCTATGTGGGAAGTGGGGATTGAGGGGCTTCCTCTCATTCTTCTAGGATACCTAGTGTTTGTCCTGTTGGGGACGATGCACGAAAGTATTCGTTCCTGTATTCAAGACCTGGGTTCAATGCAAGTTGCGAAACAACTTAAAAGACACTTCTGTCTAAAAAACACCAAACAAATTCAAATCTTTTTTATCCTTCGGGATTGTTGGGTTTCAAACTTCTTTTTTTTCAGAAAGAGCTCGTCGCTCACGTAAAAAAAACACTTACCTACCCGTGGTCGTACCCACGAACTACATTAGCTCTGATTCCTCTCTCTCGTCCGATTGAGGATATGTAGGCACAAGACAGCGATTGTCTTGGCGAGCAACCTTCCCCCACAGTTCCCGTCCGAACTACGTTGACTCTGACTTTCCCATTGCACTGAGGGAGTACGTAGGCCTAGGACAACGATACCGTCCTATCGAGTCACTTCTTTTTTCTTTTCTTCTTCGTTTCTCCGTTCTTTCCGTTCTCGTTTCTTCGCCGGTCCAGTAGCAGTGGAGTTCCAGATGACGACACCCTTTGATGCAGACAACAAGCGTGGATCCCATCGAGTACGATGGACGTGTTGGGTGCTAACACCTTCCCTTCGCGTAACCGACTCCCGTACCCGTTCTCTTGGTCGTGAGACCATGGTCTTTCCCTCCTTTCAGGTTTACGCAGTGTTTCCTTTCCCTCTCTTGGGATAAATACACTTTGCTAGCGACTCTGTGTCTTTTGCGCCACTCTCGCGTTTGTACCGTTGGATGCGAATCTTTCGGGAGCGACAGCTGGCGACTCTGCTGGGGACTCTGGTTGACCAGCAGCCTACTGCTGGTCCTTCCCCTTTAGCGAGTCAATCCTAGCGCTTGTCTGTTTGTTTTTGTTAGGTGTTTCTATGGTGCTTTGCTTTGTTGTATATTACTGTACTGTTGTTTACCGTATTTTTGCTTTACTGCTTTATTGTTTTTACAGCTTTTATCGCATTGCATTTTATATTGTCATACTGGATATACTGCGCTGTGCTGGCTGTTGTTCTGTTTGGCGGGTTGGGATGTTCTGAGAGATGAGCTCAATACACAGGCTCGAGTATACACTTAGGCTTTAGCGTGGCCACGTGCGGGTGATCACGATCCCTACAATCAGACGAGGTTCTATCCGGAGCTTTCTGCTACTGTATGCTGATACAGGCCAGTAGTTATTCTCTGGAGGAATCGTTGACTCTGATGACCATTCCCGAGGACTCAGTTGCGGCACTCCTCCCGGGATGTGACAGTGGCAGCCCACTTTCTGTGGCAAACCCATTGCACACTCTCGATCCGAGGACCTAATGCTGGGGACTTGCCATAGGATCCTTCTTTTTGAAAGAGAATCAGCAGATGACCTCTTTGATTGGCGGTAGCATTGTATCCTTCGGGCTGAATGTGCTATTGCTTCTCAAACCTCTGAAGCTGAGGATCTTTCGTTTTTGGAGAATCAGTTGAGGCCTCCTCGATTGATGATTATGCCAAACCAGAAATGGTGAACGTATCATCATTTCTCGACCTGAGAGCCCGGGATACTGAACATCCTAGTACCCACGTGTGAGAGGGACGGTCTGTTTACAGGTTTGCAGGTAACCGTGACCATCAACCGACCCGGTTTTCTGTTGTTATCACTATGGTTGTTGTTGATTCTGAGTTTTGGTACAGAGCCTTGATTTGTTCAGTCAGCACAGTGCAGCCAGTTTATGTGGATACCTTGATCCCGTGCTCTGCATTGCATTCCATTTATCTGACATTCATGTTTGTGCATTTTCAGGTAGTATCTAGTCTTTGATTCCAATCAGAGGGCGTTCTTAGGGATGGACACTAAGAGGGGTAAGAAGAATATCATCATCTACAAGTTTCCGAAGATCACTCTTGGTCCTTTGAGCAGTTTACAAAGTATAGCTGGTCCGGAAGTTTTGGGAGCCTTTGAAGAGAAGTATGGTTGGATACTGTCCCTGGTTCGGAGTCTCAGTAAATATGAATATAATGGGCTACACACCTTGATGCAGTTTTATGATCCTTCCCTGAGGTGCTTCGTGATGCCAGATTATGTGTTGGTTCCTACCCTGGAGGAATACTCCAACATCTTGCGGATTCCTGTCAAAGAAGGTGTTCCTTTCTGTGGTTCCCAAGGAGAGTGTGATTTCCAGGCAGTGTCTGAGGCTCTTTATTTGAGCAGATCTACAGTGGAGGATGATTTTTCTAAGAAAGGAAAATCCCGAGGGTATCATTTGGAGTATTTGGTAAAGAGGGCTCGAGAGGAAGCTAAGGAGAATAGGTGGAGGGCTTTCAATGCAATATTAGCTCTGTGTATATATGGCATTATGTTATTCCCTAATGAGTCTGACTTCGTCGATACGGATGCTATTCAGATATTTACAGCTCAGAATCCGGTACCGACTTTGTTAGGTGATCTCCATTACGCTCTATATAACAGGAATGAGAAAAAGCGAGGTGGTGTGGTTTGTTGTTGCGCACCTCTCTTCTACAAGTGGTTTGCTAAACGTTTACCCCAATCCGGTGCCTTTGTGGATTCGAAGACTTCTTTAGAGTGGAGTAAGCGTCTGATGGGATTAGCTGCTAAAGATGTTCTCTGGGTGGATAAGGGTTTGTTGGGGACTGATATTCTACATAGCTATGGCAGGTATCCTAATGTACCTTTGATCGGAAGAAAGGGAGGTATTAACTACAACCCATCTTTGGCTATCAGGCAGTTTGCGTACGCCCTAAGAGATCATCCAGCTGAGAAAAATTTGGAAGAATCCTTGTATTTTCATATGATTGATGGTGTAGTTATTGCACAAGAAGCTTCTCAAGCCTGGCTCCACAGACAGAAGATAGGTAAAACCGTTTTGGGGAAACCCAATAACCAAGCTTTCGCTCCGTATGTTGAATGGGTGAAAAAGAGGGTAGAAGAGTTCTATTTACCTTTTGATCGGGTGTCTCCCTTGTATCCAGAAAGTGTGGAGGAAAGACTTACTGTGCCTATTGAAGAGTTCAACAAGCAACAGAAGTTGGTGCAAGAATTGAGAGCAGAGAATTCCGGTATGAGTAGTCAGCTGCAAGGAGCTTTGCATGACAATTTGGAGCTGAAGTGGCAGGTCAAAGAGTCGACTAAGCATCTGAAGAAGACAGAAAATGATCTGAATAGCAGAATTCAGCATTTCAAGAAGATCAGCATGGCAGCAGAGACTTCAAGCCAGACCACCAGGACAACTAAGAAGCTTTTGGCTAAGACTGAAACCAAGCTTGATGTTTATCAAGAGATGTGGAGTGAGGTTCAAGTCGAAAACGAGGTACTAAACAAAGAGCTGCAAAAGGTGAAAGAAAAGGGGAAGCATTTCTTCAACAAGTGGAAAGAATCCCAAAAGGAGATTGAAGAGCTCAAATTACAAGTTGGAATCAAGAAGGTAAGGCATGAAAGTAGCAACGCTGAAGAACAGATTGCAACGCTGAACCAAGAGATTGCAAAGAGAAACAGGTTAATCAAAGGGCTAATCTCACGACCGGCACATCCTGACACTTTGAATCTTCTGGAAGAAGTGGAGGCTAGCCTGTTTGGGGTAGAATTGTAGTGTATTGTGTATCTGTTTTTATGTGGTTACCATCAGGATTGTTGATGGAATCACCGTTGGTTACGATTGACTTTGTTTGTATGAATTCTTCCATCTTGATAATAGAATGTTTGATTCAGATATTTTTGCCTTGGTAGTTTTCTATTTTTTTGTGTGATTGGTTTCCAGTGGTTGGATCCGGTGGTATTTCTGGGTCGGATTTATTTTCCGATATTGCGTCTAATCCTTGGCCCGGTTTGCTTGGAATGGAATCAAAGCAGATATACCTTGGAAATGTTCAAATATGTTTGTTGCATTTGCATTTGCATAATCATATTCATTCTTTGCATTGCAGGTTTTCTTGGGTTTCTCTGGGTTTCTTATGTTCTCTCTTTCTTTCAGTCAGGATTGATCAACCAACCCATCGTTATTCTACTCGGCTCAATCAAAACAGAGTGATGGACAAAGTTCAAGCAGATATGGCCGCTATGCAAGCTCGCATCGACCAGTTCATGGAAATGATGCAGGGTGTGGTGCAAAGTCAGAACGAGTTCAGAACTCTGGTTCAGCCGTTAGTGGCGCAGGTCGACGAAAATGGTATCCTACACGGTGGTCTTATTAACCGTAATATCCCTCCGGGCGGAGTTGGTGCTGGTGGACAGGGCAGAATCCCTACAGTGGTTGGAGAGGGAAGTATTGTTCGGGCTATCCATGGCCATCATTTTGATGATCAACAGGACGATGTGTTCTCGGTCAGGAGTTTGGATGCTGCCCTTCCTGTAGTCAGTGATGAAAGAATCCGTTTAATCGAAGCTCAATTGAAAGGAGTGGTGAAACAGGATGATTTGGGGATTGATTTGGACGACCTAGGGTTGGTCCCTGATGTTGTTATTCCACACAAGATTCAGATTCCTACGCTAGAAAAGTACAATGGCTCTACCTGCCCAAGGACTCATGTGAAGGCCTATACCCGGAAGATGGCTGCTCACGCTAAGGATGAAAAGTTAATGATGCACTTCTTCCAAGACAGCCTGTCTGGCGCGTCTTTGGAATGGTACATGGGGCTAGAAAGCAGAGATGTTCGTACCTGGAGAGAGCTAGCTGCAGCTTTCATCAAGCATTATCAGTACAACACAGACATGGCTCCCAACAGAACTCAGTTGTTGAGCATGTCCCAGAAGAATGATGAGAGTTTCAAAGAATACGCGCAAAGGTGGCGTGAATTGGCAGCTAGGGTGCAGCCACCAATGCTAGAGAAAGAGATGCTAGATATGTTCATGGACACACTGCCTAAGCACTACTATGAGAAGCTTTTGCCTTGTTCTCTAGGCAAGTTTGCAGATGTGATTGCTATTGGGCAGAAGATAGAGGTGGGAATTAAGGCTGGGAAGGTTTCTAGCGGTGATGGATCGTCTTCCGGACAGGGAAAAAAGCCGTTTGATAATTATAAGAAGAAAGGAGAGACCAACGCTGTATCATCCCACAGGGGAAAAGGGAAACAGCGCCAGTTTAACAATCAACAGGTAGCATCAGTAACCATTCCAACAACATTACCTCCACCACAGCAGCAAAGGGGTAATGCTAATCAGAATAGACAGCAGGGTCAGTATCAGAACAGACAGAGGAATGCAGAGAGGCATTTTGATCAACCCCCAATGTCATATGCACAGTTGTTGCAACACTTGCTGCAGTTGCGTCTAGTTGAGCTTCGTACCTTGGCGCCACCAACAGGGGAACTCCCACGAGGCTACGATGCTAACGCACACTGCGATTTTCATTCTGGTGCCCCTGGGCACACGGTGGAGAAGTGCAGGGCGTTTCAGCACAAGGTGCAGGACCTTGTGGACTCTAAAGCCATCAATTTCTCGAATGACGGACCCAATGTTATTCAGAACCCGATGCCTAATCACAATGGGCCAAGGGTGAATGCTATAATTGAGGACTGTGAAACTTTGAATTTGATCATGGATGTGGAGGAACTGAAGACCCCATTGGTGGTGGTTAAGAATAGGTTATTGAAAGGTGATGTCTATCCGGGCTGTGGTGAGAACTGCTCAGATTGTTTGATAAAGGCTAATGGTTGCGATTCGTTGAAGAGGGGTATTCAGAATCTGATTGATGAGGGCTGTTTACAGTTTGACAGAGGTAATCAGCTAGAAGAGGTTGTTAGTGAGAAGGTTGCCACTATCACTATTCCATTCAAAACGATTACTATTTCTGGTCCAGCAAGGCCACCTCCAGTCATTATCACAAGGGCTGGACCCATTCCGTACGAGAGTTCTAAGGCTATTCCGTGGAATTATGGTGCAGAGGTGTTTGTCAATGGGCAAAAGCAAGAGCTAATGAATACTTCACCAGTGGGTTCTAGTTCAGGGGTTAAAGTTGAGACTGATGCCATAACTAGAAGTGGTAGAGTGCTCCCTCCGGTTAACGATCAACCCAGTACCTCTAGGCAAGATAGAGGAAAACAAGCGATGGATGGTTCTGTTCAGACCCCAGCGATTGTGGAATCTACAGTGAAACCGGTTGATGATGCTTTTTCGGAAAATGTAGAGGAATTCATGAGGCTCATCCGAAAAAGTGATTATAAGATCGTAGACCAGTTACATCAGACCCCGTCCAAGATCTCTATTCTGTCTCTGCTCTTGTGTTCTGAGGCTCACAGGAATGCTCTTTTGAAGGTTTTGAATGCAGCATACGTTCCTCAAGAGATTTCTGTTAATCAGCTGGAAGGGGTTGTAGCGCACGTGAATGCGGGTAACGGCCTGGGTTTTACAGATCTCGACTTGACTTCTGCTGGCAGGAATCATAACAATGCCCTGCATATTTCGATCGAATGCCGTGGCTCGTTGATGTCACATGTCTTGGTTGATACTGGTTCGTCGTTGAATGTATTACCCAAGAAAGCGTTAATGAAGTTGGATACTCGAGGACTTATTTGTACACCAAGCGACTTGGTGGTGCGAGCGTTTGATGGCTCGAAGAGATCTGTTTTTGGCGAGATTGTGCTTCCAATCAAGGTTGGACCGGAAATCTTTAATGCAACGTTTTACATTATGGATATTCAGCCAGCGTACAGCTGTTTATTGGGTCGTCCTTGGATCCATGGGGCAGGTGCTGTAACTTCCACTCTACATCAAAAGCTGAAGTATATGGTTGATGGTCACGTAGTGACAGTATGTGGGGAAGAAGACATAATGATCAGTCAGCTGTCAACCTTCAAATACGTGGAAGTAGATGGGGAAATCCACGAGACGTTGTGCCAGGGATTTGAGAAGGTGAAAATTTCTGAAGAAGTTGTTCAGTCTGAAGCTATAGTGCAGCCTGTAGTGGTAAATCAACCTGAGGGTTCCATGTCTTCGTTAAAAGACGCCAAAGCTGTGGTTGAAGCGGGTAGCTCACAGAGGTGGGGCCAAGTGGTTGAAGTCCAGAAAAAGAAGGATACTTATGGATTGGGATATAAGCCATCCGGAAGAGATGAGGATCCCCCAAAATTCTATGGCCCTGTCCGGTTCACTAGCGCTGGAGTTTTCTTCGACAGAGTTAATGCTATTGAAGAAGAAGGAGACAGTGATTGTGACATGGATAGCTGGATCCGTCCTTGTGGCCCAGGGGAAAGTCTGTGCAACTGGTCTTCCGAGAAAGTCATTCAAGTGACAGGCTTCGAGTAATTGCTTTGTTTTCCTATTTTGTTAATCCTACGTTCTGCCCAAGACGTAGTGATTCTGTTTGTAGGGCTTTTAACTGTCACATGTTTTGCTTTATCATCAATAAAGGACTTTTCACACTCAAATATTTTGATCTCTGTCTTTCTGTTTTTATTTTTATGCATTAAAAAAACCCACATCAAAATGGCAATGTGTTTCTTTTGTTGCATCATAATAAAACATACCTCATAAATCATTGCAGGTCTCTTTGTTCAGGTGACACCGATCATGACTCAGCTATAGCTCGGTATGACTTTGACAATCCAATTTATCAGGCTGAAGAAGAGGCTGACGAAGAGTGTGAACTGCCCGAAGAGTTGGCCAGATTGTTGAAGCAAGAGGAGAGAGTCATCCAACCTCATCAGGAGGAAATCGAGATTGTGAATCTAGGAACCGAGGACGCTAGAAAGGAAGTAAGAGTAGGGGCTGCATTGGAAGACAGTGTCAAGGGAAGATTGATTGAAATGCTCCGTGAGTATGTGGACATCTTCGCCTGGTCTTACCAAGACATGCCCGGGCTGGATACTGATATTGTTGTACACCGGCTACCACTCAAAGAAGGTTGTGCTCCGGTCAAGCAAAAGTTGAGAAGAACTAAACCGGAGATGTCTGTCAAGATCAAGGAAGAGGTTCAGAAACAGCTAGACGCCGGATTTCTTGCCGTAACAAATTATCCTCCATGGGTTGCTAACATCGTGCCCGTACCTAAGAAGGATGGGAAGGTCAGGATGTGTGTTGATTACAGGGATTTGAATAGAGCCAGCCCAAAGGATGATTTCCCGCTCCCTCACATTGACGTGTTAGTTGACAATACTGCTCAGTATTCTGTGTTTTCCTTCATGGATGGCTTCTCTGGGTATAACTAAATCAAGATGGCCCCAGAGGACATGGAGAAAACAACATTCATAACACCGGGGGAACTTTCTGCTACAAAGTGATGCCCTTTGGATTGAAAAATGCAGGGGCAACTTACCAGCGGGCGATGGTGACTCTCTTTCATGATATGATTCACAAAGAGATTGAAGTCTATGTTGATGACATGATTGCGAAGTCACAGACGGAAGAAGAACATCTGGTGAATCTTCAGAAGTTATTCGAAAGGTTAAGGAAATTCAGACTGAGGTTGAATCCAAACAAATGCACCTTCGGGGTGAGATCAGGAAAATTGCTGGGGTTTATTGTTAGTGAAAAAGGTATTGAGGTTGATCCTGCAAAGGTAAAAGCCATACAAGAAATGCCTGTGCCGAAAACAGAAAAAGAGGTTCGTGGTTTCTTGGGGAGATTGAATTACATTGCTAGGTTCATCTCGCATCTCACAGCCACGTGTGAACCAATCTTCAAGCTGCTAAGAAAAGATCAAGCGGTCAGGTGGAATGAAAATTGTCAAAAGGCATTTGAAAAGATTAAAGAATACTTGCAGGAACCTCCGGTCCTTATGCCGCCAGTACCAGGAAGGCCTTTGATTATGTATCTCACGGTTCTTGAGAATTCAATGGGTTGTGTGCTCGGTCAACAAGACGAGTCAGGTAAAAAAGAGCACGCCATCTATTTCCTGAGTAAGAAGTTTACTGATTGCGAGTCAAGATACTCGATGCTGGAGAAAACATGTTGTGCACTCGCTTGGGCCGCTAAGCGTTTGAGGCAGTATATGTTAAACCATACAACCCTTTTGATTTCGAAGATGGATCCAATCAAGTATGTGTTTGAGAAGCAAGCACTTTCTGGTAGAATAGCCCGTTGGCAGATGGTTCTGACAGAATATGATATTCAGTATGTTTCCCAAAAGGCCATTAAGGGAAGTGTTTTGTCAGAATATCTCGCTGAACAGCCAATTGAGGATTATCAACCGATGAAGTTTGAATTTCCGGATGAACATATCATGTATCTGAAGATGAAGGATTGTGAAGAGCCTTTGCCTGATGAAGGACCTGAGATTGGATCTCAATGGAAGATGGTTTTTGATGGGGCTGTTAATTCATATGGCAACGGAATCGGGGCAATCATTACGACTCCACAGGGTTCTCATATACCCTTTACTGCCCGATTAGCGTTCATATGCACTAACAATGAGGCGGAGTATGAAGCATGCATCATGGGGTTAGAAGAAGCAATTGATTTGAGAATCAAGAACCTCGATGTTTATGGTGATTCTGCATTGGTGGTGAATCAGATTACAGGAGAATGGGAGACTCGTCAAGTAAATCTCGTTCCATATAACAATTATGCCAGAAGATTGTTACCTTTCTTTGACAGAGTAGACTTCCATCACATTCCCCGGATAGAGAATCAGATGGCTGATGCGTTGGCAACTTTGTCATCAATGTATAAAGTGAATCTTTGGAATGAAGCTCCCTCAATCAGAATCATGCGCTTGGATAGACCTGCTTTTGTATTTGCAGTTGAAGGGGTATCAGATGGCCAGCCTTGGTATCATGACATTAAATTCTTCTTGAAGAGTCAGGAATACCCAGCTGGGGCATCTTCCAAAGATAAAAAGACATTGAGGAGGTTATCAGGAAACTTCTTTTTGAACAAGGATGATGTGTTGTACAAGAGAAACTTTGACATGGTCTTGCTACGTTGTGTTGATGAACACGAGGCAGGCTTGTTAATGGAAGAGGTTCACGAAGGTTCCTTCGGTACTCATGCCAATGGGCATACTATGGCCAGAAAATTGTTGAGAGCGGGGTATTATTGGATGACTATGGAGTCTGACTATTTTAAATACGCCCGGAAATGTCATAAATGCCAGATTTATGCTGACAAGGTGCACGTACCGCCTACTCCTCTGAATGTTTTGTCGTCACCTTGGCCTTTTGCTATGTGGGGCATTGACATGATTGGGAAGATCGAGCCGACTGCTTCGAATGGACACCGTTTTATCCTGGTGGCTATTGATTATTTCACGAAGTGGGTGGAAGCAGCATCGTATGCCAACGTCACCAAACAAGTGGTAGCCCAGTTTATTAAGAAGGACATCATCTGCCGGTATGGAGTCCCAGAGAGAATCATTACTGATAATGGTTCAAATCTGAATAACAAGATGATGAAGGAGCTATGCCAGAGCTTTAAAATCGAACATCACAATTCTTCTCCCTATCGTCCGAAGATGAATGGAGCTGTTGAAGCGGCTAATAAGAACATAAAGAAGATTGTGCAGAAGATGGTAGTGACATACAAAGACTGGCATGAGATGTTGCCTTACGCTTTGCATGGGTATCGTACTTCGGTACGCACCTCGACTGGGGCAACTCCTTTCTCACTGGTATATGGCATGGAAGCAGTCTTGCCATTAGAAGTTGAGATTCCTTCTTTGAGAATTCTGACAGATGTAAAGCTGGATGAAGCTGAGTGGGTGCGTTCCCGGCTGAATGAATTGAACCTCATTGAAGAGAAGAGATTGAAAGCCATTGCGCATGGCCGATTGTATCAGAGCAGGATGAAGAAAGCCTTTGATCAGAAGGTGCGTCCTCGGTGTTTTCAAGCTGGTGAATTAGTTCTGAAAATGATCACTCCCCCTCAAACAGATCACAGGGGCAAGTGGACTCCGAATTATGAAGGGCCATATGTAGTAAGACAGGTTTTCTCTGGTGGAGCCTTATTACTCTCAACTATGGATGGCGAAGATTTTACGTCCCCTGTGAACGCGGATGTAGTCAAAAAATACTTTGCATAAAAGAGACCCGCTGAATAAAAAAAGAAGGTTCAGACAAAAATGGGGCATCCTGGCGAACCATAAAAAGAAAAGGTTCGGGCAAAAATTAGGGATAAAAGGAAAAAAGAATAAACCCGCAAGGTTGAAAACCTGAAAAGGCAACCTTGGCAAAAATGGGTATCCCGGTGGATTGAAAACCCGAAAAGGGCGATCTAGGCAAAAGTTAGGGATTTTAAAGCAAAGACTACGATCCGCGTTCGGTCTGTGATCACCGTTCACACTTGGAAAATTCGGAGGAAAGGAATCAGTCCAGTTAGTCGTCTTCGAAGGCCAAAGTATCTGCGGATGAGCAAGTCATATGGGTTATAGCTGAGTCGAGTCATGGTGGATGTCTGTTCCCCACATTGCCGACATTTGTATTTTCTTTTACTTTTTGCGCAATTACCTCTTTTCAGGAATTGCTTCCAGATGTAAATGCCTATTTACAGGCCAATTCATTCAATAAAGTTTGCATTTCAGTTAAAGAGCTTTTGTTTTCTTTTTTACCTGTTTTGTTTGTGAAAATGTCCGATATTTTTGATAAAAACATTACATGCTAAAACGTTGAGCTTTATGACACAAGTTGGAAAACAGTGGCAATTGTTTAGGCGACAGTCACTATGTTGATAATCAATGTAATCATTTCTGCGCATAGACCTTTCTGTTGGTTTTGCAGGGTGACAGATGTACTCCCCCAGTAGAGTTGCTCTCTTTATTTTTGAAGTCTGATCGTCCTCAGCAGCTTGCTGTTTTCCCCAGTAGAGTAGAGCTCTCCTCTACTTTGAAGTCGGATCGTCCTCAGCAGGTTATTACTCCTCCCCATCAGAGTACCGAGGGTCGTCTTCCTCAACCAGAGTATAAAGAAGTAATTCCCTAAGCGGGATCGTTAAGGATTGTTTTCCTTAGCAGGATATAAGAGGTTTTCTCCCAGACCAGAGTTGTGACTTGGCACATCTTTCTTCAGCAAGTGAAGTATCCCCACGGAGCATGGGGCATTTATCTGTCCCCCAGCTAGTCAGGAAGCATGTGTTATCCCCTAGCAGATGAATGTTGACAATTACTTTCTCTCCCAAGCAGAGTCGTTGAGGACCGTCTTCCTCAGCAAAGTACAGAGGATTGTATACCCAGCCGGAGTCGTGTTTGGATTGTTATTCCCCAGCAAGTACTCAGAAGTTGATTGCTTTGAGGTGAATGTTGCCGTACCTCCAACGGGAAGTTTGTGGATGAAGATGTTATTATCCCCACAGGGTCCTGATGTCTACTTTCCTCGGTTAGTCAGAAAGTATTGTTTCGTCGACAATGGTTTGATCTAGTACCCGGCAGGGTGAGGGTAAAGTTACTTCCCTAGCAGCAGATTAAGCTCATTTCCCCAATCAGAGTCTGGTGGTGAGTGGTATCCCCAGCAGGTCTTAATGCCAATCGTTTTTGGCAGGCACCGAAGCCAAGTTCTGAAATAGTTGGTCGTCCCCAACGGTGGAATTTCCATCTTCAGTATTCATATCCCTCCCTAGCTAAGTGGGTATCCTCCCGGAGCTTCGTTCATCTCCAACAGAGTTGTTGATCTTGACATTCCCCAACAGAGTGGATATTCTCTGGGAGTTTCGTCCATCCACGGCAGAATTGGCGATTGTGATCTCCCCTAGCAGGGAGAAGTCTTCCTCAACAAGTTTTCCTTTGTTTCAGTGGCAATTTAGTTTGCCATCCCCAGCGGAGTTGCTTCTGGTCTTCAGCATTTATTTTGCTGGGGCGCTCTTTTTTTGCATTGCATAAGCATTTGTTTTGCATAGCATCCTCCCAAATGCGTAGCATTTCCACTTCATGTGGGGCATTACGGCAAAATTCAAACATATGCATCCGAAGCGTAAGCCAAGTTTGAGTTTTCCTTCGTCAGGAAAAGCTGGATTTCAGAGGTGTTGGGTTAAACAATATTTGATAGTTCCCCGGCAGAACGTTTTGGCCAGGATTGTTTATCCTTGATTTTGTTTGTACCCCTTCGTCCAGGTGGTCCTTTGGTTTATTTCCTCGAAATTTTTACCGTCAGACACTCGTCCGTGTTTCCTTCAGCACCCGTCCGTGTTTGAACTTTTTCAATACTCGTCCGTATTGACCTTTGAGACACCCGTCCGTGTTCTTTTCAATACCCGTCCGTATTGACCTTTTGATGACACTCGTCCGTGTTTCCTTCGGCACCCGTCAGTGCTGCGATTCAATCCCCAGAGAGGTCGCCTTTTTGTTTCAATACCCGTCCGTATTGACCTTTTGATGACACTCGTCTGTGTTGCCTTCTGTTCCCCCAGCGAGATTAATTCCCGATAAAGTTGCTTTACAACCTTTTTTCAGTACCCGTCCGTATTGAAATCTTTTACACCCGTCCGTGTACCTTTTTCAATACCCGTCTGTATTGAAATCTTTTACACCCGTCCGTGTACCTTTTTCAATACCCGTCCGTATCGAAATCTTTTACACCCGTCCGTGTACCTTTTTCAATACCCGTCCGTATTGAATCTTTTACACCCGTCCGTGTACCTTTTCAGTACCCGTCCGTATTGAAATCTTTTACACCCGTCCGTGTATATTCTCAATACCCGTCCGTATTTGATATCCTAGATTCTTTGACACTCGTCCGTGTTTATCCCCGGCGTAGCTAACACTCGTTTGTGTTTATTTCAAGACTTTTCAATACAGTTTTGGTTTCCAACACTCGTACGTGTTGTGACAGTGCAGCATTTATTGTTTATTCCTCAGTGGAGTCGTCCCTCCTTTGAGGATTGCAAATTTCAGGTTTCTTATGGTATTCAATCGCCGTGAATCCTTGGAACGCATGATAGCCGTCACTATCATACCTTCAGGATCAAGTTGGTTGAATAGGGGCAGCTGTAACACCCCAAAATTTGCCTTGTTGTTTTTAGCTAACTGGCTTATGTTTCTTTGCATTTCTTGCATTAGCATTTGTGCATAGCATTGGGTCCTAGCATGGGATCAAGGTACTTGGTTTAACTCAAAGGGAGAAGAGGTTTTTCAAGTTTTCAAACAACAGTTCATGTGCATTGTCCAAGGGGCTAAGAGGAGAGAAAATTCTTGATGCTATCAATTCTTGAACCACAAATGAGCCTTGAGCCTCAAGGTGTTTTATTTGGTCCATCATCTCATCACAAGATCAAGATTGGCAGGGGGATTCAAAAGAATCACACTCTCCTAACTTGGTTTCTTAAATTAGGGTTGGAGATTCTGAGATTTAACCCTCAAATGAGCAAGCTATTTGATTGTTTATCATCTCCAAATGGCACATATCATCATTGGTGGACATGACACACATCATACTCAGAGGAATTTGAATTTAGAGGATGTGCTGATTTCTCCTAACCAGAGGAGCCAAAATTAGGGTTTCCTATAGAATCAGTTTATTTCTGATTTTTAGGACAAGGCTCGACCTCATGGTATTCCTCATGTCCTCAAATGTCTAGGGATAAAAGATTGCCCATCAATTTGCTTCAGAAGGTTTTCAATTGATCAGAAATTTCAAAATCAGGAGAATTGGGAATAAAGTCAATTGGGCAGTGAAAAAGTCAACTCCTGACTTTTTGAGGTAACATCATGATTCTCAGGTCAAATATGGTCCATGGACAAGATTTGATCAAGAAATGTTCAAGGATTCATGAAAAATCAAAAAATGTGGAAAACTTGCTATTTTTGGAAATCTAGGTTTTCAAGAAGTTGCTATTTTGGGAAAGTTCCCATGTCCTTTTAACCTCTTTCAAATCCAATTTTCTTCATGATCAAGGCTTCATTTGCAAATCTTTTCCACATGAAAGTTGTAGTTTGAAACATTTCCTACAAAATGGGCACAAGAATCATACCATTTGGATCATTTTTGAAAGAGTTATGGCATCCTAAAGTTTGAAGTTTCAAGTTGTGACATGACTAAAACTTAGAATTTTTTTTAAAGATGTTTTGGCAGATTTGGTGAACACATTTCATGGTCTATTTTCACATGATTCTAGGCTATATTTCATTTGGTAATTAACTTGAAATTTGTTCTATGTCATTTATACTTCATGGTGACATCAAATGCAAGTTATTTAGAGCCATGTTCATGGAGCAATCTTCATGCAAAGTGAAGCTTTTTCAACCAATTTCAAGGCATGGCATGGTCCATTTTCTTGGCATATTTTATCATTGGTTTGGCAGCATTCTTGTACTACCTAAACCACATGTATCATCACCAATAACATTGCCTTATATGTCCAAACATTCATCACATGCCATGCGCGCCTCATGCACTTTATTTTCACATTTTGGCTAAATTTGGAAATGGAATTCACAACAAACTTGTTGCTCTCACGTGCCCATCTGATGATCCCATTCACATAAGAATTTCCATTTCCATATCATCATTCCAAACCTGGCTCCAAGGCTGAAACCAGAGCATAACCCGTGCCACCCACATGTTTCATTTTTCATTCATTTTCAATCCCAAGCCAAGGCAACAAACTTCCAAGTCTCAGCTTCATTTCCTAACCTCGTGCCAACCCTAAACCTCCCATTTATAAGCACAGCAACTCCAAACCTAGCCACTGACTCTCACTTTTCAGATCTGAAGCAAAATTCCTCTCAACCTTTTTCACCCTCTAGTTTGTGGTTTTCTGAGTTTTTTTGAAGCCTTCTTGGTGGAATCATCCTCCATTAAATACTATCTCGCTTCTGTATGCAAAGAATCGCTTCTAGATTCATTGTTTGAGGCTCTACAAGCTTCACATTCTTCATTATCGGGTTGAGTTGGTTTGAAGATTTTCAGCACTTCTCTGTTCAGAACAAGCCACGATCTACAATCTCCAAGTGATTTAGAAGCTTTCTACAACATTTCTTTGATCTATCTTGTGCTAAGAAGAGCCAACGGAGCAGCTCCGTTAGGTAACTCCTCTACCTCTTTTTTCTCTCATAATGAACGTATGATAAACTTGTTTGCGAGCGATTCTGAAGTCCTATGCGTGTATGCAGTGGTTTATGTGTGTATATGTGCATGATTCTTGGAGTTTCAGTTTTGTGAACTTTTCTTTGATGCACATTTCCATGCCTTTCTGTGACCGGTTACGTGATTTGTTGATGTATTCGAGATCTATGCAAGATTAGCTTGAAGTATACATCATGCTTGTGCTGATTTATGAATGTTTCAGTTTAGATCTTGTTTCTTTTTCTCTTCGATTCATTATGATATTGAGTTTATTTTAAAAATTGGAGAATGAATCTGTGATCTGCGCAAGATTTGGAGTGGAATGATGGTGGTCCGGTGAATTTCTGGTGGTTTCATGGTGGCTCCGGCGGCTGGTTGGTCGGAGAAGACGACCGGAGCTAGGGCTCCGGCGTCTGAGATTTGAAGAGATGGTGATGTGGCCTTCGCGCCGTTTTTTGAATTTGAATTGTTTGACTTGGTTTGTTTCTGGCCAATTGTTTTGCCACGCCAATTAATGAGCTTATGTGGCACTTTTTTTTGTTTGTTGCTGAACTGAATTGGATGGGCCTAGTGCATGATTGATACTCGCACCCCCTCTGTTCATGGCCCAAACGCATGTAGTTTGTTTCCTTTGGTGCTGGACATTGCTGATACACCCCTGGTTTCATTTCATTTCATTTTCATTTTCTATTTCCATACCATTTCATAATTAATTTTTTAAAAATACTTGCATATACTAAAAAATTCCAAAAAATTCATCACGCATACTCATTATTAAAATTAATTTTTCACATTTTATTTTATTAAATTTGCATTAAATATTAATTTTCCAAATTAATTTTTCTCATTTGCACTTCATATTGCATACTTCATATTGCATCATTTATTTCTCTCATTTTAAAAGTGATTTGATCCTGATTCTTTTTGGGTTGTGTTCATAACATGTTGAGGTATGTTTGAGATTTTTGGGATGATTTTTAGGTCCTTTTTGGATGACTTTTGATGTGTTGCTTTGAGCATGAATGTATGAAATCCTATTGATGCTTTGACCTAATTGTTGATTGACTTTGGTTCTGATTCATTGCTTGTGGCTTTGATATGCCAATTATACATGTTTGAGATGCTTGAATACTGAATGACATAATTTTTGAGGCATGTTTGTTATTTCTTTGAAGCATGAACTTTAACTTGTCCAACTTGTGAATGTATGCTTCATGTTTGGTTTGCTTGATCATGAAGGCACTTGTGCCATAATTTGGGGTCTTGTTTGAGAATTGATGGCATGTTAATTGACTTCTGGTTGTGATATTTGGATCTCATCTTTGCATGTTTGATGTTTGCCTTGCACTTTAAGTCACTTGTTTCACAAGAATGAATCATGTTTCACTTCACTTTACTTCTTCTTCTTTGCTTCTTAATTGATTGTGAAAGTGTTTGTATGACTTGAATGATGTTTGAAGATCTTGTTTAGGCACATATTTAGGATTGTGTCACTTCTGGACTTGGTTTACTTTGTGAAATTTTGACTTGGTTGCTTTACATGATCACTTCTTTTCATCTCACTCCTTCTTTAATGACTTGAATGGTACTTGATTGACTTCTCCCTTTTCTTTTTGACTAATTGTGCATGAGTAACATTAGAGGTCAGTAGGACCATTAGGTTCTGAACTTGATGTTTGATTTACCTTAGAACTTGTTTCTTTATTGCCTTATGCTTGTTTGAGTTTCATTTTGTCATATGTGAATACTTCTAACACTTTCAGGGGCAAATGGTAAGTTGTTTGAGTGTGGATATGCTTCCACATTTTACTTTCTCCCTTTATCTTTTAATTTTCATACTTGTGTTTGAAGTGATCTTAGGCCACTTGTGTTTCACTTCTCTTTCTCCTCCTTCTCTTTCACTCTTTTCATCCCTCGAGTCTCAAGACTTGTTTAAGTCTTGGATTCTTCCCCCTTAGAGCTACCTAGTCCAACTTAATTTTTGATTAAGCTTGGAGTAGGATTAGAATTAGGTTAGGTAGCCGTCTCTCCTAAACCTCACTAACCCTAGGACCTCCGTGTATGATAACATTAGGATTCTTAGTCTCCCTTTAGAGTTTCCTTTGTGTCACTTCTCTTCTCATCTCAAAACTCCGTCAAGACACGTAATAAGAGTTAACGTGTATTGCGCGCGAGCCTTCTATGTGGGAAGTGGGGATTGAGGGGCTTCCTCTCATTCTTCTAGGATACCTAGTGTTTGTCCTGTTGGGGATGATGCACGAAAGTATTCGTTCCTGTATTCAAGACCTGGGTTCAATGCAAGTTGCGAAACAACTTAAAAGACACTTCTGTCTAAAAAACACCAAACAAATTCAAATCTTTTTTATCCTTCGGGATTGTTGGGTTTCAAACTTCTTTTTTTTCAGAAAGAGCTCATCGCTCACGTAAAAAAAACACTTACCTACCCGTGGTCGTACCCACGAACTACATTAGCTCTGATTCCTCTCTCTCGTCCGATTGAGGATATGTAGGCACAAGACAGCGATTGTCTTGGCGAGCAACCTTCCCCCACAGTTCCCGTCCGAACTACGTTGACTCTGACTTTCCCATTGCACTGAGGGAGTACGTAGGCCTAGGACAACGATATCGTCCTATCGAGTCACTTCTTTTTTCTTTTCTTCTTCGTTTCTCCGTTCTTTCCGTTCTCGTTTCTTCGCCGGTCCAGTAGCAGTGGAGTTCCAGATGACGACACCCTTTGATGCAGACAACAAGCGTGGATCCCATCGAGTACGATGGACGTGTTGGGTGCTAACACCTTCCCTTCGCGTAACCGACTCCCGTACCCGTTCTCTTGGTCGTGAGACCATGGTCTTTCCCTCCTTTCAGGTTTACGCAGTGTTTCCTTTCCCTCTCTTGGGATAAATACAGCGTTGGTCTCTCCTTTCTTCTTATAATTATCAAACGGCTTTTTTCCCTGTCCGGAAGACGATCCATCACCGCTAGAAACCTTCCCAGCCTTAATTCCCACCTCTATCTTCTGCCCAATAATAATCACATCTGCAAACTTGCCTAGAGAACAAGGCAAAAGCTTCTCATAGTAGTGCTTAGGCAGTGTGTCCATGAACATATCTAGCATCTCTTTCTCTAGCATTGGTGGCTGCACCCTAGCTGCCAATTCACGCCACCTTTGCGCGTATTCTTTGAAACTCTCATCATTCTTCTGGGACATGCTCAACAACTGAGTTCTGTTGGGAGCCATGTCCGTGTTGTACTGATAATGCTTGATGAAAGCTGCAGCTAGCTCTCTCCAGGTACGAACATCTCTGCTTTCTAGCCCCATGTACCATTCCAAAGACGCGCCAGACAGGCTGTCTTGGAAGAAGTGCATCATTAACTTTTCATCCTTAGCGTGAGCAGCCATCTTCCGGGTATAGGCCTTCACATGAGTCCTTGGGCAGGTAGAGCCATTGTATCAACCAATGGTTTTCTTATACAAAGCCTAAGAGGAGGCTAATTTCCGTTAGGAAAATCATTATACAAAGCCTAAGAGGAGGCTATTTTGTGTCTCGTACAAAGCCCGAGAGAGAGGCTAAAAGTTTTTGACCCAGTGGGGCATATCGTTATACAAAGCCTAAGAGGAGGCTAGCAAAGAGTTGACTCAGTTGGAGAATCTTTTATACTCAGTAAGAGAGTGTTTTTGTATCTCGTACAAAGCCCGAGAGAGAGGCTAAAAGGTTGCTTTGACTCCACTGGGGAGAATTTTGGTATCTCGTACGAAGCCCGAGATGGAGGCTATTGTAACTGTTTCAGTTGAGTGACAGATCCAATATACTGATTTAAAAGAGAAAATCAGTTCTTATATGAGTAACACTGTACACAGGGATTTAATTTGAGGATCAGGGATATTTCCTTCTCTTTGAGGAAACGGGAAATCCAAAGGGTATCGAGACTATCTGAGTCTGCGGGTTTCCTTCCTATTTAACGAAGGGTGCTTGAGAATGTCTTTGAGACTCAAGGAAGTTAGATTGTCCGTGTCTAAAGTTTTATCTTTTGTACTATGCTTCGAGAAACAGTAGTAGACTCTATAAAAGGACTGTTCTATGAGGATGACTAGGTTCTGTTCATATACCTCTAGGAGGTCGTCGGGACAATTTGTACGAAGCCCAAGAGGAGGCTGGGAACTTTTAAGAAGCCGACGGGTCCTTGTACGAAGCCCAAGAGGAGGCTATCATTCCCAGAGGAAGAGATCATTATACGAAGCCTAAGAGGAGGCTGTGAATACTTCTAAGAAGCCGTAGTGTCCTTGAATAATGCCCAAGAGGAGGCCGGTGCTTTTAAGAAGCCCGTGGGTCTATCATCTCCTTTCCATTTGGAGAGATAACTCTTTTAAAGATGAAAACCACTGGTAAACGTGCGAGGTTTACTATCCAGCGACTTTTAGCTTTTAAAGAGGGTTCCTTAGTTAAGGTCCAAGATTATGACCGTAGTGGGTACCCAAACCCCGAGACATTCAAGGCAAGCTATCCACAAGGAATAGATCAAGTCAGGAAAGTTCGAGAATTGGGAAGAAAATCAAAGATGCCATTCACGGAGAATACATTCATCTTGGGGAGTAGAGCTTCTTGACGATTCCTAAGGAGGACAGCCGAAGAGAAGACTGTATCTGGTGCTCCTATTGGGGATCTAGGCGTCTATTTCTACGAATAAGTGAAACGGCGTCACCTAGTTCTAGACGTAGTTGTCGGGGAAACTCAAAATATCTATACTATTATTACACAGTAGATATGAGTTTATGAAAGGAGACTTACAGTGAGCAGCCCCACAATACAGTTTATAATATGAAAGCAGTAAATGAAAGCGATAACCACTTACTCGGTTGTAGTGCTTCCATGCTGTTTGGTTAGTTGTTCAACAAAGAAAGATTAAAAACAATAGTATATTCAAAATCAAAGGAGAAATTGCTTTGAAAAAGAAAGATCTGGGGCTTACAGCTCAAGGAGAGGCCCAGGGTTTTATCAGTGAGCGCACTGTTTGAATTTGTACAGAGGGACTTATACAAGTGACTGGGGCCCAAAAAGGTTTTCTGTACAAAGGGATGGGTCTTACTCTCTCTCAAGAGGCCCAAAAAGGGTTTAAAGAAAAGAGTGGGGCTTATAACACGAGTGTAAGCCCAAATTATTTTTCGTTTAAAAATGGCGATCGCGCCGAGGTTTTCTTTTAACGCGGAGGGACTTATACAATAAGTGAGGCCCAAAAATGTTTTGGTTAAAAGGGGGATTGGGTCTTACACTCTATTAGAGGCCCAAAGTGTTTTAAAGAAAAAGAAATGGGTCTTACTACTCGAGGGTAGGCCCATATGGTTTTTATTTTTAAACGGGCGACGATCGCGCCGTTTACTTGTACAGAGGGACTTATACAATGAGTGAGGCCCAACAAGTTTTTGTACAAGGGGGGATGGGTCTTACACTCTCTCAAGAGGCCCAAAGAGTTTTGAGATGAATAAATGAGTCTTACTACTCGAGGGTAGGCCCAGATGATTTTTGAAAAGGCGACGATCGCGCCGTTTGTTTTTTGACGGTATCGGGACTTATACAATAAGTGAGGCCCAAAGATGATTTGGTCAAAAAAAAGGATTGGGTCTTACACTCTAATAGAGGCCCAAAGTGTTTTGAAAATGATTTATGAGGGTTGAATTAATCCAAAACCCTAATTTGTTTTCAAAATGTATTTAATTGAATAAAAATTCAATTAAAATGATCAAGAATTGTTTAACACATGGAAAACAAATTGTGATCTTGGATTAATGCTTCAAAAATTAAGTATTGACCTACAAAATAATTAGAAAGCATTAAAAGTTGCAAAATCAATGTAGAAAAAATATTTAAAATGCCAAAAACAATCAAAATATTAATTCTTTACAAAAATATCAATTATATGAAATAAATAATATTTTTGGGATTTTTTGATAAAATAAAATATTCTAACATTTTTGTGAATTATTAAAAAAAGAATCAACTCAAAATCATTAAAACTCAAAGAGAAATTAATTTTTGAATCAATTAAACAAAATCACAAAATTCAAATATTTGAATATATGAAAAATGGCGCCAAGAACAAGCTGAAGAACACGCGTGTGTTCTTGGTTTCTCAAATTTGCGTTTTCTATCCAATCTCCATGAATACGTAATCATATCATGCAATTCACATATCATTATGCTCGTCTCAACCTCACGATCATGTCTATGTACTTTAATTTCATTTAAATTAAACATACAACAAGAAATCACGAAGAAACCTCAAGAACCCTAATTTCTGCATGAAGGCTAGGATTTTTGATACACGATTCAAATAATGCAATTAATTGAGGGAAAACATTCCATGCATGATTATGAACATATGGCCAAATTATTGTGCGAAGAAATATGCATAGATTGAGAGATGACCAAGTATGTGCTTACCTCCAAGCCGTGACAGCAAGTTCAGAGTGATTTTTGATTTGGAGGTGTTACAGATGAGTTGTGATGATCTGGACAGCTTCCCTACACCCTATGGATTGTGTTTGGATGGTTGGACTTGATTGAAATTGGCTGGATCATTTTGTGGTACCTCAGCTGCACCTTGTTTGAAAATTTGAGCAACCAGCTGGTGATTTCATGAAATTGATGTTTTAGAAGTTATGTGAGTGTTTGATCAGCTCATATGTGATGTATGTGAGGTGTGTGAGTGATTGGTTTGATTGGAATTTCTCTCAAACTCAAAACCCGATAGTGACTTGCCTTAGAAGGCAAAATTGGAGTGAAAGAAGAGATTTTGAGGAAAGCATCTGTTAGATGGCTTTGGTGTACTCAAACTGACCACAATTGAGCTCTATTTATAGTAGAGCAAGTTTGTTTTGCAAGGAATAGTGCATGGCAGCTGGTAAGTAGGTTTCCTCAATGTTGGCCAATGGAAATGCAAGTCTCCTCTAGCCATTGACTAGAGGTTAGGGCACAGAGCTTTGGTCCCCTTGGTCTTGGATAAGTCTTGACTGATTTCAGATGAGAATGGCTCAGTCCATGCCACCTTGAGGGTTCCATTGAATGCCTCATTCCAAATTTGAAGTCTTGTCCCTATTTTGGCCATTCTAGGTTCAACATGCTATTCCTTGTTCCATGGACTTTGGAGGCTTGGCTCAGTGATTGTCCCCTTTAGATTCAATCCTCTGAGGTGTCCAAGTGGATTGGAGCAATTAAAATTGGCTGATTTTGGCAAATCGAGCCAAAATGCAAATTCTGCCTTGCCTTGACAGATTTCAGCAAGGCAACTTGCCAATGTTGTATCTCATGGTGTAGGTTGAATTTGGCAATGTTCTTGGCCATTTTGGAAAGCTCTTACATGATACAACAACTGTTTGAATAAGTTTGGTTTTGATCTCTTTTGATTCCAAGTGAAAAATCCCCCTACATTTGGCAAAAAGTGAAGGCAAATTCTGACTTAGTGAAAATTTCACTAAGTGTTGGAAAAAGTGACATTTTCACTTTTCAGCCACTTTGATCACTCCATAACTCAAAATCCTTAATGAATTGGAATGACTTGTAGTTGAAGTTTTTGTAGGTGATAATGAGGGCTACAAATCCATCTTTGGATGAGAAAAAATGGCCTTGTGGTTTAGGAGTTATGGTCCTCCAAAGTTGGTACCTTTGCCACTTTATTTTTAACTTAGAAAAATTTCTAAGTTTTATGGTTACCCCTTTTACAAGTTATCTCACTTTTCTTGATTTTTCTTGATGAATGATGATTCAAATCATACATTAACATCATTTTAGGGTTAAAAATCCATTTTGGTGAAAAATCTCAAAAAGTCAAAGTTGACTTTTGTGCACAGTTGACTTTTTATCAGATGAATTCCAAACTGTGCAATTCTTCAGGAAATCATGTCCTTGACCTAAATCAAACTTGATGGACATGTTCCATGGGTGTCATAGGGTATATTCAATCATGTATTAGGGTTTGGGAGCATGTCTTGGTCAAAAGTCAAAGTTACAGTTGACTTTTCCCTTAAAACCCTAATTGTGGTGCAGATGAAAATGAGACTTGTTGCTCAAGCTTCTTGGATCAATCCATTGTTCCAAATGGATCAATATGGTGTATTAGAGACCCTCAAATCATCTCTTGAGGTCTTGGCTCATGGTTTGTCCCAAAAGTCAACTTAGGGGTGAATTAGGTCAAGAAACCCTAATTCCTGATTTTTGATGAATGCATCCCCTGAGGCAAAATTGACTTGATGCATGGGTTCATGAGGTTCCATGAAGTATATTAGGTTATGTTTTGGATCATTGCCTTATGCCCAGATAAAAATTTCCATCTGGAGACCCTGGTCGACCAAAACCCTAATTTGGTGACACTGTCGATCTTGAGACTTGATCCACCTAGAAGGGAGCAGCCTTGTGCTTAATCCTTGAAGTGGGAGTCATTTTTGATCCATTGTGGATGTTTAAGAGATTAGACAAGTTGAAGATCATGTCATTTCTTGATTGATCCTTTGTCGAAGCACTCAGAGAGGGCTTGAAACCCTAATTTTGATTGTATTGGATGCTCGCCCATCTTTGGGGAGACTGATGAAGCATGATGGTTCATCCATATTGTGATGATGATTTTCACAATGATGGGAAATCTAAGTGGTCAAAATTTGGGGTATTACAGATGCCCCTATTTAATCTTCTTGGACCCAAAGGTATGAATGACGTTAGGATTCGGGCATTCGGGGTGCAAGAGGATTAAATATCGGAATATCCGAAATTTTGATGGTGGTTATGAATGGTAGCTTACGCATTCATCTTCTTTAGCTAAGCGATGATGCTTAGAAAAGGTAAACTTCCCCTCGATCCTGGTTTCCTACCAAGGAACTGGTCTCAGTCTCTTTTGAAATAAACTTCCCCTCGATCCTGGTTTCCTACCAAGGAACTGGTCTCAGTTGTGGAAACAAACTTCCCCTCGATCCTGGTTTCCTACCAAGGAACTGGTCTTAGTTTCTGATTTAAACTTCCCCTCGATCCTGGTTTCCTACCAAGGAACTGGTCTCAGTTTCTTTTGTCAATAAACTTTACTGACAAGGGACGCTATTCGTAGCGGTTTTCCTCAAACTTCTCGCTGAATTTTCCTGGGGAGATGCCATTTGAGTGGAAAAAGTTTTGATGTCAGACTTGCCGGGGAACCCATTCGTCTGAATTGTAGAGGTACACAAACTTCTCTGTTTTGGAGACGCCATTTGTCGATTCTACTAGGGAAAGCGAGTCTCTTGAGAGACTGTTTTCGTTTGGGATCTTTCGTCATACTTTTCTCGGGATCTTCCCGGAGAAACGCCATATGATGGGGTCCAATTTTGAGGTGTCGATGACCTTTTCATCAACGACTTTTTGGAGAAATACTGATGTACTGCCGAATCTCTGATCACGAGGCTTTCTCTGTGGATTTTCCTTAATCCGGGAAAGCAAGGATATCATCTTCAATGGCGAAGAGTGACACCTGTTGAAGGTTCTCTGATCTTTCAGAGGTTTAAGTTATCAAAGTGGCCAAGTGCCGACTCTGATCTAAAGATACACTGGTGGCGAGATTGTGCAGACGCAACACTTCCTGACGAGGAAAGAACTGACAAACTCGATTGAGAAAACTGTTTATCACTAGGGGACAAGACCGACTCAAGTGATAGTGATGCAATATGAAATGTAAATGCAAATAAAAAATGCATGAAGTACGTATGTATATGCTGACAAAACTGACGCGACATACAGACTAATGGATGAACACAATTGGATACTCGGCCATCGCGGGGCGAAGAAGTACCGTTGATTCAAAATAGAAATTCTACCTTGCTTAGGAGAGATAGTCCCGTTGGGAGCTATTTTGATCGGGCTTAAGAGATGAGAACTCGGTCGAGGATGTCAGACGAAACAAGGTCTCTGACACAGTTGATCCCTTCATTCAGGCATACTGGCTTAGAAGGAGTACTTTGATTCTGCACTTTGAAGTTCACTTACTTCGGGAGAAGCAATCGATGTTCTTCTGATGTTCAACAGTCAAAAGAAATTGCCATCTTTATTTTAAAAGCAGAAAAAGTTTTAACAAGTAAATTCATTTTTGTTTTATTTCAAGAATCGCTGATTAAGTTTAAACAACGTCGTTCTGTAAAGCTAAAACAAGCAAGAATTACAAACAAAAGCACAAGGGCTCAAATTTTATTGATAAGATGGAGATCAGCCAAACGCGTGATTCCAAAGAGTATATACAAAGTTAGAAAACGGTAATTTACAGGGAAAAGGGCTACGTTGAAACATAACGACCACTATCCTTCTACCAACTTTGAATTCGGGGCATCCTGAGCTTCTGTCGAAGATGACCTTTGAATGGAGATTTCCTCCGATAGATGATGTAACTACTTCTGAGGGACTTGCCTCTGTTGAACATAGTTACTTGCCATTATCCCTAACTTTTGCCTGGATTGTACTATGAGATTTCCAATCCATCGGGATGATTTTTTTTTTTTTCATGTCTCTAACTTTTGCCTGGACCGCCCTTTCGGGTTTTCAATCCACCGAGACATTTTTTTTTTTTAGTTTAGGCGAAGTATTTCTTGACTACATCAACATTCGTGGGGTAGGCAAATTCCTCTCCGTCCATGGTTGCAAGTCTCAAGGCGCCGCCTGAGAAAGCTTTCGTGACCACATAGGGGCCATCATAATTTGGGGTCCATTTGCCCCGAGAGTCAGTGAGAAATGATTGTATCTTCTTGAGCACGAGGTCTCCTTTTCTGAAGACACGAGGCCGAACCTTTTTGTCGAACGCCCTCTTCATTCTCTGTTGATACAACTGACCGTGGCATAGTGCCGTGATTCGCTTCTCTTCGATCAGGTTCAGTTCGTCGTGTCGACTTTGACACCATTCAGCTTCGGTGAGCTTAGCTTCCATCAATACCCTGATTGACGGGATCTCTACTTCTATGGGAAGCACTGCCTCCATGTCATATACTAGAGAGAAAGGGGTAGCCCCTGTTGAAGTGCGGACAGATGTGCGATAACCATGAAGAGCAAAGGGTAGCATCTCGTGCCAATCTTTATAGGTTACAACCATTTTTTGAACGATCTTCTAGATGTTCTTGTTAGCCTCTTCTACCGCTCCGTTCATCTTGGGTTGGTAGGGAGATGAGTTATGGTGTTCGATCTTGAACTCTGCGCATAACTCTTTCATCATCTTATTGTTCAAGTTAGATCCATTATCAGTAATGATCTCGCTTGGAACACCATAACGGCAGATGATATTGTTTTTGATAAATTGGACCACCACTTGTCGGGTTACATTGGCGAATGACGATGCTTCGACCCACTTGGTGAAATAATCAATGGCTACCAGGATGAACCGATGTCCGTTTGAAGCCTTGGGCTCAATCAAGCCAATCATGTCGATTCCCCATATGGAAAAAGGCCATGGGGAAGAAAGAACTTTGAGATGCGATGGCGGTACATGAATTTTGTCGGAGTATATCTGACACTTGTGACACCTCCTCATGTACTTGTAGCAGTCGGATTCCATGGTCAACCAATAATACCCGGCCCTGAGAATTTTTCTCGCCATTGTGTGTCCGTTGGCATGAGTGCCAAAGGATCCTTCATGAATTTCTTTCATAAGCATGTCTGCTTCTGGTCTGTCCACACATCGGAGCAAGACCATGTCAAAATTTCTCTTATAAAGAGTGTCACCGCTCAGGAAGAAGTTTCCAGCCAACCTTCTGAGGGTTTTCCAGTCTTTTCTGAGTGCCCCAGGTGGGTACTCTTGTTTCTGAAGGAAGCACTTGATATCGTGATACCAAGGTTTATCGTCTATGACTGCTTCGATCGCAAAGATGTAAGCGGGCCGTTCAAGGCGCATTATGTCGATCTTAGGTATGTCATTCCATCGACCTACACTAATCATGGAAGAGAGAGTGGCCAATGCATCAGCCATGTGATTCTCATCACGAGGGATGTGATGAAAGTCGACTCTGTTGAAGAAGGGTAACAACCTTCTTGCATAGTCTTTGTAAGGAATCAATCCTGATTGGTATGTGTCCAATCTCCTTTTATCTGGTTAATAACCAGGGCTGAATCGCCGTATACGTCCAAGTTTTTGATCCTTAAATCAATCGCTTCTTCAAGACCCATAATACATGCTTCGTATTCGGCCTCGTTGTTTGTACATTTGAACGTAAGTCTGGCAGTGAAAGGAATGTGGGAACCCTGAGGGGTAACAATGATTGCCCCAATTCTGTTTCCATAATGATTAACTGCTCTGTCAAAGATGAGTCCCCATTGGGAACCTGGTTCTGGCCCTTCACTGGGTAGCGGTTCATCGCAATCTTTCATCTTTAGATACATGACATCTTCGTCTGGGAAGTCAAACCCGATTGATTCTTGATTGTCAATCGGTTGATGAGCCAAATGATCAGCTAAAATACTTCCCTTAACGGCTTTCTGAGCGTGGTACTCTATGTCATATTCTGATAGTAACATCTGCCAACGGGCAATCCTTCCCGTGAGAGCAGGTTTTTCGAAAACGTACTTGATTGGATCCATTTCGGAGACCAACCAAGTAGTATGACGAATCATGTACTGGCGAAGACGTTTGGTTGCCCAAGCCAAAGCGCAACAAGTTTTCTCAAGCATTGTGTACCGAGTCTCGCAGTCGGTGAATTTCTTGCTTAGATAGTAAATGGCAGACTCTTTCCTTTTAGTTTCGTCTTGTTGGCCAAGTACACATCCCATTGAGTCCTCTAGGACTGTGAGGTAAATGATTAGTGGTCTTCCTTCCACTGGAGGTGATAGAATCGGAGGATTCAACAAATATTCCTTAATACTGTCGAAGGCAGTTTGGCAATCTTCTGACCAAACGCAATCCTGGTTCTTTTTGAGTAATTTGAAAATCGGCGCACATGTCGCGGTCATAAGGAATATGAATCTGGAGATGTAGTTCAAACGTCCCAGGAATCCTCTGACTTGTTTTTCAGTTTTCGGAGAAGGCATTTCTTGAATGGCCTTGACCTTGTCAGGATCAACCTCAATTCCTTTCTGGCTGACGATGAACCCTAGTAGTTTCCCCGAACGGACACCGAAGGTGCACTTGTTGGGATTCAAGCGGAGCTTGAATTTTCTTAGACGTTCGAACAATTTTGACAGATGTTCAACGTGCTCATCCTCTGTTCTTGATTTTGCAATCAAATCATCGACATATACCTCGATTTCCTTATGTATCATGTCATGAAACAGAGTAGTCATGGCCCTTTGATAGGCTGCCCCGACATTCTTTAAACCGAACGACATTAATTTGTAACAAAAGGTACCCCATGGGGTAATGAACGAAGTTTTCTCCATGTCTTTCGGCGCCATTTTGATCTGGTTATAGCCCGAGAATCCATCCATGAAGGAGAAAACTTTAAACTTTGTTGTGCTGTCAATCAGCATGTCAATGTGTGGTAAAGGAAAGTCGTCCTTTGGACTTGCCTTGTTCAGATCTCTGTAATCAACACACATTCTGACCTTTCCGTCCTTTTTGGGAACGGGTACGATGTTGGCTAACCATTGAGGATATTCAGATGTAGCGAGGAAACCCGTGTCGATCTGTTTCTGTACCTCCTCTTTGATTTTGATGGCCATGTCCGGGTGAGCACGTCTCAACCTTTGCTTTACTGGCGGACATTCCGATCTCAACGGTAAGTGATGTTCCACGATGCTGGTATCCAACCCTGGCATATCCTGATAGGACCAAGCGAACACATCAGGGAATTCTTTGAGAAGCTTTATCAAACCCTCTCTGGCAGTTGGACTGAGCAGTGCTCCGATCTTGATTTCTTTTCTCTCTTTTTCTGAACCCAAGTTTACCGTTTCCAACGGCTCTTTGTGAGGTTTAATGGACCTTTCCTCTTGTCTGAGTAGTCGGGAGATCTCTTCTAGAATTTCGTTGTCATTTTCTTCTTCAGCCTCGAATACCGGGAACTCAAAGTTGGAAGAAGGCATCGGATCATATGTTTCAACGGGGTATAAAATAAGCAATCTGCATGACGTGATGATTCATGTTTAGAAGAGATAGAGAAAATGCAAGTGTGTGCAGTGTATTTGTTTTACTGCTTGTTTTTATGATTGAATTATTTTTTAGGATTACCATTTTCTGAAAAAGCAAAAAGAGAAAACAGCAATTAATGCGGAAATTACAGAACGACGTTATTTTATTAATGAACAAGTCGAATCTTAAAACTACAGCCCTATAAAACAAAACTCTGTCGCTTTGGGCAAAGCGAAGAGGGAAATTTACAAAAAACGAGCCCTATCAAAATATCCGTTTCACCTGGGCAGGGTGAAATGTTAAAGATGGCAATTACTTTGACCGACGAACGACCTTCGGAACCTCGACAGCAACCCATTGGCGGCGAACTCCTCGGTGAATCACAAAGTCTGGCACCTTCCTTGATTTGTTTTCAGAAATGACGCTGATTTCTGGTGGAGCAGGATCGTTGGAATCTGTCTCCCAAGCAGAATTGTCGTAGGAGGATTCCTCTGTTGCATTTTGCATAGCATTGGTGCTCTCAGCTGTATCTCCCCATCCAGTTGGCTGGATGTCTTCGAGCCTGATACGAGAGCTTTCGGGAGCGGTGTACTTGACCATGAAGTCGTACTTTCCACTTGGTTGTCCCAGGGTGTCCCAAACTTCTTTGGAACTGGAGAAGTCATCTCTCTCGATGATGTTGACCTCAGGAAAAGCATAGTTGATGAATTCTAGTCCTGCAAACGTTGCGAATTCATCTTCATGTTGAGTAGTTTCCGAATGACCTGAATGTTGATCCCATGACATGGTGGGGACACAGGTATTCTGTTCAATGATGCTCAGCTGAGTTTCGTTACTCGGCTGACTTTCTTGCCCCAAGTTTCCTGGGTAAGGCTGCCACATTGGCAGACCATCCATCGGGCCATAGTAATTGTGGTCAAAGTTGTCTTTCATCAGAGTGTCCTCCTCTAATGAATTTGGCGGAGCACGGCATCCTTCCGGATCACAATCTCCGTAGATCATTTCGACATCTGACCGGGGTATAAACCTCGGACTCTGTGTAGGAAAGCAAAATGGAATTTGCGTTTCGTCCATATAGATTGGAAGCCACCAGTGATTTAACAAGTGCTGAAGTGTTTCCTGGACAAGGGTACAACCTCGATCGTTTTCGCAACCCGCTTCACAGCTTTGATAGTCATGTGATATTAAGAATCCGAGTCGGACCTGCTCAGCATGTAACTCTACCAGGTTGGTTTTCATCACGCGAATATCGAAGATTTGAACCATGTTGATTTGATAGGAGTTCCTATCATGGTAGTCTTGGATCCATCCAAGATCCATCTGACGCTGGAGGGCCTCTTGTATGAAAGAGCATCCCTGTTTGTTTACCGAGCAAATCAGACAGGAACTGTAATCGTGCCGCGGTAGATTATGATACTGGCTTTGCCTTGAGTGCATCGCCACCAAGTTGACATTCATCACACGGATGTCATGGTTTTGAATGACGTTAGAATTCGTGTAAACCATGTTAACTCCACGAACTCGGTGCTCCTGGATCCATCCGAGATCCATTTGTTCTTGTAGAGCCGCTTGCACTACAGAACACCCCTGGTTGTCTTTAGAGCAGATATCACGCTGGTGATAATTATGAGGTGGCACATGGCCATATCCACTCTGTCTACAATGCATCCTGACCAGATTGGTCCCCAATAAGAGTACATCGTGAATTTGATAGACATTGTTAGTCTCTTTCTCAATCAGATTGACTGCGGCCTTCTCATGTTGAGGCAGCGGGTTCGTAAAAACATTAGGATTCGTATCTTTGAAAGATAAGAGCCCGCTGCTAACAAGCTTTTGCACGTCGGATTTGAAATTGAGACAAGTCTCAATGTTATGCCCTGAACCTCCTTGATGATAAGGGCATGTTTGATCCACCTTAAACTAGAAAGGCGGATTTTTCGGAACTGAAAGGGGAGACTTAGTCTGGATGTGCCCCTTGGCTAGCAGTAACGGAAACAGTTCTGCGTACGTTACAGGTATAGGATCAAATCCTGGTGGGCGTGTTGTACGGTTGTTGTTATATGGAGGACGAGCCTGCTGAAGAGCCTGTTGTGTCCTTTGTTGGTCAGGTTGGCTCTGCGCAATCTGAGGTTGATACATAGGAACAGGCGCGGGGCCGATAGCAGGAGTAACAGCTGCTACTGGCTGATAAGGACGCCTTTGCTTTCCGAGAGAGATATTCCCAATATCTTGCTCTTTTTTCTTAGGGAGAGCACTGCCATATTTTTTAGTACCACTCGTCGATCCAGTGTCTTTTACCAAACGTCCTTCTCGGACGGCTTCCTCAAGACGTACACCTATGCCGACCATTTCGGTGAAATCACTGGGTGCACTGGCGACCATTCGGCCGTAGTAAAATGAGCTTAAGGTCTTTAAGAAGATCTTTGTCATCTCTTTTTCCTCAAGAGGTGGACAAATTTGAGCGGCAATTTCACGCCACCTTTGAGCATACTCCTTAAAGGTTTCCTTTTCCTTTTGCGACATTGATCTGAGTTGATCTCTGTCGGGTGCCATGTCCAAATTGTACTTGTATTATTGGACGAAGGCAGTACCAAGATCTCTGAATGTACTTATCGTAGTATGGTTTAAACCCATGTACCATTTGAGTGCGGCACTGGTTAAACTATCCTGGAAGTAGTGAATCAGCAGGTCCTGATTCTCCGTCTGAGCTGACATCCGCCGAGCGTACATCACCAGATGGCTCTGAGGGCAAGAGTTACCCTTGTATTTTTCAAAGTCGGGCACTTGGAACTTGTGCGGGACTTTCACATTTGGGACCAAGCAGAGGTCTGCGGCGTCTTTTCCAAATAGATCCTGACCGCGAATGGCTTGCAGCTCTTTCTGCATTTCCAAGAACTGCTCCTGGAATTCATCCATTCTGTCAAACATAGTTTCCTTCTTATCATAAGGTGTCCGTGGAATCTTTCCTTCCGGGACAGTGTGCACCACAGGGGGTGGTACCGTGACTACGACAGTAAGTCTTGGCGCCTCCTGAAGTTTGTAACCTTCAGGAGTCTTCAGTATGCCCCTAGCATCTTCGCTTTCCCGAAGTTTGTAACCTTCAGGCCCAGCGGCTTCTGTTGCGATTCCCTGATCTTCAGTGATCGGCGGAACATATCCTTCCGGGATATAGTTAACAGGCATGCCCCAAGGACGATCTTTCGGCATCTGATACCTAGGATCATACTTTTCTATGATGGGCGTTGAGGTGATCTCTGAGATCACAGTTCTTTATAGCTGAGCTTCTGCCATGGCTTGCATGTCATTACGAAGCTTTCTCATATCCTCTCTCAGAGTGTCGATCTCTTCTTTCAACTCTCTATTTTCTTCCTCAAGATCATCCATCTTTTTCTGACGATTGGCCCGAGTATTATACGAATGAGACAGTTTGACTCTAGAATCGAGACACAAACGTGAGATTCGTAGGGAAGAAGAATACGCGATGTGAGAATGATGAATGCAATGATTATATTAATTGTTTTTAGGTTTAATTAAAATAAACTTCGACAATTAGATTGCAAATATCAAACAGTGGGGAAACCCCTTTTTATTGAATTCCAAAGGATTACAGAAATGGAAATACAGTAGATTACAAAGTGCAGAAACAGAAACCTAAACTAATGGGTCCCGAGTCCTCTTCTTTGACCGGGGCGCTTGGGCCGTTATCGGGTTGTCATTCCTTTGCCAGGTGAAAGGAGCGAGCAAATTCCTTTGGTCATCTTGATTCTCTACAGCATGCTGCTCCAAAATTTCAATCAGAGCATCTTTCTCTTTCAGTAATTGCTGTATTTGGATACACTCTACGTCGAGGGTGTGGTACTTGTTCTTCCAAGATCTTCTTTCCTTTTGAACTTTGTTGAAAGTAACCTGAAGCTTTTCAGTTTCCGTCATGAAATACATGACAGATTCCCTCGGCGAAAGAATTCCGTAACGAGGATAAGGCATTTTTAGCTTGAGAGCTCTGGTTTGTACCCAATGGAGATAAGGCTCCACCGAGACACAGTCCGGTTTTCCCAGAGACTGTCGTCCTTTCTTATGAACCTGTTTCCAAACTTGCACTATTTCCATCTTTAGTGCTCTGTCACTTTCTCCTTCTTTGAAGAAAAGACCTTCCAGATGAACACCCAGTGGGATGTGTCTCATCGGGTATCCAAATTGACGAAGAACCAATATCGGATAATAGTTGATTCCTCCTTTAGTTCCTATGAGGGGTACGCTGGGGAAGTTTCCACAATGGTCAATGATTCTGATTCCCTCATAAATCCTATTACACCAATCTATATCAGAGTTGGTGAGAGACATGATCTTCTGCGACCAACGTAAGACACTCTTGCAATCCCAAAAAGCGGCAGACTTGGGCAAGTGAGAGATAAACCATTTGTAGAGCAAAGGTACACAGCATGTGGTCTCCCCTCCGCTGTACAAATTTCCCAAGTGTACAGAATGATACGCATCTGCGAGCAAAGTCGGCACAGGGTTTCCAATGAGAAAAACCTTAATAGCGTTGATATCGACGAAGTTATTGATGTTGGGAAACAAAAATAATTCGTAGGTGAGCAAGACAAAGATGCTTTCAAAAGTAGTCCCGTTCCCTATACTAGCGAAGTATAGAGCTTTCTTTGTTAAGAACTGGGCTGGCAAACCTTGGATACCACCCTTAGTGGTCATGTGAGTCCTGACCTCAGACTCGTCCAAATGAATTACTATTGCAATAGTTTGATTCTTTGGAATTTCTTCCAGTCCAGAAAATGGAGCTCGATCAGTGATATGTAAATCAGCCAGATGAGAATACTCCTCCAGCGTTGGTGATAGCTGGTAATCCGGGAATGTGAAACAATGATAAGCCGGATCGTAGAATTGAATGAGCGCGTCCATGATCCCCTTAATCACATGGACTCTTAACAGTGGTAGCAAACCACCGTGCTTGGTTCTGAAAGCCTCTGGGTTAACGATCATCCTCGCTAACTTTCTCAAATCCCCTAGTTTTGGACCCTTGAAGGTATACTGGTGAGTTCTCCTTCTACCGAAATCCATTAGCGTAATCTTTTTCTCTGATATTTGCAATCACAGTCTTAGTTTAATTTGAAAAACAGAGAGACTAGAAGAGAAAGTTTTTTGAATGTTTTAATGTTTTATTAAATGAATGCATGAATGCAGCACACAAAAACATAGAAAAAACATGGGGTCAAAGGGTCGTTGTCATGAAGTCAAGGCTCTACCCATCCCCAAAGGTTTATACTAGTGTGATTTTTGTACCTGTACTAATTATCATCAGCTCCTCCCAGGAAGGCAGACAACAAGCGGATCGCCAACGAGTTGTGTGCAATCTTAGAGTAAGTGCCATTCACCGAGAATAGATCACCAGCCTCAAATGAGGGTAGTATCGCATAACAGCTATTTTCAATAGCTTCCGCACTACGAAAAAGGTTGGCTTTTCTTAAGTGTATACTCAATCTCATCACATGCGGCATCACACGCATTCCCAGTAGCAGAAAAATAAACACGTATAGCATTTAGGAAAAGCAATATATATATTTGTCCTAATCATCCTAGACTTATAAAGCTATGAATCTTAAGTTCCTGACAGAAATGGGTTCCCCGACGGAAGCCCCAATCTGTGGTTCCCTGCCTAAGAGATAGACCAGCATAGGTTAATCTTTCTCTTCGGTAGAGTTCCCATTTTCCGTAGAAAACAGGGATGATGCCCTAAGGCAGAAAAGGAGACTCCCCAGCAGAGTCGCCGTTTTACAAGGAAAACAGAAAGAAAGAAAAACAAGGCCCCGCGGTGGGCGCCACTTTTCTGTAGCGAGCGATTTTGGACGCGGTTCTTAAGCGATGGTCGCTCTCTGCGGTTTGAGCATTGACTACAGGTCGATTCATTTTTTTATCCTATTGTGAGCTGAATAAGGAAGGGAAATAGATGTCTCTAATTAACCCTGCTTGCATACTGAGTTTAAACAGCGGTCTGTTAGGTTACGGATGCTATCAATGTGGGGGGCCTTTGTATTGGTTATTTGTATTTTCGCCAATACGGTTCTCTTTCTTTTTACCTGGGCAGAAGGTTTCTGGCGGGGAATAAGGATTAGGATGTTAGGACTGGTGCTTTTGAAATACTGCTTTTGATTGATGGAGATATGGGATTTGGGTTTTTTGTTGATTGCGCTCGCTAAGATCTTTTCTTTCGATCTTATGCCTACGTATTCCCGTTTACCGAAACAGGGAAATCAGAGCGTTCGTAGTTCCTCCTATTCTATGGGAGGAAATGGGTGTTTTTGGTGTCTTGTTCAAAGCCCAAGACATGAAGCGAAAGGTGATTTGTATCTTGTTCAAAGCCCAAGATGTGAAGCTAAAAGGTCTATTTGTGTCTTGTTCAAAGCCCAAGACGTGAAGCTGAAAGACCTCGACTTTAGAGAGAATTTGTCATCTCTAAAGAGGGGAGAAGGAGAATTACTTTAATTGGGATACGCGGATCCGAGCAATGCCATAATTTCCGAAGAAAGGGTTTTAACCTGAAGGAGAAGACTTTAACTCAGTGTAGAGCAATGCCATCTTTCCTTAGGAATTTCTCATGCTAAAAGAGGGACAATGGCATGGATGTAGATGATCCAGAGGCTTGCCGCTTACAGCGATTAGATGAAGGGAAAGAAGTTGTTGATGTTTGTGTACTGCGAACGAGGCACAACTTTGATGCTAAAAGGTTGATTGGATCAACCGGTGGTTTTCTTATACAAAGCCTAAGAGGAGGCTAATTTCCGTTAGGAAAATCATTATACAAAGCCTAAGAGGAGGCTATTTTGTGTCTCGTACAAAGCCCGAGAGAGAGGCTAAAAGTTTTTGACCCAGTGGGGCATATCGTTATACAAAGCCTAAGAGGAGGCTAGCAAAGAGTTGACTCAGTTGGAGAATCTTTTATACTCAGTAAAAGAGTGTTTTTGTATCTCGTACAAAGCCCGAGAGAGAGGCGAAAAGGTTGTTTTGACTCCACTGGGGAGAATTTTGGTATCTCGTACGAAGCCCGAGATGGAGGCTATTGTAACTGTTTCAGTTGAGTGACAGATCCAATATACTGATTTAAAAGAGAAAATCAGTTCTTATATGAGTAACACTGTACACAGGGATTTAATTTGAGGATCAGGGATATTTCCTTCTCTTTGAGGAAACGGGAAATTCAAAGGGTATCGAGACTATCTGAGTCTGCGGGTTTCCTTCCTATTTAACGAAGGGTGCTTGAGAATGTCTTTGAGACTCAAGGAAGTTAGACTGTCCGTGTCTAAAGTTTTATCTTTTGTACTATGCTTCGAGAAACAGTAGTAGACTCTATGAAAGGACTGTTCTATGAGGATGACTAGGTTCTGTTCCTATACCTCTAGGAGGTCGTCAAGACAATTTGTACTAAGCCCAAGAGGAGGCTGGGAACTTTTAAGAAGCCGACGGGTCCTTGTACGAAGCCCAAGAGGAGGCTATCATTCCCGGAGGAAGAGATCATTATACGAAGCCTAAGAGGAGGCTGTGAATACTTCTAAGAAGCCGTAGTGTCCTTGAATAATGCCCAAGAGGAGGCCGATGCTTTTAAGAAGCCCGTGGGTCTATCATCTCCTTTCCATTTGGAGAGATAACTCTTTTAAAGATGAAAACCACTGGTAAACGTGCGAGGTTTACTATCCAGTGACTTTTAGCTTTTAAAGAGGGTTCCTTAGTTAAGGTCCAAGATTATGACCGTAGTGGGTACCCAAACCCCGAGACATTCAAGGCAAGCTATCCACAAGGAATAGATCAAGTCAGGAAAGTTTGAGAATTGGGAAGAAACTCAAAGATGCCATTCACGGAGAATACATTCATCTTGGGGAGTAGAGCTTCTTGACGATTCCTAAGGAGGACAGCCGAAGAGAAGACTGTATCTGGTGCTCCTATTGGGGATCTAGGCGTCTATTTCTACGAATAAGTGAAACGGCGTCACCTAGTTCTAGACGTAGTTGTCGGGGAAACTCGAAATATCCATACTATTATTACATAGTAGATATGAGTTTATGAAAGGAGACTTACAGTGAGCGGCCCCATAATACAGTTTATAATATGAAAGCAGTAAATGAAAGCGATAACCACTTACTCGGTTGTAGTGCTTCCATGCTGTTTGGTTAGTTGTTCAACAAAGAAAGATTAAAAACAACAGTATATTCAAAATCAAAGGAGAAAGTGCTTTGAAAAATAAAGATCTGGGGCTTACAGCTCAAGGAGAGGCCCAGGGTTTTATTAGTGAGCACACTGTTTGAATTTGTACAGAGGGACTTATACAAGTGACTGGGGCCCAAAAAGGTTTTCTGTAGAAAGGGATGGGTCTTACACTCTCTCAAGAGGCCCAAAAAGGGTTTAAAGAAAAGAGTGGGGCTTATAACACGAGGGTAGGCCCAAATGATTTTTCGTTTAAAAATGGCGATCGCGCCAAGGTTTTCTTTTAACGCGGAGGGACTTATACAATAAGTGAGGCCCAAAAATGTTTTGGTTAAAAGGGGGATTGGGTCTTACACTCTATTAGAGGCCCAAAGTGTTTTAAAGAAAAAGAAATGGGTCTTACTACTCGAGGGTAGGCCCATATGGTTTTTATTTTTAAACGGGCGACGATCGCGCCGTTTACTTGTACAGAGGGACTTATACAATGAGTGAGGCCCAAAAAGTTTTTGTACAAGGGGGGATGGGTCTTACACTCTCTCAAGAGGCCCAAAGAGTTTTGAGATGAATAAATGGGTCTTACTACACGAGGGTAGGCCCGGATGATTTTTGAAAAGGCGACGATCGCGCCGTTTGTTTTTTGACGGTATCGGGACTTATACAATAAGTGAGGCCCAAAGATGATTTGGTCAAAAAAAAGGATTGGGTCTTACACTCTAATAGAGGCCCAAAGTGTTTTGAAAATGATTTATGAGGGTTGAATTAATCCAAAACCCTAATTTGTTTTCAAAATGTATTTAATTGAATAAAAATTCAATTAAAATGATCAAAAATTGTTTAACACATGGAAAATAAATTGTGATCTTGGATTAATGCTTCAAAAATTAAGTATTGACCTACAAAATAATTAGAAAGCATTAAAAGTTGCAAAATCAATGTAGAAAAAATATTTAAAATGCCAAAAACAATCAAAATATTAATTCTTTACAAAAATATCAATTATATGAAATAAATAATATTTTTGGGATTTTTTGATAAAATAAAATATTTTAACATTTTTGTGAATTATTAAAAAAAGAATCAACTCAAAATCATTAAAACTCAGAGAGAAATTAATTTTTGAATCAATTAAACAAAATCACAAAATTCAAATATTTGAATATATGAAAAATGGCGCCAAGAACAAGCTGAAGAACACGCGCGTGTTCTTGGTTTCTCAGATTTGCGTTTTCTATCCAATCTCCATGAATACGTAATCATATCATGCAATTCACATATCATTATGCTTGTCTCAACCTCACGATCATGTCTATGTACTTTAATTTCATTTAAATTAAACATACAACAAGAAATCACGAAGAAACCTCAAGAACCCTAATTTCTGCATGAAGGCTAGGATTTTTGATACACGATTCAAACAATGCAATTAATTGAGGGAAAACATTCCATGCATGATTATGAACATATGGCCAAATTATTGTGCGAGGAAATATGCATAGATTGAGAGATGACCAAGTATGTGCTTACCTCCAAGCCGTGACAGCAAGTTCAGAGTGATTTTTGATTTGGAGGTGTTACAGATGAGTTGTGATGATCTGGACAGCTTCCCTACACCCTATGGATTGTGTTTGGATGGTTGGACTTGATTGAAATTGGCTGGATCATTTTGTGGTACCTCAGCTGCACCTTGTTTGAAAATTTGAGCAACCAGCTGGTGATTTCATGAAATTGATGTTTCATAAGTTATGTGAGTGTTTGATCAGCTCATATGTGATGTATGTGAGGTGTGTGAGTGATTGGTTTGATTGGAATTGCTCTCAAACTCAAAACCCGATAGTGACTTGCCTTAGAAGGCAAAATTGGAGTGAAAGAAGAGATTTTGAGGAAAGCATCTGTTAGATGGCTTTGGTGTACTCAAACTGACCACAATTGAGCTCTATTTATAGTAGAGCAAGTTTGTTTTGCAAGGAATAGTGCATGGCAGCTGGTAAGTAGGTTTCCTCAATGTTGGCCAATGGAAATGCAAGTCTCCTCTAGCCATTGACTAGAGGTTAGGGCACAGAGCTTTGGTCCCCTTGGTCTTGGATAAGTCTTGACTGATTTCAGATGAGAATGGCTCAGTCCATGCCACCTTGAGGGTTCCATTGAATGCCTCATTCCAAATTTGAAGTCTTGTCCCTATTTTGGCCATTCTAGGTTCAACATGCTATTCCTTGTTCCATGGACTTTGGAGGCTTGGCTCAGTGATTGTCCCCTTTAGATTCAATCCTCTGAGGTGTCCAAGTGGATTGGAGCAATTAAAATTGGCTGATTTTGGCAAATCGAGCCAAAATGCAAATTCTGCCTTGCCTTGACAGATTTCAGCAAGGCAACTTGCCAATGTTGTATCTCATGGTGTAGGTTGAATTTGGCAATGTTCTTGGCCATTTTGGAAAGCTCTTACATGATACAACAACTGTTTGAATAAGTTTGGTTTTGATCTCTTTTGATTCCAAGTGAAAAATCCCCCTACATTTGGCAAAAAGTGAAGGCAAATTCTGACTTAGTGAAAATTTCACTAAGTGTTGGAAAAAGTGACATTTTCACTTTTCAGCCACTTTGATCACTCCATAACTCAAAATCCTTAATGAATTGGAATGACTTGTAGTTGAAGTTTTTGTAGGTGATAATGAGGGCTACAAATCCATCTTTGGATGAGAAAAAATGGCCTTGTGGTTTAGGAGTTATGGTCCTCCAAAGTTGGTACCTTTGCCACTTTATTTTTAACTTAGAAAAATTTCTAAGTTTTATGGTTACCCCTTTTACAAGTTATCTCACTTTTCTTGATTTTTCTTGATGAATGATGATTCAAATCATACATTAACATCATTTTAGGGTTAAAAATCCATTTTGGTGAAAAATCTCAAAAAGTCAAAGTTGACTTTTGTGCACAGTTGACTTTTTATCAGATGAATTCCAAACTGTGCAATTCTTCAGGAAATCATGTCCTTGACCTAAATCAAACTTGATGGACATGTTCCATGGGTGTCATAGGGTATATTCAATCATGTATTAGGGTTTGGGAGCATGTCTTGGTCAAAAGTCAAAGTTACAGTTGACTTTTCCCTTAAAACCCTAATTGTGGTGCAGATGAAAATGAGACTTGTTGCTCAAGCTTCTTGGATCAATCCATTGTTCCAAATGGATCAATATGGTGTATTAGAGACCCTCAAATCATCTCTTGAGGTCTTGGCTCATGGTTTGTCCCAAAAGTCAACTTAGGGGTGAATTAGGTCAAGAAACCCTAATTCCTGATTTTTGATGAATGCATCCCCTGAGGCAAAATTGACTTGATGCATGGGTTCATGAGGTTCCATGAAGTATATTAGGTTATGTTTTGGATCATTGCCTTATGCCCAGATAAAAATTTCCATCTGGAGACCCTGGTCGACCAAAACCCTAATTTGGTGACACTGTCGATCTTGAGACTTGATCCACCTAGAAGGGAGCAGCCTTGTGCTTAATCCTTGAAGTGGGAGTCCTTTTTGATCCATTGTGGATGTTTAAGAGATTAGACAAGTTGAAGATCATGTCATTTCTTGATTGATCCTTTGTCTAAGCACTCAGAGAGGGCTTGAAACCCTAATTTTGATTGTATTGGATGCTCACCCATCTTTGGGGAGACTGATGAAGCATGATGGTTCATCCATATTGTGATGATGATTTTCACAATGATGGGAAATCTAAGTGGTCAAAATTTGGGGTATTACAAGTTCATCTAGCAAATTATTATTTAGAAAACATCTATCAAAACCAATGATCGACATGATTATTTCCTCGAATACTCTAGTGTTGCATCAAAACTAATAACTTAGTAATTCAGTTTGTAGAGACTTACTTACCAACCCAAACACCGGTTAAACCATCAACCCAAGAAGCACGTATTGAAAAGGTCGAAGACAGAACACCAATAACAACCTCCTCAAGTTTTCTGAGATACCAATGAAGATCCATCTTATGTTTTTTAAGGTTGATAATTGGATACATCACTAGCTGCAAGGTAAACCCAAAACCCATATACAATTCAATAATACCGAATAAAATAGCAGCAGCACGCAATCTCGAATAAAAGTTCAGAATCGCAATATTACCTAGATCGAAAAGAAGAGTGAACACAAACACTTCAAGCTATAATTGCAGCAGCAGTGTATTGTTTACAACTATATATCACATCAGCAAATCATATCCAAAATAAATAGACACAATTTCAACAATTACTTAATATAAACTGAATCGCAAATGAAACCGACGCACAATCAAAATGAATAGAACAGCAGACATCACACTATTCAGAACAAGTTCAACTCGTATGGTTACCGCAATGTCGTAATGTTGACATGAATGTAGCAGTATAAAAAATACAGCAAAGAACACAAGTTTAAGAACTCTTATTAATTCATCATCTCAAGCCAGTAGACATTCATGCACTGCTCAACATTACTATAACAAATAGCAATTTTGAAACTCAAAATCTCTAACTCAATGCCCAAGTTTAACGCAGCAGCAGTAACACACGAAGGCAACTATTCACAGAATTACATCAGGCAGATCAAAAGCAGGACAAATTAACACCGAAATCCAAGTCAAAAACCAACCAGAATGAAAGTTCCAGAAGTTGTTGAATCGAAACAAGATTAATCCCATTCCTCACAAATAAAACTACAATACAAGATCGCCTTGAAATCGAGTTGAAAAGCAAATGCGCAAGAGCAATTTCTTAATCCATGCAAGATTTAACTCATACAAAATTGGTATAGAATAGGTGCAGATCAATGAGATACATAAACAACAAGTTAAACAGAATTGGTTCAAATAAAAATGTAGCATATATTACCTGTTGGCAATGTTCATCAAGCATCAAGTTAAACAGCCAACAAACAACACAAACATAAGCGAGAATACGCAACACTAAACCAAATAGCTCAAACAAGCAACTCGCGGTGTAATCGAAAAAAACAAAACATCAGCATCAATGATCAAACAAAGGCAGCACATGACAGGAAAGAATGGAACAAACCCAACCATTATATTCGAAACTGAGCTGTTACTCGTTGTCGTTGTTGAATGTTGTTGAAGAGAAGTTTAGCGTTATCGTGACCTGCACAGAATCAACAGCAGCTCCACACAAAAACTTAAACAAGCTCAAGCATTGTAACAAAACCATGTAATATGCCAAAACAAAACAAACAGTCAGATAAATAGCAGGCAGTTGCAATAGCACAAAGTTAATAACATCACACCACGACAGGTCTCATTACAACAACCGAAATCGAAATCGTAACAAAGAGATAACAGGTATATATACAGCGAACTCACACACTCAAGCTACAAATCACAGCAGCAGCAATTCGATATCGTATTTACGCATTCAGCAGCTTCAAAATAGGATCAGCAGCAATTGAAAGAATGGACAGAGAAATCACTGGAATAAATTCAATGCAAAACGTTACCGAAATTGTGTAATTAGTGGTATGGCATTCCAATACAAACAGGTCCTTTGTTTCGACTCCGTGACAGCGGCAGTCAAAATGAAACTTAAAAGGCGAATCTTCAGAGCCTGTCTTCAGAGTCTTCAAAACTTCTTATTTGAAACCTTGATCTTTAGAACTCATCAGTCTTCAGATTCTTTCTGCACTTGGTCTTCAGCCCCTTCAGCCATCATAACTTCAAGTCATAGGAGTCTTCCGTACGTTGCTTCTTTCAGAGTGTACTTCTTCAGAAGCTTGGCTATCTTGAGAATCTCAATCACTTTCAGAGAGCATCCACAAGAGCATTTCAACAGCAATCTTGGCATCCTTGGATCTGGCTGATCATGACTAGATAAAGAAGTGTTCTTGCTTCTCGCGACTTTAGTCATACATAGTAACTTCGCATATGTATATATTCAATCATAGTACATCTAGCTGGTGTATGTTGGTTATGATGTCTTTAGTTCTTATGATCTGCACACAACACACGTTAGACCATAAAATGGTTCTTTCACAAATACTTATCGTTATCATCAAAACATGGATTGACTTGTAGAGACAATTCTTGCTCTCACAATCTCCCCCTTTTTAATGATGACAAAACCAAGTATTTTGATTGAACATTTTATACAAGGTAATCACCAAAACAAACAAATTCAGAGTTTGGAACAGTAGCTCCCCCTGAATGAGTTATCCTCAAAGCTTTATTTGAGATCATCTAGGATTTTATGTAATCCAAAGATATACAGATTAACAACTTGAGTTGTCAGAACGAGAATAGAAAAGAGTTACTTCTCTATCTTGTCTTTAGGAAAACGAAGAGTCTTTAGCATCTGGACTAGTTCATCAGAACTTCCATCTTCAGATCTTCAGAACTCAGTTTTCTTTGTTGTCGTATCAGAGCTTGTTATCTTCAGAGACGTCTGAAGCATTTCTACTTTTCAGCAGATTCCATTAAGCATAAGATTAGAACAGTTCTTGACTGATAGTCGTAGCCTTGCTATCTATTAGAGACTGACACTGTTAAAAGAAACTCCCCCTAAGTTTCAGACTTTGTGAATATTTGAGATTTTGCAATTTGATCTTCAGGACAGTCTCCTCCTAATTCCTATACGTCAGATATTGGGATCTTCAGAATTATAATTCTGGATGATAAGATTTTAAACACCAATGTAGATCATGACTGTTTTGACTTTTGAACACAGGTCTTCATCTCAGAACCTTGTTAAAGTCATACTTAGTAGTTTATCAAAGCTTGATTTCTGATCAGATACCAATTGAAGGTTTAATTAAAGTGATCAATCAACGCTTGATTCTGAATCTGATACTCATGATTTAATTTTGATCTGTTACCATGTGATGTGCTGAGTTTTATACCAGAGTATGTTGAGTCTGATACCAAGTGAAGAATTACTTCTCTTACGCTTAAGAGGTGATTCATTAGAGTGTTGATATTGATACCAATGAAGGTATTTTCCAGTAATCCACAACTTTTGCTATGATTGATTAGTTTGATACTGATCTTTGTGTACTGAGTCTGATTACCAATTGTTAATTTAGTCTGATACCAAATCGTTTTCATTTAGAATGGTTCTTGGTAAACATCAGAACAGTTTCTTTCTTGGATCTTCAATCCGGATCTTCAGACATTTCTTGACTTCTGATTTGCACAGATCTTCTGAGTGAGCATCTTGAGATGTATGCTTAGTCTTTGATTGCTTTCAGAGTTTTCTTACTGATTCTGATTCTTCTTAGATAACTTCTATTATATGATCGGAGTTCTTTTTCTTATCCTGCCTTTAGAATGCCTAGTGAACTTGTTTAGAGTTCCTCGGATAATATCAAACAAAAATCGTTTGTAGCAACGCATTTTATAAGAGTACTTTGTTTGAGTTCTGCATTCTTTCAGATTTCCTTCTTTCAATCAAAATCATCATTATATTTATTTCTCCCCCTTTTTGACATCATTAAAAAGTGTCAGGGCATTTGAGCAATTAAGCATATAATCTCTTATATTCAGTTTCCTACATATTAAAACTTTATTTCTCCTATTTGAGTATATTGCATATTTGACATGATAAGGAGCATAGAGTCATAGAGTCATTTAAACATTTAGAAGCACACTGACTTATTTTAGTGAAACACACCTATAATCAGTATGTATTTAATTGAAGGTTAATAGATGAAATTAACTGATTATCAATTGAAGGATTAAAGTATCTGTAGAGATTAATTACAGTATTTCATTTGTGAACAATCAGATAGAAGTATCAACATAAAACAGTTTTCAGAGCATAAGTTGAGCTTACTCTAGACAAGTTCAAAATAATCAAAACATAGATATTTCATTTTATAATCTTAATAAGAGTACATAGAGTAGGAAACAGCCTATCAAGGCAGAAATCTTATAACTTAATTTCTATTTAGGAATTTCCAGATAGATTTCTAAGATCTATGGGTGAACATTCAGTGGTTTCTCCCAAGTGGTTTAGCCTGGTAACCACATCTTGAATTTCTACGACTCTAAATATGACTCTTCCATACGGGATGCTGAGATAAGGTTTGTTTTTGGACAACAAAATTTGTTCTTTTAAATGATTGAACATAGTTAGGGGAAGGTTTATTTTTCTTCTGTAGATCAGACAGAAGATGAATAGTCTATCTGAATGAGTTAGCACTTGTTCTCCAATCTCTCTAGGTCGAAGGTTCGTTTCCATTATTCTATGCCAGACCTTACCTGAGGGTTTGAGTATGGAGACGCATTTGGAGGGACCATTTCCACAATGAATATTGTAGATGAGATCATTGAAGATTTTCCTTTCCTTGTAGTCTTCAGTGGTGTCACCGTTTTCATCGCACTTGATTGCTTCCGCAATGACTGAGGGTTTAATTACTACTGGAATTTTAGAGACAGCTGATTGAATGATGTGTTGGTTATATTCGTTAGAAAACACATCAGCATTTACCCAGAATTCTTTAACAAGTTATGTGTAAATGAGACCTGGAAGCATCTCAAGATAGCCTTCCCAGTTCTGAAATCTTAACTCGGAAGACGTTCTAGTGAAGCCAAGTTCCTTGAGAGAGCTGGTACTCACGGAGAATTCATTCAGGACTCTTAACTTAGTAATTTCACATTTGGTAGGTTTAGGACGAGAGGTGGACATCCTGGAGAAAATACTAAGGAAGGGTACTGACTGGGATGGTTTGGAATGATGAATAGAGGAGCGAACGAGGTGCCTTAAGTAGGCGATGAATGGAGAGTCAATTAAATGGTCGTGACTACAATCATTAGGTTTGTCATTTCCTAGACATCTTAGGTTGTGAATTAGGACTAGCACAGAGTCTAACAAACTACCAGTCTTGAAAAAAAAGAGACAAGAGATCACGCGTAGGATACACTGATTTTTGACGGCAGTCAAAGATTCGCAATAAATGAGTATCTGAGAGTATTAACATTCTCTAGTGTTGAAAACATATTTTCTTCTTTCAAGAGATTTATCTTATATGTTTTATAAGTGCACTTATATAGGAGTAGGCATAAAGAAATGACGTAATACATACTTCATTAGTTTAATGTGCAGTTACAGAATGAGCATGTGATCTCGATAAACTATTACATACTAATAACTTAGCCTATGTATGATAGATAGTCTTCTAGTTTTATGAGAACCATCTGTTGTCGAAGGTTTCACAAAAATTCCTATTTAGAGCAGTGTTTGGTCCACATCGAATTCTGCAAATCGTTTGCACAATACCAGCTTTGAAGAGAACTTCAGACATGACTCTTCCATAGGGAATGAATGAATTATCCATTGTTCTTGATACGAGAATTGATTCCTTTAGATGATCGAAGATTATTTGAAACAGATCAATAGGAATTGGCCTAAGGAGACACATGATGAGGAGCTTATCATCATGGTACAGGAAGTCTTTGTTTGAGTTGCGAGGCTTGATATTAGTTAAGATGAATTTGAACCATCCTCTGGCAATTGGCACAAGTTTTTCAGGATTTGTAGGTTCAAGGATCGATCCTTTATCAAACATATATTGCATTTCAGCATCAGAGGTACATCGAATGGATGCATGGTTGGGAGTGACACCTCCTAGTGGATAGTTAATGGCTTCAGAGATTTTTGTGACGTTGATGGTGACTGGAAGACCATAGATGTTAGAGGAGATAGTCATACCATTTATGCTAACGGAGGCATTGATCCAAAAGGATTTTAAGAGGGTAGGATAAAATGAGCCTCCAAGCATATGAATGTATCTATTCCATTTTTGGAAGTGGATACTAAGATGAAAGTCACTATTAGTATCTATTGGATTTGGTCGTTTTTCATTTATGACTTCAAGAAGATCATCATTGCCATAAAATGGTCTTGGAGTCATTTTAGATTGAGGATGAAAGGAAGGTTAGGACTAAGGGATAGTGATGAATTCTTCCGGAATAGCTATGGTTTTAAATAGACAAGTGGAGGAGTTGAGCAGGATAAGTCAGTAGCTAAGAATGACTTGAGAAGATTGGAATACCTAGGAGAAGTCTAAAGAGTGAGGACAGTTAAGTAGTTTGTAATTCTCGAGAAGATAAAAAAGATATATATGCACTTTATTCTTAGCAGGAGTTAGGTGGATGCAGTAATTTCTTTTATGAGGTCATTAAGTCTAGACGACACGCTTTTGAATTTCAAGGTTTGAAGGGCGTATAGTCGAGAAAGAAGGCAAAGAGGGTTTTCCACAGTTCCCAATACATAAGGGGAATCCTGACTTGTTAGAGCATAATTATTCCGGCTTAAAGTCGGTAGCTTAGGTGAAGAACTATTTTGGTTAAGGTAGCACGTTTCCCTATTCTGAGACTGAACGGATATCATTCAATGTAAGTAAACCAAGGAGATTTAGATGGATGCAAAAGTGTGCAGCCATTTAAATGAACATTGAGGTTTCGTAGACTAACTAGGTCAGATAAAGGGGCTCTAGGAGAGAGAGAGAGAGAGAGAGAGAGAGAGAGAGTTAGGTCTGGAACATGAGTACTAGTTGGAGTGTACTAGTGGGTTAAAAAAAATTAAGCAGGGTGAATGACATGATGCGTAGAGTCTTACAAGTGTGGCAGTTTATACTATAGCATTTTCTAAGTAGACAAAAACAAATTTCTAATTACTTTCTCAAAACTTAACACCTCATAATCAAGGGGGTTTGATAGAGTGATTATGGTTGGTATTATGAAAGTAAGTCATAAGTGAGGGAAGGATGGTACTTGGAACTTTTTAAACACTAACCTGAATGCATTCTCATCTTGACTCTGATCTTTCCTTTTCTGAGTGAACTACTGAGGGTTCTTGGATTTTTCAAGATGCGCTTGTGTTCTGAAAAATGAATATTTTCTTGAAATGTGATCCTGATTGAACTACGTCTTTCTCTCTTTTCTTGTTCAACCTTGTCCGTCAGTTCTCTAGGTTATAATAACCGAGATAAAGACTTAGCAAGATCAGAGTGACCGCTCCATCTGAACTTAGCCAATTACATGCAATCCTTTTGGTAAGGCGATGTAACGAATGTTTTGAGGAAAAATTAATACTCATATGCGTGGGAGCAGTACTGAGTGAACAGTAAATTCCATTTGATGACCTCATTCATAAGCAATATATTACATCTATTTTTTATTGCTTCTCACTTCTTATTTCCTTGATCCATAGAACCTGTTTAGTTTCGATAAATTTCTTAAGTTATGGATCTGAATCTTAAGCAACAAACTTTGAGATTTGGTTGAGTTCTCCTTTCATAGCCTGAATTCAGTTTGCGTTTGTGAGAGTTTCTTTTCTTTGAAAGATGGTTGATTTCACAAAATTAGTGAGAACCTTTGAGAGATTATTCACGGAGGAATTAAAATATCAACATCTGACTTTGTTCCTCAAGGTTGTTTCAAAACTTGTTCAGAACCAAAACATCATCGCGTCCCATGTGTACATCACCAGACATGGTTTGCATGAGCCTTCTTGTTCTCACAATGATGATCAACTTATTTGGGGTTGTTCGCACATCTCTATGAGTTAACTAATTTCTTCAAATGAACATCATTAACGTCATCTTTTAAGACATCAAATGGAGAACCTATATATCTGGGGTGATATCATCTAATTTCATAGCTCAAGTGGTTCTGAGACACTTGATCTGATGAAAATCAGATTATCAACATTTGATTTTTACTTGGATGATTTAAAGTTGTTGGAGCTTGATCACTGAAACAGTTTAAAACTTAAGAGTTCGTTCAGAATCAGGTATTTACTGAGTCTTTGGGATTCAGTTCTTCATTTAGTCTTTTGATCATTCCAGATTCTGACATTGAATCATTTCTAATACTTTGAATTTTTCAGATTCTGATTTTAACAGATTTCTTTCTGAAATTCAAAGTCTTAGAACAACAATCTTTCTTCTTTACATGAAGTGACTCAGAATGAGTTTTAAACGAGAAAGTCAAGGGTGGACCTAATCTGTTTCTTGAAAACATCTCAAAAACTCATAAAGAATTAATCTTCAGCAAACAAGATTTCTTGCTTTCTGATGATTCGGCTTTTAAGCATATACGTGGTTTTATCCACACGTAATTTCCAGGATGAGCATTCAACAAATACTGCCTTTTATCTGATGAGTTTATCTTATCAGCTGATTCTTTCAATTTTAGTGAGGCTTCATCTAGAATCAGTGAATTGCTCACGAAGTAATCAGATTGATTACAATTTTGTACACAGTCAACTGCTAAGCTGTTACAGAAATTGTAAGTGGATTTCAATCTCACCAAGAGTACTTCTACGCACCACATCTGGATCTTTTTCTGACACTTTTAAGTGTTTGATGTAAATCAATAACAGAACTAGAGCTTTGATACCAATTGAAGGTGCGAGAAAGACACCAGAAAGGGGGGTTTGAATTGTGTGTTTACTCTTTCTGTAACTTTTAAAAGCTTGTTAAAGAGACACTCAAGAACCTTCAATTTTCGTTGAGAGATTTTGATCTCTTAACTATGGAACATGAGAACCATATTGGTTCTGATCATAGGATACGATACACAGAACTTGCAGTGCGGAAGCTTATCAGAGATAGGCTGCAAGGTTCTGAATTTGCTTAATATAAGGTTCTGATATTCAATGCAGAAACATAAATAGAGATACTAAGCAAGAGAGTAAAGGACACACGATATATCCTGGTTCACCACGCGGGCTAAGCCAGTCCACCCTCCTCAGGTGATTTCGCCTTGAACACAAGGACTTAATCCACTATAATCAAATCATGATTATACTTGCACAGGCCACGCCGGTGACTAACATCTTGCACAGCCGCACTGTGACTAACAACACAATGAACCGTTCAGGGATTCAACTTAATGAATATAATGAACATTGACCTGCAGGTTCCAATCTCTTTAAGATCTACTGCAAGGCTTTCGCAGCTAGACGTTCAGGGATTCAACTTAATGAATATAATGCTACTGACCCTATTTCAGGATTTTCCACAATGACACCCAGCCATTGTCATCTCAAGTATTTGATCACCACATGATCTACTCAAGGGCCTCAACTCACAGCTGAACCGTTCAGGGATCCCATCGGGATATAACGTTCAATTGAGGAGTCTCAATTCATTTAGTTGAATTGGCAAACTGGAGATTACAAATTGTGCTTCTTAATAAGCAGGTTTCTCCTAAGTTTAAGTACAAAGAACACACACATGTGTTCAAGCAAGTTTTGAGCAATCAGCTCCTTGCTTTCCTAAGAAACTACAAAGATGTATTTAGATATTACAATTGTTGACATCTTGTAGATCTTCTTCTTCTTCGTCTTCTAGTTGAGCAAGCTTTGAGCAGCAACTCCTTGCTTCAGATCTTCAATGTAGTCTTGACGAGAAGGTAGGTTGATGACTTGACAAATCTTCAATGTTGTCTTCTTCATCAACAGCTTTTGTTTGATTGTTGTTGTTGTGTTGATTTGTTTTCTTGAGTTTTGACAACAATCGCCATAGTGAAATAATGATAGCTCTGAATAGGTTAAGTGTTACAACGAGAACTCATCGTTTTGGCTATCTTCACAATGACTTGGTCAATTTTGTAGATGAACATTCAGTTCTTGATTCTACAAGTGATCGACACATCAGAAGCAAAAACTCTTTCCATTAAATAGCCAATAGAGATATAGCCGTTAGAGAATACTGTTGGCAGTTTGGAAAAGAGACGTTGTGATATAATGAGTTGTACTGACACATCTTTTTTTTGCAGAGGAAGAAGTGACCGAACATCTTTTCTTGGGCAGTGTGTACATTTAACTCACAATGGTAATATTTAGACTTCAAAACTTCAGTGGCTTCTGATGTTAATTTGATGAAGCATGAGTGGAGTCTTCATAGCAGAATATCTGATGCTTCAAGTCTTCCGTCGATTGAAGAAGTCCATTAGGAATCAGACTTCAGAACTTCAGCACTTGGTGTTTAAGAACGTTATTCTTTTCTACTTCAAGTCTTCCGAATCTTCAGAGCCTGTCTTCAGAGTCTTCAGAACTTCTTATTTGAAACCGTGATCTTCAGAACTCATCAGTCTTCAGATTCTTTCTGCACTTGGTCTTGAGCACCTTCAGCCATCAGATCTTCAAGTCATTGGAGTCTTCCGTACTTCGGTTCTTTCAGAGTGTACTTCTTCAGAAGCTTCGCTATCTTCAGAATCTCAATCACTTTCAGAGAGCATCCACAAGAGCATTGCAATAGCAATCTTGGCATCCTTGGATCTGGCTGATCATGACTAGATAAAGAAGCGTTCTTGCTTCTCGCGACTTTAGTCACACATAGTAACTTCGCATATGTATATATTCAATCATAGTACATCTAGCTGGTGTATGTTGGTTCTGATGTCTTTAGTTCTTATGATCTGCACACAACACACGTTAGACCATAAAATGGTTCTTTCATAAATACTTATTGTTATCATCAAAACATGGATTGACTTGTAGAGACAATTCTTGCTCTAACACCAACCCACTTTTTGTACATAAATAATTTTGGGCCTCAGTCGTTGTATAAGACCCGATCCAGTTTTCAAAATAACAGTGCGATCATTGTTTTCACCTGGGCCACTCCTTGAGTTGTAAGTCCCATACTTTGTACAAAAATTATCTTTGGGCTCTCTCTTAGAGCATAAGACCCAACTCTCTTTCTAAATACTCTGTTAATAACACAATCTGTATTCAAATAAATCATCAGGGCATCTCTTGTTGATTAAGTCCCAATTTTCTGCTTTAAAATAACTGTAATCAAAACTTGTTTCAATTTCTTTGAACAACTAACATTACAGCATGGAAGCTTGCTCACCTGTAAGTTTTTATCTGCTTTCTTTTACCTACTTTATATACATATAATGTATTGTGGGATGCTTGCACACCTGTAAGTCCTTCTTTCATCTTTTAAATACATGTCATATATATATATATATATATATATATATATATATATACTGTATTGTGGGAAGCTGCTCCTTTGCAAGTCTTCTTTCATATCCTTTTAAATACTTGTCATATATCAACTATATATATACTTGTATATTCTGTTTAGAGTTTTCCCCGACAACTAAGTCTAGAATTAGGTAAAGCCAGTTGTTAACTCTCTCAATACAGTCAAACATAGATCCCCCATAGGATTCCAGATACAGTCTTTCCTTCTCTTGTGCTTAAACAATATGGAACAAAGAGAAAGGCAGTATTCTCCGTGAACCTCTTCTCAGACTGTCACTTTAGAAATTGTCAAAGAAATTCAATTCCCACAGAGAGGATTAATTCCTGGTGAAACTTCTCTGCAATTTCTTCAAACTCTTGAACTGTTCTTTACAAAAATGATTAATTCTCGGTGAAACCTTTCTTGAACATTCTTAAGTTTGGACCCACAGGCTTCCTAAAAGCATCCCAGCCTCCTCTTGGGCTTTGTATAAGGACCCTCAGGCTTCTTAGAAGTTCTCAGCCTCCTCTTGGGCTTAGTACAAGGACCTAGAGACCTTCTACAGGTATAGGAACAGAACCTAGTCATCATTTGCTAGAGCTGTCTTTCTGAGTCAAAACAACAGACCAGTTCAGGGTTGATCTTCATCCCTTAACTTACAGCCTTCTCTTGGGCATAATACAAAGATCATTCACCATCAAAGAACCAATTTCTCAACACCAATAGATTTGGACAATCTATTATCCCTTTGGATTTCCATAAACCTTTTCCTTAAAGAACACGAAATAACCCTGATCATCAGATCAATCTTCAAACAGAAATAAAACCAACAGTTTTCACAACTCAAACCTTACACCTTTGATTTTCCCCATCATTGGGTCAATTACTATAAACCCTCATCAGAGAAAAGAATTCTCAAATGTCACATTTTCAGTTAAATCCCCAGCTTGGGTCATTTCACTATCACAATCCTCATCAGAACCTCAAAGTCTCTGATACGTCAACTTTTCTGTAATTCCCTGCAAGAGTTGAATTACCAAACTTTGGACCTGTCTCTGGATTTCAATAATCCTCAGCAGAAGATAGCCTCTTCTAAGGCTTTATATAAGGAATTTCCCCAACAAAGATAGCCTCCTATTAGGCTTTGTATAATGATTTTCCCCTACAGAACTAGTCTCCTCTTAGGCTTTGTATAATGATCATCCCTCAGCAGTCAGCCTCCTCTTAGGCTTTGTATAATGATAAACACCTCAGCTGAGTCCCCACTTTTAGCCTCGATCTTGGGCTTTGTACAAGATACCCCTAAAAGACCTCTCTGATAGAGTCAGTCATTTTCAGCCTCAATCTTGGGCTTTGTACAAGACAGATAATAACACTCCCTAAACAGAGTTATACCCTTTTCACCCTCAATCTTGGGCTTTGTACAAGACATATACTCTCCAGCAGAGTCAATCCTTTTAGCCTCATTCTTGGGCTTTGTACAATACACATATACAAATATCTCCTCAGTGGAGTCATCAAATCCTTTTAGCCACAATCTTGGGCTTTGTACAAGACAGATAAAACATCTTTCCCCAAAGAGTCAAATCTCTTTCAGCCTCCATCTTGGGCTTTGTACAAGACACAAAACAAATAAAACTCTCTTGTTGAGTTAATCAGTCTTTCAACCTCCACCTTGGGCTTTGTACAAGATGCAAAATAAACACTCTCTTGTTGAGTCAGGCTTTTCTAGCCTCCTCTTAGGCTTTGTATAATGAGTTTCTCTAGTTGAAACCAATTAACCTTTTAGCTTCAACCTTGAGCTTTAATCAAGGCACACAAAAATTAACATTCCCTCAGAGGAAATCAAAACTCTCTGCAGGAGGATATCTTTTCTGTCTAATCACACATCAAAACAGTCAATCAAAACAAAACCCTCAATCCCAGATAACTGCTGTAAGTGGCACACTTGTTGATATTAACATCCAAGTTGTCTGTCCATCATTATCCTGGTTAAAACGTTCATCTAATTGTTGTAAGTGGCAAGTCTTTGGATACAAACATCCATGCCACTGTCCCTCTTTTAGCATGAATTCCTTAGGAAAAATGGCATTGCTCACACTGAGTTCAAGTTTTCTCCTTTAGGAAAAATCACCCTGTAAAGGCAATTATGGCATTGCTGGACTTCATACAGTCTAGTTAAAGTAATTATCCTTTTCAAACCAGTTACCCAAAAAACTGTGATTAATATATGAGATATCTCTCTTTAGAGATGAAAAATTCTCTCTCAGTCAAAACCTTTTAGCTTCCATCTTGGGCTTTGAACAAGATACAAACGACCTTTTAGCTTCAATCTTGGGCTTTGAACAAGACACCAATAGACAATCTTTAAGCTTCAATCTTGGGCTTTAAATAAGGCACCAGACATCTGTTTCTTCCTTAGAATAGGAGGAACTATGATCGCTCTGATTTCCCTATACTCCATAACAGGGAATACGTAGGCATAAGATTGCGATAATCTTAGCGAGCACACTAAATAAAAAACCTTAGGTCCCGGACCTTACCAAAAACAACAAAAAATCTCTCTCTCAAACATCAGACAAAATTTTCCCATTTCACAGACAAACACAATCAAGTACCAAAGTTGATCCTAAAACAATCATCTCATGGATAACCATGTATAGGATGGGTAATTGACAATTCCCCATTGTATAACCTGACCCCGGACTCCCCAATCTCTATCAAGCATTTGTTCAGTTAAACAGTTGAAGGTCAAAGTACATCTCCGACCGCCCGATCAGTTCCCCACACGGTCAAGGATCGTCGAAGTCGAGCAAAACTCCCAAAACCATCAAATTACTTGGACAAAATTTCCAACACTTAGGCAAAAACAATAGCATCACACACATACTAGATCATGCAAGCATCACACGCAAATAACCAGAAAATAAAGTATAAAACCGGGCAAAAGCCCATTGTGAAAATTGTACAAGTACATCAAAAAAGCCCCTGGTGCGCAGGCCGGGCAAGAAACATCAAAAGAGAAATGGCTCGCAGGCCAAGCAAATAAACAATAATCTAGTCCACGGGACCGGCCACTGGTTGTTCATGCTCCGCAACCCCTCCGCCCACCTCTTCCTCTTGCATCGGCTGCACGATCTGACCGTCGACCACCTCGTAGTCGGGTCAGTCCCTTCAGTGATGAGGTCGGGGTTGAGGACCCGAAGCTACTGCACGGCATTCCTGAAATCTATGTCAGCCGCCTCGAGGTTATCCTGCTCGGTTTCCCTGAGCTTCGCTATTAGTGCTGCCCGAGAGGTGAACAACCTGTCCTCCTCGGTTTCCTCTTCGCCACGGCGAACAGCGTCCTCCAACTCTGCGATCCTCGCCAGCAGACCCTTCCTATCCCCATCGGCCTTCTTCAACTTCTCTTCCTACTTCTTTTGAAGCTCAGCCTGAGCTTTGTTCTGATCCTTGCACTCAGTCAGCTCCTTCCTCGCCTTCCCCATCTCAGCAGCAATAGCGCCAAAGCTCTCTTGCAGCCGGGCCAGTTCAACTGCCGGGCAAGTCTCGTCATTCAGGACCAGAGGAGTCGAGCAGACTCGCATCACGGCGGACAGATCCTCAATCAGAGCCTTCCTCCTCGACATCCGGCCAGCGCCCAAGATAGCCTGGACCTCGGCAGCGCTGAAGCCCGGAGAGTTGGTATCCGAGAAGAAGTGTGGCTTCGAGTGGCAGGGCGGCAACACGAACTTCTCGGAGGGAGGGCTGTCGGCCATCGTCAAGTTGACATCCACCTGCCCGTCTGTGCGTTTGCACTTCGGGGACCCTTGGCTACTAGGAGACTGACTCCCTTGAGGAGAGCTAGAGGAGTCCACAGGTACTGAAGTAGAGGCGGGATGTTGTGAACGAAGCTGTTCAACACGACCTTTTTTCGCATTTCGGGAGGCCTTCAGCTTCTTAATACGCTCCTTAGCACTCGACATCTTGCCTGCAAAGAAAAGAAATGCGTCAGTAAATCGAAATCCAGAACGCAAAGAAAGAGTAAGTCGAGGAGGGTTTCACCATCTAACAGCTCGACGACGTTCTCATCGTAGAACGTCTCGAGCAAGGCCCTCGTATCAATTAACCGGCGTTTCGTTAAGACCTGCCCGTCATCACCCCGGATAAACACTCCGTCCGGCATCACGAGCTTGGATTTGTTAAATCCGGCGACAAACTGGACTATGGCCTCGTGCGCCAGACGGTCCCCCTCGCAAAGTCGGCCAGGACTGACGATATAGCTGTCCATCCCCCTTTTGAAATGTTCTTCCATCCAGAACAAGGGGAATCTCGGTTCGAGGGTTTCTTCCTGCTGCCCGTCCACTTCTCGGAAGACCCGACGATACACCGAATTCACAGCTTCCAGCGTGACCGGAACAGGCTACTCACTTGCTTGAAGGACACCCAGCCGTGTCTGTCGTCTGTCGCCTGTCTCTGGAAGTGAAAAATACGGAAGAAAAGGGGCACAGTTGCCTCGATCTTGAGGTATTTACAAACAAGTTCGAAGGCACGGATGAAGGCTAGAGAGTTGGGATGAAGCTGTAAGGGCGCCAAGCGCAGCCAAACGAACACCAATTATTGAAAATCTGTAAAGGGCAAGCGCCACCCCGCCTCGTCGAACTTAAATTCGTACAGGGGAAACCTCATCCCTCGGTACGTCGAGCATATGCGATAGTGCTCCAGTGGCCGGAACACGTTCCATGTCTTCGCGGAGCCTACCAGACGGTGCTCGACGGTATAGAAAATGTTGTCCTTTTCCCCGTCAACAAATTGGGAGATCATATTTAGAGGCTCGTCACTGAACCACTCTTTGAGCGGCTGTTCCTCGGCGCAGGTGATCGGCGCCATCGGGGAGTCAGGTTGGTCGTCGACGTTTAAGGATCTCACGGCCATGGCCAAGGCTTCCATTTACCTGAAAAGCAGAAGGAAACGGTAAATTCGATGATCCATATCAAATTCACCCTTCCACCGATGATCAAGTGAGAGGGCAAAGAAGGAGCGTCGGGATCACACGACTGCCGTGCTCACAACGTCCTCGGAGTATCCAACGAGTGACCCCGTGACCATCCTCAGGTCGCCGGTACATCGCCCCGGGGATTCGTCCCACAATTAGGGGTATTATCGAGGACCCCTAGATATTCATCTCACGTCCTCGGGACATTCTTCTGGTCCCCGTGCTACTCGTCCCTTCTCCCTGCAGTGTTCAACATAAGCATAGAGAAACTCTACCGTATTTGCCGGAGATTTCACGATTTCCATGGGAACTTCATCAGTTCACCGTAGGACCACCGTACAAAATGCAAACGAAAAGAGAAAGATCAGAAAACTTACTTGAAATACAGTTGAGGTGGAGTTCCGGAGCGGCGGTCTGTGGCGGAGAGCGGCGGTGAAAACAGAGGAGGAAGAGATAGGGAATCTGAGCAAGGGAGAGCGAAAGTGCAAATGAAATGGGCGAGCCCCTATTTATAAGGCCCTCACGAGACTCGAGGAATCCCTAGGCACTCGATTACGCTACCCTAGCCTAGCCGCCCTAGGTAATGATGGCGTGTGACACGTGGCACACGCTTTCCCACGCAAGTCCTTTCATTCTCCCACACGCGTCCCTCCGTTGGCCTGGATGCTCGACTCCACAAACTCCTCGCATCCCCACGACGTCGACCAGTAACGACCTACAAGGCTCCTCGACTCAATAAAGTTCGAGCAGGTTTCAAGATCTCCGTTCGTCTAGCGTTCCTCGCCCATGACGGTGTAGACTCATCAAAATCGGGGGAGCTCCCCGCGGGGCACGTTCCCCGTCCAAAGAACAATCGTGGATGTCGAACGGCAATCATCGTCCAGGTCCGACGGGCATGCTTGGTACGTCCTCGACATGGTTATTGGCCCTTAAGTCATTGCTCTGACGCCTCGGAACAACGACTTGGAGGGCTCCTGTTCTGGACTGGGCCAGCGCCTGCCCCTCAGTCGGGCAGGCCCAAACCCAATGACCAGGGATGGTCCAACGAGGCCTAAGTCCATCCCTGCGTCGGGCACGTGCCGGCCTCCAGAGACGCCGGGCACGTGCACAAAAGACTGTTGAGAAGAGGCATCCAGTCTTTTGGAGCACGCCTCTCCTCGACGCCCACGTTCTCCTCCCCGCGAGGACACGTTCTCTTGTAACCTCCCACCTCCAAAAGAATCGGTCTGCCTTACTTCTAAAGATCTCGGGACCGTTACCCCAGGGCGAAGACCACGTGTTGGTCTTCCTTACGCCAAGTAAGCCCTGGCAGTTACCTGAACTGGGCCTGACGATCCAGCCCTGTGCAGGTAACCGTTGGCCCCGCGCTGAGGGCTCTCTATAAATACCCTCTCACTTGAGAGGTTCAGGTTACGCATTATTCTAAACTCACACCTGCTTTTCTGTACTTGCTTTTCTCTGACCTTACTTGACTTGAGCGTCGGAGTACCTTCTAGGTACACCCCCCCCCCCCCCGGCCGTCTCACCATCACCGGAGCTGAAGATTTCACAATGTTGGCGACCACGATCTAACTGTCTAATCCAGGAATGATCAACTTCCTTGGCTCTTCCTTTGGTGAAGCCTGAACTAGGGTTTCCTCAGTTCTTGACTGGTTATCTTCATTCTAAAATTCTTATGTATGATTACTATCAGTGTTACTGTCCTCTCCATGTTCTGATGACTTTGAGTGTTCCGATGGTACTTCTGGTTCATGGTACGGTTGTTCCGGCGGAGTTTTCGTTGACGGTGGTTCCAAGATTCGCGGAGGTCTCCCCCGTCCCCTTCCTCTCCTTTTTCCCCTCATGAGTTCTTCCATTTCTTTTTTAATCAATTATCAATAATAAGATTACTATAATTTTATCATTAAAATTAATCTATTTAATTATTTTCTTTAAAAAATTCTATATTTCAAATGGATTACTTGTTACGAGAAGGAATGATTTTTTATCAAATTAAGCATCTTTTTCCTCAATAATATCCAATCGAACCATTCTTTCATCATATTATCTAAAATATCCAATTTTCAAACAAATAAAAAATTAAGGTGAGAGAGGTCTTCAATAATAAGAAAGCCCTTTTAATTTAAAGAGTGGCGCCAATAAATGCATAGTCATCTCTTAAATTATAAAGGGGGAATTAATAGGTGGATAGCCTCCTTTGAAAATTAGGAGGGGCGCCAATAAGTAGATAGCCTCCTTTTTGAATTAATTAAATTATTTAAAAAATGAAACTATGTACTAATAGCTCCCCTTTGTAATTTAAGAGGTGATTATCCTTTTATTGGCGCCCTATTAATTTCAAAGGAATCTATGTAGCTATTGGCTTGCACTTTATAATTTAAGAGGTGGCTATTAACCTATTAACACCCCTCTTTAATTTAAGAGGTGACTTTCCTGCTATTAGCGCCTCCTACACGAATGATTTTTTTTGAAACATCAGTATTTTAAAATATATGTTGAAATGATGGTTATATTGGATAATATTAAGGTAAAAATAAGTTATTTTGGTAAAAAATTCGAAGGAATGAGTCCCACTAATTTATTTGGAGAGACATTTAATCATCTTTGATAACTACAATATTTTAACTTATTAACTATATAAGCACGCAAGTCCTACTTGTGAACATGTGTGCTTGACAAGCATGCAAGCCCTCTGAGACTATTTTATATTTATTGTTGGCTACTATGTAGTGAAATCCTAGATGATAGCAGAAGATTTATAAGTTTATCATAAACAAGACATAACTTCTTATAGCAAACTACATAGCATTGGGTTGCTCTATTCCGACAGTATTTTGTTGGCTAGTGAAATCCTAAAAATTGGTAGCAGAAGATTTATAAGCTTATCACAATGTACAAAATTCAAGAACCTGGCAGCTGGACTCCACCTACCTCTTAGCAGACTACTACATAGGATAGGGTAACTTTAAATTACTTCAAAATAAATATATTTGTTTAATATTTTAAAAAATCACTTATTATCATTTTTGTAAATTTATTTAAGATTTTTAGAAAATCATTTTTAATCTTAAATACCAAAACTAATTCAAGTGACTTTTAAAAAAATTGTTTATTTTTAAAATAAAAGATTTTGGTTTAGGAGCTTCAAATTAATATATATATATATATATATAAACTATATGAGACTAAATGGGTAGCATGCAATCTATTAGTCTATCATAGAACATTTTAAAAGTTCATTCATTTCTTAGTGTTTTTTCAAAATATCTTATTTTCAATTTTACTTAATTTATGAATAATTATTTTGTTCTTAAAAAAATATTTTATTATTAAAGACCTTCTATATTTCAAATAGAATAGTTGTTATGAGAAGGAGTACTTGGAGCAGTATTTTATCATAAAATCTTTTTTTGACTTCTTCTTTTTTTGACTCATATGTGAACATGCTAAGCATGAAGGCCTCTGAACAGTATTTTTTTGTATTTATTGTTGGTCATGTAGTGAATTCTTAAGGTTAGGATAAACATGACATAACTTATGATTCAAGAACCTAGGATGTTGTCTGATTTCTTAAACAAAATCCAAGAATCTAGCATGTGGACTTTCTGAAAACATACTACATAGAATAGGTTTCCTCTATTCTGACAGTATTATCATATCTATATTTCAAATAGAGGTCAATTTATCAAAATTAATTAAAGTAGTAATATTTTGATTTTGTCAAAGTTACACTCAAGATTTAAAACAAAGATATTCATTGTGAAATTTCAATTAATTGGACATTTTTATATTCAAATTCACATCAGATTGGATTTCCCCTCACAATATTCATTATATATATTAAATGATTAAATTAACATATTATATTTATAATAAATTTAATAAAATAATATATACTAAACATTTTAAATATATTAAAAATATCATTTCTTTATATTTTAACTATAAAATTATATTAAATAAATTAATAATATTTGTTAAAAAAATATAAAACATATAAATATTTCATAACCATGTGAATTTGAGACAACTATTAATATTCTTATCCATTTTCCATTCGAATTTAAATATGAACTACTCCACCCAAACTTGTTGTCGAAGCGGATGTCTGATAATATTTAATAAAATAAAATATTTAAGTAGTTTAATTAATTTTAAAATTGAAATTGAGTAATCCTAAATTCTGATTATTATATGTACATATTTAAATTAGAGGTCAGTTTAACAAAATTAGATAGTACTAATATTTTAATTTTTTCATACTTCAAAATGTAATATTTATCTAAATTATATAATCTTTAAATTTTAATTCAATTAATTGGATAGTTTCATTCAGATTAATTTATTGAATTGATAATATTTAATAAAATTAAATATGAATTAATTCAATTAATTTAAAAATTACACGATAAGTAATAGTAAATTCTAAATCAAATAAAAATATTAATATCATAAGGTTCGATATTAATATTACCACTGATTTACAAATTAAAAATTGAAACATTAAATTACTCCAAGAAACTTATAAAAATATATATGTTTGTTTAAGATTTTTAAAACATCACTTTTATCATTCTAATAAGTTTGTTTAATATATTTATAAAATCATGTTTAATTTTAAAATAAAAAACTAATTCTAGAACCTTTCCCAAAATTTATTTATTTTAAAAACAAAACACTTTAGTTTAAGAACTTTAAATAAAAAAAAAAGATATATATAGCATAACTTTAAATGAATATTTTAATTTGTTAATTCATTTCTTTTATTTTTTTCCTTCTTGTTTAATGGTTAACCATAATTAGTTGTAGCGATTTAAACCACCACCATTTAAAATCAAATATTTATAATTAATTTATATATTTTTATATCTTTTAAATAATAATTAGAATAATAAAAATATATTAAAAAAATACACAAAACAATTATTTTTAATTGAAAAAAAATCAACATCATTCATATAAAAATAAATACAATTAGGATACACAATTTATATGGGTGGCATACAATGTATTTGTCTATCATAGAACACTTTAAAAATTCATCTATTTTTTAGAGCTTCTACAAACTATCTTATTTTCATTTTTTTTTCTTAATTTCAAAATAATTGTTTTTATTTCAATTCAATATTTTATTATTAAAGTCATTATATTTAATTGTAATTTCTTCTTTCTATTTTGACTCGTGTGAACCTCTTAAGCTCTACACAATATTTTAGTGTTTATCGTGAGGCTATTTTGTATATTCATCTTAAGCATGCAAGCCTCTACACACAATACTATTTGGTAGGTGAAGATTCTTAAACTTATACGAAACTAGGATGTGGACTCCACCTACTTTTGACCACAGATTACATCGTATATGTTTCCTCTATCCCAACACCATTATTAATATAGTCAAGACTTGAAATTCTAATTCAATTAATTGGACACTTTTATTCTCATTAACTCATTGTATTTATAATATTTAACTAAATTAATTATTTAAGTATCTTAAATAATTTTTAGATTGATAATATGAATAGTCTGAGTTCATAATTTTGTGTCTAAGATTATTATAATTATTATCACTTCATCAACTAAATTATTTGAAGTAATTTGTCAAAATAAATATGTTTGTCTAATGTTTTTAAAAAACCACTTTTATTATTTGTAATATTTGTTTAAGTTTTATTGAAAATCATTTTTAATTTTAAAATAGAAAATTAATCTAGTAGCTTTTTTCCAAAATCTATTTATTTTTAAAATAAAAGACTTTAATTTAGGAGCTTCGGATTAAAAAAGAAATACATAAAATTAAAAAAACATTTCTTTTAGTTTCTTAAATTTTTTTGAAAACTAATCATGTTTTTAAACCTCAACAAGCACACCTAAAAGATCGTGAAAAAAATAAATGTTACAACATAAATTGTTTTTAAATGTATCAACTTATAATTTACTCCTACAAGATATACATTATAAATTTAAAAAATAGTCTTGTCAATATCTTGGTTATTTGTTCTTTCTCTTTTTAAATGGGGAGGGCAAAAGCCTAAGAACAAAAGGCAGCTAGCCACTGTGCCTTACAAAAGAGACAAGAGATCCTAATTATTTTTTATTTTCATTCACTTATAAATGATGTAAAAGACATAAATTATAATTAAAACAAAGTTATTTTACCAAACAAAAAGGTTCTATTAATTGTACTTTTTCTACTCATTCACTTATAAATAGCTCAACTCAATTCCACTTTGATGCATCTTTTCACTGTTTTTCCACAATAACATAGAAAGTAATGGCACGCAAAATTGTTTTGTCTCTCCTTCCTTTACTCCTACTCTTGTTGATTGTAAGTTATTAACTTTTCATACAAGATTATATCTTTTAAACTTACATTTTTCATCACTTATATTTTGTAATCTATCATTTGTCATTTATACTTACATTTATCACATTAACTCACAATCAAGTTATTTCGTTGAATTTGATAAAATAATTTTATTTCCTATAGTGAAATTTGAAAAATTAATTTTTTTTTAATTTGTGTTTCAAATTCTGTATTCTTCGACTATAATGAATTGAATGTCTTAATTGTGCAGTATTATATGTCTCATTTTTTTTATCAAATGTACCTTCCAAGTGTCACTCATTAATATCCTTTCATTCAATTGTAATGCAGAATGTGCAAGGTAGCTTTGCTCGATATTATCTTGATGGATGGTTGAAAGATACCCGAACTGAGAGAGTAAAATCTCACCCTGATTCCAACCAAGTATACCTTGATGGATGGTTGAAAGATACCAGAGCTGAGAAAACAAAATCAAACACAGACTCCAACCAAGTTTATCTTGATGGATGGTTGAAAGATACCAGAGATGAGAAAGCTAAGTCAACCCTTAACTCAAATCAAGTTTACCTTGATGGATGGTTGAAAGATATCCGAGCAGAGAAAATAAAATCCACCCCTGACTCCAACCAAGTTTACCTTGATGGATGGTTGAAAAATACTAGAGCTGAGAAAGAAAAATCTAATGCTGACTCCAACCAAGTTTATCTTGATGGATGGTTGAAAGATATCAGAGCTGAGAAAGCAAAGTCCACGCCTAACTCCAACCAAGTTTACCTTGATGGATGGTTGAAAGATACCAGAGCAGAAAAATCAAAATCCACCTCTAACTCCAACCAAATTTACCTTGATGGATGGTTAAAAGATGTCCGAGATGAGAAAGAAAAATCTACCTCTGACTCGAACCAAATTTATCTTGATGGATGGTTGAAAGATGCCCGAGCAAAGCAAGCAATATCTACCTCTGACTCCAACCAAGTTTACCTTGATGGATGGTTGAAAGATACCCGAACTGAGAGAGCAAAATCATCCCCTGCCTCCAACCAAGTATACCTTGATGGATGGTTGAAAGATACTCGAGTAGAGAAACCAAAATTCTCATCTGACTCCAAACAAGTTTATCTTGATGGTTGGTTGAAAGATACCCGAGATGAGAAAGTAAAATCTACCTCTGATTCCAACCAAGTTTACCTTGATGGATGGTTGAAAGATATACGAGCTGAGAAAACGAAATCCACATCTGACTCCAACCAAGTTTACCTTGATGGATGGTTGAAAAATATCCGAGCTGAAAAAGAAAAATCCACCCCTGACTCCAAACAAGCTTACCTTGATGGATGGTTAAAAGATACTCGAAACTAGTTCATATCTTTGTTTGTCAATGTCTATGTCATTCTGAAAACATTTCATGTTGTTCCTATGTTTTTAATTTCTATGTACTGTAAGATCTTATTTCTATGTATTGAGTAAGGTCTCGTTTATGTACTAAATAAGATATTATTTCTATGAACTAGATGTTTGTCTTTTAAAATTAAACTTAATTTAGTTGGATAAAGATTGAGTTGGAGTCTTTTTAGTTTTTCAAACTTTAGAGGTGATGTTATGTTTTAATGATTCAATATTTTTACTCTTAAAATAAATAAGGGAATGGAGATATTCAACTCTCAAACATTTGAGAAAAGGAAATGTCTATACTCTCAAAATCTCATGATACAATTATTCTTGTAATATATATTAAGTGTGGTTTATGTGTTCAAATTCTATTTTATAATGAATCAGTTTTTTATCATTACTTAATCATAATAATAACTTAAAAATATTAATTTTTATATAGATAATTTTTTATTGAAATATTAAGTGTGTGTTTAGAAAAACTAGTCAATTGCCACTAACTCACATTTAAGCCTATATGCACCACACATTCAAAAAGCAAAAAATGCTATTTTTTATCAAACGTGTGGTCTAAATGTGGTTTTGGAGTAATGGAAAACATAAGTCTATGCAATAACATTTTAGGTTAAATTGAAGCCAAATTAATTGATGTATAGTCACTTATTTGAACAATCTCAATTTGCCTCATTTTATCCTCATTTTAGATCGAACTAAAACACTATATGGGATTACAAGGAAATGGGTATACCTTATAATAATATATTATATTTATTAACAACATATAATATTTCTATTGAGTCATTCATACACCTATAGAGGACAATATAACTTTGTGTTTAATTATTTATACATTACTAAATAACAAAAAAACTCATATGTTTTTGTTAGCTTTAGTAAATATTTTTTCAAACATGGCATTAAGTTTAATCATTCAAAAAAGCATATAACCTCCAATTAGTAATAGCAATATTCATTATGGTGAAGATGATCTCTCTTAAGATTCAATGAATACTTTTGTCGTCTGCCATTAAAAAACTTGCCATACACAACTTGTAAGACCTGTGAAATTCAACATGAGTAAACCTCTTGACGAGTCACCATACACATCAGAAAGGAACACATATATTGAGAGGCACGTTGAACATACTATTGTTAACTCCATACAACTATTGATCTAAGATGTCTAAAGGGATTATTGATATACTCTTGAAAAATAAATCAGTGATCATTTTTTGGTTCAAAAGAAGAATGTTTTTAACTAAATTGGATTCAAATTCTTTCTATGTATTATTGTTTTCATTTGTAAAATAGACCATGTTGTTTTCTGCAGCTGAGATGTATATAATATCTTTTTATTTATTATGGAATTTATTTTACACCAAATTTGCAACCTTATTTTTGTAATACCCCGTATTAGTTAAATGCTCAATTGGATATCAGATGAGATCAGATGAGTATCTATGTGCTCTATCTTTGGTAAATTGGATTAATGGAATCCTCTAAGTACTTTAAGTATTATTAATTGGGATCAATAGAGCAACTAATGAACTCTGAAGAGATAAATTTATTATTAGTTCACGAGAGACTTTTATGATAACTCTAATAATTGATCAATTGGTTGAGATGACAAAATATCAATTGGAGATATTTTACTCTATTGGATTATATTATTTAATATTGGTTTATATATATATATATATATATATATATATATATATATATATATATATATATTTGGAAAGAGAAGAGAAAAAGAAGAAAAAAGATAGTAAAGGAGAAGAAGAGGAAATGAAGTGAAGAAGAGAAGGAGAAGGAAGAAGAGAGAAACCCATGGATCATCATCATCACCATCTTCTTCAAACTCCTCTTCGGTTATCAGGTGGGTTCTAGTTAGACACTCTAAGTTCTAGAAATAGATGTTTGAAACTTAGGTTAGAATTGAGAGAAAATGATTAAACGGATAAATTGATGAAATATAATGGATGAAACGTGATATAAAATGTGTGGAATACTTGTTGTATGATTGGAACATGTTGTATGAAAATATTGGGTATGATGTGGGAATAGGTATTTAGTGGGAAATAAAGGAAAGTAATGTTTTGTGAAATGTTGGAATTGACATCTTTTGGATCATAAGTCCGTTTGCGGCGTAATTATAGCCGATGTAGAGCTGTGAAAGTATCCTACGGGATAAGAGTGGAAAGTATTGATTTCGATACCCGATTAAATGAATCGGAGGAAACCCGAAAATGACGTTCTTATGTGATTGAATTATTATATGTGATTTAAATGTGCAATTGTGATATGCTTTGCCTATTATTGATGTTTAACTTGATTGAAAGAATATGCATGTTAATATGAAATAGTAAGAGTGAGGAAACTTTACCCCATAACGACATGATAGTGGAACCTAGTAATGAGCTAGGAAATTGTTGATTAACTTGATGACAACGCTCGTGCATGAGAGGCCGAGGCGTGTGTCTGACAACGCTCGTGCATGAGAGGCCGAGGCGTGTGTCCATTATCGAATGGTAGAGAAATGAGTGAAACACTAGTATGAAACATGTGTAATTATTATGTTTTATTGTTAAAGAAATGAGAGGCCTAAAGGCTAATGTGGCTTGGTGATTGTCGAATACAATCACGTTTATGTATGAGATCACGTAATCGTAACCATTTCTTTTGAGTTACACTCGAGAGGCCTTCATGAGTCTCGAGCTCCTTTGAAGTGCAGGCATGATTACTTGGCAGGTTTGATTCCCGTGTAATAGTATGAATGGAACCTACGGGTAGAGACTTGTGATGGCATGAGAGGCCATGTGAAGTGATGAATTAAGGAGATAATGCGTCCCTTAATTCCGAATCCATTTCGTATGCCAAGTAACTACAAGGATCCAGGACTCAGGTCGACTTCTAGACGTAGAAGCGGACGAGCAAGAGGGATACCTTGGTACGGTTATCGATTAGTGATATTGTGAGTTGGTGAACTCATGACATGTTTCCATATAGTGTGAGATTGTGAGATTGTGCACTTAAGGTCATTTCCCTTCCCCTTGACTTGAGTTAGGATTGATAGAACCCTGTAAAGCCGAGAGAATCTTTAAGATAGGGAACTCACTGAGATTTGATGTATCTCACCCCACTATAGTTGCTTTATTTCAGATGCAGGTTTGGTTACAACTGGAGCGATGCTCGAATGTTTCAAGAGAAGCTTAGTTAGGCTTATTCCGCTGTGTATTATTTTTGATGTATACAATTGAGGATATTGTATATTCTTCTTAGTTTTATTATTTTGGCTAGTTTCCATGACTTGTGCCATGTGTTGTATTTATGTTTTAGAAATGGACATGTATGTGAACTATGCCATTAGGCACTTTTGATGTGTCAGTACCAAGTAAAATGCTTGTATTGTATTATTCTAGATATATATTATACATGGCATTACAGTTAGTATCAGAGCAGGTCGTGTCCTCGACCTAGCCTTGAAACATCATAAGTAAATTTATTCCTGCCTCTTAAGTGTGTTTTGCCGTCATGAAACTTAATATCATACTATGTAGTATTCGGTCTGATCAACCTAATACTATGTATGTGATAGGTAGAATCATGGTTGAGCGGCCGCGAGAACTCCGAAGTGTTGTCGGAACTTTTGCTGTTAGGGTAGGCTCAAGCCAAGAGTTAGTAGTGTGGAGTTTTGGTCAGCTCAGTTGAGGTTTTAATAGATGTTGTGCTTGGGTATCATGGAATTAAAGAGTGGTGTGTTGCTCAAGCAATCCTTTGGAATTTATGGAGTCTTAAGGTTAAGGATCTCTATCGGACGATTGATCAAGGTATTAAGGAATATGTAACGTCGCTAGTGGAGTTGGATGGACCACTAGTATGGATAAGAATTTCAAGTAATCTCATTCCGTGGAAAAGAAAAGTTGTTTCGAGGAACGTGTGACATAAGGTCCGGAAGTGAGATAAGTTTTGGTGCTTCAGTTTTTAAGGTCGTTATAGTATCTTGAATGGACGAGAGTACCTTAAGGAATGTGTTCGGAATAATATCCTCCGACTGGTTAAACGTTGAGGGTTAAGGACGTTCGGCTTTTATTGGAACTAAAATTAGTAGTGAAGTGTGTGAAGGAACACCAGGATGTGTCTATGTGCTTCAAGTGAAACAAGTGTGAGCCGAAAAAAGAGTAAGAAATGAGTTGTGTATCTTCAGTTATGCGTGGAGATTAAGTTCAAGGTAACACATCAGGATTTCTGTTTTCGGTGAGAAATTAATTTAGAAATTGTTAACTTACCCAAGGAACCGTATAAGATATTGTGTTGGATAAATAATGAGCTTCATGAAGTAACGGAAAGTGTAGTGTTACGGACCGGAAGAAGTTGTATTAAGAAACAGAGTAAGTATCTTGGATCGAAGGGAATCTTAGTAAGATAGTTTTATATTTGGACCTAAGAGGATTACCACAGAGAGTAAAGTAAATGCGGTGTGGAAACGGTTTCAACGAAATGTATTTTGGACAAAGTGTGCTATAAGGTTATTAAGGTATTGATAAACCTATAATTAAGGAAGTGTACTTACGGATGGTTCCCCCACGAGAACCCTATTAGTATGACGTGGAATGAGAAAGTTACACCTTGGTATTAAGAACAAGTGTAGTAGTGGCATCGTGGTCACAAGTGTACGTAATGGATTCTTATTCTAGAGGCAAGTGTGAAGGAACGTACTTTGTGGAACTGTGAGTATGGTATCCTAAGAAGTAAGATTGGGGTAAAACAACGAAAAGCAAATCAGGACTTATTACGGAATAAGTGTAAATCATGAAACGGTCTACACCAGAAGGGTTTTGTAGGTAGTTGATGAGAATTGGCGATTGTGAATCTTCCATTTAGTAATTTGGTGTAAGTGGGATATGTAATGGATAATGAAGGGTAAGGAGATCCCGGTTAAGGTGTACGAAGTGATGGAAAGGTTCTTCAAGAGGATGCATTGCCCCGATTTATTTACAAGTATAGAGAAACTTATGTATTTGTGAATAATCGGAATTTACGGAATCTACCTTATGTTGGACTAAGAACGTTGTTGTTTTGTTTCTCACCAAGGAGTTCAAGTGAGGGAATAAGGTGGCATGCTTGATATGGAATACCCATCATTTTGTGGTACCGAGTGATGTTGTGTGTTGGGTTTTGCTTATGGACGAATCAAGTAAGAGTTTTGGCTTAAACCTTAAAATGTCGTCATGGTTGGCTTTCAGTTAGAGTAACTGTTGAGTAAAGAATGAACTATACCATTGAAGTTTTGTGGTGTGACCGCGTTAGAATTTGGAATTTTTCTTGCCACTTGGTTGAAGTCTGTCATCTACATGTTTTAACTTTGTCGGTATTATCTCAAGTTGATCATGGCTGGTGAATGTTACACAATTTAAAAGCCACGAGTTGAGAATGTTATTGTGGGTTAGAGCAAATTGAATTGGTGGCTTAAGAAGAAATTGGTTTTCAGCCTCTACAGCAGTGTTAACCGATTTACACTATGTGGTTAACCGATTAACACGTGCGAGGATGGTGCTTTGCACTCTATTTTGAGAAGTTAACCGATTAGCTCAGATGGTTAATCGATTAACGTGTGTGTGTAAATTGTGAAATCTCTTAAGAACCATCATCTGTGTTTGGTTACCCTATGTTCTTCCGAGTGATAAGTGTTCGGAGAATGGAAAACGGGATTACAAGTAGATGAAAGAAGGATTTGTGTTTTGAAATCGTGACTTCTGGAAAGGTGTTGCGTAGTTGGCCCTCGGTTCAGACGACGAGGGAGTTGGACTTTGGGGAATGTAATCTTGCGAACTGTGTTGAGAATGAGAAGGTCTTAGGTATATTACCGTTGAGAGTCTTAAGGACGAAATTGGAAAATACTCACAAAGTATCGGTCTTGCAAGGATATATTTCGGTGTGTAATTCTGGAGTTAGTAAGGTATGAGCGGTTGGTCGGAAAAGTGTAATTGTTGTTTCCAGGAGTTCAAGGTATAGGATTTAGACCGTGAGGGTGGTACCGTGTTGTATGCTGTTGTGTTTTACCAAGAGAGTGAAATTTGAAAGTTATCTTTCCAAGTACGAGTAAGGAATTGGAAGTTCCGAGGTTAAGCACATAACTTGGATCGTTTATGAATCGAAACGAATGAGAAAAGTGGATTCAATTGAGAAACGAGGCATGTCCTTTGGGGGTTTGTGTACGTGTAGAGTGTTGTATGTGGATTGGTGAGTAGTATGGAAACTCACAATTTCTCTTTGAATGGTTTAAGTTTGGATAAGTGGTGACTCACATCTGATTGAAGCTTCGTGATGGTGTTAGGTAATGTTAGTTGAGAACTCGTACCAACAACAAAGAACCTTGAGTGAGTCGGAACGCCGTAAGAAGAATCAATTTGGAATGTGGTAACCAGAGCCGGAGGTTGTTAAACTGTTTTGGATATATTATTTCGAGTTTAGAATGGATTTGGAGTTGTGAATGTCATGGTTGTAGCAGTGTACCTCTTGCGTCTTTATCGTCTAGAGAGTGTTGGGCAGAGGTTAAGATATTGTTGGCAAAGAAATTGTTCTACCATAGGACGTTAGTAAGTTCTTGTGCCGATTGGTTAGTAAGGACCCCAGTGGATAAGTGTATTTCTTCACGGGATGTTAGCCACTTGGTAATGCTTAAGAATTGGTGGTATTTCACTGTTAGAATTTGAGTTGCGCAGTGGAGGGTGAGAAATGAAAGAGTTCAGTTGGATTAATAAGAATCAGATGGATGGTTACTTATAAGAATAATAAAGAAATAAGGAGATCTTGTTTAAGTGTGTTACCTTTTGGAGTGACACGAAAGGAAGGAAATATCGGATGTAATGATTACAATGTTTAGTATCAGACCAGAAGGAACGGGTAAAGAAGTCGTTTGACTAGTCATGAAGTGGTTCGAATGTTAAAGGATTTATGGAAGAATAGTTGTCGGTAAATGTATGAAGTTAAGGAATCACTGAATTACATCGTGAAGATTTGTTGACTGTTTGTTATCCTGAATCAAGATAATATATTACGGTTTGGTCTGTGAAGTTAAGTTGGAATTGGAATGCGTCAGAAATTTGGACGGAAGAAAGGTTAAGTGTGAATCTAAGACCAGGATACAATTGGTGGTTATTGCCGAATAGAGGAAATTCGGGGGCGAATTTCAATTTAAGGGGGGGAAAGTGTAATACCCCGTATTAGTTAAATGCTCAATTGGATATCAGATGAGATCAGATGAGTATCTATGTGCTCTATCTTTGGTAAACTGGATTAATGGAATCCTCTAAGTACTTTAAGTATTATTAATTAGGATCAATAGAGCAACTAATGAACTCTGAAGAGATCAATTTATTATTAGTTCACGAGAGACTTTTATGATAACTCTAATAATTGATCAATTGGTTGAGATGGCAAAATATCAATTGGAGATATTTTACTTTATTGGATTATATTATATAATATTGGTTTATATATATATATATATATATTTGGAAAGAGAAGAGAAAAAGAAGAAAAAAGATAGTAAAGGAGAAGAAGAGGAAAGGAAGTGAAGAAGAGAAGGAGAAGGGAGAAGAGGGAAACCCATGGATCATCATCATCACCATCTTCTTCAAACTCCTCTTCGGTTATCAGGTGGGTTCTAGTTAGACACTCTAAGTTCTAGAAATAGATGTTTGGAACTTAGGTTAGAATTGAGAGAAAATGATTAAACGGATAAATCGATGAAATCTAACGGATGAAACGTGATATAAAATGTGTGGAATACTTGTTGTATGATTGGAACATGTTTTGGTATGATTTGGATGAGTTTTGGTTGAAGGAAATGTTGGATTTTGGTCCAAATGACCCATAACAGCGCTGATGAGAATCCCAGAATTCGCATGTTCGCACTGTGAATCCCCTAGCGAAGGAGGAATCAAGCACTCGCTGGCTATTCGCACGTTGAAGGTGAGGGCGAGCATTCGCCAGAGGTTCGCACTGCGAACTTTACCCCATTTCAGTTCTGACTTGGTTCGCCAGACGTTCGCACTGCGAATGGGGTAGCGAACCAGTATTGGGTATGATGTGGGAATAAGTATTTAGTGGGAAATAAAGGAAAGTAATGTTTTGTGAAATGTTGGAATTGACATCTTTTGGATCATAAGTCCGTTTGCGGCGTAATTATAGCCGATGTAGAGCTGTGAAAGTATCCTACGGGATAAGAGTGGAAAGTATTGATTTCGATACCCGATTAAATGAATCGGAGGAAACCCGGAAATGACGTTCTTATGTGATTGAATTATTATATGTGATTCAAATGTGCAATTGTGATATGCTTTGCCTATTATTGATGTTTAACTTGATTGAAAGAATAAGCATGTTAATATGAAATAGTAAGAGTGAGGAAACTTTACCCCATAACGACATGATAGTGTAACCTAGTAATGAGCTAGGAAATTGTTGATTAAATTGATGACAACGCTCGTGCATGAGATGCCGAGGCATGTGTTTGACAACGCTCATGCATGAGAGGCCGAGGTGTGTGTCCATTACCGAATGGTAGAGAAATGAGTGAAACACTAGTATGGAACATGTCTAATTGTTATGTTTTATTGTTAAAGGCATGAGAGGCCTAAAGGCTAATGTGACCTGGTGATTGTCGAATACAATCACGTTTATGTATGAGATCACGTAATCGTAACCATTTCTTTTGAGTTGCCCTTGAGAGGCCTTCATGAGTCTCGAGCTACTCTGAAGTGCAAGAATGATTACTTGGCAGGTTTGATTCCCGTGTAATAGTATGAATGGAACCTACGGGTAGAGACTTGTGATGGCATGAGAGGCCATGTGAAGTGACGAATTAAGGAGATAATGTGTCCCTTAATTCCGAATCCATTTCGTATGCCAAGTAACTACAAGGATCCAGGACTCGGGTCGACTTCTAGACGTAGAAGCGGACGAGCAAGAGGGATACCTTGGTACGGTTATCGATTAGTGATATTGTGAGTTAGTGAACTCATGACATGTTTCCATATAGTGTGAGATTGTGAGATTGTGCACTCAAGGTCATTTCCCTTCCCCTTGACTTGAGTTAGGATTGATAGAACCCTGTAAAGCTAAGAGAATCTATAAGACATGGAACTCACTGAGATTTGATGTATCTCACCCCACTATAGTTGCTTTATTTCAGGTGCAGGTTTGGTTACAACTGGAGCGATGCTCGGATGTTTCAAGAGAAGCTTAGTTAGGCTTATTCCGCTGTGCATTATTTTTGATGTATAGAATTGAGGATATTGTATATTCTTCTTAGTTTTATTATTTTGGCTAGTTTCCATGACTTGTGCCATGTGTTGTATTTATGTTTTAGAAATAGACAAGTAAAATGCTTGTATTGTATTATTCTAGATATATATTATACAGGGCATTACAATTTTGAATAAAATTTTATTTCTACAAAAATGGTCATTTATCCAATTGTCATATTCCCGTTTTTTTTAAATAAGCTAAAATTATTTCAATAATTAATTAATAAATATTTTCATTGATAATTTAATCATTATTAAATAATTAGTGAATAGTTTTCTTAATATTATTATTAAAAAATTTATATTAATAAATTAAATAGTTTATTAAATACTTCAAATTAATAAATAGTCGCAGTAAAAGTTTATATATATATATATATATATATATATATATATATATATATATATATATATATATATATATATATATATATATATATATATATAAGACAGAGAGGGGAGAGAGAGAGAGAGAGAGAGAGAGAGAGAGAGAGAGAGAGAGAGAGAGAGAGAGAGAGAGAGAGAGAGAGAGATTTACTCGAATACATGAGAGATTATGTGTTTAGTATCCCTTATGTGCAAAATTTTGAATTTTTACCTTATTAAATTTCAATGTAAAAAAACACAAAAAAAAAGCCACTTGAATTTAAAGAATCGCTTCGAAAAGAATCGAACTCAAGAACTTAATCAAAATTATTGTCATACTTTCAAAAATGAAAAATTAGATATCGTGGCATGTAGTATGAATCCAAACAGAACTCGTGCGATTGTTTAGGTACTAGTGTAGTACACACGCATTTTGTTTTCTTCTAATATGAAAATGATATGAAACAAGAAAAGTTTAAGTTATTGATAAAAAATTAAATAATAATGGAAGTAGGTTTACTATTGATTCAATTATTTTATTAAACAATACCAAAACGAAAATAATATTTATAGAGGAAAAAATTTATTGTTGATTCAATTTTTTTGGGTAAATAATTTTCTCTTTCTATCATTTCATTTTTATTACATTTTGAAAATAAAAGCGTGCGTATCACACCAATATCTATGCAAACGTACAAGTATCCCATTATTTTATAGTAATGTCAACCCAAAAAATGAGTAATGTCAACTAAAAAAAAGTAATACCAAGTCAAAAATTTAAATGAAAAATTTTGAAATTAAAAATAAAAAGTTAAAATGTTAAGAAATAATGAAAGACAAATAAATTTATAAAAATAAACTAAAAAAGTTAAGTTAATATGTAAGACATTATTTATAGAACAAACAATAGAAATTTAATAGTTGAAATTAATGATGTAGACTAATCAATAGACTTAGATGTTAATAATAAAATTACAAATAGTGATTTATTGATAAAAACATTTCATAGTAGACATAAGAAATCACAAATATATCAAATCATATACAAATTTACCAAATCATTTTTATTACATTTTGAAAATAAGATTTCTACATGACAACAATATAATTTTTTTAAAATAGTTCAAATATAATCCTTTAATTAATTTTTTCTAATGTAATATTTCAATAAGGGTTAAATACTTTACTTTATTATTCCTTTAATTAATTAAAATTTATAATAATAATTTAATAAATAATTTGGAATCTTAAAAAGCTAAATTTTTATGTATTTTAAATATCATTGTTATAATTTTTATCATTAAAAAATTTATTATTTAAGCCTCAGTACCTGCACAATCGGCCCTAATACTTAGATTAAATATTTAAATGTATTATATTATCTCTTACATATGAATAATCATATTCATTATAATTTGTTTTAATTTATTTTCTTGTCAAAAAGGTAATCTTAATTAATTTGTAGTATTAATATAAAGGGTTAATACACATTTTAGACCCTGCCATATGGAGCGAATTCGAAAAAGGACCCTGTAAAAAAAAACTTAGATTCCGTCCCTGCCATTTGAAAATTCTTTCATTTTGGCCCCTCAGTCCACACAGTCATCATTTTCTTATTTTTTATATTTTTTTAATGTGACGTGGCGCTTACTTGGATTTTTATGTTTATTTTCTTTATATTTTAATTACACGCGTGACATTTTACTATTATTTTATTATTTGAATGTTGAAATATTTAAATATCAAAAATCAAAATTTTTGCACTCACCAAGGTTTGAACCCATGTTCTCGTTATTGCAAAGAAATACTCTTCCACTAGGCCATTTAGTTCTTCTTGTTTATTTGTTAACTTCAAATGTATATATTACAGCATTTCAATTAACAATTAAATTAACACTTAAATTAACATATTAAATACATAAATGACTTTAAATAAATACTATACCTTATTATTATTTTATTTTATGATCAATTTTTTATTTTATTTATTTATTTTTTTAATTTCAGTTTAATATTTAATTTTATTTATTTATTTTATTTTATTTCAGTTTTATTTATTTTATTTAAAAATATACGTTAATATTTATTTTCAGTTTATTTATTATTTAATATTTATATTTATATTCAGTTTTTTATTACTAAATTTATTTTCAGTTTATTTATTATTTATTTTCAGTTTATATTTATATTCAGTTTATTTACTTAATATTTAGTTTATTTATTTAATTATTTAGTTTATTTATTTATATTCAGTTTATTTATTAATAAATTTATTTTCAGTTTATTTATTATTTATTTTCAGTTTATATTTATAGTCAGTTTATTTATTTAATATTTAGTTTATTTATTTATTTATTTATTTAGTTTATTTATTTATTTAAACTAAATATTATTTTTTATTTAATATTTAATAAACAAACTGAAAATAAATAAACTAAATATAAATATAAAAATAAATAAATAAATAAACTAAATATTAAATAAATAAACTGAAAAAAAAAATAAATAAATAAACTAAATAGATAAATAAACTAAATAAATAAATAAATAAACTAAATATTAAATAAATAAAATAAATATTAAATAAATAAACTGAATAAATAAATAAATAAATAAACTAAATAAATAAATAAATAAAATAAATAAAATAAATTTTAAATAATTAAACTGAATAAATAAAATAAATATTTAATAAACAAACTGAAAATAAATAAACTAAATATAAATATAAAAATAAATAAATAAATAAACTAAATATTAAATAAATAAACTGAATAAATAAATAAATAAATAAACAAAAAATATAAAAAAAAAGCCAACAAAGCAGCGCCATGTCAATAAAATATTAATAAAAATGTCACGCGTGTAATTAAATTAATAAAAAATAAAAAAAAGCCAACAAAGCAGCGTCATGTCATCAATTTTGTTGATCAAATCTACTCAGGGGGCAAAACGAAGGAATCTACAAATGATAGGGATGAAATCTGTGTTTTTTTTACAGGGTTGTTTTTGAGATTTCGCCTATATGGCAAGGGGCAAAAGGGGTATTAACCCTAATATAAATTACCGTCACATTTAAAACAAACATTATATCATTAATGTAAATATTGTTAAATGAAAAAATATATATATTTATTTTTAGCATCATAATCTATTTATACCCCTTTAAAAATTATTTATTTTTTAGGATTTCTTCAAATATATTTAAGGCCTCCTAATCACATAAAATGTGTCAATTGTATTTTTCTTTATCTTAAAACAATTGTCTTTTTATAAATAAAATATTTATTATTTTTTTACTGATATATCTTTATTTATTTATTTTAGTTTGAAATATTTACTTATTTCAAATGGATTACTTGTTACGAGAAGAAATGTAATTTTTTATCAAAATAACCATATTTTCCCTCAATTTACCCAATCTTTCCATTTTTCCATCATATCATCTAAAATATTCAATTTAAAAATAAAATATTAACGTGAGAGGGGCCGTCAATAACAAGAAAGCCCTTTTTGATTTAAAGAGAAACGCCAATAAATGAATAGTCATTTTTTAAATTATAAAGAGAAAATTAATAGGTGGATAACCTCCTTTGAAAATTAGGAGGGGGAGCCAATAGGTGGATAGCTTCCTTTTTAAATTAATTAAATTATTCAAAAAATGAAACTATGGTGTTATTAGCTCTCATTTCAAAGGAATTTATCTATCTATTTACTTGCACTTTATAATTTAAGAGGTGACAATTAACCTATTAGCGCCCCCTCTTTAATTTAAGAGGTGACTTTCCTGCTCTTAGAGCCTTCTACAGGAATGATTTTTTTTTGAAACATCAATATTTTAAAATATATGTTAAAATGATGGTTATATTGGATTATATTAAGGCAAAAATAAGTTATTTCGGTAAAAAATTCGGAGGAATGAGTACCACTAATTTATTTGGAGAGACATTTAATCACCTTTGATAACTACAATATTTTAACTTATTAACTATATCCTACTTGCGAACATGTGTGCTTGACAAGCATGCAAGCCCTTCTAAGACTATTTTTTATTTATTGTTGGCTACTATGTAGTGAAATCCTAGATGATAGAAGAAGATTTATAAGTTTATCATAAACAAGACATAACTCCCTATAGCAAACTACATAGGATTGGGTAGCTCTATTCCGACAGTATTTTTGATGGCTACTATGTAGTGAAATCCTAAAAATTGGTAGCAGAAGATTTATAAGCTTATCATAAATAAGGCATGACTTTGATTCACAATGTACTCCCTCCGTACCAAATTATAAGACGTTTTGGGCTTTTCACACAAATTAAAAAACTTAATTATTACTTTATGCGAAAGACAAATTATGTATAACTTTACAGTAATGTCCCTCATAATTATAAAGGAGAGAGAAATTAAAAGAGTTGAAAGAATAAATAATAATAAATATTTTAGGGTATTTTGGGGAAGATGTCATTTATATTGCATTGAAAATATAAAATGACTTATAATTTGGGGCAAATTTTTTTGACAAAGTGACTCCACCTACCTCTTAGCAGACTACTACATAGGATAGGGTAACTCTATCCTGACAGACAATAGTATTTTGATTTTGTAAAGGTTACATTCAAAACCTCTAAACAGTATTTTTAGTGTTTCTCAAGAAATTGAAACTTTAAATTACTTGGACTAACTTATTAAAATAAATATATTTGTATAATATTTTAAAATATCACTTATTATCATTTTTGTAAATTTATTTAAGATTTTTAGAAAATCATTTTTAATCTTCAATATAAAAACTAATTCAAGTGACTTTTAAAAAATTTGTTTATTTTTGAAATAAAAGATTTTGGTTTAGGAGCTTCAAATTAATATATAGTATATGAGACTAAATGCGTATCATACAATCTATTAGTCTATCATAGAACATTTTAAAAGTTCATTTATTTCTTAGTGTTTTTTCAAAATATCTTATTTTCATTTTTTCTTAATTTCAGAATAATTATTTTGTTCTTAAAAAAACATTTTATTATTAAAGACCTTCTATATTTCAAATAGAATAGTTGTTATGAGAACGAGTACTTGGAGCAGTATTTTATCATAAAATCTTTTTTTGACTTCTTCTTTTTTTTGACTCATATGTGAACATGCTAAACATGCAAGCCTCTGAACAGTATTTTTTTGTATTTATTGTTGGTCATGTAGTGAATTCTTAAGGTTAGGATACACATGACATGACTTATGATTCAAGAACCTAGGATGTTGTCTGATTTCTTAAACAAAATCCAAGAATCTAGCATGTGGACTTTCTGAAAACATACTACATAGAATAGGTTTCCTCTATTCTGATAGTATTATCATATATATATTTCAAATAGAGGTCAATTTACCAAAATTAATTAAAGTAGTAATATTTTGATTTTGTCAAAGTTACACTCAAGATTTAGAACAAAGATATTCATTGTGAAATTTCAATTAATTGGACATTTTTATATTCAAATTCACATCAGATTGGATTTCCCCTCACAATATTCAATATATATATGAAATGATTAAATTAACATATTATATATATAATTAATTTAATAAAATAATATATACTAAACATTTTAAATATATTAAAAATATCATTTCTTTATATTTTAAGTATAAAATTATTTTAAATAAATTAATAATATTTGTTAAAAAAATATAAAAAACATATAAATATTTCATAACCATGTGAATTTGAGACAACTATTAATATTCTCATCCATTTTCCATTCGAATTTAAATATGAACTACTCCACCCAAACTTGTTGTCGAAGCAGATGTCAGATAATATTTAATAAAATAAATTATTTAAGTAGTTTAATTAATTTTAAAATTGAAATTAATTAATCCTAAATTCTGATTATTATAGGTACATATTTAAATTAGAGGTCAATTTAACAAAATTAGATAGTACTAATATTTTAATTTTTTCATACTTAAAAATGTAATATTTATCTAAATTATATAATCTTTAAATTTTAATTCAATTAATTGGATAGTTTCATTCAGATTAATTTATTGAATTGATAGTATTTAATAAAATTAAATATTAATAAATGCAATTAATTGAAAAATTACACGATAACTAATAGTTAATTCTAAATCAACTAAAAATATTAATATCATAAGGTTCGATATTAATATTACCACTGATTTACAAATTAAAAATTGAAACATTAAATTACTTGAAACTTATAAAAATATATATGTTTGTTTAAGATTTTTAAAACATCATTTTTATCATTCTAATAAGTTTGTTTAATATATTTATAAAATCATGTTTAATTTTAAAATAAAAAACTAATTCTAGAACCTTTCCCAAAATTTATTTATTTTTAAAACAAAACACTTTAGTTTAAGAACTTTAAATAAAATAAAAAGAGATATATAGCATAGGTTTCCTCTATTCCAACCCTATTATTATATTTTGATTTTCTCAAGGCTTCAAAATTTAATACTACTTTGGTTAAATTATAATCTGTAGTTCAATTAATTGGACACTTTTACTCACATTAACTCATTGAATTTATACTATTTAATCAAATTATATTAAAGTAGCATAACTCATTCTAAAATTGAAAATATGAATATTCTGAGTTCATAATTGTGTCTAAGATTATGATAATTATTATCACTTCATCAACAAATTAAAAGACAACTTTAAATTATTTGAAATAATTTTTCAATATAAATTTGTTTGTCTAGGATTTTTAATAAACTACTTTTATTATTTTAATATGTTTGTTTAAATTTATTGAAAATCATTTTTAATTTTATAATGGAAATTTAATTCTAGTAGCTTTTCCAAATTTTATTTATTTTTAAAATAAAAGACTTTAATTTAGGAGCTTTAAATTACAAAAAAAATACATGATATTTAAAAAAACAATATTTTTAGTTTTTTAATTTTGTTTTGGAAACTAATCATTTTAATTGATAAAAAAAGGTTTGATAGTATACACCACTAAAAATTTATATGACAATAAAATAATAGGAATTTTAAAATATTGCAATAATATAATCCTTCCATTAATTGTATAAAACTTAAAGTTAATAAACTCTTATTTAATATCAATAATATTTTAATAATAGTGTTTTAATGAGGATTAAATATATTTATTTTATTATCAAATGGGAAACAAATATTAAATAAAATTTATTATGATAATTTAATTAAAAAAAAGTTATTGTTTTCATTTTATTTTAAATGTTATTGTTTTCATTTTTATTGTTTATAAAATTCGCCATAAGCCTCAATATTTATTGGGTTGGCACTTATCTTATATCTATTAAAATTATATTATCTCTTTAATATGAATATTTTAATTTGTTTATTTATTTCTTTTATTTTTTTCCTTCTTGTTTAATGGTTAACCATAATTAGTTGTAGCGATTTAAACCACCACTATTTAAAATCAAATATTTATAATTAATTTAGATATTTTTATATCTTTTAAATAATAATCAAAATAATAAAAATATATTAAGATATACACAAAACAATTATTTTTAATTGAAAAAAAATCAACATCATTCATATAAAAATAAATACAATTAGGATACACAATTTATATGGGTGGCATACAATGTATTTGTCTATCATAGAACACTTTAAAAATTCATCTATTTTTTAGTGCTTCTACAAACTATCTTATTTTCATTTTTTTTCTTAATTTCAAAACAATTGTTTTTATTTCAATTCAATATTTTATTAATAAAGTCATTATATTTAATTGTAATTTCTTCTTTCTATTTTGACTCGTGTGAACCTCTTAAGCTCTACACAATATTTTAGTGTTTATCGTGAGGCTATTTTGTATATTCATCTTAAGCATGCAAGCCTCTACACACAGTACTATTGGGTAGGTGAAGATTCTTAAGCTTACACGAAACTAGGATGTGGACTCCACCTACTTTTGATCACAGATTACATATTATATGTTTCGTCTATCCCAACACTATTATTAATATTGTCAAGACTTGAAATTCTAATTTAATTAATTGGACACTTTTATTCTCATTAACTCATTGTATTTATAATATTTAACTAAATTAATTATTTAAGTATCTTAAATAATTTTTAGATTGATAATATGAATAGTCTGAGTTCATAATTTTGTGTCTAAGATTATAATAATTATTATCACTTCATCAACTAAATTATTTGAAGTAATTTGTCAAAATAAATATGTTTGTCTAAGATTTTTCAAAAACCACTTTTATTATTTGTAATATTTGTTTAAGTTTTTTTGAAAATCATTTTTAATTTTAAAATAGAAAATTAATCTAGTAGCTTTTTTCCAAAATCTATTTATTTTTAAAATAAAAGACTTTAATTTAGGAGCTTCGGATTAAAAAAGAAATACATGATATTAAAAAAACAATATTTTTTTAGTTTCTTAAATTTTTTTGAAAACTAATCATGTTTTTAAACCACAACAAGCACACCTAAAAGATCGTGAAAAAAATAAATGTTACAACATAAATTGTTTTTAAATGTATCAACTTATAATTTACTCCTACAATATATATATATATATTATAAATTTAAAAAATAGTCTTGTCAATATCTTGGTTATTTGTTCTTTCTCTTTTTAAATGGGGAGGGCAAAAGCCTAAGAACAAAAGGCAGCTAGCCACTATGCCTTACAAAAGAGACAAGAGATCCTCATTATTTTTTATTTTCATTCACTTATAAATGATGTAAAAGACATAAATTATAATTAAAACAAAGTTATTTTACCAAACAAAAAGGTTCTATTAATTGTACTTTTTCTACTCATTCACTTATAAATAGCTTAACTCAATTCCACTTTGATGCATCTTTTCACTGTTTTTCCACAATAACATAGAAAGTAATGGAACGCAAAATTGTTTTGTCTCTCCTTCCTTTACTCCTACTCTTGTTGATTGTAAGTTATTAACTTTTCATACAGGCTTATATCTTTTAAACTTACATTTTTCATCACATATATTTTGTAATCTATCATTTCTCAATTATACTTACATTCATCACATCAACTCACAATCAAGTTATTTCGTTGAATTTGATAAAATAATTTTTTTTCCTATAGTGAAATTTGAAAAATTACTTTTCTTTAATTTGTGTTTCAAATTCTGTATTCTTCGACTATAATGAATTGAATATGTCTTAATTGTGCAATATAATATGTCTCATTTTTTTATCAAATGTACCTTCAAAGTGTCACTCATTAATATCCTTTCATTCAATTGTAATGCAGAATGTGCAAGGTAGCTTTGCTCGATATTATCTTGATGGATGGTTGAAAAATACCCGAACTGAGAGGGTAAAATCTCACCCTGATTCCAACCAAGTATACCTTGATGGATGGTTGAAAGATACCCGAGCTGAGAAAAGAAAATCAAACGCAGACTCCAACCAAGTTTATCTTGATGGATGGTTGAAAGATACCAGAGATGAGAAAGCTAAGTCAACCCCTAACTCAAATCAAGTTTACCTTGATGGATGGTTGAAAGATATCCGAGCAGAGAAAATAAAATCCACCCCTGACTCTAACCAAGTTTACCTTGATGGATGGTTGAAAAATACTAGAGCTGAGAAAGAAAAATCTAATGCTGACTCCAACCAAGTTTATCTTGATGGATGGTTGAAAGATATCAGAGCTGAGAAAGCAAAGTCCATGCCTAACTCCAACCAAGTTTACCTTGATGGATGGTTGAAAGATACCAGAGCAGAAAAATCAAAATCCACCTCTAACTCCAACCAAATTTACCTTGATGGATGGTTGAAAGATGTCCGAGCTGAGAAAGAAAAATCTACCTCTGACTCCAACCAAATTTATCTTGATGGATGGTTGAAAGATGCTCGAGCAAAGCAAGAAATATCTACCTCTGACTCCAACCAAGTTTACCTTGATGGATGGTTGAAAGATACCCGAACTGATAGAGCAAAATCATCCCCTGCCTCCAACCAAGTATACCTTGATGGATGGTTGAAATATACTCGAGCAGAGAAACCAAAATTCTCATCTGACTCCAAACAAGTTTATCTTGATGGTTGGTTGAAAGATACCCGAGATGAGAAAGTAAAATCTACCTCTGATTCCAACCAAGTTTAACTTGATGGATGGTTGAAAGATATACGAGCTGAGAAAACAAAATCCACATCTGACTCCAACCAAGTTTACCTTGATGGATGGTTGAAAGATATCCGAGCTGAAAAAGAAAAATCCACCCCTGACTCCAAACAAGCTTACCTTGATGGATGGTTAAAAGATACTCGAAACTAGTTCATATCTTTCTTTATCAATGTCTATGTCATTCTGAAAACATTTCATGTTGTTCCTATGTTTTTAATTTCTATGTACTGTAAGATCTTATTTCTATGTATTGAGTAAGGTCTCGTTTATGTACTAAATAAGATATTATTTCTATGAACTAGATGTTTGTCTTTTAAAATTAACTTTAATTTAATTGGATAAAGATTGAGTTGGAGTCTTTTTAGTTTTTCAAACTTTAGAGGTGATGTTATGTTTTAATGATTCAATATTTTTACTCTTAAAATAAATAAGGGAATAGAGATATTCAACTCTCAAACATTTGAGAAAAGGAGATGTCTATACTCTCAAAATCTCATAATACAATTATTCTTGTAACATATATTAAGTGTGGTTTATGTGTTCAAATTCTATTTTATAATGAATCAGTTTTTTATCATTACTTAATCATAATAATAACTTTAAAATAATAATTTTTATATAGATAATTTTTTATTAAAATATTAAGTGTGTGTTTAGAAAGACCAATCAATTGCCACTAGCTCACATTTAAGCCTATATGCACCACACATTCCAAAAGGAAAAAATGCTATTTTTTATCAAACGTGTGGTCTAAATGTGGTTTTGGAGTAATGGAAAACATAAGTCTATGCAATAACATATTAGGTTAAATTGAAGCCAAATTAATTGATGTATAGTCACTTATTTGAACAATCTCAATTTGCCTCATTTTATCCTCATTTTAGATCGAACTAAAACTCTATATGGGATTACAAGGAAATGGGTATACCATATAATAATATATTATATTTATTAACAACATATAATATTTCTATTGAGTCATTCATACACCTATAGAGGACAACATAACTTTGTGTTTAGTCATTTATACATTACTAAATAACAACAAAACGCATATGTTTTTGTTAGCTTTAGTAAATATTTTTTCAAACATGGCGTTAAGTTTAATCATTCAAAAAAGCATATAGCCTCAAATTAGTAATAACAATATTCATTATGGTGAAGATGATCTCTCTTAAGATTCAATGAATACTTTTGGGGACTATAATATCCCAGAGAGTGTAATGATATTTTGGAAGACGCAATTATACTCCTGTGAGAACAATAATATTATATGTAATTCTTTTTCATGAGTAAGCGATAAAGTGAACTTATTAAGTAAGGCACCTCATTAAAATCTCTCGCCCTTCAATAATAAAAGAATGTCACTCTTATACTTTATTGATGTTTTGAATCACATGTATAAAAAAGTAAGTCATGTTTGTTTATATATTCACTTTAATAGCTTCAAAGGTAATCATTAGCTGTAATAATGTCTTAAATTCACTAAGTTTCAAGACCTAGGAACAACTTCGTCGTTTAAGTCTTATAGTTTATATATGCTAAGTGATAGCTTCTCAGGCACTGCCTCCATTCCTATTTATAAGCAAATTTTAATATTTTAGTTTCATTAAGTAATCAATGTGTCTAACCTATATATATATATATATATATATATATATATATATATATATATATATATACTCAAAATACATCATTTATTGAATGAAACTAGGAAGTCAAAATTTGCTTATAAAAGAGAATGGAGGGAGTACTGTGTAAGGGAATTACCATATATAGGAAAGAGTTCACCAATCCTGTTATGTTCTATCACTGATTTGAGCACTAAGATGCCCTATTTCACGTGCTTTGTCAAGTTTATGCAAAAAGGAACCAGTGAATAGTAATTAACTGAGTTTGATTTTACAGGTGTGTAATATGTTTGGCAGTTTACAAAGAAAGAGAAATAATACTGATCATGCCAATATGCTACCACACTTTTCATCTGTGTTGCATTGATATATGGCTAAGGAAACACTCTACATGTCAAGTTTGTTGTCTGCCATTAAAAAACTTGCCATACACAACTTGTAAGACCTGTGAAATTCAACATGAGTCAACCTCTTGACGAGTCACCATACACATCAGAAAGGAACACATATATTGACAGGCACGTTGAACAAACTATTGTTAACTCCATACAACCAAAAGCAAGGCAATATTGATCTAAGATGTCTAAAGGGATTATTGATATACTCTTGAAAAATAAATTAGTGATCATTTTTTGGTTCAAAAGAAGAATGTTTTTAACTAAATTGGATTCAAATTCTTTCTATGTATTATTATTGTTTTCATATGTAAAATAGACCATGTTGTTTTCTGCAGCTGAGATGTATATAATATCTTTTTATTTATTATGGAATTTATTTTACACCAAATTTGCAACCTTATTTTTGTAATACCCCTTATTAGTTAAATGCTCAATTGGATATCAGATGAGTATCTATGTGCTCTATCTTTGGTAAATTGGATTAATGGAATCCTCTAAGTACTTTAAGTATTATTAATTGGGATCAATATAGCAACTAATGAACTCTGAAGAGATCAATTTATTATTAGTTCACGAGAGACTTTTATGATAACTCTAATAATTGATCAATTGGTTGAGATGGCAAAATATCAATTGGATCCAGGAGAGGCCATGTGAAGTGACGAATTAAGGAGATAATGCGTCCCTTAATTCTGAATCCATTTCGTATGCCAAGTAACTACAAGGATCCAGGACTCGGGTCGACTTCTAGACGTAGAAGCGGACGAGCAAGAGGGATACCTTGGTACGGTTATCGATTAGTGATATTGTGAGTTGGTTGTAAAGCCCACATATACATACATGCATCAAATCATATATTATACATGAATTCCACTTTTGGTACTGAAATATACAATAAGTTCCTAATAAACACATTATACATATACATGCCCAAAATCCTAATAAAAAAAAACTATGGCATAGTATATCTACAAGATGTTCCAAAGACAAATACTAAGAACTAGATAACTAATGATCTCAAAAACTCTACAACGGAAGCAAAGCCATCAGATAAGTAAGGATAATCACACGACTTTATCCTTACCCTTCGCGGAACCTGCAGTACCTGTGATGTAAACAACAACAGTGGGGTGAGATACATCAAATCTCAGTGAATTCCTTATCTTAAAGTCCTCTCGGCTCTACAAGGTTCTAATAGACCTAACTCAAGTCAAAAGGGAAGGGAAGTGACTATGAGTACCCACACAAACATGTATTCACCCACTCGTGAGCCTGTTAACTCACACTAGTACCAAAGTACGTCCTGAGCATGTTAGCTCAAGAATCTCACTAATCAATAACCGTACCAAGGCATCCCCTTTTCCCGTCCACTTCTACGTCTACAAGACGACCCGAGTCATGGATCCTTGTAGTTACTTGGCATACGAAATGGATTTGGGATCATCGGCCTATTAGCCGTGAACCGTCACTTCTCATGGCCTGTTAACCATCACAAGTCTCTTTACCCGTAGGCTCCATTCGTACTCTACGCGGGAATCAAACCTGCCAAGTAGTTGTGCATACGTTTCAGAGGAGGTGCTCGAGTCTCATGAAACTACACCGCAAAAATAATTGGTTATGATTATTACACACACGCCTCGGCCTTTCATGCACGAGCGTTGACATTATGTCATTTCACACTTTCTGACATTGTATATGGTAATGTTCCTCACCCTACCTATTTCATATTTTAACATGCATACCCATTCAACAACAATTACACACCATTAAACGATCAAAGTCGACAAAAGGACACTATTCCAAAATCCCGACATAATTAAATCGGCCTATAAATCTTAAAACCATTTTAATAAGAAAGTACATTTTGTTAGCTTTCCAATGATATCAAGACCATTAAAAACGGATAAACGAGTCAAAAGTTGTGGACATAACGAGAGATAGTATCGCGAGAAAACACAATTCTAGATTTTCCTGACCGTACGCGTATTGCCCTAAGCCATACGCGTACTGCCCAGCTGGCTCGCCCACCCATACGCGTATTGCCCAAGGAGATACGCGTACGGGCAGAGGCTGATTTTCCTTCAAAAATTTCATTTAATCCTCCAATACGCGTATTGCCCAACCCATACGCATATTGCCTCCTCCGATACGCGTAACGCCCAAAATTCGTCATTGCCATACGCGTATTGACCACCCCAATACGCGTATTGCCTGGCGTGATATGCGTATGGGCAGTGGAATCCCAGAATTTTCCTGCAGAAAAGTTCTGCTACGGGGTGATCCAAAACAACCCCAAAATCCCATTTTTTTTCTCAGTCAAATACACCAAAATATGATATAATCATCACAACCAGCATAACACACAATCAATTATCGAATTTCAGCAGTTAGATTATGATTTTATTGTAAAATTTCACACTTTCTAACAATATCAACTAACTCTAAAACTCAAAAAAATTCTATTCTAAAGTGTCTAACTAGAACCCACCTGGATTACAAGATGAGGAGGTTGAAGCTGAGATGAAAAGATGAAGATTGGTTGATGATTCGAGTCCTGGAGCTCTTGAGAGAATTTTCCTCTTCCTTTCCTTCCTTTTTCCTCTCTTTTCCTTTCTCTTCCAATTCCTTCTCAAAGTTTTCTAACTTTTCAAAAAAGGCAAGGAAAAGAAAATATACATAGAAAATATTAATTGGCAATACTACTAATTATCCAAATTATCTCAAATACACCAATTAATAAAACTTCAAGTTAAATAATATTAATCTAATCAAATTTCGAGTTCGTCAGGTTACTCTAATTACTTTATCCAATAATTGCTCAAAGTACCCCGGAACCCAGTTGATAATAATAATATTAGTCAAAAATGCTCACAAAATTATGGGGTATTACATTGGTGAACTCATGACATGTCTCCATATAGTGTGAGATTGTGAGATTGTGCACTCAAGGTCATTTCCCTTCCCCTTGACTTGAGTTAGGATTGATAGAACCCTGTAAAGCCGAGAGAATCTATAAGATAGGGAACTCACTGAGATTTGATGTATCTCACCCCACTATAGTTGCTTTATTTCAGGTGCAGGTTTGGTTACAACTGGAGTGATGCTCGGATGTTTCAAGAGAAGCTTAGTTAGGCTTATTCCGTTGTGTATTATTTTTTATGTATACAATTGAGGATATTGTATATTCTTCTTAGTTTTATTATTTTGGCTAGTTTCCATGACTTGTGCATGTGTTGTATTTATGTTTTAGAAATGGACAAGTATGTGAACTATGCCATTAGGCACTTTTGATGTGTCAGTACCAAGTAAAATACTTGTATTGTATTATTCTAGATATATATTATACAGGGCATTACAATTTTGAATAGAATTTTATTTCTACAAAAATGGTCATTTATCCAATTGTCATATTCCCGTTTTTTTTAAATAAGCTAAAAATATTTCAATAATTAATTAATAAATATTTTCATTGATAATTTAATCATTATTAAATAATTAGTGAATAGTTTTCTTATTATTATTATTAAAAAATTTATATTAATAAATTAAATAGTTTATTAAATACTTCAAATTAATAAATAGTCGCAGTAAAAGTTTATATATATATATATATATATAAGACACAGAGAGAGAGAGAGAGAGAGAGAGAGAGAGAGAGAGAGAGAGAGAGAGAGAGAGAGAGAGAGAGAGAGAGAGAGAGAGAGAGAGAGAGAGAGAGAGAGAGAGATTTACTCGAATACATGAGAGATTATGTGTTTAGTATCCCTTACGTGCAAAATTTTGAATTTTTACCTTATTAAATTTCAATGTAAAAAAACACAAAAAAAAAAAGCCACTTGAATTTAAAGAATCGCTTCGACAAGAATCAAACTCAAGAACTTAATCAAAATTATTGTCATACTTTCAAAAATGAAAAATTAGATATCGTGACTTGTAATATGAATTCAAACAGAACTCGTGCGATTGTTTAGGTACTAGTGTAGTACACACGCATTTTGTTTTCTTCTAATATGAAAATGATATGAAACAGGAAAAGTTTAAGTTATTGATAAAAAATTAAATAATAATGGAAGTAGGTTTACTAAACAATACCAAAACGAAAATAATATTTATAGAGGAAAAAATTTATTGTTGATTCAATTTTTTTGGGTAAATAATTTTCTCTTTCTATCATTTCATTTTTATTGCATTTTGAAAATAAAAGCGTGCGTATCACACCAGTATCTATGCAAACGTACAAGTATCCCATTATTTTATAGTAATGTCAACCCAAAAAATGAGTAATGTCAACTAAAAAAAAGTAATACCAAGTCAAAAATTTAAATGAAAAATTTTGAAATTAAAAATAAAAAGTTAAAATGTTAAGAAATAATGAAAGACAAATAAATTTATAAAAATAAACTAAAAAAAGTTACGTTAATATGTAAGACATTATTTATAGAACAAACAATAGAAATTTAATAGTTGAAATTAATGATGTAGACTAATCAATAGACTTAGATGTTAATAATAAAATTACAAATAGTGATTTATTGATAAAAACATTTCATAGTAAACATAAGAAATCACAAATATATCAAATCATATACAAATATATCAAATCATTTTTATTACATTTTGAAAATAAGATTTCTACATGACAACAATATAATTTTTTTAAAATAGTTCAAATATAATCCTTTAATTAATTTTTTCTAATGTAATATTTCAATAAGGGTTAAATACTTTGCTTTATTATTCCGTTAACTAATCAAAATTTATAATAATAATTTAATAAATAATTTGGAATCTTAAAAAGCTCAATTTTTATTTATTTTAAATATCATTGTTATAATTTTTATCATTAAAAAATTTATTATTTAAGCCTCAGTACCTGCACAGTCGGCCCTAATACTTAGATTAAATATTTAAATGTATTATATTATCTCTTAGATATGAATAATCATATTCGTTATAATTTATTTTAATTTATTTTCTTGTCAAAAAGTTAATCTTAATTAATTTCTAGTATTAATATAAATTACCGTCACATTTAAAACAAACATTATATCATTAATGTAAATATTGTTAAATGAAAAAATATATATATATTTATTTTTAGCATCATAGTCTATTTATACCACTTTAAAAATTATTTATTTTTTAGGATTTCTTCAAATATATTTAAGGCCTCCTAATCACATAAAATGTGTCAATTGTATTTTTCTTTATCTTAAAACAATTGTCTTTTTATAAATAAAATATTTATTATTTTTTTACTGATATATCTTTATTTATTTATTTTAGTTTGAAATATTTACTTATTTCAAATGGATTACTTGTTACGAGAAGGAATGTAATTTTTTATCAAAATAACCATATTTTCCCTCAATAATACCCAATCTAACCATTTTTCCATCATTTTATCTAAAATATTCAATTTAAAAATAAAATATTAACGTGAGAGGGGCCGTCAATAACAAGAAAGCCCTTTTTGATTTATAGAGGAACGCCAATAAATGAATAGTCACCTTTGATAATTACAATATTTTAACTTATTAACTATATAAGCACGCAAGTCCTACTTGTGAACATGTGTGCTTCACAAGCATGCAAGCCCTCCTAAGACTATTTTGTATTTATTGTTGGCTACTATGTAGTGAAATCCTAGATGATAGCAGAAGATTTATAAGTTTATCATAAACAAGACATAACTCCCTATAGCAAACTACATAGGATTGGGTAGATCTATTCCGACAGTATTTTTGTTGGCTACTATGTAGTGAAATCCTAAAAATTGGTAGCAGAAGATTTATAAGCTTATCATAAATAAGGCATGACTTTGATTCACAATGTACAGAATTTAAGAACCTAGCAGCTGGACTCCACCTACCTCTTAGCAGACTACTACATAGGATAGGGTAACTCTATCCTGACACAATAGTATTTTGATTTTGTAAAGGTTACATTCAAAACCTCTACACAATATTTTTAGGAGCTTCAAATTAATATATATATAAACTATATGAGACTAAATGGGTAGCATGCAATTTATTAGTCTATCATAGAACATTTTAAAAGTTCATTTATTTCTTAGTGTTTTTTCAAAATATCTTATTTTCATTTTTACTTAATTTCAGAATAATTATTTTGTTCTTAAAAAAATATTTTATTATTAAAGACCTTCTATATTTCAAATAGAATAGTTGTTATGAGAACGAGTACTTGGAGCAGTATTTTATCATAAAATCTTTTTTTGACTTCTTTTTTTGACTCATATGTGAACATGCTAAACATGCAAGCCTCTGAACAGTATTTTTTTTGTATTTATTGTTGGTCATGTAGTGAATTCTTAAGGTTAGGATAAACATGACATGACTTATGATTCAAGAACCTAGGATGTTGTCTGATTTCTTAAACAAAATCCAAGAATCTAGCATGTGGACTTTCTGAAAACATACTACATAGAATAGGTTTCCTCTATTCTGACAGTATTATCATATATATATTTCAAATAGAGATCAATTTACCAAAATTAATTAAAGTAGTAATATTTTGATTTTGTCAAAGTTACTCTCAAGATTTAGAACAAAGATATTCATTGTGAAATTTCAATTAATTGGACATTTTTATATTCAAATTCACATCAGATTGGATTTCCCCTCACAATATTCATTATATATATTAAATGATTAAATTAACATATTATATATATAATTAATTTAATAATATAATATATACTAAACATTTTAAATATATTAAAAATATCATTTCTTTATATTTTAAGTATAAAATTATTTTAAATATTAATAATATTTGTTAAAAAAATATAAAAAACATATAAATATTTCATAACCATGTGAATTTGAGACAACTATTAATATTCTCATCCATTTTCCATTCAAATTTAAATATGAACTACTCCACCCAAACTTGTTGTCGAAGCAGATGTCTGATAATATTTAATAAAATAAATTATATAAATAGTTTAATTAATTTTAGAATTGAAATTAATTAATCCTAAATTCTGATTATTATAGGTACATATTTAAATTAGAGGTCAATTTAACAAAATTAGATAGTACTAATATTTTAATTTTTTCATACTTCAAAATGTAATATTTATCTAAATTATATAATCTTTAAATTTTGATTCAATTAATTGGATAGTTTCATTCAGATTAATTTATTGAATTGATAGCATTTAATAAAATTAAATATTAATAAATTCAATTAATTGAAAAATTACACGATAAGTAATAGTTAATTCTAAATCAACTAAAAATATTAATATCATGAGGTTCGATATTAATATTACCACTGATTTACAAATTAAAAATTGAAACATTAAATTACTTGAAGAAACTTATAAAAATATATATGTTTGTTTACGATTTTTAAAACATCATTTTTATCATTCTAATAAGTTTGTTTAATAACATAGAATAGGTTTCCTCTATTCCAACCCTATTATTATATTTTGATTTTCTCAAGGCTTCAAAATTTAATACTACTTTGGTTAAATTATAATCTGTAGTTCAATTAATTGGACACTTTTACTCACATTAACTCATTGAATTTATACTATTTAATCAAATTATATTAAAGTAGCATAACTCATTCTAAAATTGAAAATATGAATATTCTGAGTTCATAATTGTGTCTAAGATTATGATAATTATTATCACTTCATCAACAAATTAAAAGACAACTTTAAATTATTTGAAATAATTTTTCAATATAAATTTGTTTGTCTAGGATTTTTAATAAACTACTTTTATTATTTTAATATGTTTGTTTAAATTTATTGAAAATCATTTTTAATTTTATAATGGAAATTTAATTCTAGTAGCTTTTCCAAATTTTATTTATTTTTAAAATAAAAGACTTTAATTTAGGAGCTTTAAATTACAAAAAAAATACATGATATTTAAAAAAACAATATTTTTAGTTTTTTAATTTTGTTTTGGAAACTAATCATTTTAATTGATAAAAAAAGGTTTGATAGTATACACCACTAAAAATTTATATGACAATAAAATAATAGGAATTTTAAAATATTGCAATAATATAATCCTTCCATTAATTGTATAAAACTTAAAGTTAATAAACTCTTATTTAATATCAATAATATTTTAATAATAGTGTTTTAATGAGGATTAAATATATTTATTTTATTATCAAATGGGAAACAAATATTAAATAAAATTTATTATGATAATTTAATTAAAAAAAAGTTATTGTTTTCATTTTATTTTAAATGTTATTGTTTTCATTTTTATTGTTTATAAAATTCGCCATAAGCCTCAATATTTATTGGGTTGGCACTTATCTTATATCTATTAAAATTATATTATCTCTTTAATATGAATATTTTAATTTGTTATTTTATTTATTTTATTTTATTCCTTCTTGTTTAATGGTTAACCATAATTAGTTGTAGCGATTTAAACCACCACCATTTAAAATCAAATATTTATAATTAATTTATATATTTTTATATCTTTTAAATAATAATCAGAATAATAAAAATATATTAAAAAAAATACACAAAACAATTATTTTTAATTGAAAAAAAAATCAACATCATTCATATAAAAATAAATACAATTTGGATACACAATTTATATGGGTGGCATACAATGTATTTGTCTATCATAGAACACTTGAAAAATTCATCTATTTTTTAGTGCTTCTACAAACTATCTTATTTTGATTTTTTTTCTTAATTTCAAAATAATTGTTTTCATTTCAATTCAATATTTTATTATTAAAGTCATTATATTTAATTGTAATTTCTTCTTTCTATTTTGACTCGTCTGAACCTCTTAAGCTCTACACAATATTTTAGTGTTTATCGTGAGGCTATTTTGTATATTCATCTTAAGCATGCAAGCCTCTACACACAGTACTATTTGGTAGGTGAAGATTCTTAAGCTTACACGAAACTAAGATGTGGACTCCACCTACTTTTGATCACAGATTACATAGTATATGTTTCCTCTATCCCAACACTATTATTAATATAGTCAAGACTTGAAATTCTAATTTAATTAATTGGACACTTTTATTCTCATTAACTCATTGTATTTATAATATTTAACTAAATTAATTATTTAAGTATCTTAAATAATTTTTAGATTGATAATATGAATAGTCTGAGTTCATAATTTTGTGTCTGAGATTATAATAATTATTATCACTTCATCAACTAAATTATTTGAAGTAATTTGTCAAAATAAATATGTTTGTCTAAGATTTTTAAAAAACCACTTTTATTATTTGTAATATTTGTTTAAGTTTTTTTGAAAATCATTTTTAATTTTAAAATAGAAAATTAATCTAGTAGCTTTTTTCCAAAATCTATTTATTTTTAAAATAAAAGACTTTAATTTAGGAGCTTCGGATTAAAAAAGAAATACATGATATTAAAAAAACAATTTTTTTTAGTTTCTTAAATTTTTTTGAAAACTAATCATGTTTTTAAACCTCAACAAGCACACCTAAAAGATCGTGAAAAAAAATAAATGTTACAACATAAATTGGTTTTAAATGTATCAACTTATAATTTACTCCTACAATATATACATTATAAATTTAAAAATTAGTCTTGTCAATATCTTGGTTATTTGTTCTTTCTCTTTTTAAATGGGGAGGGCAAAAGCCCAAGAACAAAAGGCAGCTAGCCACTATGCCTTACAAAAGAGACAAGAGATCCTCATTATTTTTTATTTTCATTCACTTATAAATGATGTAAAAGACATAAATTATAATTAAAACAAAGTTATTTTACCAAACAAAAAGGTTCTATTAATTGTACTTTTTCTACTCATTCACTTATAAATAGCTCAACTCAATTCCACTTTGATGCATCTTTTCACTGTTTTTCCACAATAACATAGAATGAAATGGCACGCAAAATTGTTTTGTCTCTCCTTCCTTTACTCCTACTCTTGTTGATTGTAAGTTATTAACTTTTCATACAGGCTTATATCTTTTAACTTACATTTTTCATCACTTATATTTTGTAATCTATCATTTGTCATTTATACTTACATTAATCACATTAACTCACAATCAAGTTATTTCCTTGAATTTGATAAAATAATTTTTTTTCCTATAGTGAAATTTGAAAAATTACTTTTCTTTAATTTGTGTTTCAAATTCTGTATTCTTCGACTATAATGAATTGAATATGTCTTAATTATGCAGTATAATATGTCTCATTTTTTAATCAAATGTACCTTCCAAGTGTCACTCATTAATATCCTTTCATTCAATTGTAATGCAGAATGTGCAAGGTAGCTTTGCTCGATATTATCTTGATGGATAGTTGAAAGATACCCGAACTGAGAGGGTAAAATCTCACCCTGATTCCAACCAAGTATACCTTGATGGATGGTTGAAAGATACTCGAGCTGAGAAAACAAAATCAAACGCAGACTCCAACCAAGTTTATCTTGATGGTTGGTTGAAAGATACCCGAGATGAGAAAGTAAAATCTACCCCTGATTCCAACCAAGTTTACCTTGATGGATGGTTGAAAGATATACGAGCTGAGAAAACGAAATCCACATCTGACTCCAACCAAGTTTACCTTGATGGATGGTTGAAAGATATCCTAGCTGAAAAAGAAAAATCCACCCCTGACTCCAAACAAGCTTACCTTGATGGATGGTTAAAAGATACTCGAAACTAGTTCATATCTTTGTTTGTCAATGTCTATGTCATTCTGAAAACATTTCATATTGTTCCTATGTTTTTAATTTCTATGTACTGTAAGATCTTATTTCTATGTATTGAGTAAGGTCTCGTTAATGTACTAAATAAGATATTATTTCTATGAACTAGATGTTTGTCTTTTAAAATTAACTTTAATTTAATTGGATAAAGATTGAGTTGGAGTCTTTTTAGTTTTTCAAACTTTAGAGGTGATGTTATGTTTTAATGATTCAATATTTTTACTCTTAAAATAAATAAGGGAATAGAGATATTCAACTCTCAAACATTTGAGAAAAGGAGATGTCTATACTCTCAAAATCTCATAATACAATTATTCTTGTAATATATATTAAGTGTGGTTTATGTGTTCAAATTCTATTTTATAATGAATCAGTTTTTTATCATTACTTAATCATAATAATAACTTAAAAATAATAATTTTTATATAGATAATTTTTTATTGAAATATTAAGTGTGTGTTTAGAAAAACCAGTTAATTGCCACTAGCTCACATTTAAGCCTATATGCACCACACATTCCAAAAGCAAAAAAATGCTATTTTTTATCAAACGTGTGGTCTAAATGTGGTTTTGGAGTAATGGAAAACATAAGTCTATGCAATAACATATTAGGTTAAATTGAAGCCAAATTAATTGATGTATAGTCACTTATTTGAACAATCTCAATTTGCCTCATTTTATCCTCATTTTAGATCGAACTAAAACTCTATATGGGATTACAAGAAAATGGGTATACCATATAATAATATATTATATTTATTAACAACATATAATATTTCTATTGAGTCATTCATACACCTATAGAGGACAACATAACTTTGTGTTTAGTCATTTATACATTACTAAATAACAACAAAACTCATATGTTTTTGTTAGCTTTAGTAAATATTTTTTCAAACATGGCGTTAAATTTAATCATTCAAAAAAGCATATAGCCTCCAATTAGTAATAGCAATATTCATTATGGTGAAGATGATCTCTCTTAAGATTCAATGAATACTTTTGGGGACTATAATATCCCAGAGAGAGTAATGATATTTTGGAAGACGCAATTATACTCCTGTGAGAACAATAATATTATATGTAATTCTTTTTCATGAGTAAGCGATAAAGTGAACTCATTAAGTAGGGCACCTCATTAAAATCTCTCGCCCTTCAATAATAAAAGAATGTCACTCTTATACTTTATTGATGTTCTGAATCACATGTATAAAAAAGTAAGTCATGTTTGTTTATATATTCACTTTAATAACTTCAAAGGTAATCATTAGCTGTAATAATGTCTTAAATTCACTAAGTTTCAAGACCTAGGAACAACTTCGTCGTTCAAGTCTTATAGTTTATATATGCTAAGTGATAGCTTCTCAGGTACTGCCTCCATTCCTATTTATAAGCAAATTTTAATATTTTAGATTCATTAAGTAATCAATGCGTCTAACCTATATATATACTCAAAATACATCATTTATTGAATGAAACTAGGAAGTCAAAATTTGATTATAAAAGAGAATGGAGGGAGTACTGTGTAAGGCAATTACCATATATAGGAAACAGTTCACCAATCCTGTTATGTTCTATCACTGATTTGAGCACTAAGATGCCCTCTTTCATTTCTCATGGTGTATAACTTGAGAATTTTATCTCCTTACGTATCTTTATTTTGATGCGAGCTCTTGGATGTGGCCTATTTCACGTGCTTTGTCAAGTTTATGCAGAAAGGAACCAGTGAATAGTAATTAACTGAGTTTGATTTTACAGGTGTGTAATATGTTTGGCAGTCTACAAAGAAAGAGAAATAATACTGATCATGCCAATATGCTACCACACTTTTCATCTGTGTTGCATTGATATACGGCTAAGGAAACACTCTACATGTCAAGTTTGTCGTCTTCCATTAAAAAACTTGCCATACACAACTTGTAAGACCTGTGAAATTCAACATGAGTCAACCTCTTGACGAGTCACCATACACATCAGAAAGGAACACATATATTGAGAGGCACATTGAACATACTATTGTTAACTCCATACAACCAAAAGCAAGGCAATATTGATCTAAGATGTCTAAAGGGATTATTGATATACTCTTGAAAAATAAATTAGTGATCATTTTTTGGTTCAAAAGAAGAATGTTTTAAACTAAATTGGATTCAAATTCTTTCTATGTATTATTATTGTTTTCATATGTAAAATAGACCATGTTGTTTTCTGCAGCTGAGATGTATATAATGTCTTTTTATTTATTATGGAATTTATTTTACACCAAATTTGCAACCTTATTTTTGTAATACCCCGTATTAGTTAAATGCTCAATTGGATATCAGATGAGATCAGATGAGTATCTATGTGCTCTATCTTTGGTAAATTGGATTAATGGAATCCTCTAAGTACTTTAAGTATTATTAATTGGGATTAATAGAGCAACTAATGAACTCTGAAGAGATCAATTTATTATTAGTTTACGAGAGACTTTTATGATAACTCTAATAATTGATCAATTGGTTGAGATGGCAAAATATCAATTGGATATATTTTACTCTATTGGATTATATTATATAATATTGGTTTATATATATATATATATTTGGAAAGAGAAGAGAAAAAGAAGAAAAAAGATAGTAAAGGTGAAGAAGAGGAAAGGAAGTAAAGAAGAGAAGGAGAAGGGAGAAGAGAGAAACCCATGGATCATCATCATCACCATCTTCTTCAAACTCCTCTTCGGTTATCAGGTGGGTTCTAGTTAGACACTCTAAGTTCTAGAAATAGATGTTTGGAACTTAGGTTAGAATTAAGAGAAAATGATTAAACGGATAAATCGATGAAATCTAACGGATGAAACGTGATATAAAATGTGTGGAATACTTGTTGTATGATTGGAACATGTTTTGGTATGATTTAGATGAGTTTTGGTTGAAGGAAATGTTGGATTTTGGTCCAAATGACCCATAACAGTGCTGCTGAGAATCCCAAAATTCACAGGTTCGCACTGTGAATCCCCTAGCGAAGGAGGAATCGAGAACTCGCTGGCTATTCGCACGGCGAAGGTGTGGGCGAGCATTCGCCAGAGGTTCGCATTGCGAACTTTACCCCATTTCAGTTCTGACTTGGTTCGCCAGACGTTCGCACTGCGAATGGGGTAGCGAACCAGTATTGGGTATGATGTGGGAATAAGTATTTAGTGGGAAATAAAGGAAAGTAATGTTTTGTGAAATGTTAGAATTGACATCTTTTGGATCATAAGTCCATTTGCGGCGTAATTATAGGCGATGTAGGGCTGTGAAAGTATCCTACGGGATAAGAGTAGAAAGTATTGATTTCGATACCCGATTAAATTAATCAGAGGAAACCCGGAAATGACGTTCTTATGTGATTGAATTATTATATGTGATTCAAATGTGCAATTGTGATATGCTTTGCCTATTATTGATGTTTAACTTGATTGAAAGAATAATTATGTTAATATGAAATAGTAAGAGTGAGGAAACTTTACCCCATAACGACATGATAGTGGAACCTAGTAATGAGCTAGGAAATTGTTGACTAACTTGATGACAACGCTCGTGCATGAGATGCCGAGGCGTGTGTCTAACAACGCTCGTGCATGAGAGGCCGAGGCGTGTGTCAATTACCGAATGGTAGAGAAATGAGTGAAACACTAGTATGGAATATGTCTAATTGTTATGTTTTATTGTTAAAGGCATGAGAGGCCTAAAGGCAAATGTGGCCTGGTGATTGTCGAATACAATCACGTTTATGTATGAGATCACGTAATCGTAACCATTTCTTTTGAGTTGCCCTTGAGAGGCCTTCATGAGTCTCGAGCTCCTCTGAAGTGCAGGAATGATTACTTGGCAGGTTTGATTCCCGTGTTATAGTACGAATGGAACCTACGGGTAGAGACTTGTGATGGCATGAGAGGCCATGTGAAGTGACGAATTAAGGAGATAATGCGTCCCTTAATTCCGAATCCATTTCGTATGCCAAGTAACTACAAGGATCCAGGACTCGGGTCGACTTCTAGACGTAGAAGCGGACGAGCAAGAGGGATACCTTGGTACGGTTATCGATTAGTGATATTGTGAGTTGGTGAACTCATGACATGTTTCCATATAGTGTGAGATTGTGAGATTGTGCACTCAAGGTCATTTCCCTTCCCCTTGACTCGAGTTAGGATTGATAGAACCCTGTAAAGTCGAGAGAATATAAAAGTGTAATGCCCTGTATTAAATATATCTAGAATAATACAATACACGCATTTTATTTGGTACTGACACATCAAAAGTGCCTAATGGCATGGTTCACATTCTCGTCCATTCTAAAACAGAAATACAATCTATGGCACAAGTCATGGAAACTAGCCAAAGAAAATAAAATCTAAGAATATACAATATCCTCAATTGTATACAACAAATACACAGCGGAAAAATACTAAAGCCAAGCTTCTCTTGAAACATCCCAACATTTCTTCACTTGCAAACCAAACCTGCAATTACCTTAAATAAAGCAACTATAGTGGGGTGAGATACATCAAATCTCAGTGAGTTCCCTATCTTACAGTCCTCTCGGCTCTACAAGGTTCTAATAAGCCTAACTCAAGTCAAAAGGGAAAGGAAATGACCTTGAGTTCACAATCTCACACTATATGGAAACATGACATGAGTTCATTAACTCACCACATCATTAATCGATAACCGGTACCAAGGTATCTCTTCTTCCCGTCCGCTTCTACGTCTAGAAGGCGACCCGAGTCATAGATCCTTGTAGTTTCTTGGTATACAATTGGATTCGGGATCATCGGCCTGTTAACCGTGAACCGTCACTTCTCATGGCCTGTTAACCATCACAAGTCTCGTACCCATTGCATAGGCTTCCAATTGTACTACACGTAGGGAATCAAACCTACCACGTAATCCTGCCTGCACTTCAGAGGAGCTCGAGACGCATGAAGGCTTTTCAAGGGCAACTCAAAATAAAATGGTTACGATTACATGATCACACAACAAAAAAAATAATGTATTCGACAATCCCTAGGCCATAATGCCTCAAGGCCTTTCTTGTCCTTCAAACCACAAAGTTAACCTCATGTTCCATACTAGTGTTCCACTCTCGACTAGGCCAATACCGGCAAGGATGCACTTTCTTACAACACGTGCCCAAGTATTGCCATCTATATTTGTCTACCATTCCTAGTTCTTCCTAGGTTTTCTCATTGTCAAGGTTGATGTTTTCCTCACTCTTCCTATTTCATTTTACATTAACATGCATTTTCAGTCACAACATGTTAAACAATAATAGGATAGGCAAAACACATCATAATGGCATAATGGAATAATATACCACAATTTAAAACATATTTATATCATTTTCGGACTTTGCCGATTATTTAATCGGTCGGTAAAATCGACATATATCAGTTCCATTGCATAGAATATTTCCTTAGCTTCACATCGATATAAAGAACACTTAAATCGGACCCCCGAGTAAAAAGTTATGAATTTTAGAAAAATATTTTCCAAAGATTGCAGTGTTAATCGGTTAACGCATATGGTTAACAGATTAACCAAATTTAGAAACTTTCTGTTAACAGATTAACCAAAATGGTTAATCGATTAACCAGTTCAATTTTCACGTAAAACACCATTTTCCACTGGTTAATCGGTTAACCCATACCGTTAATCGATTAACCATGTTGCAGAAGCCAAAAACTCGGTTTTTATGGATACAAAACCCAACCAATCCTAACCAAAACTTGATCAAACATCATAACAATCATAAACAGATGATTCCACACATATATTCATCATGCTACACAATTTATAACACATTTCAACCGTTAGATTTCATTGATTTGCAAAATTGTTCATTTTTCTCAAAATCTAACCTAACTCTAGAATCTCAATAATTCTACAACTAAAGCCTCTATCTAGAACCGACCTGATAAACAAAGAGGAGTTTGAAGAAGGTGATGAATCGATGAAGATGATCCATAAGCTTTTCTTCTTCTTCCCTGGCTTTTTCCTCTTTTCCTCTTTCTCTTCTTCTTTTCCTTTTCTTTTCTTACCAACTTCTTCTTTCTCTTTCTTTCTCTTATACAAATATATATATAATACTATTATTATATAATATAATCCAATAGAGTAAAATATCTCCGATTGATATTTTGTCATCTCAAACCAATTGATCAATTATTAGAGTTATCTTAAAATACTTTCTTGAACTATCAATTATTAATCCATCTCTTTAATAAAATAATTAATCTCTTCAGAGTTCATTAGTTGCTCTATTGATCCCAAATGTCACTACGTAAAGCACTTAGAGGATTCCATTAATCCAATTTACTAATGATATAGTACATAGATACTTATCTGATCTCATCTGATATCCGATTGAGCATTTCAATAATATGGGGTATTACACTCTCCCCCCCTTAAATTGAAATTCGCCCCCGAATTTCCTCTACTCAACAACAGTTGCAACTTATATCTATGTGTTAGATCTACTCTTAACTTTACGTCCGTCCAAATTTCTGACGTATTCCAATATTGGGTTAACTTCCATCTTGCTCTTCCCAAAATTCATCTGTGGTTTCATACTACCACACTTGGTCACAGTCTAACTTCAGAAAGAAAGTACCATTCCATATTCCTCTACTGAGTGGCAACCAAACTGTAATATCTTATCTTGATTTAGGATAACAAACACTCAACAAATCTTCACGATGTAATTCAGTGATTCCTTAACTTCATACAATTACCTACAACTATTCTTCCACAAATCCTTTAACATTCGAACCACTTCATAACTAGTCAAACGACTTCTTTACCAGTTCCCGTCTGGTCTGATACTAAACATTATAATCGTTACATCCGATATTTCCTTTCTTTCGTGTCACTCCAAAAGGTAACACACTTCAAAAAGATCTCCTTATTTCTTTATTATTCTTATAAGTAACCATCCATCTGATTCTTATTAATCCGATTGAACTCCTTTATTTGTCACCCTCCACTGCGCAACTCAAATTCTAACAGTGAAATACTACCAATTCTTAAGCATAACCAAGTGGCTAACAGTCCGTGAAGAAACACACTTATCCACTGGAGTCCTTACTAAACGATCGGCACAAGAACTTACTGACGTCTTATAGTAGAACAATTTCCTTGCCAACACACAATTCTATAACATCGGTCCCACACTTTCCAGACGATAGAGGTATCGTAGTTACATTGCTATAGCCATAACATATACACTTCCAAATCCATTTTAAACTCGAAACAACTCATCCAAAATAGTTTTACAACCTCCGGTTCTGGTTACCACATTCCCCATTAAGTCTTCTTATAGGTCTCCGACTTGCTCAAGGTTTGTTGTTGGTACGAGTTCTCGACTAATATTACATAGCACCATCACGAAGCTTCAACATATACAAGTCACCACTTATCAAAACTTAACTCATCCAAAGCATGATTGTGAGTTTCCATATAACTCACCAATTCACATACAACACTTTACACGTACGCACACCCTCAAAGGACATGCCACGTTTCTCAATTTAATCCACTTCTCTTAATTGTCCTGTTCCATAAACGATCCAAGTTATACGCTTAACTTCGTAACGTTCAATCCTTACTCGCACTTGGAAAGCTAACTTTCAAATTCCCTTCTCTGGGTAAAACACAACTGCACACAACTGGTACCACTCTTACAGAGTCTAAATCCAAAACCATGAACCCACGGAAGATAACAATTGCAACTATAACTAACCGTTCATTCCTTACTAATACCAATAATACACACCGAAATATTCCTTACAAGAACAATACTTCGTGAGTATTCTCCAACTTCGCCCTCAAGGCTTTCAACAGTAATACACTTAAGACTTTCTCATGCTCAACCCAAATCACAAGATTATTTCCTCAAAGTCAAATTCCCTTGTTATCGAAACAGATGATCGACTAAGTAACACCTTCCAGAAGTTCTGATTTTCGACCACGAATACGTCTTTCATTTACTTGGAATTCCGTTTTACGTTCACACAAAACTCTCCACTCGGAGCAACATAAGGTAACAAAACGCAGATGATGGTTCCTAAGGGATTTCACAATTTACACACATGCTAATAGATTACCCATCTGAGCTAATCGGTTAACTTCTCAAAATTCAACGTAAAACACCTTCCATACACGTGTTAATCGGTTAACCCCATTGTGTTAGTCGGTTAACATCGCTGCAGGAACTGAAAATACACAATTTCTCATAATTCAAAAAAACATCCCTATTCAAAACCATCAATCCGGCTTGCTCTAACCCACAATATTATTCTCAACTCGTGGCTTTTTAACTTGTATAACATTCACTAGCCATGATCCACTCAAGGTAAAACAGAACAAAGTTAAAACGTGCAGATTACCCACTCCAACCAAGTGACAAGGTAAAATTTCAAATTCCGACGCAGTCACACGACAACACCTCACCGGGGTAGTTCGCTCTCTGCTTATACACCTACTCTAGATGAAAGCCGATAATGACGACATTATAGGGTTTCAACCACCACTCATACTTGATTCGTCCATAAGCAAAATCCAACACACAACCATCACGCGGAACTACGAAAATGATGGACATCTCATGTCAAGCATACAACCTTGTTCTCTCACTTGAATTCCTTGGTGAGAAATAATACTACAACATTCTTAGTCTGATTATTCACAAATATAGAAATTCTCTATACTTGAAAATAGATCGGGGTAATGCACCCTCTTGGAGAACCTTTCCATTACTTCGTACGCACTAACTGAGATTTCTTACCCTTTACTATCCATTACATACCATACTTACACCAAATTATTTAACAGAAAATCCGTAACTGACAATTCTCATCAACTATTAACGAAACGCTTCCGGTATAAATCGTTCCATAATTTACACTTAGTCCGTAATAAGTCCTGAATTGCTTTTCGTTGTTTTACCACAATCTTACTTCTTAAAATACATTATTCACTGCTCCACAAGGTACGTCCCTTCACACTTGTCTCAAGAATAAGAATCCATCACGTACATTGTGACTACGGTGCTACTACTACACTTGTTCTTAATACCAAGGTGTAACTTTCTCATTCCACGTCATACTAATACGGTTCTTATGAGTGAACCATCTGTAATTACACTTCCTTAATTATAGGTTCGTCAATACCTTAATAACTCTATAGCACACTCGTCCAAAAATACATTTCGTTGATACTGTTTCCACACCACGTTTACCTTGCTCTCCGTATTAATCCTCTTAGGTCCAATTATAAACCCATCTTACTAATATTCCCTTAGATCCAAGATACTTACTCTGTTTCTTAATACAACTTCTTCCGGTCCGTAACACTACATTTTCCGTTACTTCATGAAGCTCATTCTTTCTCCAACACAAAACCTTATACGGTTCCTTGGGTAAGTTAACAAATTCTAAATTAATATCTCACCGAAAACAGAAATCCTGATGTATTACCTTGAACTTAATCTCCACGCATAACTGAAGATACACAACTCATTTCTTACTCTTCTTTTGGCTCACACTTGTTTCACTTGAAGCATGTAGACACATCTTGGTGTTCCTTCACACACTTCTCTACTACTTTAAGTTCCCATAAAAGCCGAACGTCCTAAACTCTCAACTTTTAACCAGTCGAAAGATATTGTTCCGAACACATTCCTTAACGTACTCCAATCCATTCAAGAGACCATAGTGACCTTAGAAACTGAAGCACCAAGAACTACCTCACTTCCGGACCTTACGTCACGCGTTCCACAAAACCACTTTTCTTTTCCACGGAAAGAGATTACTGGAAATCCTTATCCATACTAGTAGTCAATCCATCTCTACTTGTGATTTTACATATTCCTTGATACCTTGACCAATCATGCGCTAGAGATCCTTAACTTTCAGACTCCATCCTTTCCAAAGGATTGCTGGAACAACATTTCACTCTTCGATTCCATGCTACCCGAGCACAACTTCTACCAAAACCTTAACAGAGTTGACCAAAACTCCACACCACTAACTCGTGGCTTGAGCCTACCCTCACAGCACAAGTTCCAACAGCACTTCGGAGTCCTCGCGGTCGCTCAACCATGATTCTACCTATCACATACATAGTATTAGGTTGATCAGGCCCAACACTACATAGTATGACATTAAGTTTCATGATGGCAAGACACACTTAAGAGGCAGGAATAGATTTACTTATGATGTTTCAAGGCTAGGTCGAGGACACGACCTGCTTTGATACCAACTGTAATGCCCTATATTAAATATATCTAGAATAATACAATACACGCATTTTATTTGGTACTGACACATCAAAATTGCCTAATGGCATGGTTCACATTCTTGTCCATTCTAAAACACAAATACAATCTATGGCACAAGTCATGGAAACTAGCCAAAGAAAATAAAATCTAAGAATATACAATATCCTCAATTGTATACAACAAATACACAGCGGAAAAATACTAAAGCCAAGATTCTCTTGAAACATCCCAACATTTCTTCACTTGCAAACCAAACCTGCAATTACCTTAAATAAAGCAACTATAGTGGGGTGAGATACATCAAATCTCAGTGAGTTCCCTATCTTACAGTCCTCTCGGCTATACAAGGTTCTAATAAGCCTAACTCAAGTCAAAAGGGAAAGGAAATGACCTTGAGTTCACAATCTCACACTATATGGAAACATGACATGAGTTCATTAACTCACCACATCATTAATCGATAACCGGTACCAAGGTATCTCTTCTTCCCGTCCGCTTCTACGTCTAGAAGGCGACCCGAGTCATAGATCCTTGTAGTTACTTGGTATACAATTGGATTCGGGATCATCGGCCTGTTAACCGTGAACCGTCACTTCTCATGGCCTGTTAACCATCACAAGTCTCATACCCATTGCATAGGCTTCCAATTGTACTACACGTAGGGAATCAAACCTACCACGTAATCCTGCCTGCACTTCAGAGGAGCTCGAGACGCATGAAGGCCTTTCAAGGGCAACTCAAAATAAAATGGTTACGATTACATGATCACACAACAAAAAAAATAATGTATTCGACAATGCCTAGACCATAATGCCTCAAGGCCTTTCTTGTCCTTCAAACCACAAAGTTAACCTCATGTTCCATACTAGTGTTCCACTCTCGACTAGGCCAATACCGGCAAGGATGCACTTTCTTACAACACGTGCCCAAGTATTGCCATCTAGAGTTGTCTACCATTCCTAGTTCTTCCTAGGTTTTCTCATTGTCAAGGTTGATGTTTTCCTCACCCTTCCTATTTCATTTTACATTAACATGCATTTTCACTCACAACATGTTAAACAATAATAGGATAGGCAAAACACATCATAATGGCATAATAGAATAATATACCACAATTTAAAACATATTTATATCACTTTCGAACTTTCCCGATTATTTAATCGGTCGGTAAATTCGACATATATCAGCTCCATTGCATAGAATATTTCCTTAGCTTCACATCGATATAAAGAACGCTTAAATCGGACCTCCGAGTAAAAAGTTATGAATTTTAGAAAAATATTTTCCAAAGGTTGCAGTGTTAATCGGTTAACGCATATGGTTAATAGATTAACCAAATTCAGAAACTTTCTGTTAACAGATTAACCAAAATGGTTAATCGATTAACCAGTTCAATTTTCACGTAAAACACCATTTTTCCACTAGTTAATCGGTTAACCCATACCGTTAATCGATTAACCATGTTGCGGAAGCCAAAAACTCTGTTTTTATGGATACAAAACCCAACCAATCCTAACCAAAACTTGATCAAACATCATAACAATCATAAACAGATGATTCCACACATATATTCATCATGCTACACAATGTATAACACATTTCAACCGTTAGATTTCATTGATTTGCAAAATTGTTCATTTTTCTCAAAATCTAACCTAACTCTAGAATCTCAATAATTCTACAACTAAAGCCTCTATCTAGAACCCACCTGATAAACAAAGAGGAGTTTGAAGAAGATGATGAATCGATGAAGATGATCCATGAGCTTTTCTTCTTCTTCCATGGCTTTTTCCTCTTTTCCTCTTTTTCTCCTCTTTCTCTTCTTCTTTTCCTTTTCTTTTCTTACCAACTTCTTCTTTCTCTTTCTTTCTCTTATACAAATATATATATAATACTATTATTATATAATATAATCCAATAGAGTAAAATATCTCAAATTGATATTTTGTCATCTCAAACCAATTGATCAATTATTAGAGTTATCTTAAAATACTTTCTTGAACTATCAATTATTAATCCATCTCTTTAATAAAATAATTAATCTCTTCAGAGTTCATTAGTTGCTCTATTGATCCCAAATGTCACTACGTAAAGCACTTAGAGGATTCCATTAATCCAATTTACCAATGATAGAGTACATAGATACTTATCTGATCTCATCTGATATCCGATTGAGCATTTCAATAATATGGGGTATTACACTCTCCCCCCCTTAAATTGAAATTCGCCCCCAAATTTCCTCTACTCAACAACAGTTGCAACTTATATCTCTGTCTTAGATCCACTCTTAACTTTACGTCCGTCCAAATTTCTGACGTATTCCAATATTGGGTTAACTTCCATCTTGCTCTTCCCAAAATTCATCTGTGGTTTCATACTACAACACTTGGTCACAGTCTAACTTCAGAAAGAAAGTACCATTCCATATTCCTCTACTGAGTCGCAACCAAACCGTAATATCTTATCCTGATTTAGGATAACAAACACTCAACAAATCTTCATGATGTAATTCAGTGATTCCTTAACTTCATACAATTACGGACAACTATTCTTCCACAAATCCTTTAACATTCGAACCACTTCATAACTAGTCAAACGACTTCTTTACCAGTTCCATCTGGTCTGATACTAAACATTGTAATCATTACATCCGATATTTCCTTTCTTTCGTGTCACTCCAAAAGGTAACACACTTCAAAAAGAACTCCTTATTTCTTTATTATTCTTATAAGTAACCATCCATCTGATTCTTGTTAATCCGATTGAACTCCTTCATTTGTCACCCTCCACTGCGCAACTCAAATTCTATAAGTGAAATACCACTAATTCTTAAGCATAACCAAGTGGCTAACAGTCCGTGAAGAAACACACTTATCCACTGGAGTCCTTACTAAACAATCGGCACAAGAACTTACTGACATCTTATAGTAGAACAATTTCCTTGCCAACACACAATACTATAACATCGGTCCCACACTTTCCAGACGATAGAGGTATCGTAGTTACATTGCTACAACCATAACATATACACTTCCAAATCCATTTTAAACTCGAAACAACTCATCCAAAATAGTTTTACAACCTCCAGTTCTGGTTACCACATTCCTCATTAAGTCTTCTTACAGGTCTCTGACTTGCTCAAGGTTTGTTGTTGGTACGAGTTCTCGACTAATATTACATAGCACCATCACGAAGCTTCAACATATGCAAGTCACCACTTATCAAAACTTAACTCATCCAAAGCACGATTGTGAGTTTCCATATAACTCACCAATTCACATACAACACTTTACACATACGCACACCCTCAAAGGACATGCCACGTTTCTCAATTTAATCCACTTCTCTTAATTGTCCTGTTCCATAAACGATCCAAGTTATACGCTTAACTTCAGAACGTTCAATCCTTACTCGCACTTGGAAAGCTAACTTTCAAATTCCCTTCTCTGGGTAAAACACAGCTGCACACAACTGGTACCACTCTTACGGAGTCTAAATCCAAAACCATGAACCCACGGAAGATAACAATTGCAACTATAACCAACCGTTCATTCCTAACTAATACCAATAATACACACCGAAATATTCCTTACAAGAACAATACTTCGTGAGTATTCTCCAACTTCGCCCTCAAGGCTTTCAACAGTAATACACTTAAGACTTTCTCATGCTCAACCCAAATCACAAGATTATTTCCTCAAAGTCAAATTCCCTTGTTATCTAAACAGATGATCGACTAAGTAACACCTTCCAGAAGTTCTGATTTTCAACCACGAATACGTCTTTCATTTACTTGGAATTCTGTTTTACGTTCACACAAAACTCTCCACTCGGAGCAACATAAGGTAACAAAACGCAGATGATGGTTCCTAAGGGATTTCATAATTTACACACATGCTAACAGATTACCCATCTGAGCTAATCGGTTAACTTCTCAAAATTCAACGTAAAACACCTTCCATACACGTGTTAATCGGTTAACCCCATTGTGTTAATCGGTTAACATCGCTGCAGGAACTGAAAATACACAATTTCTCATAATTCAAAAAAACATCCCTATTCAAAACCATCAATCCGGCTTGCTCTAACCCACAATATTATTCTCAACTCGTGGCTTTTTAACTTGTGTAACATTCACTAGCCATGATCCACTCAAGGTAAAACAGAACAAAGTTAAAACGTGCAGATTACCCACTCCAACCAAGTGACAAGGTAAAATTTCAAATTCTGACGCAGTCACACGACAACACCTCAATGGGGTAGTTCGCTCTCTGCTTATACAACTACTCTAGATGAAAGCCGATAATGACGACATTATAGGGTTTCAACCACCACTCATACTTGATTCGTCCATAAGCAAAATCCAACACACAACCATCACGCAGTACTACGAAAATGATGGACATCTCATGTCAAGCATACAACCTTGTTCTCTCACTTGAATTCCTTGGTGAGAAATAATACTACAACAATCTTAGTCCAACAAAAGGAAGATTCCGAATAGTCTGATTATTCACAAATATAGAAATTCTCTATACTTGATAATAGATCAAGTTAATGCACCCTCTTGGAGAACCTTTCCATTACTTCGTACGCACTAACCGGGATTTCTTACCCTTTACTATCCATTACATACCATACTTACACCAAATTATTTAACGGAAAATCCGTAACTGAAAATTCTCATCAACTATTAACGAAACCCTTCCGGTATAAATCGTTCCATAATTTACACTTAGTCCGTAATAAGTCCTGAATTGCTTTTCGTTGTTTTACCACAATCTTACTTCTTAAAATACATTATTCACTGCTCCAAAAGGTACGTCCCTTCACACTTGTCTCAAGAATAAGAATCCATCACGTACAATGTGACTACGGTGCTACTACTACACTTGTTCTTAATACCAAGGTGTAACTTTCTCATTCCACGTCATACTAATACGGTTCTCATGAGTGAACCATCTGTAATTACACTTCCTTAATTATAGGTTCGTCAATACCTTAATAACTCTATAGCACACTCGTCCAAAAATACATTTCGTTGATACTGTTTCCACACCACGTTTACCTTGCTCTCCATGGTAATCCTCTTAGGTCCAATTATAAACCCATCTTACTAATATTCCCTTAGATCCAAGATACTTACTCTGTTTCATAATACAACTTCTTCCAGTCCGTAACACTACATTTTCCGTTACTTCATGAAGCTCATTCTTTCTCCAACACAAAACCTTATACGATTCCTTGGGTAAGTTAACAAATTCTAAATTGATATCTCACCGAAAATAGAAATCCTGATGTATTACCTTGAACTTAATCTCCACGCATAACTGAAGATACACAACTCATTTCTTACTCTTCTTTCGGCTCACACTTGTTTCACTTGAAGCATCTAGACACATCTTGGTGTTCCTTCACACACTTCTCTACTACTTTAAGTTCCCATAAAAGCCGAACGTCGTTAACTCTCAATTTTAACCAGTCGGAAGATATTGTTCCGAACACATTCCTCAACGTACTCCAATTCATTCAAGAGACCATAGTGACCTTAGAAACTGAAGCACCAAGAACTACCTCACTTCCGGACCTTACGTCACGCGTTCCACAAGACCACTTTTCTTTTCCACGGAAAGAGATTACTGGAAATCCTTATCCATACTAGTAATCAATCTATCTCTACTTGTGATTTTACATATTCCTTGATACCTTGACCAATCATGCGCTAGAGATCCTTAACTTTCAGACTCTATCCTTTCCAAAGGATTGCTGGAACAACATTTCACTCTTCGATTCCATGCTACCCGAGCACAACTTCTACCAAAACCTTAACAGAGTTGACTAAAACTCCACACCACTAACTCATGGCTTGAGCCTACCCTCACAACACTAGTTCCAACAACACTTCGGAGTCCTCGCGGTCGCTCAACCATGATTCTACCTATCACATACATAGTATTAGGTTGATCAGGCCCAACACTACATAGTATGACATTAAGTTTCATGATGGCAAAACACACTTAAGAGGCAGGAATAGATTTACTTATGATGTTTCAAGGCTAGGTCGAGGACACGACCTGCTCTGATACCAACTGTAATGCCCTATATTAAATATATCTAGAATAATACAATACACGCATTTTATTTGGTACTGACACATCAAACGTGCCGAATGGCATGGTTCACATTCTTGTCCATTCTAAAACACAAATACAATCTATGGCACAAGTCATGGAAACTAGCCAAAGAAAATAAAATCTAAGAATATACAATATCCTCAATTGTATACAACAAATACACAGCGGAAAAATACTAAAGCCAAGCTTCTCTTGAAACATCCCAACATTTCTCCACTTGCAAACCAAACATGCAATTACCTTAAATAAAGCAACTATAGTGGGGTGAGATACATCAAATCTCAGTGAGTTCCCTATCTTACAGTCCTCTCGGCTCTACAAGGTTCTAATAAGCCTAACTCAAGTCAAAAGGGAAAGGAAATGACCTTGAGTTCACAATCTCACACTATATGGAAACATGACATGAGTTCATTAACTCACCACATCATTAATCGATAACCGGTACCAAGGTATCTCTTCTTCCCGTCTGCTTCTACGTCTAGAAGGTGACCCGAGTCATAGATCCTTGTAGTTACTTGGTATACAATTGGATTCGGGATCATTGGCCTGTTAACCGTGAACCGTCACTTCTCATGGCCTGTTAACCATCACAAGTCTCATACCCATTGCATAGGCTTCCAATTGTACTACACGTAGGGAATCAAACCTACCACGTAATCCTGCCTGCACTTCAGAGGAGCTCGAGACGCATGAAGGCCTTTCAAGGGCAACTCAAAATAAAATGGTTACGATTACATGATCACACAACAAAAAAAATAATGTATTCGACAATGCCTAGACCATAATGCCTCAAGGCCTTTCTTGTCCTTCAAACCATAAAGTTAACCTCATGTTCCATACTAGTGTTCCACTCTCGACTAGGCCAATACCGGCAAGGATGCACTTTCTTACAACACGTGCCCAAGTATTGCCATCTAGAGTTGTCTACCATTCCTAGTTCTTCCTAGGTTTTCTCATTGTCAAGGTTGATGTTTTCCTCACCCTTCCTATTTCATTTTACATTAACATGCATTTTCACTCACAACATGTTAAACAATAATAGGATAGGCAAAACACATCATAATGGCATAATAGAATAATATACCACAATTTAAAACATATTTATATCACTTTCGGACTTTCCCGATTATTTAATCGGTCTGTAAATTCGACATATATCAGCTCCATTGCATAGAATATTTCCTTAGCTTCACATCGATATAAAGAACGCTTAAATCGGACCTCCGAGTAAAAAGTTATGAATTTTAGAAAAATATTTTCCAAAGGTTGCAGTGTTAATCGGTTAACGCATATGGTTAATAGATTAACCAAATTCAGAAACTTTCTGTTAACAGATTAACCAAAATGGTTAATCGATTAACCAGTTCAATTTTCACGTAAAACACCATTTTTCCACTAGTTAATCGGTTAACCCATACCGTTAATTGATTAACCATGTTGCGGAAGCCAAAAACTCTGTTTTTATGGATACAAAACCCAACCAATCCTAACCAAAACTTGATCAAACATCATAACAATCATAAACAGATGATTCCACACATATATTCATCATGCTACACAATTTATAACACATTTCAACCGTTAGATTTCATTGATTTGCAAAATTGTTCATTTTTCTCAAAATCTAACCTAACTCTAGAATCTCAATAATTCTACAACTAAAGCCTCTATCTAGAACCCACCTGATAAACAAAGAGGAGTTTGAAGAAGATGATGAATCGATGAAGATGATCCATGAGCTTTTCTTCTTCTTCCATGGCTTTTTCCTCTTTTCCTCTTTTTCTCCTCTTTCTCTTCTTCTTTTCCTTTTCTTTTCTTACCAACTTCTTCTTTCTCTTTCTTTCTCTTATACAAATATATATATAATACTATTATTATATAATATAATCCAATAGAGTAAAATATCTCAAATTGATATTTTGTCATCTCAAACCAATTGATCAATTATTAGAGTTATCTTAAAATACTTTCTTGAACTATCAATTATTAATCCATCTCTTTAATAAAATAATTAATCTCTTCAGAGTTCATTAGTTGCTCTATTGATCCCAAATGTCACTACGTAAAGCACTTAGAGGATTCCATTAATCCAATTTACCAATGATAGAGTACATAGATACTTATCTGATCTCATCTGATATCCGATTGAGCATTTCAATAATATGGGGTATTACACTCTCCCCCCCTTAAATTGAAATTCGCCCCCAAATTTCCTCTACTCAACAACAGTTGCAACTTATATCTCTGTCTTAGATCCACTCTTAACTTTACGTCCGTCCAAATTTCTGACGTATTCCAATATTGGGTTAACTTCCATCTTGCTCTTCCCAAAATTCATCTGTGGTTTCATACTACAACACTTGGTCACAGTCTAACTTCAGAAAGAAAGTACCATTCCATATTCCTCTACTGAGTCGCAACCAAACCGTAATATCTTATCCTGATTTAGGATAACAAACACTCAACAAATCTTCATGATGTAATTCAGTGATTCCTTAACTTCATACAATTACGGACAACTATTCTTCCACAAATCCTTTAACATTCGAACCACTTCATAACTAGTCAAACGACTTCTTTACCAGTTCCATCTGGTCTGATACTAAACATTGTAATCATTACATCCGATATTTCCTTTCTTTCGTGTCACTCCAAAAGGTAACACACTTCAAAAAGAACTCCTTATTTCTTTATTATTCTTATAAGTAACCATCCATCTGATTCTTATTAATCCGATTGAACTCCTTCATTTGTCACCCTCCACTGCGCAACTCAAATTCTATAAGTGAAATACCACTAATTCTTAAGCATAACCAAGTGGCTAACAGTCCGTGAAGAAACACACTTATCCACTGGAGTCCTTACTAAACAATCGGCACAAGAACTTACTGACATCTTATAGTAGAACAATTTCCTTGCCAACACACAATACTATAACATCGGTCCCACACTTTCCAGACGATAGAGGTATCGTAGTTACATTGCTACAACCATAACATATACACTTCCAAATCCATTTTAAACTCGAAACAACTCATCCAAAATAGTTTTACAACCTCCAGTTCTGGTTACCACATTCCTCATTAAGTCTTCTTACAGGTCTCCGACTTGCTCAAGGTTTGTTGTTGGTACGAGTTCTCGACTAATATTACATAGCACCATCACGAAGCTTCAACATATGCAAGTCACCACTTATCAAAACTTAACTCATCCAAAGCACGATTGTGAGTTTCCATATAACTCACCAATTCACATACAACACTTTACACATACGCACACCCTCAAAGGACATGCCACGTTTCTCAATTTAATCCACTTCTCTTAATTGTCCTGTTCCATAAACGATCCAAGTTATACGCTTAACTTCAGAACGTTCAATCCTTACTCGCACTTGGAAAGCTAACTTTCAAATTCCCTTCTCTGGGTAAAACACAACTGCACACAACTGGTACCACTCTTACGGAGTCTAAATCCAAAACCATGAACCCACGGAAGATAACAATTGCAACTATAACCAACCGTTCATTCCTAACTAATACCAATAATACACACCGAAATATTCCTTACAAGAACAATACTTCGTGAGTATTCTCCAACTTCGCCCTCAAGGCTTTCAACAGTAATACACTTAAGACTTTCTCATGCTCAACCCAAATCACAAGATTATTTCCTCAAAGTCAAATTCCCTTGTTATCTAAACAGATGATCGACTAAGTAACACCTTCCAGAAGTTCTGATTTTCAACCACGAATACGTCTTTCATTTACTTGGAATTCTGTTTTACGTTCACACAAAACTCTCCACTCGGAGCAACATAAGGTAACAAAACGCAGATGATGGTTCCTAAGGGATTTCATAATTTACACACATGCTAACAGATTACCCATCTGAGCTAATCGGTTAACTTCTCAAAATTCAACGTAAAACACCTTCCATACACGTGTTAATCGGTTAACCCCATTGTGTTAATCGGTTAACATCGCTGCAGGAACTGAAAATACACAATTTCTCATAATTCAAAAAAACATCCCTATTCAAAACCATCAATCCGGCTTGCTCTAACCCACAATATTATTCTCAACTCGTGGCTTTTTAACTTGTGTAACATTCACTAGCCATGATCCACTCAAGGTAAAACAGAACAAAGTTAAAACGTGCAGATTACCCACTCCAACCAAGTGACAAGGTAAAATTTCAAATTCTGACGCAGTCACACGACAACACCTCAATGGGGTAGTTCGCTCTCTGCTTATACAACTACTCTAGATGAAAGCCGATAATGACGACATTATAGGGTTTCAACCACCACTCATACTTGATTCGTCCATAAGCAAAATCCAACACACAACCATCACGCAGTACTACGAAAATGATGGACATCTCATGTCAAGCATACAACCTTGTTCTCTCACTTGAATTCCTTGGTGAGAAATAATACTACAACAATCTTAGTCCAACAAAAGGAAGATTCCGAATAGTCTGATTATTCACAAATATAGAAATTCTCTATACTTGATAATAGATCAAGTTAATGCACCCTCTTGGAGAACCTTTCCATTACTTCGTACGCACTAACCGGGATTTCTTACCCTTTACTATCCATTACATACCATACTTACACCAAATTATTTAACGGAAAATCCGTAACTGAAAATCTCATCAACTATTAACGAAACCCTTCCGGTATAAATCGTTCCATAATTTACACTTAGTCCGTAATAAGTCCTGAATTGCTTTTCGTTGTTTTACCACAATCTTACTTCTTAAAATACATTATTCACTGCTCCAAAAGGTACGTCCCTTCACACTTGTCTCAAGAATAAGAATCCATCACGTACAATGTGACTACGGTGCTACTACTACACTTGTTCTTAATACCAAGGTGTAACTTTCTCATTCCACGTCATACTAATACGGTTCTCATGAGTGAACCATCTGTAATTACACTTCCTTAATTATAGGTTCGTCAATACCTTAATAACTCTATAGCACACTCGTCCAAAAATACATTTCGTTGATACTGTTTCCACACCACGTTTACCTTGCTCTCCATGGTAATCCTCTTAGGTCCAATTATAAACCCATCTTACTAATATTCCCTTAGATCCAAGATACTTACTCTGTTTCATAATACAACTTCTTCCAGTCCGTAACACTACATTTTCCGTTACTTCATGAAGCTCATTCTTTCTCCAACACAAAACCTTATACGATTCCTTGGGTAAGTTAACAAATTCTAAATTGATATCTCACCGAAAATAGAAATCCTGATGTATTACCTTGAACTTAATCTCCACGCATAACTGAAGATACACAACTCATTTCTTACTCTTCTTTCGGCTCACACTTGTTTCACTTGAAGCATCTAGACACATCTTGGTGTTCCTTCACACACTTCTCTACTACTTTAAGTTCCCATAAAAGCCGAACGTCGTTAACTCTCAATTTTAACCAGTCGGAAGATATTGTTCCGAACACATTCCTCAACGTACTCCAATTCATTCAAGAGACCATAGTGACCTTAGAAACTGAAGCACCAAGAACTACCTCACTTCCGGACCTTACGTCACGCGTTCCACAAAACCACTTTTCTTTTCCACGGAAAGAGATTACTGGAAATCCTTATCCATACTAGTAATCAATCTATCTCTACTTGTGATTTTACATATTCCTTGATACCTTGACCAATCATGCGCTAGAGATCCTTAACTTTCAGACTCTATCCTTTCCAAAGGATTGCTGGAACAACATTTCACTCTTCGATTCCATGCTACCCGAGCACAACTTCTACCAAAACCTTAACAGAGTTGACTAAAACTCCACACCACTAACTCATGGCTTGAGCCTACCCTCACAGCACTAGTTCCAACAGCACTTCGGAGTCCTCGCGGTCGCTCAACCATGATTCTACCTATCACATACATAGTATTAGGTTGATCAGGCCCAACACTACATAGTATGACATTAAGTTTCATGATGGCAAAACACACTTAAGAGGCAGGAATAGATTTACTTATGATGTTTCAAGGCTAGGTCGAGGACACGACCTGCTCTGATACCAACTGTAATGCCCTATATTAAATATATCTAGAATAATACAATACACGCATTTTATTTGGTACTGACACATCAAACGTGCCGAATGGCATGGTTCACATTCTTGTCCATTCTAAAACACAAATACAATCTATGGCACAAGTCATGGAAACTAGCCAAAGAAAATAAAATCTAAGAATATACAATATCCTCAATTGTATACAACAAATACACAGCGGAAAAATACTAAAGCCAAGCTTCTCTTGAAACATCCCAACATTTCTCCACTTGCAAACCAAACATGCAATTACCTTAAATAAAGCAACTATAGTGGGGTGAGATACATCAAATCTCAGTGAGTTCCCTATCTTACAGTCCTCTCGGCTCTACAAGGTTCTAATAAGCCTAACTCAAGTCAAAAGGGAAAGGAAATGACCTTGAGTTCACAATCTCACACTATATGGAAACATGACATGAGTTCATTAACTCACCACATCATTAATCGATAACCGGTACCAAGGTATCTCTTCTTCCCGTCTGCTTCTACGTCTAGAAGGTGACCCGAGTCATAGATCCTTGTAGTTACTTGGTATACAATTGGATTCGGGATCATCGGCCTGTTAACCGTGAACCGTCACTTCTCATGGCCTGTTAACCATCACAAGTCTCATACCCATTGCATAGGCTTCCAATTGTACTACACGTAGGGAATCAAACCTACCACGTAATCCTGCCTGCACTTCAGAGGAGCTCGAGACGCATGAAGGCCTTTCAAGGGCAACTCAAAATAAAATGGTTACGATTACATGATCACACAACAAAAAAAATAATGTATTCGACAATGCCTAGACCATAATGCCTCAAGGCCTTTCTTGTCCTTCAAACCATAAAGTTAACCTCATGTTCCATACTAGTGTTCCACTCTCGACTAGGCCAATACCGGCAAGGATGCACTTTCTTACAACACGTGCCCAAGTATTGCCATCTAGAGTTGTCTACCATTCCTAGTTCTTCCTAGGTTTTCTCATTGTCAAGGTTGATGTTTTCCTCACCCTTCCTATTTCATTTTACATTAACATGCATTTTCACTCACAACATGTTAAACAATAATAGGATAGGCAAAACACATCATAATGGCATAATAGAATAATATACCACAATTTAAAACATATTTATATCACTTTCGGACTTTCCCGATTATTTAATCGGTCGGTAAATTCGACATATATCAGCTCCATTGCATAGAATATTTCCTTAGCTTCACATCGATATAAAGAACGCTTAAATCGGACCTCCGAGTAAAAAGTTATGAATTTTAGAAAAATATTTTCCAAAGGTTGCAGTGTTAATCGGTTAACGCATATGGTTAATAGATTAACCAAATTCAGAAACTTTCTGTTAACAGATTAACCAAAATGGTTAATCGATTAACCAGTTCAATTTTCACGTAAAACACCATTTTTCCACTAGTTAATCGGTTAACCCATACCGTTAATCGATTAACCATGTTGCGGAAGCCAAAAACTCTGTTTTTATGGATACAAAACCCAACCAATCCTAACCAAAACTTGATCAAACATCATAACAATCATAAACAGATGATTCCACACATATATTCATCATGCTACACAATTTATAACACATTTCAACCGTTAGATTTCATTGATTTGCAAAATTGTTCATTTTTCTCAAAATCTAACCTAACTCTAGAATCTCAATAATTCTACAACTAAAGCCTCTATCTAGAACCCACCTGATAAACAAAGAGGAGTTTGAAGAAGATGATGAATCGATGAAGATGATCCATGAGCTTTTCTTCTTCTTCCATGGCTTTTTCCTCTTTTCCTCTTTTTCTCCTCTTTCTCTTCTTCTTTTCCTTTTCTTTTCTTACCAACTTCTTCTTTCTCTTTCTTTCTCTTATACAAATATATATATAATACTATTATTATATAATATAATCCAATAGAGTAAAATATCTCAAATTGATATTTTGTCATCTCAAACCAATTGATCAATTATTAGAGTTATCTTAAAATACTTTCTTGAACTATCAATTATTAATCCATCTCTTTAATAAAATAATTAATCTCTTCAGAGTTCATTAGTTGCTCTATTGATCCCAAATGTCACTACGTAAAGCACTTAGAGGATTCCATTAATCCAATTTACCAATGATAGAGTACATAGATACTTATCTGATCTCATCTGATATCCGATTGAGCATTTCAATAATATGGGGTATTACACTCTCCCCCCCTTAAATTGAAATTCGCCCCCAAATTTCCTCTACTCAACAACAGTTGCAACTTATATCTCTGTCTTAGATCCACTCTTAACTTTACGTCCGTCCAAATTTCTGACGTATTCCAATATTGGGTTAACTTCCATCTTGCTCTTCCCAAAATTCATCTGTGGTTTCATACTACAACACTTGGTCACAGTCTAACTTCAGAAAGAAAGTACCATTCCATATTCCTCTACTGAGTCGCAACCAAACCGTAATATCTTATCCTGATTTAGGATAACAAACACTCAACAAATCTTCATGATGTAATTCAGTGATTCCTTAACTTCATACAATTACGGACAACTATTCTTCCACAAATCCTTTAACATTCGAACCACTTCATAACTAGTCAAACGACTTCTTTACCAGTTCCATCTGGTCTGATACTAAACATTGTAATCATTACATCCGATATTTCCTTTCTTTCGTGTCACTCCAAAAGGTAACACACTTCAAAAAGAACTCCTTATTTCTTTATTATTCTTATAAGTAACCATCCATCTGATTCTTATTAATCCGATTGAACTCCTTCATTTGTCACCCTCCACTGCGCAACTCAAATTCTATAAGTGAAATACCACTAATTCTTAAGCATAACCAAGTGGCTAACAGTCCGTGAAGAAACACACTTATCCACTGGAGTCCTTACTAAACAATCGGCACAAGAACTTACTGACATCTTATAGTAGAACAATTTCCTTGCCAACACACAATACTATAACATCGGTCCCACACTTTCCAGACGATAGAGGTATCGTAGTTACATTGCTACAACCATAACATATACACTTCCAAATCCATTTTAAACTCGAAACAACTCATCCAAAATAGTTTTACAACCTCCAGTTCTGGTTACCACATTCCTCATTAAGTCTTCTTACAGGTCTCCGACTTGCTCAAGGTTTGTTGTTGGTACGAGTTCTCGACTAATATTACATAGCACCATCACGAAGCTTCAACATATGCAAGTCACCACTTATCAAAACTTAACTCATCCAAAGCACGATTGTGAGTTTCCATATAACTCACCAATTCACATACAACACTTTACACATACGCACACCCTCAAAGGACATGCCACGTTTCTCAATTTAATCCACTTCTCTTAATTGTCCTGTTCCATAAACGATCCAAGTTATACGCTTAACTTCAGAACGTTCAATCCTTACTCGCACTTGGAAAGCTAACTTTCAAATTCCCTTCTCTGGGTAAAACACAACTGCACACAACTGGTACCACTCTTACGGAGTCTAAATCCAAAACCATGAACCCACGGAAGATAACAATTGCAACTATAACCAACCGTTCATTCCTAACTAATACCAATAATACACACCGAAATATTCCTTACAAGAACAATACTTCGTGAGTATTCTCCAACTTCGCCCTCAAGGCTTTCAACAGTAATACACTTAAGACTTTCTCATGCTCAACCCAAATCACAAGATTATTTCCTCAAAGTCAAATTCCCTTGTTATCTAAACAGATGATCGACTAAGTAACACCTTCCAGAAGTTCTGATTTTCAACCACGAATACGTCTTTCATTTACTTGGAATTCTGTTTTACGTTCACACAAAACTCTCCACTCGGAGCAACATAAGGTAACAAAACGCAGATGATGGTTCCTAAGGGATTTCATAATTTACACACATGCTAACAGATTACCCATCTGAGCTAATCGGTTAACTTCTCAAAATTCAACGTAAAACACCTTCCATACACGTGTTAATCGGTTAACCCCATTGTGTTAATCGGTTAACATCGCTGCAGGAACTGAAAATACACAATTTCTCATAATTCAAAAAAACATCCCTATTCAAAACCATCAATCCGGCTTGCTCTAACCCATAATATTATTCTCAACTCGTGGCTTTTTAACTTGTGTAGCATTCACTAGCCATGATCCACTCAAGGTAAAACAGAACAAAGTTAAAACGTGCAGATTACCCACTCCAACCAAGTGACAAGGTAAAATTTCAAATTCTGACGCAGTCACACGACAACACCTCAACGGGGTAGTTCGCTCTCTGCTTATACAACTACTCTAGACGAAAGCCGATAATGACGACATTATAGGGTTTCAATCACCACTCATACTTGATTCGTCCATAAGCAAAATCCAACACACAACCATCACGCAGTACTACTAAAATGATGGACATCTCATGTCAAGCATACAACCTTGTTCTCTCACTTGAATTCCTTGGTGAGAAATAATACTACAACAATCTTAGTCCAACAAAAGGAAGATTCCGAATAGTCTGATTATTCACAAATATAGAAATTCTCTATACTTGATAATAGATCAAGTTAATGCACCCTCTTGGAGAACCTTTCCATTACTTCGTACGCACTAACCGGGATTTCTTACCCTTTACTATCCATTACATACCATACTTACACAAAATTATTTAACGGAAAATCCGTAACTGAAAATTCTCATCAACTATTAACGAAACCCTTCCGGTATAAATCGTTCCATAATTTACACTTAGTCCGTAATAAGTCCTGAATTGCTTTTCGTTGTTTTACCACAATCTTACTTCTTAAAATACATTATTCACTGCTCCAAAAGGTACGTCCCTTCACACTTGTCTCAAGAATAAGAATCCATCACGAACAATGTGACTACGGTGCTACTACTACACTTGTTCTTAATACCAAGGTGTAACTTTCTCATTCCACGTCATACTAATACGGTTCTCATGAGTGAACCATCTGTAATTACACTTCCTTAATTATAGGTTCGTCAATACCTTAATAACTCTATAGCACACTCGTCCAAAAATACATTTCGTTGATACTGTTTCCACACCACGTTTACCTTGCTCTCCATGGTAATCCTCTTAGGTCCAATTATAAACCCATCTTACTAATATTCCCTTAGATCCAAGATACTTACTCTGTTTCATAATACAACTTCTTCCAGTCCGTAACACTACATTTTCCGTTACTTCATGAAGCTCATTCTTTCTCCAACACAAAACCTTATACGATTCCTTGGGTAAGTTAACAAATTCTAAATTGATATCTCACCGAAAATAGAAATCCTGATGTATTACCTTGAACTTAATCTCCACGCATAACTGAAGATACACAACTCATTTCTTACTCTTCTTTCGGCTCACACTTGTTTCACTTGAAGCATCTAGACACATCTTGGTGTTCCTTCACACACTTCTCTACTACTTTAAGTTCCCATAAAAGCCGAACGTCGTTAACTCTCAATTTTAACCAGTCGGAAGATATTGTTCCGAACACATTCCTCAACGTACTCCAATTCATTCAAGAGACCATAGTGACCTTAGAAACTGAAGCACCAAGAACTACCTCACTTCCGGACCTTACGTCACGCGTTCCACAAAACCACTTTTCTTTTCCACGGAAAGAGATTACTGGAAATCCTTATCCATACTAGTAATCAATCTATCTCTACTTGTGATTTTACATATTCCTTGATACCTTGACCAATCATGCGCTAGAGATCCTTAACTTTCAGACTCTATCCTTTCCAAAGGATTGCTGGAACAACATTTCACTCTTCGATTCCATGCTACCCGAGCACAACTTCTACCAAAACCTTAACAGAGTTGACTAAAACTCCACACCACTAACTCATGGCTTGAGCCTACCCTCACAGCACTAGTTCCAACAGCACTTCGGAGTCCTCGCGGTCGCTCAACCATGATTCTACCTATCACATACATAGTATTAGGTTGATCAGGCCCAACACTACATAGTATGACATTAAGTTTCATGATGGCAAGACACACTTAAGAGGCAGGAATATATTTACTTATGATGTTTCAAGGCTAGGTCGAGGACACGACCTGCTCTGATACCAACTGTAATGCCCTATATTAAATATATCTAGAATAATACAATACACGCATTTTATTTGGTACTGACACATCAAACGTGCCGAATGGCATGGTTCACATTCTTGTCCATTCTAAAACACAAATACAATCTATGGCACAAGTCATGGAAACTAGCCAAAGAAAATAAAATCTAAGAATATACAATATCCTCAATTGTATACAACAAATACACAGCGGAAAAATACTAAAGCCAAGCTTCTCTTGAAACATCCCAACATTTCTCCACTTGCAAACCAAACATGCAATTACCTTAAATAAAGCAACTATAGTGGGGTGAGATACATCAAATCTCAGTGAGTTCCCTATCTTACAGTCCTCTCGGCTCTACAAGGTTCTAATAAGCCTAACTCAAGTCAAAAGGGAAAGGAAATGACCTTGAGTTCACAATCTCACACTATATGGAAACATGACATGAGTTCATTAACTCACCACATCATTAATCGATAACCGGTACCAAGGTATCTCTTCTTCCCGTCTGCTTCTACGTCTAGAAGGCGACCCGAGTCATAGATCCTTGTAGTTACTTGGTATACAATTGGATTCGGGATCATCGGCCTGTTAACCGTGAACCGTCACTTCTCATGGCCTGTTAACCATCACAAGTCTCGTACCCATTGCATAGGCTTCCAATTGTACTACACGTAGGGAATCAAACCTACCACGTAATCCTGCCTGCACTTCAGAGGAGCTCGAGACGCATGAAGGCCTTTCAAGGGCAACTCAAAATAAAATGGTTACGATTACATGATCACACAACAAAAAAAATAATGTATTCGACAATGCCTAGGCCATAAACCCTCAAGGCCATTCTTGTCCTTCAAACCACAAAGTTAACCTCATGTTCCATACTAGTGTTCCACTCTCGACTAGGCCAATACCGGCAAGGATGCACTTTCTTACAACACGTGCCCAAGTATTGCCATCTAGAGTTGTCTAACATTCCTAGTTCTTCCTAGGTTTTCTCATTGTCAAGCTTGATGTTTTCCTCACTCTTCCTATTTCATTTTACATTAACATGCATTTTCACTCACAACATGTTAAACAATAATAGGATATGCAAAACACATCATAATGGCATAATAGAATAATATACCACAATTTAAGACATATTTATATCACTTTCGTATTTTCTCGATTATTTAATCGGTCGGTAAATTTGACATATATCAGCTCCATTGCATATAATATTTCCTTAGCTTCACATCGATGTAAAGAACGCTTAAATCGGACCCCCGAGTAAAAAGTTATGAATTTTAGAAAAATATTTTCCAAAGGTTACAGTGTTAATCGGTTAACGCATATGGTTAACAAATTAACCAAATTCAGAAACTTTCTGTTAACAGATTAACCAAAATGGTTAATCGATTAATCAGTTCAATTTTCACGTAAAACACCATTTTTCCACTGGTTAATCGGTTAACCCATACCGTTAATCGATTAACCATGTTGCAGAAGCCAAAAACTCTGTTTTTATGGATACAAAACCCAACCAATCCTAACCAAAACTTGATCATACATCATAACAATCATAAACAGATGATTCCACACATATATTCATCATGCTACACAATTTATAACACATTTCAACCGTTTGATTTCATTGATTTGCAAAATTGTTCATTTTTCTCAAAATCTAACCTAACTCTAAAATCTCAATAATTCTACAACTAAAGCCTTTATCTAGAACACACCTGATAAACGAATAGGAGTTTGAAGAAGATGATGAATCGATGAAGATGATCCATGAGCTTTTCTTCTTCTTCCATGGCTTTTTCCTCTTTTCCTCTTTTTCTCCTCTTTCTCTTCTTCTTTTCCTTTTCTTTTATTACCAACTTCTTCTTTCTCTTTCTTTCTCTTATACAAATATATATATATAATACTATTATTATATAATATAATCCAATAGAGTAAAATATCGTGACGTGTAGTATGAATCCAAACAGAACTCGTGCGATTGTTTAGGTACTAGTGTAGTACACACGCATTTTGTTTTCTTCTAATATGAAAATGATATGAAACAAGAAAAGTTTAAGTTATTGATAAAAAATTAAATAATAATGGAAGTAGGTTTACTATTGATTCAATTATTTTAGTAAACAATACCAAAACGAAAATAATATTTATAGAGGAAAAAATTTATTGATTCAATTTTTTTGGGTAAATAATTTTCTCTTTCTATCATATCATTTTTATTACATTTTGAAAATAAAAGCGTGCGTATCACACCAGTATCTATGCAAACGTACAAGTATCCCATTATTTTATAGTAATGTCAAACCAAAAAATGAGTAATGTCAACTAAAAAAAAGAAATAGCAAGTCAAAAATTTAAATGAAAATTTTTGAAATTAAAAATAAAATGTTAAAATGTTAAGAAATAATGAAAGACAAATAAATTTATAAAAATAAACTAAAAAAAGTTAAGTTAATATGTAAGACATTATTTATAGAACTAACAATAGAAATTTAATAGTTGAAATTAATGATGTAGACTAATAAATAGACTTAGATGTTAATAATAAAATTACAAATAGTGATTTATTGATAAAAATATTTCATAGTAGACATAAGAAATCACAAATATATCAAATCATATACAAATATATCAAATCATTTTTATTACATTTTGAAAATAAGATTTCTACATGACAACAATATAATTTTTTTAAAATAGTTCAAGTATAATCCTTTAATTAATTTTTTCTAATGTAATATTTCAACAAGGGTTAAATACTTTACTTTATTATTCCTATAATTAATCAAAAATTATAATAATAATTTAATAAATAATTTGGAATCTTAAAAAGCTAAATTTTAATTTATTTTAAATATCATTGTTATAATTTTTATCATTAAAAAATTTATTATTTAAGCCTCAGTACCTGCATAGTTGACCCTAATACTTAGATTAAATATTTAAATGTATTATATTATCTCTTAGATATGAATAATCATATTCGTTATAATTTATTTTAATTTATTTTCTTGTCAAAAAGTTAATCTTAATTAATTTGTAGTATTAATATAAATTACCGTCACATTTAAAACAAACATTATATCATTAATGTAAATATTGTTAAATGAAAAAATATATATATTTATTTTTAGCATCATAGTCTATTTATACCACTTTAAAAATTATTTATTTTTTAGGATTTCTTCAAATATATTTAAGGCCTCCTAATCACATTAAATGTGTCAATTGTATTTTTCTTTATCGTAAAACAATTGTCTTTTTATAAATAAAATATTTATTATTTTTTTACTGATATATCTTTATTTATTTTAGTTTGAAATATTTACTTATTTCAAATGGATTACTTGTTACGAGAAGGAATGTAATTTTTTATCAAAATAACCATATTTTCCCTCAATAATACCCAATCTTACCATTTTTCCATCATATTATCTAAAATATTCAATTTAAAAATAAAATATTAACGTGAGAGGGGCCGTCAATAACAAGAAAGCCCTTTTTGATTTAAAGAGAAACGCCAATAAATGAATAGTCATCTCTTAAATTATAAAGAGAAAATTAATAGGTGGATAACCTCCTTTGAAAATTAAGAATAGTTAATTCTAAATCAACTAAAAATATTAATATCATAAGGTTCGATATTAATATTACCACTGATTTACAAATTAAAAATTGAAACATAAGAAAATGACGAGAGGAAAAGGGAGAGGGAGAGGGCGCGGGCGGCCACGACTGGTGCCCCCGTCAACTGTCGTTCCTACGCCGGAAACCACCGTCCAAAGCGAAACGGTGAAGGAAAATGAAGTGGAAGAAGATGGTCCAACAGAATCAATCGAGAACTCCAGTTAAACGGAGGAGGAAGAGGAGGTTGAAAGTGAGAAGGAGGAAACCCTAGCTGGGGGAAGAATAGGGGAAACTTTGGTTCGAGCTGATTCGGAACAAGAGAAGAAGAAGCTATGGGTTGACATAATAAAAGAAAATCGTAATCCAGCAAAGGGATTAACTATGGAGTTTGTTGCACCGAAGGTTGTTGATGGAGAAATGGAAATCGAAATTGAAGAAGCTGATGTTGCATCTGAAGTGAAATTCTGGGAATCATCTCTCATCATGTATGTCCTAGGCGAAGACCTAAGTATGAACGCGGTGAAACACTTTATGTTGAAGAATTGGAATTTCGTGAAATTGCCAAATATATTCTACAATGAGGAAGGGTTCTTTATTCTGAGATTTCATTCCTTTCATGATAAGGACTCTGTGCTGATGAAATGACCATATACGATGCGTAATAGGCCCATGATGCTCTTTGAATGGAAGCCAGATTTCAGCATGAGCGAGGATATGCTGAGAATAATCCCATTGTGGATAAAATTGCCATAGTTACCGCTTCACCTCTGGGGGGCGCGGAGTCTGAGTAAAATTGGTAGTGCAATTGGGAATCTGTTGGTTACAGATGAATGTACAGCAAACAAACTCAGAGTTTCGTATGCGCGAATCCTTGTTGAAATTGACATTACACAAGAGCTAAAGACACACATAATGATCAGGGACGAAAAGGGTGAGAGACTGAAGCAGCCCATTGAATATGAATGGAAGCCCTCATACTATAGAAGATGCCAAAAAGTGGGTCATAACTGTGATAAGCCTGCTAAACCTATTAAAGAATGGAAGCCTAAGAAGAAAGAAGTGACAGTCATAGGGGAGGAAAGTACCAGTGCTGAAAACAATGTGGTGACAATGCAACAGGGCCTTAATGCTACTAGTAATGATGAAAGGAATGAGGAATGGACAGAGGTGACTAACAGCAAGAAGGACAAAGGAAAAGGTATGGCTAAGGAAGGTGTGTCAATTCACTGTCAGAATGGTTTTGGACTACTTGGGATTTTGAATGATCCTCCAAGTAGTCAAAACAGAACATCATGTTAGTTTCTTGGAATATTAGGGGGTTGAATAAAATGGTTAAGGTGAAAGAGGTTAGCTCCCGCCTCTAAACCCTTAATCCTTTGATCTATGTGTTGATAGAAACTAGAGTGAAATGTGACAAAGCAGCAAAAATTAGAGGTAAGATGAAAATCAAGGGTGATGTTTTAGATAATTATGATAAGCATGCTAATGGTAGAATCTGGATATGGTGGAACAGCTCTAAATTTGAAATTTGAAAAGTCACTAGTTCCTTGTAGCAAATACATTGTGGTGTATATGACATGAATGGAGATTTCAAATTTTGGTTGACAGCTGTTTATGGTTCCAATAAGCTAGAGCAAAGAAGGAAACAGTGGGATGAAATAGAGCAAATTCACCTGCAGTAAAGTGGCCCTTGGTTCATAATTGGAGACTTCAATAATATTCTTCAGTCAATAGATAGGAGAGGGGGAAAAATGGTGAATGAAAAGGAGTATAAAGACTTGACAGAGATGATGAGCAGGACTAATCTTAGTGCTATGGATACTACAGGTGACTATTTTACTTGGTCAAATAGACAAAGTAACAATATCATATATTCTAGAATTGACCATGGCATGGCTAATAATGATTGGTTCCGACAGTACATGAATATGGAGCTCAGGATATTGGCACCTGGTATTTCTGATCATGGTCTTCTATACCTCAACAATCCTGATTGTCAGAATCAAAGAACTTATCAGTTTAAATTCATTAATGTTGTGGCAGATATGGAGGGATTTCAAAAAGCTATTGATGAGTCATGGAGAGTCCCTATAAGTGGTAGGCCTATGTTTGTTATGTGGAGGAAATTAATCAGAATCCAAGGTGTGGTGAAAAACCTAAGCAAGCCTGTGGTTGGTGCCTCTCACTCTCTTAAGCTGGCTAGGACTAAGCTGATTGAGGCTCAGAATCAAATTAAGAATGATCCTGAGAATACTGAGTTAATAAAGCTAGTGAAGCAGAAGACTGAGGAGGTTTTCAAATGGAGTGAAATTGAAGAGCAGGTGCTGAAGCAGAGATCCAAGATTAACTGGTTGAGATTAGGGGATGGCAATAACAGATATTTCCATGCGTTATTGAAGGTTAGACAAAACCTGAGTAATATCTCTGATCTGTACAAGACTGATGGCACACTGCTAACCATGCCTGCTGATATAGATAATGAGGTGTTACATTTTTATAGTGGTCTCATGGGGAGTCCTAGCAGGGAGCTTGAGGGTATCGACCTGGTTGCTATTAGGGATGGTCCTCAGATGTCTATTGATCAAAGGAATATGTTGGACTGTCCTATCACTGTCTCTGAGATTTATCAGGCCATGAAGGATATTGGAGACCTCAAAGCACCTAGTGTGGATAGGTTTGGGGCTAAATTTTTTAAAGCTGCTTGGAATGTCATAAAGGAGGATACTATTGCTGCTGTGATGGAATTTTTCAATGATTTCAAAATGTATCCAGTTGTGAATTGCACCCTAGTCTCTTTAGTTCCTAAAGGGAATGGTGGCAAGTGTGTGAAGGATTTTAGACCCATATCTTGTTGTACTACCTTGTACAAAATTATTTCCAAAATCCTAACTAGAAGGTTAAATCTAGTCCTTAATAGCATAGTGAATCCTAGCCAGGCTGCTTTCATTCCTGGTCACAACATACATGACCACATTCTACTTGCTTATGAACTAATCTGTGGGTACAGTAGAAAGGGTGGGACCCCTAGATGCTTATTACAACTTGACATTCAAAAGGCCTATGATACTATAGATTGGTATGCTATGGAAAGTATTCTGAAAGAACTAGGCTTCCCTCAAAAGTTCACCAAGTTGATAATGTTGGTTGTTACTACAGTATCCTATAAGTTCAATGTTGGTGGTAGAGTGACTAGAATTATGAAAGCAAAAAGGGGCCTTAGACAAGGTGACCCTATATCTCCTCTCCTCTTTGTATTAGTAATGGAATATTTCCACAGGCTGGTGCATCAGTTGAGTAAGGTACCTGATTTCAATTTCCACTCTAAGTGCGAAAAGCATCAAATTATCAATCTTAGTTTTGCTGATGATGTTTTATTATTTGCTCGTGGTGATTGTAAATCTATTGAGCTGCTAATGGATAAGGTAAACAAGTTTTCCAAAGCTACTGGTTTAGTGGTTAACCCGATAAAGTGTAATGTCTATTTTGGTGGTGTGGACACTGATGACAAAGCTAGGATTCTTGTTGCTACTACTTTCATGGAAGGTAAATTACCGTTTAGGTACCTGGGAATTCCCCTCACCAGCAAAAAACTATCTAGCCATCACTATATGATCTTAGTGGACAGAATTATCAGTAGGATCCGTCATTGGAGTGCAAAGATGCTCAGTTATGCTGGAAGACTTCAACTGATAAATAGCACTATTTCTTCAATGTCTGCTTATTGGATGAATTGCCTTCCTTTTCCTAAAAAGGTGATAAAGGCCATAAACACTGCTTGTAGAACTTTCTTGTGGACTGGAAATATTATAGTCTCCAACAAATCTCCTGTTGCGTGGAAAAGGGTCTGCTCCCCAAAGCGAAATGGCGGTCTAAATATTAAATCTCTAAGTGAATGGAACAAAGCAAGCACTATGAAGTTGTTGTGGAACATCTGCCATAAGAAAGATTCTCTGTGGGTCAAGTGGATCCATGTTTACTATTTTAAAAATTCTGATGTAACTCAGGTGCAAGAAAAGCTAGGGATGGCGTGGATCATGAAAAATATTCTAAGACAGCGGGACATCATGCATAGCTGGCCTGGCTCGCAGTCTATGACTATGAAATTCTCTATCAGCAAAACATACGATTACTTGAAACAAGAGCAACCGGAGGTAGGGTGGCATCATTTGTTCTACAGTTCTATTGCGAGACCGAGAGCAATGTTCATTTTTTGGTTGGCATGTAATGGCAGGTTGGCAACTAAAGACAGGTTAAGAAAGTTTAGTTTCATTGCGGATGATGGCTGTGAATTCTGCAACCAAAGAGAAACAATGGAACACCTTTTTTTTTAATGTACTATGTTTAAGAATTGTTGGTAGAATATTATATGCTGGCTTGGCATAGTCCATAACCCGGACGGTTGGCATAAGGAGCTAAATTGGATCACTAAGGCGGATAAAGGTAAAGGCTGGAGGGCTTGTCTTATTCGTAGTGCAGCGGCAGAAACAGTATATGAGATATGGAAGTATAGGAACAAGAAAATATTTGGTAATAGTGTGAAAAATAGAAAGATTAAAGATTTAGTTATTTCCACCCTTATTAATAGAGGTTGGATGCATACTAGAATTAAAAAGAACATAGCTAATCTCTTGATAGAGTAGCTTAGTCTGTTGGATTTGGTTTGGTTGGTGTGCTTTAGGCCACCTTGTATTATCTCTTCTTTTGGTTCAATAAAGTTATCTTTATTTCCAAAAAAAAAAAATTGAAACATTAAATTAAGAAACTTATAAAAATATATATGTTTGTTTAAGATTTTTAAAACACCACTTTTATCATTCTAATAAGTTTGTTTAATATATTTATAAAATCATGTTTAATTTTAAAATAAAAAACTAATTCTAGAACCTTTCCCAAAATTTATTTATTTTTAAAACAAAACACTTTAGTTTAAGAACTTTAAATAAAAAAAAAGATATATATAGCATAGGATTCCTCTATTCCAACCCTATTATTATATTTTGATTTTCTCAAGGCTTCAAAATTTAATACTACTTTGGTTAAATTATAATCTGTAGTTCAATTAATTGGACACTTTTACTCACATTAACTCATTGAATTTATACTATTTAATCAAATTGTATTAAAGTAGCATAACTCATTCTAAAATTGAAAATATGAATATTCTGAGTTCATAATTGTGTCTAAGATTATGATAATTATTATCACTTTATCAACAAATTAAAAGACAACTTTAAATTATTTGAAGTAATTTTTCAAAATAAATTTGTTTGTCTAAGATTTTTAATAAACTACTTTTATTATTTTAATATGTTTGTTTAAATTTATTTGAAAATCATTTTTAATTTTATAATAGAAATTTAATTCTAGTAGCTTTTCCAAATTTTATTTATTTTTAAAATAAAAGACTTTAATTTAGGAGCTTTAAATTACAAATGAAATACATGATATTTAAAAAAACAATATTTTTAGTTTTTTAATTTTTTTTTGGAAACTAATCATTTTAATTGATAAAAAAAGGTTTGATAGTATACACCACTAAAAATTTATATGACAATAAAATAATAGGAATTTTAAAATATTGCAATAATATAATCCTTCCATTAATTGTACAAAACTTAAAGTTAATAAACTCTTATTTAATATCAATAATATTTTAATAATAGTGTTTTAATGAGGATTAAATATATTTATTTTATTATCAAATGGGAAACAAATATTAAATAAAATTTATTATGATAATTTAATTAAAAAAAAGTTATTGTTTTCATTTTATTTTAAATGTTATTGTTTTCATTTTTATTGTTTATAAAATTAGCCATAAGCCTCAATATTTATTGGGTGGGCACTTATCTTATATCTATCAAAATTATATTATCTCTTTAATATGAATATTTTAGTTTGTTATTTTATTTCTTTTATTTTTTTCCTTCTTGTTTAATGGTTAACCATAATTAGTTGTAGCGATTTAAACCACCCCCATTTAAAATCAAATATTTATAATTAATTTATATATTTTTATATCTTTTAAATAATAATCAGAATAATAAAAATATATTAAAAAAAATACACAAAACAATTATTTTTAATTGAAAAAAAATCAACATCATTCATATAAAAATAAATACAATTAGGATACAAAATTTATATGGGTGACATACAATGTATTTGTCTATCATAGAACACTTTAAAAATTCATCTATTTTTTAGTGCTTCTACAAACTATCTTATTTTCATTTTTTTTTTCTTAATTTCAAAATAATTGTTTTTATTTCAATTCAATATTTTATTATTAAAGTCATTATATTTAATTGTAATTTCTTCTTTCTATTTTGACTCGTATGAACCTCTTAAGCTCTACACAATATTTTAGTGTTTATCGTGAGGCTATTTTGTATATTCATCTTAAGCTTGCAAGCCTCTACACACAGTACTATTTGGTAGGTGAAGATTCTTAAGCTTACACGAAACTAGGATGTGGACTCCACCTACTTTTGATCACAGATTACATAGTATATGTTTCCTCTATCCCAACACTATTATTAATATAGTCAAGACTTGAAATTCTAATTTAATTAATTGGACACTTTTATTCTCATTAACTCATTGTATTTATAATATTTAACTAAATTAATTATTTAAGTATCTTAAATAATTTTTAGATTGATAATATGAATAGTCTGAGTTCATAATTTTGTGTCTAAGATTATAATAATTATTATCACTTCATCAACTAAATTATTTGAAGTAATTTGTCAAAATAAATATGTTCGTCTAAGATTTTTAAAAATCCACTTTTATTATTTGTAATATTTGTTTAAGTTTTTTTTTAAATCATTTTTAATTTTAAAATAGAAAATTAATCTAGTAGCTTTTTTCCAAAATCTATTTATTTTTAAAATAAAAGACTTTAATTTAGGAGCTTCGGATTAAAAAAGAAATATATGATATTAAAAAAACAATTTTTTTTAGTTTCTTAAATTTTTTTGAAAACTAATCATGTTTTTAAACCTCAACAAGCAAACCTAAAAGATCATGAAAAAAATAAATGTTACAACATAAATTGTTTTTAAATGTATCAACTTATAATTTACTCCTACAAGATATACATTATAAATTTAAAAAATAGCCTTGTCAATATCTTGGTTATTTGTTCTTTCTCTTTTTAAATGGGGAGGGCAAAAGCCCAAGAACAAAAGGCAGCTAGCCACTATGCCTTACAAAAGAGACAAGAGATCCTCATTATTTTTTATTTTCATTCACTTATAAATGATGTAAAAGACATAAATTATAATTAAAACAAAGTTATTTTACCAAACAAAAAGGTTCTATTAATTGTACTTTTTCTACTCATTCACTTATAAATAGCTCAACTCAATTCCACTTTGATGCATCTTTTCACTGTTTTTCCACAATAACATAGAAAGTAATGGCACGCAAAATTGTTTTGTCTCTCCTTCCTTTACTCCTACTCTTGTTGATTGTAAGTTATTAACTTTTCATACAGGTTTATATCTTTTAAACTTACATTTTTCATCACTTATATTTTGTAATCTATCATTTGTCATTTATACTTACATTCATCACATTAACTCACAATCAAGTTATTTCGTTGAATTTGATAAAATAATTTTTTTTTCTATAGTGAAATTTGAAAAATTACTTTTCTTTAATTTGTGTTTCAAATTCTGTATTCTTCGACTAAAATGAATTGAATATGTATTAATTGTGTAGTATAATATGTCTCATTTTTTTATCAAATGTACCTTCAAAGTGTCACTCATTAATATCCTTTCATTCAATTGTAATACAGAATGTGCGAGGTAGCTTTGCTCGATATTATCTTGATGGATGGTTGAAAGATACCCGAACTGAGAGGGTAAAATCTCACCCTGATTCCAACCAAGTATACCTTGATGGATGGTCGAAAGATACCCGAGCAGAGAAAACAAAATCCAACGCCGACTCCAACCAAGTTTATCTTGATGGATGGTTGAAAGATACCAGAGATGAGAAAGCTAAGTCAACCCCTAACTCAAATCAAGTTTACCTTGATGGATGGTTGAAAGATATCCGAGCAGAGAAAATAAAATCCACCCCTGACTCCAACCAAGTTTACCTTGATGGATGGTTGAAAAATACTAGAGCTGAGAAAGAAAAATCTAATGCTGACTCCAACCAAGTTTATCTTGATGGATGGTTGAAAGATATCAGAGCTGAGAAAGCAAAGTCCACGCCTAACTCCAACCAAGTTTACCTTGATGGATGGTTGAAAGATACCAGAGCAAAAAAATCAAAATCCACCTCTAACTCCAACCAAATTTACCTTGATGGATGGTTGAAAGATGTCCGAGCTGAGAAAGAAAAATCTACCTCTGATTCCAACCAAATTTATCTTGATGGATGGTTGAAAGATGCCCGAGCAAAGCAAGCAATATCTACCTCTGACTCCAACCAAGTTTACCTTGATGGATGGTTGAAAGATACCCGAACTGAGAGAGAAAAATCATCCCCTGCCTCCAACCAAGTATACCTTGATGGATGGTTGAAAGATACCCGAGATGAGAAAGTAAAATCTACCTCTGATTCCAACCAAGTTTACCTTGATGGATGGTTGAAAGATATACGAACTGAGAAAACGAAATCCACATCTGACTCCAACCAAGTTTACCTTGATGGATGGTTGAAAGATATCCGAGCTGAAAAAGAAAAATCCACCCCTGACTCCAAACAAGCTTACCTTGATGGATGGTTAAAAGATACTCAAAACTAGTTCATATCTTTGTTTGTCAATGTCTATTTCATTCTGAAAACATTTCATGTTGTTCCTATGTTTTTAATTTCTATGTAATGTAAGATCTTATTTCTATGTATTGAGTAAGGTCTCGTTTATGTACTAAATAAGATATTATTTCTATGAACTAGATGTTTGTCTTTTAAAATTAACCTTAATTTAATTGGATAAAGATTGAGTTGGAGTCTTTTTAGTTTTTCAAACTTTAGAGGTAATGTTATGTTTTAACGATTCAATATTTTTACTCTTAAAATAAATAAGGGAATAGAGATATTCAACTCTCAAACTTTTGAGAAAAGGAGATGTCTATACTCTCAAAATCTCATAATACAATTATTCTTGTAATATATATTAAGTGTGGTTTATGTGTTCAAATTCTATTTTATAATGAATCAGTTTTTTATCATTACTTAATCATAATAATAACTTAAAAATAATAATTTTTATATAGATATTTTTTTATTGAAATATTAAGTGTGTGTTTAGAAAAACCAGTCAATTGCCACTAGCTCACATTTAAGCCTATATGCACCACACATTCCAAAAGCAAAAAATGCTATTTTTTATCAAACGTGTGGTCTAAATGTGGTTTTGGAGTAATGGAAAACATAAGTCTATGCAATAACATATTAGGTTAAATTGAAGCCAAATTAATTGATGTATAGTCACTTATTTGAACAATCTCAATTTGCCTCATTTTATCCTCATTTTAGATCGAACTAAAACACTATATGGGATTACAAGGAAATGGGTATACCATATAATAATATATTATATTTATTAACAACATATAATATTTCTATTGAGTCATTCATACACCTATAGAGGACAACATAACTTTGTGTTTAGTCATTTATACATTACTAAATAACAACAAAACTCATATGTTTTTGTTAGCTTTAGTAAATATTTTTTCAAACATGGTGTTAAGTTTAATCATTCAAAAAAGCATATAGCCTCCAATTAGTAATAGCAATATTCATTATGGTGAAGATGATCTCTCTTAAGATTCAATGAATACTTTTGGGGACTATAATATCCCAGAGAGAGTAATGATATTTTGGAAGACGCAATTATTGTAACGCCCACATATAATACTTGCATCAAATCTCATATTATACATGAGTTTCACTTTTGGTACTGAAATATACAATAAGTTCCTAGTTAACACATTATACACATAAATGCCTCTAATACAAAACACTAAAAGTCTAAGGCATTACATATATAAGATGTTCCAAAATGATAAAAACTAAGAACTAGATCAACACAATGATCTCAAAACATAAACGCCTTAGCGGAAGCTATGCCATCACAAAAGCTACGATCCGTAAGGAAAGTCAAATAACCTTGTCCTTACCCTTCGCCGAACCTGCAGAACCTGTGATGTAAACAACAACAGTGGGGTGAGATACATCAAATCTCAGTGAGTTCCCTATCTTAAAGTCCTCTCGACTTTACAAGGTTCTAAATAAACCTAACTCATGTCAAAGGGAAAAGGGAATGACCATGAGTACCCACACACAATTAACCATCACGGTGAGCCTGTAAACTCACACTAGTACCGAAGTACCTCCTGAGCCTGTAAACTTAAGGATTCAGAAAGTACCGAAGTACCTCTTGAGCCTGTAAACTCAAGGATTCACAAACAATAACCATACCAAGGCATCCCCTTTTCCCGTCCGCTTCTACGTCTAGAAGACGACCCGAGTGATGGATCCTCGAAATTACTTGGCATACGAAATGGATTCGGGAACAACGGCCTGTTAGCCGTGAACCGTCACTTCTCATGGCCTGTTAACCATCACAAGTCTCTACCCAATGCATAGGCTCCAATCGTACTACACGTAGGGAATCAAACCTACCAAGTAATGGTGCATATGTTTCAGAGGAGCTCGAGACCCATGAAACGCACTATCAATAATAATAATTGGTTACGATTACACAATACACACGCCTCTGCCTTACTTGCACGAGCGTTGTCACCATTTCATCACACACCCACAACATTGTTTAGGGTAAATCCTCACTCTACTTAATTCATATTTTAACATGCATACATTGTCAACAACAATTATACACATTTGACAGATAAAAGTCGACAAAACGACACTATTCCAGAATTCCCGACATAATTAAATCGGCCGACAATCTTAAAACCATTGTAGTAAGAAAGTACATTTTATTATCTTTCCAACGATACCAAAATTGTTCCAATCCGAGTTACGTACAAAAAGTTATGGCATTGGAAACAATCGATCGGAAAAATAATCACAACAACAGAATTTCTGCAACCCTCCTGGCCATACGCGTATTGGCACCTCCCATACGCGTATTGCCCAAAATTCTCGCCCAGCCATACGCGTATTTCCCCAAGCCATACGCGTATGAGCAGAGACTAGTTTTCTTTGAAAATTTCCTTTTAAAAATCCCATACGCGTATCACCATGGCCATACGCGTATGAGCAGAGGCTTTTTCCTTTGAAATTTCTCGTTTTAAAAACCATTACGCATATTGCCCATGCCGTACGCGTAACGCCCTGCCCCATACGCGTAAGGCCATGCCCCATACGCGTATGAGCAGAAGAAAATGCAGAAAAACCAGCAGAAAAATCTGCTGCGGGTTTCACCAATATCAACCCCAAAATCTCATTTTGATCAATCACAATACATCCAAACCTGTTATAACACAACAACCAGTATTCTATACAATCACACATTGAATTTTAGCAGTTAGATTCATGATTCATACAAAATTATTCATTTTTCACAATTTCCAATCTAACCCTAAACTCTACTCTAAAGAGTCTAACTAGAACCCACTTGGATAACAAGATGAGGAGATTGACACTGAGATGGAGAGATGAAGAATTGATGCTTGATGGTGATCTTGAGCTTCTTGAGAAATTTTCCTCCCTTTTTCCTTTCCTTCCTTCTCTTTTCCTTTTTCTAACTTTTGTTTGTTTTCAAATGAAATGGAAAGGAAATAGATAGTAAAGAAATTACCATTTATTAGTAATACTACTAAATGTCCAAATTAGCTCAAATGCACCAAATAATAAAACTCAACGTTAAATATTATTAATTTAATCGACTCTGAGTCCGTCAGTTTACTCTAATTATTTTATCAAATAATTGCTCAGAGTACTCCGGAACCCAGTTGATCATAATAATATTAACCAGAGCGTTTATAAATTTATGGGGTATTACATCCTCCCCCCTTATATAGAAATTCGTCCTCGAATTTAGAAGATTACCTGAATAGATGCGGATAGGAATCTCGTATTTTCGAATCTAGTTCCCAAGTAGCATCTCCCGGATGCGTCATATCCCATTGCACCTTAACAAGAGGAATGTCTTTGTTCCTTAACACTTTTGTTTCTCTTCCCACAATACAACTCGGTTGTGGTTCAAAAGTCAAATCCGCTTCTATCCCCACGGATTCTGGTAGAATTGGCTGAAGAGGATCAGGAATAAACTTACGGAGCTGAGATACGTGAAAAACATCATGCATCTCAGATAGAGAGGGTGGTAAGGCTAATCTGTAAGCAACTTCCCCAATCCTTTCTAGAATCTGATACGGTCCCACGTATCTCGGACTTTATTTGCGTGACTTAAATGGTCCCTTCAATCTCAATCTTGGAGTAACTTTCAGAAATACATGGTCACCTTCCTCAAATTCCAAAGGTCTCCTACGATTGTCCGCATAACTCTTTTGACGATCTTGTGCTTGTTTAACTTTCTCACGGATCATTCGAATCTTTTCCGTAGTCTCTTGAATAATCTCGGGTCCCAAAATCCTATCTTCGCCAATTTCAGCCCAACACAAAGGTGTCCTACACTTCCTCCCATACAATGCTTCATAAGGAGCCATACCGATGCTCGCATGGTAACTATTGTTATAGGAAAACTCAATTAACGGCAAAATTTCTTTCCAATTCCCTCTACTCTCTAGCACACAAGCTCTTAACATATCCCCCATTGTCTGTATTGTTCGTTCAGTCTGACCATTCGTTTGAGGATGATTCGACGTGCTCAAACGTAAATTCGTACCCATCGCTTGTTGGAACACTTTCCAAAATCTCGAAGTAAACTTCGGATCTCTATCGGACACAATACTAGAGGGAATACCATGCAATCTCAGCAATAAACAACCTTGCAAGATGACTTGCCTTATAAGTAGTCTTCACGGCTAAGAAATGCGCAGATTTCGTTAGTCGATCCACAATTACCCAAATAGAATCATAACCTCCTTGTGTACGAGGTAAACCCACTGCAAAATCCATAGAAATACTATCCCACTTCCGAACTGGAATATCCAAAGGTTGCAATAGACCGCCCGGTTTTTGGTGTTCAATCTTCACCTGTTGGCACACTGCGCACTCTGACACATATTCCGCTATATCCTTTTTCATCCCCGACCACCAATAATCCCTCTTTAAATCCTGATACATCTTCGAAGAACCAGGATGTATCGTAAAAGTACCTTTATGAGCTTCATCTAAAATCTTTCTTTTCAATGCCTCAACCTTCGGGACACAAATCCGTTGATTAAATAGAACAATCCCATCTGTTGCTCGTGTAAAGCCCGGTTGAAGTAACAACTCTTGTAACTCCTCCTCTAACAATTGTTCTTGCTGAATCTCAACTCTTAAAGTAGAATTGACAATCAAATTTCCCATAATTACACCATTCGGAGTCCACACAAATTGGAGATTAAGATCTCTAAACTTTTCCAACAACGAATATTCCAAAATCATTAATTCTGCACTATGAACCATTTTCTAAATTAGAGCATCCGCCACTTTATTCGCCTTTCCTGGATGATACTTCAATTCTAAGTCATAATCCTTTAAGTACTCCATCCACCTTCTTTGTCGCATATTCAACTCCTTTTGGTCAAACAAATACTTCAAACTTTTGTGGTCACTGAACATTCCCAAAACGTACACCATACAAATAATGACGCCACACCTTCAGTGCAAACACCACGGCAGCTAATTCTAAATCATGAGTTGGATAATTCTTCTCATGAACTTTCAACTGTCTAGAAGCATAAGCTACTACTTGACCACCTTGCATCAGAACACCCCTTAATCCCCTCTTAGAAGAATCACAGAACACTTCGTAAGAGTTGTTAGGATCAGGAATAATTAATACTGGAGCACTCGTTAAACTTTCCTTCAATTTCATAAAACTTTTTTCACAACCCGAATCCCATTCAAAAGCAAAATCCTTCCGAGTAAGTTTTGTCATTGGTAAGGCCAATTGAGAAAAACCCTTAATGAACCTTCTATAGTAACCTGCCAATCCCAAGAAACTTCTAACTTCTGAAACATTTCTCGGTCTCTCCCAATTAATCACTGCTTCTACTTTCGATGGATCCACTGCCACACCACCTTGAGATATAACATGTCCAAGAAAATTAACTTCCGACATCCAAAACTCACACTTGCTCAACTTAGCAAACAATTGCTTCTCTTGCAATACCGATAAGACAATCCTCAGATGTTCTCCATGCTCTTGTGGAGTACGAGAATAAATAAGAATGTCGTCAATAAAGATTACCACAAATTGGTCCAAGTAAGCCTGAAATATCCGATTCATGTAATCCATAAAAACAGCTGGAGCATTAGTCACACCGAAAGGCATCACTAAGAATTCGTAATGACCGTAACGTGTCCTAAATGCAATTTTTGGCATATCGGAACTCTTCACTCGGATTTGATGATAACCCGACCATAAATCAATCTTCGAGAACACACAAGCTCCTTTCAATTGATCTAACAAGTCGTCTATCCTAGGTAAGTGGTACTTGTTCTTAATGGTCACTTTATTCAACTTACGATAATCAATGCACAAGGTGAAACACTAGGTCTAACCAAATGCTTAGACATCAAGTCTTCCAATTGGTCCTTTAACTCTCTTAGTTCAAGCGGTGCCATTCGATAAGGAGAAACGGATATAGGAGCAGTTCTCGGTACCAGATCAATAGAGAACTCAACTTCTCTCTCCGGAGGAAGAGAAGAAACATCCTCAGGAAACACTTCAGGAAACTCACACACTATAGGAATACTCAGAACTTGCTGTCCACTACTTCCTTCCTTAGTAAGAACCATTAAAACAGATTTCTCTTTCTCAAACAAGAAATTTACCATTCCCACCGTACCTTCTACAATCGTTGATAACACATCTTTCGGAGTAGCCTCAGCAGATGGAATAATGATTAACTTTTCCTCACACCCAATAAACACCGAATTAGCAGAAAGCCAATCCATTCCCAGAACAACATCCACTTTCTTAAGCGGCAAACAAATAAGATCAATCTGGAAGACTCTTTCGTTAACCGACAACACACAATTTTCACACATCAGCGGTGTTTCAACCATTTCATCCATGGCAGTAGTAACCACCATAGGAGGAAACAAAGGAATAGTTTGCAACCCAAGTCGCTTTACACAACGCGTGGACACAAAAGAATGCGTTGCCCCACAATCAAATAAAACAAAACAAGGATGTCCATTTACGAAACACGTACCCGCAATCAAGGAGTTGTCACCCTTTTCCTTCCTTGCATCCAAGGTATACACTCGGCCAGTAGTCTTCCCTTGTGTCTGATTTCTACCCTGAGGACAATCCTTTGCCATGTGGCCCACCTTATTACACTGATAACATCTTATTCCCTCCAAACTGCACCTACCCGAATGATTCCGTCCACAAATACGACATACCGGAGGCACACTAGTTCTAGAACTCTGTACTTGCTTCCCTTTGGAAATCTGTTGCCTTTGCCTAAACTGTTGACTCGACCTTCCACGGTCACTTTGAGTTGCCCTGTTCAAATCCACCTCCATTTGTACCTTTTTCAAACTATTCTCTGCCACATAACATTGTCTTAACATTTCAGCATAAGTAGCAAATTCTCTCTGAGATACACTGTGCGAAATTTCAGCCCTTAAACCGAACAAAAACTGATCAATCTTCCACCGCTCGTCAGGAGCATACATGGCCTGTCTCGAATAAGCAGCCATAACCTCGAACTTTTCAGCATAAGAAGCCACAGATAAGTTACCCTGTCTTAACTGTTGGAACTCAAACTCCTTCTGAGATCTTAAAGAACTCGGAAAATATTTCTCCATAAAAATCACCTTAAACTGCTCCCACACTTTTGGTACCTCTTGGATTGTCATCAAGGCAGAAGCACTTTCCCACCACCTCATGGCAGGACCCTTTAGCAAGTGAGAAGCAAAGACCACCTTGTTTTCCTCACTGCACTGAACTATCAGAAAGATCCGTTCCATACCTGATATCCATTCATGAGCCTTCACCGGATCTAACCCTCCCTGAAATTCCGGAGGATTCATACGGATGAAATCCCTGAAGGTTCCCCCTACAGCTTCTAGTACCACCACTGGAGGATGCACACCTCCAGCCATTTGATGTACCATTCCTTGCATGAACTGATTCTGCTGCTGCTGCATCTGTTGCATAAATTGGTACAACGGAGCATTCCAAGCATCCCCTGGTGGATTAGTCCCTGTTGGAGTGGTTCTTGGTCTACCCCGGTTGTTTCTGCACCTGTCAGCCATGTTAATGAATTTCATACAGATAGGATTAAGTTGATCAGACTCAATACCATAAATATAACAGACAAGACCCATGGCGACACGCCGCATATGAAACAGAAAGACATGCTTATTCTATTTCATGGCTAGGTCGAGGATACGACCTGCTCTGATACCAACTGTAACGCCCACATATAATACTTGCATCAAATCTCATATTATACATGAGTTTCACTTTTGGTACTGAAATATACAATAAGTTCCTAGTTAACACATTATACACATAAATGCCTCTAATACAAAACACTAAAAGTCTAAGGCATTACATATACAAGATGTTCCAAAATGATAAAAACTAAGAACTAGATCAACGCAATGATCTCAAAACATAAACGCCATAGCGGAAGCCATGCCATCACAAAAGCTACGATCTGTAAGGAAAGTCAAATAACCTTGTCCTTACTCTTCGCCGAACCTGCAGAACCTGTGATGTAAACAACAACAGTGGGATGAGATACATCAAATCTCAGTGAGTTCCCTATCTTAAATTCCTCTCGGCTTTACAAGGTTCTAAATAAACCTAACTCATGTCAAAGGGAAAGGGGAATGACCATGAGTACCCACACACAATTAACCATCACGGTGAGCCTGTAAACTCATACTAGTACCGAAGTACCTCCTGAGCCTGTAAACTCAAGGATTCACAAAGTACCGAAGTACCTCTTGAGCCTGTAAACTCAAGGATTCACAAACAATAACCATACCAAGGCATCCCCTTTTCCCGTCCGCTTCTACGTCTAGAAGACGACCCGAGTCATGGATCCTCAAAATTACTTGGCATACGAAATGGATTCGGGAACAACGACCTGTTAGCCATGAACCGTCACTTCTCATGGCCTGTTAACCATCACAAGTCTCTACCCAATGCATAGGCTCCAATCGTACTACACGTAGGGAATCAAACCTGCCAAGTAATGGTGCATATTTTTCAGAGGAGCTCGAGACCCATGAAACGCACTATCAATAATAATAATCGGTTACGATTACACAATACACACGCCTCGGCCTTACTTGCACGAGCGTTGTCACCATTTCATCACACACCCACAACATTGTTTAGGGTAAATCCTCACTCTACTTAATTCATATTTTAACATGCATACATTGTCAACAACAATTATACACATTTAACAGATAAAAGTCGACAAAACGACACTATTCCAGAATTCCCGACATAATTAAATCGGCCGACAATCTTAAAACCATTGTAGTAAGAAAGTACATTTTATTATCTTTCCAACGATGCCAAAATTGTTCCAATCCGAGTTACGAACAAAAAGTTACGGCATTGGAAACAATCGATCGGGAAAATAATCACAACAGCAGAATTTCTGCAACTCTCCTGGCCATACGCGTATTGGCACATCCCATACGCGTATTGCCCAAAATTCTCGCCCAGCCATACGCGTATTGCCCCAAGCCATACGCGTATAAGCAGAGACTGGTTTTCTTTGAAAATTTCCTTTTAAAAATCCCATACGCGTATCACCCTTGCCATACGCGTATGAGCATAGGCTTTTTCCTTTGAAATTTCTCGTTTTAAAAACCATTACGCGTAACGCCCTGCCCCATACGCGTAAGGCCATGCCCCATACGCGTATGAGCAGAAGAAAATGCAGAAAAACCAGCAGAAAAATCTGCTGCGGGTTTCACCAAAATCTCATTTTGATCAATCACAATACATCCAAACCTGTTATAACACAACAACCAGTATTCTATACAATCACACATTGAATTTTAGCAGTTAGATTCATGATTCATACAAAATTATTCATTTTTCACAATTTCCAATCTAACCCTAAACTCAAAATAAACTCTACTCTAAAGAGTCTAACTAGAACCCACCTGGATAACAAGATGAGGAGATTGACACTGAGATGGAGAGATGAAGAATTGATGCTTGATGATGATCTTGAGCTTCTTGAGAAATTTTCCTCCCTTTTTCCTTTCCTTCCTTCTCTTTTCCTTTTTCTAACTTTTGTTTGTTTTCAAATGAAATGGAAAGGAAATAGATAGTAAAGAAAATTACCATTTATTAGTAATACTACTAAATGTCCAAATTAGCTCAAATGCACCAAATAATAAGACTCAACGTTAAATATTATTAATTTAATCGACTCTGAGTCCGTCAGTTTACTCTAATTATTTTATCAAATAATTGCTCAGAGTACTCCGGAACCCAGTTGATCATAATAATATTAACCAGAGCGTTTATAAATTTACGGGGTATTACAATTATACTCTTGTGAGAACAATAATATTATATGTAATTCTTTTTCATGAGTAAGCGATAAAGTGAACTTATTAAGTAGGGCACCTCATTAAAATATTTCGCCCTTCAATAATAAAAGAATGTCACTCTTATACTTTATTGATGTTCTGAATCACATGTATAAAAAAGTAAGTCATGTTTGTTTATATATTCACTTTAATAGCTTCAAAGGTAATCATTAGCTGTAATAATGTCTTAAATTCACTAAGTTTCAAGACCTAGGAACAACTTCGTCGTTCAAGTCTTATAGTTTATATATGCTAAGTGATAGCTTCTCAGGTACTGCCTCCATTCCTATTTATAAGCAAATTTTAATATTTTAGATTCATTAAGTAATCAATGCGTCTAACCTATATATATATACTCAAAATACATCATTTATTGAATGAAACTAGGAAGTCAAAATTTGCTTATAAAAGAGAATGAAGGGAGTACTGTGTAAGGCAATTACCATATATAGGAAAGAGCTCACCAATCCTGTTATGTTCTATCACTGATTTGAGCACTAAGATGCCCTCTTTCATTTCTCATGGTGTATAACTTAAGAATTTTATCTCTTTACGTATCTTTATTTTGATGCGAGCTCTTGGATGTGGCCTATTTCACGTGCTTTGTCAAGTTTATGCAAAAAGGAACCAGTGAATAGTAATTAACTGAATTTGATTTTACAGGTATGTAATATGTTTGGCAGTCTACAAAGAAAGAGAAATAATACTGATCATGCCAATATGCTACCACACTTTTCATCTGTGTTGCATTGATATATGGCTAAGGAAACACTCTACATGTCAAGTTTGTCGTCTGCCATTAAAAAACTTGCCATACACAACTTGTAAGACTTGTGAAATTCAACATGAGTAAACCTTTTGACGAGTCACCATACACATCAGAAAAGAACACATATATTAAGAGGCACGTTGAACATACTATTGTTAACTCCATACAACCAAAAGCAAGGCAATATTGATCTAAGATGTCTAAAGGGATTATTGATATACTCTTGAAAAATAAATTAGTGATCATTTTTTGGTTCAAAAGAAGAATGTTTTTAACTAAATTGGATTCAAATTCTTTCTATGTATTATTATTGTTTTCATATGTAAAATAGACCATGTTGTTTTCTGCAGCTGAGATGTATATAATATCTTTTTATTTATTATGGAATTTATTTTACACCAAATTTGCAACCTTATTTTTGTAATACCCCGTATTAGTTAAATGCTCAATTGGATATCAGATGAGATCAGATGAGTATCTATGTGCTCTATATTTGGTAAATTGGATTAATGGAATCCTCTAAGTACTTTAAGTATTATTAATTGGGATCAATAGAGCAACTAATGAACTCTGAAGAGATCAATTTATTATTAGTTCACGAGAGACTTTTATGATAACTCTAATAATTGATCAATTGGTTGAGATGGAAAAATATCAATTGGAGATATTTTACTCTATTGGATTATATTATATAATATTGGTTTATATATATATATATATATATATATATATATTTGGAAAGAGAAGAGAAAAAGAAGAAAAAAGATAGTAAAGGAGAAGAAGAGGAAAGGAAGTGAAGAAGAGAAGGAGAAGGGAGAAGAGAGAAACCCATGGATCATCATCATCACCATCTTCTTCAAACTCCTCTTCGGTTATCAGGTGGGTTCTAGTTAGACACTCTAAGTTGTAGAAATAGATGTTTGGAACTTAGGTTAGAATTGAGAGAAAATGATTAAACGGATAAATCGATGAAATCTAACGGATGAAACGTGATATAAAATGTGTGGAATACTTGTTGTATGATTGGAACATATTTTGGTATGATTTGGATGAGTTTTGGTTGAACGAAATGTTGGATTTTGGTCTATATGACCCATAACAGCGCTGTTGAGAATCCCAAAATTCGCAGGTTCGCACTGCGAATCCCCTAGCGAAGAAGGAATCGAGCACTCGCTGGCTATTCGCACGGTGAAGGTGAGGGCGTGCATTCGCCAGAGGTTTGCACTGCGAACTTTACCCCATTTCAGTTCTGACTTGGTTCACCAGACGTTCGCACTGCGAATGGGGTAGCGAACCAGTGTTGGCTAGGCATTCGCTGGGATCTTCACACTGCGAGTGAAGAAGCGAGCATTCGCTAGCTGCTTCGCAAAGCGAACATGAGAGCTTTTCCGTTTTCTTTCCTTCATAAATTTTGATCCGTAACTCGGATCGGGACGTTCTTGGTGTCATTAGAAAGCTATGACGACCCTCTATCCGATAAAAAGGGAAAATATTGGGTATGATGTGGGAATAAGTATTTAGTGGGAAATAAAGGAAAGTAATGTTTTGTGAAATGTTGGAATTGACATCTTTTGGATCATAAGTCCGTTTGCGGCGTAATTATAGCCGATGTAGAGCTGTGAAAGTATCCTACGGGATAAGAGTGGAAAGTATTGATTTCGATACCCGATTAAATGAATCGGAGGAAACCCAGAAATGACGGTCTTATGTGATTGAATTATTATATATGATTCAAATGTGCAATTGTGATATGCTTTGCCTATTATTGATGTTTAACTTTATTGAAAGAATATGCATGTTAATATGAAATAGTAAGAGTGAGGAAACTTTACCCCATAACGACATGATAGTGGAACCTAGTAATGAGCTAGGAAATTGTTGATTAACTTGATGACAACGCTCGTGCATGAGAGGCCGAGGCGTGTGTCCATTACCGAATGGTAGAGAAATGAGTGAAACACTAGTATAGAACATGTGTAATTGTTATGTTTTATTGTTAAAGGCATGAGAGGCCTAAAGGCTAATGTGGCATGGTGATTGTCGAATACAATCACGTTTATGTATGAGATCACATAATCGTAACCATTTCTTTTGAGTTACCCTTGAGAGGCCTTCATGAGTCTCGAGCTCCTCTGAAGTGCAGGCATGATTACTTGGCAAGTTTGATTCCCGTGTTATAGTACGAATGGAACCTACGGGTAGAGACTTGTGATGGCATGAGAGGCCATGTGAAGTGACGAATTAAGGAGATAATGCGTCCCTTAATTTCGAATCCATTTCGTATGCCAAGTAATTACAAGGATCCAGGACTCGGGTCGACTTCTAGACGTATAAGCGGACGAGCAAGAGGGATACCTTGGTACGGTTATCGATTAGTGATATTGTGAGTTGGTGAACTCATGACATGTTTCCATATAGTGTGAGATTGTGAGATTGTGCACTCAAGGTCATTTCCCTTCCCCTTGACTTGAGTTAGGATTGATAGAACCCTGTAAAGCCGAGAGAATCTATAAGATAGGGAACTCACTGAGATTTGATGTATCTCACCCCACTATAGTTGCTTTATTTCAGGTGCAGATTTGGTTACAACTGGAGCGATGCTCGGATGTTTCAAGAGAAGCTTAGTTAGGCTTATTCCGCTGTGTATTATTTTTTATGTATACAATTGAGGATATTGTATATTCTTCTTAGTTTTATTATTTTGGCTAGTTTCCATGACTTATGCCATGTGTTGTATTTATGTTTTAGAAATGGACAAGTATGTGAACTATGCCATTAGGCACTTTTGATGTGTCAGTACCAAGTAAAATGCTTGTATTGTATTATTCTAGATATATATTATACAGGGCATTACAGTTGGTATCAGAGCAGGTCATGTCCTCGACCTAGCCTTGAAACATCATAAGTAAATCTATTCCTGCCTCTTAAGTGTGTCTTGCCGTCATGAAACTTAATATCATACTATGTAGTGTTGGGTCTGATTAACCTAATACTATGTATGTGATAGGTAGAATCATGGTTGAGCGGCCGCGAGGACTCCGAAGTGTTGTCGGAACTTGTGCTGTTAGGGTAGGCTCAAGCCAAGAGTTAATAGTGTGGAGTTTTGGTCAGCTCAGTTGAAGGTTTTAATAGATGTTGTGCTTGGGTAGCATGGAATTAAAGAGTGGTGTGTTGCTCAAGCAATCCTTTGGAATTTATGGAGTCTTAAGGTTAAGGATCTCTATCGGACGATTGGTCAAGGTATTAAGGAATATGTAACGTCGCTAGTGGAGTTGGATGGACCACTAGTATGGATAAGAATTTCAAGTAATCTCATTCCGTGGAAAAGAAAAGTTGTTTCGAGGAACGTGTGACATAAGGTCCGGAAGTGAGATAAGTTTTGGTGCTTCAGTTTTTAAGGTCGTTATAGTATCTTGAATGGACGAGGGTACCTTAAGGAATGTGTTCGGAATAATATCCTCTGACTGGTTAAACGTTGAGAGTTAAGGACGTTTGACTTTTATTGGAACTTAAATTAGTAGTGAAGTGTGTGAAGGAACACCAGGATGTGTCTACATGCTTTAAGTGAAACAAGTGTGAGCCGAAAAAAGAGTAAGAAATGAGTTGTGTATCTTCAGTTATGCGTGGAGATTAAGTTCAAGGTAACACATCAGGATTTCTGTTTTCGGTGAGAAATCAATTTAGAATTTGTTAACTTACCCAAGGAAACGTATGAGATATTGTGTTGGAGAAATAATGAGCTTCATGAAGTAACGGAAAGTGTAGTGTTACGGACCGGAAGAAGTTGTATTAAGAAACGGAGTAAGTATCTTGGATCGAAGGGAATCTTAGTAAGATAGTTTTATATTTGGACCTAAGAGGATTACCACGGAGAGTAAAGTAAATGCGGTGTGGAAACGGTATCAACGGAATGTATTTTGGACAAAGTGTGCTATAAGGTTATTAAGGTATTGATGAACCTATAATTAAGGAAGTGTACTTACGAATGGTTCCCCCATGAGAACCCTATTAGTATGACGTGGAATGAGAAAGTTACACCTTGGTATTAAGAACAAGTGTAGTAGTGGCATCGTGGTCACAAGTGTACGTAATGGATTCTTATTCTAGAGGCAAGTGCGAAGGAACGTACTTTGTGGAACTGTGAGTATGGTATCCTAAGAAGTAAGATTGGGGTAAAACAACGAAAAGCAAATCAGGACTTATTATGGAATAAGTGTAAATCATGAAACGGTCTACACCAGAAGGGTTTTGTAGGTAGTTGATGAGAATTGGCTGTTGTGAATCTTCCATTAAGTAATTTGGTGTATGTGGGATATGTAATGGATAGTGAAGGGTAAGGGGATCCTGGTTAAGGTGTACGAAGTGATGGAAAGGTTCTTCAAGAGGATGCATTGCCCCGATTTATTTACAAGTATAGAGAAACTTCTGTATTTGTGAATAATCGGAATTTACGGAATCTACCTTTTGTTGGACTAAGAACGTTGTTGTTTTGTTTCTCACCAAGGAGTTCAAGTGAAGGAATAAGGTGGCATGCTTGATATGGAATGCCCATCATTTTGTGGTACCGAGTGATGTTGTGTGTTAGGTTTTGCTTATGGACGAATCAAGTAAGAGTTTTGGCTTAAATCTTAAAATGTCGTCATGGTTGGCTTTCAGCTAGAGTAACTGTTGAGTAAAGAATGAACTATACCGTTGAAGTTTTGTGGTGTGACCGCATTAGAATTTGTAATTTTGCTTGCCACTTGGTTGAAGTGTGTCATCTACATGTTTTGACTTTGTCGGTATTATCTCGAGTTGATCATGGCTGGTGAATGTTACACAATTTAAAAGCCACGACTTGAGAATGTTATTGTGGGTTAGAGCAAATTAGATTGGTGGCTTAAGAAGAAATTGGTTTTCAGCCTCTACAGCAGTGTTAACCGATTTACACTATGTGGTTAACCGATTAACACGTGCGAGGATGGTGCTTTGCACTCTATTTTGAGAAGTTAACCGATTAGCTCAGATGGTTAATCGATTAAGGTGTGTGTGTGTAAATTGTGAAATCTCTTAAGAACCATCTGTCATACCCCAAATTTTGACCACTAATATTTCCCATCATTGTGCAAATCATCATCACAATATGGATGAACCATCATGCCTCATCAAATGCCTCAAGGGTTGTTGAGCATTCACTACAATCAGAATTAGGGTTTCAAGCCCTCTCAGAGCTTTTAGGCAAAGGATCAATCCAGAAATGGCATGATCTTTAACTTGTCTATCCTCTCAAATATCCACAATGGATCAAAAGGACTCCCACTTCAAGGATTAAGCACAAAGCTGCTCCCTTCTAGGTGGATCAAGTCTCAAGATCGACAGTATCACCAAATTAGGGTTTTGGTTGACCAGGGCCTCCAGATGAAATTTTTCATCTGGGCACAAGCCAATGATCCAAAACATAACCTAATATACTCCATGGAACCTCATGAACCCAATCATCAAGTCAATTTTGCCTCAGGGGATGCATACATCAAAAAATCAAGAATTAGGGTTTCTTGACCTAATTCACCCCTAAGTTAACTTTTGGGACAAATCATGAACCAAGACCTCAAGACATGATTTGAGGGTCTCTAATGAACTATATTTATCCATTTGGAACAATGGATTAATCCAAGAAGCTTGAGCAACAAGTCTCAATTTCATCTGCACCATAATTAGGGTTTCACGAGAAAAGTCAACTGTAGCTTTGACTTTTGACCAGGACATGCTCCCAAACCCTAATACATGATTCAATATACCCTATGAAACCCATGGAACATGTCCATCAAGTTTGATTTAGGTCAAGGACATGATTTCCTGAAGAATTGCACAGTTTGGAATTCATCTGATAAAAAGTCAACTGTGCACAAAACTCAACTTTGACTTTTTGAGATTTTTCACCAAAATGGATTTTTAACCATAAAATGATGTTAATGTATGATTTGAATCATCATTCATCAAGAAAAATAAAAGAAAGTGGAATAACTTGTAAAAGGGGTAACCATAAAACTTAGAAAAATTTCTAAGTTATCAAAAAAGTGACACTAATGTGCCAACTTTGGAGGACCATAACTCCTAAACCACAAGGCCATTGTGCCCCATTCAAAGCTTGATTTGTAGATCACATTGCCCTCTACAAAATCTTCATACTGACCTATGTCCACATTCCTCATGGATTTTGACTTATGGAGTGATCAAAATCAAGAAAAGTCACTTTATTCCAACACTTAGTGAAAATTTCACTAAGTCAGATTTTACCTTACTTTTTGCCAAATGTAGGGGGATTTTTCACTTGGATCCAAAAGAGATCAAAACCAAACATGTTCAAACAGTTGTTGTATCATGTAAGGGATTTCCAAAATGACCAAGAACATTACCAAATTCAATTTAAGTCATGAGATATGACATTGGCAAGTTGCCTTGCTGAAATCTGCCAAGGCAAGGTAGATTTTTTCACTTTTGGTCGATTTGCCAAAATCAGCCAAATCCAATTGCTCCTATCCACTTGGACACATCTGAGGATTGAATCTAAAGGGGACAATCACTGAGCCAAGCCTCCAAAGTCTTGGGAACAAGAATTAGCATGTTGAATCTAGAATGGCCAAAATAGGGACAAGACTCCAATTTTGGGTTGGAGCATTCAATGGAAGCATCAAGGTGGCATGGACTGAGCCATTTGCAACTGAATTCAGTCAAGACCTATCCAAGACCAAGGGAACCAGCAGCCTGTGCCCTAACCTCTAGTCAATGGCTAGAGGAGACTTGGATTTTCATTTGCCAACATTGGCCAAACCTACTCAGCAGTTGCCATTCACTATTCCTTGCAAAACAAACTTGTTCTACTATAAATATAGCTCAATTGTGATCAGTTTGAGTACACCAAATCCATCAAACAGATGCTTTCCTCAAAATCTCTTCTTTCACTCCAATTTTGCCTTCTAAGGCAAGTCACTATCGGGTTTTGAGTTTGAGAGCTTTTCCAATCAAACCAATCACACACACACACCTCACATACATCATATAGAAGTGATCCAAACACTCACATAACATCTGGAACACAGATTTCACAAAATCACCAGCCAATTGCTCAAGTTCTTGACAGATTTGCAGTTGGGGTACCATCTCAAGTTCCAGATCATTTCAATCCATTCCAAGCATTCATACACACTCTATGGAACCTAGGGAAGCTATGCAGATCATTGGAACCTAGCTGTAACACCTCCAACACAAATCACGATCACCAGCTGCAAGTGGTAAGCATGAGCTCTTCTAACTCTATGATCCATGCAATTTTTGCTGCACAATAATTTGGCCATATGTTCATAATCATGCATGGAATGTTTCCCCTCAATTAATTGCATTGTTTGAATCATGTATGAAAAATCCTAGCCTTCATGCAGAAATTAGGGTTCTTGAGGATTTTTCATGATTTCTTGTTTTATGCTTAATTTAAATGAAATTAATTGCCCTAAACATGATCGTGAGGTTAAAACGAGTTGATTGGTATGTGGATTACATGATATGATTAAGTACTCAGTGAGATTGGAGAGAAAATGCAAATCTGGGCAAAACTGAAAAAACACGCGTGTTCTTGCCTTTGTTCTTGGCGCCATTTTCCAATATTTGAATATTTGAATTTTGTGATTTTATTTAATTGATTCAAAAATTAATTTCTCTCTGAGTTTTAATGATTTTGAGTTGATTCTTTTTTTAATAATTCACAAAAATGTTAAAATATTTTATTTTCCCAAAAAATCCCAAAAATATTATTTATTTTATATAATTGATATTTTTTCAAAGAATTAATGTTTTAATTGTTTTTGACATTTAAAATATTTTTTCCACCTTGATTTTGCAACTTTTAATGCTTTCTAATTATTTTGTAGGTCAATACTTAATTTTTGAAGCATTAATCCAAGATCACAATTTGTTTTCCATATGTTAAACAATTTTGATCATTTTAATTGAATTTTTATTCAATTAAAACACATTTTGAAAACAAATTAGGGATTTTGGATTAATTCAACCCTCATAAATCATTTTTAAAACTCTTTGGGCCTCTAATAGAGTGTAAGACCCAACCCTTTGTAAATACAACCTTTTGGGCCTCACTTATTGTATAAGTCCCATTGTATTTTAAAAATTCGGCGCGATCGTCGCCCGTTTAAAAATAACCATCTGGCCCTCTCCTTGAGCTATAAGACCCATTCAAAACTTTTGGGCCTCTAATAGAGTGTAAGACCCAATCCCCTTTTAACCAAAACAACTTTGGGCCTCACTTATTGTATAAGTCCCTTTGCGTTAAAAGAAAACCTCGGCGCGATCGCCATTTTGAACGAAAAGTCAACTGGGCCTACCCTCGTGTTATAAGCCCCACTCTTTTTCTTTAAAAACTTTTTGGGCCTCTTGAGAGAGTGTAAGACCCATCCCTTTATACATAAAACCTTCTTGGGCCACAGTCACTTGTATATGTCTCTCTGTACAAATTCAACAGTGCACTCACTGATAAAACCCTGGGCCTCTCCTTGAGCTGTAAGCCCCAAATCTTTCTCTTTCAAAGCACTTTCTCCTTTGATTTTGAATATACTATTGTTTTTAATTTTTCTTTGTTGAAAAACTAACCAAACAGCATGGAAGCTCTACAACCGAGTAAGTGTTTATCCGCTTTCATTTACTACTTTCATATACATATAACTGTATTGTGGGGCTGCTCACTGTAAGTCTCCTTTCACAAACACATACATATAACTGTATTGTGAGGCTGCTCACTATAAGTCTCATTTCATAAACTCATATCTACTGTGTAATAACATTATAGATATTTAGAGTTTCCCCGGCAACTACGTCTATAACTAGGTAAAGTCGTTTCGTTTATTCGTAGAAATAGATAGCTAGATCCCCAATAGGATCACCAGGTACAATCTTCTCTTCGGCTGTCCTCGTTAGGAATTGTCAAGAAACTCTACTCCCAGAGATGAATGTATTCTCCGTGAATGGCATCTTTGAGTTTCTTCCAAATTCTCGAACTTTCCTGACTTGATCTATTCCTTGTGAATAGCTTGCCTTGAATTTCTCGGGGTTTGGGGACCCACGGGCTTCTTAAAAGCATCGGCCTCTTCTTGGGCATTGTACAAGGACCCACAGGCTACCTAAAAGCAACCCCGCCTCCTCTTGGGCTAAGTACAAGGACCCGTCGGCTTCTTAGAAGTATTCACAGCCTCCTCTTAGGCTTCGTATAATGATCTCTTCCTCCAGGGATGATAGCCTCCTCTTGGGCTTCGTACAAGGACCTCTCGGCTTCTTAAAATTTTCCAGCCTTCTCTTGGGCTTCGTACAAATTGTCCCGACGACCTCCTAGAGGTATAGGAATAGAACTTAGTCATCTTAATAGAACAGTCCTTTCAAAGAGTCTACTACTGTTTCTCAAAGCATAGTACAAAAGATGAAACTCTAGACATGGACAGTCTATTTTCCTTGAGTCTCAAAGACATTCTCAAGTGACCCTTTCGTTAAATAGGAAGAAAACCCGTAGACACGGACAATCTCAATACCCTTTGGATTTCCCGTTTGCTCAAAGAAAAGGAAATATCCCTGGTCCTTAAATCAAATCATTGAGTACAGTGTTACTCATATAAGAACTGATTATCTCTTTTAAAATCAGTATACTAGATCTATCACTCAATTGAAACAGTTACACTAGCCTCCTCTTAGGCTTTGTACAATGATTCTTCCCAGCGAAACAATGTTTAGCCTCTATCTCGGGCTTCATACGAGATACAAAAGACTCCATCGTTAAGTCAAACAACGTTTAGCCTCTCTCTCGGGCTTAGTACGAGACACATAAGATACTCCCTCGTTGAGTCAATCACCCTTTTCGCCTCCATCTCGGGCTTTATACGAGATACAAAAAGGTTCTTATTAAGCCAAACAAATTTTAGCCTCCATCTCGGGCTTTGTACGAGATACAAAAACACTCTCTTGTTGAGTATAAAAGATTCTCTTGTTGAGTCAACCCTTTTAGCCTCTCTCTCAGGCTTTGTACGAGACACATAAAAAACTCCCTCTTGTTGGGCCAATAGCCTCCTCTTAGGCTTTGTATAAGAAAACCATTGGTTGATTCAATCAACCTTTTAGCATCAAAGTTGTGCCTCGTTCACAGTATACAAACATCAATAACTTCTTTCCCTTCATCTAACTGCTGTAAGCAGCAAGCCTCTGGATCATCTAAATCCATGCCACTGTCCCTCTTTTAGCATGAGAAATTCCTAAGGAAAGATGGCATTTCTCTACAGTGAGTTAAAGTCTTCTCCTTCAGGTTAAAAATCCCCTATAAAGGAAATTATGGCATTGCCGGATTCACATATCCCGGTTAAAGTAATTCTCCTTTATAAAACAGTTGTGACATACAACCCTCTCTTTAGAGATGACAAATTCTCTTTAAAGTCAGGACTTTCAGCTTCACATCTTGGGATTTGAATAAGATACAAAAAGACCTTTTAGCTTCACATCTTAGCCTTTGAACAAGATACAAACTACCCTTTCGCTTCACGTCTTGGGCTTTGAACAAGACACCAAAACACCCATTTCCTCCCATAGACTAGGAGGAACTACGAACGCTCTGATTTCCCTGTTTCGGTAAACGGGAATACGTAGGCATAAGATCGAAAGAAAAGATCTTAGCGAGCACACTAAACAAAAACCCTAAATCCCATACTCTCACATATCTATCAAAAAGCATCAGTCCTAACATCCTAATCCTTGTTCCCTGCCAGAAACCTGTCATTCTGTAAAAATAAGCACAAGAAAGGCCCCACGACCACATAGCATCCGTAACCTAACAGACCGCTGTTTAAACTCGATATGCAAGCAGGGTTAATTGGAGACATCTATTTCCCTTCCTTAGTCAGCTCAATAGGATAAAAAATGAATCGACCTGTAGTAACCCCAAAGGAGAGCGACAGCGCTTAAGAACCATGTCCAAAATCGCTCGCTACAGAAAAAATGGCGCCCACCGTGGGGCCGATCTCTTTTTCATCTTTCTTCTTTCCTTGTATAGAAACTACAGAATGGTGACTCTGCCGGGGAGCCATTTCTGTCAGGAACATAGGATTCTTATCTTTATAAGTCTAGGATGATTAAGACAAATATATATACTGCTTTTCCTAATTGATATATGTGTTTATTTTTCCGCTAATGGGAATGCGTGTGATGCGGCATGTGGAAAGATTGAGTATACACCTAGGAAAAACCCCTTTAGTGGCGCAGAGGCTACCAGAAATAGTTGTCATGCGATGCCACCCTCTTCTGAGGACTCTTCAAAAAACACCACCTAGCACGGTTCCCGGCCCGCTGGTGTTTTCTTGACAAGAGTTGATGATGAAGAGAGACAGGTACAAAAGTCATTAGTAAACCTTTGGGATGGCTAGAGCCTTGACTCCATGACAACGCCCCTTTGACCCCATGTTTTTACTATGTTTTTGTGTGCTGCATTCATGCATTCATTTAAAAAATTAAAACATTCAAAAAAAATTCTCTTCTAGTCTCTCTGTTTTTTCAAGTTAAACTAAGACTGTGATTGCAAATATCAGAGAAAAGGATTGTGCTAATGGATTTCGGTAGAAGGAGAACTCATAAGTATACATTCAAGGTTCCAAAACTAGAGGATTTGAGAGGTTTGGCGAGGATGATCACAAACCAAGAGGCTTTCAGAGCCAAGTACGGAGGTCTGCTGCCTCTGTTAAGGGTCCATGTGATTAAAGGTATCATGGACGCGCTCGTTCAATTCTACGATCCGTTTTTTCACTGAATTACATTCCCGGATTACCAGCTAGCACCAACGCTGGAGGAATATTCCCATCTGATGGATCTACACATCACTGATCAAGCTCCATTTTTTGGACTGGAAGAAATTCCAAAGGATCATACTATTGCAAGAGCAATTCATTTCGATGAGTCAGAAGTTAAGATTCACATGACTACCAAGGGTGGCATACAAGGTTTGCCAGCCCAGTTCTTAACAAAGAAAGCTCTGTACTTTGCTATTATAGGGAACGGGACTTCTTTTGAAAGCATCTTTGTTTTACTCACCTACGGATTATTTCTGTTGCCCAACATTTTTCGTTGATATCAACGCTATTAAGGTTTTTCTCATTGGAAACCCTGTGCCGACTTTGCTCGCAGACGCGTATCATTCTGTACACTTAAGAAATTTGTACAGCGGAGGAGAGATCACATGTTGTGTACCTTTGCTTTACAAATGGTTTATCTCCCATTTGCCTAAGTCTGCTGCTTTCTGGGATCATAAGAGTGCCTTGCGCTGGTCGCAGAAGATCATGTCTCTCACCAACTCTGACATAGATTGGTGTAATAGGATTTATGATGGGATCAGGTTCATTGATCGTTGTGGAAACTTCCCCAACGTACCCCTTATAGGAACTAAGGGAGGAATCAACTACCACCCGGTATTGGTTCGTCGTCAATTTGGATACCCGATGAGGCATGTCCCGAGGAATGCTCATCTGGAAGGTCTTTTCTTCAAAGAAGGAGAAAACGACAGAGCACTAAAGATGGAAATAGTGCATGCTTGGAAGCACGTTCATAAGAATGGACGGGAGTCTCTTGGAAAACCGGACTGTGTCTCGGTGGAGCCTTATCTCCACTAGGTACAAACTAGAGCTCTCAAGCTAAAGATGCCTTATCCTCGTTACGAAATTCTTCCACCGAGGGAATCTGTCATGTACTTCATGACCGAAACTGAAAAGCTCCAGGTTACTCTCAACAAAGTTCAACGGGAGAGGAGGTCTTGGAAGAACAAGTACCGCACCCTCAATGTGGAGTGTACCCAAATACAGCAACTACTGAAAGATAAGGATGCTCTGATTGAAATTTTAGAGCAACATGCTGTAGAGAATCAAGATGACCAAAGGAATTTGCTCAATCCTTTCACCTAGCAAAGGAATGACAACCCGACAACGGCTCAAAAGCCCCGGTCAAAGAAAAGGAAGATACCAGAATCAGCACCCGAGTTCTCTCGGAACCCATTAGCTTAGGTTTATGTTTCTGCACTTTGTAATCTACTGTATTTTCGTTTCCGCAATCCTTTGAATTTCAATAAAACGGGGTTTCCCCACTGTTTGATATTTGCAATCTAATTGTCAAAGTTTATTTTGATTAGACCAAAAAACAATTAATATAATCATTGCATTCATCATTCTCACATTGCGTATTCTTCTTACCTACGAATCTTACGTTTGTGTCTCGGTTCTAGAGTCAAACTGTCTCATTCGTACAATACTCGGGCCAATCGTCAGAAAAAGATGGATGATCTTGAGGAAGAGAACAGAGAGTTGAAAGAAGAGATCGACACTCTGAGAGAGTATATGAGAAAGCTTCTAAACGACATGCAAGCCATGACAGAAGCTCAGCTACAAAGAACTGTGATCTCAGAGATCACCTCAGCGCCCATAGTGGAGAAGTTTGATCCAAGGTATCAAATGCCGAAAGATCGTCCCTAGGGCATGCCTGCTAATTATATCCCAGAAGGATATGTTCCGCCGATCGTTGAAGATCAGGGAATCGCAACAGATGCCGTTGGTCCTGAAGGTTATAGACTTCGGGAAAGCGAAGATGCCAGAGGCATATTGAAGACTCCTGAAGGTTACAAACTTCGGGAAACGCCAAGATTTACTGCCGTAGTTACGGTACCACTCCCTGTGGTGCACACTGTCCCGGAAGGACAGATTCCACAGATACCTGCTGGTAAAAAGGAAACTATGCTTGACCGAATGGAGGAATTCCAGGAGCAGTTCTTGGAAATGCAGAAGGAACTGCAAGCCATTCGCGGTCAGGATCTTTTTGGAAAGGACGCCGCAGACCTTTGTCTGGTCCCCAATGTGAAAGTCTCGCACAAGTTCCAAGTGTCCGACTTTGAAAAGTACAAGGGTAACTCTTGCCCTCAAAGTCACTTGATGATGTACGCTCGGCGAATGTCAGCTCAGACGGAGAATCAGGACCTACTGATTCACTACTTTCAGGATAGTTTAACCGGTGCCGCCTTAAAATGGTACATGTTTTTAAACCGTGCCACGATCGGAACTTTCAGAGATCCTGGCACTGCCTTCGTCCAACAATACAAATACAATTTGGACATGGCACCGGACAGAGATCAACTCAAATCAATGTCACAAAAGGACAAAGAAACCTTTAAGGAGTACGCTCAGAGATGGCGTGAAATTGCCGCTCAAATTTGTCCACCTCTTGAGGAAAAAGAGATGACAAAGATCTTATTAAACACCTTGAGCTCATTTTACTATGATAGAATGGTTGTCAGTGCACCCAGTGACTTCACCGAAATGGTGAGCATGGGAGTTCGTCTTGAGGAAGCCGTCCGAGAAGGACGTTTGGCAAAAGATGCTGGACCATCAAGCAGTACAAAATGATGCGGTAGTTCTCTCCCTAAGAAAAAGAGTAAGATATTGGGAATATCTCTCTCGGAAAGCAAAGGCGACGTTATCAACCGGTAGCTGCTGTAACTCCTGCTATCAATCCTATGCCTATTCCTACGTATCAACCTCAGGTTGCGCCGAGCCAACCTAATCAGCAAAGGACACAACAACCTCTTCAGCAGGCTCGTCCTCCATATGACAATAACCGTACAACACGACCATCAGGGTTTGATCCTATACCCATGTTGTACGCAGAACTATTTCCGTTACTACTGGCTAAGGGGCACATCCAGACTAAGTCTCCTCTTACAGTACCGGAAAATCTGCCTTTTTGGTTTAAAGCGGATCAGACATGCCCTTATCACCAAGGAGGACCGGGGCATAACATAGAGAACTGTCTCAATTTCGAATCTGACGTGCAAAAGCTTGTGAGGAGCGGGGTCTTATCTTTCAAGGATACAAATCCCAATGTTCTCACGAACCCGCTACCTCAACACGAGAAAGCTGCAGTCAACCTGATAGAGGGAGAGTCTAACAACGTCTATCAAATTCTTGATGTACTCTTGTTAAGGACCAATCTGGTCAAGATGCATTGTAGACAGAGTGGATATAGCCATGTGCCACCTCATAATTATCACCAATGTGGTATCTGCTCTAAAAGCAATCGAGGGTTTTCTGTGGTGTAATCAGCTCTACAGAAACACATGGATCTCGGATGGATCCAAGAGCTCCGAGTTCGTGGAGTTAACATGGTTTATACGAATTTCAACGTCATTCAAAACCACGACGTCCGTGCGATGAATGTCAACCTGGTGGCAATGCACTCAAGGGAAAGCCAGTATCATAATCTTCCACGACACGATTACAGTTCCTGTCTAACTTGCTCGGTAAACAAACAGGGATGCTCTTTCATACAAGAGGCCCTCCAGCGTCAGATGGATCTTGGATGGATCCAAGACTACCATGATAAGAACCCTTATCAGATCAACATGGTTCATATCTTTGATATTCGTGTGATGAATACCAACTTGGTAGAGTTACATGCTTAGCAGGTCCGACTCGGATTCCTAATATCACATGACTATCAAAGCTGTAAAGCGGGTTGCGAAAATGATCGAGGTTGTACCCTTGTCCAGGAGGCACTTCAGCACTTGTTAAATCATTGGTGGATGCCAATCTATATGGATGAAGATACTCAGTAAATTAGTATCAATAACAGGAATCCTACTCGGCGTCAGAGTCAGGATGTCCGATCTGTGGAGACTAACCTAGTGAGGTTACATTGTATTCAAAGTGGGCGTGGCCAGGTGCCACCACACAATTATGAACATTGCAGAGTCTGTTCAGAAAGTAACCAAGGGTGTTACCTTGTGAGAGCATCTCTTCAGAGTCAGGTGGATCGCGGAGAAATTCGTCTATATCCAGGTTCTGGACCCATCAACTGGACGCCGAACTACCTTGCTGATCAAGTTGAGGATGTTGTCACAATCTCTGGTCGTCACCAGACCAGGGATGTTTTTGTCATCATCCCTCTACTTGACGAATCTAGAGTTCCCAACCGGGAACGAATCGAGATTACTTATGATGGTCAGAAAAATCAGAAGGTTCCCATAGTCATCTATCTACCGGGACCACTACCGTATGAATCAACTAAGGCTATCCCTTACAAATACGGTGCAACAACAGTCGAAAATGGAATGGAAATTCCATTACCCTCCGTCGTGAATATTGCAGACATCAGTCGTGTAATACGGAGCGGTCGAATCTTCAACCGGGGAGTTTGAGAGTCCAACAAGAAAAAGGAACTTCAGGCAGAAGTTCCCAATCCACCAGTCGGTCAATCCAGTAATCCCGACCTTTCGAAAAATGATGATGAGACACTAAAGCTCATCCAAAGGAGTGAATACAACATTGTTGATAAACTGTTACAGACTCCTTCAAAGATCTCAGTATTATTGCTGTTACTCAGTTCAGAAGCCCACAGGGAGGCTCTACAGAAAGTCTTGGAGCAAGCCTTTGTGGAACAGGATGTAACAATCAGACAGTTCGATAGCATTGTCTCTAACATCACTTTCTGCAATAATTTGGGATTTAGTGATGAGGAATTACCCGAAGAGGGTCACCTCGACCCTCCACCAAAAGCTAAAGTTCGTTCAGAACGATCAACTTGTCACAGTCTGTGGAGAACAGGCCTTGCTCGTGAGTAACTTGTCATCATCTGCTGGTATAGAACCCGAGGAGGTTATTGGGACGCAGTTCCAAACACTATCGGTGAGCAAGAACAATCAATCCGAAGGAGGAACATCGATTTCCTCATACAAGGATGCTATCAAAGCGGTCGAGAGTACCGATACAAAAGGATGGGGACAGCTTGTCACTCCTATTGACAATAAAACAAAGAAGAGCCTTGGTTTTTCTGCAACCTGTACCCAGACAGCTGCCAGCGATGAAAGTCTTCATCCCATTCAGAACTTCTTCCACAGTGGAGGTTTTCTTCACCCAGTGCCTCAAGTAGTCCATGCTATCAATGAGGAAGATTCCTCTGACACAGAGGAAGAGTGGAAGTCCTATCTTAACAAGGACGGTTATATGTCTCAGGACGAAACGCAAACTCCTTTTTGCTTTCCTACAGAGAGTCTGAGATTTATACCCAGGTCAGACGTCGAAATGATCTATGGAGATTGTGATCCGGAAGGATGCCGCGCTCCACCAAATTCATTAGAGGAAGACACTCCGATGAAAGACAATTTTGACTACACCTACTATGGCCCGATTGATGGTCTGCCAATGTGGCAACCTTATCCGGGAGACTTGGGGCAAGGGAGTCAGCCAAGTAATGAAACTCAGCTGAGCATCATTGAACGGAATACCTGTGTCCCCACCATGTCATGGGATCAACACTCAGGTCATTCAGACACTACTCAACATGACGATGAATTCGCAACGTTTGCAGGATTGGAATTCATCAACTACGCTTTTCCTGAGGTCAACGTCATCGAGAGGGATGACTCCTCCAGTTCCAAAGAAGTATGGGACACCCTGGGACAACCAAGTGGAAAATTTGACTTTATGGTCAAGTACACCGCTCCCGGAAGCTCTCGTATCAGGCTCGAAGATATTCAGCCAACTGGATGGGGAGAAATACCTGAGAGCACCAATACTCTGCAAAATGCAACTGAGGAATCCTCCTACGATAATTCTGCATGGGAGACAGATTCCAATGATCATGCTCCACCAGAAATCAGCGTTATTTCTGAAGACAAATCAAGGAAGGTGCCAGACTTTGTGATTCACCGAGGAGTTCGCCGCTAATTGGTTGCTGTCGATGTTCTGAAGGTCGTTCACCAGGCAAAGTAATTGACATCTTTAACCTTTCACCCTGCCCAGGTGAAACGGATGTTTTGATAGGGCTCGCTTTCTGTAAATTTCCTTCTTCGTTTTGCCCGAAGCGACGGAGTTTTGTTTTATAGGGCTGTAGTTTCAAGGATCGACTTGTTCATTAATAAAATAACGTCGTTATATAATATCCGCATTAATTGCTGTTTTCTCTTTTTGCTTTTTCTCAGAAAATGGTAATCCTAAAAAAACAATTCAATAATAAAAACAAGCAGTAAAAAAAAAACACACTGCACACACTTGCATTTTCTCTATCTGTTCTAAACACGAATCATCACGTCATGCAGATTGCTTGTTTTACACCCCGTTGAAACATATGATCTGATGCCTTCTCCCGACTTTGAGTTCCCGGTATTTGGGGATGAAGAAGAAGTTGACAATGAAATTCCAGAAGAGATCTCCCGATTACTCAGACAAGAGGAAAGGTCCATTGAACCTCATAAAGAGTCGTTGGAAACGGTAAACTTGGGTTCAGAAAAAGAGAGAAAGGTAATCAGGATTAGGGAACTGCTCAGTCCAACTGCCAAAGAGGGTTTGATAAAGCTTCTCAGAGAATTCCCCGATGTATTCGCTTGGTCCTATTAGGATATGCCAGGGTTGGATACCAGCATCGTGGAACATCACTTACCGTTGAGGTCAGAATGTCCGTCAGTGAAGCAAAGGTTGAGACGGACTCACCCGGACATGGCCATCAAAATCAAAGAAGAGGTACAGAAACAGATCGACGCGGGTTTCCTCGCTACATCTGAATATCCTCAATGGTTAGCCAACATCGTACCCGTTCCTAAAAAGGATGGAAAAGTCAGAATGTGTGTTGACTACAGAGACTTAAACAAGGCTAGTCCAAAGGACGACTTTCCTTTACCACACATTGACATGTTGGTAGATAGTACAGCAAAGTTCAAGGTTTTCTCCTTCATGGATGGATTCTCGGGCTATAACCAGATCAAAATGGCGCCGAAAGACATGGAGAAAACTTCGTTCATTACGCCATGGGGTACCTTTTGTTACAAGGTAATGCCGTTCGGTTTGAAGAACGCCGGGGCAACCTATCAAAGGGCCATGACTACTCTGTTTCATGACATGATACACAAAGAAATCGAAGTGTATGTCGATGATATGATTGCCAAATCTAAGACAGAAGAGGAGCATGTGACCCACCTGTCGAAACTATTCGAGCGTTTGAGGAAATACAAACTCCGCTTGAATCCCAACAAGTGCACCTTCGGTGTCCGTTCGGGGAAACTCTTACGGTTCATCGTCAGCCAGAAAGGAATTGAAGTTGATCCTGACAAGGTCAAGGCCATTCGAGAAATGCCTTCTCCAAAAACCGAAAAACAAGTCATAGGATTCTTGGGAAGTTTGAACTACATCTCCAGATTCATATTCCTTATGACCGCCACGTGTGCGCCGATTTTCAAATTACTCAAAAAGAGCCAGGATTGCGTTTGGTCAGAAGATTGCCAAACCGCCTTCGATAGTATCAAGGAATATCTGTTGAATCCGCCGATTCTATCACCACCAGTGGAAGGAAGACCACTGATCATCTACCTCACAGTCCTAGAGGACTCAATGGGATGTGTACTTGGCCAACAAGACAAAACCAAAAGGAAAGAGTCTGCCATTTACTATTTGAGCAAGAAGTTCAGCGACTGCGAGACTCGGTACACGATGCTCGAGAAAACGTGTTGCGCTTTGGCTTGGGCAGCCAAACGTCTTCGCCAGTACATGATTCGTCATACTACTTGGTTGGTTTCCGAGATGGATCCAATCAAGTATGTCTTTGAAAAGCCTGCTCTCACGGGAAGAATTGCCCGTTGGCAGATGTTGTTATCAGAATATGACATAGAGTACCATGCTCAAAAAGCTGTTAAAGGAAGTGTTTTAGCTGATCATTTGGCTCATCAACCGATTGACGATCAGGAATTAATCGGGTTTGACTTCCCAGACGAAGATGTCATGTATCTAAAAATGAAAGATTGCGATGGGGACTAATCTTTGACGGAACAGTTAATCATTACGGAACCGGAATTAGGGCAATCATTGTTACCCCTCAAGGTACCCACATTCCTTTCACTGCCAGACTTACGTTCAATGTACGAACAACGAGGCCGAATACAAAGCTTGTATCATGGGTATCAAAGAAGCGATTGATTTAAGGATCAAAAACTTGGACGTATACGGCGATTTAGCCATGGTTATCAATCAGATAAAAGGAGATTGGAACACATACCAATCAGGACTGATTCCTTACAAAGACTATGCAAGAAGGTTGTTACCCTTCGTCAATAGAGTTGAGTTTCATCACATCCCTCGTGATGAGAATCACATGGCTGGTGCTTTAGCCACTCTCTCTTCCATGATTAGTGTAGGTCAATGGAATGACATACCTAAGATCGACATAATGCGCCTTGAACGGCCCGCCTACATCTTCACGATTGAAGCTGTCATAAACGACAAACCTTCGTATCACGATATCAAATGCTTCCTTCAAAAGCAAGAGTACCCACCTGGGGCACTCAGAAAAGACAGGAAAACCCTCTGAAGGTTGGCTGGAAACTTCTTCCTGAGCGGCGGTACACTCTATAAGAGGAATTTTGACATGGTCTTGCTCCGATGCTTCGACAGACAAGAAGCAGACATGCTTATGAAAGAAATTCATGAAGGATCCTTTGGCACCCATGCCAATGGACACACAATGGCGAGAAAAATTCTAAGGGTCGGGTACTACTGGTTGAACATGGAATCTGACTGCTACAAGTACATTAGGAGGTGTCACAAGTGTCAGATATACTCCGACAAAATTCATGTACCGCCATCACATCTCAAAGTTCTCTCTTCCCCATGGCCTTTTTCCATATGGGGAATCGACGTAATTGGCTTGATTGAACCTAAGGCTTCAAACGGACATCGGTTCATCCTGGTAGCCATTGGTTACTTCACCAAGTGGGTCAAAGCAGCGTCGTATGCTAATGTTACCCGACAAGTGGTGGTCCGATTTATCAAAAACAATCTCATCTGCCGAAGCTGAATGGTGTCAAAGTCGACACGACGAACTCAACCTGATCGAAGAGAAGCGAATCACGGCTCTATGCTACGGTCAGTTGTATCAGCAAAGAATGAAGAAGGCGTTTGACAAGAAGGTCAGACCTCGCGTCTTCAGAAAAGGAGACCTTGTGCTCAAGAAGATACAATCATTTCTCACTGATACTCGGGGCAAATGGACCCCGAATTATGACGACCCATATGTGGTCATGAAAGCTTTCTCAGGCGGTGCCTTGAGACTTGCAACCATGGACGGAGAGGAATTTGCCTACCCCACGAATATTGATGTAGTCAAGAAATACTTCGCCTAAACTAAAAAAAAACGTCTCGGTGGATTGAAAACCCAAAAGGGCGGTCCAGGCAAAAGTTAGAGACATGAAAAAATCATCCCGGTGGATTGGAAATCTCATAGTACAATCCAGGAAAAAATTAGGGATAATGGCAAGTAACTATGTTCAACAGAGGCAAGTCCCTTTGCAACAGTTACATCATCCATCAGAGGAAAACTCCAGTCAAGGTCATCTTCGACAGAAGCTAAGGATGTCCTGAATTCAAAGTTGGTAGAAGGATAGTGGTCGTTATGTTTCAACGTAGCCCTTTTCCCTGTAAATTACCATTTTCTAACTTTGTAAACACTCATTGGAATCACGCGTTTGGCTGATTTCCGTCTTATCAATAAAATTTGAGCCCTTGTGCTTTTGTTTGTAATTCTTACTTGTTTTAGCTTTACAGAACGACGTTTTAACATGATTAACGATTCTTGAAATGAAACAAAATGAATTTACTTGTTAAAACTTTTTCTGCTTTTAAATTAAAGATGGCAATTGCTTTTGACTGTTGAACATCGAAAGAACGTCGATTGCGTCTCCAAAGGCGTTCGAGCCTCAAAGTGCAGAATCAAAGTACTCCTTCTAAACCAGTATGCCTGAATGAAGGATCAACTGTGTCAGAGACCTTGTTTCATCTGACACGCTTCGGCCGAGTTCTTATCTCCTAAGCCCGATCAACGGTATTCCCCGTAGGGACTATCTCTCCTAAGCAAGGTAGAATTGCTACTTTTTTGACCAACGGTAATTCTTCGCCCCACGATGGCCGAGTATCCAACCGTGTTCATCCATTAGCCTGTATGTCGCGTCACTTTTGTCGGCATATACGTACATACATCATGCATTTTATTTACATTTACATTCATATTGCATCGTTATCACTTTAGTCGGTCTTACCCCCTAGTGGTGAAAGTCCTCTCGATTGAGTTGTCAGCCCTTGTCCTCGTCAGGAAGTGTTGCGTCTGAAGAATCTCGCCACCAGTGTATCTCTGGATCAGAGTCGGCACTCGACCACTTTGATAACTTGAACCTCTGAAAGGCCAGAGCAACTTTTGACAAATGTCACTCTTCGCCATTGAAGATGATATCCTTGCTTTCCCGGATTAATGAAAATCCCCAGAGAAAGCCTCTTAAACAAAGATTCGGCAGTACATCAGTGTTTCTCTGAAAAACCGCTAATGAAAAGGTCATCGGCACCTCAAAATTGGATCCCATCATATGGCATTTCTCCGGGAAGATCCCGAGAAAAGTATGATGTAAGACCCCCAAGCGGAAGCAGTCTCTCAAGAAACTCGCTTTTCCCCAGTAGAATCGACAAATGGCGTCTCCAACAGAGAAGTTTGTTCACCTCTACAACTCAGACGATGGGTTCCCCAGCAAGTCTGACGTCAAAACTTTTTCCGTCAAATGGCATCTCCCCAGGAAAATTCAGCGAGAAGTTTGAGGAAAACCGCTACGAATAGCGTTCCTTGTCAATAAAGTTTATTGACAAAAGAAACTGAGACCAGTTCCTTGGTAGGAAACCGGGATCGAGGGGAAGTTCAAATCAGAAACTAAGACCAGTTCCTTGGTAGGAAACCAGGATGAGGGGAAGTTTATTTCAGAAACTTAGACCAGTTCCTTGGTAGGAAACCAGGATCAAGGGGAGGTTTATTTCAAAAGAAAACTGAGACCAGTTCCTTGATAGGAAACCAGGATCGAGGGTAAGTTTACCTTTTCTAAGCATCATTGCTTAGCAAAAGTAGATGAATGTGCAAGCTGCCATTCATAGCCATCAAAATTTCGGGTATTCTGATATTTAATCCTCTTGCACCCCGAATGCCCGAATACCTTCGTCATTCACACCTTCGAGTCCAAGAAGATTAAATAGGGGCATCTGTCATACCCCAAATTTTGACCACTAAGATTTCCCATCATTGTGCAAATCATCATCACAATATGGATGAACCATCATGCCTCATCAAATGCCTCAAGGGTTGTTGAGCATTCACTACAATCAGAATTAGGGTTTCAAGCCCTCTCAGAGGTTTTAGGCAAAGGATCAATCAAGAAATGACATGATTTTCAACTTGTCTAGCCTCTCAAATATCCACAATGGATCAAAAGGACTCCCACTTCAAGGATTAAGCACAAAGCTGCTCCCTTCTAGGTGGATCAAGTCTCAAGATCGACAGTATCACCAAATTAGGGTTTTGGTCGACCAGGGCCTCCAGATGAAATTTTTCATCTAAGCACAAGCGAATGATCCAAAACATACCCTAATATACTCCATGGAACCTCATGAACCCAATCATCAAGTCAATTTTGCCTCAGGGGATGCATACATCAAAAAATCAGGAATTAGGGTTTCTTGACCTAATTCACCCCTAAGTTGACTTTTGGGACAAATCTTGAACCAAGACCTCAAGACATGATTTGAGGGTCTCTAATGAACTATATTGATCCATTTGGAACAATGGATTAATCCAAGAAGCTTGAGCAACAAGTCTCAATTTCATCTGCACCATAATTAGGGTTTCGCGAGAAAAGTCAACTGTAGCTTTGACTTTTGACCAGGACATGCTCCCAAACCCTAAGACATGATTCAATATACCCTATGACACCCATGGAACATGTCCATCAAGTTTGATTTAGGTCAAGGACATGATTTTCTGAAGAATTGCACAGTTTGGAATTCATCTGATAAAAAGTCAACTGTGCACAAAAGGCAACTTTGACTTTTTGAGATTTTTCACCAAAATGGATTTTTAATCCTAAAATGATGTTAATGTATGATTTGATTCATCATTCATCAAGAAAAATCAAAGAAAGTGGGATAACTTGTAAAAGGGGTAACCATAAAACTTAGAAAAATTTCTAAGTTATGGAAAAAGTGACACCAATGTGCCAACTTTGGAGGACCATAACTCCTAAACCACAAAGCCATTGTGCCCCATTCAAAGCTTGATTTGTAGATCACATTGCCCTCTACAAAAGCTTCATACTGACCTATGTCCGAATTCCCCATGGATTTTGAGTTATGGAGTGATCAAAATCAAGAAAAGTCACTTTGTTCCAACACTTAGTGAAAATTTCACTAAGTCAGATTTTACCTTACTTTTTGCCAAATGTAGGGGGATTTTTCACTTGGATCCAAAAGAGATCAAAACTAAACATGTTCAAACAGTTATTGTATCATGTAAGGGCTTTCCAAAATGACCAAGAACATTACCAATTTCAATTTAAGTCATGAGATATGACATTGGCAAGTTGCCTTGCTGAAATCTGCCAAGACAAGGCAGATTTTTACACTTTTGGTCGATTTGCCAAAATCAGCCAAATCCAAATGCTCCTATCCACTTAGACACATCTGAGGATTGAATCTAAAGGGGACAATCATTGAGCCAAGCCTCCAAAGTCTTGGGAACAAGAATTAGCATGTTGAACCTAGAATGGCCAAAATAGGGACAAGACTCCAATTTTGGATTGGAGCATTCAATGGAACCATCTAGGTGGCATGGACTGAGCCATTTGCAACTGAATTCAGTCAAGACTTATCCAAGACCAAGGGAACCAGCAGCCTGTGCCCTAACCTCTAGTCAATGGCTAGAGGAGACTTGGATTTTCATTTGCCAACATTGGCCAAACATACTCAGCATTTGCCATTCACTATTCCTTGCAAAAGAAACTTGCTCTACTATAAATAGAGCTCAATTGTGATCACTTTGAGTACACCAAAGCCATCAAACAGATGCTTTCCTCAAAATCTCTTCTTTCACTCCAATTTTGCCTTCTAAGGCAAGTCACTATCGGGTTTTGAGTTTGAGAGCTTTTTCAATCAAACCAATCACACACACACCTCACATACATCATATAGAAGTGATCCAAACCCTCACATAATATCTGGAACACAGATTTCACAAAATCACCAGCCAATTGCTCAAGTTCTTGACAGATTTGCAGTTGGGGTACCATCTCAAGTTCCAGATCATTTCAATCCATTCCAAGCATTCATACACACTCCATGGCACCTAGGGAAGCTATGCAGATCATTGGAACCTAGCTGTAACACCTCCAACACAAATCACGATCACTAGCTGCAAGTGGTAAGCATGAGCTCTTCTAACTCTATGATCCATGCAATTTTTGCTGCACAATAATTTGGCCATATGTTCATAATCATGCATGGAATGTTTCACCTCAATTAATTGCATTGTTTGAATCGTGTATCAAAAATCCTAGCCTTCATGCAGAAATTAGGGTTCTTGAGGATTTTTCGTGATTTCTTGTTTTATGCTTAATTTAAATGAAATTAATTGCCATAGACATGATCGTGAGGTTAAAACGAGTTGATTGGTATGTGGATTACATGATATGATTAAGTATTCAGTGAGATTGGAGAGAAAATGCAAATCTGGGCAAAACTGAAAAACGCGTGTGTTCTTGCCTTTGTTCTTGGCGCCATTTTCCAATATTTGAATATTTGAATTTTGTGATTTTATTTAATTGATTCAAAAATTAATTTCTCTCTGAGTTTTAATGATTTTGAGTTGATTCTTTTTTTAATAATTCACAAAAATGTTAAAATATTTTATTTTCCCAAAAAATCCCAAAAATATTATTTATTTTATATAATTGATATTTTTGCAAAGAATTAATGTTTTAATTTTTTTTGACATTTAAAATATTTTTTCCACCTTGATTTTGCAACTTTTAATGCTTTCTAATTATTTTGTAGGTCAATACTTAATTTTTGAAGCATTAATCCAAGATCACAATATGTTTTCCATATGTTAAACAATTTTGATCATTTTAATTGAATTTTTATTCAATTAAAACACATTTTGAAAACAAATTAGGGATTTTGGATTAATTCAACCCTCATAAAGCATTTTTAAAACTCTTTGGGCCTCTAATAGAGTGTAAGACCCAACCCTTTGTAAATACAACCTTTCGGGCTTCACTTATTGTATAAGTCCCGTTGTATTTCAAAAATTCGGCGCGATCGTCGCCCGTTTAAAAATAACCATCTGGGCCTCTCCTTGAGCTATAAGACTCATTCAAAACTTTTGGGCCTCTAATAGAGTGTAAGACCCAATTCCCTTTTAACCAAAAAAATTTTGGGCCTCACTTATTGTATAAGTCCCTTTGCGTTAAAAGAAAACCTCGGCGCGATCGCCATTTTGAACGAAAAGTCAACTGGGCCTACCCTTGTGTTATAAGCCCCACTCTTTTTCTTTAAAAACTTTTTGGGCCTCTTGAGAGAGTGTAAGACCCATCCCTTTATACAGAAAACCTTCTTGGGCCACAGTCACTTGTATAAGTCCCTCTGTACAAATTCAACAGTGCACTCACTGATAAAACCCTGGGCCTCTCCTTGAGCTGTAAGCCCCAAATCTTTCTCTTTAAAAGCACTTTCTCCTTTGATTTTGAATATACTGTTGTTTTCAATTTTTCTTTGTTGAACAACTAACCAAACAGCATGGAAGCTCTACAACCGAGTAAGTGTTTACCCGCTTTCATTTACTGCTTTCATATACATTTACCTGTATTGTGGGGCTGCTCACTGTAAGTCTCCTTTCACAAACTCATATATATATAACTGTATTGTGGGGCTGCTCACTGTAAGTCTCCTTTCATAAACTCATATCTACTATGTAATAACAGTATAGATATTTAGAGTTTCCCCGACAACTACGTCTAGAACTAGGTAAAGCCGTTTCGTTTATTCATAGAAATAGACAGCTAGATCCCCAATAGGACCACCAGATACAGTCTCCTCTTCGGCTGTCCTCATTAGGAATTGTCAAGAAACTTTACTCCCAGAGATTAATGTATTCTCCGTGAATGGCATCTTTGAGTTTCTTCCAAATTCTCGAACTTTCCTGACTTGATCTATTCCTTGTCAATAGCTTGCCTTGAATTTCTCGGGGTTTGGGGACCCACGGGCTTCTTAAAAGCATCGGCCTCCTCTTAGGCATTGTACAAGAACCCACAGGCTTCCTAACAGCAACCTCGCCTCCTCTTGGGATTAGTACAAGGACCCGTCGGCTTCTTAGAAGTATTCACAGCCTCCTCTTAGGCTTCGTATAATGATCTCTTCCTCCGGGAATGATATCCTCCTCTTGGGCTTCGTACAAGGACCTCTCGGCTTCTTAAAAGTTTCCAGCCTTCTCTTGGACTTTGTACAAATTGTCCCGACGACCTCCTAGAGGTATAGAAACAGAACTTAATCATCTTAATAGAACAGTCCTTTCAAAGAGTCTACTACTGTTTCTCAAAGCATAGTACAAAAGATGACTCTAGACATGGACAGTCTATTTTCCTTGAGTCTCAAAGACATTCTCAAGTGACCCTTTCGTTAAATAGGAAGAAAACCCGTAGACTCGGACAGTCTCAATACCCTTTGGATTTCCCGTTTCCTCAAAGAAAAGGAAATATCCCTGGTCCTCGAATCAAATCCTTGAGTACAGTGTTACTCATATAAGAACTGAGTTTCTCTTTTAAAATCAGTATACTGGATCTATCACTCAATTGAAACAGTTACACTAGCCTCCTCTTGGGCTTTGTACAATGATTCTTCCCAGCGAAACAACGTTTAGCCTCTCTCTCGGACTTCGTACGATATACAAAAGACTCCCTCGTTAAGTCAAACAACGTTTAGCCTCTCTCTCGGGCTTTGTACGAGACACATAAGAGACGCCCTCGTTGAGTCAATCACCCTTTTTGCCTCCATCTCGGGCTTTATACGAGATACAAAAAGGTTCTTATTGAGCCAAACAAATTTTAGCCTCCATCTCGGGGTTTGTACGAGACACAAAAACACTCTCTTGTTGAGTATAAAAGATTCTCTTGTTGAGTCAACCCTTTTAGCCTCTCTCTTGGGCTTTGTACGAGACACATAAAAAACTCCCTCTTGTTGGGCCAATAGCCTCCTCTTAGGCTTTGTATAAGAAAACCACTGGTTGATTCAATCAACCTTTTAGCATCAAAGTTGTGCCTCGTTCACAGTATACAAACATCAACAACTCCTATCCCTCCATCTAACTGCTGTAAGCGGCAAGCCTCTGGATCATCTATATCCATGCCACTGTCCATCTTTTAGCATGAGAAATTCCTAAGGAAAGACGGCATTGCTCTACACTGAGTTAAAGTCTTCTCCTTCAGGTTAAAAATCCCCTATAAAGGAAATTATGGCATTGCCGGATGCACATATCCCGGTTAAAGTAATTCTCCTTTATAAAACAGTTGTGACATACAACCCTCTCTTTAGAGATGACAAATTCTCTCTAAAGTCAGGACTTTCAGCTTCACATCTTGGGCTTTGAACAAGATACAAAAAGACCTTTTAGCTTCACATCTTGGGCTTTGAACAAGATACAAACTACCCTTTCGCTTCTCGTCTTGGGCTTTGAACAAGACACCAAAACACCCATTTCCTCCCATAGACTAGGAGGAACCTCAAATGCTCTAATTTCCCTGTTTCGGTAAACGGGAATACGTAGGCATAAGATCGAAAGAAAAGATCTTAGCGAGCACACTAAACAAAAACCCTAAATCCCATACTCTCACATATCTATCAAAAAGCATCAGTCCTAACATCCTAATCCTTGTTCCCCGCCAGAAACCTGTCATTCTGTAAAAATAAGCACAAGAAAGGCCCCACGACCACATAGCATCCGTAACCTAACAGACCGCTGTTTAAACTCGATATGCAAGCAGGATTAATTGGAGATATATATTTCCCTTCCTTAGTCAGCTCAATAGGATAAAAAATGAATCGACCTGTAGTAACCCCAAAGGAGAGCGACAGCGCTTAAGAACCGTGTCCAAAATTGCTCGCTACACCATCATCTGTGTTTGGTTACCCTATGTTCTTTCGAGTGATAAGTGTTCGGAGAATGGAAAACGGGATTACAAGTAGATGAAAGAAGGATTTGTGTTTTGAAATCGTGACTTCTGGAAAGGTGTTGCGTAGTTGTCCCTCGGTTCAGACGACGAGGGAGTTGGACTTTGGGGAATGTAATCTTGCAAACTATGTTGAGAATGAGAAGGTCTTAATTATATTACTGTTGAGAGTCTTAAGGAAGAAATTGGAAAATACTCACAAAGTATCGGTCTTGCAAGGAAATATTTCGGTGTGTAATTCTGGAGTTAGTAAGGTATGAGCGGTTGGTCGGAAAAGTGTAATTGTTGTTTCCGGGAGTTTAAGGTATAGTATTTAGACCGTGAGGGTGGTACCGTGTTGTATGCTATTGTGTTTTACCAAGAGAGTGAAATTTGAAAGTTATCTTTCCAAGTACGGGTAAGGAATTGGAAGTTCCGAGGTTAAGCACATAACTTGGATCGTTTATGAATCGAAACGAATGAGAAAAGTGGATTCAATTGAGAAACGGGGCATGTCCTTTGGGGGTGTGTGTACGTGTAGAGTGTTGTATGTGGATTAGTGAGTAGTATGGAAACTCACAATTTCGCTTTGAATAGTTTAAGTTTGGATAAGTGGTGAGTCGCATCTGATTGAAGCTTCGTGATGGTGTTAGGTAATGTTAGTTGAGAACTCGTACCAACAACAAAGAACCTTGAGTGAGTCGGAACCACGTAAGAAGAATCAATTTGGAATGTGGTAACCAGAGCCGGAGGTTGTTAAACTGTTTTGGATATATTATTTCGAGTTTAGAATGGATTTGGAGTTGTGAATGTCATGGTTGTAGCAATGTACCTCTTGCGTCTTTATCGTCTAGAGAGTGTTGGGCAGAGGTTAAGATATTGTGTGTTGGCAAAGAAATTGTTCTACCATAGGACCCCAGTAAGTTCTTGTGCCGATTGGTTAGTGTAATACCCCAAAATTTGCTCTCCCTCTTTGTCATCATAGCATGGCATTATCATTTATCATATCATATCCACCTTATTAACATTACATTGCATTTAACATAGAAAAATGAAGCATGGCATCCTTCTTACCATTAGGGCATGTGATCAGGTGGAAGGTGGACAATCAAGGAATCATTCAAAGCACAAAAAGGTCAATCAAGTTGCCTCAAGGCAAGCCAAGAGTCTCTCATGTCTCATACCATCTCAATTGATCATCCACAATCTCAAGGAAGTGAGATCCAATGGGAGATTGAAGCAATACATACTTCAACATGCAAGAGGTTCAAAAACTGAAGGAAAACCCTCAAAAGAGATAGCTCATTGATCCAAAATCATCCTCAAATGGCATATCCCATCATCCTTTAAAAGGATACACAACATACTCTGAGGAATTTGAAATTGAAGACTGCACTTTTCCCTCCTAACCAGAGGGGGTCAAAATTAGGGTTTCTAATAAAATCAGGATATCTCTGATTTTTTGGACAAAGCTTGTTGTCATGGTATTCTACATGTCCTTAAGTGTATGTATGTGGAAAATTGCCTCTCAATTGGTTTTAGAAGTGGTTCAATTGGAAGAAAGATAAAAAATCAGAGAAATTGGGGTCAAGTCAAATAATCAGAGGGAAAAGTCAACCCTTGACTTTTTGAGCCCAAAATCATGAAATTCATGTTATATGTGTCCAATGTACAAAATTTGGTTAAGAAACTCCAAAGGAATCATGGAAAAATCAAGTTGTGAAAAGTTGCCATTTTTGGAATAAGAAGGGTTACTAAAAATAGTAATTTTGGACCATTTTGCACTACACTTTGAACCAAGGCCATTCAAAATTGAAGCACCAAATGAAAATTCCACTAGGCCACAACAAAAGATCTTGTTTCAAGCTTCAAATCCACATAAAGAACAGCTCCATTGGATAAAAATTGAGTGAGATATGATTGATCAAAGTTTGACAAAACAAGGTCAAAAACCAAGTCATGACAAGGCAAGTGCAGACCCATGCGCCATAATTTTGTCGAACACTTGGTGTGCCAAATGTCCAGCCACTTTTCTCCATGATGGAAGCTCCAAACGAAAAAATGTTGAACATTAAAGTTGTTCATCTTAATGTCCTCTTCAACTTTGATGTTGGACATTTTTTCATTTGAGCAAGTTATGATAGGGTTATGATGGTACCAAATTGACGTGTTCATGCTGAATTTTCTAAGACAGATTGCCACACCACCCTACCAACTTGCCACGCCCATGCACCAGTTCTGAACTATGATGTTTGGAGTCATTTTACACTATCCTACAAACCTCAATTCAATTCAATTTCAACATCAAAATTATTCTCCCATATCTACTCTTTCATTTGTCACAAAAATTACTCATTTCCATTCATTAAAGTGAGAGAAATTCATCATCAAACTTCCTTGTTTTAATTGATTTTTTTTTGCTGCTATAAAACCCGAAAAATAACATTGTTGTTGTTGTTAATTCAAGTATTCTCATGCATGTTACACCATTCCACTTTCCATTTCATTAAGCTAAAAATTTCTTTACATCACCACCCTCCATTTTAAACCCCCACCATACACTTCATAAACTCACCCACACCATAATAAATTTTTTCAACTCACCTCTAACTGTCATGACTCAGTTAGTTAGAACCCACTCAGTTAACCCAACTCTAACTCACTTAACTCACTCAGTTTACCATGGTTAATCACATTAAACCCTAACTATATAAACAAATACACACACAATTTCAAGGGTCTCTCTCATTTTCCCACATTTCTCAGAACTCATTCTCAATCATTCTCTCAATTTTCTCTCTAATCTCACACATTCCTCACACTTTTCATCACAATTTCTCAAGAAATCTCAAATTTCTCTTTCACTCTCAAGAATTCAGATTCATATTTCTCTCTCGTTTCTTCATCATTTTCGAAGATCTTCGAAGCAGAATCATCTCCATAATCTCCTCTTTCTACTGTATGCATTAGATTCGATTGAATCCACCATCGAAAAATCTCAAGTTTCACTCATCACTTCCAATTTCTACTCCAAGCAAGTATTGGATCTGGTTTTCGCCTTTATTTGGCACAAAGTGTTGATTTGAAGATCTTGCAGGAAGTTTTCGGATTTCTAAAACAAAAAAAGTGCATCACACAAGGTTAGAGATCTTGAAACTTTTTCTTTAGTTCATCATAATTTTAGAAATTTACAATGTGAAATTAGTACTCATGCATTGCATCTGGAAGTCCTGAAATGATGGCACACCACTGTTGTTTAATTTGAAGTTTATGTGATTTTGTGATTTTTATGAAATTGGTGCTTGGATGTGTCACTTTCGTGCCATTTTTCTTGATATTAGAATGATATTTTGGTGATTTAATTGGTATATTCATGATCTATGAAGTTTGGGCTTCAGTTTGGTATCTTACTTTGTTAATTTTCATCAAGAAATGAGGAAGTTATGTGATGTAGAAGTTTGAAGAAAAATGTTGCATTTTCTCATGTTGCTGGAGTTGATTTTCGTTTTTGCATGAAGGCTGCCACGTGGCAGCATGGTATTGGGTTTGTTCTTGCTTTTTTATGATTAAATAATGATTAGAATCATAGAATAATGATTAGAAATGATTGAGTGGTAATGTAATGATGATTAGAAAGAGAGAGAGAAGGAATGGCGAGTTGTGATTGGTTGATACAATGTGCTTTGCGGCTGGCCAATCACAATTCAGCACCGCATTAATGAAAGTCTATGTTTCTCACGTGACACAAGTTTAAGAGGTCAGGTCGTTCCGGTGCGCGCATGTGCGTGGTAGTTTGCGTGTACGTGCATCCCAAGCCGTTGATGTGGAGATCTAGTTTGATCGTGTGGTTTGAATGGCATGTACATGGAATGGAAATACACTCTCTCACGCATGATTCTGCAGATTTATGGAATAAAAAACTATTTTTCGCACCCCACTTTTCTTTAGGCCCATACTTTTTACACTATAGAATGACTATTGTTGCACCCCCCTTGCCAATTCTCTTGCATTTTATTTTTTTCCATTTCATACACGTTTCCTTTTTAATTTTTAAAATTACAAAATTTCATCAGAAAATTCTGAAAAGATTTATGAGTGTTATCAAGACATTTATGAAATTTTTGATGTTTTTATTTCGTGATTTTATTATATTTTTGCCACTGTTTCTTAATTTTCTTTGAATTTCCATTTGTATGCATTCCAAATATGATACATGAATTTGTAGAATTTTGTTTTTGATCATTACAAACTGTTTTGACCTGATTCTTTTTGCATTGATTCACTAATACATTGAAGTGTGTTATATGATTTTTTTTTTATTTTTTAGATCACTTTATGACATGTTTTGATACTTGTTTTTGCACCATTTTGCATGACATTTTAATTTGACCTAATGCATTGTTTGAAGTCATTTTTCTTTGAATTTTGACATGCTATCTTGATGTATGATTTACTTCTGACTTAGGCATTCTAATACCATGCTTGTATAATTTTACTAAGCCCATTTAACTTTTGTTTGATGCATTTACATTTGAAGCATAATAACATGTCATAATCATTCTAACTTTAGTGCATGTTTGCATGATTTCTTTTGTGCATATTTGTATGAGCATTTGCATATTTTTTATGAGACATTCATGTGATATTATAGGTCATTTGTATGATATTATAGGTCACCTTTGATTGCATTATAAGTCACTTTGGTTTGCATTTACATTTGACATGAGTTTGTGCATTCTAAATTGAATTATGACTTGTTTTCATCTCTCACTTCTTCTTATGCTATATGTGATTCATGTTTGCATTTTGGTGTACCATTTCCTTCATGCCATTTACATCTCATGTATAATATGCTACTGCCCATGTGCATTCATTAACCATCTCACATGTTATGCATTTATAATATGTCATTTTGTGCATTTAATTGAACATGTTTCATTTCTCTTTTCTGCTACTTCATCTTATCTCTTCCACTTGCACTCTTCTATTCTTGAATTACATGATGGTTCATATGCTTTGTAAGACCTTTGTGAATTGAATTTAATTCTGACCTTGACTTTATATGAAGCATAAATGCATGATTACTTTGCATTTCCATCCTATTCTTCATCTATTTCTTCTATGATTCATTCCTTTAATGTTTAGGACATTACTTGTACATAGTTGATGTGTGTTTGATGTCTTAATATTAGAGAGTACTCTTATTGTTTAGATTCTGACTTTGATTAGTTTGTATCTCTTAGGATCCTATTTCTTTGGTTCTTAATTGATTTGATCATCACTTGTTGTTTTTTCCTTTATTTCATACTTGTAAATATTGTGGACTAACATTTTTCATGTAGGTGCATGGTAAGTAAGTGTGGGGACATAGTTCCACATACACTTCTCTCCCTCATCTTTTCTTATCTCTTTTAAATAATTCAATTTGTGTTTGATAAGCATTTACATGCTTTCCTTGAATAATTCTTCTCCATCCCTCTTTAAGATCAACTTAACTTCTATTTTGGAAGTAAGTTGCTTCTTTTGCTCTTCTTCTTCTTTCTTTTAGAAGTAGGCTTGATAAACCACATTGACCATAGGATCTCCGAGCATGCTAACACTAGGGTGTGTCTTAGTCTCCCCTTAGTTTTCACCTTTACCTCACTCTTGAGTCTTTCATCTTCTCATCTCAAAGAAAACTCAAAACTTCTAATAAAGGTAGGCATTTATTGCATTTAGGCCTTTCACATAAAGAAAAGATTATAAGGGGTCTTCTCTTATAATCTTAAAATGTATAGCATACAACCCATCTTGGGTCAATGCGTTAAACATTTGATCTTGTGTGAGGGACTTAAATGCAATACTTGTTGGAGGTAAATAAAAAAACACTTCTTCATTTCTTAATCAACAAAAACACTTAATAAACACAAGTATGCTAGTGTGTTTGAACCTTGACAATTGAAACTAAGTGTGGGGGTCTTCTTCATATTTAGTGTACTTTCTTACTCATTCCATCTTGGAATGTGAGAAGGTACACATTCCAAGGACTAAGATTTGGATACACTATCATATGCAAACAAATAACAAAACACTTCTTTCTAAAAGACAAAAACAAACAATAACGTCTTTCCTTCGGGAATTCTTTTCTCACCTCATTCACTCTTAGCGTACGAACGCGCTTCTACTCGTTCTCTTGCAAGATGGTAACGCACTCGGACCAGCGAGCCTGCAACACCTGAGCTAGAACGTAAGCCGTTCTCTAAAAAACACAATCCATCCCTAGTGAGGGGAACTACGTCGCTCTGATTCTCATGCTCCCGATGAGATACGTAGGCAGTGGGGTAGGGCCCATGCGAGCACTTCTTTTATTTTCCCTACATTTGTTTCCCGTTCCTTTTCTTTTCTTTCTCCTTTCTTTCTTTCAGTTCCTTTTCCAGTATCCTTTCTTTACACCCTTTGATCGAGACAAGCAAGCGTGGATCCCATCGGGTACGATGGACGCGTGGGGGTGCTAATACCTTCCCCGCGCGTAACCGACTCCCGAACCCAGTTCTCTTGGTCGTAAGACCATGCTTTTCCTTTCTCTCAGGTTTACGCGGTGTTTCCTTTCCCTCTCTTGGGATAAATACACATTGCTGGCGACTCTGTTTCGGTGCCACTTTCGCGTTTGTACTTGGATGAAAATCCCGGGAGCGACAGCTGGCGACTCTGCTGGGGAGAGAACCCAGAATCTCTGGTTTCCTTAGCGAGTCAATCCTAGCGCTTGTCTGCTTTTCTTTCATTGGGTGTTTACTGTTGTGCTATATGTTGTTGTTTATTTATTTTACTGTATTTACCGCATTTTAGCATTACATATCATATATTATATTGTGTTGCACTGTTTTGTCTGTTTGGCGGGATGGGTGTTCTGAGAGATAAGCTCACTACCAAGGCTTGAGTACATACATAGGTATTAGAGTGGATAGTCATGACGCTTGCGTGGTGGTGACCATGTATTGTTGTTCATGAGACCCACAACCAGACGAGGTTCTATCAGGAGCTTTCTGCTACTGCATGTTATGCAGGCCAGTGGTTATTCTCTTGAGGAACTGTCGACTCTGGTGACCATTCCCGAGGACTCAGTTGCGGCACTCCTCCCGAGATGTGACAGTGGCAGACCACATTCCGTGGCAAACCCATTGCACATTCTCGATCCGAGGACCCAATGCTGGGAACTTGCTATAGGACATCCCTTTTTGAAAGAGAATCAGCGGAGGCACTCCTCGATTGGCGATAGTACTGCACCCTGAGGGATGAATGTACTATTGCTTCTCGACCTCAGTGCCAGAAGCTGAGGACCTTTTTGTTTTGGAGAATCAGTTGAGGCCTCCTCGATTGATGATGATGCCAAACCAGAAATGGTGAACGTATCATCATTTCTCGACCTGAGAGCCCGGGATACTGAACATCCTAGTACCCACATGTGAGAAGGGCGGGTTGTTTACAGGTTTGCAGGTAACCATGACCTCCTACATACCCGGTTTTCTATCATCATTGCACCGAAAGGAAGTTTCATCCTATTGTATTCAAATGGTTCTTATCTATGGTTCTATATTAGTCTCAGAGCTACACTGACACCGTTCACAGTTCAGCACAGACACCTGATTACCTGATCACATTGCCCTTTGCATTGCATTATCATATCCTAACATACATGTTTATTCATTTCCAGGTGCATATATTACCCTTGATTCCAGTCATCAGGTCCCTGCAAAGATGAACACTAAAGAGAGGAAGAATATCATCAGCTATAAGTTCCTTACGCCTACTTTGGGCCCTATTGTTGTGCTGAAGGGAATGGCGAGCCCTGCAGCACGAGAAGCTTTTGAAGAGAAATATGGGTGGATTTTATCTATGGTCCGTAATGTTAGTGATTATGAAGCCAGAGGTCTCCATACGTTGATGCAGTTCTATGATCCGCCTCTGAGGTGTTTTGTATTTCCAGACTATGTGTTGGTTCCTACCCTGGAGGAGTATTCCAACATGTTGGGGATTGCTATCAAGGAGGAGCCCCCTTTCTTTGGATCAGTGGGGGATCTTGACTTTGGAAAGGTGGCTGGTGCTCTTTATTTGAGCAAATCAGAGTTAGGCGACAATGTCTCCAACAAAGGAAAGATTCGTGGTTACAAGTTGGAATATCTGATTAAGAAGGCCCAGGAAGCAGCTAAAGGCGAGAATTGGCTTGTTTTTAATGCTTTGCTAGCCCTTTGTATATACGGCATAGTGTTGTTTCCCAACGAGCCGGATTTCATTGATACGGACGCTATATGAATATTCATGATGAAGAACCCGGTGCCAACGCTACTGGGAGATCTTCACTACTCATTGTACAACCTAAACGAAAAGAAAAGAGGAGGGATAATTCGTTGTTGTGCACCCTTGTTCTATAAGTGGTTTGCGGGCCGTTTACCACAATCAGGGGCTTTTGTGGATTCCAAAGATTCTCTAGAGTGGAAACAGCGTTTAATGGGATTGGTGGCCAAGGACATCGTATGGGTAGATCATGGGCTGATTGGCAAGAATATTATCCACAGCTGTGGTAAGTTCCCTAACGTTCCACTGATAGGAAGAATGGGTGGGATTAACTACAATCCTTCTTTGGCCATTCGACAATTTGGGTATGCCCTGACAGGTCCGCCTATTAAGAGAGATGTGGAGGAGTCCCTCTATTTTCATACATCAGATGGTTGGGAAGCAGCACAGAAAGCTTCTGAAAGCTGGGGTAGCATACTGAAAAAGGGGAAAGTTACTCTAGGCAAGCCTAACAACCGGGTTTATCCAGCATATGAAGAGTGGGTGAAGTAAAGAGTTGAAGATTTTCTCTTGCCTTTTGGTAAGGCACCCCTTTTGTATCCGGAGAATGAGAATGCAAGAAGCACTGCTACTGTGGAAGAAGTTGACAAGTTGCAAGCCTTGGTGAAAAATCTCCAAGGAGAGAATTCCGAGTTGAGTAGCCGTCTTCAGAATGCTCTACATGCCAACAAAGAGCTGGAGCGGAAAGCCCAAGATGCTGAACAAATCCTAACTGCAAAAGAAAAAGACTTTGCTGGAAGAGCCCAACATTTCCGGAAGATTAGTAAAGGTGCTGATGATGCTACTCAAGCCCACAAGCAAACCAAACAGGCGTTAGCACAGACCAAAGAAAAGTTAACAAAGTTTCAGCACGCTTGGGACGAAGTTAGGATAGAGAATGCTGAATTACAGGAACAGTTGCAGATTAAGGACGAAGAGCTTGAAAAGGCGCATGAGCAGAGGAGAAAGTATCGGGAAAGCCTCGGTAAGAGTCAAGAACAGCCAGAAGAAGCTAGAGGTGAGCTGAGGAATACCAAGAAAGAGCTTGAAGAAGTCATGATAGAAAGGGAGATACTCAAGACGCAAGCCGGCATAAAGAGACACAAAGGAGTGTGTGATGACGAGGCTCTAATGCTACATATGGGTTCTTTAAATGAAGCTTTTGAGAAAAGGGATGTCTTGATCAAAGAGATGATTGAAAAGCCGAATCACCAGCGTACCCGTATACTTTTTGAGGAGATCAAATACTCAAGTGATAAGCTGAAGGATGTGGAATTGTCAGACTGATGTTCTTTTCATTATATTTTGTTGTTAATGGTTACCATCAGGCTTGTTGATGGATCCATTTTTCCTTGTATTGCATTTGCGGATGAGCCTTTCTTAAATGTACTTGAATACTTTGTTGAATGAGTATGAGCAGTTTTATTCAGAATTACTCTTTATCAGATATTTGTACACAAGCACATGACCACGATACGTCTCTTTATATCACGATTTCTGGTCTTCAGATTTCTGTGGTTTGGATTGGAATCAGGGTGTAAAGCACCTTGGAAATGATAAACATAACATTGCATGGCATTGCATATCATTCTGCATTTCTGTTACTTGCTTTTCAGGTATTCGTTGCAGGGTCTCTAACCTTTGTTTGACTTCAGGCATTATAGCGGAGAATCATATTCACCGATATTCAACGCGAGGAAATCAAGTAAGAATCATATTATGGATCAAATGCAGAAGGATTTGGCTGGGGTGAGGGCCCAATTGGGGCATTTTATGGGGGACATTCAGGCGCTGTCCCGAGGTCAGGAACTACTGAGGGAGGAAGTCAACCAGATGAAGATTCAAATGGGCCTGGTCATGGAAATCTTGAATAAGGTGTTAAAAAAGGAAAATGATCATGTGCCTGCTTCCACAACAGAAGTCTCTACTCCTCCCATCTCTTTGGGATATGCTCTAGATCATGGATTGCTTCGTGAATCTCCTCTGAAAGCTAAAGGTTCAGAGCTCTCTCATCAGCAGTCACTTCCTGATTTTCAAGAGGATCCTAAGTCAGAGGGGCCTAAGAGGAAGTTCGATCCCATTCCGATTTCGTATGCGCAATTGCTTTCTTACTTGCTCGAGCTCAAGCTGGTTGAGTGTGTTAGTTTGGGACCGTTGCCCATGAAGATTCCTCTGGGACCTAATGCTAAGGCTAGATGTGAGTTCCATTCTGGGGCACCTGGTCACAATGTTGAGAATTGTACCAGGTTCAAGCATAAAGTCCAGGAGCTAATTGATTCAGGGGCAATCAAGTTTGCATCAGTTGGTGCTGGTAAACCAAGTGATGTCACTCCCATTGTTGCAAGGGAACTGAGGACTCTCTCCTTTTCCAAAGGGTCTACCTCGCGTCAGGGATCTCTTCCACAACCCTGTGTTGCAGAAGACCTATGTCAGCAACCCTTATTTGTGCCTCAGCCGAATGCAGAAAGGAAAGTGCAGGGCCAGGTTGGGCGCCCGAACCAGCAGCAGCAAGATTATCAGCAGCGGAGGCTACTCAGACCAAGGAAGCCCAAGAGGACATTTGATCCTATTCCTATTCCGTACAGTCAGTTGTTGGCTCGTTTGCTCAAAAGTTCGCAAATCCAGCTGAGAAGGGCCATGCCCGTGCCATACCCCATTCCTCCGGACTATGACATGAGTGTTAGCTGTGAGTTCCATTCAGGAACGTTTGGGCACACACTTGATAACTGTAATGTGTTCCAGCACAAGGTGCAGGATTTGATTGACTCAAAGGTTATCACCCCAGATGGTACCCCACAAGGTGAAGCTTCTGTACCATGGTGAGTGCTCAAAGTTACAAGAACATCACCAGAAGTGGCCAGTCTAGACGGAGCCAAGCCTCCTCAACAACGACAATCTTTATTTTCCTTGCTGCATTTTCATATGTAGTCTTTATTTGTTCGTTCAGACATTGTTCGCATGTTAAAATTTGTTTGTATTTGGTATGAGGATTTTAATGCAATGAATATGTTTTCTTGAAGAATTTCATTTGTGTTTACTCATTTAATGCTAATGTGTACTGCAATACCATTTTTCTTGCTCAAACTCTATGAGGGAGAATGATGGTCTGAAAACGCAAAAGTCTCTAACGGTGTGCTTTGGAATAAGAACCCTGTTGAGGATGTACAGGCATTGTTTCAACTCCTCAAACACTGGAGATATAAGGGAGATAGACCCTCGTTAACCCCTTTGAGCCTTGAAGTAGGAGTTTCTTTTCGTACGAAAAAACCCTCACATTTAACCCAGGGGCAGGGTAGGCGTCAGTTAATTTGACCAAGCATTCAAATTTCAAAAGGAGTGTGCATCTGAGGATCCATTACCTTCTATTCCACCGTCAAGAGGGCAAGAGATGTGAAACCACAATGGTTATCCATCAACAATCAAAGAGTGAGGCAGTCACGACCTTTCCAATCAAGTCAAGACAAGCCAGTGTCACACGATTTGTTCAAGAAAAAAGGAAAAAGAATAAAAAAAATGAAAAAATGAAAAAAGCCCGCTAAGTTGAAACTTGAAAACAAGCAACTTAGGCAAAAGTTAGGGCATCCCGCTGGACTCTGAAATTAAAGATTCAAAAGAATCAGTCCAGGCAAAAATTAGGGATCAAAAAGCAAAAGAATGTGAAAGCGAAAAACAAAAGGATTACAAAAGAAAATCCTCGAGCAAGAACAAAGTCGTGTGACTATGGACAAAAGACAAAGGGGTGACTGTCAATCCAAAGCCTCATTAGGTGTCAAACCATCAGTATCATGGTTTCCTTAAAGATCACAAAATCTTTTTGAGAGGCGAACGCTTGTGCAAATTAGCTGAACGTAGGACTGGAGAACATCACGAAGAGTGGGTGGGCACCAATAAACTTTGAGCCATAAATCCTTTTTTCTCAAAACCGTGAACCAGGCCCCGTTACAACCCTCAAAAGTCCTAATTGAAACAGGGTTATTTCAAAGGCATACTACCAAGAGATAGCGTTCCTGACTCCTATCAGTTGTGCTAAAAGATCTTTGTTGGTGTTGCATGTGCATTGCATTATTTCTTTCAAAAATTAATGTCGTATCCTAACCCGTGATTCGCTCACAAAAGGGTTTGCTACATCTTTTTAGTAAAACTTCGAGATTAACATGTTGTGTTGCATTAGAATTTTCATTCTAAGAATAAAACATTTTCTGCTTGCATACATTTGTTTGACATCAAAAGAAGTTTACATATGGAAATCCAGTCCAGAAGTTTAATCTTGCAGAGTTGAGAATCCTAAAACTCCCGAAGGGCAGTCACGTCCAGTGGTACCTCCTCAGGAAACTTTGTTGAGCAGGAGCTTTCCCAACAAGTTGTGTTAAGACGTAGTCGATCCGGGGCAGTCACGTCGAATCATCTCTTTAAGGTGTAGCCGGTCTGAGCCAATTACGTCGAGAAATCTTTTCAGAGTTCAGCCAAACTGGGGCAAAACCACTTCAAGGGTCATACTGAGGCAGGCCATCCCAAAAGCACGAGAAGTTAGTCCATCCAGACAACTAATCAGCCCATCCAGGTTTCAGAATACCGAGGCAGAATATCCCACGGTGGTATGAGATTCTTCATGGATCTTTTCAAGGTGAATTCCTCTGTAGTCCATACGGTCTGGGGAAGTTACGTCGAGATCCAACGAATCTCTACAAGAGTTTGAAGACACTGAAGCATTGAGCTTGCCAAGTCTTCTGTAAAATCCTCATGCGATGACTTCTTCTAAGTAATCCATGCGGTCTGGGGCAGTTACGGCGAGATCCAACGAATCTCTACGAGAGTTTGAAGACATTGAAGCGTTTTGGATGTCAAGTCTTCTGTAAAATCCTCTTGGGACAATTTCTTCCGGTGGACCATGTTGGTTTGGGACAAGTGAAGAAAAACAGTTGGTCACGCATATGCAGTCAATCAGCCAAAAGGAGTGAAACTAAGGGGCATTCCAACCCAAGGCATTTTTGGTCCCCGTCTTCAGTAGGCTTCATTAATAATGTTCTCCAGCAAGAGATTGCATGCAAACCTTTCTCCCCAACAAGTGGTGGTTCAGAGTTAGATTTTCTCAGTTGCAGAAGTCATATCTCGCACGGGGTATACGTGCATATCCTTTGCTTGCAGGTAGCAGCCTCATACTAGGCTCAAAGGCAAAATTGAAGCCTTTGCGAGATCACGGGATCATGTCTTCTAGACGAGTAATCACTTACTTCCATGCAGAAGACTGGGGCAATCATGTTCGAGAAAGGTGGTCACCCTTTTGTCACAATGTTCACTGATTAAGTCCATCATTCGGTCGACGGTCGGTCACGACGATTCGATATCAACGAATTGAGCTCAACTGGGTATCGTGGTATCTTATTAAGTCGATTCTCTTATTCAGTCCTTCCAACAGCTACAAGCTTTTCTGTGTCGATAACGGTCACAGGTTCCCCAAAAGAGTGGTCTCGTCGACACCGAAACTGATGGTCATTATCCCCAGCGAAGTCGCAGGAGTTTGAAGAGGCTAAATCTTCTATAAAATCCTCTTATGACATCTTCTTCGGGGATAAATTGTTGGTTTGTCCAAGCATGGGGCATGTTTGTTTCCCCATCATGAAGTGTTGATCATCCCCAGTAGAGTTCGAGGACAGTTGGTCTTCTGTAAAATCCTCTCAAAAGGCATTCCCCAGCACGAGACGTTTTAAAGCAGTTTCCTCCAGCAGAGTTTGTTATAAACTCGTCATCCCTAACGGAATTGTCTAAAGGGAAGCTCGCCTAACATGGGGCATTGTGGTACTTATCCTAAGCTTGACAGTCATATTCTTCAGCAGACTACCGTGGATTTGCTTTGGGTTTCCCCAACAGATCTCCAAGGACTCTTTCCTAGCAAGTTGCAGGGGAATGTTCTAACCAGGATTCGCATATCCCTGGCAAAGTAGCCCTGGTCCCCAACAAGTTTGTGTCTCTGGTAATGATCCCCCACAGAGGTCAGCATCGAATCTTGTCAGCAATACTCCCCAGCTGAGTTGTTGTTCTCCCCGCAGAGGTTTATAAGATCGGCAGAATCTATTCCTCAACAAGGATGGTACAGTCTTTCCCCAGCCGGGTCAAAAGGTGGATAACCCCTACAAAGGGTCTTGGATTGGATAGATCCCTAAGCAGAGTTTTTTTTATGACTTTTCTTCCTTAGCAAGACGCCATGCAAAGAAATTCTCATCCCCAACGGAGTCGCTGTGACCAGAATTCATTCCCCCAGCAGATGAAGTGATTACTGGCAGATCTATTATTCTTCAAGTCCAATTTATTTTTGGCAAACTTGACAATTCGGAGCAGACGGATTGTTCATTCATTATCCAGCAGAGATGCTATCCTCTCAGGAACCTCTAAAGTCAAGTCATTGATCATTGTTCCTCAGCAAAGTCGGCAGAGATGTCTGACACGGAGGCAGAGTGTAATCCAGTATTGGAATTTTGCGAAAGTCCACCCGTAGTGTGGCAAGCCAGTAGTCGTCTGGCATTGTTAAAAGACGTTAGCAAAGTCCAACAGTGGATTGGCAAAAGTCCGTCTTCGGGTGGCAAAAGTCCAACAGTGGATTGGCAAAAGTCCGTCTTCGGGTGGCAAAAGTCCAACAGTGGATTGGCAAAAGTCCGTCTTCGGGTGGCAAAAGTCCAACAGTGGATTGGCAAAAGTCCGTCTTCGGGTGGCAAAAGTCCAACAGTGGATTGGCGAAAGGTCCATCTAAGGGTGGCATATTCTAAAAGTCCAATAGTGGATTGGCAAAAGTCCATCTTCAGGTGGCAAAGCAGCTAAAAGTCCAACAGTGGATTGGCAAAAGTCCGTCTTCGGGTGGCAAAAGTCCAACAGTGGATTGGCAAAAGTCCGTCTTCGGGTGGCAAAAGTCCAACAGTGGATTGGCGAAAGGTCCATCTAAGGGTGGCATATTCTAAAAGTCCAACAGTGGATTGGCAAAAGTCCGTCTTCGGGTGGCAAAAGTCCAACAGTGGATTGGCAAAAGTCCATCTTCGGGTGGCACGAAGCTGCAAAGTCCACCAGTAGTGTGGTAGGCCAGTAGTCGTCTGGAGTTGCATAAAAGACATTATTAAAGTCCACCAGTAGTGTGGCAGGCCAGTAGTCGTCTGGAGTTGCATAAAAGACATTATTAAAGTCCACCAGTAGTGTGGCAAGCCAGTAGTCGTCTGGCGTCGTTCAAAAAGACATTTCTAAAGTCCACCAGCAGTGTGGCAGGCCAGTAGTCGTCTGGAATTGCATAAAAGACATTATTAAAGTCCACCAGTAGTGTGGCAAGCCAGTAGTCGTCTGGCGTCGTTCAAAAAGACATTTCGAAAGTCCACCAGCAGTGTGGCAGGCCAGTAGTCGTCTGGAATTGCATAAAAGACATTATTAAAGTCCACCAGTAGTGTGGCAAGCCAGTAGTCGTCTGGCGTCGTTCAAAAAGACATTTCTAAAGTCCACCAGCAGTGTGGCAGGCCAGTAGTCGTCTGGAATTGCATAAAAGACATTATTAAAGTCCACCAGTAGTGTGGCAAGCCAGTAGTCGTCTGGCGTCGTTCAAAAAGACATTTCTAAAGTCCACCAGCAGTGTGGCAGGCCAGTAGTCGTCTGGAATTGCATAAAAGACATTGTTAAAGTTTACAAGTAATGCGGCGAGCCAGTAGACGTCTGGTGTCATTCAAAAGGCAGATTTCTCCGACAATGTTTCATTGAAGATTCAATCCAGCAATGTCGGGGGGTTTCTTTCTCACCATCCAGAGCAAATTTTTGGTTATATTTGGTATTCAATCACTATATACCTTGAAAGTCCGAAAGCAATTGCTTTCAGGCATTCAGGTCTACAGCGCTTGAATAGGGGCAGCTGTAATACCCCAAAATTTGCTCTCCCTCTTTGTCATCATAGCATGGCATTATCATTTATCATATCATATCCACCTCATTAACATTACATTGCATTTAACATAGAAAAATGAAGCATGGCATCCTTCTTACCATTAGGGCATGTGATCAGGTGGAAGGTGGACAATCAAGGAATCATTCAAAGCACAAAAAGGTCAATCAAGTTGCCTCAAGGCAAGCCAAGAGTCTCTCATGTCTCATACCATCTCAATTGATCATCCACAATCTCAAGGAAGTGAGATCCAATGGGAGATTGAAGCAATACATACTTCAACATGCAAGAGGTTCAAAACTGAAGGAAAACCCTCAAAAGAGATAGCTCATTGATCCAAAATCATCCTCAAATGGCATATCCCATCATCCTTTAAAAGGATACACAACATACTCTGAGGAATTTGAAATTGAAGACTGCACTTTTCCCTCCTAACCAGAGGGGTCAAAATTAGGGTTTCTAATAAAATCAGGATATCTCTGATTTTTTGGACAAAGCTTGTTGTCATGGTATTCTACATGTCCTTAAGTGTATGTATGTGGAAAATTGCCTCTCAATTGGTTTTAGAAGTGGTTCAATTGGAAGAAAGATAAAAAATCAGAGAAATTGGGGTCAAGTCAAATAATCAGAGGGAAAAGTCAACCCTTGACTTTTTGAGCCCAAAATCATGAAATTCATGTTATATGTGTCCAATGTACAAAATTTGGTTAAGAAACTCCAAAGGAATCATGGAAAAATCAAGTTGTGAAAAGTTGCCATTTTTGGAATAAGAAGGGTTACTAAAAATAGTAATTTTGGACCATTTTGCACTACACTTTGAACCAAGGCCATTCAAAATTGAAGCACCAAATGAAAATTCCACTAGGCCACAACAAAAGATCTTGTTTCAAGCTTCAAATCCACATAAAGAACAGCTCCATTGGATAAAAATTGAGTGAGATATGATTGATCAAAGTTTGACAAAACAAGGTCTAAAACCAAGTCATGACAAGGCAAGTGCAGACCCATGCGCCATAATTTTGTCGAACACTTGGTGTGCCAAATGTCCAGCCACTTTTCTCCATGATGGAAGCTCCAAACGAAAAAATGTTGAACATTAAAGTTGTTCATCTTAATGTCCTCTTCAACTTTGATGTTGGACATTTTTTCATTTGAGCAAGTTATGATAGGGTTATGATGGTACCAAATTGACGTGTTCATGCTGAATTTTCTAAGACAGATTGCCACGCCACCCTACCAACTTCCCACGCCCATGCACCAGTTCTGAACTATGATGTTTGGAGTCATTTTACACTATCCTACAAACCTCTATTCAATTCAATTTCAACATCAAAATTATTCTCCCATATCTACTCTTTCATTTGTCACAAAAATTACTCATTTCCATTCATTAAAGTGAGAGAAATTCATCATCAAACTTCCTTGTTTTAATTGATTTTTTTTTGCTGCTATAAAACCCGAAAAATAACATTGTTGTTGTTGTTAATTCAAGTATTCTCATACATGTTACACCATTCCACTTTCCATTTCATTAAGCTAAAAATTTCTTTACATCACCACCCTCCATTTTAAACCCCCACCATACACTTCATAAACTCACCCACACCATAATAAATTTTTTCAACTCACCTCTAACTGTCATGACTCAGTTAGTTAGAACCCACTCAGTTAACCCAACTCTAACTCACTTAACTCACTCAGTTTACCATGGTTAATCACATTAAACCCTAACTATATAAACAAATACACACACAATTTCAAGGGTCTCTCTCATTTTCCCACATTTCTCAGAACTCATTCTCAATCATTCTCTCAATTTTCTCTCTAATCTCACACATTCCTCACACTTTTCATCACAATTTCTCAAGAAATCTCAAATTTCTCTTTCACTCTCAAGAATTCAGATTCATATTTCTCTCTCGTTTCTTCATCATTTTCGAAGATCTTCGAAGCAGAATCATCTCCATAATCTCCTCTTTCTACTGTATGCATTAGATTCGATTGAATCCACCATCGAAAAATCTCAAGTTTCACTCATCACTTCCAATTTCTACTCCAAGCAAGTATTGGATCTGGTTTTCGCCTTTATTTGGCACAAAGTGTTGATTTGAAGATCTTGCAGGAAGTTTTCGGATTTCTAAAACAAAAAAAGTGCATCACACAAGGTTAGAGATCTTGAAACTTTTTCTTTAGTTCATCATAATTTTAGAAATTTACAATGTGAAATTAGTACTCATGCATTGCATCTGGAAGTCCTGAAATGATGGCACACCACTGTTGTTTAATTTGAAGTTTATGTGATTTTGTGATTTTTGTGAAATTGGTGCTTGGATGTGTCACTTTCGTGCCATTTTTCTTGATATTAGAATGATCTTTTGGTGATTTAATTGGTATATTCATGATCTATGAAGTTTGGGCTTCAGTTTGGTATCTTACTTTGTTAATTTTCATCAAGAAATGAGGAAGTTATGTGATGTAGAAGTTTGAAGAAAAATGTTGCATTTTCTCATGTTGCTGGAGTTGATTTTCGTTTTTGCATGAAGGCTGCCACGTGGCAGCATGGTATTGGGTTTGTTCTTGCTTTTTTATGATTAAATAATGATTAGAATCATAGAATAATGATTAGAAATGATTGAGTGGTAATTAATAATGATTAGAAAGAGAGAGAGAAGGAATGGCGAGTTGTGATTGGTTGATACAATGTGCTTTGCGGCTGGCCAATCACAATTCAGCACCGCATTAATGAAAGTCTATGTTTCTCACGTGACACAAGTTTAAGAGGTCAGGTCGTTCCGGTGCGCGCATGTGCGTGGTAGTTTGCGTGTACGTGCATCCCAAGCCGTTGATGTGGAGATCTAGTTTGATCGTGTGGTTTGAATGGCATGTACATGGAATGGAAATACACTCTCTCACGCATGATTCTGCAGATTTATGGAATAAAAAACTATTTTTCGCACCCCACTTTTCTTTAGGCCCATACTTTTTACACTATAGAATGACTATTGTTGCACCCCCCTTGCCAATTCTCTTGCATTTTATTTTTTTTCCATTTCATACACGTTTCCTTTTTAATTTTTAAAATTACAAAATTTCATCAGAAAATTCTGAAAAGATTTATGAGTGTTATCAAGACATTTATGAAATTTTTGATGTTTTTATTCCGTGATTTTATTATATTTTTGCCACTGTTTCTTAATTTTCTTTGAATTTCCATTTGTATGCATTTCAAATATGATACATGAATTTGTAGAATTTTGTTTTTGATCATTACAAACTGTTTTGACCTGATTCTTTTTGCATTGATTCACTAATACATTGAAGTGTGTTATATGATTTTTTTTTTATTTTTTAGATCATTTTATGACATATTTTGATACTTGTTTTTGCACCATTTTGCATGACATTTTAATTTGACCTAATGCATTGTTTGAAGTCATTTTTCTTTGAATTTTGACATGCTATCTTGATGTATGATTTACTTCTGACTTAGGCATTCTAATACCATGCTTGTATAATTTTACTAAGCCTATTTAACTTTTGTTTGATGCATTTACATTTGAAGCATAATAACATGTCATAATCATTCTAACTTTAGTGCATGTTTGCATGATTTCTTTTGTGCATATTTGTATGAGCATTTGCATATTTTTTATGAGCCATTCATGTGATATTATAGGTCATTTGTATGATATTATAGGTCACCTTTGATTGCATTATAAGTCACTTTGGTTTGCATTTACATTTGACATGAGTTTGTGCATTCTAAATTGAATTATGACTTGTTTTCATCTCTCACTTCTTCTTATGCTATATGTGATTCATGTTTGCATTTTGGTGTACCATTTCCTTCATGCCATTTACATCTCATGTATAATATGCTACTGCCCATGTGCATTCATTAACCATCTCACATGTTATGCATTTATAATATGTCATTTTGTGCATTTAATTGAACATGTTTCATTTCTCTTTTCTGCTACTTCATCTTATCTCTTCCACTTGCACTCTTCTATTCTTGAATTACATGATGGTTCATATGCTTTGTAAGACCTTTGTGAATTGAATTTAATTCTGACCTTGACTTTATATGAAGCATAAATGCATGATTACTTTGCATTTCCATCCTATTCTTCATCTATTTCTTCTATGATTCATTCCTTTAATGTTTAGGACATTACTTGTACATAGTTGATGTGTGTTTGATGTCTTAATATTAGAGAGTACTCTTATTGTTTAGATTCTGACTTTGATTAGTTTGTATCTCTTAGGATCCTATTTCTTTGGTTCTTAATTGATTTGATCATTACTTGTTGTTTTTTCCTTTATTTCATACTTGTAAATATTGTGGACTAACATTTTTCATGTAGGTGCATGGTAAGTAAGTGTGGGGACATAGTTCCACATACACTTCTCTCCCTCATCTTTTCTTATCTCTTTTAAATAATTCAATTTGTGTTTGATAAGCATTTACATGCTTTCCTTGAATAATTCTTCTCCATCCCTCTTTAAGATCAACTTAACTTCTATTTTGGAAGTAAGTTGCTTCTTTTGCTCTTCTTCTTCTTTCTTTTAGAAGTAGGCTTGATAAACCACATTGACCATAGGATCTCCGAGCATGCTAACACTAGGGTGTGTCTTAGTCTCCCCTTAGTTTTCACCTTTACCTCACTCTTGAGTCTTTCATCTTCTCATCTCAAAGAAAACTCAAAACTTCTAATAAAGGTAGGCATTTATTGCATTTAGGCCTTTCACATAAAGACAAGATTATAAGGGTTCTTCTCTTATAATCTTAAAATGTATAGCATACAACCCATCTTGGGTCAATGCGTTAAACATTTGATCTTGTGTGAGGGACTTAAATGCAATACTTGTTGGAGGTAAATAAAAAAACACTTCTTCATTTCTTAATCAACAAAAACACTTAATAAACACAAGTATGCTAGTGTGTTTGAACCTTGACAATTGAAACTAAGTGTGGGGGTCTTCTTCATATTTAGTGTACTTTCTTACTCATTCCATCTTGGAATGTGAGAAGGTACACATTCCAAGGACTAAGATTTGGATACACTATCATATGCAAACAAATAACAAAACACTTCTTTCTAAAAGACAAAAACAAACAATAACGTCTTTCCTTCGGGAATTCTTTTCTCACCTCATTCACTCTTAGCGTACGAACGCGCTTCTACTCGTTCTCTTGCAAGATGGTAACGCACTCGGACCAGCGAGCCTGCAACACCTGAGCTAGAACGTAAGCCGTTCTCTAAAAAACATAATCCATCCCTAGTGAGGGGAACTACGTCGCTCTGATTCTCATGCTCCCGATGAGATACGTAGGCAGTGGGGTAGGGCCCATGCGAGCACTTCTTTTATTTTCCCTACATTTGTTTCCCGTTCCTTTTCTTTTCTTTCTCCTTTCTTTCTTTCAGTTCCTTTTCCAGTATCCTTTCTTTACACCCTTTGATCGAGACAAGCAAGCGTGGATCCCATCGGGTACGATGGACGCGTGGGGGTGCTAATACCTTCCCCGCGCGTAACCGACTCCCGAACCCAGTTCTCTTGGTCGTAAGACCATGCTTTTCCTTTCTCTCAGGTTTACGCGGTGTTTCCTTTCCCTCTCTTGGGATAAATACACATTGCTGGCGACTCTGTTTCGGTGCCACTTTCGCGTTTGTACTTGGATGAAAATCCCGGGGAGCGACAGTTAGTAAGGATCCCAGTGGATAAGTGTATTTCTTCACGGGCTGTTAGCCACTTGGTAATGCTTAAGAATTGGTGGTATTTCACTGTTAGAATTTGAGTTGCGCAGTGGAGGGTGAGAAATGAAAGAGTTCAGTTGGATTAATAAGAATCAGATGGATGGTTACTTATAAGAATAATAAATAAATAATGAGATCTTGTTTAAGTGTGTTACATTTTGGAGTGACACGAAAGGAAGGAAATATCGGATGTAATGATTACAATGTTTAGTATCAGACCAGAAGGAACGGGTAAAGAAGTCGTTTGACTAGTCATGAAGTGGTTTGAATGTTAAAGGATTTATGGAAGAATAGTTGTCAGTAAATGTATGAAGTTAAGGAATCACTGAATTACATCGTGAAGATTTATTGAGTGTTTGTTATCCTGAATAAAGATAAGATATTACGGTTTGGTCTGTGAAGTTAAGTTGGAATTGGAATGCGTCAGAAATTTGGACGGAAGAAAGGTTAAGTGTGAATCTAAGACCAGGATATAATTGGTGGTTATTGCCGAATAGAGGAAATTCGGGGGTGAATTTCAATTTAAAGGGGGGGGGAGAGTGTAATACCCCGTGTTAGTTAAATGCTCAGTTGGATATCAGATGAGATCAGATGAGTATCTATGTGCTCTATCTTTGGTAAATTGGATTAATGGAATCCTCTAAGTACTTTAAGTATTATTAATTGGGATCAATAGAGCAACTAATGAACTCTGAAGAGATCAATTTATTATTAGTTCACGAGAGACTTTTATGATAACTCTAATAATTGATCAATTGGTTGAGATGACAAAATATCAATTGGAGATATTTTACACTATTGGATTATATTATATAATATTGGTTTATATATATATATATATATATATATATATATATATATTTGGAAAGAGAAGAGAAAAAGAAGAAAAAAGATAGTATAGGAGAAGAAAAGGAAAGGAAGTGAAGAAGAGAAGGAGAAGGGAGAAGAGAGAAACCCATGGATCATCATCATCACCATCTTCTTCAAACTCCTCTTCGGTTATTAGGTGGTGTAATACCCCATAATTTTGTGAGCATTTTGGATAATATTATTATGATCAACTGGGTTCCGGTGTACTCTGAGCAATTATTGGATAAAGTAATTAGAGTAAACTGACGAACTCGAAATTGATTAGATTAATATTATTTAGCTTGGAATTTTGCTAATTGGTGGTTTTGAGATAATTTGGATAATTAGTAGTATTACCAATTAATGTTCCTATGCCAATTTTCTTTTCTTTTCCTTTATTTGATAAAAGATAGAAACTTGGAAAAAGAAAAGTGAAGGAAGGAAAAAGGAAGGGGAAAGAAGAGAAAAATTCCTCAAGAGCTCTAGGACTTGAATCATCAACCAATCTTCATCTTTTCGTCTCAGCTTCAACCTCCTCATCTTGTAGTCCAGGTGGGTTCTAGTTAGACCCTTTAGAGTATAGTTTTATTGAGTTTTAGAGTTAGTTTGGTATTGTTAGAAAATGAGAAATTTTGCTCTAAAATCATGTTTTAGTATTCCTTATGATTGATACATGTTATAATTGCATTGTTGTGTATCCAAATGGTATTTTTCTGGTGTTTAGAAATTGATTGGATGGGAAAATGGAACAATTTCGCAGAACCAATTATGCAGGAAAATTTTGGGTTTCACGCTGCCCATACGCGTATCACCCAAGGCAATACGTGTATTGGTCAAGGTAATACGCGTATGGCCATAAATGAATATGGGCAATACGCGTATTGGGGTTCCATTTTCTCGGCCATCTGTTCATTTGCGTATGGTACGTGTAGGGTTTTGGGCAATACGCGTATGAAGTAAGGCAATACGCGTATTGGGGTTTTAAAAGGAATTTTTGGGAAAAACCAGTCTCTGCCCATACGCGTATCACTTTGGACAATACGCGTATGGATGGGCGAGAGAACAAGGCAATACGCGTATGGCTTAGGGAAATATGCGTACGGCCAGGAGAATGAAAACTTGTGTTTTTCGCGATATTATTTCTCGTTGTGTCTATAACTTTTGACTCCTTTATCCGTTTTTAACATTCTAGATATTGTTGGACAGCTAAAACAATGTACTTTCTTATTACAATGGTTTTAAGATTGTTGGCCGATTTAATTATATCAGGATTTTGGAATAGTATCATTTTGTCGACTTTTATCGTTTAATGGTGTGTAATTGTTGTTGAATATGTATGCATGTTAAAATGCGGAATAGGTAGAGTGAGGAACCTTACCATAAATAATGTCGGAAAGTGTGAATTATCATAGTGACAATGCTCACGCATGTAAGGCCGAGGCGTGTGTCTAATAATCATAACCAATTTTATCTTGTGGTGTAGTTTCATGAGGCTCGAGCACCTCCTCTGAAACGTATGCACAATTACTTGGCAGGTTTGATTCCCGCGTATAGTACGAATAGAGCCTACAGGTAAAGAGACTTGTGATGGTTAACAGGCCATTAGAAGTGACGGTTCACGGCTAACAGGCCGATTATCCCGAATCCATTTCGTATGCCAAGTAACTTCAAGGATCCATGACTCGGGTCGTCTTCTAGACGTAGAAGCGGGCGGGAAAAGGGGATGCCTTGGTATGGTTATTGATTAGTGAGTTCTTGAGTTAGCAGGCTCAGGAAGTAATTTGGTGCTAGTGTGAGTTAACAGGCTCACGAGTGTGGATACTTTTGTGTGTGTACTCATAGTCACTCTCCTTCCCTTTGACTTGAGTTAGGTTTATTTAGAACCTTGTAAAGCCGAGAGGACTTTAAGATATGGAACTCACTGAGATTTGATGTATCTCACCACACTGTTGTTGTTTACATCACAGGTACTGCAGGTTCCGGGAAGGGTAAGTATAAGGTTGTGTGATTATCCTTACTTCTCTGATGACTTTGCTTCCGTTGTGGAGTTTTTGAGATCATTATTTGATCTAGTTCTTAGTATTTGTCATTGGAACATCTTGTAGATATACTATGCCGTAGTTTTTTTGTATTAGGCTTTTTGGGCATGTATATGTATAATGTGTTTACTAGGAACTTATTGTATATTTCAGTACCAAAAGTGGAATTCATGTATAATATATGCTTTGATGTATGTATATATATATATATATGGGCGTTACAGTTGGTATCAGAGCAGGTCGTATCCTCAACCTAGCCATGAAATAGAATAAGTTTTCTTTCCGTTTCATATGCGGCGTGTCGCCATTGGTCTTGCGTGTTATATTTATGGTATTGAGTCTGATCAACTTAATCCTATCTGTATGAAATTCAGGAACATGGCTGACAGGCGCAGAAACAACCGTGGTAGACCAAGAACCACTCCAGCAGGGACTAATCCGTCGGGTGACGAGGGAAATGCTCCTTTATACCAATTTATGCAACAGATGCAGCAACAGCATAATCAGTTTGTGCAGCAAATGGTACAGCAAATGGCTGGTGGTGTGCATCCTCCAGTGGTGGTTCCTGAAGCTGCAGGGGGAACTTTTAGGGATTTCATCCGTATGAATCCTCCGGAATTTCAGGGAGGGTTAGATCCAGTAAAGTCTCATGAATGGATATCAGGTATGGAACGGATTTTTCTAATAGTTCAGTGCAGTGAGGAAAACAAGGTGGTCTTCGCTTCTCACTTGTTGAAGGGTCCTGCCATGAGGTGGTGGGAGAGCGCTTTAGCCTTAATGACAATTCAAGAGGTACCAAAGGTATGGGAGCAGTTTAAGGTAACTTTTATGGAGAAATATTTTCCAAGTTCCTTGAGGTCTCAGAAGGAATTTGAGTTTCAACAATTGAGACAAGGTAACTTGACTGTGGCTTCTTATGCGGAAAAGTTCGAGGTTATGGCTGCTTATTTTAGACAAGCCATGTATGCTCCTGATGAGAGGTGGAAGATTGATCAGTTTCTGTTTGGTTTAAGGGCTGAAATTTCACATAGTGTGTCTTTGAGGGAATTTACTGGTTATGCTGAATTGTTAAGACAGTGTTATGTGGTGGAGCATAGTTTGAAGAAGGTACAAATGGAAGGAGATTTGAATAGGATGAATCAAAGTGATCGAGGGAGATCGAATCAACAAGTTAGACCAAGGCAGCAATTATTCAAAGGGAAGCAAGTTCAGAGTTCTAGGACTAGTGTGCCTCCGGTATGCCGTACTTGTGGGAAGAATCATTATGGTAGGTGCAGTTTGGAGGGAATAAGGTGTTATCAGTGTAATAAGGTGGGCCATGTATCGAGGGATTGTCCTCAGGGTAGGAATCAGACACAAGGGAAGAATACCGGCCGAGTGTATACCTTGGATGCGAGGAAAGCAAAGAATGACAACTCCTTGATTGCGGGTACGTGTTTCGTAAATGGACATCCTTGTTTTGTTTTATTTGATTGTGGGGCAACGCATTCTTTTGTGTCCACGCGATGTGTGAAGCGACTTGGGTTGCAAGCTGTTCCTTTGTTTCCTCCTATGGTGGTTACTACCGCCATGGATGAGATGGTTGAGACACCATTGATGTGTGAAAATTGTGTTTTGTCTGTGAATGATAGAGTTTTCCAGATTGACCTTATTTGTTTGCCGCTTAAGAAAGTGGATGTTGTTCTAGGAATGGATTGGCTTTCCGCTAATTCGGTGTTTATTGGGTGTAAGGAAAAGTTGATCATTATTCCATCCGATGAGGCTACTCCGAAGGATGTGTTAACTACTATTTTAGAAGGTACGGTTGGAATGATTAATTTCTTGTTTAAAGAGGAAAAGTCTGTTCTTTTGATTCTTACTAAGGAGGAGAGTAGTAACATCCAAGTTTTGAGTATTCCGATAGTTTGTGACTTTCCTAAAGTTTTCCCCGAGGATATCACTTCTCTTCCTCCGGAGCGGGAAGTGGAATTCTCTATTGACCTGATACCAGGAACTGCTCCAATATCCGTTTCTCCGTATCGGATGGCACCACTTGAATTAAGAGAACTAAAGAATCAATTGGAAGAGTTGTTGACTAAGCATTTCGTTAGATCCAGTGTTTCGCCCTGGGGAGCTTCAGTGTTGTTGGTAAAGAAAAGGGATGGTGGAATGCGGTTGTGTATTGATTACCATCAGTTGAATAAGGTTACTATCAAGAACAAATACCCATTGCCAAGGATAGACGACCTGTTAGATCAATTGAAAGGAGCCTGTGTGTTCTCGAAGATTGATTTACGGTCGGGTTATCATCAAATTCGTGTGAAGAGTTCAGATGTACCAAAGACCGCGTTTAGAACCCGTTATGGTCATTATGAATTTTTGGTGATGCCTTTCGGGGTGAGGAATGCTTCGGAAGTGTTCATGGATTATATGAATCGGATATTTCAACCTTACTTTGACCAGTTTGTGGTGATTTTCATTGATGACATTCTTATTTATTCTCGTGATCCTCAAGAACACGGAGAACACCTAAGAATTGTTTTGTCCATCTTGCAAGAGAAGCAACTTTTTGCTAAGTTGAGTAAGTGTGAGTTTTGGATGTCTGAGGTTAATTTTCTTGGTCATGTCATATCCCAGGGAGGGGTAGCGGTCGATTCATCAAAAGTTGAAGCAGTGATTAATTGGGAGAGACCGAAGAATGCTTCTGAAGTTAGAAGTTTCTTGGGATTGGCAGGGTACTACAGAAGGTTTATCAAGGGATTTTCGCAACTGGCTTTACCACTGACAAGACTTACTCGGAAGGATTATTCATATGAGTGGGATTCGGCTTGTGAAAGAAGTTATAGGAGTTTGAATGAGAGATTGACAACCGCTCTTGGTTTGGTTATTCCTGATTCTAGCAAGTCGTATGAGGTTTATTGTGATGCATCGAAGAAGGGTTTAGGCGGTGTGTTAATGCAGGAGGGACATGTAGTAGCTTATGCTTCGTGACAGTTGAAAGTCCATGAAGAGAATTACCCAACGCATGATTTGGAGTTGGCGGCAGTTGTATTTACTTTGAAAGTGTGGCGTCATTATTTGTATGGTGTACGTTTTGAGATGTTTAGCGACCACAAGAGCTTAAAGTACTTATTTGATCAGAAAGAGTTGAACATGCGTCAGAGGAGATGGATGGAATATCTGAAAGATTATGACTTGGAGTTAAAATACCATCCTGGTAAAGCAAATAAGGTGGCAGATGCATTGAGTAGGAAGGTGTTGCATAATGGCGAATTGATGATGTTAGAGTATACCTTAATGGAGAAATTTAGAGATCTAAATCTTCAATTTAACTGGACTCCGAATTGTGTAATTATGGGGAATTTAAATGTCTCTTCTACTCTTAGGGAAGAAATTCAGCAAGAACAAGGGTTAGACGAGAAGTTACAAGAAGTGTTATTGCAACCGGGTTTTGTGCGAGCTACCGACGGAACTATTTTGTTTAACCAAAGGATTTGTGTTCCGGATAGCACGGAGTTAAAAAGGAGGATATTGGAAGAAGCGCATAAGGGTGCTTTTACTATACATCCTGGTGCTTCAAAGATGTATCAGGATTTAAAGAGGGACTATTGGTGGCCCGGGATGAAAAAGGATATTGCGATGTATGTGTCGGAATGTGCGGTGTGCCAACAAGTGAAGATTGAGCACCAAAGGTCGGGTGGCTTGTTGCAACCTTTAGAAATTCAGATGTGGAAATGGGATAGTATTTCGATGGACTTCGCAGTGGGACTACCCCGTGCGCAAGGTGGTTATGATTCGATTTGGGTAATTGTGGACCGGTTAACGAAATCTGCGCATTTCCTTGTTGTGAAGACTACCTATAAGGCGAGTCATCTCGCGAGGTATTTCATTTCAGAAATAGTGAGATTGCATGGTATTCCCACTAGTATCGTTTCGGATAGAGATCCAAAGTTTACTTCCAGATTTTGGAGGGCTTTTCAACAAGCCATGGGGAACGAGGTTATGTTTGAGTACGTCGAACCATCCGCAAACGGACGGTCAGACGGAACGGACAATACAAACTATGGAGGACATGTTGAGAGCTTATGTACTTGAAAGTGGAGGGAATTGGATAAAACTTTTGCCATTGATCGAATTCTCTTATAATAACAGTTATCATGCAAGTATTGGTATGGCGCCTTATGAGGCATTATATGGTAGGAAGTGTAGAACGCCATTGTGTTGGGCGGAGGTTGGCGACGATAGAATTTTGGGACCTGAGATTATTCACCAGACCACGAAAAAGATTAGAATGATTCGTGGAAAAGTTAAACAAGCCCAAGATCGTCAGAAAAGTTATGCGGACAACCGTAGGAAACCGTTGGAGTTTGATGAGGGGGATCATGTATTTTTGAAGGTTACTCCGAGATTGAGATTGAAGGGACTATTTAAATCGCGGAAGTAGAGTCCAAGATACGTGGGGCCGTATCAAGTCTTAGAAAGAATTGGGGAAGTAGCTTAAAGATTAGCCTTACCTCCTTCTCTGTCGGAGATGCACGACGTGTTTCATGTGTCTCAACTTCGGAAATTTGTCCCAGATCCTCTTCAGCCAATTTTACCAGATACAATTGAGATAGAAGCTGATTTGACGTTTGAGCCTCAATCGAGTCGTATCACAGGAAGAGAAACTAAAGTGTTAAGGAATAAAGAGATTCCTCTTGTTAAGGTCCAGTGGGACGAGACGCATCCGGGCGATGCAACTTGGGAATTGGAATCTGAAATATGGGAGGTCTACCCTCATCCGTTCAGGTAATCTTTTAATTCGTGGGCAAATTTCTATTTAAGGGGGGAGGATGTAATACCCTATAATTTTGTGAGCATTTTGGATAATATTATTATGATCAACTAGGTTCCGGTGTACTCTGAGCAATTATTGGATAAAGTAATTAGAGTAAACTGACGAACTCGGAATTGATTAGATTAATATTATTTAGCTTGGAATTTTGCTAATTGGTGGTTTTGAGATAATTTGGATAATTAGTAGTATTACCAATTAATGTTCCTATGCCAATTTTCTTTTCTTTTCCTTTATTTGATAAAAGATAGAAACTTGGAAAAAGAAAAGTGAAGGAAGGAAAAAGGAAGGGGAAAGAAGAGAAAAATTCTTCAAGAGCTCTAGGACTTGAATCATCAACCAATCTTCATCTTTTCGTCTCATCTTCAACCTCCTCATCTTGTAATCCAGGTGGGTTCTAGTTAGACCCTTTAGAGTATAGTTTTATTGAGTTTTAGAGTTAGTTTGGTATTGTTAGAAAATGAGAAATTTTGCTCTAAAATCATGTTTTAGTATTCGTTATGATTGATACATGTTATAATTGCATTGTTGTGTATCCAAATGGTATTTTTCTGGTGTTTAGAAATGGATTGGAAGGGAAAATGGAACAATTTCGTAGAACCAATTATGCAGGAAAATTCTGGGTTTCACGCTGCCATACGCGTATCACCCAAAGCAATACGCGTATTGGTCAAGGCAATACGCGTATGGCCATGAAGGAATGTGGGAAATACGCGTATTGGGGTTCCATTTTCTCGGCCATCTGCTTATTTGCATATGGTACGCGTAGGGTTTTGGAAAATACGCGTATGAAGTAAGGCAATACGCATATTGGGGTTTTAAAAGGAATTTTTGGGAAAAACCAGTCTCTGCCCATACGCGTATCACTTTGGGCAATACGCGTATGGATGGGAGAGAGAACAAGGCAATACGCGTATGGCTTAGGGAAATACGCATACGGCCAGGAGAATGAAAACTTGTGTTTTTCGCGAGACTATTTCTCGTTGTGTCCATAACTTTTGACTCGTTTATCCGTTTTTAACATTCTTGATATCGTTGGACAGCTAAAACAATGTACTTTCTTATTACAATGGTTTTAAGATTGTTGGCCAATTTAATTTTGTCGGGATTTAGGAATAATGTCATTTTGTCGACTTTTATCGTTTAATGGTGTGTAATTGTTGTTGAATATGTATGCATGTTAAAATACGGAATAGGTAGAGTGAGGAACCTTACCATAAACAATGTCGGAAAGTGTGAATTTTCATAGTGACAACGCTCGTGCATGAAAGGCCGAGGCGTGTGTCTAATAATCATAACCAATTTTATCTTGTGGTGTAGTTTCATGAGACTCGAGCACCTCCTCTGAAAATTACTTGGCAGGTTTGATTCTCGCGTATAGTACAAATGGAGCCTACGGGTAAAGAGACTTGTGATGGTTAACAGGCCATGAAAAGTGATGGTTCACGGCTAACAGGCCGATGATCTCGAATCCATTTCGTATGCTAAGGAACTTCAAGGATCCATGACTCGGGTCGTCTTCTAAACGTAAAAGCGGGCGGGAAAAGGGGATGCCTTGGTATGGTTATTGATTAGTGAGTTCATGAGTTAGCAGGCTCAGGAAGTACTTTGGTGCTAGTGTGAGTTAACAGTCTCACGAGTGTGGATACTTTTGTGTGTGTACTCATAGTCACTCCCCTTCCCTTTGACTTGAGTTAGGTTTATTTAGAACCTTGTAAAGCCGAGAGGACTTTAAGATAGGGAACTCACTGAGATTTAATGTATCTCACCCCACTGTTGTTGTTTACATCACAGGTACTGCAGGTTCCGCGAAGGGTAAGGATAAGGTTGTGTGATTATCCTTACTTCTTTGATGGCTTTGCTTCCGTTGTGGAGTTTTTGAGATCATTATTTGATCTAGTTCTTAGTATTTGTCTTTGGAACATCTTGTAGATATACTATGCCGTAGTTTTTTTGTATTAGGCTTTTTGGGCATGTATATGTATAATGTGTTTACTAGGAACTTATTATATATTTCAGTACCAAAAGTGGAATTCATGTATAATATATGCTTTGATGTATGTATATATATATGGGCGTTACAGGTTGGTTCTAGTTAGACACTCTATGTTCTAGAAATAGATGTTTGGAACTTAGGTTAGAATTGAGAGAAAATGATTAAACGGATAAATCGATGAAATCTAACGGATGAAACGTGATATAAAATGTGTGGAATACTTGTTGTATGATTGGAACATGTTTTGGTATGATTTGGATGAGTTTTGGTTGAAGAAAATGTTGGATTTTGGTCCAAATGACCCATAACAGCGCTGCTGAGAATCTCAGGATTCGCAGGTTCGCACTGTGAATCCCCTAGCGAAGGAGGAATCGAGCACTCGCTGACTATTGGCGCGTCGAAGGTGAGGGCGAGCATTCGCCAGAGGTTCGCACTGCGAACTTTACCCCATTTCAGTTCTGACTTGGTTCGCCAGACGTTCGCACTGCGAATGGGGTAGCGAACCAGTGTTGGCTAGGCATTCGCTAGGATCTTCGCACTGTGAGTGAGGGAGCGAGCATTCGCTAGCTGCTTCGCAAAGCGAACATAACAGCTTTTCCATTTTCTTTCCTTCATAACTTTTGATCCGTAACTCGGATCGGGACGTTCTTGGTGTCGTTAGAAAGCGGGAAATAAAGGAAAGCAATGTTTTGTGAAATGTTGGAATTGACATCTTTTGGATCATAAGTCCGTTTGCGGCGTAATTATAACCGATTTAGAGTTGTGAAAGTATCCTATGGGTTAAGAGTGGAAAGTATTGATTTTGATACCCAATTAAATGAATCGGAGGAAACCTGGAAATGACGTTCTTATGTGATTCAAATGTGCAATTGTGATATGCTTTGCCTATTATTGATGTTTAACTTGATTGAAAGAATATGCATGTTAATATGAAATAGTAAGAGTGAGGAAACTTTACCCCATAACGACATGATAGTGGAACCTAGTAATGAGCTAGGAAATTGTTAGTTAACTTGATGACAACGCTCGTGCATGAGATGCTGAGGCGTGTGTCTGACAACGCTCGTGCATGAGAGGCCGAGGCGTATGTCCATTACCGAATGGTAGAGAAATGAGTGAAACACTAGTATGGAAAATGTGTAATTGTTATGTTTTATTGTTAAAGGCATGAGAGGCCTAAAGGCTAATGTGGCCTAGTGATTATCGAATATAATCATGTTTATGTATGAGATCACGTAATCGTAACCATTTCTTTTGAGTTGCCCTTGAGAGGCCTTCATGAGTCTCGAGCTCCTCTGAAAGGCAGGAATGATTACTTGGCAGGTTTGATTCCCGTGTTATAGTACGAATGGAACCTACGGGTAGAGACTTGTGATGGCATGAGAGGCCATGTGAAGTGACGAATTAAGGAGATAATGCGTCCCTTAATTCCGAATCCATTTCGTATGCCAAGTTACTACAAGGATCCAGGACTCGGGTCGACTTCTAGACGTAGAAGCGGACGAGCAAGAGGGATACCTTGGTACGGTTATCGATTAGTGATATTGTGAGTTGGTGAACTCATGACATGTTTCCATATAGTGTGAGATTGTGAGATTGTGCACTCAAGGTCATTTCCCTTCCCCTTGACTTGAGTTAGGATTGATAGAACCCTGTAAAGCCGAGAGAATTTATAAGATAGGGAACTCACTGAGATTTGATGTATCTCACCCCACTATAGTTGCTTTATTTCAGGTGCATGTTTAGTTACAACTGGAGCGATGCTCGGATGTTTCAAGAGAAGCTTAGTTAGGCTTATTCCGCTGTGTATTATTTTTTATGTATACAATTGAGGATATTGTATATTCTTCTTAGTTTTATTATTTTGGCTAGTTTCCATGACTTGTGCCATGTGTTGTATTTATGTTTTAGATATGGACAAGTATGTGAACTATGCCATTATGCACTTTTTATGTGTCAGTACCAAGTAAAATGCTTGTATTGTATTATTCTAGATATATATTATACAGGGCATTACAATTTTGAATAGAATTTTATTTCTACAAAAATGGTCATTTATCCAATTGTCATATTCCCGTTTTTTTTAAATAAGCTAAAAATATTTCAATAATTAATTAATAAATATTTTCATTGATAATTTAATCATTATTAAATAATTAGTGAATAGTTTTCTTAATATTATTATTAAAAAATTTATATTAATAAATTAAATAGTTTATTAAATACTTCAAATTAATAAATAACCGCAGTAAAAGTTTATGTAATGCCCACATATAAATACATACATCAAAGCATATATCATACATGAATAATACGTTTGGTACTGAAATACATAAGTTTCTAGTAACACTGTATACATAAAAATGCCCAAAGCAACCTAAAACAATACACTGGCATGTTATATGTACAAAATGTTCAAAAGATAAAACTAAGAACTAGATCCCTAAGGATCTCAAAAGACTCCACAACGGAAGTAAAACCAACAGCTAAGCAAGGATGGTCACACAACCTTATCCTTACCCTTCGCGGAACCTGCAAAACCTGTGATGTAAACAACAACAGTGGGGTGAGATACATCAAATCTCAGTGAGTTCTTTATCTTAAAGTCCTCTCGGCTCTACAAGGTTCTAATAACCTAACTCAAGTCAAAGGGGAAAGGAAATGACTTTGAGTACACACACTACAAAAGTATCCACACATGGTGAGCCTGTTAACTCACGTTAGTACCGAAGTACGTCCTGAGCCTGTTAGCCCAAGGATCTCACAAATCAATAACCATACCAAGGCATCCCCTTTTCTCGTCCGCTTCTACGTCTAGAAGACGACCCGAGTCATGGATCCTCGAAATTACTTGGCATACGAAATGGATTCGGGAACAACGGCCTGTTAGCCGTGAACCGTCACTTCTCATGGCCTGTTAACCATCACAAGTCTCTACCCTTAGGTTCCATTCGTACTAAACGCGGGAATCAAACCTGCCAAGTAATGGTGCACATGTTTCAGAGGAGCTCGAGACCCATGAAACGCACTATAAAAATTAACCGGTTACGATTACACAATACACACGCCTCGGCCTTACTTGCACGAGCGTTGTCACTATTCCATTACACACACACAACATTGTTTAGGGTAAGTCCTCACTCTACCTTATTCATATTTTAACATGCATATATAGCCAAACATGTTTAATAGTCAGAGTATAGGCAATTAGGCATCGATCACACAATAGAAAACACATAATTCAACATTTTACACGTTACACCCATTCACGGTTCCTTCCGATTTATTTAATCAAGCAATAATCAGATATTTCTCATTACCATTAGCTAGAGGATACTCATAGCTTCACAACGATACCAAGAATACTCACATAGGATAAACGAGTCAAAAGTTATGGACATAACACAAAATGGTATCGCGAAAAAACACAATTCTGCACCCTCCTAGTCGTACGCGTACTGCCCTAAGCATACGCGTATTGCCCAAGGTCATACGCGTATGGGCATAGACTATTTTCCTTCAAAATTCCTATTAAAAATTCCAATACGCGTAATACCATGACTCATGCGCGTAATGCCATGACTCATACGCGTAATGCCCAAAACCGTACGCGTATCAATACGCAAATGGGCAGATGGCCGAGAAAATGGAACCCCAATACGCGTATTGCCCACATTTCTGCGCAACTGTACACGTATTGCCTTGACCAATATGCGTATTGCCTTGGGTGATACGCATATGGGCAGCGTGAAACCCAGAAATTTTCCTGCATAATGGGTTCTGCGAAATTGACCCATTTTCACTTCCAATCCACTTCTAAACACCAGAAAAATACCAATTTGATACACAACAACACATATGTAACAAGTAGTAAGCATAAGGATCATTAAAACATGATTTTAGTGTAAAAATTCTCATTTCTAACAATGTCCACACTAACTCTAAACTCAGTAAAACTCTAGTCTAAAGCATCTAACTAGAACCCACCTGGATTACAAGACGAGGAGGTTGAAGCTGAGATGAAAAGATGAAGATTAGCTGATGTTTCTTGCTCTTGAGCTCTTGGAGAATTTTCCTCTTCTTTCTCTTCCTTTTTCCTCCTTCTTCCTTTATTTCCAATTTCTTTCTATGTTTTCCAAATAAGGAAAAGTAAAGGAAAATATACATAGGAATATTAATTGGTCATACTACTGATTATCCAAATTATCTTAAATGCACCAATTAATAAAATTCCAAGTTAAATAATATTAAACTTAATCAATCCGAGTTCGTCAGTTTACTCAAATTATTTTATCCAATAATTGCTCAGAGTACACCGGAACCCAGTTGATCATAATAATATCATTCCAAAACGCTCAGAATTTTACGGGGTATTACATCCTCCCCCCCTTAAATAGAAATTTTCCCATGAATTTAAAATAATTACCTAAAAAGATGAGGATAGACCTCCCGCGTTTTCGATTCAATTCCCAAGTTGCATTGCCCGGATGCGTCTCGTCCCACTGGACCTTAACAAGAGGAATCTCTTTATTCCTCAACACTTTAGTTCCTCTTCCTGTACGACGACTCGGCTGAGTCTCAAATGTCAAATCAGCTTCTATCTCAACTGTATCCAGTAAAACTGGCTGAAGACGATCTGGAACAAATTTCCGAAGCTGAGACACATGGAAAACATCGTGCATTTCTGACAGAGAAGGTGGTAAAGCTAATCTATAAGCTACTTCTCCAATCCTTCCTAGGATTTGATATGGTCTTACGTATCTTGGACTTAATTTCCGTGATTTAAATGGTCCTTTCAGTCTCAATCTCGGAGTAACCTTCAAAAATACATGTTCACCCTCATCAAACTCCAACGGTCTCCTACGGTTGTCCGCATAGCTTCTCTGACGGTCTTGGGCTTGTTTAGTTTTTTCCCGAATCATTCTAATCTTTTCCGTGGTCTCGTGAATAATCTCGGGTCCCAAAATTCTATCATCGCCCACCTCCGTCCAACACAATGGCGTTCTACACTTCCTACCATACAACGCCTTATACGGTGCCATACCAATACTTGTATGATAACTGTTAGTATAAGAGAATTCGATCAACGACAAAAGTTCTCTCCAATTTCCCCCACTTTCAAGTACACAAGCTCTTAACATGTCCTCCATAGTTTGTTTTGTCCGCTCCGTCTGACCGTCCGATTGCGGATGATTTGACGTACTCAAACACAACCTCGTTCCCATGGCTTGTTGAAAAGCTCTCCAAAAATCTGGAAGTAAATTTTGGATCTCTATCTGAAACAACACTAGTAGGAATACCATGCAATCTTACTATATCTGAAATGAACAACCTTGCGAGATGACTCGCCTTGTAGGTAGCCTTCACGGCTAAGAAATGTGCGGATTTCGTTAACCGGTCCACAATTACCCAAATTAAATCATAACTACCTTGCACACGTGGTAATCCCGCTGCGAAGTGCATTGAAATACTATCCCATTTCCACATCGGAATTTCTAAAGGTTGCAACAAGTCACCCGGCCTTTGGTGCTAAATCTTCACTTGTTGGCACACCGCACATTCTAACACATACACCGCAATATCTCTTTTCATCCCGGACCCCCAATAGTCCCTCCTTAAATCTTGATACATCTTTGAAGCACCAGGATGTATAGTAAAAGTACCCTTATGCGCTTACTCCAAAATCCTTCGTTTTAATTCGGTGTTATCCGGAACACAAATCCTTTGGTTAAACGAAATGACTCTGTCGGTAGTTCGCACAAAACCCGGTTGAGTCAATAATTCTTGTAGCTCCTCATCTAACCCTTGCTCTTGTTGGATTTCTTCCCTGAGAGTAGAGATGATATTCAAATTTCCCATAACCACACAATTAGGAGTCCAATTGAATTGAAGATTTAGATCTCTAAACTTTTCCATTAAGGCATACTCTAACATCATCAACTCGGCACTATGCAACACTTTCCTGCTTAAAGCATCTGCCACCTTATTTGCTTTACCCGGATGGTACTTCAGTTCCAAATCATAATCCTTTAATTATTCCATCCACCTCCTTTGACGCATATTCAACTCTTTCTGCTTAAGTAAGTACTTTAAGCCCTTGTGGTCACTAAACACCTCAAAACGTACACCATACAAATAGTGACGCCACACTTTCAATGTAAAAACAACTGGCGCCAATTCTAAATCATGCGTCGAGCAATTCTCTTCATGGACTTTCAACTGTCGTGAAGCGTAAGCCACTACATGTCCATTCTGCATTAACACTCCGCCTAAACCCTTCTTCGATGCATCACAATATACCTCATATGACTTGCAAGGATCAGGAATAATCAAAACAGGAGCAGTCGTCAATCTCTCCTTCAAACTCCTAAAACTCCTTTCACAAGCCGAATCCCACTCATACGAATAATCCTTCCTAGTAAGTCTTGTCAATGGTAACGCCACTTGCGAAAATCCCTTGATAAACTGTCTGTAATAACATGCTACTCCCAAGAAACTCCTTACTTCAGAAACATTCTTCGGTCTCTCCCAATTAATTACTGCTTCAACTTTTGATGGATCGATCGCCACACCTCCCTGGGATATGACATGACCAAGGAAATTTACCTCAGACATCCAAAACTCACACTTGCTTAACTTAGCAAAAAGTTGCTTCTCTTGCAAGATGGATAAAACGATTCTTAGATGTTCATCGTTCTCTTGAGGATCACGAGAATAAATAAGAATATCATCAATGAAAATCACCACAAATTGGTCCAAGTAAGGTTGAAATATCCGATTCATAAAATCCATGAAAACTACCGGAGCATTTGTTACCCCAAAAGGCATCACCAAGAATTCATAATGACCATAACGGGTTCTGAACGCAGTCTTTGGTACATCTGCACTCTTCACACAAATCTGATGATAACCCAACCATAAATCAATCTTCGAGAACACACAGGCTCCTTTCAATTGATCTAACAGGTCCTCTATCCTTGGTAACGGGTATTTGTTCTTGATGGTGACCTTATTCAACTGACGGTAATCAATACACAATCGCATTCCACCATCCTTTTTCTTTACCAATAACACTGGAGCTCCCCAGGGCGAAACACTGGGTCGAACAAAATGCTTAGCTAACAGTTCTTCCAACTGATTCTTTAGTTCCCTTAATTCAAGTGGTGCCATCCGATACGGAGAAACGGATATTGGAGCCGTTTCCGGTATCAGGTCAATAGAGAATTCCACTTCCCGCTCTAGAGGAAGAGAAGTGATATCCTCGGGGAAAACTTTAGGAAAGTCGCAAACTACCAGAATACTCAGAACTGGAATGCTACTACTCTCCTCCTTAATAAGAATTATAAGAACAAACTTTTCTTCCTCAAACAAGAAAGTAATCATTCCAACTGTACCTTCTAAAATAGTAGTTAATACATCTTTCGGAGTGGCCTCGGTAGATGGGATAATAATTAACTTCTCTTCGCAACCGATAAAAACCGAATTAGCAGAAAGCCAATCCATTCACAGCATAACATCCACTTTCTTATGCGGCCAACAAATAAGATCAATCTGAAAAACTCTCTCATTCACCGACAATACACAATTTTCACACATCAACGGTGTCTCTACAATCTCATCCATGGCAGTAGTAACCACCATAGGAGGAAATAAAGGAACAGCTTGCAACCCAAATCGCTTCACACAACGCGTGGACACACAAGAATGAGTTGCCCCACAATCAAATAAAACAAAACAAGGATGTCCATTTACGAAACACGTACCCGCACTCAAGGAGTTATCCTTCTTTGCTTTTCTTGCATCCAAGGTATACACTCGGCCAGTATTCTTCCCTTGTGCCTAATTCCTACCCTGAGGACAATCCTTCGCCATATGTCCCACCTTCTGACATTGATAACACTTCACCCGTTTGAAGCTACATCTGCCAAAATGCATCTTACCACTCGTACGACACACGGGAGGTGCAATAGTCCGCGAATTCTGGACTCGTTTCTTTTTGAAAGCTTGCTGCCTAGACCGAAACTGTTGGCTTGACCTTCCACACTCATTCTGATTTGACCTACGCGAATCCCCTTCTGTCTGAACTTCCCTCAAGCTGTTCTCTGTCACATAATATTGCCTCAACTGCTGGATCTCAAGTTCTCTTCGGGTCCTCCAAGGGTTAGGAAAGTACCTTTCCATGAAAATAGCCTTGAATTGCTCCCACTCTTTAGGTACACCTTGCACAGTCATAAAAGCTGAAGCAATATCCCACCACCTCTTAGCAGGACCCCTCAGGGAGCAAGAAGCAAACGCTACTTTGTTTTCCTTACCACAGTGGACTATACGAAAGATTCTCTCCATACCAGCCACCCATTCATGAGCTTCCACTGGATCTATTCCGCCATGAAATTCTGGAGGATTCATGCGGATGAAATCCCTAAAGTTTCCTCCTGCAACCTCAGTAACAACCACTGGAGGAGGTAGACCACCCGCCATCTGCTGAACCATTTGTTGCATGAACCGATTTTGTTGTTGCTGCATCTGCTGCATGAATTAATACAACGGAGCATTCCCCTTGCCAACCGGCGGATTAGTCCCTGCTGGAGTATTTCTTGGTCAACCACGGTTGTTTCTGCGCCCGTCAGCCATGTTCCTGAATGTCATACCGATATGATTAAGTTGATCAGGCTCAATACCATAAATATAACACTTAAGACTAATGGCGACACAACAGATATGAAATGGAAATAAAATACTCATACTATTTCATAGCTAGGTCGAGGATACGACCTGCTCTGACACCAACTGTAATGCCCACATATAAATAAATACATCAAAGAATATATCATACATGAATAATACGTTTGGTACTGAAATACATAAGTTCCTAGTAACACTGTATACATAAAAATTCCCAAAGCAACCTAAAACAATACACTGGCATGTAATATGTACAAAATGTTCAAAAGATAAAACTAAGAACTAGATCCCTAAGGATCTCAAAAGACTCCACAACGGAAGCAAAACCAACAGCTAAGCAAGGATAGTCACACATCCTTATCCTTACCCTTCGCGGAAGCTGCAGAACCTGTGATGTAAACAACAACAGTGGGGTGAGATACATCAAATCTCAGTGAGTTCCCTATCTTAAAGTCCTCTCGGCTCTACAAGGTTCTAATAACCTAACTCAAGTCAAAGGGGAAAGGAAATGACTTTGAGTACACACACTACAAAAGTATCCACACATGGTGTGCCTGTTAACTCACGTTAGTACCGAAGTACGTCCTGAGCCTGTTAGCCCAAGGATCTCACAAATCAATAACCATACCAAGGCATCCCATTTTCCCGTCCGCTTCTACGTCTAGAAGATGACCCGAGTCATGGATCCTCGAAATTACTTGGCATACAAAATGGATTCGGGAACAACGGCCTGTTAGCCGTGAACCGTCACTTCTCATGGCCTGTTAACCATCACAAGTCTCTACCCTTAGGTTCCATTCGTACTAAACGCGGGAATTAAACCTGCCAAGTAATGGTGCACATATTTCAGAGGAGCTCGAGACCCATGAAACGCATTATAAAAAATAACCGGTTACGATTACACAATACACACGCCTCAGCCTTACTTGCACGAGCGTTGTCACTATTCCATTACACACACACAACATTGTTTAGGGTAAGTCCTCACTCTACCTTATTCATATTTTAACATGCATATATAGCCAAACATGTTTAATAGTCAGAGTATAGGCAATTAGGCATCGATCACACAATAGAAAACACATAATTCAACATTTTACACGTTACACCCATTCACGGTTCCTTTCAATTTATTTAATCGGGCAATAATTAGATATTTCTCATTACCATTAGCTAGAGGATACTCATAACTTCACAACGATACCAAGAATACTCACATAGGATAAACGAGTCAAAAGTTATGGACATAACACGAAATAGTATCGCGAAAAACACAATTCTGCACCCTCCTGATCGTACGCGTACTGCCCTAAGCCATACGCGTATTGCCATGCTGGCTCGCCCAGCCATACGCGTATTGCCCAAGGTCATACGCGTATGGGCAGAGACTATTTTCCTTCAAAATTCATTTTAAAAATTCCAATACGCTTAATACCATGACTCATACGCGTAATGCCATGACTCATACGCGTAATGCCCAAAACCGTGCGCGTATCAATACGCAAATGGGCAGATGGCCGAGAAAATGGAACCCCAATACGCGTATTGCCCACATTTCTGCGCAACTGTACGCGTATTGCCTTGACCAATATGCGTATTGCCTTGGGTGATACGCGTATGGGCAGCGTGAAACCCAGAAAATCTCCTGCATAAGGGGTTCTGCGAAATTGACCCATTTTCACTTCCAATCCACTTCTAAACACCAGAAAAATACCAATTTGATACACAACAACACATATGTAACAAGTAGTAAGCATAAGGATCATTAAAACATGATTTTAGTGTAAAAATTCTCATTTCTAACAATGTCCACACTAACTCTAAACTCAATAAAACTCTACTCTAAAGCATCTAACTAGAACCCACCTGGATTACAAGACGAGGAGGTTGAAGCTGAGATGAAAAGATGAAGATTAGCTGATGTTTCTTGCTCTTGAGCTCTTGGAGAATTTTCCTCTTCTTTCTCTTCCTTTTTCCTCCTTCTTCCTTTATTTCCAATTTCTTTCTATGTTTTCCAAATAAGGAAAAGTAAAGGAAAATATACATAGGAATATTAATTGGTCATACTACTGATTATCCAAATTATCTTAAATGCACCAATTAATAAAATTCCAAGTTTAATAATATTAAACTTAATCAATCCGAGTTCGTCAGTTTACTCCAATTATTTTATCCAATAATTGCTCAGAGTACACCGGAACCCAGTTGATCATAATAATATCATTCCAAAACGCTCAGAATTTTACGGGGTATTACATCCTCCCCCCCTTAAATAGAAATTTGCCCATGAATTTAAAACAATTACCTAAAAAGATGAGGATAGACCTCCCGCATTTTCGATTCAATTCCCAAGTTGCATTGCCCGGATGCGTCTCGTCCCACTGGACCTTAACAAGAGGAATATCTTTATTCCTCAACACTTTAGTTCCTCTTCCTGTACTACGACTCGGCTGAGTCTCAAATGTCAAAACAGCTTCTATCTCAACTGTATCCAGTAAAACTGGCTGAAGACAATCTGGAACAAATTTCTGAAGCTGAGACACATGGAAAACGTCGTGCATTTCTGACAGAGAAGGTGGTAAAGCTAATCTATAAGCTACTTCTCCAATCCTTCCTAGGATTTGATACGGTCTTACGTATCTTGGACTTAATTTACGTGATTTAAATGGTCCTTTCAGTCTCAATCTCGGAGTAACCTTCAAAAATACATGTTCACCCTCATCAAACTCCAACGGTCTCCTACGGTTGTCCGCATTGCTTCTCTGACGGTCTTGGGCTTGTTTAGTTTTTTCCCGAATCATTCTAATCTTTTCTGTGGTCTCGTGAATAATCTCGGGTCCCAAAATTCTATCATCGCCCACCTCCGTCCAACACAATGGCGTTCTACACTTCCTACCATACAACGCCTTATAAGGTGCCATACCAATACTTGTATGATAACTGTTAGTATAAGAGAATTCGATCAACGATAAAAGTTCTCTCCAATTTCCCCCACTTTCAAGTACACAAGCTCTTAACATGTCCTCCATAGTTTGTTTTGTCCGCTCCGTCTGACCGTCCGATTGCGGATGATTCGACGTACTCAAACACAACCTCGTTCCCATGGCTTGTTGAAAAGCTCTCCAAAAATCTGGAAGTAAATTTTGGATCTCTATCTGAAACAACACTAGTAGGAATACCATGCAATCTTACTATATCTGAAATGAACAACCTTGCGAGATGACTCACCTTGTAGGTAGCCTTCACGGCTAAGAAATGCGCAGATTTCGTTAACCGGTCCACAATTACCCAAATTAAATCATAACTACCTTGCACACGTGGTAATCCCGCTGCGAAGTGCATCGAAATACTATCCCATTTCCACATCGGAATTTCTAAAGGTTGCAACAAGTCACCCGACCTTTGGTGCTAAATCTTCACTTGTTGGCACACCGCACATTCTGACACATACACCGCAATATCTCTTTTCATCCCGGACCCCCAATAGTCCCTCCTTAAATCTTGATACATCTTTGAAGCACCAGGATGTATAGTAAAAGTACCCTTATGCGCTTACTCCAAAATCCTTCGTTTTAATTCGGTGTTATCCGGAACACAAATCCTTTGGTTAAACGAAATGACTCTGTCGGTAGTTCGCACAAAACCCGGTTGAGTCAACAATTCTTGTAGCTCCTTATCTAACCCTTGCTCTTGTTGGATTTCTTCCCTGAGAGTAGAGATGATATTCAAATTTCCCATACCACATAATTAGGAGTCCAATTGAATTGAAGATTTAGATCTCTAAACTTTTCCATTAAGGCATACTCTAACATCATCAACTCGGCACTATGCAACACTTTCCTGCTTAAAGCATCTGCCACCTTATTTGCTTTACCCGGATGGTACTTCAGTTCCAAATCATAATCCTTTAATTATTCCATCCACCTTCTTTGACGCATATTCAACTCTTTCTGCTTAAGTAAGTACTTTAAGCCCTTGTGGTCACTAAACACCTCAAAACGTACACCATACAAATAGTGACGCCACACTTTCAATGTAAAAACAACTGGCGCCAATTCTAAATCATGCGTCGAGCAATTCTCTTCATGGACTTTCAACTGTCGTGAAGCGTAAGCCACTACATGTCCATTCTGCATTAACACTCCGCCTAAACCCTTCTTCGATGCATCACAATATACCTCATATGACTTGCAAGGATCAGGAATAATCAAAACAGGAGCAGTCGTTAATCTCTCCTTCAAACTCCTAAAACTCCTTTCACAAGCCGAATCCCACTCATACGAATAATCCTTCCTAGTAAGTCTTGTCAATGGTAATGCCACTTGCGAAAATCCCTTGATAAACCGTCTGTAATAACATGCTACTCCCAAGAAACTCCTTACTTCAGAAACATTCTTCGGTCTCTCCCAATTAATTACTACTTCAACTTTTGATGGATCGATCGCCACACCTCCCTGGGATATGACATGACCAAGGAAATTTACCTCAGACATCCAAAACTCACACTTGCTTAACTTAGCAAAAAGTTGCTTCTCTTGCAAGATGGATAAAACGATTCTTAGATGTTCATCGTGCTCTTGAGGATCACGAGAATAAATAAGAATATCATCAATGAAAATCACCACAAATTGGTCCAAGTAAGGTTGAAATATCCGATTCATAAAATCCATGAAAACTGCCGGAGCATTTGTTACCCCAAAAGGCATCACCAAGAATTCATAATGACCATAACGGGTTCTGAACGCAGTCTTTGGTACATCTGCACTCTTCTCACAAATCTGATGATAACCCAACCATAAATCAATCTTCGAGAACACACAGGCTCCTTTCAATTGATCTAACAGGTCCTCTATCCTTGGTAACGGGTATTTGTTCTTGATGGTGACCTTATTCAACTGAAGGTAGTCAATACACAATCGCATTCCATCATCCTTTTTCTTTACCAATAACACTGGAGCTCCCCAGGGCGAAACACTGGGTCGAACAAAATGCTTAGCTAACAGTTCTTCCAACTGATTCTTTAGTTCCCTTAATTCAAGTGGTGCCATCCGATACGGAGAAACGGATATTGGAGCCGTTTCCGGTATCAGGTCAATAGAGAATTCCACTTCCCGCTCTAGAGGAAGAGAAGTGATATCCTCAGGGAAAACTTTAGGAAAGTCGCAAACTACCAGAATACTCAGAACTGGAATGCTACTACTTCCTCCTTAATAAGAATTATAAGAACAAACTTTTCTTCCTCAAACAAGAAATTAATCATTCCAACTGTACCTTCTAAAATAGTAGTTAATACATCTTTCGGAGTGGCCTCGGTAGATGGGATAATAATTAACTTCTCTTCGCAACCGATAAAAACCGAATTAGCAGAAAGCCAATCCATTCACAGCATAACATCCACTTTCTTATGCGGCCAATAAATAAGATCAATCTGAAAAACTCTCTCATTCACCGACAATACACAATTTTCACACATCAACGGTGTCTCTACAATCTCATCCATGGCAGTAGTAACCACCATAGGAGGAAATAAAGGAACAGCTTGCAACCCAAGTCGCTTCACACAACGCGTGGACACAAAAGAATGAGTTGCCCCACAATCAAATAAAACAAAACAAGGATGTCCATTTACGAAACACGTACCCGCACTCAAGGAGTTATCCTTCTTTGCTTTTCTTGCATCCAAGGTATACACTCGGCTAGTATTCTTCCCTTGTGCCTGATTCCTACCCTGAGGACAATCCTTCGCCATATGTCCCACCTTCTGACATTGATAACACTTCACCCGTTTGAAGCTACATCTGCCAAAATGCATCTTACCACTCGTACGACACACGGGAGGTGCAATAGTCCGCGAATTCTGGACCCGTTTCTTTTTGAAAGCTTGCTGCCTAGACCGAAACTGTTGGCTTGACCTTCCACACTCATTCTGATTTGACCTACGCGAATCCCCTTCTGTCTGAACTTCCGTCAAGCTGTTCTCTGTCACATAATATTGCCTCAACTGCTGGATCTCAAGTTCTCTTCGGGTCCTCCAAGGGTTAGGAAAGTACCTTTCCATGAAAATAGCCTTGAATTGCTCCCACTCTTTAGGTACACCTTGCACAGTCATAAAAGCTGAAGCAATATCCTACCACCTCTTAGCAGGACCCCTCAGGGAGCGAGAAGCAAACGCTACTTTGTTTTCCTTACCACAGTGGACTATCCGAAAGATTCTCTCCATACCAGCCACCCATTCATGAGCTTCCACAGGATCTATTCCGCCATGAAATTCTGGAGGATTCATGCGGATGAAATCCCTAAAGTTTCCTCCTGCAACCTCAGTAACAACCACTGGAGGAGGTAGACCACCCGCCATCTGCTGAACCATTTGTTGCATGAACCGATTTTGTTGTTGCTGCATCTGCTTCATGAATTAATACAACGGAGCATTCCCCTTGCCAACCGGCGGATTAGTCCCTGCTGGAGTATTTCTTGGTCAACCACGGTTGTTTCTGCGCCCGTCAGCCATGTTCCTGAATGTCATATCGATATGATTAAGTTGATCAGGCTCAATACCATAAATATAACACTTAAGACTAATGGCGACACAACACATATGAAATGGAAATAAAATACTCATACTATTTCATAGCTAGGTCGAGGATACGACCTGCTCTGATACCAACTGTAATGCCCACATATAAATACATACATCAAAGCATATACATACATGAATAATACGTTTGGTACTGAAATACATAAGTTCCTAGTAACACTGTATACATAAAAATGCCCAAAGCAACCTAAAATAATACACTAGCATGTTATATGTACAAAATGTTCAAAAGATAAAACTAAGAACTAGATCCCTAAGGATCTCAAAAGACTCCACAACGGAAGCAAAACCAACAGCTAAGCAAGGATAGTCACACATCCTTATCCTTACCCTTCGCGGAAGCTGCAGAACCTGTGATGTAAACAACAACAGTGGGGTGAGATACATCAAATCTCAGTGAGTTCCCTATCTTAAAGTCCTCTCGGCTCTACAAGGTTCTAATAACCTAACTCAAGTCAAAGGGGAAAGGAAATGACTTTGAGTACACACACTACAAAAGTATCCACACATGGTGTGCCTGTTAACTCACGTTAGTACCGAAGTACGTCCTGAGCCTGTTAGCCCAAGGATCTCACAAATCAATAACCATACCAAGGCATCCCCTTTTCCCGTCCGCTTCTACGTCTAGAAGACGACCCGAGTCATGGATCCTCGAAATTACTTGGCATACGAAATGGATTCGGGAACAACGGCCTGTTAGCCGTGAACCGTCACTTCTCATGGCCTGTTAACCATCACAAGTCTCTACCCTTAGGTTCCATTCGTACTAAACGCGGGAATTAAACCTGCCAAGTAATGGTGCACATATTTCAGAGGAGCTCGAGACCCATGAAACGCATTATAAAAAATAACCGGTTACGATTACACAATACACACGCCTCGGCCTTACTTGCACGAGCGTTGTCACTATTCCATTACACACACACAACATTGTTTAGGGTAAGTCCTCACTCTACCTAATTCATATTTTAACATGCATATATAGCCAAACATGTTTAATAGTCAGAGTATAGGCAATTAGGCATCGATCACACAATAGAAAACACATAATTCAACATTTTACACGTTACACCCATTCACGGTTCCTTTCGATTTATTTAATCGGGCAATAATCAGATATTTCTCATTACCATTAGCTAGAGGATACTCATAACTTCACAACAATACCAAGAATACTCACATAGGATAAACGAGTCAAAAGTTATGGACATAACACGAAATGGTATCGCGAAAAACACAATTCTGCACCCTCCTGATCGTACGCGTACTTCCCTAAGCCATACGCGTATTGCCATGCTGGCTCGCCCAGCCATACGCGTATTGCCCAAGGTCATACGCGTATGGGCAGAGACTATTTTCCTTCAAAATTCCTTTTAAAAATTCCAATACGCGTAATACCATGACTCATACGCGTAATGCCATGACTCATACGCGTAAGCCCAAAACCGTGCGCGTATCAATACGCAAATGGGCAGATGGCCAAGAAAATGGAACCCCAATACGCGTATTGCCCACATTTCTGCGCAACCGTACGCGTATTTCCTTGACCAATACGCGTATTGCCTTGGGTGATACGCGTATGGGCAGCGTGAAACCCAGAAAATTTCCTGCATAAGGGGTTTTGCGAAATTGACCCATTTTCACTTCCAATCCACTTCTAAACACCAGAAAAATACCAATTTGATACACAACAACACATATGTAACAAGTAGTAAGCATAAGGATCATTAAAACATGATTTTAGTGTAAAAATTCTCATTTCTAACAATGTCCACACTAACTCTAAACTCAATAAAACTCTACTCTAAAGCATCTAACTAGAACCCACCTGGATTACAAGATGAGGAGGTTGAAGCTGAGATGAAAAGATGAAGATTAGCTGATGTTTCTTGCTCTTGAGCTCTTGGAGAAATTTCCTCTTCTTTCTCTTCCTTTTTCCTCCTTCTTCCTTTCTTTCCAATTTCTTTCTATGTTTTCCAAATAAGGAAAAGTAAAGGAAAATATACATAGGAATATTAATTGGTCATACTACTGATTATCCAAATTATCTCAAATGCACCAATTAATAAAATTCCAAGTTAAATAATATTAAACTTAATCAATCCGAGTTCGTAAGTTTACTCCAATTATTTTATCCAATAATTGTCAGAGTACCCCGGAACCCTGTTGATCATAATAATATTATTCCAAAACGCTCAGAATTTTACGGGGTATTACAGTTTATATATATATATATATATATATATATATATATATATATATATATATATATATATATAAGACATAGAGAGAGACAGACAGAGAGAGAGAGAGAGAGAGAGAGAGAGAGAGATTTACTCGAATACATGAGAGATTATGTGTTTAGTATCCCTTACGTGCAAAATTTTGTATTTTTACCTTATTAAATTTCAATGTAAAAAAACACAAAAAAAAAAGCCACTTGAATTTAAAGAATCGCTTCGACAAGAATCGAACTCAAGAACTTAATCAAAATTATTGTCATACTTTCAAAAATGAAAAATTAGATATCGTGACGTGTAATATGAATCCAAACAGAACTCGTGCGATTGTTTAGGTACTAGTGTAGTACACACGTATTTTGTTTTCTTCTAATATGAAAATGATATGAAACAGGAAAAGTTTAAGTTATTGATAAAAAATTAAATAATAATGGAAGTAGGTTTACTATTGATTCAATTATTTTAGTAAACAATACCAAAACGAAAATAATATTTATAGAGGAAAAAATTTATTGTTGATTCAATTTTTTTGGGTAAATAATTTTCTCTTTCTATCATTTCATTTTTATTATATTTTGGAAATAAAAGCGTGCGTATCACACCAGTATCTATGCAAACGTACAAGTATCCCATTATTTTATAGTAATGTCAACCCAAAAAATGAGTAATGTCAACTAAAAAAAGTAATACCAAGTCAAAAATTTAAATGAAAAATTTTGAAATTAAAAATAAAAAGTTAAAATGTTAAGAAATAATGAAAGACAAATAAATTTATAAAAATAAACTAAAAAAAGTTAAGTCAATATGTATGACATTATTTATTGAACAAACAATAGAAATTTAATAGTTGAAATTAATGATGTAGACTAATCAATAGACTTAGATGTTAATAATAAAATTACAAGTAGTGATTTATGGATAAAAAGATTTCATAGTAGACATAAGAAATCACAAATATATCAAATCATATACAAATATATCAAATCATTTTTATTACATTTTGAAAATAAGATTTCTACATGAGAACAATATAATTTTTTTAAAATAGTTCAAATATAATCCTTTAATTAATTTTTTCTAATGTAATATTTCAATAAGGGTTAAATACTTTACTTTATTATTCCTTTAATTAATCAAAATTTATAATAATAATTTAATAAATAATTTGGAATCTTTAAAAGCTCAATTTTTATTTATTTTAAATATCATTGTTATAATTTTTATCATTAAAAAATTTATTATTTAAGCCTCAGTACCTGCACAGTCGGCCCTAATACTTAGATTAAATATTTAAATGTATTATATTATCTCTTAGATATGAATAATCATATTCGTTATAATTTATTTTAATTTATTTTCTTGTCAAAAAGTTAATCTTAATTAATTTGTAGTATTAATATAAATTACCGTCACATTTATAACAAACATTATATCATTAATGTAAATATTGTTAAATGAAAATATATATATATATATATATATATATATATATATATATATATATATATATATATATATATATATATTTTTAGCATCATAGTCTATTTATACCACTTTAAAAATTATTTATTTTTTAGGATTTCTTCAAATATATTTAGGGGCCGCCTAATCACATAAAATGTGTCAATTGTATTTTTCTTTATCTTAAAACAATTGTCTTTTTATAAATAAAATATTTATTATTTTTTTACTGATATATCTTTATTTATTTATTTTAGTTTGAAATATTTACTTATTTCAAATGGATTCCTTGTTATGAGAAGGAATGTAATTTTTTATCAAAATAACCATATTTTCCGTCTATAAAACCCAATCTAACCATTTTTCCATCATATTATCTAAAATATTCAATTTAAAAATAAAATATTAACGTGAGAGGGGCTGTCAATAACAAAAAAGCCCTTTTTGATTTATAGAGGAACGCCAATTAATGAATAGTCACCTTTGATAACTACAATATTTTAACGTATTAACTATATAAGCACGCAAGTCCTACTTGTGAACAAGTATGCTTGACAAGCATGCAAGCCCTCCTAAGACTATTTTGTATTTATTGTTGGCTACTATGTAGTGAAATCCTAGATGATAGCAGAAGATTTGTAAGTTTATCATAAACAAGACATAACTCCCTATAGCAAACTACATAGGATTGGGTAGCTCTATTCCGACAGTATTTTTGTTCAGGGCCGGCCCTGTGCAAGTGCAGCAAGTGCTACTGCACAGGCCCCAAATTATAGAGGGCCCCAAAATTTAAAAGCTTCAATTTTTTTTTTATAAATATTAATAAAAATAAATAAAATATTATAATAAAAATTCAATAAATAAATAAAAATGATATGATAAAATTCCAATATATATATATATATATATATATATATATATATATATATATATATATATATATAAATAAAATTGATCAAAACTCAAAATAATTAACTAAATTTATTTTTAATTAATACATAATTGTATTTTTGGGTCTTTTTTTAATTATTATAATACTTTTTTTTAAAAAAATTTAGGTCCATTTTTAAAATTAGAACGGGGCCTCCAAGATGATTGGGCCGGCCCTGTTTTTGTTGGCTACTATGTAGATGATAGCAGAAGATTTATAAGCTTATCATAAATAAGGCATGACTTTGATTCACAATGTACAAAATTTAAGAACCTAGCAGCTGGACTCCACCTACCTCTTAGCAGCAGGGCCGGCCCTGCCCTGTGCAAGTGCAGCAAGTGCTACTGCACAGGGTCCCAAATTTTAGAGGGCCCCAAAATTTAAAAGCTTCAATTTTTTTTTTATAAATATTAATAAAAATAAATAAAATATTATAATAAAAATTCAATAAATAAATAAAAATGATATGATAAAATTCCAATATATATATATATATATATATATATAAATAAAATTGATCAAAACTCAAAATAATTAACTAAATTTATTTTTAATTAATACATAATTGTATTTTTGGGTCTTTTTTTAATTATTATAATACTTTTTTTTAAAAAAATTTAGGCCCATTTTTAAAATTAGAACGGGGCCTCCAAGATGATTGGGCCGACCCTGCTTAGCAGACTACTACATAGGATAGGGTAACTCTATCCTGACAGACAATAGTATTTTGATTTTGTAAAGGTTACATTCAAAACCTCTACACAGTATTTTTAGTGTTTCTCAAGAAATTGAAACTTTAAATTACTTGGACTAACTTATTAAAATAAATATATTTGTTTAATATTTTAAAAAATCACTTATTATCATTTTTGTAAATTTATTTAAGATTTTTAGAAAATCATTTTTAATCTTAAATAAAAAAACTAATTCAAGTGACTTTTAAAAAATTTGTTTATTTTTAAAATAAAAGATTCTGGTTTAAGAGCTTCAAATTAATATATATATAAACTATATGAGACTAAATGGGTAGCATGCAATCTATTAGTCTATCATAGAACATTTTAAAAGTTCATTTATTTCTTAGTGTTTTTTCAAAATATCTTATTTTCATTTTTACTTAATTTCAGAATAATTATTTTGTTCTTAAAAAAATAGAATAGTTGTTATGAGAACGAGTACTTGGAACAGTATTTTATCATAAAATCTTTTTTTGACTTCTCCTTTTTTTGACTCATATGTGAACATGCTAAGCATGCAAGCCTCTGAACATTATTTTTTTGTATTTATTGTTGGTCATGTAGTGAATTCTTAAGGTTAGGATAAACATGGCATGACTTATGATTCAAGAACCTAGGATGTTGTCTGATTTCTTAAATAAAATCCAAGAATCTAGCATGTGGACTTTCTGAAAACATACTACATAGAATAGGTTTCCTCTATTCTGACAGTATTATCATATCTATATTTCAAATAGAGGACAATTTACCAAAATTAATTAAAGTAGTAATATTTTGATTTTGTCAAAGTTACACTCAAGATTTAGAACAAAGATATTCATTGTGAAATTTCAATTAATTGGACATTTTTATATGCAAATTCACATCAGATTGGATTTCCCCTCACAATATTCATTATATATATTTAATGATTAAATTAACATATTATATATATAATTAATTTAATAAAATAATATATACTAAACATTTTAAATATATTAAAAATTCATTTCTTTATATTTTAAGTATAAAATTATTTTAAATAAATTAATAATATTTGTTAAAAAAATATATAAAACATATAAATATTTCATAACCATGTGAATTTGAGACAACTATTCCACCTAAACTTGTTGTCGAAGCAGATGTCTGATAATATTTAATAAAATAAATTATTTAAGTAGTTTAATTAATTTTAAAATTGAAATTAATTAATCCTAAATTCTGATTATTATAGGTACATAATTAAATTAGAGGTCAATTTAACAAAATTAGATAGTACTAATATTTTAATTTTTTCATACTTCAAAATTTAATATTTATCTAAATTATATAATCTTTAAATTTTAATTCAATTAATTGGATAGTTTCATTCAAATTAATTTATTGAATTGATAGTATTTAATAAAATTATATATTAATAAATTCAATTATTTGAAAAATTACACGATAAGTAATAGTTAATTCTAAATCAACTAAAAATATTAATTTTGTAACACCCACATATAAAATCCATACATCAAAGCATAAATTATATATATGAATCAAAGTATTTGGTATTGAAATACAATAAGTTCCTAGTTAACACATTATATACATAAATGCCTCTAATACAACACAAAAACTAAGGCATTACATATACAAGATATTCCAACATGATAAAAACTAAGAACTAGATCAATGCAATGATCTCAAAATAAAACGTCATAGCGGAAGCCATGCCATCTCAAAAACTACGAACCGGAAGGAAAAGTCAAACCACTTTATCCTTACCCGTCGCCGAACCTGCAGAACCTGTGATGTAAACAACAACAGTGGGGTGAGATACATCAAATCTCAGTGAGTTCCCTATCTTATGGATTCTCTCGGGTTATTTACGGTTCTAACAATCCTAACTCAAGTCCGGGGAAGGGAAGGACTCTTGAGTTCACACTTGATAATCTCACACTATATGGAAACATGACATGAGTTCACTAACTCATCACATCATTAATCGATAACCGGTACCAAGGCATCTCATCTTCCCGTCCGCTTCTACGTCTAGAAGGCGACCCGAGTCATAGATCCTTGTATTTACTTGGTATACAATTGGATTCGGGATCACCGGCCTGTTAACCGTGAACCGTCACTTCTCATGGCCTGTTAACCATCACAAGTCTCGTACCCATGCACGGGCTTCCAATTGTACTACTCGTAGGGCATCAAACCTACCAAGTAAATCCTGCCTGCACTTCAGAGGAGCTCGAGACTCATGAAGGTCTTTCAAGGGCAATTCAAAATAAAATGGTTACGATTACATGATAAATACCACACAAAACAATGTATACGACAATTGCCTCGGCCATAAGGCCTTTCTTGTCCTTCAATCCATAACGTTAACCTCATGTTCCATACTAGTGTTTCCAACTACTAAAGTTTCCTATAGTTCATAAGGGGTTTTCCTCACTCTTACTATTTTTTTCCTTTTTATCTTTCATGCATTTTTAATCACAACATGTTAACAACCATAGATTAGGCAAAACATACCTTATTAGTGTAATAGAATAACTTAACACAATTTAAAACATAGTCCACATAAAATTATCAAAAGAATTCCACTTCGGGTTCCCTCCGATTATTTAAATCGGGCAATAAAATAGGCCATCCTTATCATCATCATAAAGATCGTTTCTCCAGCTTTCTAATGATATACCGAACATTCAAAACGGACAACCGGATAAAAAGATATGGTGGAAACAAGTTAAGAAAAACAACACAGCTCGCCCCAGGTTCGCTAGGCGAACGAGCTGGCGAGCCTTCGCTAGGCGAGCAAGCTGGCGAGTAATTAAACAGAAACTCCCAGACCCAAAACACCATAAGTTTGTTAGGCGAACGTCTGGCAAACCTTCGCCTTCACCTTCGCTAGGCGAATGTGTCAGCGAGCACCGAGGCAGTAAGTTCCCATAATCAAAACACACTAAGTTCGCTAGGCGAACATGCCAGCGAACCTTCGCTAGGCGAACGTTCGGGTTCGCTAGGCGAAGCAAGCGAAACAGAACCTCTCCCAGCTGCTGTTCTTCACTTCCAACTCACATTTTCCTCATCAAAAACATTACCCAACATCCCACAACAGTCAAAACATAATGCAAACATGATAACAAGCCTATAACAACATTTATAGCAAGATCAACCATAAATTTCCAAGTTTTTCATAATCTAACCTAACTCAAACTTTCTCTAAAATTCTCCAATAGTGGTACTAACTAGAACCCACCTTCAAAATGAGCAAGATGAAGATGATTGAGAAGTTTGGATGAAGATTGGATGATGATCTTGATGGTTCTTGAGCTTTTTTTCAAATTTCCTCTTCTCCTCTTTTTCTCTCCTTCCTTTCCTTTCTTCTTCCTTTCTTTCTATCTTTTTCTTTTGTTTGGAAAGTGAGAGGAAAAGGATTCACATAGTAAACTTAGTATTAGAAATAATACTACTAAATGTCCAAAAAGTCTCTTAAGTCCAAAATTAAATAAATGTCTCCGAAACAAATAATATTTATTGGATCAATTCTAAGTACCGAAGTTACTCTAATTATTTCATCAAATAATTTCTCAGAGTAACCTGACTCAGTTAATCACAATGTAATATTATTCGGTGTAATAAAATACGGGGTATTACATCCTCCCCCCCCCCCTTAAATAGAAATTCGCCCTCGAATTTAAAAATTACCTGAACAGATGAGGGTAAGCATCTCGCATTTTCGATTCAAGTTCCCAAGTTGCATCTCCTGGATGCGTTACATCCCACTGTACCTTAACGAGAGGAATATCCTTGTTCCTTAATACCTTCGTTTCTCTTCCCACAATGCGGCTCGGTTGAGGTTCAAACGTCAAATCTGCTTCTATTTCAATAGTATCCGGTAGAATCGGCTGAAGAGGATCGGGAACAAATCTCCGAAGCTGAGATACATGAAAAACATCATGCATTTCCGACAGAGAAGGTGGTAAGTCCAACCTGTAAGCTACTTCACCAATCCTTTCTAAGATCTGATACGGTGCCACGTATCTCGGGCTTAACTTGCGTGACTTAAACGGTCCTTTCAATCTCAATCTAGGAGTAACTTTCAAAAACACATGGTCACCCTCTTCAAATTCTAAAGGTCTCCTTCGATTGTCCGCATAACTCTTTTGTCGATCTTGGGCTTGCTTAATTTTCTCGCGAATCATTCGAATCTTTTCTGTAGTCTCTTGGATGATTTCGGGTCCTAATATTCTATCTTCCCCAACTTCCGCCCAACACAAGGATGTTCTACATTTTCGCCCATACAACGCTTCATACGGAGCCATACCGATGCTAGCATGATAACTATTATTATAGGAAAACTCAATCAATGGTAGAAGTTCTTTCCAATTCCCTTTACTTTCTAACACACAAGCTCTCAACATATCTTCCATCGTTTGTATCGTTCGCTCAGTCTGACCATCCGTCTGAGGATGATTAGACGTGCTCAAACGCAACTCCGTCCCCATGGCTTGTTGAAAGACCTTCCAAAACCTTGAAGTAAACTTCGGATCTCTGTCCGACACAATATTAGAAGGAATACCGTGCAATCTTACAATTTCCGCAATAAACAACCTCGCAAGATGACTTGCCTTAAATGTAGTCTTCACCGCCAAGAAGTGCGCAGATTTCGTTAGTCGATCCACAATCACCCAAATTGAATCATAACCACCTTGCGTACGGGGAAAACCTACTGCAAAGTCCATAGAAATGTTATCCCATTTCCAAACTGGAATTTCTAAAGGTTGCAACATACCGCCCGGTCTTTGGTGTTCAATCTTAACCTGTTGGAACACTGCACATTCTGACACATACATCGCAACATCCTTTTTCATTCCGGTCCACCAATAGTCCTTCTTCAAATCTTGATACATCTTCGAAGAACCAGGATGTATCATAAAAGTACCTTTATGAGATTCATCCAAAATCTTTCTTCTTAACATTACATCATTCGGAACACAAATTCTTTGGCCGAACATAATAATTCCGTCGGTAGCCTGAATAAAACCCGGTAGAAGTAACACGTCTTGCAACTTCTCATCTGCCATTTGACCTTGGTGAATCTCAACTCTCAAAGTAGAATTGACATTCAAAATTCCCATAATCACACCATCTTTGGTCCATACAAACTGAAGATTAAGATCTCTAAAATCCTCCAACAATGTATACTCCAAAATCATCAATTTCGCGCCATGCACTAATTTCCGACTTAACGCATCTGCTACCTTATTCGCTTTTCCTGGATGATACTTCAATTCTAAATCATAATCTTTTAAGTACTCCATCCATCTTCGTTGTCGCATATTTAACTCCTTTTGGTCAAATAAATACCTCAAGCTCTTATGGTCACTGAACATTTCAAAACGTACACCATACAAATAATGCCGCCACACCTTAAGTGTAAAAACAACCGCCGCCAATTCCAAATCGTGAGTTGGATAATTCTGTTCATGAACTTTCAATTGTCGGGAGGCATAAGCTACTACTTGACCACCTTGCATCAGAACACCTCCCAATCCCATTTTAGAAGCATCACAAAACACTTCATAAGAGTTGTTAGGATCAGGAATGATTAACACCGGAGCTGTTGTCAATCTCTCCTTCAACTTCATGAAACTTTGCTCACAACCTGAGTCCCACTCAAAAGTAAAATCTTTACGAGTAAGTTTCGTCATTGGTAAAGCCAACTGAGAGAAACCTTCGATAAACCTCCTATAATAACCTGCCAGCCCCAAGAAACTTCTGACTTCTGAGGCATTTCTCGGCCTCTCCCAATTTATCACTGCTTCTACCTTCGACGAATCCACCGCTACACCACCCTGGGATATAACGTGACCAAGAAACTTAACTTCCGCCATCCAAAATTCACACTTACTCAGTTTAGCAAATAGTTGCTTCTCTTGCAACACAGATAATACAATTCTCAGATGTTCCTCGTGCTCTTGTGTAGTACGAGAATAAATAAGAATATCGTCAATGAAGATTATAACAAACTGGTCCAAGTAAGCTTGAAATATACGGTTCATGTAGTCCATAAAGACGGCTGGACCATTTGTCACACCGAAAGGCATCACTAAGAATTCGTAATGGCCGTAACGGGTCCTAAATGCAGTCTTAGGTACATCGGAACTCTTCACTCGGAATTGGTGATAACCCGACCTCAAATCAATCTTCGAGAACACGCAGGCTCCTTTCAATTGATCCAAAAGGTCGTCTATCCTGGGCAAGGGATACTTGTTCTTAATGGTGACTTTATTCAGCTGACGATAATCGATGCACATCCGCATCCCACCGTCCTTCTTCTTCACCAGTAGAACAGGGGCTCCCCACGGAGAAACACTAGGTCGCACGAAATGTTTCGCCATGAGTTCTTCTAACTGATCCTTTAATTCCCTTAACTCCTTCGGTGCCATCCGATACGGAGAAACGGATATAGGAGCCGTTCCCGGTACCAGGTCAATAGAAAATTCCACTTCCCTCTCCGGAGGAAGAGAAGTGACATCTTCGGGGAAAACTTCAGAAAATTCACAAACTACGGGAATATCCATAACCTGAAGGTCGCTACTCCCTTCCTTAGTGAGAACCAACATAACCGAATTCTCTTCTTCAAACAAGAGATTTATCATACCAACCGTACCTTCTAGAATAGTTGTTAAAACATCCTTTGGTGTAGCCTCCACAGACGGAATGATGATAAGCTTTTCCTCACACCCAATAAATACCGAATTAGCAGAAAGCCAATCCATTCCCAAAACGACATCCACTTTCTTAAGCGGTAGACAAATAAGGTCAATCTGAAAAACTCTACCATTCACAGATAGCACACAATTTTCACACACCAAAGGCGTCTCAACCATTTCATCCATGGTGGTAGTGACCACCATAGGAGGAGACAAAGGAACGGACCGCAACCCAAGTCGCTTCATACATTGTATCGATACAAAAGAATGTGTAGCTCCGCAATCAAATAAAACAAAGCAAGGAAATCCGTTAACTAAGCACGTACCAGCAATCAATGAACTGTCACTCTTCTTCTTCCTTGCATCCAAGATGTAAACCCTTCCTTGTGGTTGAATCCTATTCTGAGGATAATCTTTCTTCATATGACCCACCGTTTGACATTGGAAACACCTTACCCCTTCCAAACCACACCTTCCGAAATGATTCTTGCCATAAGTACGACACACCGGAGGTGTACTCGCCCTTGTATCTTGCACCTGTTTCCCCTTGAAGGATTGTGGCCTAGGTCTAAATGATTGATTAGACCTTCCACGATCGCCTTGAGTTACCCGACTTGCTACACTTTCATCTCGAACCTTTTTCAAACTATGTTCTGCCACATAGCATTGTCTCAACACTTCTGCATAAGTAGTGAACTCTCTCTGAGACACACTATGAGATATTTCAGCTTTTAATCCAAACAGAAACTGGTCTATTTTCCATTTTTCATCAGGAGCATACATAGCCTGCCTAGAATAAGCAGCCATGTCTTCAAACTTCTCAGCATAACTGGCCACAGTCATGCTACCTTGTCTTAACTGCTGAAATTCAAATTCCTTCTGAGTCCTTAATGAGCTCGGAAAATATTTCTCCATGAAAATAACTTTGAACTGTTCCCAAACCTTAGGCACTTCCTGAACAGTCATCAAAACCGAAGCGCTCTCCCAACATCTCATAGCGGGACCCTTTAGCGAGTGGGAAGCGAACAACACCTTGTTCTCTTCGCTGCAATGGACTATCAAGAAAATCCTTTCCATACCTGAAATCCATTCGTGAGCCTTCACGGGATCTAATCCACCCTGAAATTCCGGAGGATTCATGCGGATAAAGTCCCGGAAATTCCCACCTACAGCTTCGGGAACCACTACTTGAGGATGCGGACCTCCATTCATTTGTTGCACCATCTGTTGCATGAATAGATTCTGTTGTTGTTACATCTGCTGCATGAACTGATACAACGGAGCATTACCATCGCCAACCGGCGGAGTCGTCCCTTGAGGAGTGGTGCGGGGCCTACCACGAGGGTTTCTACGTCCATCAGCCATGTTCCTAAAGGTCATACAAATAAAATTAAGTTGATCAGGCTCAATGCCATAAATATAACGCTCAAGACCCACGGCGACACAACGTATATGAAACGGAAAGAAACACTTATACTATTTCATGGCTAGGTCGAGGATACAACCTGCTCTGATACCAACTGTAACACCCACATATAAAATCCATACATCAAAGCATAAATTATATATATGAATCCAAGTATTTGGTATTGAAATACAATAAGTTCCTAGTTAACACATTATATACATAAATGCCTCTAATATAACACAAAAACTAAGGCATTACATATACAAGATGTTCAAACATGATAAAAACTAAGAACTAGATCATTGCAATGATCTCAAAATAAAATGTCATAGCGGAAGCCATGCCATCTCAAAAACTACGAACCGGAAGGAAAAGTCAAACCACTTTATCCTTACCCGTCGCCGAACCTGCAGAACCTGTGATGTAAACAACAACAGTAGGGTGAGATACATCAAATCTCAGTGAGTTCCCTATCTTATGGATTCTCTCGGGTTATTTACGGTTCTAACAATCCTAACTCAAGTCCGGGGAAGGGAAGGACTCTTGAGTTCACACTTGATAATCTCACACTATATGGAAACATGACATGAGTTCACTAACTCATCACATCATTAATCGATAACCGGTACCAAGGCATCTCATCTTCCCGTCCGCTTCTACGTCTAGAAGGCGACCCGAGTCATAGATCCTTGTAGTTACTTGGTATACAATTGGATTCGGGATCACCGGCCTGTTAACCGTGAACCGTCACTTCTCATGGCCTGTTAACCATCACAAGTCTCGTACCCATGCACGGGCTTCCAATTGTACTACTCGTAGGGCATCAAACCTACCAGGTAAATCCTGCCTGCACTTTAGAGGAGCTCGAGACTCATGAAGGCCTTTCAAGGGCAATTCAAAATAAAATGGTTACGATTACATGATAAATACCACACAAAACAATGTATACGACAATTGCCTCAGCCATAAGGCCTCAAGGCATTTCTTGTCCTTCAATCCATAACGTTAACCTCATGTTCCATACTAGTGTTTCCAACTGCTAAAGTTTCCTATAGTTCATAAGGGGTTTTCCTCACTCTTACTATTTTTTTCCTTTTTATCTTTCATGCATTTTTAATCACAACATGTTAACAACCATAGATTAGGCAAAACATACCTTATTAGTGTAATAGAATAACTTAACACAATTTAAAACATAGTCCACATAAAATTATCAAAAGAATTCCACTTCGGGTTCCCTCCGATTATTTAAATCGGGCAATAAAATCGGCCATCCTTATCATCATCATAAAGATCGTTTCTCCAGCTTTCTAATGATATACCGAACATTCAAAACGGACAACCGGATAAAAAGATATGGCAGAAACAAGTTAAGAAAAACAACACAGCTCGCTCCAGGTTCGCTAGGCGAACGAGCTGGCGAGCCTTCGCTTCGCCTTCGCTAGGCGAGCAAGCTGGCGAGTAATTAAACAGAAACTCCCAGACCCAAAACACCATAAGTTCGCTAGGCGAACATCTGGCGAACCTTCGCCTTCACCTTCGCTAAGCGAATGTGTCAGCGAGCACCGAGGCAGTAAGTTCCCATAATCAAAACACACTAAGTTCGCTAGGCGAACATGCCAGCGAACCTTCGCTAGGCGAACGTTCGGGTTCGCTAGGCGAACCCTCTACTGCTGTTCGCTGGGACTCGCCCTAGGTTCGCTAGGCGAAGCAAGCGAAACAGAACCTCTCCCAGCTGCTGTTCTTCACTTCCAACTCACATTTTCCTCATCAAAAACATTACCCAACATCCCACAACAGTCAAAACATAATGCAAACATGATAACAAGCCTATAACAACATTTATAGCAAGATCAACCATAAATTTCCAAGTTTTTCATAATCTAACCTAACTCAAACTTTCTCTAAAATTCTCCAATAGTGGTACTAACTAGAACCCACCTTCAAAATGAGCAAGATGAAGATGATTGAGAAGTTTGGATGAAGATTGGATGATGATCTTGATGGTTCTTGAGCTTTTCTTCAAATTTCCTCTTCTCCCCTTTTTCTCTCCTTCCTTTCCTTTCTTCTTCCTTTCTTTCTATCTTTTTCTTTTGTTTGGAAAGTGAGAGGAAAAGGATTCACATAGTAAACTTAGTATTAGAAATAATACTACTAAATGTCCAAAAAGTCTCTTAAGTCCAAAATTAAATAAATGTCTCAGAAACAAATAATATTTATTGGATCAATTCTAAGTACCGAAGTTACTCTAATTATTTCATCAAATAATTTCTCAGAGTAACCTGACTCAGTTAATCACAATGTAATATTATTCGGTGTAATAAAATACGGGGTATTACAAATATCATAAGGTTCGATATTAATATTACCACTGATTTACAAATTAAAAATTGAAACATTAAATTACTTGAAGAAACTTATAAAATTATATATGTTTGTTTAAGATTTTTAAAACATCACTTTTATCATTCTAATAAGTTTGTTTAAAATATTTATAAAATCATGTTTAATTTTAAAATAAAAAACTAATTCTAGAACCTTTCCCAAAATTTATTTATTTTTAAAACAAAACACTTTAGTTTAAGAACTTTAAATAAAAAAAAAAGATATATATAGCATAGGTTTCCTCTATTCCAACCCTATTATTATATTTTGATTTTCTCAAGGCTTCAAAATTTAATACTACTTTGGTTAAATTATAATCTGTAGTTCAATTAATTGGACACTTTTACTCACATTAACTCATTGAATTTATACTATTTAATCAAATTGTATTAAAGTAGCATAACTCATTCTAAAATTGAAAATATGAATATTATGAGTTCATAATTGTGTCTAAGATTATGATAATTATTATCACTTCATCAACAAATTAAAAGACAACTTTAAATTATTTGAAGTTATTTTTCAAAATAAATTTGTATGTCTAAGATTTTTAATAAACTACTTTTATTATTTTAATATGTTTGTTTAAATTTATTTGAAAATCATTTTTAATTTTATAATAGAAATTTAATTCTAGTAGCTTTTCCAAATTTTATTTATTTTTAAAATAAAAGTCTTTAATTTAGGAGCTTTAAATTACAAAAGAAATACATGATATTTAAAAAAACAATATTTTTAGTTTTTTAATTTTTTTTGGAAACTAATCATTTTAATTGATAAAAAAAGGTTTGATAGTATACACCACTAAAAATTTATATGACAATAAAATAATAGGAATTTTAAAATATTGCAATAATATAATCCTTCCATTAATTGTATAAAACTTAAAGTTAATAAACTCTTATTTAATATCAATAATATTTTAATAATAGTGTTTTAATGAGGATTAAATATATTTATTTTATTGTCAAATGGGAAACAAATATTAAATAAAATTTATTATGATAATTTAATTAAAAAAAGTTATTGTTTTCATTTTATTTTAAATGTTATTGTTTTCATTTTTATTGTTTATAAAATTAGCCATAAGCCTCAATATTTATTGGGTTGGCACTTATCTTATATCTATTAAAATTATATTATCTCTTTAATATGAATATTTTAATTTGTTATTTTATTTCTTTTATTTTTTTCCTTCTTGTTTAATGGTTAACCATAATTAGTTGTAGCGATTTAAACCACCACCATTTAAAATCAAATATTTATAATTAATTTTTATATTTTTATATCTTTTAAATAATAATGAGAATATTAAAAATATATTAAAAAAATACACAAAACAATTATTTTTAATTGAAAAAAAAAAATCAACGTCATTCATATAAAAATAAATACAATTAGGATACATAATTTATATGGGTGGCATACAATGTATTTGTCTATCATAGAACACTTTAAAAATTCATCTATTTTTTAGTGCTTCTACAAACTATGTTATTTTCATTTTTTTTCTTAATTTAAAAATAATTGTTTTTATTTCAATTCAATATTTTATTATTAAAGTCATTATATTTAATTGTAATTTCTTCTTTCTATTTTGACTCGTGTGAACCTCTTAAGCTCTACACAATATTTTAGTCCGTGAGGCTATTTTGTATATTCATCTTAAGCATGCAAGCCTCTACACACAGTATTATTTAGTAGGTGAAGATTCTTAAGCTTACACGAAACTAGGATGTGGACTCCACCTACTTTGGATCACAAATTACATAGTATATGTTTCCTCTATCCCAACACTATTATTAATATAGTCAAGACTTGAAATTCTAATTTAATTAATTGGACACTTTTATTCTCATTAACTCATTGTATTTATAATATTTAACTAAATTAATTATTTAAGTATCTTAAATAATTTTTAGATTGATAATATGAATAGTCTGAGTTCATAATTTTGTGTCTAAGATTATAATAATTATTATCACTTCATCAACTAAATTATTTGAAGTAATTTGTCAAAATAAATATGTTTGTCTAAGATTTTTAAAAAACCACTTTTATTATTTGTAATATTTGTTTAAGTTTTTTTTTAAATCATTTTTAATTTTAAAATAGAAAATTAATCTAGTAGCTTTTTTCCAAAATCTATTTATTTTTAAAATAAAAGACTTTAATTTAGGAGCTTCGGATTAAAAAAGAAATACATGATATTAAAAAAACAATTTTTTTTAGTTTCTTAAATTTTTTTGAAAACTAATCATGTTTTTAAACCTCAACAAGCACACCTAAAAGATCGTGAAAAAAATAAATGTTACAACATAAATTGTTTTTAAATGTATCAACTTATAATTTACTCCTACAAGATATACATTATAAATTTAAAAAATAGTCTTGTCAATATCTTGGTTATTTGTTCTTTCTCTTTTTAAATGGGGAGAGCAAAAGCCCAAGAACAAAAGGCAGCTAGCCACTATGCCTTACAAAAGAGACAAGAGATCCTCATTATTTTTTTATTTTCATTCACTTATAAATAATGTAAAAGACATAAATTATAATTAAAACAAAGTTATTTTACCAAACAAAAAGGTTCTATTAATTGTACTTTTTCTACTCATTCACTTATAAATAGCTCAACTCAATTCCACTTTGATGCATCTTTTCACTGTTTTTCCACAATAACATAGAAAGTAATGGCACGCAAAATTGTTTTGTCTCTCCTTCCTTTACTCCTACTCTTATTGATTGTAAGTTATTAACTTTTCATACAGGCTTATATCTTTTAAACTTACATTTTTCATCACTTATATTTTGTAATCTATCATTTGTCATTTATATTTACATTCATCACATTAACTCACAATCAAGTTATTTCGTTGAATTTGATAAAAGAATTTTTTTCCTATAGTGAAATTTGAAAAATGACTTTTCTTTAATTTGTGTTTCAAATTCTGTATTCTTCGACTATAATGAATTGAATATGTCTTAATTGTGCAGTATAATATGTCTCATTTTTTTATCAAATGTACCTTCCAAGTGTCACTCATTAATATCCTTTCATTCAATTGTAATGCAGAATGTGCAAGGTAGCTTTGCTCGATATTATCTTGATGGATGGTTGAAAGATACCCGAACTGAGAGGGTAAAATCTCACCCTGATTCCAACCAAGTATACCTTGATGGATGGTTGAAAGATACCCGAGCTGAGAAAACAAAATCAAACGCAGACTCCAACCAAGTTTATCTTGATGGATGGTTGAAAGATACCAGAGATGAGAAAGCTAAGTCAACCCCTAACTCAAATCAAGTTTACCTTGATGGATGGTTGAAAGATATCCGAGCAGAGAAAATAAAATCCACCCATGACTCCAACCAAGTTTACCTTGATGGATGGTTGAAAAATACTAGAGCTGAGAAAGAAAAATCTAATGCTGACTCCAACCAAGTTTATCTTGATGGATGGTTGAAAGATATCAGAGCTGAGAAAGCAAAGTCCACGCCTAACTCCAACCAAGTTTACCTTGATGGATGGTTGAAAGATACCAGAGCAGAAAAATCAAAATCCACCTCTAACTCCAACCAAATTTACCTTGATGGATGGTTGAAAGATGTCCGAGCTGAGAAAGAAAAATCTACCTCTGACTCCAACCAAATTTATCTTGATGGATGGTTGAAAGATGCCCGAGCAAAGCAAGCAATATCAACCTCTGACTCCAACCAAGTTTACCTTGATGGATGGTTGAAAGATACCCGAAATGAGAGAGCAAAATCATCCCCAGCCTCCAACCAAGTATACCTTGATGGATGGTTGAAAGATACTCGAGCAGAGAAACCAAAATTCTCATTTGACTCCAAACAAGTTTATCTTGATGGTTGGTTGAAAGATACCCGAGATGAGAAAGTAAAATCTACCTCTGATTCCAACCAAGTTTACCTTGATGGATGGTTGAAAGATATACGAGCTGAGAAAACGAAATCCACATCTGAATCCAACCAAGTTTACCTTGATGGATAGTTGAAAGATATCCGAGCTGAAAAAGAAAAATCCACCCCTGACTCCAAACAAGCTTACCTTGATGGATGGTTAAAAGATACTCGAAACTAGTTCATCTCTTTGTTTGTCAATGTCTATGTCATTCTGAAAACATTTCATGTTGTTCCTATGTTTTTAATTTCTATGTACTATAAGATCTTATTTCTATTTATTGAGTAAGGTCTCGTTTATGTACTAAATAAGATATTATTTCTATGAACTAGATGTTTGTCTTTTAAAATTAACCTTAATTTAATTGGATAAAGATTGAGTTGGAGTCTTTTTAGTTTTTCAAACTTTAGAGGTGATGTTATGTTTTAATGATTCAATATTTTTACTCTTAAAATAAATAAGGGAATAGAGATATTCAACTCTCAAACATTTGAGAAAAGGAGATGTCTATACTCTCAAAATCTCATAATACAATTATTCTTGTAATATATATTAAGTGTGGTTTATGTGTTCAAATTCTATTTTATAATGAATCCGTTTTTTATCATTACTTAATCATAATAATAACTTAAAAATAATAATTTTTATATAGATAATTTTTTATTGAAATATTAAGTGAGTGTTTAGAAAAACCAGTCAATTGCCACTAGCTCAAATTTAAGCCTATATGCACCACACATTCCAAAAGCAAAAAATGCTATTTTTTATCAAACGTGTGGTCTAAATGTGGTTTTGGAGTAATGGAAAACATAAGTCTATGCAATAACATATTAGGTTTAATTGAAGCCAAATTAATTGATGTATAGTCACTTATTGGAACAATCTCAATTTGCCTCATTTTATCCTCATTTTAGATCGAACTAAAACAATATACAGGATTACAAGAAAATGGTATACCATTAAATAATATATTATATTTATTAACAACATATAATATTTCTATTGAGTCATTCATACACCTATAGAGGACAACATAACTTTGTGTTTAGTCATTTATACATTACTAAATAACAACAAAACTCATATGTTTTTGTTAGCTTTAGTAAATATTTTTTCAAACATGGCGTTAAGTTTAATCATTCAAAAAAGCATATAGCCTCCAATTAGTAATAGTAATATTCATTATGGTGAAGATGATCTCTCTTAAGATTCAATGAATACTTTTGGGGACTATAATAACCCAGAGAGAGTAATGATATTTTGGAAGACGCAATTATACTCCTGTGAGAACAATAATATTATATGTAATTCTTTTTCATGAGTAAGCGATAAAGTGAACTTATTAAGTAGGGCACCTCATTAAAATATTTCGCCCTTCAATAATAAAAGAATGTCACTCTTATACTTTATTGATGTTCTGAATCACATGTATAAAAAAGTAAGTCATGTTTGTTTATATATTCACTTTAATAGCTTCAAAGGTAATCATTAGCTGTAATAATGTCTTAAATTCACTAAGTTTCAAGACCTAGGAACAACTTCGTCGTTCAAGTCTTATAGTTTATATATGCTAAGTGATAGCTTCTCAGGTACTGCCTCCATTCCTATTTATAAGCAAATTTTAATATTTTAGATTCATTAAGTAATCAATGCGTCTAACCTATATATATACTCAAAATACATCATTTATTGAATGAAACTAGGAAGTCAAAATTTCCTTATAAAAGAGAATGGAGGGAGTACTATGTAAGGCAATTACCATATATAGGAAAGAGTTCACCAATCCTGTTATGTTCTATCACTGATTTGAGCACTAAGATGCCCTCTTTCATTTCTCATGGTGTATAACTTGAGAATTTTATCTCCTTACGTATCTTTATTTTGATGCGAGCTCTTGGATGTGGCCTATTTCACGTGCTTTGTCAAATTTATGCAAAAAGGAACCAGTGAATAGTAATTAACTGAGTTTGATTTTACAGGTGTGTAATATGTTTGGCAGTCTACAAAGAAAGAGAAATAATACTGATCATGCCAATATGCTACCACACTTTTCATCTGTGTTGCATTGATATATGGCTAAGGAAACACTCTACATGTCAAGTTTGTCGTCTGCCATTAAAAAACTTGCCATACACAACTTGTAAGACCTGTGAAATTCAACATGATTCAACCTCTTGACGAGTCACCATACACATCAGAAAGGAACACATATATTGAGAGGCACGTTGAACATACTATTGTTAACTCCATACAACCAAAAGCAAGGCAATATTGATCTAAGATGTCTAAAGGGATTATTGATATACTCTTGAAAAATAAATTAGTGATCGTTTTTTGGTTCAAAAGAAGAATGTTTTTAACTAAATTGGATTCAAATTCTTTCTATGTATTATTATTGTTTTCATATGTAAAATAGACCATGTTGTTTTCTGCAGCTGAGATGTATATAATATATTTTTATTTATTATGGAATTTATTTTACACCAAATTTGCAACCTTATTTGTGTAATACCCCGTATTAGTTAAATGCTCAATTGGATATCAGATGAGATCAGATGAGTATCTATGTGCTCTATCTTTGGTAAATTGGATTAATGGAATCCTCTAAGTACTTTAAGTATTATTAATTGGGATCAATAGAGCAACTAATGAACTCTGAAGAGATCAATTTATTATTAGTTCACGAGAGACTTTTATGATAACTCGAATAATTGATCAATTGGTTGAGATGACAAAATATCAATTGGAGATATTTTACTCTATTGGATTAAATTATATAATAATTGTTTATATATATATATATATATATATATATATATATATATATATATATATATATATATATATATTTGGAAAGAGAAGAGAAAAAGAAGAAAAAAGATAGTAAAGGAGAAGAAGAGGAAAGGAAGTGAAGAAGAGAATGAGAAGGGAGAAGAGAGAAACCCATGGATCATCATCATCACCATCTTCTTCAAACTCCTCTTCGGTTATCAGGTGGGTTCTAGTTAGACACTCTAAGTTCTAGAAATAGATGTTTGGAACTTAGGTTAGAATTGAGAGAAAATGATTAAACGGATAAACCGATGAAATCTAACGTATTAAACGTGATATAAAATGCGTGGAATACTTGTTGTATGATTGGAACATGTTTTGGTATGATTTGGATGAGTTTTGGTTGAAGGAAATATTGGATTTTGGTCCAAATGACCCATAACAGCGCTACTGAGAATCCCAGAATTCGCAGGTTCGCATTGCGAATCCCCTAGCGAAGGAGGAATCGAGCACTTGCTGGCTATTCGCACGACGAAGGTGAGGGCGAGCATTCGCTAAAGGTTCGCACTGCGAACTTTACCCCATTTCAGTTCTGACTTGGTTCACCAGACGTTCGCACTGCGAATGGGATAGCGAACCAGTGTTGGCTAGGCATTCGCTGGGATCTTCGCACTGCGAGTGAGGGGGCGAGCATTCGCTAGCTGCTTCGCAAAGCAAACATGACAGCTTTTCCGTTTTCTTTCCTTCATAACTTTTGATCCTTACTCGGATCGGGACGTTCTTGGTGTCATTAGAAAGCTATGACGACCCTCTATCCGATAAAAAGGGAAAATATTGGGTATGATGTGGGAATAAGTATTTAGTGGGAAATAAAGGAAAGTAATGTTTTGTGAAATGTAGGAATTGACATCTTTTGGATCATAAGTCCGTTTGCGGCATAATTATAGCCGATGTAGAGCTGTGAAAGTATCCTACGGGATAAGAGTGGAAAGTATTGATTTCGGTACCCGATTAAATGAATCGGAGGAAACCCGGAAATGACGTTCTTATGTGACTGAATTATTATATGTGATTCAAATGTGCAATTGTGATATGCTTTGCCTATTATTGAAGTTTAACTTGATTGAAAGAATATGCATGTTAATATGAAATAGTAAGAGTGAGGAAACTTTACCCCATAACGACATGATAGTGGAACCTAGTAATGAGCTAGGAAATTGTTAGTTAACTTAATGACAACACTCGTGCATGAGATGCCGAGGCGTGTGTCTGACAACGCTTGTGCATGAGAGGCTGAGGCGTGTGTCCATTACCGAATGGTAGAGAAATGAGTGAAACACTAGTATGGTGCATGTGTAATTGTTCTGTTTTATTGTTAAAGGCATGAGAGGCCTAAAGGCTAATGTGGCCTGGTGATTGTCGAATACAATCACGTTTATGTATGAGATCACGTAATCGTAACCATTTCTTTTGAGTTGCCCTTGAGAGGCCTTCATGAGTCTCGAGCTCCTCTAAAGTGCAGGAATGATTACTTGGCAGGTTTGATTCCCGTGTTATAGTACGAATGGAACCTACGGGTAGAGACTTGTGATGGCATGAGAGGCCATGTGAAGTGACGAATTAAGGAGATAATGCGTCCCTTAATTCCGAATCCATTTCGTATGCCAAGTAACTACAAGGATCCAGGACTCGGGTCGACTTCTAGACGTAGAAGCGGACGAGCCAGAGGGATACCTTGGTACGATTATCGATTAGTGATATTGTGAGTTGGTGAACTCATGACATGTTTCCATATAGTGTGAGATTGTGAGATTGTGCACTCAAGGTCATTTCCCTTCCCCTTGACTTGAGTTAGGATTGATAGAACCATGTAAAGCCGAGAGAATCTATAAGATAGGGAACTCACTGAGGTTTGATGTATCTCACCCCACTATAGTTGCTTTATTTCAGGTGCAGGTTTGGTTATAACTGGAGCGATGCTCGGATGTTTCAAGAGAAGCTTAGTTAGGCTTATTCCGCTGTGTATTATTTTTTATGTATACAATTGAGGATATTGTATATTCTTCTTAGTTTTATTATTTTGGCTAGTTTCCATGACTTGTGCCATGTGTTGTATTTATGTTTTAGAAATGGACAAGTATGTGAACTATGTCATTAGGCACTTTTGATGTGTCAGTACCAAGTAAAATGCTTGTATTGTATTATTCTAGATATATATTATACAGGACATTACAATTTTGTATAGAATTTTATTTCTACAAAAATGGTCATTTATCCAATTGTCATATTCCCCTTTTTTTTAAATAAGCTAAAAATATTTCAATAATTAATTAATAAATATTTTCATTGATAATTTAATCATTATTAAATAATTAGTGAATAGTTTTCTTAATATTATTATTAAAAAATTTATATTAATAAATTAAATAGTTTATTAAATACTTCAAATTAATAAATAGTCGCAATATATATATATATATATAAGACAGAGAGAGAGAGAGAGAGATTTACTCGAATACATGAGAGATTATGTGTTTAGTATCCCTTACGTGCAAAATTTGAATTTTTACCTTATTAAATTTCAATGTAAAAAAACACAAAAAAAAGCCACTTGAATTTAAAGAGTTGCTTCGACTAGAATCGAACTCAAGAACTTAATCAAAATTATTGTCATACTTTCAAAAATGAAAAATTAGACATCGTGACGTGTAATATGAATCCAAACAGAACTCGTGCGATTGTTTAGGTACTAGTGTAGTACACACACATTTTGTTTTCTTCTAATATGAAAATGATATGAAACAGGAAAAGTTTAAGTTATTGATAAAAAATTAAATAATAATGGAAGTAGGTTTACTATTGATTCAATTATTTTAGTAAACAATACCAAAACGAAAATAATATTTATAGAGGAAAAAATTTATTGTTGATTCAATTTTTTTGGGTAAATAATTTTCTCTTTCTATCATTTCATTTTTATTACATTTTGAAAATAAAAGCGTGCGTATCACACCAGTATATATGCAAACGTACAAGTATCCCATTATTTTATAGTAATGTCAACCCAAAAAATGAGTAATGTCAACTAAAAAAAAGTAATACCAAGTCAAAAATTTAAATGAAAAATTTTGAAATTAAAAATAAAAAGTTAAAATGTTAAGAAATAATGAAAGACAAATAAATTTATCAAAATAAACTAAAAAAAGTTAAGTTAATATGTATGACATTATTTATAGAACAAACAATAGAAATTTAATAGTTGAAATTAATGATGTAGACTAATCAATAGACTTAGATGTTAATAATAAAATTACTGTTCTGGACTGGGCCGAGGCTTCTCAACAGTCGAGCAGGCTCAACCCATACAGCTTAGGGAGGCCCAATAAAGTCCTTCTGCAAGACACGCAACTGCCACGTGCGAACCACGTCTTCGCCGAGCACTAAGGCAGCGTCGGCCACTTTGCCCTCGTCGGGCACCTGATACTCATAGGAGAGGAGAGCATCACATCCCACTGAGATTGGCCTCCCCGACCTAACAGCGTCTCCCCGCGAGAATGCCACACATCACTCCTCGACAGACATGGTTCCTCCCCGCGAGGCCATGTCTGTTTTATGGCTTGATAGGTCCTCGACACAGAAGGCTCCTCCCCCGCGAGGAGTGTCTAACGGTCTATACCACGTGGACACGTTCCAAGTAACCTCCCACTCCCGAAGGATCCGGTCTGCCCTAATCCCGGATATCTAGGAGCGGTTACCCCAGGGCGAAGACCACGTGCTGGTCTTCACTACGCCACGTAAGCCCTGGCAGTTACTTGGATTGGGCCTGACAATCCAGCCCAATGCAAGTAACCGTTGGCCCCGCGCTGGGGGTTCTCTATAAATACCCTCTCACTTGAGAGGGTCAGGTTAAGTTCACTTTCTTACTCTCTTCTCTGTACTTGCTGATATTCTGTGCACTCTCTTACTTGAGCGTCGGAGTACCTTGCAGGTACACCCCCCACCCCCATCCCCCCCCCGGCCGTCTTTCAACCTCTCCGGGGCCGGAGTTCAACAGACGTCGTTGGCCACCAGAAACTGTCTGATCCAGGTACGATCAGTGGCGCTGTCTGTGGGAATTTTATAAGCTTCCCCGTTTTTCTGCTCGATAAACCAAAGCATCCTCTATTCATCACCAACATGGCCAATCCGACAGTCAACCAGGCTCTGGACACCGTGCTCGCACAACTTGAGAACGGGAACCACCGCGAGGACGCCATCATCCTCCACGGCGGCGAAGGCGACATAAGAGACGGACAAACCGCCTCCCCGGACTCCCAGGATGTGACCCACAACACCGCCCGCGCGAACGACCAGCAAACCACTCTCCAACCAGTTGCCCCACCGCCCAATGAGGACCCAAGCACTGTGGCCCTGTTTGCATTGATCAATCAGACCAACCAGCTGATCGCGCAGCAGAACACCAGAATTGAAGCCTTGGAGCAAGGGCGGGCACAAGGATCTTCCCTGCGAAGACATCGTCGTCCCCCGTCACCGCGCCATTCTCCTACCCCGCGAAAGACCCCTTCCGAAGATTCTCGGACCCCGTCGCCCGTACGCCAGGGTTGCCGACCGCATCTCGAGCGCCCCCAGCCAACGATCACCCAGAAACGCCCTCGTTCCCTGCCTCGGAAGGAACCCAGGGCCTCCACCACCTCTAAGAAGTCCAAGCAGACCGAAGAGAGACCAAAGAGCCGTTCAAGGAACTCCCCTCCACGGCACCATCGATCACCTTCGAGATCCCCGACTGGTAGCGACGACGAGGACCAGAGGACCCCTTTGTCGTGGGAAATCATGGACGCCCCAATCCCTGCAGGCATGGAGAAACCCCCACCATTGGGGACCTATGACGGGCTGACCGACCCTGACGATCACGTGGAGTGTTTCGAAGCGATGCTCGACTTTCGAAACGTCAGGGGAGCCATCAGGTGCAGGCTGTTCCCCACCACCTTGTGGAAGGGAGCCATGACGTGGTATAAGGGTCTGGAACCTAGTTCGATCACGTCATGGAAGCAACTGAAGCAACGCTTCACTAAACACTTCACCGCGTCTCGTCGACACCCAAAGACGGAGGCTGCCCTAGAAAAGATCTTCCAAGGGAGGAACGAATATCTCCGAAACTACATCGAGAGGTTCAACAAGGAAGCCGTCGAGGTCCATACGACCGACGACATGAAGAAATACTTAATTATCCATGGACTGCACGCCGGGTTTGACTTTTCCAAATCCATAGGCCTCCGAAGACCCCGGCGTCTCGAGGACCTTCTCGCTCGAGCCCATAAATACATCGAACTCGAGGAGACGGAAGAAGCTCAGATCGCTCTTGAGACGAGACGTAGGGAAGGCCCTCGCGGCCACAAAGACGATGACGCTTCTCCCCGACGGGGAGGAGAAAAGAAGAAAGAGAACCGCAACCGAGATCCTCGGGAACAACGCGGACCAGCTGGCCGGTTCACGGAATACATCCTGCTCAGCACTCCCCGGTCTCGGATCCTCTCAGACTGCCAGAATTTCGAGTTTGTGAAAGGAGGAGTTCGCTTCCCGAAGCCCGTTGCTCCCAAACCAAACGTTGACAAATCTAAGTACTGCAGGTTCCACCGAAGCCACGGGCATGTGACCGAAGATTACATCCATCTCAAGGATGCCATTGAGATTCTCATCAAAGAGGGGCACTTGAAGAAATATGCCCAAAAGAATGACCCTCCTCGTCCCAGCTCAAGGGAAGCACAGAACGTCGAGGAGGCAACACCTCCTCCCGGCGACAGTCAGCTTCAGGTCGCCCTCAACGTCACTCGACCGGAGGACTTCTTCGTCCCCCCAATCATCAAGGGCGAAGAGGCAATCCGTAACATGTGGGCAACCTTTCCCGACGAGGACCCAGTCACTGCCCGCAGTACTTGGGAAGGCTTCCCCAAAGCAATGGTCATCTCTGGAGGCGATCCCGGGAAAGTATCGGTTGGATCGATCAAATGAAAATTTGACGAGCTGGAATCCGCGACATCGGCGTAAACGACCACCCTCGAAAAAGTGCGGGGAGACTCCAATCCCATCACCTTCTACCTCGAGGAACTCCCCGGAGGAGCACCAAACGCCACTATCCCCCTCCTGGTCAGGGCACAAATGGCGAACTTTGACGTCCAAAGAATCCTAGTCGACCAGAGGAGCTCGGTCGACATCATGTATTCTCATTTGTTCGGGACCCTTCAGCTGGACGAGAGGCATTTGACCCTGTACGTCGGGTCAGATCTACAGGGGTTCAATGGAACCACCACCAGACCATGGGGTTACGTGGAGCTAATGGTTACGTTCGGGGCCGAAGACACGGCCCGACAGGTGAAGATCCGTTTCCTGGTGGTTGAATGCCCATCCCTTTACAACTGCATCCTCGGGAGAACCACCCTTGCTGAACTCACGGCGGTCCCATCAACGGTCCACCTCAAAATGAAGTACTACACAAGGAGGGGACGAGTAGTGACGATGCACGGGGACATCGACGCGGCCAGAAGATGCTTCGACGCCGCCGTCAAGGGCCTAAGTTCCATTGGTCCCAAACCTAAGGCCGTGGCCAAGCCACCCCGGGACGCCGAACAGGTACCTCTCCCGCGCGTCAACGCGGTCGACCTCGACAGCAGGTTCTCCGGCAAACCCGAAGAAGACAGAGTCAAAGATCCCAACCACCAGGAGGAGAACAACGGGCAGCCTCTCCACCCAGCGCGCCCCATCCCAGATGGAGACTTCGAGCTCGTGACCCTCGGGGACGATCCAGATCGCAACGTGAAGATCGGTGCCGGGATCCCCGACCTGGCGAAGGAGCAGCTGAAAGCATGTCTGAGGGAGAACGCTGACCTCTTCGTGTGGAGCGTATCCGAGATGCCTGGCCTCGACCCCGAAGTAGCTTTCCATCAGCTCGCGGTAGATCCGGCCGCTAGGGCCGTAGCACAACGTAGGCGCAAGCAGTCTCCCGAGAAAGCGGAGGCTGCTGAGAAAGCTGTAAAAGACCTCCTAGAGGCAAATTTTATTTCGGAAGCCAAATACACGACATGGATGTCCAACGTTGTACTTGTTAAGAAAAATAATGGAAAATGGAGAATGTGCGTTGATTATACTGATCTCAACCAGGCTTGCCCGAAAGACTGTTATCCCTTACCTAACATCGACCAACTGGTCGACAATTCTGCAGGTTACAAACTACTATCTTTCATGGACGCCTATTCAGGATACAACCAAATTCCCATGGACAAGGTCGACAAGCAACACACGGCCTTCATGACCGCGTCGGGCAACTACTATTACAACCTAATGCCCTTCGGTCTGAAGAATGCCGGTGCGACCTACCAACGGATGATGAACAAGGTCTTCCGGACTGAAATCGGCGACATGCTCGAAGTCTACATGGACGACATGATCGTCAAGTCTGCAGAAGAAGTCGACCACACTGCGCACCTCAAGAAGGTGTTCGACACGGCGAGGAGGTGCCGCATGAGGTTTAACCCCGCCAAATGCACCTTCGGCGTTCGGGCAGGGAAGTTCCTCGGATTTTACCTCACGGAACGAGGAATCGAGGCAAACCCCGATAAGTGTAGGGCCTTCTCCGAGCTCCCTACTCCGGACTCGAAGAAGTCAATATAATCATTGAACGGGATGCTCACCGCCCTTTCCCGGTTCGTCGCCAAATTCGCACAGTACGCACTCCCCTTTTTCAAACTTCTTCGGCAGAAAGCGGAGTTTGATTGCAGCGAGGAATGCGAACGAGCACTCGCACACTTGAAACAAGTCCTATCGCAACCCCCGGTCCTCTCACGGCCTGAGAACGGGGAAACACTCTTCTTATATCTTGCGATCACGAGCGAAGCGGTCAGCGCCGTCCTCATTCGGGAAACCTCGGACGGACAGAAGCCAGTTTACTTCACGAGCAAAGCCCTCCAAGGCCCCGAGCTCAGATATCAGCAGATCGAGAAAGTTGCACTGGGCCTCGTCACCGCGGCCAGAAGGCTACGCCACTACTTCCTCACCCATACCGTCATCGTAAGGACCGAACAGCCTATCAGGCAGCTCCTCGGACGACCGGACATGGCGGGGAGGATGCTCAGGTGGTCACTCGAGCTAGCCGAATTCGACATCCGATATGAAGGGAGGAAAGCCCTAAAGGCACAGGTACTGGCCGACTTTGTAGCGGAGATGACCGTCCTGGAAGCCTCGACCAACGGGTCGCAGAAATGGACAATCTATGTTGACGGAGCATCCAGCCCGAAGGGAAGCGGGGCGGGAATCATCCTCGAAAATGAGGAAGACATCCTGATCGAGGTGTCCCTCGAACTGTCCTTCCCGACTTCGAACAACCAAGCCGAATACGAGGCCTTCCTCGCGGGACTCAGGCTGGCCGAGGACCTTGGCGCCAAAGAGGTCAAACTTTTCACCGATTCTCAGCTCGTAGCCTCGCAAGTCCGAGGAGAGTACCAAGCCAAGAACGACAGCCTCATAAAATACTTGGCCTTAGTAAAAGAGAAGATGAAAAAGTTCACCTCGGCGGAAGTAACTCACATCCCCCGGGAGCATAACGCCCGAGCGGACGTCCTGTCAAAATTGGTGAGCACGAAAAAGAAAGGCGGGAACAAGTCCGTCATACAAGAAGTACTTTCCCGCCCAAGCATCGACAAACCAGTCATGGTTTCGGACATCAATGCCATAGGGGACAGCAGCTGCTGGATGACCCCGATATAGGAATACCTCATGACAGGCAAACTGCCCGAAGATCCCAAAGAGGCAGGAATGGTCAAGAGGCGGGCATGCTCGTACACCATAGTCGAAGACAAGCTATACCGCCGAGGGTTCTCTATTCCCCTACTCAAATGTGTCGAGGAGGCCAAGGTCCCCGGCGTACTCCAGGAGATCCATGAGGGAATCAATGCGCAGCACCTCGGTGGACGATCGCTAGCTCGTAAAGCACTCCGGGCAGGATATTACTGGCCCACCATGCAACAAGACGCCAAGGAGCACGTCAAGAAGTGCGATAAATGCCAACGGCATGGGGACATGCACCTCGCTCCTCCCAGCGAGCTCACGTCGCTATCCTCCCCATGGCCATTCGCATGGTGGGGGATGGATATCCTCGGACCTTTCGTCCAGGGATCGTATCAAAACAAATACCTCATCGTCGGGGTGGATTACTTCACGAAGTGGATTTAAGCAGAAGCATTGGCCAAAATCATTGCCTTCAACATACTACGCTTCTACAAAAGAAACATCCTCGCCCGGTTCGGAGTGCCTCAAGCCATTGTCACCGACAACGGAACCCAGTTCACCGACAGGAACTTCCAGGACTTCTTCACAAAACTAGGCACGAAGCAGCACTTCACGTCGGTCGAGCACCCTCAAACGAACGGGCAGGCTGAGGCGGAGAATAGAGTGATCCTTCGGGGATTAAGACGTCGACTGGGCGACGCCAAACAACGGTGGGTCGAGGAGCTACACAGCGTCCTCTGAGCCTACCGAACAACCCCACACTCCACGACCGGGGAGACCCCTTTCCGTTTGACCTACGGAACAGAAGCAGTGATCCCCGTGGAGATTAGGGAACCCTCGAGGAGGATAGAAGACCCCCTCGAAGGGAACGCAAACGACGAAGCCCTGAGAGAAGAGCTCGACTTCGTCGAGGAAACACGATCGGGCTCTTCTCTCCGAGAAGCTTCACTTAAACAAAAAATAACACTACGTTATAACGACAAAGTTATCAAACGTGAGTTTCAGGTAGGCACCCTCGTCCTGCGCAGGAACCAGAAGGACTCGCGGGAAGGCAAACTCGTCGCGAACTGGAAAGGCCCGTACCGCGTCCGCGGAAAAACGGGGACAGGAGCCTGCTTCCTCGAAAACCTGCACGGGGAAGAACTTGCTCGACCGTGGAACGCTGAAAAGCTAAAACAATATTACAGTTAAACACTGCCCGCGGCTCACTAGCACCGCGATTACGGGGACGCGCTAGGGTACAAACACGACACCCCTATAAGAACACGACGATCAGAGACCGCGTTGTGTGTGCGCGAGGACCTTTGATCCGGCGGGGATACCTCGATCGAGGCCCACCGTCGTCGTACCAACCGGGCATAACACCCAGCTCGCGATGGGAAGTTCATGCCACGAGGCTAGGACCTAAATCGAACTCTTAGCCTCGTTGAAGGTCAGAGTACACCTCTGGCCGCCCGACCAGCTCTCCACGCGGTCAGGGACTATCAAGGTCGAGCAAATCCCAAAGCCTTATTACTTAGGCAAAAATAAAGTATAACAAATAATACATCACACACAATTCAGAACGTGCAAATAATACTGGCAAGTAAATAAGAGTACATTAAAATGGGCAGAAGCCCAGTGTACGAATATTACAAAACAGGTGTTAACAGAAATATCAAAAAGCCCCTGGCACACATGCCGGGCACAAATCATTACAAATAACACGGCTCGCAGGCCGACTAAAACAAAGATAAAAATCCTACTCAGTTGCAGTCCCGTCAGGCTCCTCATGCGCATGAATTTCATTCTCCCGCATAGGATGCACGATCTGGCCATCCACCACCTCAGCGTCGGGGTCAATCCCTTCGGTGACGAGGTCGGGGTTGAGAACTCGAAGCTGCGCCACGACACTTCGGAACCCTATGCCCGTAGTTTCAATAGCATCATCCTCGGATAGCCGGAGATCCTGCTCGAGCTTCCGAAGTTGGGCCACAAGCGCTGCTCGAGTGGTTAGGAGCCTGTCCTCCTCGGTTTCTCCCTCAGCTGGCCGCACAGCATCTTCTAACTCAGCGATCCTTTCATTGAGCCGATTCTCCTCTGCCTCCAGCTCGGCGATTCGGGCAAGGTGGCCTCTCTCCATTTCCTCGACTTTCTTCAGCTTAGCCTCGGCCCGCTGCTACTGCTCGCTTTGTTCTTTGTTCAGGTCTTGGCATTCCTTTAATTCCTTGCGCACGCCGAGCATCTCAGCACCCAAGGTCTCCAGCTTTTCCTGCAAGCAGGCAAGTTCAGCAGCAGGGCGGGTCTCGTCGTTAAGGATGATAGCAGTCGAGCAGAGGCGCTTTACGGCCGACAGATCCTCAAAGATCATCCTCCTCCTCGCTTCAGTAGCAGTCCCCAGCACAGCTTGGATCTCGGAGGGAGGGACGTGAGGATAGGTGACCTCGGAGAAGAAGCAGGGCTTTTGATGGCAAGGTGGGAGGTCAAAGCTGGAAGGAGGGGGGGGACTGTCTTCACCACCCAGGTCGACGACCTCCGCATCCAGAACCCGTTGTCGTTTCAGAGTTCCTTGAGTACTCGGAGATTGGCTTCCAGCAGGAGTTGTGCGCCCACCTACAATCCCCGACACGGTGGCTGCGGGCTGAGACTGACTGGAACCTTCGGGCATAACAGCCGAGGAAACACCCTCGGGCGTGGCCCCAGAAGGAACAACATCTTGGTCCTTTGAGCGCGATGCCTCTCCCCGGTCCTGTGCTTCCCGGGCCCTCTTCGCCTTCAACTTCTTGAACCTCTCCTCGGCTCCGGCCATTGTTCCTGCAAAAAGAAAGAAAACGTTAGTAAGGCGAGGAACACAGATGCAACCAGGTGAAGATCCCCTCTTGTAGGTCTGTGAAGGGCAGCCTCCACCCCGCCTTCTCGAACATAAATTCATATAAGGGGACGCGCATTCCCCGGTAAGGTGAACATATCCGATGATGCTCCTCGGGGCGAAAAACCTTCCAAGATTTGTCGGACCCGATTAGTCTGTGCTCGAAGGTGCAAAAAGCGTCGTCCTCGTCTGGGTAAACGAAGATGGACGACATTTCCAGGGCCTCGTCACAGACCCACTCCTCGAGCGGGCGCTCTTGCGCAAAAGTCATATGAGCCATGGGAGATTCGGGTTGGTCGTCGTCTTCTTCGAAATATCCTACGGCCACCTTCGCAGCCAAATCGTCCATTTACCTGAAAAGCAGAAGGAAACGGTGAATTCGATTGGTCGTATCAAATTCACCCCTCCACCGCTGTTCAAGCGAACGGGCGAGGAAGGGGCAAGGCTTTCTCGGCTCCCCGACATAACCGGCCAAGGATCAACATGTTCACCGGGGAATTCATCGCCTCCCCGGAAGGTTCTGCCCCCGTGTTCCCGCGACACTAACAAATATACTAATTATTAGGGACCCCGAGACATTCAACGTGTCCCCGACATGTTCATCCCTGGTCCCCGAGATATTCATCAAAAGCGAGCGAAGTTCTTCGCACTCTCTCTCTCAACAACTAAAGATTCCCGCCGTATTCGCCAGGAATCCTTTCGTTTCTCATGGGAACATCACCAGTTCACCAAGGAAATGTCATATACTAGTTGAAATTGAAGAAAAATGCAAAAGAAAGGTCAGGTTTGAAGCAAGTACCTGGTAAGCGGCGGTTTAGGGTTCCGACACGGAGTTTTCGGCGGTGTTACGGCGGCGAACGACTGTTGTAGAGGAGAAAAGGCTTCCGGCAGGGAGTGTCCGGCGGTTGACGGCTGCAAGCTGCGACTGAAGAGGGTGGAGCGAGAAGGAGAAGGATTCTTGAGAGAGAAGTGGAAAAGTGGAAAATGAACGTGGGGAGCGGTTTTTATAAGTGATTCTAGCTAGCCGCCCTAGCCTCCCTAGGTAATAATGGCAGGCGACACGTGGCACACATGCAACCGCTCATCTCCCCACGCGTGTCGTTTCGGTTCTCCCCAACGCTTCGAATCTGAAGCCCTTCATCTCCCCGACTATACGATCGGACACAGCTGTCCGACGCCCGACTCTCATCCGACCAAAGGAACTTCGCGGACGGGAACGACCTCCTCGGTTCCTATCTTGGCATATCCTCGACATGCCAATAACCTGTAAGTCATTACTCTGACGCCTCAGAGTAACGACTTGGGGGGCTTTTGTTCTGGACTGGGCCGAGGCTGCCCAACAGTCGAGCAGGCCCAACCCATACAACTTGGGGAGCCCCAATAAAGTCCTTCTGCAAGACACGCAACTGCCACGTACGAACCACGTCTTCGCTGGGCACTAAGGCAGCGTCGGCCACTTTGCCCTCGTCGGGCACCTGATACTCATAGGAGAGGAGAGTATCACATCCCACTGAGATTGGCCTCCCCGACCTAACAGCGTCTCCCCGCGAGAATGCCACACATCACTCCTCGACAGACATGGTTCCTCCCCGTGAGGCCACGTCCGTTTTACGGCTTGATAGGTCCTCGACACAGAAGACTCCTCCCCCGCGAGGAGTGTCTAACGGTACGTACCACGTGGACACGTTCCAAGTAACCTCCCACTCCCGAAGGATCCGGTCTGCCCTAATCCCGTAAATCTAGGAGCGGTTACCCCAGGGCGAAGACCACGTGCTGGTCTTCACTACGCCACGTAAGCCCTGGCAGTTACTTGGATTGGGCCTGACAATCCAGCCCAATGCAAGTAACCGTTGGCCCCGCGCTGGGGGTTCTCTATAAATACCCTCTCACTTAAAAGGGTCAGGTTAAGTTCACTTTCTTACTCTCTTCTCTGTACTTGCTGATATTCTGTGCACTCTCTTACTTAAGCGTCGGAGTACCTTGCAGGTACACCCCCCCCCCCCCCCCCCCCCCCCCCGCCGTCTTTCAACCTCACCGGAGCCGGAGTTCAACAGACGTCGTTGGCCACCAGAAACTGTCTGATCCAGATACGATCAATTACAAATATATTGATAAAAAGATTTCATAGTAGACATAAGAAATCACAAATATATCAAATCATATACAAATATATCAAATCATTTTTATTACATTTTGAAAATTAGATTTCTACATGAGAACAATATAATTTTTTTTAAAATAGTTCAAATATAATCCTTTAATTAATTTTTTCTAATGTAATATTTCAATAAGGGTTAAATACTTTACTTTATTATTCCTTTAATTAATCAAAATTTATAATAATAATTTAATAAATAATTTGGAATCTTAAAAAGCTCAATTTTTATTTATTTTAAATATCATTGTTATGATTTTTATCATTAAAAAATTTATTATTTAAGCCTCAGTACCTGCACAGTCGGCCCTAATACTTAGATTAAATATTTAAATGTATTATATTATCTCTTAGATATGAATAATCATATTCGTTATAATTTATTTTAATTTATTTTCTTGTCAAAAAGTTAATCTTAATTAATTTGCAGTATTAATATAAATTACCGTCACATTTATAACAAACATTATATCATTAATGTAAATATTGTTAAATGAAAAAATATATATATTTATTTTTAGCATCATAGTATATTTATACCACTTTAAAAATTATTTATTTTTTAGGATTTCTTCAAATATATTTAAGGCCTCCTAATCACATAAAATATGTCAATTGTATTTTGCTTTATCTTAAAACAATTGTCTTTGTATAAATAAAATATTTTTTATTTTTTTACCGATATATCTTTATTTATTTATTTTAGTTTGAAATATTTACTTATTTCAAATGGATTCCTTGTTATGAGAAGGAATGTAATTTTTAATCAAAATAACCATATTTTCCCTCAATAATATCCAATCTAACCATTTTTCCATCATATTATCTAAAATATTCAATTTAAAAATAAAATATTAACGTGAGAGGGGCCGTCAATAACAAGAAAGTCCTTTTTGATTTAAAGAGAAACGTCAATAAATGAATAGTCATCTCTTAAATTATAAAGAGAAAATTAATAGGTGGATAACCTCCTTTGAAAATTAGGAGGGGGAGCCAATAGGTGGATAGCTTCCTTTTTAAATTAATTAAATTATTAAAAAAATGAAACTATGGTGTTATTAGCTCTCATTTCAAAGGAATCTATCTATCTATTGACTTGCACTTTATAATTTAAGAGGTGGCAATTAACCTATTAGCACCCCCTCTTTAATTTAAGAGGTGACTTTCCTGCTCTTAGAGCCTTCTATAGGAATGATTTTTTTTTTTGAAACATCAATATTTTAAAATATATGTTAAAATGATGGTTATGTTGGATAATATTAAGGCAAAAATAAGTTATTTCGGTAAAAAATTCGGAGGAATGAGTACCACTAATTTATTTGGAGAGACATTTAATCACGTTTGATAACTACAATATTTTAACTTATTAACTATATAAGCACGCAAGTCCTACTTGTGAACATGTTAGGGGTGGACAATCGGTCGGGTTCGGTCGATTTCGGGCCAAAAACTTAAATCCGACGTAAACCACGGTTTTAGTTTTATGGCCCAATTTCGACCGATTAAATTTCGGTTTTCGTCGGATTCGATTAAGTCGGTTTGTCGGTTAAGTCGGGTCGGTTAAGTCGGTTTAATATTTATTAGAATAATTCTATAAAAATGACTATTTTTTAAATTTATTATAAAAAATATCAAATTTTTAGAATAGAACAATATTTTTTATTATTAAAAGAAAAACTATTATTATGTGATAATATTTTCAATATTATTTGACATTAAGTTTATTCATTATGATACTTTAAACCATAAACTAAATAATACTCAAAATTTAAATTGCATGTCTTGTATTTTTGAGAGTACACAATGCCATCATTAAATTATAAAAATGATAATATCCTCAAATATTATAAATCTCATTTTTATAGTGAGTCGGTCATATAGTAATAAAAATAAATAAAATATATATTAATTAAGTTCGGTCGGTTTCGGTTTTCGTCGGGTCTAAAATAAACATTCGAGCCCGACCGAAGCAACCTTATATTATCCAAATTAAGCAACTGAATCAACCCGACACCCGACCCGACCCGACTCATTTGCTCAAAAAAGACAATGGATCGATCGGTTCAAATTTGTCCACCCCTAGAACATGTGTGCTTGACAAGCATGCAAGCCCTCCTAAGACTATTTTGTATTTATTGTTGGCTACTATGTAGTGAAATCCTAGATGATAGCAGAAGATTTATAAGTTTATCATAAACAAGACATAACTCCCTATAGCAAGTACATAGGATTGGGTAGCTCTATTCCGACAGTATTTTTGTTGGCTACTGTGTAGTGAAATCCTAAAAATTGGTAGCAGAAGATTTATAAGCTTATCATAAATAAGGCATGACTTTGATTCACAATGTACAAAATTTAAGAACCTAGCAGCTGGACTCCACCTACCTCTTAGCAAACTACTACATAGGATAGGGTAAATCTATCCTGACAGACAATAGTATTTTGATTTTGTAAAGGTTACATTCAAAACCTCTACACAATATTTTTAGTGTTTCTCAAGAAATTGAAACTTTAAATTACTTAGACAAACTTATTAAAATAAATATATTTGTTTAATATTTTAAAAATCACTTATTATCATTTTTGTAAATTTATTTAAGATTTTTAGAAAATCATTTTTAATCTTAAATAAAAAAACTAATTCAAGTGACTTTTAAAAAATTTGTTTATTTTTAAAATAAAAGATTATGGTTTAGGAGCTTCAAATTAATATATATATAAACTATATGAGACTAAATGGGTAGCATGCAATCTATTAGTCTATCATAGAACATTTTAAAAGTTCATTTATTTCTTAGTGTTTTTTCAAAATATCTTATTTTCATTTTTACTTAAAAAATATAAAAAACATATAAATATTTCATAACCATGTGAATTTGAGACAACTATTAATATTCTCATCCATTTTCCATTCGAATTTAAATATGAACTACTCCACCCAAACTTGTTGTCGAAGCAGATGTCTGATAATATTTAATAAAATAAATTATTTAAGTAGTTTAATTAATTTTAAAATTGAAATTAATTAATCCTAAATTCTGATTATTATAGGTACATATTTAAATTAGAGGTCAATTTAACAAAATTAGATAGTACTAATATTTTAATTTTTTCATACTTCAAAATTAAATATTTATATAAATTACATAATCTTTAAATTTTAATTCAATTAATTGGATAGTTTCATTCAGAATAATTTATTGAATTGAGAGTATTTAATAAAATTAAATATTAATAAATTCAATTAATTAAAAAATTACACGATAAGTAATAGTTAATTCTAAATCAACTAAAAATATTAATATCATAAGGTTCGATATTAATATTACCACTGATTTACAAATTAAAAATTGAAACATTAAATTACTTGAAGAAACTTATTAAAATATATATGTTTGTTTAAGATTTTTAAAACATCACTTTTATCATTCTAATAAGTTTGTTTAATATATTTATAAAATCATGTTTAATTTTAAAATAAAAAACTAATTCTAGAACCTTTCCCAAAATTTATTTATTTTTAAAACAAAACACTTTAGTTTAAGAACTTTAAATAAAAAAAAAAGATATATATAGCATAGGTTTCCTCTATTCCAACCCTATTATTATATTTTGATTTTCTCAAGTCTTCAAAATTTAATACTACTTTGGTTAAATTATAATCTGTAGTTCAATTAATTGGACACTTTTACTCACATTAACTCATTGAATTTATACTATTTAATCAAATTGTATTAAAGTAGCATAACTCATTCTAAAATTGAAAATATGAATATTCTGAGTTCATAATTGTGTCTAAGATTATGATAATTATTATCACTTCATCAACAAATTAAAAGACAACTTTAAATTATTTGAAGTAATTTTTCAAAATAAATTTGTTTGTCTAAGATTTTTAATAAACTACTTTTATTATTTTAATATGTTTGTTTAAATTTATTTGAAAATCATTTTTAATTTTATAATAGAAATTTAATTCTAGTAGCTTTTCCAAATTTTATTTATTTTTAAAATAAAAGACTTTAATTTAGGAGCTTTAAATTACAAAAGAAATACATGATATTTAAAAAAACAATATTTTTAGTTTTTTAATTTTTTTTGGAAACTAATCATTTTAATTGATAAAAAAAGGTTTGATATGATACACCACTAAAAATTTACATGAAAATAAAATAATAGGAATTTTAAAATATTGCAATAATATAATCCTTCCATTAATTGTATAAAACTTAAAGTTAATAAACTCTTATTTAATATCAATAATATTTTAATAATAGTGTTTTAATGAGGATTAAATATATTTATTTTATTATCAAATGGGAAACAAATATTAAATAAAATTTATTATGATAATTTAATTAAAAAAAAGTTACTGTTTTCATTTTATTTTAAATGTTATTGTTTTCATTTTTATTGTTTATAAAATTAGCCATAAGCCTCAATATTTATTGGGTTGGCACTTATCTTATATCAATCAAAATTATACTATCTCTTTAATATGAATATTTTAGTTTGTTATTTTATTTCTTTTATTTTTTTCCTTCTTGTTTAATGGATAACCATAATTAGTTGTAGCGATTTAAACCACCACCATTTAAAATCAAATATTTATAATTAATTTATATATTTTTATATCTTTTAAATAATAATCAGAATAATAAAAATATATTTAAAAAATACACAAAACAATTATTTTTAATTGAAAAAAAAATCAACATCATTCATATAAAAATAAATTCAATTAAGATACACAATTTATATGGGTGGCATACAATGTATTTGTCTATCATAGAACACTTTAAAAATTCATCTATTTTTTAGTGCTTCTACAAACTATCTTATTTTCATTTTTTTTCTTAATTTTAAAATAATTGTTTTGATTTCAATTCAATATTTTATTATTAAAGTCATTATATTTAATTGTAATTTCTTCTTTCTATTTTGACTCGTGTGAACCTCTTAAGCTTTACACAATATTTTAGTGTTTATCGTGAGGCTATTGTGTATATTCATCTTAAGCATGCAAACCTCTACACACAGTACTATTTGGTAGGTGAAGATTCTTAAGCTTACACGAAACTAGGATGTGGACTCCACCTACTTTTGATCACAGATTACATAGTATATGTTTCCTCTATCCCAACACTATTATTAATATAGTCAAGACTTGAAATTCTAATTTAATTAATTGGACACTTTTATTCTCATTAACTCATTGTATTTATAATATTTAACTAAATTAATTATTTAAGTATCTTAAATAATTTTTAGATTAATAATATGAATAGTCTGAGTTCATAATTTTGTGTCTAAGATTATAATAATTATTATCACTTCATCAACTAAATTATTTGAAGTAATTTGTCAAAATAAATATGTTTGTCTAAGATTTTTAAAAAACCACTTTTATTATTTGTAATATTTGTTTAAGTTTTTTTGAAAATCATTTTTAATTTTTAAATAGAAAATTAATCTAGTAGCTTTTTTCCAAAATCTATTTATTTTTAAAATAAAAGACTTTAATTTAGGAGCTTCGGATTAAAAAAGAAATACATGATATTAAAAAAACAATTTTTTTTAGTTTCTTAAATTTTTTTGAAAACTAATCATGTTTTTAAACCTCAACAAGCACACCTAAAAGATCGTGAAAAAAATAAATGTTACAACATAAATTGTTGTTAAATGTATCAGCTTATAATTTACTCCTACAAGATATACATTATAAATTTAAAAAACAGTATTGTCAATATCTTGGTTATTTGTTCTTTCTCTTTTTAAATGGGGAGGGCAAAAGCCCAAGAACAAAAGGCAGCTAGCCACTATGCCTTACAAAAGAGATAAGAGATCCTCATTATTTTTTATTTTCATTCACTTATAAATGATGTAAAAGACATAAATTATAATTAAAACAAAGTTATTTTACCAAACAAAAAGGTTCTATTAATTGTACTTTTTCTACTCATTCACTTATAAATAGCTCAACTCAATTCCACTTTGATACATCTTTTCACTGTTTTTCCACAATAACATAGAAAGTAATGGCACGCAAAATTGTTTTGTCTCTCCTTCCTTTACTCCTACTCTTGTTGATTGTAAGTTATTAACTTTTCATACAGGCTTATATCTTTTAAACCTACATTTTTCATCACTTATATTTTGTAATCTATCATTTGTCATTTATACTAACATTCATCACATTAACTTACAATCAAGTTATTTTGTTGAATTTGATAAAATAATTTTTTTTCCTATAGTGAAATTTGAAAAATTAATTTTCTTTAATTTGTGTTTCAAATTCTGTATTCTTCGACTATAATGAATTGAATATGTCTTAATTGTGCAGAATAATATGTCTCATTTTTTTATCAAATGTACCTTCCAAGTGTCACTCATTAATATCCTTTCATTCAATTATAATACAGAATGTGCAAGGTAGCTTTGCTCGATATTATCTTGATGGATGGTTGAAAGATACCCGAACTGAGAGGGTAAAATCTCACCCTGATTCCAACCAAGTATACCTTGATGGATGGTTGAAAGATACCCGAGCTGAGAAAACAAAATCCAACGCAGACTCCAACCAAGTTTATCTTGATGGATGGTTGAAAGATACCAGAGATGAGAAAGCTAAGTCAACCCCTAACTCAAATCAAGTTTACCTTGATGGATGGTTGAAAGATATCCGAGCAGAGAAAATAAAATCCACCCCTGACTCCAACCAAGTTTACCTTGATGGATGGTTGAAAAATACTAGAGCTGAGAAAGAAAAATCTAATGCTGACTCCAACCAAGTTTACCTTGATGGATGGTTGAAAGATACCAGAGCAGAAAAATCAAAATCCACCTCTAACTCCAACCAAATTTACCTTGATGGATGGTTGAAAGATGTCCGAGCTGAGAAAGAAAAATCTACCTCTGACTCCAAGCAAATTTATCTTGATGGATGGTTGAAAGATGCCCGAGCAAAGCAAGCAATATCTACCTCTGACTCCAACCAAGTTTACCTTGATGGATGGTTGAAAGATACCCGAACTGAGAGAGCAAAATCATCCCCTGCCTCCAACCAAGTATACCTTGATGGATGGTTGAAAGATACTCGAGCAGAGAAACCAAAATTCTCATCTGACTCCAAACAAGTTTATCTTGATGGTTGGTTGAAAGATACCTGAGATGAGAAAGTAAAATCTAACTCTAATTCCAACCAAGTTTACCTTGATGGATGGTTGAAAGATATACAAGCTGAGAAAACGAAATCCACTTCTGACTCCAACCAAGTTTACCTTGATGGATGGTTGAAAGATATCCAAGCTGAAAAAGAAAAATCCACCCCTGACTCCAAACAAACTTACCTTGATGGATGGTTAAAAGATACTCGAAACTAGTTCATATCTTTGTTTGTCAATGTCTATGTCATTCTGAAAACATTTCATGTTGTTCCTATGTTTTTAATTTCTATGTTATGTAAGATCTTATTTCTATGTATTGAGTAAGGTCTCGTTTATGTACTAAATAAGATATTATTTCTATGAACTAGATGTTTGTCTTTTAAAATTAACCTTAATTTAATTGGATAAAGATTGAGTTGGAGTCTTTTTAGTTTTTCAAACTTTAGAGGTGATGTTATGTTTTAATGATTCAATATTTTTACTCTTAAAATAAATAAGGGAATAAAGATATTCAACTCTCAAACATTTGAGAAAAGGAGATGTCTATACTCTCAAAATCTCATAATACAATTATTCTTGTAATATATATTAAGTGTGGTTTATGTGTTCAAATTCTATTTTATAATGAATCAGTTTTTTATCATTACTTAATCATAATAATAACTTAAAAATAATAATTTTTATATAGATATTTTTTTATTGAAATATTAAGTGTGTGTTTAGAAAAACCAGTCAATTGCCACTTGCTCACATTTAAGCCTATATGCACCACACATTCCAAAAGCAAAAAATGCTATTTTTTATCAAACGTGTGGTCTAAATGTGGTTTTGGAGTAATGGAAAACATAAGTCTAGGCAATAACATATTAGGTTAAATTGAAGCCAAAGTAATTGATGTATAGTCACTTATTTGAACAATCTCAATTTGCCTCATTTTATCCTCATTTTAGATCGAACTAAAACACTATATGGGATTACAAGGAAATGGGTATACCATATAATAATATAGTATATTTATTAACAACATATAATATTTCTATTGAGTCATTCATACACCTATAGAGGACAACATAACTTTGTGTTTAGTCATTTTTACATTACTAAATAACAACAAAACTCATATGTTTTTGTTAGCTTTAGTAAATATTTTTTCAAACATGGTGTTAAGTTTAATCATTCAAAAAAGCATATAGCCTCCAATTAGTAATAACAATATTCATTATGGTGAAGATGATCTCTCTTAAGATTCAATGAATAATTTTGGGGACTATAATATCCCAGAGAGAGTAATGATATTTTGGAAGACGCAATTATACTCCTGTGAGAACAATAATATTATATGTAATTCTTTTTCATGAGTAAGCGATAAAGTGAACTTATTAAGTAGGGCACCTCATTAAAATATTTAGCCCTTCAATAATAAAAGAATGTCACTCTTATACTTTATTGATGTTCTGAATCACATGTATAAAAAAGTAAGTCATGTTTGTTTATATATTCACTTTAATAGCTTCAAAGGTAATCATTAGCTGTAATAATGTCTTAAATTCACTAAGTTTCAAGACCTAGGAACAACTTCGTCGTTCAAGTCTTATAGTTTATATATGCTAAGTGATAGCTTCTCAGGTACTGCCTCCATTCCTATTTATAAGCAAATTTTAATATTTTAGATTCATTAAGTAATCAATGCGTCTAACCTATATATATACTCAAAATACATCATTTATTGAATGAAACTAGGAAGTCAAAATTTGCTTATAAAAGAGAATGGAGGGAGTACTGTGTAAGGCAATTACCATATATAGGAAAAAGTTCACCAATCCTGTTATGTTCTATCACTGATTTGAGCACTAAGATGGCCTCTTTCATTTCTCATGGTGTATAACTTAAGAATTTTATCTCCTTACGTATCTTTATTTTGATGCGAGCTCTTGGATGTGGCCTATTTCAAGTGCTTTGTCAAGTTTATGCAAAAAGGAACCAGTGAATAGTAATTAACTGAGTTTGATTTTACAGGTGTGTAATATGTTTGGCAGTCTACAAAGAAAGAGAAATAATACTGATCATACCAATATGCTACCACACTTTTCATCTGTGTTGCATTGATATATGGCTAAGGAAACACTCTACATGTCAAGTTTGTCGTCTGCCATTAAAAAACTTGCCATACACAACTTGTAAGACCTGTGAAATTCAACATGAGTCAACCTCTTGACGAGTCACCATACACATCAGAAAGGAACACATATATTAAGAGGCACGTTGAACATACTATTGTTAACTCCATACAACCAAAAGCAAGGCAATATTGATCTAAGATGTCTAAAGGGATTATTGATATACTCTTGAAAAATAAATTAGTGATCATTTTTTGGTTCAAAAAAAGAATGTTTTTAACAAAATTGGATTCAAATTCTTTCTATGTATTATTATTGTTTTCATATGTAAAATAGACCATGTTGTTTTCTGCAGCTGAGATGTATATAATATCTTTTTATTTATTATGGAATTTATTTTACACCAAATTTGCAACCTTATTTTTGTAATACCCCGTATTAGTTAAATGCTCAATTGGATATCAGATGAGATCAGATGAGTATCTATGTGCTCTATCTTTGGTAAATTGGATTAATGGAATCCTCTAAGTACTTTAAGTATTATTAATTGGGATCAATAGAGCAACTAATGAACTCTGAAGTGATCAATTTATTATTAGTTCACGAGAGACTTTTATGATAACTCTAATTATTGATCAATTGGTTGAGATGACAAAATATCAATTGGAGATATTTTACTCTATTGGATTATATTATATAATATTAGTTTATATATATATATATATATATATATATATATATATATATATATATATATATATATATATATTTGGAAAGAGAAGAGAAAAAAGAAGAAAAAAGATAGTAAAGGAGAAGAAGAGGAAAGGAAGTGAAGAAGAGAAGGAGAAGGGAGAAGAGAGAAACCCATGGACCATCATCATCACCATCTTCTTCAAACTCCTCTTCGGTTATCAGGTGGTTTCTAGTTAGACACTCTAAGTTCTAGAAATAGATGTTTGGAACTTAGGTTAGAATTGAGAGAAAATGATTAAACAGATAAATCGATGAAATCTAACGGATGAAACGTGATATAAAATGTGTGGAATACTTGTTGTATGATTGGAAAATATTTTGGTATGATTTGGATGAGTTTTGGTTGAAGGAAATGTTGGATTTTGGTCCAAATGACCCATAACAGCGCTGTTGAGAATCCCAGAATTCGCAGGTTCGCACTGCGAATCCCCTAGCGAAGAAGGAATCGAGCATTCGCTGGCTATTCGCACGGCGAAGGTGAGGGCGAGCATTCGCTAGAGGTTTGCACTGCGAACTTTACCCCATTTCAGTTATGACTTGGATCTTCGCACTGCGAGTGAGGGAGCGAGCATTCGCTAGCTGCTTCGCAAAGCGAACATGACAGCTTTTCGGTTTTCTTTCCTACATAACTTTTGATCCGTAACTCGGATCGGGACGTTCTTGGTGTCAATAGAAAGCTATGACGTGGGAATAAGTGTTTAGTGGGAAATAAAGGAAAGTAATGTTTTGTGAAATGTTGGAATTGACATCTTTTGGATCATAAGTCCGTTTGCAGCGTAATTATAGCCGATGTAGAGCTGTGAAAGTATCCTACGGGATAAGAGTGGAAAGTATTGATTTCGATACCCGATTAAATGAATCGGAGGAAACCCGGAAATGACGTTCTTATGTGATTGAATTATTATATGTGATTCAAATGTGCAATTGTGATATGCTTTGCCTATTATTGATGTTTAACTTGATTGAAAGAATATGCATGTTAATATGAAATAGTAAGAGTGAGGAAACTTTACCCCATAACGACATGATAGTGGAACCTAGTAATGAGCTAGGAAATTGTTGATTAACTTGATGACAACGCTCGTGCATGAGAGGCCGAGGCGTGTGTCTGACAACGCTCGTGCATGAGAGGCCGAGGCGTGTGTCCATTACCGAATGGTAGAGAAATGAGTGAAACACTAGTATGGGACATGTGCAGTTGTTATGTTTTATTGTTAAAGGAATGAGAGGCCTAAAGGCTAATGTGGCATGGTGATTGTCGAATACAATCACGTTTATGTATGAGGTCACGTAATCGTAACCATTTCTTTTGAGTTACCCTTGAGAGGCCTTCATGAGTCTCGAGCTCCTCTGAAGTGCAGGCATGATTACTTGGCAGGTTTGATTCCCGTGTTATAGTACGAATGGAACCTACGGGTAGAGACTTGTGATGGCATGAGAGGCCATGTGAAGTGACGAATTAAGGAGATAATGCGTCCCTTAATTCCGAATCCATTTCGTATGACAAGTAATTACAAGGATCCAGGACTCGGGTCGACTTCTAGACGTAGAAGCGGACGAGCAAGAGGGATACCTTGGTACGGTTATCGATTAGTGATATTGTGAGTTGGTGAACTCATGACATGTTTCCATATAGTGTGAGATTGTGAGATTGTGCACTCAAGGTCATTTCCCTTCCCATTGACTTGAGTTAGGATTGATAGAACCCTATAAAGCCGAGAGAATCTATAAGATAGGGAACTCACTGAGATTTGATGTATCTTACTATAGTTGCTTTATTTCAGGTGCAGGTTTGGTTACAACTGGAGCGATGCTCGGATGTTTCAAGAGAAGCTTAGTTAGGCTTATTCCGCTGTGTATTATTTTTGATGTATACAATTGAGGATAATATATATTCTTCTTAGTTTTATTCTTTTGGCTAGTTTCCATGAGTTGTGCCATGTGTTGTATTTATGTTTTAGAAATGGACAAGTATGTGAACTATGCCATTAGGCACTTTTGATGTGTCAGTACCAAGTAAAATGCTTGTATTGTATTATTCTAGATATATATTATACAGGGAATTACAGTTGGTATCAGAGCAGGTCATGTCCTCGACCTATCCTTGAAACATCATAAGTAAATCTATTCCTGCCTCTTAAGTATGTCTTGCCGTCATGAAACTTAATATCATACTATGTAGTGTTGGGTCTGATCAACCTAATACTATGTATGTGATAGGTAGAATCATGCTTGAGTGGCCGCGAGGACTCCGAAGTGTTGTCGGAACTTATGTTGTTAGGGTAGGCTCAAGCCAATAGTTAGTAGTGTGGAGTTTTGGTCAGCTCAATTGAGGTTTTAATAGATGTTGTGCTTGGGTAGCATGGAATTAAAGAGTGGTGTGTTGCTCAAGCAATCATTTGGAATTTATGGAGTCTTAAGGTTAAGGATCTCTATCAGACGATTGGTCAAGGTATTAAGGAATATGTAACGTCGCTAGTGGAGTTGGATGGACCACTAGTATGGATAAGAATTTCAAGTAATCTCATTCCGTGGAAAAGAAAAGTTGTTTCGAGGAACATGTGACATAAAGTCCAGAAGTGAGATAAGTTTTGGTGCTTCAGTTTTTAAGGTCGTTATAGTATCTTGAATGGACGAGGGTACCTTAAGGAATGTGTTCGGAATAATATCCTCTGACTGGTTAAACGTTGAGAGTTAAGGACGTTCGACTTTTATTGGAACTTAAATTAGTAGTGAAGTGTGTGAAGGAACACCAGGATGTGTCTACATGCTCCAAGTGAAACAAGTGTGAGCCGAAAAAAAAGTAAGAAATGAGTTGTGTATCTTCAGTTATGCGTGGAGATTAAGTTCAAGGTAACACATCAGGATTTCTGTTTTCGGTGAGAAATCAATTTAGAATTTGTTAACTTACCCAAGGAAACGTATGAGATATTGTGTTGGAGAAATAATGAGCTTCATGAAGTAACGGAAAGTGAAGTGTTACGGACCGGAAGAAGTTGTATTAAGAAACGGAGTAAGTATCTTGGATCGAAGGGAATCTTAGTAAGATAGTTTTATATTTGGACCTAAGAGGATTACCACAGAGAGTAAAGTAAATGCGGTGTGGAAACGGTATCAACGGAATGTATTTTGGACAAAGTGTGCTATAAGGTTATTAAGGTATTGATGAACCTATAATTAAGGAAGTGTACTTACGAATGGTTCCCCCATGAGAACCCTATTAGTATGACGTGGATGAGAAAGTTACACCTTGGTATTAAGAACAAGTGTAGTAGTGGCATCGTGGTCACAAGTGTACGTAATGGATTCTTATTCTAGAGGCAAGTGCGAAGGAACGTACTTTGTGGAACTGTGAGTATGGTATCCTAAGAAGTAAGATTGGGGTAAAACAACGAAAAGCAAATTAGGACTTATTACGGAATAAGTGTAAATCATGAAACGGTCTACACCAGAATTGGCGGTTGTGAATCTTCCATTAAGTAATTTGGTGTAAGTGGGATATGTAATGGATAGTGAAGGGTAAGGGGATCCCGGTTAAGGTGTACGAAGTGATGGAAAGGTTCTTCAAGAGGATGCATTGCCCCGATTTATTTACAAGTATAGAGAAACTTCTGTATTTGTGAATAATCAGAATTTACGGAATCTACCTTTTGTTGGACTAAGAACGTTGTTGTTTTGTTTCTCACCAAGGAGTTCAAGTGAAGGAATAAGGTGGCATGCTTGATATGGAATGCCCATAATTTTGTGGTACCGAGTGATGTTGTGTGATAGGCTTTGCTTATGGACGAATCAAGTAAGAGTTTTGGCTTAAATCTTAAAATGTCGTCATGGTTGGCTTTCAGCTAGAGTAACTGTTGAGTAAAGAATGAACTATACCTTTGAAGTTTTATGGTGTGACCGCGTTAGAATTTGGAATTTTGCTTGCCACTTGGTTGAAGTGTGTCATCTACATGTTTTGACTTTGTCGGTATTATCTCGAGTTGATCATGGCTGGTGAATGTTACACAATTTAAAAGCCACGAGTTGAGAATGTTATTGTGGGTTAGAGCAAATTGGATTGGTGGCTTAAGAAGAAATTGGTTTTCAGCCTCTACAGCAGTGTTAACCGATTTACACTATGTGGTTAACCGATTAACACGTGCGAGGATGGTGCTTTGCACTCTATTTTGAGAAGTTAACCGATTAGCTCAGATGGTTAATCGATTAACGTGTGTGTGTAAATTGTGAAATCTCTTAAGAACCATCTGTCATACCCCAAATTTTGACCACTAAGATTTCCCATCATTGTGCAAATCATCATCACAATATGGATGAACCATCATGCCTCATCAAATGCCTCAAGGGTTGTTGAGCATTCACTACAATCAGAATTAGGGTTTCAAGCCCTCTCAGAGCTTTTAGGCAAAGGATCAATCAAGAAATGGCATGATCTTCAACTTGTCTAGCCTCTCAAATATCCACAATGGATCAAAAGGACTCCCACTTCAAGGATTAAGCACAAAGCTGCTCCCTTCTAGGTGGATCAAGTCTCAAGATCGACAGTATCACCAAATTAGGGTTTTGGTCGACCAGGGCCTACAGATGAAATTTTTCATCTGGGCACAAGCCAATGATCCAAAACATAACCTAATATACTCCATGGAACCTCATGAACCCAATCATCAAGTCAATTTTGCCTCAGGGGATGCATACATCAAAAAATCAGGAATTAGGGTTTCTTGACCTAATTCACCCCTAAGTTAACTTTTGGGACAAATAATGAACCAAGACCTCAAGACATGATTTGAGGGTCTCTAATGAACTATATTGATCCATTTGGAACAATGGATTAATCCAAGAAGCTTGAGCAACAAGTCTCAATTTCATCTGCACCACAATTAGGGTTTCGCGAGAAAAGTCAACTGTAGCTTTGACTTTTTACCAGGACATGCTCCCAAACCCTAAGACATGATTCAATATACCCTATGACACCCATGGAACATGTCCATCAAGTTTGATTTAGGTCAAGGACATGATTTCCTGAAGAATTGCACCGTTTGGAATTCATCTGATAAAAAGTCAACTATGCACAATAGTCAACTTTGACTTTTTGAGATTTTTCACCAAAATGGATTTTTAACCCTAATATGATGTTAATGTATGATTTGAATCATCATTCATCAAGAAAAATCAAAGAAAGTGGGATAACTTGTAAAAGGGGTAACCATAAAACTTAGAAAAATTTCTAAGTTATGGAAAAAGTGACACTAATGTGCCAACTTTGGAGGACCATAACTCCTAAACCACAAGGCCATTGTGCCCCATTCAAAGCTTGATTTGTAGATCACATTTCCCTCTACAAAAGCTTCATACTGACCTATGTCCAAATTCCTCGTGGATTTTGAGTTATGGAGTGATCAAAATCAAGAAAAGTCACTTTATTCCAACACTTAGTGAAAATTTTACTAAGTCAGATTTTACCTTACTTTTTGCCAAATGTAGGGGGATTTTTCACTTGGATCCAAAAGAGATCAAAACCAAACATGTTCAAACAGTTGTTGTATCATTAAAGGGCTTTCCAAAATGACCAAGAACATTACCAAATTCAATTTAAGTCATGAGATATGACATTGGAAAGTTGCCTTGCTGAAATCTGCCAAGGCAAGGCAGATTTTTACACTTTTGGTCGATTTGCCAAAATCAGCCAAATCCAATTGCTCCTATCCACTTGGACACATCTGAGGATTGAATCTAAAGGGGACAATCACTGAGCCAAGCCTCCAAAGTCTTGGGAACAAGAATTAGCATGTTGAACCTAGAATGGCCAAAATAGGGACAAGACTCCAATTTTGGATTGGAGCATTCAATGGAAGCATCAAGGTGGCATGGACTGAGCCATTTGCAACAGAATTCAGTCAAGACTTATCCAAGACCAAGGGAACCAGCAGCTTGTGCCCTAACCTCTAGTCAATGGCTAGAGGAGACTTGGATTTTCATTTGCCAACATTGGCCAAACCTACTCAGCAGTTGCCATTCACTATTCCTTGCAAAACAAACTTGCTCTACTATAAATAGAGCTCAATTGTGATCAGTTTGAGTACACCAAATCCATCAAACAGATGCTTTCCTCAAAATCTCTTATTTCACTCCAATTTTGCATTCTAAGGCAAGTCACTATCGGGTTTTGAGTTTGAGAGCTTTTCCAATCAAACCAATCACACACACACCTCACATACATCATATAGAAGTGATCCAAACACTCACATAACATCTGGAACACAGATTTCACAAAATTATCAGCCAATTGCTCAAGTTCTTGACAGATTTGCAGTTGGGGTACCATCTCAAGTTCTAGATCATTTCAATCCATTCCAAGCATTCATACACACTCCATGGCACCTAGGGAAGCTATGCAGATCATTGGAACCTAGCTGTAACACCTCTAACACAAATCACGATCACCAGTTGCAAGTGGTACGCATGAGCTCTTCTAACTCTATGATCCATGCAATTTTTGCTACACAATAATTTGGCCATATGTTCATAATCATGCATGGATTGTTTCCCCTCAATTAATTGCATTGTTTGAATCGTGTATCAAAAATCCTAGCCTTCATGCAGAAATTAGGGTTCTTGAGGATTTTTCGTGATTTCTTGTTTTATGCTTAATTTAAATGAAATTAATTGCCATAGACATGATCGTGAGGTTAAAACGAGTTGATTGGTATGTGGATTACATGATATGATTAAGTATTCAGTGAGATTGGAGAGAAAATGCAAATTTGGGCAAAACTGAAAAAACGCGCGTGTTCTTGCCTTTGTTCTTGGCGCCATTTTCCAATATTTGAATATTTGAATTTTGTGATTTTATTTAATTGATTCAAAAATTAATTTCTCTCTGAGTTTTAATGATTTTGAGTTGATTCTTTTTTTAATAATTCACAAAAATGTTAAAATATTTTATTTTCCCAAAAAATCCCAAAAATATTATTTATTTTATATAATTGATATTTTTGCAAAGAATTAATGTTTTAATTGATATTCTCGCTGAAGTGAAGAGGTGTTTCCATTGTGGTAAGACTGGGCATGTCGTATCTGAGTGCAAGCATAAAGAGGTAATTTGTTTCAACTGTGGCGAAGAAGGACACATTAGTAGTCAGTGTCAGAAACCGAAGAAGGCTCAAACCAGTGGGAATGTGTTCGCTTTGGCTGGGACTCAGACCACTACTGAGGACAGACGCATCAGAGGTACTTGTTTCATTAATAGTACTCCCTTAATTACTATAATTGACACTGGTGCTACTCATTGCTTTATTGCTGCTGAATGTGTTGAAAGACTAGGTCTTATGTTGTCTTCTATGAGTGGAGAAATGGTCGTCGAGGTTCCGGCTAAGGGTTCGGTGACCACTTCTCTTGTGTGTTTAAAGTGTCCCTTGACGATCTTCGACAGGGACTTTACTGTTGATTTGGTGTGTTTGCCGTTATCTAGGATAGATGTGATCTTGGGGATGAACTGGTTAGAATATAACTATGTTTATATCAATTGTTATACCAAGTCTGTGAGATTTTCTATTCCTGAAGAGGAAGAAGCTAGTTTGTTGTCTTTTAAACAGTTACAACAATTGATGCAAGAAGGAGCTCGGATGTTCTCAGTGATGGCGTCGTTATCTGTTGAGAGTCGGGCTGTAATTGAGGAGTTGCAAGTGGTGTGTGAATTTCCTGAAGTTTTCCCTGATGAAATTCCTGATGCGCCTCCAGAAAGAGAAGTGGAGTTTGCAATTGACCTTGTACCTGGTACCAGACCTGTTTCTATGGCACCATACAGGATATCTGCATCTGAATTGTCGGAGTTAAAGAAACAATTGGAGGACTTACTTGAAAAGAAATTTGTGAGGCCAAGTGTGTCGCCGTGGGGAGCTCCGGTGTTGTTAGTAAAGAAGAAAGATGGAAGTATGAGGCTCTGTGTTGATTATAGACAACTAAATAAAGTGACGATTAAGAACAAGTATCCGCTTCCCAGAATAGATGACTTGATGGATCAATTGGTAGGGGCTCGCGTGTTTAGCAAGATTGATTTGAGGTCGGGATATCATCAGATTAAGGTGAAGAAGGAAGATATTCAGAAGACGGTTTTTGAGACGCGTTATGGACATTATGAGTATTCGGTGATGCCTTTCGGTGTTACTAATGCGCCGAGAGTATTCATGGAGTACATGAACCGTATCTTTCATACTTATTTGGATCAGTTTGTGGTGGTGTTTATTGATGATATATTGATTTACTCTAAATCAGAAGAAGAGCATGCAGAACACTTGAGACTAGTGTTGAAAATTTTGAAAGAGAAGAAGTTGTATGCAAAGTTGTCCAAATGTGAATTTTGGTTAAAGGAGGTTGGTTTTCTCGGCCATGTCATTTCAGGTAATGGCATTGCTGTGGATCCGTCCAAAGTGGATGCTGTGTTACAATGGGAAACTCCAAAGTCGGCTACCGAGATTAGAAGCTTTTTGGGACTAGCCGGTTATTACCGAAGGTTTATCGAGGGATTTTCTAAGTTAGCACTTCCGTTGACTAAGTTAACTTGTAAGGGTAAAGCTTTTGTGTGGGACATTCAATGTGAAGAAAGTTTCAACGAATTGAAGAAGAGATTGACATCAGCTCCGGTTTTGACACTACCTAACCCAGGAGAACCTTTTGTGGTATATTGTGATGCTTCTAAAATGGGTTTAGGAGGTGTACTTATGCAGCACGACAAGGTAGTTGCTTATGCGTCGAGGCAGTTGAGAGTTCATGAAAAGAATTACCCTACACATGACTTAGAACTTGCTGCAGTTGTTTTTGTGCTGAAGATTTGGAGACATTACCTTTATGGCTCTAGATTTGAAGTATTTAGTGACCATAAAAGTTTAAAGTATTTATTTGACCAGAAGGAGTTGAATATGAGACAACGAAGATGGTTGGAGTTATTAAAAGATTATGATTTCGGTTTGAATTATCATCCAGGAAAAGCTAATGTTGTGGCTGATGCATTAAGTCGAAAGACTTTACATATGTCGACAATGATGGTAAAGGAGTTGGAATTAATTGAACAGTTCTGAGATATGAGTTTGGTTTGCGAAGTGACACCGCAGAGTGTTATGTTAGGAATGTTGAAGATTAACAATGATTTCTTGAATAGTATCAGAGAAGCTCAAAAGTTAGATGTAAAACTGGTGGATTCGATGGTTGGAATCGATCTGTCTGAGAATAGCGATTTTAAGTTGGACACGCATGGTATGCTAAGATTCCGTAATCGAATCTGTATTCCTGATGATGCGGAAATGAAGAGAGTGAGTCTTGAGGAAAGTCATACAAGTAAATTGAGTATTCATCCGGGGGCTACAAAAATGTATCAAGATATGAAGAATTTGTTTTGGTGGCCTGGGATGAAGCGTGATGTAGCTCGTTTTGTGTATGCATGTTTAACTTGTCAGAAGTCGATGGTTGAACATCAGAAGCCTGCAGGGTTAATGCAACCGTTAGAAGTTCCAGATAGTAAATGGGATAGCATTTCAATGGACTTTGTGACGGGATTGCCTAATACTTCAAGAGGGCACGATTCGATTTAGGTGATTGTTGATAGGCTTACAAAGTCGTCACATTTTCTTCCTATTAACATCACTTTTCCAGTGTCGAAGTTGGCGGAGATTTATATTCGGGTAATTGTGAAGTTGCACGGTGTTCCTTTATGTATTGTGTCGGATAGAGATCCGCGGTTCACTTCTGATTTTTGGAAAAGTTTGCAAGAAGCGTTGGGTTCCAAGTTAAGGTTGAGTTCGGCGTATCACCCTCAAACAGATGGTCAAACAGAGAGGACTATTCAGTCGTTGGAGGATTTGTTGCGAGCATGTGTCCTCGAGCAAGGAGGTTCTTGGGACACTCATTTACTGTTAATAGAGTTCACTTATAATAATAGTTATCACTCTAGTATTGGAATGGCACCCTTTGAAGCACTGTATGGTCGGAGATGTAGGACTCCTTTATGTTGGCATGAATCTGGAGAGAGTGTGGTGCTAGGACCTGAAGTTGTCCGAGATACTACCGAGAAGGTGAAGTTGATCTGAGAAAAGATGAAATCTTCCCAAAGTAGGCAGAAAAGTTATCATGACAAACGAAGAAAGGATTTAGAGTTCCAAGCGGGTGACCATGTGTTTTTGAGAGTTACACCTGTGACGGGTGTTGGACGGGCGCTGAAGTCTAAGAAGCTTACTCCGCGATTTATTGGTCCTTATCATATTTCGGACAGAGTTGGAAATGTTGCTTATAGAGTGGCTTTACCGCCTAATCTGTCAAATTTACATGATGTGTTCCATGTGTCACAACTCCGGAAGTATGTTCCAGATCCGTCTCATGTGATTCATATGGATGATGTGCAAGTACGGGATAATCTTACTGTGGAGACGATGCCTGTACGAATTGCGGAGCGTGAGAAGAAGGTTCTAAGAGGCAAGGAGATTACGTTGGTGAAAGTTGTCTGGTTAGGAGCTACCGGAGAAAGCATGACTTGGGAGCTAGAAAGCAAGATGAAGGAATCCTATCCCGAGCTATTCGAATCAGGTAAATTTTCGAGGACGAAAATTCTTAAAGTGGGGGAGAGTTGTAACGACCCGAAAAATCTAAATTAATTATTTAATTATTTATTTAATTGATTTAGAAGGAACTAAGAGGTTTTTGGATAATTTGGAGAATTATGGATAAAATGAGTATTTTTAATAATTTCAATATAATGGGTAATCATTTATTTAGATTATTATTATTGTTATTAAAAATAATAAGGGAAGGACAAGGTGGTCATAAAAGAAAAGAGGTAAGGGTAGAGTTGGAAGTTCCTAAACTGGGATATTTTGTCTAAAGAGGGAAAAGGTCGATCATTTTCTAACTGATCGTGTTTTGGTGAAGAACTCAGAGGAAGAGAAGGAGAAGAACCTTAGGGCTTGAAGATTCTAAAGAATCTAAGAGAAGGAGGAAGAACCGCTAAATTTCTCTGAGGTATAGGGAGTTATCATTGTTTATTATAGTTTTATAGGAATTGGAGATGAATAGATTAGGGATTGTATGAGTTGTGTTGATTTATATGATTGTTGATGTAGAATAAGTAAATTGATGAAAGTATGATGAATTTGATTGATGTATATTACTATATGTGTGTTTTGTGAGTGTTTTGAGCAATTTTCGTGTAGAATACTGATTTTTGGGGTAATCGAAGTTAAAAACGCAGAAAAGCACTTTTCGGGAAAAGTTGGGTTTTGTCGCATCCTGACACGGGCCGTGTCACAGGACACGGGCAGCCGTGTCAGCTTGCTGGTCGTGAAATGGAAAATTGTTTTTTTAAAAATTGGTCACAATACTTCTGACACGGGCCGTGTCACAGGACACGGGTGGCCGTGTCAGGCTGCTGACTTGCTACTTTTTTGATGTTTTGGAATTGTGTCCCAGGTCTTCTGACACGGGCCATGTCACAGGACACGGGCGACCGTGTCAAACCTCTGTGTTTGCTGTATTTTGTCTGTTTCGCGTTTTGGGTGCAGGTTTCCTGACACGGGCCGTGTCCCAGGACACAGGAGGCCGTGTCAGCAAGCTGTTTGTGTTGTTTTGTTGTTTTCTTGATGGTTTCATGACGTTTTCTCGTGCTGATCTTTTGTTGTTGAGTGTTGTTGATGTAAGAAGATAAAACATGACTGTATGATGAATGCTTGTTGTATATGAAATGAATGATGCGCACGTTGATGTCCGATGAATTGCGAAGTTTTAGCATCATTGCATTTCATAGCATCTTATGTTGGGACTTCAGTCCATTGGTAGCTTCAATCCCACTGTGTGGATTGAAGTGATACGTTGATTACGATGTGCTCCATTTGGAGGGTTGATGGCCAAGTGTCCATCCACGTTGAACCGGTACCACATGCATCCTTTGCATTTCATTATGGTTGACATTGCATATGAATGATGAAATTGTGATTCTGTTGTGAAGATTACGTTGATAATTCTATGATATTGGTGTTGACGATGATATGATGTTGTTCATTAATGATGCTATGATGTTGTGTCACTTATTCTGTTTATTTTCCATGTCGTATATTATTATAATGAATTGTGATTTCTCACCCTGCCTGCTTGAAAATGTTGCCTCTTATGTGGGTAACTTGCAGATAACCAAGAGTAGCTCCGCGGTGACGAAGGAGGTAGCTTGGAGTGTCTCGTCTATGTCGTTTAGTTTAGAGGTGTCCTGCTCTGTGTCATGTAACATCGAGTTGGGTTGAATCGCGAACTTCGTGTTCTTTTGAATTATGTTGGAATTTTATACTGATGATGTTGTTCTAGATTGGATTAAGTTTCTTATGAAGTTTTTAATTAAATTTCAAATGACAAGTTGATTCCGCTGCAAGATTATGATTTCTTTTGATGATGTTTGAATAACCCGTGTTACGGGACAGGATTATGAGAATTGTATGATGTTTTGAATATGTACACCCTTGGTTGTGAATTTTACTCTGATATCATGATTTATTCCTTTAAAATTGTATGTGGGGTAGAAGGGTGTTACATTAGTGGTATCAGAGCAGGTCGGTCAGTCCGGCCAAGTTGTCGAGTCGTAGTTGTTCAACAATCGAGTATTGTTAACTAGTTCTAACTTTTGTTTATGTTGTAGTGTTAAGTTGAGATGGCTGGAAGGAACGATTCTGCAATTGCTGCTGCATTGGAAGCAATGGCTCAGGCTTTGCAGAATCAGCCGAACGCTGACGAGAATGCTGGATCTTGCAGTTTGGCAACTTTTCAGAGGGAGAATCTGCCTACCTTCAAGGGCAAGTACGATCCTGATGGAGCGTTGGATTGGTTGAAAGAGATAGAGAGAATCTTCCGTGTGATGGACTGCACTCTAGCACAGAAGGTTCGATATGGGACTCACATGCTTGCATTCGAGGCTGATGACTGGTGGCTAGAGACTCGTCAGAGATTGGAAACTGCAGGTGAAGGTATCACTTGGGATGTGTTCCGAAGGGAGTTCCTGAGGAAGTATTATCCAGAGGATGTTCGGGGTAAGAAGCAGATCGAGTTTCTTGAGCTGAAGCAAGGAAACATGTCAGTTACTGATTATGCTGCAAAATTTGTTGAATTGCCTAAGTTTTATCCGCACTATAACGATGATGATGCTGAGTTTTCTAAATGCATCAAGTTTGAGAGTGGATTACGCCCAGAGATCAAAAAGGCAGTTGGATATCAGAAGATTCGTGTTTTTGCTGATTTGATTGATAGTTGTAGAATTTTCGAAGAGGACAACAATGCTCACTATAAGATCATTAATGAGAGGAAGAGCAAGCACCAACAGAGTCGTGGCAAACCTTATGATGCTCCGACTGGGAAAGGTAAGCAGAAAGTGGTCGATGGCAAGAAGTCTAGTAGGGGAGATGCTCCTGCTAGCATAACTTGTTTCAAATGCGGGAAAACTGGCCATAAGAGTGATGTGTGTACCGCTGAAGTGAAGAGGTGTTTCTGTTGTGGTAAGACTGGGCATGTCGTATCTGAGTGCAAGCATAAAGAGGTAATTTGTTTCAACTGTGGCGAAGAAGGACACATTAGTAGTCAGTGTCAGAAACTGAAGAAGGCTCAAACCGGTGGGAAGGTGTTCGCTTTGGCTGGGACTCAGACCACTACTGAGGACAGACTCATCAGAGGTACTTGTTTCATTAATAGTACTCCCCTAATTACTATGATTGACACTAGTGCTACTCATTGCTTTATTGCTGCTGAATGTGTTGAAAGACTAGGTCTTATGTTGTCTTCTATGAATGGAGAAATGGTCGTCGAGGTTTCGGCTAAGGGTTCGGTGACCACTTCTCTTGTGTGTTTAAAGTGTCCCTTGACGATCTTCGACAGGGACTTTACTGTTGATTTGATGTGTTTGCCGTTATCTTGGATAGATGTGATCTTGGGGATGAACTGGTTAGAATATAACTATGTTCATATCAATTGTTATACCAAGTCTGTGAGATTTTCTACTCCTGAAGAGGAAGAAGCTAGTTTGTTGTCTTTTAAACAGTTACAACAATTGATGCAAGAAGGAGCTCAGATGTTCTCAGTGATGGCGTCATTATCTGGTGAGATCCGGGCTGTAATTGAGGAGTTGCAAGTGGTGTGTGAATTTCCTGAAGTTTTCCCTGATGAAATTCCTGATGCGCCTCCAAAAAGAGAAGTGGAGTTTGCAATTGACCTTGTACCTGGTACCAGACCTGTTTCTATGGCACCATATAGGATGTCTGCATCTGAATTGTCGGTGTTAAAGAAACAATTGGAGGACTTACTTGAAAAGAAATTTGTGAGGCTAAGTGTGTCGCCGTGGGGAGCTCCGGTGTTGTTAGTAAAGAAGAAAGATGGAAGTATGAGGCTCTGTGTTGATTATAGACAACTAAATAAAGTGACGATTAAGAACAAGTGTCCGCTTCCGAGAATAGATGACTTGATGGATCAATTGGTAGGGGCTCGCATGTTTAGCAAGATTGATTTGAGGTCGGGATATCATCAAATTAAGGTGAATGAGGAAGATATTCAGAATACGGCTTTCAGGACGTGTTATGGACATTATGAGTATTCGGTGATGCCTTTCGGTGTTACTAATGCGCCGAGAGTATTCATGGAGTACATGAACCGTATCTTTCATACTTATTTGGATCAGTTTGTGGTGGTGTTTATTGATGATATATTGATTTACTCTAAATCAGAAGAAGAGCATGCAGAACACTTGAGACTAGTGTTGAAAATTTTGAAAGAGAAGAAGTTGTATGAAAAGTTGTCCAAATGTGAATTTTGGTTAAAGGAGGTTGGTTTTCTCAGCCATGTCATTTCAGGTAATGGCATTGCTGTGGATCCGTCCAAAGTGGATGTTGTGTTACAATGGGAAACTCCAAAGTCGGCTACCGAGATTAGAAGCTTTTTGGGACTAGCCGGTTATTACCGAAGGTTTATCGAGGGATTTTCTAAGTTAGCACTTCCGTTGACTAAGTTAACTTGTAAGGGTAAAGCTTTTGTGTCGGACATTCAATGTGAAGAAAGTTTCAACGAATTGAAGAAGAGATTGACATCAGCTCCGGTTTTGACACTACCTAACCCAGGAGAACCTTTTGTGGTATATTGTGATGCTTCTAAAATGGGTTTAGGAGGTGTACTTATGCAGCACGACAAGGTAGTTGCTTATGCGTCGAGGCAGTTGAGAGTTCATGAATAGAATTACCCTACACATGACTTAGAACTTGCTGCAGTTGTTTTTGTGCTGAAGATTTGGAGACATTACCTTTATGGCTCTAGATTTGAAGTATTTAGTGACCATAAAAGTTTAAAGTATTTATTTGACCAGAAGGAGTTGAATATGAGACAACGAAGATGGTTGGAGTTATTAAAAGATTATGATTTTGGTTTGAATTATCATCCAGGAAAAGCTAATGTTGTGGCTGATGCATTAAGTCGAAAGACTTTACATATGTCGGCAATGATGGTAAAGGAGTTGGAATTAATTGAACAGTTCTGAGATATGAGTTTGGTTTGCGAAGTGACACCGCAGAGTGTTATGTTAGGAATGTTGAAGATTAACATTGATTTCTTGAATAGTATCAGAGAAGCTCAGAAGTTAGATGTAAAACTGGTGGATTCGATGGTTGGAATCGATCTGTCTGAGAATAGCGATTTTAAGTTGGACACGCATGGTATTCTAAGATTCCGTAATCGAATCTGTATTCCTGATGATGCGGAAATAAAGAGAGTGATTCTTGAGGAAAGTCATAGAAGTAAATTGAGTATTCATCCGGGGGCTACAAAAATGTATCAAGATTTGAAGAATTTGTTTTCGTGGCCTGGGATGAAGCGTGATGTAGCTCGTTTTGTGTATGCATGTTTAACTTGTCAGAAGTCGAAGGTTGAACATCAGAAGCCTGCAGGGTTGATGCAACTGTTAGAAGTTCCAAAGTGGAAATGGGATAGCATTTCAATGGACTTTGTGACAGGATTGCCTAATACTTCAAGAGGGTGTCATACCCCAAATTTTGACCACTAAAGTTTCCCATCATTGTGCAAATCATCAGCACAATATGGATGAATCATCATGCCTCATCAATCTCCTCAAGGAATTGTTGAGCATTGACTGCAATCAGAATTAGGGTTTCAAGCCCTCCCAGAGCTTTTAGACAAAAGATCAATTAAGGAATAACTTGATCTTCAACTTGTCTAGCCTCTCAAGCATCCACAAAGGATCAAAAGGACTCCCACTTCAAGGATTAAGCACAATGCTGCTCCCTTCTAGGTGGATCAAGCCTCCAGATCGACTGTGTCACCAAATTAGGGTTTTGATCGCCCAGGGCCTCCAGATGAAAAATTTCATCTGGGCACAAGCCAATGATCCAAAACATAACCTAATATACTCCATGGAACCTCATGAACCCATGCATCAAGTCAATTTTACCTCAGGGGATGCATACATCAAAAATCAAGAATTAGGGTTTCTTGACCTAATTCACCCCTAAGTTGACTTTTGGGACAAGCCATGAGCCAAGACCTCAAGACATGATTTGAGGGTCTTTGATATACCATATTGATCCATTTGGAACAATGGATTGATCCAAGAAGCTTGAGCAACAAGTTTCATTTTCATCTGCACCACAATTAGGGTTTCGCGAGAAAAGTCAACTGTAACTTTGACTTTTGACCTAGACATGCTCCCAAGCCCTAATACATGAATGAATATACCCTATGACACCCATGGAACATGTCCATCAAGTTTGATTTAGGTCAAGGACATGATTTCTTGAAGAATTGCACAGTTTGGAATTCATCTGATAAAAAGTCAACTGTGCACAAAAAGTCAACTTTGACTTTTTGAGATTTTTCACCAAAATGGTTTTTTAACCCTAAAATGATGTTAATGTATGATTTGAATCATCATTCATCAAGAAAAATCAAAGAAAGTGAGATAACTTGTAAAAGGGGTAACCATAAAAACTTAGAAAAATTCTAAGTTAAAAAATAAAGTGGCTAGGGTACCAACTTTGGAGGACCATAACTCCTAAACCACAAGGCCAATTTTTTCCATACAAAGCCTGATTTGTAGACCTCATTATCATCTAAAAAAGCTTCAACTACAAGTCATTCCAATTCATTAAGGATTTTGAGTTATGGAGTGATCAAAGTGGCTGAAAAGTGAAAATGTCACTTTTTCCAACACTTAGTGAAATTTTCACTAAGTCAGAATTTGCCTTCACTTTTTGCCACATGTAGGGGGATTTTTCACTTGGAATCAAAAGAGATCAAAACCAAACTAGTTCAAACAGTTGTTGTATCATGTTAGGGCTTTCCAAAATGGCCAAGAACATTGCCAAATTCAACCTACATCATGAGATACAACATTGGCAAGTTGCCTTGCTGAAATCTGTCAAAGCAAGGCAGAATTTGCATTTTGGTTCGATTTGCCAAAATCAGCCAATTTCAATTGCTCCAATCCACTTGGACACTTCTGAGGATTGAATCCAAAGGGGACAATTACTAAGCCAAGCCTCCAAGGTCCAAGGAACAAGGAATAACATGTTGAACCTAGAGTTGCCAAAATAGGGACAAGACTCCAAATTTGGAATGAGGCATTCAATGGAACCATCAAGCTGGCATGGACTGAGCCATTCTCATCTGAAATCAGTCAAGACTTATCCAAGACCAAGGGAACCACATCCCTGTGCCCTAACCTCTAGTCAATGGCTAGAGGAGACTTGCATTTTCATTGGCCAACATTGAGGGAACACCTGTTGCAGTTGCCATTCACTGTGGATCCCAAAACAAACTTGCTCCACTATAAATAGAGCTCACTTGTGTTTAGTTTAAGTACACCAAAGCCATCTAACAGATGCTTTCCTCAAAATCTCTTCTTTCACTCCAATTTTGCCTTCAAAGGCAAGTCACTATCGGGTTTTGAGTTTGAGAACAATTCCAATCAAACCAATCACTCACACACCTCACATACATCATATAGAAGTGATCCAAACACTCACATAACATCTGGAACACTGATTTCACAAAATCACCAGCTGGTTGCTCAAGGTTTTAACCAAGTTGCAGCTGAGGTACCACAAATCGTTCCAGCCAATTTCAATCAAGTCCAAGCATTCAAACACACTCTATAGGGTGTAGGGAAGCTGTTCAGATCATCACAACTCATCTGTAACACCTCCATCCCAGAAATCACTTTGCTCTTGCTGTCACGACTTGGAGGTAAGCACATACTTGGTCATCTCTCAATCTATGCATATTTCCTCGCACAATAATGTGGCCATATGTTCATAATCATGCATGGAATGTTTTCCCTCAATTAATTGCATTGTTTGAATCGTGTATCAAAAATCCTAGCCTTCATGCAGAAATTAGGGTTCTTGAGGTTTCTTCGTGATTTTTTGTTGTATGTTTAATTTAAATGGAATTAAAGTACATAGACATGATCGTGAGGTTGAGACGAGCACAATGATATGTGGATTGCATGATATGATTAAGTATTCAGGGAGATTGGATAGAAAACGCAAATCTGAGAATCCCAGAACACGCGCGTGTTCTTCAGCTGTTCTTGGCGCCATTTTTGAAAAATTTGAATATTTGAATTTTGTGATTTTGTTTAATTGATTCAAAAATTAATTTCTCTCTGAGTTTTAATGATTTTGAGTTGATTCTTTTTTCAATAATTCACAAAAATGTTAAAATATTTTATTTTACCAAAAAATCCCAAAAATATTATTTATTTTATATAATTGATATTTTTGCAAAGAATTAATATTTTAATTGTTTTTAACATTTGAAATATTATTTCCACCTTGATTTTGTAACTTTTAATGCTTTCTATTTATTTTGTAGGTCAATAATTAATTTTTGAAGCATTAATCCAAGATCACAATTTGTTTCCCATGTGTTAAACAATTTTTGATCATTTTAATTGAATTTTTATTCAATTAAATACATTTTTGGAAATAAATTAGGGTTTTTGGATTAATTCAACCCTCATAAATCATTTTCAAAACACTTTGGGCCTCTAATAGAGTGTAAGACCCAATCATTTTTGACCAAATCATTTTGGGCCTCACTTATTGTATAAGTCCCGATATCGTCAAAAAACAAACGGCGCGATCGTCGCCTTTTCAAAAATCACCTGGGCCTACCCTCGAGTAGTAAGACCCATTTCTTTTTCTTTAAAAACACTTTGGGCCTCTGTTATAGTGTAAGACCCAACCCCCTTTTAACCAAAATCATTTTGGGCCTCACTTATTGTATAAGTCCCTCTACGTTAAAAGAAAACCTCGGCGCGATCGCCATTTTAAACGAAAAGTCAATTCGGCCTACCCTCGTGTTATAAGCCCCACTCTTTTTCTTTAAACTTTTTGGGCCTCTTGAGAGAGTGTAAGACCCATCCCTCTGTACAGAAAACTTTTTGGGCCACAGTCACTTGTATAAGACCCTCTGTACAAATTCAACAGTGCACTCACTGGTAAAACCCTGGGCCTCTCCTTGAGCTGTAAGCCCCAAATCTTTCTTTTTCAAAGCACTTTCTCCTTTGATTTTGAATATACTGTTGTTTTCAATCTTTCTTTGTTGAACAACTAACCAAACAGCATGGAAGCTCTACAACCGAGTAAGTGGTTATCGCTTTCATTTACTGCTTTCATATATATAAACTGTATTGTGGGGCTGCTCACTGTAAGTCTCCTTTCATAAACTCATATCAACTGTGTAATAATAGTATAGATATTTTGAGTTTCCCCGGCAACTACGTCTAGAACTAGGTAAAGCCGTTCCGTTTATTCGTAGAAATAGACACGTAGATCCCCAATAGGAGCACCAGATACAGTCTTCTCTTCGGCTGTCCTCCTTAGGAATCGTCAAGAAACTCTACTCCCCAAGATGAATGTATTCTCCGTGAATGGCATCTTTGAGTTTCTTCCAAATTCTCGAACGTTCCTGACTCGATCTATTCCTTGTGAATATCTTGCCTTGAATGTCTCGGGGTTTGGGAACCCACTACGGTCATAATCTTGGACCCTAACTTAGGAACCCTCTTTAAAAGTTAAAAGTCGCTGGATAGTAAACCTCGCAGGTTTACTAGTGGTTTTTATCTTTAAAAGAGTCATCTCTCCGAATGGAAAGGAGATGATGGACCCACAGGCTTCTTAAAAGCATCGGCCTCCTCTTGGGCATCGTACAAGGACCCGTCGGCTTCTTAGAAGTATTGACAACCTCCTCTTAGGCTTTGTATAATGATCTCTTCCTCCGGGAATGATAGCCTTCTCTTGGGCTTCGTACAAGGACCGATCGGCTTCTTAAAAGCTTCCAGCTTCCTCTTGGGCTTCGTACAAATTGTCCCGACGACCTCCTACAGATATAGGAACAGAACTTAGTAATCTTCATAGAGCAGTCCTTTCCAGAGTCTACTACTGTTTCTCAAAGCATAGTACAAAAGATAAAACTCTAGACTTGGATAGTCTATTTTCCTTGAGTCTCAAAGACATTCTCAAGTGACCTCTCCATTAAATAGGAAGGAAACCCGCAGACTCGGACAGTCTCAATACCCTTTGGATTTCCCCTTTCCTTAAAGAACAGGGAACAACCCCGATCCTCAGATCAAACCCATGAGTATAGTGTTACTCATATAAGAACTAATTTTCTCTTTCAAAATCAGTATACTGGATCTGTCACTCAACTAAAACAGTCACCAGCGGATAGCCTCCTCTTAGGCTTTGTATAACGATATCCCCAAAAGAATCGATCTCTTTTTCGCCTCCTCTTAGGCTTCATATAATGATCCTTCTTATCCTCAGTATAAGTTAGCCTCCTCTTGGGCTTTGTACAAATGATTCTCCCCAGCGGAGCAAACCATTCGCCTCCATCTCGGGCCTTGTACGAGATACAAAAACACTCTCTTGTTGAGTATAAAAGATTCCCCTGTAGAATCAACCTTTTAGCCTCTCTCTCAGGCTTTGTATGAGACACATAAAAGACTCCCTCGTTGAGTCAATCATCCTTTCGCCTCCATCTCGGGCCTTGTACGAGATACAAATTCCATAACCAAGAGTCAAACTCTTTTTCAGCCTCCATCTCGGGCTTCATACGAGCTATAAAAGATTCTCCAGCTGAGTCAACTCCCTTTTAGCCTCCTCTTGGGCTTTGTACAATGATATTCCCCACTGGGTCGAACCCTTTTAGCCTCTCTCTCGGGCTTTGTACGAGACACAAATTAGCCTCCTCTTAGGCTTTGTATAATGATTTTCCCCAGCGAAAATTAGCCTCCTCTTAGGCTTTATATAAGAAAACCACTAGTTGATCCAATTAACCTTTTAGCATCAAACCTGTGCCTCGTTCACAGTAAACAAACATCAACAATTCCTTCCCTTTCATCTAATCGCTGTAAGCGACAAGGCTCTGGATCATCTACATCCATGCCACTGTCCTTCTTTTAGCATGAGGAATTCCTAAGGAAAGATGGCGTTGCTCTATACACAGAGTTAAAGTCTTCTCCTTCAGGTTAAAACCCCTTCTTCAGAAATTATGGCATTGCTAGGATCCGCGTATCCCAGTTAAAGTAATTCTCCTTTTCCCCTCTTTAGAGATGACAAACTCTCTCTAAAGTCGAGACCTTTCAGCTTCACATCTTGGGCTTTGAACAAGATACAAACAACCTTTCGCTTCACGTCTTGGGCTTTGAACAAGACACCAAAAAACCAATTTCCTCCCATAGAATAGGAGGAACTACGAACGCTCTGATTTCCTTGTTTCGGTAAACGGGAATACGTAGGCATAAGATTGAAAGAAAAGATCTTAGCGAGCACACTAAACAAAAACCCAAAATCCCATACTTTCACGTATCTATCAGAAAAGCAATCAGTCCTAACATCCTAAACATCTCATTGAACAGATAACCTGAGTAAGACCCCGAATCTTTGAAGCATCTATAACCGAACAGACTGCTGTTCAAACTCAGTATGCAAGCAGGGTTAGTTAGAGACATCTATTTCCCTTCCTTCATCAGCTTTAATAGGATAAAAAATGAATCGAGCTGTAGTAGTAACACCGAAGAGCGGTTGTGCCTCGCAAGCACGTCCAAAAAATCGCTCGCTACAGAAAAATGGCGACTCTGCTGGGGACCTCCGTTCATTTATTGATGATCTATTTTACTCCTAGGTAGAGGCCTTCACTGAGATGAGACTTTTTTACTCCATTAGGATCTTAGGTCAAAACCTTCGCTTATATAGAAACTTCAGAATGGTGACTTCGCCGGGGAGCCATTTCTGTCAGGAACTTAAGATTCTTAGCTTTTAAAGTCTAGGATGTTTAAGACAAATATATATACTGCTTTTCCTAATTGTTATACGTGTTTATTTTTCTGCTAATGGGAATGCGGGTGATGTCGTATGTGGAAAGATTGAGTATACACCTAGAAAAGCCAACCCTTTCGTAGTGCGGAAGCTATCGGAAATAGCTGTTACGCGATACTACCCTCATTTGAGGTTGGTGATCTATTCTCGGTGAATAGCACTTAATCTAAGATTGCACACAACTCGCTGGCGATCCGCTTGTTGTCTGCCTTCCTGGGAGGAGCTAATGATAATGAGTACAGGTACAAAAATCACCTTAGTAAACCTTTGGGGATGGGTAGAGCCTTGACTTCATGACAACGACCCTCTGACCCCATGTTTTTTCTATGTTTTTGTGTGCTGCATTCATGCATTCATCTAAAAAACATTAAAACATTTAAAAAACTTTCTCTTCTAGTCTCTCTGTTTTTCAAATTAAACTAAGATTGTGATTGCAAATATCAGAGAAAAGGATTACACTGATGGATTTCGGTAGAAGGAGAACTCACCAATATACCTTCAAGGTTCCAAAGCTTGAGGATTTGAGAAGGTTAGCGAGGATGATCACTAACCCAGAGGCTTTCAGAACCAAGCACGGTGGTCTGCTACCCCTGCTAAGAGTCCATGTGATTGGGGGAATCATGGACGCGCTCGTTCATTTCTACGATCTGGTTTATCACTGCTTTACATTCCCGGATTACCAGCTGGCACCAACGCTGGAGGAGTATTCTCATCTGATAGATCTACATATCACTGATCGAACTCCATTTTCTGGACTGGAAGAAATTCCAAAGAATCAGACCATTGCAAGAGCAATTCATTTGGACGAGTCTGAGGTCAGGACTCACCTGACTACCAAGGGTGGCATCCAAGGTTTGCCAGCCCAGTTCTTAACAAAGAAAGCTCTGTACTTCGCTAGTATAAGGAACGGGACTGCTTTTGAAAGCGTCTTCGTCTTGCTCACCTACGGGTTATTTTTGTTTCCCAACATCAATAACTTCGTCGATATCAACGCTATTAAGGTTTTTCTCATTGGAAACCCTGTTCCGACTTTGCTCGCAGATGCGTATCATTCTGTACACTTAGGAAATTTGTACAGTGGAGGGGAGATCACATGTTGTGTACCTTTGCTCTAAAAATGGTTTATCTCTCATTTGCCTAAGTCTGCTGCTTTTTGGGATTGCAAGAATGCCCTGCGTTGGTCGCAGAAGATCATGTCTCTTACCAACTCTGATATAGATTGGTGCATTAAGACTATAGCTCTCAAGCTGAAAATGTCTTATCCTCGTTACGGAATTCTTCCGCCGAGGGAGTCTGTCATGTACTTCATGACGGAAACTGAAAAGCTTCAGGTTACTCTCAACAAAGTTCAAAAGGAGAGAAGGTCTTGGAAGAACAAGTACCGCACCCTCAACATAGAGTGTATCCAAATACAGCAACTACTGAGAGAAAAAGATGCTCTGATTGAAATTTTGGGGCAACATGCTGTAGAGAATCAAGACGACCAAAGGAATTTGCTTGCTCCTTTCACCTGGCAAAGGAATGACAACCCGACAACGGCTCAAGCGCCCCGGTCAAAGAAGAGGAAGTACCAGGACCCATTAGTTTAGGTTTCTGTTTCTGCACCTTATAATCTACTGTATTTCCATTTCTGTAATCCTTTGAATTCAATAAAAAGGGGTTTCCCCACCGTTTGATATTTGCAATCTAATTGTCGCAGTTTATTTTGATTAAATCAACAAACAATTAATATAATCATTGCATTTTATCATTCTCGCATCGCATATTCTCCTTACCTACGAATCTTACGTTTATGTCTCGGTTCTAGAGTCAAACTGTCTCATTCGTACAATACTCGGGCCAGTCGTCAGAAAAAGATGGATGATCTTGAGGAAGAGAACAGAGAGTTGAGAAAAGAGCTCGACGCTCTGAGAGAGGATATGAGAAAGCTTCGTAATGACATGCAAGCCATGGCAGAAGCTCAGCTACAAAGGATTGTGGTCTCGGAGATCACCTCAGCGCCCATAGTGGATAAGTTCGATCCTAGGTATCAGATTCTGAAAGATTGTCCCTGGGGCATGCCTGTTAACTATATCCAGGAAGGATATGTTCCGCCGATCGTTGAAGATCAGGGAACTTCTGCAGGAGCCGCTGGTCCTAAAGGTTACAAACTTCGGGAAAGCAAATATGCCAGAGGCATATTGAAAACTCCTGAAGGTTACAAACTTAGGGAGATGCCAAGATTCAACGCCATAGTTACGGTACCACCCCCTGTGGTGCATTCTGTCCCGGAAGGACAGATTCCACAGATACCTTCTGGCCAGAAGGAAACTATGTTTGACCGAATGGATGAATTCCAGGAACAGTTCTTGGAAATGCAGAGGGAACTGCAAGCCATTCGCAGTCAGGATCTTTTTGGAAAGGACGCTGCAGACCTTTGTCTGGTCCCCAATGTGAAAGTTGCGCACAAGTTCCAAGTGTCTGACTTTGAAAAATACAAGGGTAACTCTTGCCCTCAGAGTCATTTGACAATGTACGCTCGACGGATGTCAGCTCAGACGGAAAATCAGGACCTGCTGATTCATTACTTTCAGGATAGTTTAACCGGTGCCGCCTTAAAATGGTACATGTGTTTAAACCGCGCCTCGATCAGCACATTCAGAGATCTTGGCAAAGCCTTCGTTCAACATTACAAATACAATTTGGACATGGCACCTGACAGAGATCAACTCAGATCGATGTCTCAAAAGGACAAGGAAACCTTTAAGGAGTACGCTCAAAGATGGCGTGAAATAGCCGCCCAGATTTGTCCACCTCTTGAGGAAAAAGAGATGACAAAGATCTTCTTAAAAACCTTAAGCTCATTTTACTACGGCCGAATGGTCGCCAGTGCACCCAGTGACTTCACCAAAATGGTCGGTATGGGTGTACGTCTTGAGGAAGCCGTCCGAGAAGGACGTTTGGTAAAAGACACTGGATCGACGAGCATTACTAAAAAATACGGTAGTGCTCTCCCTAAGAAAAAAGAGCAAGATATTGGGAATATCTCTCTCGGAAAGCAAAGGCGTCGTTATCAACCAGTAGCAGCGGTAACTCCTGCTATCGGCCCCGCGCCTGTTCCTGCGTATCAACCTCAGGTTGTGCAGAGTCAACCTAATCAGCAAAGGACTCAACAGCCTCTTCAGCAGGCTCGTCCTCAGTACAATAACATTCGTACAACGCGACCATCAGGGTTTGATCCTATACCCATGTTGTATGCAGAACTATTTCCGTTACTACTGGCTAAGGGGCACATTCAGACTAAGTCTCCTCTTACAGTACCGGAAAATCCACCTTTTTGGTTTAAAGCGGACCAGATATGCCCTTATCATCAAGGAGGATCGGGGCATAACATAAAGAATTGCCTCAATTTCAAATCTGACGTGCAAAAGCTTGTTAGGAGCGGGCTCTTATCTTTCAAAGATACGAATCCTAATGTTCTCACGAACCTGCTGCCTCAACATGAGAAGGCTGCAGTCAATCTGATTGAGAAAGAGACTAACAACGTCTATCAAATTCACGATGTACTCTTATTGAGGACCAATCTGGTCAAGATGTATTGTAGACAGAGTAGATATGGCCATGTGCCACCTCATAATTATCATCAGTGTGATATCTGCTCTAAAGACAATCAAGGATGTTCGGTAGTGCAAGCAGCTCTACAGGAACAGATGGATCTCGGATGGATCCAAGAGCACAGAGTTCGTGGAGTTAACATGGTCTACACGAATTCCAACATCATTCAGAACCACGACATCCGTGCGATGAATGTCAACTTGGTGGCGATGCACTCAAGGCAAAGCCAGTATCATAATCTGTCGCGGCACGATCACAGTTCCTGTCTGACTTGCTCGGTAAACAAACAGGGATGCTCTTTCATACAAGAGGCCCTCCAGCGTCAGATGGATCTTGGATGGATCCAAGACTACCATGATAGGAATCCCTATCAAATCAACATGGTTCAGGTTTTCGATATTCGCGTGATGAATACCAACCTGGTAGAGTTACATGCTGAGCAGGTCCGCCTCGGATTCCTGGTCTCACATAACTATCAAAGCTGTAAAGCGGGTTGCGAAAACGATCGGGGTTGTACCCTTGTCCAGGAGGCACTTCAACACTTGTTAAATCACTGGTGGATGCCAATCTATATGGATGAAGATACTCAGCAGATCAGTATCAATAACAGGAATCCCATTCGGCGTCAAAATTAGGATGTCCGATCAGTGGAAGCTAACCTAGTGAGGTTACATTGTATTCAAAGTGGGCTTGGCCAGGTGCCCCCACACAACTATGACAGTTGTAGCGTCTGTTCAGAAAGTAACCAAGGGTGTTACCTTATAAGAACAGCTCTTCAGGGTCAAGTGGATCGCGGAGAAATTCGTCCATATCCAGGTTCTGGGCTTATCAATTGGTCGCCGAACAACCTTGCTGAGCAAGTTGAGGATGTCCTGACGATCTCTGGTCATCACAGGACCAGGGATATTTTTGCCATCATTCCTCTACTTGATGAATCCAGAGTTCCCAACCGGGAACGAATCGAGATTACTTATGATGGTCGGAAAAACCAGAAGGTTCCCATAGCCATCTATCTACCAGGACCATTATCGTATGAATCAGCTAAGGCTATCCCTTACAAATACGGTGCAACAACAATTAAAAATGGAAAGGAAGTTCCATTACCCTCCGTTGTGAATATTGCAGACATCAGTCGTGTAACACGGAGCGGTCGAATCTTCAACCGAGGAGTTGGAGAATCCAACAAAGAAAAGGAACTTCAGACAGAAATTCCTTATCCACCAGTCGGTCAATCCAGTAATCCCAACCTTTCAAAAAACAAGGATGAGATGCTTAAGCTCATCCAAAGGAGTGAATTCAACATTGTTGATCAGCTGTTGCAAACTCCTTCAAAGATCTCAGTATTATCACTGTTACTCAGTTCAGAAGCGCACAGAGAGGCTCTACAGAAAGTCTTAGAGCAGGCCTTTGTGGAACAGGATGTAACAATCAGAAAGTTCGATAGTATTGTCTCTAACATCACTTCCTGCAACAATTTGTGATTTAGTGATGAGGAATTACCCGAAGAGGGTCGCCGTCATAACATGGCACTCAATATCACAGTTAATTGCCAGGACGATGCTTTAGCCAGCGTACTGGTAGACACAGGGTCAGCCCTGAATGTTATGCCGAAGTCTACTTTGATGCAATTATCATTCAAAGGCCCTCCGATGAGAATCAGCGAGGTCGTCGTCAAAGCGTTCGATGGATCCAGAAAAGCAGTTATCGGCAAAGTTGATCTTCCCATAACTATTGGTCCTCATACTTTTCAAGTCACTTTCCAGGTCATGGACATCCGGGCAACATACAGTTGTTTATTAGGAAGACCTTGGATACATCAGGCTGGAGCGGTTACCTCAACCCTCCACCAAAAGCTAAAGTTCGTTCAGAACGATCAACTTGTCACAGTCTGTGGGGAACAGGCTTTACTCGTGAGCAACTTGTCATCATCTACTGGTATAGAACCTGAAGAGGTTAATGGAACGCAGTTCCAAACACTATCGATGAGCAAGAACAATCAATCCGAAGGAGGAACCTCGATTTCGTCATACAAGGATGCTATCAAAGCGGTCGAGAGTACCGATACAAAAGGATGGGGACAGCTTGTCATTCCCACTGACAATAAAACAAGGAAGGGTCTTGGTTTTTCTGTAACCTGTACCCAGACAGCTGCCGGCGATGAAAGTCTTCATCCCATTCAGAACTTCTTCCATAGTGGAGGCTTCCTCCAACCAGTGACTCAAGTAGTCCATGCTATCAATGAAGAGGATCCCTTTGATATAGATGAGGATTGGAAGTCCTATCTTAACAAGGACGGTTATGTGTCGCAGGACAAAACGCAAATTCCATTTTTCTATCCCGCACAGAGTCTGAGATTTATACCCAGATCAGATGTCGAACTGATATATGGAGATTGTGATCCGGAAGGATGCCGTGCTCCACCGAATTCATTAGAGGAAGACACTCCGATGAAAGACAATTTCGATTACAATTACTATGGCCCAATGGATGGTCTGCCAATGTGGCAACCTTATCCAGGAGATTTGGGGCAAGAAAGTCAGCCGAACAACGAAAATCAGCTGACCGTCATTGAACAGAATACCTGTGTCCCCGCCATGTCATGGGATCAACACTCAGGTCATTCGGAAACTACTCAACATGACGATGAATTCTCAACGTTCGCAGGACTCGAGTTCACCAATTATGCTTTTCCCGAGGTCAATGTCATCGAGAGGGATGACTCCTCCAATTCCAAAGACGTTTGGGACACTCTAGGACAACCAAGTGGAAAATACGACTTCATGGTCAAGTACACCGCTCCCGAAAGCTCTCGTATCAGGCTCGAAGATATCCAGCCAACTGGATGGGAAGATGCAGCTGAGAGCACCAATACTCTGCAAAATGCAACTGAGGAGTCCTCCTACGACAATTCTGCCTGGGAGACAGATTCCAACGATCCTGCTCCACCAGAAATCAGCGTCATTTCTGAAGACAAATCAAGGAAGGTGCCAGACTTTGTGTTTCACCGAGGAGTTCGCCGCCAATGGGTTGCTGTCGAGGTTCCGAAGGTCGTTCACCAGTCAAAGTAATTGCCATCTTTAACCTTTCACCCTGCCCAGGTGAAACGGATGTTTTGATAGGGCTCGCTTTCTGTAAATTTCCCTCTTCGCTTTGCCCGAAGCGACAGAGTTTTGTTTTATAGGGCTGTAGTTTCAAGAACCGACTTGTGCATTAATAAAATAACGTCGTTCTGTAATTCCCGCATTATTTATTGTTTTCTCTTTTTGCTTTTTCAGAAAATGGTAATCCTAAAAAACAAATCAATAATAAAAACAAGCAGTAAAATCAAAACACTGCACACACTTGCATTTTCTCTATCTCTTCTAAACACGAATCATCACGTCATGCAGATTGCTTGTTTTACACCCCGTTGAAACATACGATCCGATGCCTTCTCCCGACTTTGAGTTCCCGGTATTTGGGGCTGAAGAAGAAGGTGACAACGAAATTCCAGAAGAGATCTCCCGACTACTCAGACAAGAGGAAAGGTCCATTGAACCTCACAAAGAGCCGTTGGAAACGGTAAACTTGGGTTCAGAAAAAGAGAGAAAAGAAACCAGGATTGGGGCACTGCTCAGTACAACTGCCAGAGAGGGTTTGATAAAGCTTCTCAGAGAATTTCCTGATGTATTCGCTTGGTCCTATCAGGATATGCCTGGGTTGGATACCATCATCGTGGAACATCGCTTACCATTGAGATCGGAATGTCCGCCAGTAAAGCAGAGGTTGAGACGCACTCACCCGGACATGGCCATCAAAATCAAAGAGGAGGTACAGAAACAGATCGACGCGGGTTTCCTCGCTACATCTGAATATCCTCAATGGTTAGCCAACATCGTACCTGTTCCCAAAAAGGACGGAAAATTCAGAATGTTTGTCGACTACAGAGATCTAAATAAGGCTAGTCCAAAGGACGACTTTCCTTTACCACACATTGACATGCTGGTAGACAGCACATCAAAGTTCAAAGTCTTCTCCTTCATGGATGGATTCTCGGGCTATAACCAGATCAAAATGGCGCCGAAAGACATGGAGAAAACTCCGTTCATTACCCCATGGGGTACCTTTTGTTACAAGGTAATGCCGTTCGGTTTGAAGAATGCCAGGGCAACCTATCAAAGGGCCATGACCACTCTGTTTCATGACATGATACACAAAGAAATCGAGGTATATGTCGATGATTTGATTGCAAAATAAAAAACAGAGGATGAGCACGTTTAACATTTGTCAAAATTGTTCGAACGTCTAAGAAAATTCAAGCTCCGCTTGAATCCCAACAAGTGCACCTTCGGTGTCCGTTCGGGAAAACTACTAGGGTTCATCGTCAGCCTGAAAGGAATTGAGGTTGATCCTGACAAGGTCAAGGCCATTCAAGAAATGCCTTCTCCGAAAACTGAAAAACAAGTCAGAGGATTCCTGGGATGTTTGAACTACATCTCCAGATTCATATTCCTTATGACCGCCACGTGTGCGCAGATTTTCAAATTACTTAAAAAGAACCAGGATTGCGTTTGGTCAGAAGACTGCCAAACCGCTTTCGACAGTATTAAGGAATATCTGTTGAATTCGCCGATTCTATCACCTCCAGTGGAAGGAAGACCACTGATCATTTATCTCACAGTCCTTGAGGACTCGATGGGATGTGTACTTGGCCAACAAGACGAAACCAAAAGGAAAGAGTCTGCCATTTACTATTTAAGCAAGAAGTTCACCGATTGTGAAACTCGGTACACGATGCTTGAGAAAACTTGCTGCGCTTTGGCTTGGGCAGCCAAACGTCTTCGCCAATACATGATTCGTCATACTACTTGGTTGGTCTCCGAGATGGATCCAATCAAGTACGTCTTCGAAAAAACTGCTCTCACGGGAAGGATTGCCCGTTGGCAGATGCTGCTATCAGAATATGATATAGAGTACCATGCTCAGAAAGTCGTTAAAGGGAGTATTTTTGCCGATCATTTGGCTCATAAACCGATTAACGATCAAGAATCGATCAGGTTTGACTCCCCAGACGAAGATGTCATGTATCTCAAAATGAAAGATTGCGATGAACCGCTACCCAGTGAAGGGCCGGAACTAGGTTCCCAGTGGTGACTTATCTTTGACGGAGCAGTTAATCATTACGGAAACGGAATTGGGGAAATCATTGTTACCCCTTAGGGTACCCACATTCCTTTCACTTCCAGACTTACGTTCAAATGTACGAACAACGAGGCCGAATACGAAGCTTGTATTATGGGTCTCGAAGAAGCGATTGATTTAAGGATCAAGAACTTGGACGTATACGGCGATTCAGCCTTGGTTATCAATCAGATAACAGGCGATTAGAACATATACCAATCAGGATTGATTCCTTACAAAGACTATGCAAGAATGTTGTTGCCCTTCTTCAATAGAGTTGACTTTCATCACATACCTCGTGGTGAGAATCACATGGCTGATGCTTTAGCCACTCTCTCTTCCATGATTAGCGTAGGCCGATGGAATGACCTACCTAAGATTGACGTTATGCGCCTTGAACGGCCCGCCTACATCTTCGCGATTGAAGCAGTCATAGACGACAGACCTTGGTATCACGATATCAAATGCTTCCTTCAGAAACAAGAGTACCCACCTGGGGCACTCAGAAAGGACAGGAAAACCCTCAGAAGGCTAGCCGGAAGCTTCTTCCTGAGCGGTGACACTCTTTATAAAAGGAATTTTGACTTGGTCTTGCTCCGATGTGTGGACAGACCAGAAGCAGACATGCTTATGAAAGAAATTCATGAAGGATCCTTTGGTACTCATGCCAACGGACACACAATGGCGAGAAAAATTCTCAGGGCCGGGTACTATTGGTTGACAATGGAATCCGACTGCTACAAGTACATGAGGAGGTGTCACAAGTGTCAGATATACTCTGACAAAATTCATGTATGATGTATGTATGTTTATGCTGACAAAACAGACGCGACATACAAACTAAAAGATGAACACGACTGGATACTCGGCCATCGCGGGGCGAAGAAGTACCGTTGGTTCAAGATCGCAATTCTACCTTGCTTAGGAGAAGTAGTCCTCGCGGGGAATACCGTTGATCGGGCTTAGGAGATGAGAACTCGACCGAGGCGTGCCAGACGAAACAAGGTCCCTGACACAGTTGATCCTTCATTCAGGCATACTGGTTTAGAAGGAGTACTTTGATTCTGCACTTTGAAGTTCGCCTTTGGAGACGCAATTGGCATTCTTTCGATGTTCAACAGTCAAAAGCAATTGCCATCTTTATTTTAAAGCAGAAAAAATTTTAACAAGTAAATTCATTTTGTTTCGTTTCAAGAATCGTTAATTAAATTAAACAACGTCGTTCTGTAAAGCTAAAACAAGTAAGAATTACAAACAAAAGCACAAGAGCTCAAATTTTATTGATACGATGGAGATCAGCCAAACGCGTGATTCCAAAGAGTATTTACAAAGTTAGAAAATGGTAATTTATAGGGAAAATGGCTACGTTGAAACATAACGACCACTATCCTTCTACCAACTTTGAGTTCTGGACATCCTGAGCTTCTGTCGAAGATGACCGTGACTGGAGTTTTCCTCCGATGGATGATGTAACTGCTGCCAAGGGACTTGCCTCTGTTGAACATAGTTTCTTGCCATTATCCCTAATTTTTACCTGGATTGTACTATGATGTTTCCAATCCACCGGGATGATTTTTTTTCATGTCTCTAACTTTTTCCTGGACCGCCCTTCCGGGTTTTCAATCCACCGAGACGTTTTTTTTTTAGTTTAGGCGAAGTATTTCTTGACTACATCAACATTCGTGGGGTAGGAAAATTCCTCTCCATCCATGGTTGCAAGTCTCAAGGCACCGCCTGAGAAAGCTTTCGTGACCACATAGGGGCCACCATAGTTTAGGGTCCATTTGCCCCGAGAATCAGTGAGAAATGATTGTATCTTCTTGAGCACGAGGTCTCCTTTTCTGAAGACACGAGGTCTGACCTTTTTGTCAAACAGCCTCTTCATTCTTTGCTGATACAACTGACCGTGGCATAGTGCCGTGATTCGCTTCTCTTCGACCAGGTTCAGTTCGTCGTGTCGACTTTGACACCATTCAGCTTCTGTAAGCTTAGCTTCCATCAATACCCGAATTGATGAGATCTCTACTTCTATGGGGAGCACTGCCTCCATGCCATACACTAGAGAGAAAGGGGTAGCCCATGTTGAAGTGCGGACAGATGTACGATAACCATGAAGAGCAAAGGGTAGCATCTCGTGCCAATCTTTGTAGGTTACAACCATCTTTTGAACGATTCTCTTGATATTCTTGTTAGCTGCTTCTACCGCTCCGTTCATCTTGGGTCGGTAGGGAGATGAGTTATGGTGTTCGATCTTGAACACTGCACACAACTCTTTCATCATCTTATTGTTCAAGTTAGATCCATTATCCGTAATGATCTGGCTTGGAACACCATAACGGCAGATGATATTGTTTTTGATAAAACGGACCACCACTTGTCGAGTTACATTAGCGTACGACGCTGCTTCGACCCACTTGGTGAAATAGTCAATGGCTACTAGAATGAACCGATGTCCGTTTGAAGCCTTAGGTTCAATCAAGCCAATCATGTCGATTCCCCATATGGGAAAAGGCCATGGGGAAGAAAGAACTTTGAGATGCGTCGGCGGTACATGAATTTTGTCGGAGTATATCTGACACTTGTGACACTTCCTCATGTACTTGTAGTAGTCGGATTCCATGGTCAACCAATAGTACCCGACCCTGAGAATTTTTCTCGCCATTGTATGTCCGTTGGCATGAGTGCCAAAGGATCCTTCATGAATTTCTTTCATAAGCATGTCTGCTTCTGGTCTGTCCACACATCGGAGCAAGACCATGTCAAAATTTCTCTTATAAAGAGTGTCATCACTCAGGAAGAAGCTTCCAGCTAACCTTCTAAATGTCTTTCTGTCTTTTCTGAGTGCCCCAGGTGGGTACTCTTGTTTCTGAAGGAAGCATTTGATATCGTGATACCAAGGTTTGTCGTCTATGACTGCTTCAATCACGAAGATGTAGGCGGGCCGTTCAAGGCGCATAACGTCAATCTTAGGTAGGTCATTCCATCGACCTACGCTAATCATGGAAGAAAGAGTGGCTAAAGCATCAGCCATGTGATTCTCACCATGAGGGATGTGATGAAACTCAACTCTGTCGAAGAAAGGTAGCAACCTTCTTGCATAGTCTTTATAAAGAATCAATCCTGATTGGTATGTGTTCCAATCTCCTGTTATCTGATTGATAACCAAGGCTGAATCGCCGTATACGTCCAAGTTCTTGATCCTTAAATCAATCGCTTCTTCGAGACCCATAATACAAGCTTCGTATTCGTCCTCATTGTTCGTACATTCGAACGTAAGTCTGGCAGTAAAAGGAAAGTGGGTACCCTGAGGGGTAACAATGATTGCCCCAATTCTATTTCCGTAATGATTAACTGCTCCGTCAAAGATAAGTCCCCATTGGGAACCTGGTTCTGGCCCTTCACTGGGTAACGGTTCATCGCAGTCTTTCATTTTTAGATACATGACATCTTCGTCTGGGAATTCAAACCCGATTGATTCCTGATCGTCAATCGGTTGATGAGCCAAATGATCGGCTAAAATACTCCCTTTAACGGCTTTCTGAGCCTGGTACTCTATGTCATATTCTGATAGCAGCATCTGCCAACGGGCAATCCTTCCCGTGAGAGCAGGTTTTTCGAAGACACACTTGATTGGATCCATCTCGAAAACCAGCCAAGTAGTATGACGAATCATGTACTGGCGAAGACGTTTGGCTGCCCAAGCCAAAGCGCAACAAGTTTTCTCAATCATCGTGTACCGAGTTTCGCAGTCGGTGAATTTCTTGCTCAGATAGTAAATGGCAGACTCTTTCCATTTAGTTTTGTCTTGTTGGCCAAGTACACATCCCATTGAGTCCTCAAGGACTGTGAGGTAAATGATCACTGGTCTTCCTTCCACTGGTGGTGATAGAATCGGCGGATTCAAAAGGTATTCCTTAATGCTGTCGAAAGCGGTTTGGCAGTCTTCTGACCAAACGCATTCCTGGTTCTTTTTCAGTAATTTGAAAATCGGCGCACAAGTGGCGGTCATAAGGAATATGAATCTGGAGATGTAGTTCAAACGTCCCAAGAATCCTCTGACTTGTTTTTCAGTTTTCGGAGAAGGCATTTCTCGAATGGCCTTGACCTTGTCAGGATCAACCTCAATTCCTTTCTGGCTGACGATGAACCCTAGTAGTTTCCCCGAACGGACACCGAAGGTGCACTTGTTGGGATTCAAGCGGAGCTTGAATTTTCTTAGACGTTCGAACAATTTTGACAGATGTTCAACGTGCTCATCCTCTGTTTTTGATTTTGCAATCAAATCATCGACATATACCTCGATTTCTTTATGTATCATGTCATGAAACAGAGTAGTCATGGCCCTTTGATAGGTTGCCCCGACATTCTTCAAACCGAACGGCATTACCTTGTAACAAAAGGTACCCCATGGGGTAATGAACGAAGTTTTCTCCATGTCTTTCAGCGCCATTTTGATCTGGTTATAGCCCGAGAATCCATCCATGAAGGAAAAAACTTTGAACTTTGCTGTACTGTCTACCAGCATGTCAATGTGTGTGTAGCGAGCGATTTTGGACGTGGTTCTTAAGCACTGGTCGCTCTCTGCGGTTGAGTTTACTACAGGTCGATTCATTTTTTATCCTATTAAAGCTGATGAAGGAAGGGAAATAGATGTCTCCAATTAAACCTGCTTGCATACTGAGTTTAAACAGCGGTCTGTTAGGTTACGAATGCTACAATGTGGGGGGCCTTTGTACTGGTTATTTGTATTTTCGCCAATACGGTTTTCTTTCTTTTTATCTAGGCAGAGGGTTTCTGATGGGGAATAAGGATCTGGATGTTTTTTAAATTACTGCTTTTGAGTGATGGGATTTGGGTTTTTTGTTGATTGTGCTCGCTAAGATCTTTTCTTTCGATCTTATGCCTATGTATTCCCGTTTACCGAAACAGGGAAATCAGAGCGCTCATAGTTCCTCCTATTCTATGGGAGGAAATGGTTTTTGGTGTCTTGTTCAAATCCCAAGACGTGAAGCGAAAAGGTTGTTTGTATCTTGTTCAAAGCCCAAGATATGAAGCTGAAAGGTCTCGACTTTAGAGAGAATTTGTCGTCTCTAAAGAGGGGAGAAGGAGAATTACTTTAACTGGGATACGCGGATCCGAGCAATGCCATAATTTCCGAAGAAGGGGTTTTAACCTGAAGGAGAAGACTTTAACTCAGTATAGAGCAATGCCATCTTTCCTTAGGAATTTCTCATGCTAAACGAGGGACAGTGGCATGGATGTAGATGATCCAGAGGCTTGCCGCTTACAGCGATTAGATGAAAGGGAAGGAGTTGTTGATGTTTGTTGACTGTGAACGAGGCACAAATTTGATGCTAAAAGGTTGATTGGATCAACCAGTGGTTTTCTTATACAAAGCCTAAGAGGAGGCTAATTTCCGCTAGGGAAAATCATTATACAAAGCCTAAAAGGAGGCTATTTTTGTGTCTCGTACAAAGCCCGAGAGAGAGAGGCTGAAAAAGGTTTGACTCAACAAGAGAGTCTTTTATACTCAACAAGAGAGTGTTTTTGTATCTCATATGAAGCCCGAGATGGAGGCTAAAAGAAGTTTGGCTCAATAAGAACCTTTTTGTATCTCGTATAATGCCCGAGATGGAGGCGAAAAGGTGATTGACTCAACGAGGGAGTCTTTTGTGTGTCTCGTACAAAGCCCGAGAGAGAGGCTAAAAAGTTTTGACTCTACAAGGGAATCTTTTGGTATCTCGTATAAAGCCTGAGATGGAGGCTGAAAGGTTTATTCTGCTGGGGAGAATCATTTATACAAAGCCCAAGAGGAGGCTAGGGTAATGGTGACTGTTTCAGTTAAGTGACAGGTCCAGTATACTGATTTTTAAAGAGAAAATCAGTTCTTATATGAGCAACACTGTACTCATGGGTTTGATCTAAGGATCGGGATTGTTCCCTGTTCTTTAAGGAAACGGGGAAATCCAAAGGGTATTGAGACTGTCCGAGTCTGCGGGTTTCCTCCTATCTGACGAAAGGGTGCTTGAGAATGTCTTTGAGACTCAAGGAAAATAGACTGTCCAAGTCTAGAGTTTTATCTTTTGTACTATGTTTTGAGAAACAGTAGTAGACTCTGGAAAGGAATGCTCTATAAAGATTACTAAGTTCTGTTCCTATACCTGTAGGAGGTCGTCGGGACAATTTGTACGAAGCCCAAGAGGAGGCTGGAAAGTTTTAAGAAGCCGATCGGTCCTTGTACTAAGCCCAAGAGGAGGCTATCATTCCCGGAGGAAGAGATCATTATACGAAGCCTAAAAGGAGGCTGTCGATACTTCTATGAAGCCGACGGGTCCTTGTATTAAGCCCAAGAGGAGGCGGGGTTGCTTTTAGGAAGCCTGTGGGTCCTTGTACGATGCCCAAGAGGAGGCCGATGCTTTTAAGAAGCCCGTGGGTCCCCAAACCCCGAGAAATTCAAGGCAATGCTATTCACCGAGAATAGATCAAAGTCAGGAAAGTCCGAGAATTTGGAAGAAACTCAAAGATGCCATTCAAGGAGAATACATTTCATCTTTGGGAGTAGAGTTTCTTGACGGTTCCTAATGAGGACAGCCGAAGAAAAGACTGTATCTGGTGATCCTATTTGGGATCTAGCTGTCTATTTCTACGAATAAACGAAACGGCTTTACCTAGTGCTAGACGTAGTTGCCGGGGGAACTCTGAATATCTATACTATTATTACACAATCGATATGAGTTTATGAAAGGAGACTTACAGTGAGCAGCCCCACAGTACAGTTATATGATATGAAAGCAGTAAATGAAAGCGGGTAAACACTTACTCGGTTGTAGAGCTTCCATGCTATTTTATTAGTTGTTCAACAAAGAAAGAAAAACAACAATATATTTCAAAATCATAGGAGAAAGTGCTTTGAAGAAGAAAGATTTGGGGCTTACAGCTCAAGGAGAGGCCCAAATGGTTTTACCAGTGATTGCACTGTTGAATTTGTACAGAGGGTCTTATACAAGTGACTGTGGCCCAAAAAGGTTTTCTGTACAAAGGGATGGGTCTTACACTCTCTCAAGAGGCCCAAAAAGTTTTAATGAAAAAAATGGGGCTTATAACACGAGGGTAGGCCCAGATGGTTTTTGAAAAGGCGACGATCGCGCCGTTTGTTTTTTGACGGTATTGGGAGTTATACAATAAGTGAGGCCCAAAATGATTTGGTCAAAAAAAGGATTGGGTCTTACACTATATTAGAGGCCCAAAAGTTTGAATGGGTCTTACAGCTCAAGGAGAGGCCCAGATGGTTTATTTTTAACCGGGTGACGATCGCGCCGTTTACTTGTACAGAGGGACTTACACAATGAGTGAGGCCCAAAAAGTTTTTGTACAAGGGGGTGTGGGTCTTACACTCTCTCAAGAGGCCCAAAAAGTGTTTTGAAAATGATTTATGAGGGTTGAATTAATCCAAAACCCTAATTTGTTTTCAAAAATGTATTTAATTGAATAAAAATTCAATTAAAATGAACAAAAATTGTTTAACACATGGAAAACAAATTGTGATCTTGGATTAATGCTTCAAAAATTAAGTGTTAACCTACAAAATAATTAGAAAGCATTAAAAGTTGCAAAATCAAGGTGGAAATAATATTTCAAATGTCAAAAACAATTAAAATATTAATTCTTTGCAAAAATATCAATTATAAGAAATAAATAATATTTTTGGGATTTTTTGTTAAAATAAAATATTTTAACATTTTTGTGAATTATTAAAAAAAGAATCAACTCAAAATCATTAAAACTCAGAGACAAATTAATTTTTGAATCAATTAAACAAAATCACAAAATTCAAATATTCAAATATTTGAAAAAAGGCGCCAAGAACAGCTGAAGAACACGCGCGTGTTCTGAGATTCTCAGATTTACATTTTCTATCCAATCTCACCAAATACTTGATTATACCATGCAATCCACATATCATTGTGCTCGTCTCAACCTCACGATCATGTCTATGTAATTTAATTTCATTTAAATTAAACATACAACAAGAAATCACGAAGAAACCTCAAGAACCCTAATTTCTGCATGAAGGCTAGGATTTTTTATACACGATTCAAACAATGCAATTAATTGAGGGAAAACATTCCATGCATGATTATGAACATATGGCCAAATTATTGTGCGAGGAAATATGCGTGGATCATGGAGTTTGAGTTTGAAGCTCACCTTGATACAAGCTGAAATGGAACTTTGCCCAGATGGTGTTCCAGTCGTGAATTGATGATCCCTACAGCTTCAATGGATGTTATGGAGTGTGTTGCAAGCTTTGGAACACTTTGAAATTCTCTGGATCAAGCTGGAGACCTCCACCTGCAAAACTGAAGCATAATGGCTTGGTTGAAGAGTGATTTTGAGCTGGGAGTGTTACAGATGATGTTTAAGTACTTGGACACCTCAAATACATCATATGTGATGTGTTTGAGCAATTGGAATTGAATGCTTATGGCTGCAACTCAAAACCCGATAGTGGTTACTCAAAAACAAGAAAACTTGAAGTTCAAGAAAGAATGAGAGAAAGTAGTGTTGTAACTGGCTTTGGTGTGAGTTGAATGATCCATTGGGACCTCTATTTATAGGTGATCAACTCTTGTCTTGGAGGAATAGTGAATGGTAGCTGGATCAGATCACATTTGCATGGATTGGCTTGGCATAAATGCCTCTTGAACTAGGCATAACAGCTGCTCCAAATAGATCAGCTATGCCTTGACTAAAATCACATTCTTCAGATGTTTTTAATGTTGTTTAATCAGAGAACTTGACTGAGGAGAGTGAAAATCTTGACAATGCACTATTCCACATAAATGCACTTTGAATTCAAGGAAAAATGTGCCAAAGTGGATGAATTCCAAGTTGGATGGTTCCTTGGCTTTTTGACTCAGATTTATCAGTTGGATTAGATTCAATGTGATTGGTTTGAACACAGGTGGCATGCTGATCCTCAGTTTTTGGTTCAAAATCGTGTGAGATAAGCAAACATGCAAACTGATTTTTCCAAAACAGCTTGCAGCAGCATGACTTTGGGCATGGATTTTTCTTGGCTCAAGTTGAATCAATTCATGCTGTTATGCTTTTTGAATTCTTAGCAACATATGCAACAATGTTGATGTTTAACTTTGGACTTGATTCAGCTTGCAACTATGTGAAAAGATCTCACAAGTTTTGGTGTTTCAACACAAAATCTGCTTTGTCCAAAATTTTTCTAAGTGTTGGAAAATGGTGTACTTTCATGTTTTCAGCCACTTTGGCTCACTCATAGCTCAAAATCCATAATGAATTGGAGTTAGGCCTAGTTGAAGTTTTTGTAGAGGGTTTTGAGATCTACAAATCAAGCCTTGGATGGAAAAAAATGGCCTTGTGGTTTAGGAGTTATGGTCCTCCAAAGTTGGTACCCTAGCCACTTTATTTTTAACTTAGAAATTTTTTCTAAGTTTTTATGGTTACCCCTTTTACAAGTTATCCAACTTTTCTTGATTTTTCTTGATGAATGATGATTCAAATCATACATTAACATCATTTTAGGGTTAAAAATCCATTTTGGTGAAAAATCTCAAAAAGTCAAAGTTGACTTTTGTGCACAGTTGACTTTTTGTCAGATGAATTCCAAACTGTGCAATTCTTCAGGAAATCATGTCCTTGACCTAAATCAAACTTGATGGACATGTTCCATGGGTATCATAGGGTATATTGATTCATGTCCTAGGGCTTTGGAGCATGTCCAGTTCAAAAGTCAAAGTTACAGTTGACTTTTCTCGAGAAACCCTAATTGTGGTGCAGATGAAGTTGAGACTTGTTACTCAAGCTTCTTCGATTAATCCATTGTTCCAAATGGATCAATATGGTATGTTAGAGACCCTCAAATCATGTCTTGAGGTCTTGGTTCATGGTTTGTCCCAAAAGTCAACTTAGGGGTGAATTAGGTCAAGAAACCCTAATTCCTGATTTTTGATGTATGCATCCCCTGAGGCAAAATTAACTTGATGCTTGGGTCCATGAGGCTCCATGGAGTATATTAGGTTATGTTTTGGATCAATGGCTTGTGCCCAGATGAAATTTTTCATCTGGAGGCCCTGGGCGATCAAAACCCTAATTTGGTGATACTATCGATCTGGAGACTTGATCCACCTTGAAGGGAGCAGCTTTGTGCTTAATCCTTGAAGTGGGAGTCCTTTTGATTCTTTGTAGATTCTTGGGAGGTTAGACAAGTTGAAGATGAAGTCATTCCTTGATTGATCCTTTGTCTAAGGCTCTGAAAGGGCTTGAAACCCGAAGTCTGATTGCATTCAATGCTCAATAATTCCTTGAGGAGATTGATGAGGCCTAATGGTTCATACATATTGTGATGATGATTTGCACAATGATGGGAAACTTTAGTGGTCAAAATTTGGGGTATTACAGTGTGGTAAAGGGAAGTCGTCCTTTGGACTAGCCTTGTTCAGATCTCTGTAATCGACATACATTCTGACCTTTCCGTCCTTTTTAGGAACAGGTACGATGTTGGCTAACCATTGAGGATATTCAGATGTAGCGAGGAAAGCCGCGTCGATCTATTTCTGTACCTCCTCTTTGATTTTGATGGCCATGTCCGGGTGAGTGCGTCTCAACCTCTGCTTTACTGGCGGACATTCCGATCTTAATGGTAAGTGATGTTCCACGATGCTGGTATCCAACCCAGGCATATCCTGATAGGACCAAGCGAATACATCGGGAAACCCTTTGAGAAGCTTTATCAAACCTTCTCTGGCAGTTGGACTGAGCAGCGCCCCAATCCTGATTTCTTTTCTCTCTTTTTCCGAACCCAAGTTTACCGTTTCCAACGGCTCTTTGTGAGGTTCAATGGACCTTTCCTCTTGTCTGAGTAATCGGGAGATCTCTTCTGGAATTTTGTTGTCAACTTCTTCTTCAGCCCCAAATACCGGGAACCCAAAGTCGGGAGAAGACATCGGATCGTATGTTTCAACGGGGTGTAAAACAAGCAATCTGCATGACGGTATGATTCGTGTTTTAGAAGAGATAGAGAAAATGCAAGTGTGTGCAGTGTATTTATTTACTGCTTGTGTTTATTATTGAATGTTTTTTAGGATTACCATTTTCTGAAAAAGCAAAAAGAGAAAACAGCAAATAATGCGGAAATTACATAACGACGTTATTTTATTAATGCACAAGTCGAATCTTGAAACTACAGCCCTATAAAACAAAACTCTGTCGCTTTGGGCAAAGCGAAGAGGGAAATTTACAGAAAGCGACCCCTATCAAAACATCTGTTTCACCTGTGCAGGGTGAAAGGCTTAAAGATGGCAATTACTTTAACTGGTGAATGACCTTCGGAACCTCGACAGCAACCCACTAGTAGCGAACTCCTCGGTGAATCACAAAGTCTGGCACTTTCTTTGATGTGTCTTCAGAAATGACGCTGATTTTTGGTGGAGCAGGATCATTGGAATCTGTCTCCCAGGCAGAATTGTCGTAGGAGGATTCCCCTGTTGCATTTTGCAGAGTATTTGTGATCTTAGCTGTATCTCCCCATCCAGTTGGCTGGATATCTTCGAGCCTGATACGAGAGCTTTCGGGAGCGGTGTACTTGACCATGTAGTCAAATTTTCCACTTGGTTCTCCCAGAGTGTCCCAAACTTCTTTGGAACTGGAGGAGTCATCACTCTCGATGACGTTGACCTCGGGAAAAGCATAGTTGATGAACTCAAGTCTTGCAAACGTTGCGAATTCATCTTCATGTTGAGTATTTTCCGAATGACCTGAGTGTTGATCCCATGACATGGCGGGGACACAGGTATTCTGATCAATGACGCTCAGCTGATTCTCTTGCTCCAAGTCTCTTGGATAAGGTTGCCACATTGGCAGGCCATCCATCGGGCTATAGTAGGTGTAGTCAAAATTGTCTTTCATCAGAGTGTCTTCCTCTAATGAATTTGGCGGAGCACGACATCCTTCCGGATCACAATCTCCGTAGATCATTTCAACATCTGATCTGCGTATAAATCTCGGACTCTGTGCGGGATAGCAAAATGGCGTTTGCGTTTCGTCCTGCGACACATAACCGTCCTCGTTAAGATAGGACTTCCATTCCTCATCTATATCAAAGGGATCCTCTTCATTGATAGCATGGACTACTTGAGTCATAGATTGGAGGAAAGCTCCACTATGGAAGAAGTTCTGAATGGGATGAAGACTTTCATCGCCGGCAGCTGTCTGGGTACAGGTTGCAGAAAAACCAAGACCCTTCTTTGTTTTATTGTCAGTGGGAATGACAAGCTGTCCCCATCCTTTTGTATCGGTACTCTCGACCGCTTTGATAGCATCCTTGTATGAGGAATTCGATGTTCCTCCTTCGGATTGCTTGTTCTTGCTCACCGATAGTCTTGGAACTGCGTTCCAATAACCTCATCAGGTTCTATACCAGCAGATGATGATAAGTTACTCACAAGCAAGGCCTGTTCCCCACAGACTGTGACAAGTTGATCGTTCTGAACGAACTTTAGCTTTTGGTGGAGGGTCGAAGTAACCGCTCCAGCCTGATGTATCCAAGGTCTTCCTAACAAACAACTGTATGTTGCCCGGATGTCCATGACCTGGAAAGTGACTTGGAAAGTGTGAGGATCAATAGTTATGGGAAGATCAACTTCGCCGATAACTGCTTTTCTGGATCCGTCAAACGCGTTCACGACGACCTCGCTGACTCTCATCGGAGGGCCCTTGAATGATAATTGCATCAAAGTGGACTTCGGCATAACATTCAGGGCTGACCCTGTGTCTACCAGTACGCTGGCTAAAGCATCGTCCTGGCAGTTAACTGTGATATTGAGCGCCATGTTATGACGGCGACCCTCTTCAGGTAATTCCTCATCACTAAATCCCAAATTATTGCAGGAAGTGATGTTAGAGATAATACTATCGAACTGTCTGATTGTTACATCCTGTTCCACAAAGGCTTGCTCCAAGACTTTCTGTAAAGCCTCCCTGTGGGCTTCTGAACTGAGTAATAATGATAATACTGAGATCTTTGAAGGAGTCTGTAATAGTTGATCAACATTGTTATATTCACTCCTTTGGATCAGCTTAAGCATCTCATCTTTGTCTTTCGACAGGTCGGGATTACTGGATTGACCGACTTGTGGATCAGGAATTTCTGTCTGAAGTTCCTTTTCTTTGTTGGACTCTCCAACTCCTCGGTTGAAGATTCGACCGCTTTGTGTTACACGACTGATGTCTGCAATATTCACGACGGAGGGTAATGGAATTTCCTTTCCATTCTCGACTATTGTTGCACCGTATTTGTAAGGGATCGCCTTAGCTGATTCATACGGTAATGGTCCCGGTAGATAGATGACTATGGGAACCTTCAGATTTTTCTGACCATCATAAGTAATCTCGATCCGTTCCTGGTTGGGAACTCTGGATTCATCAAGCAAAGGAATGATAGCAAAAACATCCCCAACTTGATCGGCAAGGTAGTCCGGCGTCCCATTGATGGGTCCAGAACCCGGAAATGGATGAATTTCTCCACGATCGACCTAACCCTGAAGAGCTGCTCTCACAAGGTAACACCCTTGGTTAATTTCCGAACAGACGCTACAACCGTCATAGTTGTGTGGGGGCACCTGGCCACGCCCACTTTGAGTACAATGTAACCTCACTAGGTTAGCTTCCACAAATCGGACATCCTGATTTTGACGCCGGGTGGGGTTTCTGTTACTGATACTAATCTGTTGAGTATCTTCATCCATATAGATGGGCATCCACCAGTGATTTAACAAGTGCTGAAGTGCCTCCTGGACAAAGGTACAACCCCGATCATTTTCGCAACCCGTTTTACAGCTTTGATAGTCATGTGAGATTAGGAATCCGAGTCGGACCTGCTCAGCATGTAACTCTACCAGGTTGGTATTCATCACACGAATATCGAAGATCTGAACCATGTTGATTTGATACCAAGGAGCTGGTCTAAGTTTCGGATATAAACTTCCCCTCGATCCTGGTTTCCTACCAAGGAACTGGTCTTAGTTTCTGATTCAAACTTCCCCTCGATCCTGGTTTCCTACCAAGGAACTGATCTTAGTTTCTTTTGTCAATAAACTTTATTGACAAGGGACGCTATGCGTAGCGGTTTTCCTCAAACTTCTCGCCGAATTTTCCTGGGGAGATGCCATTTGACGGGAAAAAGATCTGATGTCAGACTTGCTAGGGAACCCAACGCCTGAGTTGTAGAGGTATACAAACTTCTCTGTTTTGGAGACGCCATTTGTCGAACCTACCAGGGAAAGCGAGTCTCTTGAGAAACTGCTTCGCTTGGGGATATGCATCATACTTTTCTCGGGATCTTCCCAGAGAAATGCCATATGATGGGATCCAATTTTGAGGTGTCGATGATCTTTTCATCAGCGGTTTTTCAGAGAAATACTGATGTACTGCCGAATCTCTGCTTAAGAGCCTTTCCCTGGGGATTTTCCTTAATCTGGGAAAGCGAGGATATCATCTTCAATGGCGAAGAGTGACATCTGTTGAAGGTTCTCTGATCTTTCAGAGGTTCAAAATATCAAAGTGGTCGAGTGCCGACTCTGATCTAGAGATACACTGGAAACAAGTTCGATTGGACACAACACTTCCTGACGAGGACAAGGGCTGACAACTCGATAGAGAGGACGGTTATCACGGCAGGATAAGACCGACTCAAGTGATAGCGATGCAATATGAAATGCAAATGCAAATAAAATGCATGATATATGTATGTATATGCAGACAAAACAGACGCGGCATACAAAGTAAAAGATGAACACGGCTGGATACTCGGCCATCGCGGGGCGAAGAAGTACCGTTGGTTCAAAATAGCAATTCCACCTTGCTTAGGAGAGATAGTCCCTGTTGGGAGCTATGTTGATCGGGCTTAGGAGTTGAGAACTCGGCCGAGGGTGTCAGACGAAACAAGGTCTCTGACACAGTTGATCCTTCATTCAGGCATACTGGCTTAGAAGGAGTACTTTGATTCTGCACTTCGAGGCTCGAACGCCCTTGGAGACGCAACCGACGTTCTTTCGATGTTCACAGTCAAAAGAAATGCCATCTTTATTTTAAAAAGCAGAAAAAGTTTTAACAAGTAAATTCATTTTGTTTCGTTTCAAGAATCGCTGATTAAGTTAAACAACATCGTTCTGTAAAGCTAAAACAAGTAAGAATTACAAACAAAAGCACAAGGGCTCAAATTTTATTGATAAGATGGAGATCAGCCAAACGCGTGATTCCATAGAGTATTTACAAAGTTTGAAAATTTTAATTTAAAGGGAAAAGGGCTACGTTGAAACATAACGACCACTATCCTTCTACCAACTTTGAATTCGGGGCATCCTGAGCTTCTGTCGAAGATGGCCGCTGTCTGGAGTTTTTCTTCGATGGATGATGTAACTGCTACTAAGGGACTTGCCTCTGTTGAACATAGTTACTTGCCATTATCCCTAATTTTTGCCTGGATTGTACTATGATGTTTCCAATCCACCGGGATGATTTTTTTCCTGTCTCTAACTTTTGCCTGGACCGCCCTTTCGGGTTTTCAATCCACCGAGACGTTTTTTTTTTTTTTTAGTTTAGGCGAAGTATTTCTTGACTACATCAACATTCGTGGGGTAGGCAAATTCCTCTCCGTCCATGGTTGCAAGTCTCAAGGCACCGCCTGAGAAAGCTTTCCTGACCACATAGGGGCCATCATAATTCGGAGTCCATTTGCCTCGCGAATCAGAGAGAAATGATTGTATCTTCTTGAGCACGAGGTCTCCTTTTCTGAAGACACGAGGTCGAAACTTTTTGTCAAACGCCCTCTTCATTCTTTGTTGATACAACTAACCGTGGCATAGTGCCGTTATTCGCTTCTCTTCGATCAGGTTCAATTCGTCGTGTCGACTTTGCCACCATTCAGCTTCTGTATGCTTAGCTTCCATCAATATCCGGATTGATGGGATCTCTACTTCTATGGGGAGCACTGCCTCCATGCCATACACTAGAGAGAAAGGGGTAGCCCCTGTTGAAGTGCGGACAGATGTACGATAACCGTGAAGATCTTTGTAGGTTACAACCATCTTTTGAACAATCCTCTTGATGTTCTTGTTAACCGCTTCTACCGCCCCGTTCATCTTGGGTCGGTAGGGAGATGAGTTATGATGTTCAATCTTGAACTCTGCGCACAACTCCTTCATCATCTTATTGTTCAAGTTAGATCCATTATCGGTAATGATCTGGCTCGGAACACCATAACGGCAGATGATATTGTTTTTGATAAATCGGACCACCACTTGTCAGGTTACATTAGCGTACGACGCTGCTTCGACCCACTTGGTGAAGTAATCAATGGCTACCAGGATGAACCGATGTCCGTTTGAAGCCTTAGGTTCAATCAAGCCAATCATGTCGATTCCCCATATGGAAAAAGGCCACTAGGAAGAGAGAACTTTGAGATGTGATGGCGGCACATGAATTTTGTCGGAGTATATCTGACACTTGTGACACCTCTTCATGTACTTGTAGCAGTCGGATTCCATGGTCAACCAATAGTACCCGGCTCTGAGAATCTTTCTCGTCATTGTGTGTCTGTTGGCATGAGTGCCAAAGGATCCTTCATGAATTTCTTTCATAAGCATGTCTGCTTCTGGTCTGTCCACACATCGGAGCAAGACCATGTCAAAATTCCTCTTATAAAGAGTGTCACCGCTCAGGAAGAAGCTTCCAGCTAGCCTTCTGAGGGTTTTCCGTTCTTTTCTTAGTGCCCCAGGTGGGTACTCTTGTTTCTGAAGGAAGCATTTGATATCGTGATACCAAGGTTTGTCGTCTATGTCTGCTTCGATCACGAAGATGTAGGTGGGCCGTTCAAGGCGCATTACATCAATCTTAGGTATGTCATTCCATCGACCTACGCTAATCATGGAAGAGAGAGTGGCTAAAGCATCAGCCATGTGATTCTCACCACGAGGAATGTGATGAAACTCAACTCTGTTGAAGAAGGGTAACAACCTTCTCGCATAGTCTTTGTAAGGAATCAATCCTGATTGGTATGTGTTCCAATCTCCTGTTATCTGATTGATAACCAAGGCTGAATCGCCGTATACGTCCAAGTTTTTGATCCTTAAATGAATCGCTTCTTCGAGACCCATAATACAAGCTTCGTATTCGGCCTCGTTGTTCGTACATTTGAACATAAGTCTGGCAGTGAAAGGAATATGGGTACCCTGAGGGGTAACAATGATTGCCCCAATTCCGTTTCCGTAATGATTAACTGCTCCGTCAAAGATAAGTCCCCATTGGGAACCTGGTTCTGGCCCTTCACTGGGTAGCGGTTCATCGCAAATCTTTCATTTTTAGATACATGACATCTTCCTCTGGGAAGTCAAACCCGATTGATTCCTGATCGTCAATCGGTTGATGAGCCAAATGATCGGCTAAAATACTTCCTTTAACGGCTTTTTGAGCGTGGTACTCTATATCATATTCTGATAGTAGCATCTGCCAACGGGCAATCCTTCCTGTAAGAGCAGGTTTTTCAAAGACATACTTGATAGGATTCATCTCGGAGACCAACCAAGTAGTATGACGAATCATGTACTGACGAAGACGTTTGGCTGCCCAAGCCAAAGCGCAACAAGTTTTCTCGAGCATCGTATACTGAGTTTCGCAGTCGGGGAATTTCTTGCTCAGATAGTAAATGGCAGACTCTGTCCTTTTAGTTTCATCTTATTGGCCAAGTACACATCCCATTGAGTCCTCTAGGACTGTGAGGTAAATGATCAGTGGTCTTCCTTCCACTGGAGGTGATAGAATCGGAGGAATCAACAGATATTCCTTAATACTATCGAAGGCAGTTTGGCAGTCTTCTGACCAAACGCAATCCTGGTTCTTTTTCAGTAATTTGAAAATCGGCGCACACGTGGCGGTCATAAGGAATATGAATCTGGAGATGTAGTTCAAACGTCCCAGAAATCCTCTGACTTGTTTTTCAGTTTTCAGAGAAGGCATTTCTTGAATGGCCTTGACCTTGTCAGGATCAACTTCAATTCCTTTCTGGCTGACGATGAACCCTAGTAGTTTCCCCGAACAGACACCAAAGTTGCACTTGTTGGGATTCAAGCGGAGCTTGAATTTTCTTAGACGTTCGAACAATTTTGACAGATGTTCAACGTGCTCATCCTCTGTTTTTGATTTTGCAATCAAATCATCGACATATACCTCGATTTCTTTGTGTATCATGTCATGAAACAGAGTAGTCATGGCCCTTTGATAGGTTGCCCCGACATTCTTCAAACCGAACGGCATCACCTTGTAACAAAAGGTACCCCATGAGGTAATGAACAAAGTTTTCTCCATGTCTTTCGGCGCCATTTTGATTTGGTTATAGCCCGAGAATCCATCCATGAAGGAGAAAACTTTGAACTTTGCTGTGCTGTCTACCAGCATGTCAATGTGTGGTAAAGGAAAGTCGTCCTTTGGACTAGCCTTGTTCAGATCTCTATAGTCGACACATATTCTGACCTTTCCGTCCTTTTTAGAAACGGGTACGATATTGGCTAACCATTGAGGATATTCAGATGTAGCGAGGAAACCCGCGTCGATCTATTTTTGTACCTCCTCTTTGATTTTGATGGCCATGTCCGGGTGAGTGCGTCTCAACCTTTGCTTAACTGGCGGACATTCTGATCTCAATGGTAAGTGATGTTCCACGATGCTGGTATCCAACCCAGGCATGTCCTGATAGGACCAAGCGAACACATCGGGAAATTCTCGGAGAAGCTTTATCAAACCCTCTCTGGCAGTTGGACTGAGCAGTGCTCCAATCCTGATTTCTTTTCTCTTTTTTTCCGAAACCAAGTTTACCGTTTCCAACGGCTCTTTGTGAGGTTCAATGGACCTTTTCTCTTGTCTGAGTAATCGGGAGATCTCTTCTGGAATTTCGTTGTCAACTTCTTCTTCAGCCCCAAATACCGGGAACTCAAAATCGGGAGAAGGCATCGGATCGTATGTTTCAACGGGGTGTAAAACAAGCAATCTGCATGACGTAATGATTCGTGTTTAGAAGAGATAGAGAAAATGCAAGTGTGTGCAGTGTATTTGATTTTATTGCTTGTTTTTATTATCGAATTGTTTTTTAGGATTACCATTTTCTGAAAAAGCAAAAAGAGAAAACAACAATAAATGCGGAAATTACAGAACGACGTTATTTTATTAATGCACAAGTCGAATCTTGAAACTACATCCCTATAAAACAAAACTCAGTCGCTTCGGGCAAAGCGAAGAGGGAAATTTACAGAAAGCGAGCCCTATCAAAACATCCGTTTCACCTGGGCAGGGTGAAAGGCTTAAAGATGGCAATTACTTTGACTGGCGAACAACCTTCGGAACCTCGACGGCAACCCATTGGCGGCGAACTCCTCTGTGAATCACAAAGTCTGGCACCTTCCTTGATTTGTCTTTAGAAATGACGCTGATTTCTGGTGGAGCAGGATCATTGGAATTTGTCTCCCAGGCATAATTGTCGTAGGAGGATTCCTCTGTTGCATTTTGCATAGCATTTGGGCTCTCAGGTGTATCTCCCCATCCAGTTGGCTGGATATCTTCGAGCCTGATACGAGAGCTTTTGGGAGCGGTGTACTTGACCATGAAGTCGAATTTTCCACTTGGTTCTCCAAGAGTGTCCCAAACTTCTTTGGAACTGGAGGAGTCATCTCTCTCGATGACGTTGACCTCGGGAAAAGCGTAGTTGATGAATTCAAGTCCTGCAAACGTTGCGAATTCATCGTCATTTTGAGTAGTTTCTGAATGACCTGAGTGTTGATCCCATGACATGGTGGGGACACAGGTATTCTGTTCAATGACAGTCAACTGATTTTCATTGTTCGGCTGACTCTCTTGCCCCAAGTTTCCTAGATAAGGTTGCCATATTGGCAGACCATCCATTGGGCCATAGTAGGTGTAGTCAAAATTGTCTTTCATCAGAGTGTCTTCCTCTAATGAATTTGGCGGAGCACGACATCCTTCCGGATCACAATCTCCGTAGATCATCTCGACGTCTGATCTTGGTATAAATCTCGGACTCCGTGCGGGATAGCAAAACGGAGTTTGCGTTTTGTCCTGCGACACATAACCGTCCTCGTTAAGATAGGGCTTCCATTCCTCATCTATATCGAAGGGATCCTCTTCATTGATAGCATGGACTACTTGAGTCACTGGTTGGAGGAAACCTCCACTATGGAAGAAGTTCTGAATGGGATAAAGACTTTCATCGCCTATAGCTGTCTGGGTGAAGGTTGTAGAAAAACCAAGACCCTTCTTTATTTTATTGTTGATAGGAATGACAAGCTGTCCCCATCCTGTCGTATCGGTACTCTCGACCGCTTTGATAACATCCTTATATGAGGAAATCGATGTTCCTCCTTCAGATTGATTGTTCTTTCTCACCGATAGTGCTTAGAACTGCGTCCCAATAACCTCTTCAGGTTCTATACCAGCGGATGATGACAAGTTACTCACGAGCAAGGCTTGTTCCCCACAGACTGTGACAAGTTGATCGTTCTTGACGAACTTTAGCTTTTGGTGGAGGGTTGAGGTGACCGCTCCAGCCTAATGTATCCAAGGTCTTCCTAATAAACAACTGTATGTTGCCCGGATGTCCATGACCTGGAAAGTGACTTGGAAAGTGTGACGACCAATAGTTATGGGAAGATCAACTTCGCCGATAACTGCTTTTCTGGATCCGTCAAACGCTTTGACGACGACCTCGCTGACTCTCATCGGAGGGCCCTTGAATGATAATTGCATCAAAGTGGACTTCGGTATAACATTTAGGGCTGACCCTGTGTCTACCAGTACGCTGGCTAAAGCATCGTCCTGGCAGTTAACTGTGATATTGAGCGCCATGTTATGATGGCGACCCTCTTCAGGTAATTCCTCATCACTAAATCCCAAATTATTGCAGGAAGTGATGTTAGAGACAATACTATCGAACTGTCTGATTGTTACATCCTGTTCCACAAAGGCCTGCTCTAAGACTTTCTGTAGAGCCTCCCTGTGCGCTTCTGAGCTGAGTAACAGTGATAATACTGAGATCTTTGAAGGAGTCTGTAACAGTTGATCAACAATGTTGTATTCACTCCTTTGGATGAGCTTAAGCATCTCATCTTTGTCTTTCGACAGGTCGGGATTACTGGATTGACCGACTGGTGGATTAGGAACTTCCGCCTGAAATTCCTTTTCTTTGTTGGACTCTCCAACTCCTCGGTTGAAGATTCGACCGCTCCGTGTTACACGACTGATATCTGCAATATTCACGACGGAGGGTAATGGAATTTCCTTTCCATTCTCAACTGTTGTTGTACCGTATTTCTAAGGAATAACCTTAGCTGATTCATACGGGAATGGTCCCGGTAGATAGATGACTATGGGAACCTTCTGGTTTTTCTGACCATCATAAGTAATCTCGATCCATTCCCGGTTGGGAACTATGGATTCATCAAGCAAAGGAATGATAGCAAAAACATACCCAACTTGATCGGCAAGGTAGTCCGGTGTCCCGTTGATAGGTCCGGAACCTGGGTATGGGCGAATCTCTCCGCGATCCACTTGACCCTGAAGAGCTGCTCTCACAAGGTAACACCCTTGGTTACCTTCTGAACAGATGCTACAATTGTCATAATTGTGTGGGGGCACCTGGCCACGCCCACTTTGAATACAATGTAACCTCACTAGGTTAGCTTCCACTGATCGGACATCCTGACTTTGACGTCGAGTGGGATTTCTATTACTGATACTAATTTGCTGAGTATCTTCATCCATGTAGATTGGCATCCACCAATGATTTAACAAGTGATGAAGTGCCTCCTGGACAAGGGTACAACCTCGATCATTTTCGCAACCCGCTTTACAGCTTTGATAGTCATGTGAGATCAGGAATCCGAGTAGGACCTGCTCAGCATGTAACTCTACCAGGTTGGTATTCATCACGCGAATATCGAAGATCTGAACCATGTTGATTTGATAGGGATTCCTATCATGGTAGTCTTGGATCCATCCAAGATCCATCTGACGCTGGAGGGCCTCTTGTATGAAAGAGCATCCCTGTTTGTTTACCGAGCAAGTCAGGCAGGAACTGTAATCGTGTCGCGGCAGATTATGATACTGGCTTTGCCTTGAGTGCATCGCCACCAAGTTGACATTCATTGCACGGATATCGTGGTTCTGAATGATGTTGGAATTTATGTAGACCATGTTAACTCCACGAACTCGGTGCTCTTGGATCCATCCGAGATCCATCTGTTCCTGTAGGGCTGATTGCACTACCGAACATCCCTGATTGTCTTTAGAGCAGATATCACACTGGTGATAGTTATGAGGTGGAACATGGCCATATCCACTTTGTCTACAATGCATCTTGACCAGATTGGTCCTCAACAAGAGTACATCATGAATTTGATAGATGTTGTTAGACTCTCCCTCAATCAGATTGACCGTAGCTTTCTCGTGTTGAGGCAGCGGGTTCGTGAGAACATTAGGATTCGTATCTTTGAAAGATAAGAGCCCGCTCCTAACAAGCTTTTGCACTTCAGATTTGAAATTGAGGAAATTCTTTATGTTATGCCCCGATCCTCCTTGATGATAAGGGCATGTCTGATCCGCTTTGAACCAAAAAGGCGGATTTTCTGGTACTGTAAGAGGAGACTTAGTCTGCATGTGCCCCTTAGCCAGTAGTAACGGAAATAGTTCTGCATACGACACTGGTATAGGATCAAACCCTGATGGTCGTGTTGTATGGTTGTTATTGTACTGAGGACGAGCCTGCTGAAGAGGCTGTTGTGTCCTTTGCTGATTAGATTGGCTCTGCGCAACCTGAGGTTGATACGTAGGAACAGGCGCGGGGCCGATAGCAGGATTTACCGCTGCTACTGGTTGATAACGACGCCTTTGCTTTCCGAGAGAGATATTCCCAATATCTTGCTCTTTTTTCTTAGGGAGAGCACTACCGTATTTTTTAGTACCGCTCGTCGATCCAGTGTCTTTTACCAAACGTCCTTCTCGGACGGCTTCCTCAAGATGTACACCCATACCGACCATTTCGGTGAAATCACTGGGCGCACTGGCGACCATTCGGCCGTAGTAAAATGAGCTCAAAGTCTTTAAGAAGATCTTTGTCATCTCTTTTTCCTCAAGAGGTGGACAAATCTGAGCGGCAATTTCACGCCATCTCTGGGCGTACTCCTTAAAGGTTTCCTTGTCCTTTTGCGACATCGATCTGAGTTGATCTCTGTCGGGTGCCATGTCCAAATTGTATTTATAATGTTGAACGAAGGCAGTTCCAAGATCTCTGAATGTGCTGATCGAGGCACAGTTTAAACCCATGTACCATTTTAAGGCGGCACCGGTTAAACTATCCTGAAAGTAATGAATCAACAGGTCCTAATTCTCCGTCTGAGCTGACATCCGTCGAGCGTACATCGTCAAGTGACTTTGAGGGCAAGAGTTACCCTTGTATTTTTCAAAGTCGGGCACTTGGAACTTGTGCGGAACTTTCACATTAGGGACCAGACAAAGGTCTGCGGCGTCCTTTCCAAAAAGATCCTGACAGCGAATGGCTTGCAGTTCCTTCTGCATTTCCAAGAACTGTTCCTGGAATTCATCCATTCGGTCAAACATAGTCTCCTTCTTACTAGGAGGTATCTGTGGAATCTGTCCTTCCGGGACAGTGTGCACCACAGGGGGTGGTACCGTAACTACGGCAGTAAATCTTGGCGCTTCCCGAAGTCTGTAACCTTCAGGAGTTTTTAGTATGCCCCTGGCATCTTCGCTTTCCCGAAGTTTGTAACCTTCAGGACCAGCGGTATCTGTGGCGATTCCCTGATCTCCAACGATCGGCGGAACATATCCTCCCGGGATATAATTAACAGGCATGCCCCAGGGGCGATCTTTCGGCATCTGATACCTAGAATCATACTTCTCCACTATGGGCGCTGAGGTGATCTCTGAGATCACAGTCCTTTGTAGCTGAGCTTCTGCCATGGCTTGCATGTCGTTACGAAGCTTTCTCATATCCTCTCTCAGAGCGTCGATCTCTTCTTTCAACTCTCTGTTTTCTTCCTCAAGATCATCCATCTTTTTCTGACGATTAGCCCGAGTATTGTACGAATGAGACAGTTTGACTCTAGAACCGAGACACAAATGTGAGATTCGTAGGTAAGAAGAATACGCGATGTGAGAATGATGAAATGCAATGATTATATTAATTGTTTTTTTTTGTTTAATCAAAATAAACTGCGACAATTAGATTGCAAATATCAAACGGTGAGGAAACTCCTTTTAATTGAAATTCAAAGGGTTACAGAAATGGAAATACAGTAGATTACAAGGTGCAGAAACAGAAACCTAAGCTAATGGGTCCCGAGTCCTCTTTGAAGAGAAACCGGGAGCTGATTCAGGTATCTTCCTTTTCTTTGACCGGGGCTCTTGAGCCATTGTCGGGTTGTCATTCCTTTGCCAGGTGAAAGGAGCGAGCAAATTCCTTTGGTCATCTTGGTTTTCTACAGCATGCTGCTCCAAAATTTCAATCAGAGCATCTTTCTCTTTCAGTAATTGCTGCATTTGGGTACACTCTACGTTGAGGGTGCGGTACTTGTTCTTCCAAGACCTTCTCTCCTTTTGAACTTTGTTGAGAGTAACCTGAAGCTTTTCAGTTTTCGTCATGAAGTACATGACAGATTCCCTCGTCGGAAGCATTCCGTAATGAGGATAAGGCATCTTTAGCTTGAGAGCTCTAGCTTGTACCCAGTGGAGATAAGGCTCCACCGAGACACAGTCCGGTTTTCCTAGAGACTCCCGTCCTTTCTTATGAATGTACTTCCACGCATGCACTATTTCCATCTTTAGTGCCCTGTCATTTTCTCCTTCCTTGAAGAAAAGACCTTCCAGATGAACACCCAGCGGGATGTGTCTCATCGGGTATCCGAATTGACGAAGAACCAAAACCGGATGGTAGTTGATTCCCCCTTTAGTTCCTATGAGGGGTACGTTGGGGAAGTTTCCACAATGATCAATGATCCTCATCCCATCATAAATCCTAATGCACCACTCTATATCAGAGTTGGTAAGAGACATGATCTTCTGCGACCAGCGCAAGACACTCTTGCAATCCCAAAAAGCAGCAGATTTAGGCAAATGAGAGGTAAACCATTTGTAGAGCAAAGGTACACAACATGTGATCTCCCCTCCGCTGTACAAATTTCCTAAGTGTACAGAATGATACGCATCCGCGACCAAAGTCGGCACAGGGTTTCCAATGAGAAAAACCTTAATAGCGTTGATATCAACGAAGTTATTAATGTTGGGAAACAAAAATAACCCGAAGGTGAGCAAGACAAAGATGCTTTCAAAAGCAGTCCCGTTCCCTATACTAGCGAAGTACAGAGCTTTCTTTGTTAAGAACTGGGGTGGTAAACCTTGTATGCCACCCTTGGTAGTCAAGTGAGTCCTGATCTCAGACTCGTCCAAATGAATTGCTCTTGCAATGGTCTGATTCTTTGGGATTTCGTCCAGTCCAGAAAATGGAGCTCGATCGGTGATATGTAAATCCGATAGATGAGAATACTCCTCCAGCGTTGGTGCTAGCTGGTAATCTAGGAATGTGAAACAGTGATAAACTGGATCGTAGAACTGAACGAGCGCGTCCATGATTCCCCTAATCACATGGGCTCTTAACAGTGGTAGCAAACCACTGTGCTTGGCTCTAAAAGCCTCTGGGTTAATGATCATCCTCGCTAACTTTCTCAAATCCTCTAGCTTTGGAACCTTGAAGGTGTACTGGTGAGTTCGTCTTCTACCGAAATCCATTAGTTCAATCCTTTTCTCTGATATTTGCAATCACAGTCTTAGTTTATTTTGAAAAAACAGAGAGACTAGAAGAGAAAGTTTTTTGAATGTTTTAATGTTTTTTAGATGAATGAATGAATGCAGCACACAAAAACATAGAAAAAACATGGGGTTAGAGGGTCGTTGTCATGAAGTCAAAGCTCTACCCATCCCCAAAGGTTTACTAGGGTGATTTTTGTACCTGTACTCATTATCATTAGCTCCTCCCAGGAAGGCAGACAACAAGCGGATCGCCAGCGAGTTGTGTGCAATCTTAGAGTAAGTGCTATTCACCGAGAATAGATCACCAGCCTCAAATGAGGGTAGTATCGCGTAACAACTATTTCCAATAGTTTCCGCACTACGAAAGGGTTGGCTTTTCTAGGTGTATACTCAATCTTTCCACATACGGCATCACCCGCATTCCCAGTAGCAGAAAAATAAACACATATAGAAATTAGGATAAGTGGTATATATATTTGTCTTAAACATCCTAGACCTAAGAAGCTAAGAATCTTAAGTTCCTGACAGAAAAATGGGTTCCCCGGCGGAAGCCCCAATCTGTGGTATTCATACAAGAGATGAAAAGAAAGAAGAAAAGTCAAGAGGCCCCACAGTGGGCGCCACTTTTCTGTAGCGAGCGATTTTGGACGTGGTTCTTAAGCACTGGTCGCTCTCTGCGATTGAGTTTACTACAGGTCGATTTATTTTTTATCCTATTAAAGCTGATGAAGGAAGGGAAATAGATGTCTCCAATTAACCCTGCTTTGCATACTGAGTTTAAACAGCGGTCTGTTAGGTTACGAATGCTACAATGTGGGGGGCCTTTGTACTGGTTATTTGTATTTTCGCCAATACGGTTTTCTTTCTTTTTATCTAGGCAGAGGGTTTCTGACGGGAAATAAGGAGCTAGGATGCTTTTGAATTACTGTTTTTTGAAATGGGATTTGGGTTTTTTGTTGATTGTACTCGCTAAGATCTTTTCTTTCGGTCTTATGCCTACGTATTCCCGTTTACCGAAACAGGGAAATCAGAGCGTTCGTAGTTCCTCCTATTCTATGGGAGGAAATGGTGTTTTGGTGTCTTGTTCAAAGCCCAAGACGTGAAGCGAAAGGTGGTTTGTATCTTGTTCAAAGCCCAAGATGTTAAGCTAAAAAGTCTCGACTTTAGAGAGAAATTGTCGTCTCTAAAGAAGGGTAAAGGAGAATTACTTTAACCGGGATATGCGAATCCTAGTAATGCCATAATTTCCTAAGAAAGGGTTTTAAACTGAAGGAGAAGACTTTAACTCAGTGTAGAGCAATGCCATCTTTCCTTAGGAATTCCTCATGCTAAAAGAGGGACAGTGGCATGGATATAGATGATCCAGAGGCTTGCCGCTTACAGCGATTAGATGAAAGGGAAGGAGTTGTTGATGTTTGTGTGCTGTGAACGAGGCACAGGTTTGATGCTAAAAGGTTGATTGGATCAACCAGTGGTTTTCTTATATAAAGCCTAAGAGGAGGCTAATATGTGTCTCGTACAAAGCCCGAGAGAGAGGCTGAAAAAGGTTTGACTCAACAAGAGAGTCTTTTAGACTCAACAAGAGAGTGTTTTTGTATCTCGTACGAAGCCCGAGATGGAGGCTAAAAGAATTTTGGCTCAATAAGAACCTTTTTGTATCTCGTATAATGCCCGACATGGAGGCGAAAAGGTGATTGACTCAATGAGGGAGTCTTTTGTGTGTCTCGTACAAAGCCCGAGATGGAGGCTATTTGACTCAACAAGGGAATCTTTTGGTATCTCGTATAAAGCCCGAGATGGAGGCTAAAAAAGTTTGCTCCGCTGGGGAGAATCATTGTACAAAGCTCGAGAGGAGGCGAGTGTAACTGTTCAGTTAAGTGACAGATCCAGTATACTGATTTTGAAAGAGAAAATCAGTTCTTATATGAGCAACACTGTACTCATGGGTTTGGTTCGAGGATCGGGGTTGGTCCCTGTTCTCTAAGGAAACGGGGAAATCCAAAGGGTATTGAGACTGTCCGAGTCTACGGGTTTCTTCCTATTTAACGAAAGGGTCACTTGAGAAAGTCTTTGAGACTCAAGGAAAATAGACTGTCCAAGTCTAGAGTTTTATCTTTTGTACTATGCTTTGAGAAACAGTAGTAGACTCTGGAAAGGACTGCTCTATGGAGATTACTAAGTTCTGTTCCTATACCTCTAGGAGGTCGTCGGTACAATTTGTACGAAGCCCAAGAGGAGGCTGGAATCTTTTAAGAAGTCGATCGGTCCTTGTACGAAGCCCAGGAGGAGGCTATCATTCTCGGAGGAAGAGATCATTATACGAAGCCTAAGAGGAGGCTGTTAATACTTCTAAGAAGCCGACGGGTCCTTGTACTAAGCCCAAGAGGAGGCGGGGTTGCTTATAGGAAGCCTGTGGGTCCTTGTACGATGCCCAAGAGGAGGCCGATGCTTTTAAGAAGCCCGAGGGTCCCCAAACCCCGAGAAATTCAAGGCAATGCTATTCACCGAGAATAGATCAAAGTCAGGAAAGTCCGAGAATTTGGAAGAAACTCAAAGATGCCATTCACGGAGAATACATTCATCTTTGGGAGTAGAGTTTCTTGACAATTCGTAAGGAGGACAGCCGAAGAGAAGACTGTATCTGGTGCTCCTATTTGGGATCTAGCTGTCTATTTCTACGAATAAATGAAACGGCTTTAGCTAGTGCTAGACGTAGTTGCCGGGGAAACTCTAAATATCTATACTATTATTACACAGTCGATATGAGTTTATGAAAGGAGACTTACAGTGAGCAGCCCCACAATACATTTATATGTATATATGAGTTTGTGAAAGGAGACTTACATTGAGCAGCCCCACAAAACAGTTATATGATATGAAAGCAGTAAATGAAAGCGTATAAACACTTACTCGGTTGTAGTGCTTCCATGCTGTTTGGTTAGTTGTTCAACAAAGAAAGATTGAAAACAATAGTATATTCAAAATCAAAGGAGAAAGTGCTTTGAAATAAAAAGATTTGGGGCTTACAGCTCAAGGAGAGGCCCAGATGGTTTTATCAGTGAGCGCACTGTTGAATTTGTACAGTGGGTCTTATACAAGTGACTGTGGCCCAAAAAGTGTTTTCTATACAGAGGGATGGGTCTTACACTCTCTTAAGAGGCCCAAAAAGTTTTAAAGAAAAAGAGTGGGGCTTATAACACGAGGGTAGGCCCAGTTTGACTTTTCGTTTAAAATGGCGATCGCGCCGAACTTTTCTTTTAACGCAGAGGGACTTATACAATAAGTGAGGCCAAAAATTGTTTTGGTTAAAAGGGGGTTGGGTCTTACACTCTAATAGAGGCCCAAAGTGTTTTTAAAGAAATGGGTCTTACTACTCGAGGGTAGGCCCAGATGATTTTTTAAAAGGCGACGATCGCGCCGTTGGTTTTTTGACGGTATCGGGACTTATACAATAACTGAGGCCCAACATGATTTCGTCAAAAAAGGATTGGGTCTTACACTCTACTAGAGGCCCAAAGTGTTTGACAAAGTTTGTTGAAGGGGAAAATCAACAAAACCCTAATTTCATCATTTTAAAAGTAATTATTCAATGAAAAATTAATTAAAATGATACAAAATCCCAAATAAGTTTGAATAAACAACTTGTGATTTTGGTTTTAGGTTTGAAAAATGAGGTATAAATCACAAGAGATATTAAAACTCATTTGGTCTTGATTTTTCAACATGGATATTTATTTTTAAAAGGGTTTAAAAACAAATAAAAGGCATTTATTCACAAAAATACTAATTATATTAAATAAATAATATAAATCTAATTTTTTTGTGGAAATAAATATTTCAATATTTTTGTGATTTTTTACAAAAAGAACCAATCAAAAATAATTAAAATTGAGTGAGTTATTAATTTTCCAAATAATTAACAAAACATGAAAATAATTGGAAAAATAGCAAAATGTGAAAAATCACAAAATGGCATGGGTGGGGTTTGAACCCATGACCTCAAGCATACAAGGCGCGCGCCCTACCACTGGGGTGGTGATACATCCATTGTTTAAAATGAAACAACAAATATACAAGGTATGGCATGGTTTTGGCTTGCCCAAGGCAAGTTTTGGCCCAAAAACGTGAAGGTCATAACTTTCTCAATTCTTAATGGATTGAGACAAAATTTATATGTATCTGGGCCAGAATTTCACAAGGAATCCAATGGTGGTGGTGGTTTTTTCAGATCACACACCCTCCTCAAAACCCGATAGTGGTTTTGAAAAGGACCTAGAATTGCATTTTCTGTGCTACAACTCAATACAGGCATGAATCACATGATTAATTGGCACAAACACAACACATATGACATGTATGAGAGATGCATAATCAATGGACTTCAAATGCACACATGTTTTGGTGACTGCAAGTTGAGATGCTTACCCCTCTTTGAGATTTTGGAGTTTTCTCAGCAATCTGCCAACTCCCTTGCTCCAGATATGGTTTTATGCTTTGAACAACCTCAAATGATCCCTTGGATGCTTTCAGGATGGTTGGAATCAGCTGGTACCTGGAAAAACACAAACAGTCCCTTTCTTGCAAAAAGGGTTAAAAGTGACCAAAATATCAACTCTCTCAAATGGTGTTCCAGATGTATGAAACCATTTGGGACAGTTCAAGGATGATATTTGGAGTGTGTTTGAGGTTTTATCTGGTTTGGAAAGTGACTGAATCAAGACATGGCTTGAAAAATAAACAAAAGTGCCATTTTGAGGTTTTGAGAGGTGACTTTGTGATGTTGTGATTACAGGTCACTTTTGATGGTTTGCACAGCTTACGTATAATATATATGAGGTGTGTGTGTGATTGGTTTGAGTGGAATTGCTCTCTAGCTCAAAAACTCAGAATTACTTGCTTTGGAAGGCAAAATTTGAGTGAAAGAAGAGATTTTGAGGAAAGCATCTGTTTGATGGCTTTGGTGTACTCAAACTGAACACAAGTGAGCTCTATTTATAGTAGAGCAAGTTTGTTTTGGCTGCAATAGTGAATGACAGCTGGTAAGTAGGTTTGGCCAATGTTGTCCAATGAGAAATCAAGTCTCCTCTAGCCATTGACTAGAGGTTAGGGCTCAGAGTTGTGGTTCCCTTGGTCTTGGATAAGTCTTGACTGATTTCAGATGAGAATGGCTCAGTCCATGCCACCTTGATGGTTCCATTGAATGCTTCAATCCAAAATTGGAGTCTTGTCCCTATTTTGGCAACTCTAGGTTCAACATGCTATTTCTTGTTCCATGGAGTTTGGAGGCTTGGCTCAGTGTTTGTCCCCTTTAGATTCAATCCTCAGAGGTGTCCAAGTGGATAGGAGCATTTGAAATTGGCTGATTTTGGCAAATCGAGCAAAATGCAAAATCTACCTTGCCTTTGACAGATTTCAGCAAGGCAACTTGCCAATGTCATATCTCATGATGTAGGTTGAATTTGGCAATGTTCTTGGCCATTTTGGAAAGCCCTTACATGATACAACAACTGTTTGAACATATTTGTTTTTGATCTCTTTTGATTCCAAGTGAAAAATCCCCCTACATTTGGCAAAAAGTGAAGGCAGATTTTGACTTAGTGAAAATTTCACTAAGTGTTGGAAAAAGTGACATTTTCACTTTTCAGCCACTTTGATCATTCCATAACTCAAAATCCTTAATGAATTGGAATGACTTGTAGTTGAAGTTTTTGTAGAAGATAATGAGGTCTACAAATCAAGCTTTGGATGGAAAAAATTGGCCTTGTGGTTTAGGAGTTATGGTCCTCCAAAGTTGGTACCCTAGCCACTTGAATTTTAACTTAGAAAATTTTCTAAGTTTTTATGGTTACCCCTTTTACAAGTTATCCAACTTTTCTTGATTTTTCTTGATGAATGATGATTCAAATCATACATTAACATCATTTTAGGGTTAAAAATCCATTTTGGTGAAAAATCTCAAAAAGTCAAAGTTGACCTTTGTGCACAGTTGACTTTTTATCAGATGAATTCCAAACTGTGCAATTCTTCAGAAAATCATGTCCTTGACCTAAATCAAACTTGATGGACATGTTCCATGGGTGTCATAGGGTATATTGAATCATGTATTAGGGTTTGGGAGCATGTCCAGGTCAAAAGTCAAATTTACAGTTGACTTTTCTCGCGAAACCCTAATTGTGGTGCAGATGAAATTGAAACTTGTTGCTCAAGCTTCTTGGATCAATCCATTGTTCCAAATGGATCAATATGGTATATTAGAGACCCTCAAACCTTCTCTTGAGGTCTTGGCTCATGGTTTGTCCCAAAAGTCAACTTATGGGTGAATTAGGTCAAGAAACCCTAATTCCTGATTTTTGATGTATGCATCCCCTGAGGTAAAATTGACTTGATGCATGGGTTCATGAGGTTCCATGAAGTATATTAGGTTATGTTTTGGATCATTGGCTTGTGCCCAGATGAAATTTCCCATCTGGAGGCCCTGGGCGATCAAAACCCTAATTTGGTGACACCGGCGATCGGGAGGCTTGATCCACCTAGAAGGGAGCAGCTTTGTGCTTAATCCTTGAAGTGGGAGTCCTTTTGATCCATTGTGGATGTTTGAGAGGTTAGACAAGTTGAAGATCAAGTCATTCCTTGATTGATCCTTTGTCTAAGGCTCTGAGAGGGCTTGAAACCCTAATTCTGATTGTAGTGAATGCTCAACAACCCTTGAGGTATCTGCTGAAGCATAATGGTTCATCCATATTGTGCTGATGATTTGCACAATGATGGGAAACTTTAGTGGTCAAAATTTGGGGTATTACACACCCGAGTTCTCTCGGGACCCATTAGCTTATGTTTCTCTTTCTGCACTTTGTAATCTACTGAATTTTCGTTTCCGCAATCCTTTGAATTTCAATAAAACGGGGTTTCCCCACTGTTTGATATTTGCAATCTAATTGTCGAAGTGTATTTTGATTAAACTAAAAAACAATTAATATAATTGAAATTCTGGCCTATATATCAGATGTCCTATCGAGATGTCGAGACACTGATATACAACAACAATGAACAAGTTCAAAATAAAAGTGTGCAAAAATGTAAAGAACACCAGAAATTGTTAACCCAGTTCGGATCCAACTATCCTACATCTGGGGGCTACCAAGCCAGGGATGAAATCAATATTCGATAGTATCAATTCACTGATAACCACACCCGGTTCAATCAGCTCACTTAATCACAACCCTTCCTATGACTTCTACCTAAGACTCCCCTAGGTATGTGGCCCTCCTCAAATCCCTCTTCAATCACAACCCGTGACTGGTTCCTTACAAGATAAATAACAATGGTCGAAACACAAATTCTCAATACTTCACAGCTTATGAGAATTAACACTCAGCTACTCAATGCTTAAAAGCTTATGAGCAACCTTACACAACTTACACTACAGTCCTTATACTGTTATCATAAGATACCAGTTAGGCTCACAAAACACAAGCACACAACCCTAAAAATACATGTAAGTTTGGCACCTAAAACTAGGTTTACATCAGTCTATTTATAGCTTGAAATCTGGACTGAATTGGGCTTGAAAAACGCAGCAACTGGACTGCCCATAAATCTGCAAGAATAGCTCCAACAAAATAGGTCTTCAAGCCAAAGTTTCCTATTTTGTCTCCTAAATTAGAAACACCAGCAGATCTGAAAAACATCACAAAATCACACTCCAACAAAGCGTCGGATGCCACATAGGATAACCTAATATCCACATAAGATTTTGAAACACATCACAGCAACAGAATCTGCAACTAAAATTGGAGCCACACGCGATGTCCTATGAGCTGCCATGGAACATCTTAATTCGACATGTTGAACAAAGATTAGTGAACCATATTTTTTGACATCTTCATTCAACATCTGCTGCTACATGAGTTTTAGCAAAATAATGCCAACCATAAAACCAAGGAAATAACAATCTCCCCCTTTGGCTTATTTTTGGCTAAAACTCCACACACTCTTAAGCACCATCAGTATCAGCAGCGGTAAACAACATTAATCAATTAATAGCAGCAAACACAACTCACTCAGCTGCACACACATCATCATACCAGTAAACAAAAACTCCCCCTCAACAGCACATTCATACAGTTGCACACACATACAGTCCAGCAAACACCTCATCATTGCAACTTCAGCTGCACCTCAGCACACACACAGTCTACCTGCACCAGCACAAACACATAACAATAATGCTGCACCTGCAGCACACACACACACAGTCTTACTACTCCCCCTTTTTAGCCACAAATATGACAAAGACACATCACGTGAACAGATGTCATGTACAATCTTCCCAATTTCCCCCAGCACACACTGCACTACAGTACCTCCCTTAAGCTGGCAGCCAGAAAAGACACTAATTGCTAAGGTCCTTCATGAATGCAAACTCCAAGTCTGCTCCTCAAATTTTCAAACTGCACTGCATCCAGTGCCTTGGTAAATATGTCAGCAACCTGATTTTCTGTGCTCACATGCTCAAGCGTTATGACTTTATCCTCCACAAGCTCTCTGATGAAGTGATGCCTGATATCAATGTGCTTAGTCCTGCTATGTTGAACAGGATTCTTGGAAATATTTATAGCACTCAGGTTGTCACAAAATAATGTCATGACATCTTGTGTGACATTATATTCAGATAACATCTGCTTCATCCATACCAGTTGAGCACAACTACTACCAGCTGCTATGTACTTAGCTTCAGCTGTAGAAAGAGATACAGAATTTTGTTTCTTGCTAAACCATGAAATAAGATTATTTCCCAAAAAGAAACATCCTCCAGAGGTACTTTTCCGGTCATCTGCACTTCCAGCCCAATCAGCATCACAGTATCCCAATAAGATGGAACTTGTGTCATGAGAGTACAGCAATCCATAGTCACATGTACCACTTACGTACTTAAGAATTCTCTTAACTTGATTGATGTGACTGACCTTGGGTTCTGCTTGGTATCTTGCACATACGCCAACAGCAAAGGTTATGTCTGGCCTGCTTTCTGTAAGATACAACAAACTGCCAATCATGCTTCTATAAAGGCTCTGTTCAACATCTACTCCCTTTTCATCTTTGGATAACTTCAAGTGAGTAGGAGCAGGAGTTCTCTTATGCTTGGCATTATCCAGTCCAAACTTTTTCACAATATTCTTCGCATATTTGCTCTGACAAATGAAAATGGAGTCTTCCATCTGTTTGACCTGTAATCCAAGAAAGTAGGTCAATTCACCCACCAAGCTCATCTCAAATTCATACTGCATTTGAGTGACAAAATGTTGGACCATTTCATTCGACATCCTGCCAAACACAATATCATCTACATAAATCTGAGCGATCATTAGTTTCCCATCCTTCTCTTTGACAAAAAGAGTTTTATCAATACCTCCCTTCCTGTACCCGTTGTTAACTAAGAACTCAGTCAGTCTTTCATACCACGCTCGTGGAGCTTGTTTTAGCCCATACAACGCCTTCTTCAGCTTGTAAACATGATCAGGAAAATTTGGATCCACAAATCCTTTAGGTTGTTCAACATAGACTTCTTCATTAAGATAACCATTCAGAAAGGCACTCTTGACATCCATTTGGAACAACCTGAATTTCAACAAACATGCCACTCCTAGCAATAATCTGATGGATTCCAATCGAGCCACAGGAGCAAATGTTTCATCGAAGTCTAACCCTTCAATTTGTGTGTATCCTTGAGCAACTAATCTGGCTTTGTTTCTGGTAACAACTCCTTGCTCATCAGACTTATTCTTATACACCCATTTTGTTCCAATCAAATTTGTTCCTGCTGGTCGTGGTACCAGTTCCCAAACTTCATTCCTCTTGAACTGACACAGTTCATCTTGCATGGCACTTATCCAGAACTCATCTGTCAATGCTTCTTTGACATTCTTTGGTTCGATCTTTGACACAAAGCAAGCATTTGACACAGACTCCCTTCTTCTGGTTCTTACACCTTCATTCAGATCTCCAATAATTAATTCCCTAGGGTGATCCTTCTGAATCCTTATAGAGGGTCCCCTGTTAGCATCCTCTACCTCTTCATTCTCAGGTCTGGTGTTGATTTCTTGAGCAGACTTAATGTCTGAAGAGTTTTCATTGTTCATTGGCAGACATGCTCCAACATCATCTGGGACATCTTCATCGTTGCCAGAATCATCAACCACCACATTTATGGATTCCATCATCACCTGAGTTCTAGAATTGAATACCCTATATGATTTATTGTTTGTAGAGTATCCTAAAAATATTCCTTCCTCACTCTTAGGATCCATCTTTCGCCTTTGCTCACGATCCGCTAAGATGTAGCACTTACTACCAAACACATGGAAATACTTCACATTTGGCTTTCTACATTTCCATAGCTCATAAAGAGTGACAGAGGTACCTGATCTGATAGTCACCCTATTGTGTATATAGCAAGCAGTATTCATGGCTTCAGCCCAAAAATGATATGGAAACTTTTTGGCATGAATCATGACTCTTGCACATTCTTGTATGGTCCTGTTCTTGCGTTCCACCACACCATTCTGCTGAGGAGTGATTGGTGATGAGAATTCATGAATGATTCCCTCAGATAAGCAGAACTCTTCAAATCTACTATTTTTTAATTCTTTCCCATGGTCACTTCTGATGCGAACAACACCACAATCTTTTTCCCGTTGAATTCTTTGACACAATTCTTTAAAAGCTGCAAACACTTCAGACTTTTCTCTGATAAAACTTATCCAAGTGAATCTAGAGTAGTCATCTACGACAACATAGGCATACTTCTTCCCACCAAGACTTTCAACCTGCATAGGTCCCATTAGGTCCATGTGAAGAAGTTCTAGAACTCTAGAAGTTGTGGTAAGATGTTGAAGCTTCTTGTGTGACACCCTTGTTTGCTTCCCAACTTGACATTCACCACATATTTTGTCCTCATCAATCTTCAGCTTGGGAATACCTCGAACAGTTTCACTTGACATAACCTTCTTCATTCCTTTAAGGTGTAAGTGACCCAATTTCTGATGCCACAGTTTGGCTTCATCTTCCTTTGACATCAAACAAGTAGACAGATTTTCAGGTTCTTGAGGATTCCACAGATAGCAGTTATCCTTAGACCTGGTCCCCTTCATAACAACTTCATCTTTCACATTGGTTACTAGACATTCAGATTTGGTGAAATTTACCTTGAACCCTACATCACACAATTGACTTATACTGATTAAGTTTGCGGCCAGTCCTTTGACATATAGAACTCGATCCAGATTTGGTTGTCCTGTGTAGTCCAGCTTTCCGACACCTTTTATCTCACCCTTTGATCCATCCCCAAAGGTGACATAATTGGTGGAGTGAGGCTTAATGTCTGACAAGAACTTCTTCACACTAGTCATGTGTCTTGAACAACCACTGTCAAAGTACCAATCTTCTCTTGCAGATGCTCTAAGAGAAGTATGTGCTATGAGGCCAGCCACCATTTGTCTAGGAATCAATCTTCTCTTCACTTTACCCCAACTCTGGTTTTTATTTTGTTGCTGAGAAGTTTTGGGATAGCCGTGCAGTTTGTAGCAAAAGTACTTTAAGTGACCAATCTTGCCACAATAATGGCATCTCCATGGTTTATACTTGGATCTACAAACTCTTTTCTTCTGATGTTGAAACATGTGATTTGACATCTCCACTTCTTGCTTTATTTTCTGAGGAACAAACTTCAATACATTCTTCTTGGAAGTCTCTGCTTGATTGTTAAAACCAAGGCCTTGTACATTTCCAGCTTCTTTCCCATTCTGAAGGATCTCATCCAGCTGCGTGGTACCATTGTTCAGCATTCTTATAGATTTGGTCATATTGTCAAGTTTTGACTTTTGCCATTCAACCTCCTCCTTTAGATCAGCAATGGTTGATAGATGTTCTTCCTTCCCAGCTTCCAGTTGAGCTATCAAGATCTTCTGCTCCAATATAATCTGGCACCTTTCTTCATTCTTGATACACAGTTCTGAAAACCCTGAGAATACTTCTTCCTTAGTAAGTTCTCCAACATAAGATTCTTTGTCAGAGCCAGATTCACAAGAAGTTTCTTCATCAGCCTTACATACTCCAGTCAAAGCTGTCACCAATTTTGCTGATTCTTCTTCAATATCACTCTCAGATTCTCCTTCTGACCAAGACACGGATAGGCCCTTCTTCTGCCTTTTTAGATACGTGGGACACTCAGTCTTTATGTGCCCATATCCCTCACATTCATAGCATTGAACTCTCTTCCCTTGATTAGAGTCTTCTTCATTTCTGCCTCCATCCTGATTCTTTCTGATGTCGAGTGACTTGTTCTGAGCATTAGCTCTCGACTTCCAGTCAATCCTCTTCAACACTTTGTTAAAATGTTTACCAAGTAATACCAGATATTTAGACACATCTTCATCTTTGACCAGTTTTCCTTCATCATCTGAGTCATCAGCACTTGACACAAATGCTATACTCTTCTTCTTTTCAGGTTTTTCACCGAGTCCTAACTCAAAAGTTTGGAGTGATCCCATAAGCTCATCCACCTTCATCTTGTCAATGTCCTGAGCTTCCTCTATAGCAGTAACCTTCATATCAAATCTCTTAGGAAGAGACCTGAGAATCTTCCTGACCAGCTTGCTGTCAGACATCTTTTCTCCTAAGGCACTAGAGGCATTAGCTATCTCAATAATGTTCATATGAAAATCATGAATGCTCTCATCCTCTTTCATCTTCAAACTCTCAAACTTGCTAGTGAGAAGCTGAAGCTTTGACATTTTCACCTTTGAGGTCCCTTCATGAGCAACTTTCAGGACCTGCCAAGCCTCTTTGGCAATAGTACAATGCTCAATCAGCCTGAAGATATTTCTGTTGACACCATTGAACAATGCATTCATGGCTTTAGAATTTCCAACAGATCCTTTGTAGTCAGCATCATCCCAGTCCTCTTCTTCCTTCAGAACATCAGTAAGATTTCCTTCTCCATCTCTTACCTTTGGAGGCTCCCAACCTTTGATAACCGCTTTCCATGCTTGATCATCCATGGACTTGATGAAGGCTATCATCCTAGGTTTCCAATACTCATAGTTAGAGCAATCCAGCAAAGGTGGTTTATTCAGAGCTCCTCCATCCTTGTCCATTGTACCAGAAAGTACCTTCCCTGAATCTCACCCAGAAACAACAAAGGGTGCCTGCTCTTGATGCCAATTGAAATTCTGGCCTATATATCAGATGTCCTATCGAGATGTCGAGACACTGATATACAATAACAATGAACAAGTTCAAAATAAAAGTGTGCAAAAATGTAAAGAACACCAGAAATTGTTAACCCAGTTCGGATCCAACTATCCTACATCTGGGGGCTACCAAGCCAGGGATGAAATCAATATTTGATAGTATCAATTCACTGATAACCACACCCGGTTCAATCAGCTCACTTAATCACTACCCTTCCTATGACTTCTACCTAAGACTCCCCTAGGTATGAGGCCCTCCTCAAATCCCTCTTCAATCACAACCCGTGACTGGTTCCTTACAAGATAAATAACAATGGTCGAAACACAAATTCTCAATACTTCACAGCTTATGAGAATTAACACTCAGCTACTCAATGCTTAAAAGCTTATGAGCAACCTTACACAACTTACACTACAGTCCTTATACTGTTATCATAAGATACCAGTTAGGCTCACAAAACACAAGCACACAACCCTAAAAATACATGTAAGTTCGACACCTAAAACTAGGTTTACATCAATCTATTTATAGCTTGAAATCTGGACTGAATTGGGCTTGAAAAACGCAGCAACTGGACTGCCCATAAATCTGCAAGAATAGCTCCAACAAAATAGGTCTTCAAGCCAAAGTTTCCTATTTTGTCTCCTAAATTAGAAACAGCAGCAGATCTGAAAAACATCACAAAATCACACTCCAACAAAGCGTCGGATGCCACATAGGATAACCTAATATCCACATAAGATTTTGAAACACATCACAGCAACAGAATCTGCAACTAAAACTGGAGCCACACGCGATGTCCTATGAGCTGCCATGGAACATCTTCATTCGACATGTTGAACAAAGATTAGTGAACCATATTTTTTGACATCTTCATTCAACATCTGCTGCTACATGAGTTTTAGCAAAATAATGGCAACCATAAAACCAAGGAAATAACAATAATCATTGCATTCATCATTCTCACATCGCGTATTCTTCTTACCAACGAATCTTACGTTTGTGTCTCGGTTCTAGAGTTAAACTGTCTCATTCGTACAATACTCGGGCCAATCGTCAGAAAAAGATGGATGATCTTGAGGAAGAGAACAGAGAGTTGAAAGAAGAGATCGAAGCTCTGAGAGAGGATATGAGAAAGCTTCGTAACGACATGCAAGCCATGGCAGAAGCTCAGCTATAAAGAACTGTGATCTCAGAGATCACCTCAGCGCCCATAGTGGAGAAGTTTGATCCAAGGTATCAAATGCCGAAAGATCATCCCTGGGGCATGCCGACTAACTATATCCCGGAAGGATATGTTCCGCCGATCGTTGAAGATCAGGGAATCGCAACAGATGCCGCTGGTCCTGAAGGTTATAGACTTCGGGAAAGCGAAGATGCCAGAGGCATATTGAAGACTCCTGAAGGTTACAAACTTCGGGAAACGCCAAGATTTACTGTCGTAGTTACGGTACCACCCCCTGTGGTGCACACTGTCCCGGAAGGACAGATTCCACAGATACCTGCTGGTAAAAAGGAAACTATGTTTGACCGAATGGAGGAATTCCAGGAGCAGTTCTTGGACATGCAGAAGGAACTGCAAGCCATTCGCGGTCAGGATCTTTTTGGAAAGGACGCCATAGACCTTTGTCTGGTCCCCAATGTGAAAGTCCCGCACAAGTTTCAAGTGCCCGACATTGAAAAGTACAAGGGTAACTCTTGCCCTCAAAGTCACTTGGTGATGTACGCTCGGCGAATGTCAGCTCAGACGGAGAATTAGGACCTACTGATTCACTACTTTCAAGATAGTTTAACCGGTGCCACCTTAAAATGGTACATGGGTTTAAACCGTGCCACGATCGGCACTTTCAGAGATCCTGTCACTGCCTTCGTCCAACAATACAAATACAATTTGGACATGGCACCAGACAGAGATCAACTCAGATCAATGTCACAAAAGGACAATGAAACCTTTAAGGAGTACGCTCAGAGATGGCGTGAAATTGCCGCTCAAATTTGTCCACCTCTTGAGGAAAAAGAGACGAAAAAGATCTTCTTAAAGACCTTGAGCTCATTTTACTATGACAGAATGGTTGCCAGTGCACCCAGTGACTTCACCGAAATGGTGGGCATGGGAGTTCGTCTTGAGGAAGCCGTCTGAGAAGGACGTTTGGCAAAAGACGCTGGACCATCAAGCAGCACAAAACGATACGGTAGTGCTCTCCCTAAGAAAAAAGAGCAAGATATTGGGAAATCAAAGGCGACGTTATCAACTGGTAGCAGCTATAACTCCTGCTATCAATCCTGCGCCTATTCCTACGTATCAACCTCAGGTTGCGCAGAGCCAACCTAATCAGCAAATGACACAACAGCCTCTTCAGCAGGCTCGTCCTCCATACGACAACAACCGTACAACACGACCATCAGGGTTTGATCCTATACCCATGTTGTACGCAGAACTATTTCCGTTACTACTGGCTAAGGGGCACATCCAGACTAAGTCTCCTCTTACAATACCGGAAAATCTGCCTTTTTGGTTTAAAGCGGATCAGACATGCCCTTATCACCAAGGAGGACCGGGGCATAACATAGAGAATTGTCTCAATTTCAAATCTGACGTGCAAAAGTTTGTTAGGAGTGGGGTCTTATCTTTCAAGGATACAAATCCCAATGTTCTCACGAACCCGCTGCCTCAACACGAGAAAGCTGCAGTCAACCTGATAGAGGGAGAGTCTAACAACGTCTATCAAATTCATGATGTACTCTTGTTAAGGACCAATCTGGTCAAGATGCATTGTAGATAGAGTGGATATAGCCATGTGCCACCTCATAATTATCACCAGTGTGGTATCTGCTCTAAAACCAATCGAGGGTATTCTATGGTGCAATCAGCTCTACAGGAACAGATGGATCTCGGATGGATCCAATACCACCGAGTTCGTGGAGTTAACATGTTTTATACGAATTTCAAAGTCATTTAAAACCACGACGTCCGTGCGATGAATGTCAACCTGGTGGCAATGCACTCAAGGCAAAGCCAGTATCATAATCTTCCGCGACACGATTACAGTTCTTGTCTAACTTGCTCGGTAAACAAACAGGGATGCTCTTTCATACAAGAGGCCCTCCAGCGTCAGATGGATCTCGGATGGATCCAAGACTACCATGATAAGAACCCTTATCAGATCAACATGGTTCAGATCTTCGATATTCGCGTGATGAATACCAACTTGGTAGAGTTACATGCTTAGCAGGTCCGACTCAGATTCCTAATATCACATGACTATCAAAGTTGTAAAGCAGGTTGCGAAAATGATCGAGGTTGTACCCTTGTCCAGGAGGCACTTCAGCACTTGTTAAATCATTGGTGGATGCCAATCTATATGGATGAAGATACTCAGCAAATTAGTATCAATAACAGGAATCCTACTCGGCGTCAGAGTCAGGATGTCCGATCTGTGGAGACTAACCTAGTGAGGTTACATTGTATTCAAAGTGGGCGTGGCCAGGTGCCACCACACAATTATGAACGTTGCAGAGTCTATTCAGAAAGTAACCAAGGGTGTTACCTTGTGAGAGCAGCTCTTCAGAGTTAGGTGGATCGCGGAGAAATTCATCCATATCCAGGTTCTGGACCCATCAACTGGACGCCGAACTACCTTGCTGATCAAGTTGAGGATGTTGTCACAATCTTTGGTCGTCACCAGACCAGGGATGTTTTTTCCATCATCCCTCTACTTGACGAATCTAGAGTTCCCAACCGGGAACGGATCGAGATTACTTATGATGGTCAGAAAAATCAGAAGGTTCCCATAGTCATCTATCTACCGGGACCACTACCGTATGAATCAACTAAGGCTATCCCTTACAAATACGGTGCAACAACAGTCGAAAATGGAAAGGGAATTCCATTACCCTCTGTCGTGAATATTGCAGACATCAGTCGTGTAACACGGAGCGGTCGAATCTTCAATCGAGGAGTTGGAGAGTCCAACAAGGAAAAGGAACTTCAGGCAAAAGTTCCCAATCCACCAGTCGGTCAATCCAGTAATCCCGACCTTTCGAAAAATGATGATGAGATACTGAAGCTCATCCAAAGGAGTGAATACAACATTGTTGATCAACTGTTACGGACTCCTTCAAAGATCTCGGTATTATCGCTGTTACTCAGTTCAGAAGCCCACATGGAGGCTCTACAGAAAGTCTTGGAGCAAGCCTTTATGGAACAGGATGTAACAATCAGACAGTTCGATAGTATTGTCTCTAACATCACTTCCTGCAATAACTTGGGATTTAGTGATGAGGAATTACCGGAAGAGGGTCGTCGTCATAACATGGCGCTCAATATCACAATTAACTGCCAGGACGATGCGTTGGCCAGCGTACTGGTAGACACAGGGTCAGCCCTGAATGTTATGCTGAAGTCCACTTTGGTGTAATTATCATTCAAAGGCCCTCTGATGAGAATCAGTGAGGTTGTCGTCAAAGCGTTCGACGGATCCAGAAAAACAGTTATCGGCGAAGTCGATCTTCCTATAACTATTGGTCCTCATACTTTCCAAGTCACTTTCCAGGTCATGGACATCCAGGTAACGTACAGTTGTTTATTAGGAAGACCTTGGATACATCAGGCTGGAGCGGTCACCTCGACCCTCCACCAAAAGCTAAAGTTCGTCCAGAACGGCCAACTCATCACAATCTGTGGGGAACAGGCCTTGGTCGTGAGTAACTTGTCATCATCTGCTGGTATAGAACCCGAGGAGGTTATTGGGACGCAGTTCCAAACACTATCGGTGAGCAAGAACAATCAATCCAAAGGAGGAACATCGATTTCCTCATACAAGGATGCCATCAAAGCGGTCGAGAGTACCGATACAAAAGGATGGGGACAGCTTTTCATTCCTATTGATAATAAAACAAAGAACGGCCTTGGTTTTTCTGCAACCTGTACCCAGACAGCTGCCAGCGATGAAAGTCTTCATCCCATTCAGAACTTCTTCCATAGTAGAGGTTTTCTTCACCCAGTGCCTCAAGTTGTCCATGCTATCAATGAGGAAGATTCCTCCGACACAGAGGAAGAGTGGAAGTCCTATCTTAACAAGGATGGTTATATATCTCAGGACGAAACGCAAACTCCTTTTTGCTTTCCTACAGAGAGTCCGAGATTTATACCCAGGTCAGACGACGAAATGATCTATGGAGATTGTGATCCGGAAGGATGCCGCGCTCCACCAAATTCATTAGAGGAAGACACTCTGATGAAAGACAATTTTGACTACACCTACTATGGCCCGGTGGATGGTCTGCCAATGTGGCAACCTTATCCGGGAGACTTGGGGCAAGAGAGTCAGCCGAGTAATAAAACTCAATTGAGCATCATTGAACAGAATACCTGTGTCCCCACCATGTCATGGGATCAACACTCAGGTCATTCAGAAACTACTCAACATGACGATGAATTCGCAACGTTTGTAGGATTGGAATTCATCAACTACGCTTTTCCTGAGGTCAACGTCATCGAGAGGGATGACTCCTCCAATTCCAAAGAAGTATGGGACACCCTGGGACAACTAGGTGGAAAATTCGACTTTATGGTCAATTACACCGCTCCCAAAAGCTCTCGTATCAGGCTCGAAGATATCCAACCAACTGGATGGGGAGAAATACCTGAGAGCACCAATACTCTGCAAAATGCAACTGAGGAATCCTCCTACGACAATTCTGCCTTGGAGACAGAATGCAACTGAGGTTATTGGGACGCAGTTCCAAACACTATTGGTGAGCAAGAACAATCAATCCAAAGGAGGAACATCGATTTCCTCATACAAGGATGCCATCAAAGCGGTCGAGAGTACCGATACAAAAGGATGGGGACAGCTTTTCATTCCTATTGATAATAAAACAAAGAACGGCCTTGGTTTTTCTGCAACCTGTACCCAGACAGCTGCCAGCGATGAAAGTCTTCATCCCATTCAGAACTTCTTCCATAGTAGAGGTTTTCTTCACCCAGTGCCTCAAGTTGTCCATGCTATCAATGAGGAAGATTCCTCCGACACAGAGGAAGAGTGGAAGTCCTATCTTAACAAGGATGGTTATATGTCTCAGGACGAAACGCAAACTCCTTTTTGCTTTCCTACAGAGAGTCCGAGATTTATACCCAGGTCAGACGACGAAATGATCTATGGAGATTGTGATCCGGAAGGATGCCGCGCTCCACCAAATTCATTAGAGGAAGACACTCCGATGAAAGACAATTTTGACTACACCTACTATGGCCCGGTGGATGGTCTGCCAATGTGGCAACCTTATCCGGGAGACTTGGGGCAAGAGAGTCAGCCGAGTAATAAAACTCAATTGAGCATCATTGAACAGAATACCTGTGTCCCCACCATGTCATGGGATCAACACTCAGGTCATTCAGAAACTACTCAACATGACGATGAATTCGCAACGTTTGTAGGATTGGAATTCATCAACTACGCTTTTCCTGAGGTCAACGTCATCGAGAGGGATGACTCCTCCAATTCCAAAGAAGTATGGGACACCCTGGGACAACTAAGTGGAAAATTCGACTTTATGGTCAATTACACCGCTCCCAAAAGCTCTCGTATCAGGCTCGAAGATATCCAACCAACTGGATGGGGAGAAATACCTGAGAGCACCAATACTCTGCAAAATGCAACTGAGGAATCCTCCTACGACAATTCTGCCTTGGAGACAGATTCCAATGATCCTGCTCCACCAGAAATCAGCGTTATTTCTGAAGACAAATCAAGGAAGGTGCCAGACTTTGTGATTCACCGAAGAGTTCGCCGCCAATGGGTTGATGTCGATGTTCTGAAGGTCGTTCACCAGTCAAAGTAATTGCCATCTTTAACCTTTCACCCTGCCTAGGTGAAACGGATGTTTTGATAGGGCTTGCTTTCTGTAAATTTCCCTCTTCGCTTTTGCCCGAAGCGACGGAGTTTTGTTTTATAGGGCTGTAGTTTCAAGGATCGACTTGTTCATTAATAAAATAACGTCGTTTTGTAATTTTCGCATTAATTTCTATTTTCTCTTTTTGCTTTTTCTCAGAAAATAGAAATCCTAAAAAAACAATTCAATAATAAAAACAAGCAGTAAAAAAATACACTGCACACACTTGCATTTTCTCTATCTCTTCAAAACACAAATTATCACGTCATGCAGATTGCTTGTTTTACACCCCGTTGAAACATACGATCTGATGCCATCTCCCGACTTTGAGTTCCTGGTATTTGGGGCTGAAGAAGAAGTTGACAATGAAATTCCAGAAGAGATCTCCCGATTACTCAGACAAGAGGAAAGGTCCATTGAACCTCATAAAGAGCCGTTGGAAACGGTAAACTTGGGTTCAGAAAAAGAGAGAAAGGTAATCAGGATTGGGGCACTGCTCAGTCCAACTGCCAGAGAGGGTTAGATAAAGCTTCTCAGAGAATTCCCCGATGTATTCGCTTGGTCCTATCAGGATATGCCAGGGTTGGATACCAGCATCGTGGAACATCACTTACCGTTGAGGTCAGAATGTCCGCCAGTGAAGCAAAGGTTGAGACGGACTCACCCGGACATGGCCATCAAAATCAAAGAGGAGGTACAGAAACAGATCGACGCGGGTTTCCTCACTACATCTGAATATCCACAATGGTTAGCCAACATCGTACCCGTTCCTATAAAGGATGGAAAAGTCAGAATGTGTGTTGACTACAGAGACTTAAAGAAGGCTAGTCCAAAGGACGACTTTCCTTTACCACACATTGACATGCTGGTAGACAGTACAGCAAAGTTCAAGGTTTTCTCCTTCATGGATGGATTCTCGGGCTATAACCAGATCAAAATGGCGCCGAAAGACATGGAGAAAACTTCGTTCATTACCCCATGGGGTACCTTTTGTTACAAGGCAATGTCGTTCGGTTTGAAGAACGCCGGGGCAACCTATCAAAGGGTCATGACTACTCTGTTTCATGACATGATACACAAAGAAATCGAAGTGTATGTCGATGATATGATTGCAAAATCTAAGACAGAAGAGGAGCATGTGACCCACCTGTCAAAACTATTCGAGCGTTTGAGGAAATACAAACTCCGCTTGAATCCCAACAAGTGCACCTTCGGTGTCCGTTCGAGGAAACTCTTAGGGTTCATCGTCAGCCAGAAAGGAATTAAAGTTGATCTTGACAAGGTCAAGGCCATTCGAGAAATGCCTTCTCCGAAAACTGAAAAACAAGTCATAGGATTCCTAGGACGTTTGAACTACATCTCCAGATTCATATTCCTTATGACCGCCACGTGTGCGCCGATTTTCAAATTACTAAAAAATAACCAGGATTGTGTTTGGTCAGAAGATTGCCAAACCGCCTTCGACAGTATCAAGGAATATCTGTTGAATCCGCCGATTCTATCACCACCAGTGGAAGGAAGACCACTGATCATCTACCTCACAGTCCTAGAGGACTCAATGGGATGTGTACATGGCCAACAAGACGAAACCAAAAGGAAAGAGTCTGCCATTTACTATCTGAGCAAGAAGTTCACCGACTGCGAGACTCGGTACACGATGCTCGAGAAAACGTGTTGCGCTTTGGCTTGGGCAGCCAAACGTCTTCGCCAGTACATGATTCGTCATACTACTTGGTTGGTTTCCGAGATGGATCCAATCAAGTATGTCTTTGAAAAGCCTGCTCTCACGGGAAGAATTGCCCGTTGGCAGATGTTGTTATCAGAATATGACATAAAGTACCATGCTCAGAAAGCCATTAAAGAAAGTGTTTTAGCCGATCATTTGGCTCATCAACCGATTGACGATTAAGAATCAATCGGGTTTGACTTCCCAGACGAAGATGTCATGTATCTAAAAATGAAAGATTGCGATAAACCGCTACCCAGTGAAGGGCTAGAACCAGGTTCCTAATGGGGACTAATCTTTGACGGAGCAGTTAACCATTACGGGAAACGGAATTAGGGCAATCAATGTTACCCCTCAGGGTACCCACATTCCTTTCACTGCCAGACTTACGTTCAAATGTACGAACAACGACGCCGAATACGAAGCTTGTATCATGGGTCTCGAAGAAGCGATTGATTTATGGATCAAAAACTTGGACGTATACGGCGATTCAGCCCTGGTTATCAATCAGATAAAAGGAGATTGGAACACATACCAATCAGGACTGATTCCTTACAAAGACTATGCAAGAAGGTTGTTACCCTTCTTCAATAGAGTTGAGTTTCATCACATCCCTCGTGATGAGAATCACATCGCTGATGCTTTAGCCACTCTCTATTCCATGATTAGTGTAGGTCAATGGAATGACATACCTAAGATCGACATAACGCGCCTTGAACGGCCCGCCTACATCTTCACGATTGAACCTGTCATAGACGACAAACCTTGGTATCACGATATCAAATGCTTCCTTCAAAAGCAAGAGTACCAACCTGGGGCACTCAGAAAAGACAGGAAAACCCTCAGAAGGTTGGCTGGAAACTTTTTCCTGAGCGGCGATACACTCTATAAGAGGAATTTTGACATGGTCTTGCTCCGATGCGTCGACAGACTAGAAGCAGACATGCTTATGAAAGAAATTCATGAAGGATCCTTTGGCACCCATGCCAATGGACACACAATGGCGAGAAAAATTCTAAGGGTCGGGTACTACTGGTTGAACATGGAATCCGACTGCTACAAGTACATGAGGAGGTGTCACAAGCATCAGATATACTCTGACAAAATTCATGTACCGCTATCACATCTCAAAGTTCTCTCTTCCCCATGGCCTTTTTCCATATGGGGAATCGACGTAATTGGCTTGATTGAACCTAAGGCTTCAAATGAACATCGGTTCATCCTGGTAGCCATTAATTACTTCACCAAGTGGGTCAAAGCAGCGTCGTACGCTAATGTTACCCGACAAGTGATGGTCCGATTTATCAAAAACAATCTCATCTGCCGTTATGGTGTTCTGAGCCAGATCATTACAGATAATGGATCTAACTTGAACAATAAGATGATGAAAGAGTTGTGCGCAGAGTTCAAGATTGAACACCATAACTCATCTCCCTACCGACCCAAGATGAACGGAGCGGTAGAAGCGGCTAACAAGAACATCAAGAGGATTGTTCAAAAGATGGTTGTAATTTACAAAGATTGGCACGAGATGCTACCCTTTGCTCTTCACGGTTATCGAACATCTGTCCGCACTTCAACAGGGGCTACCCCTTTCTCTCTAGTGTATGGCATGGAAGTCGTGCTCCCCATCGAATTAGAGATCCCATCAATTCGGGTATTTATGGAAGCTAAGCTTACGGAAGCTGAATGGTGTCAAAGTCGACACGACGAACTCAACCTGATCAAAGAGAAACGAATCACGGCTTTATGCCATGGTCAGTTGTATCAGCAAAGAAAGAAGAAGGCGTTTGACAAGAAGGTCAGACCTCGCGTCTTCAGAAAAGGAGACCTTGTGTTCAAGAAGATACAATCATTTCTCACTGATACTCAGGACAAATGGACCCCGAATTATGACGGCATATATGTGGTCACGAAAGCTTTCTCAGGCGGCGCCTTGAGACTTGCAACCATGGACGAAGAGGAATTTGCCTACCCCACGAATGTTGATGTAGTTAAGAAATACTTCGCCTAAACTAAAAAAAAAACGTCTCGGTGGATTGAAAACCCGAAAGGGCGGTCCAGGCAAAAGTTAGAGACATGAAAAAATCATCCCGATGGATTGGAAATCTCATAGTACAATCCAGGAAAAAATTAGGGATAATGGCAAGTAACTATGTTCAACAGAGGCAAGTCCCTTAGCAGCAGTTACATCATCCATTAGAGGAAAACTCCAGTCAAGGTCATCTTCGACAGAAGCGCAGGATGTCCCGAATTCAAAGTTGGTAGAAGGATAGTGGTCGTCATGTTTCAACGTAGCCCTTTTCCTTGTAAATTACCATTTTCTAACTTTGTAAACACTCATTGGAATCACGCGTTTGGCTGATTTCCGTCTTATCAATAAAATTTGAGCCCTTGTGCTTTTGTTTGTAATTCTTACTTGTTTTAGCTTTACAGAACGACGTTTTAACATGATTAACGATTCTTGAAATGAAACAAAATGAATTTACTTGTTAAAACTTTTTCTGCTTTTAAATTAAAGATGGCAATTGCTTTTGACTGTTGAACATCGAAAGAACGCTGATTGCGTCTCCAAAGGCGTTCGAGCCTCAAAGTGCAGAATCAAAGTACTCCTTCTAAACGAGTATGCTTGAATGAAGGATCAACTGTGTCAGAGTCCTTATTTCGCCTGACACGCATCGGTCGAGTTCTTATCTCCTAAGCCCGATCAACGGTATTCCCCGTAGGGACTATCTCTCATAAGCAAGGTAGAATTGCTACGTTTTTTACCAACAGTACTTCTTCGCCCCGCGATGGCCGAGTATCCAACCGAGTTCATCCATCAGTCTATATGTCGCGTTAGTTTTGCCGGCATATACGTACATACATCATGCATTTTATTTGCATTTACATTCATATTGCATCGCTATCACTCTAGTCGGTCTTACCCCCTAATGGTGAAAGTCCTCTCGATTGAGTTATCAGCCCTTGTCCTCGTCAGGAAGTGTTGCGTCTGAACAAAGTTTATTGTCAGGAAAACCGCTACGAATAGCGTTCCTTATCAATAAAGTTTATTGACAAAAGAAACTGAGACCTGTTCCTTGGTAGGAAACCAGGATCGAGGGGAAGTTCAAATCAGAAACTAAGACCAGTTCCTTGGTAGGAAACCAGGATCGAGGGGAAGTTTATTTCAGAAACTTAGACCAGTTCCTTGGTAGGAAACCAGGATCAAGGGGAGGTTTATTTCAAAAGAAAACTGAGACCAGTTCCTTGGTAGGAAACCAGGATCGAGGGGAAGTTTACCTTTTCTAAGCATCATTTCTTAGCAAAAGAAGATGAATGCGCAAGCTGCCATTCATAGCCATTAAAATTTTGGGTATTCCGATATTTAATCCTCTTGCACTCCGAATGCCCGAATACCTTCGTCATTCACACCTTCGAGTCCAAGAAGATTAAATAGGGGCATCTGTCATACCCCAAATTTTGACCACTAAGATTTCCCATCATTGTGCAAATCGTCATCACAATATGGATGAATCATCATGTCTCATCAAATGCCTCAAGAGTTGTTGAGCATTCACTACAATCAGAATTAGGGTTTCAAGCCATCTCAGAGCTTTTAGGCAAAGGATCAATCAAGAAATTACATGATTTTCAACTTGTATAGCCTCTCAAATATCCACAATGGATCAAAAGGACTCCCACTTAAAGGATTAAGCACAAAGCTGCTCCCTTCTAGGTGGTTCAAGTCTCAAGATCGACAGTATCACCAAATTAGGGTTTTGGTCGACCAGGGCCTCCAGATGAAATTTTTCATTTGGGCACAAGCGAATGATCCAAAACATAACCTAATATACTCCATGGAACCTCATGAACCCAATCATCAAGAAGCTTGAGCAACAAGTCTCAATATTGATCCAAAACATAATCTAATGAACTATATTGATCCATTTGGAACGATGTATTAATCCAAGAAGCTTGAGCAACAAGTCTCAATTTCATCTGCACCACAATTAGGGTTTCGCGAGAAAAGTCAACTGTAGCTTTGACTTTTGACCAGGACATGCTCCCAAACCCTAAGACATGATTCAATATACCCTATGACACCCATGGAACATGTCCATCAAGTTTGATTTAGGTCAAGGACATGATTTCCTGAAGAATTGCACAGTTTGGAATTCATCAGATAAAAAGTCAACTGTGCACAAAAGTCAACTTTGACTTTTTGAGATTTTTCACCAAAATGGATTTTTAACCCTAAAATGATGTTAATGTATGATTTGAATCATCATTCATCAAGAAAAATCCAAGAAAGTGGGATAACTTGTAAAAGGGGTAACCATAAAACTTAGAAAAATTTCTAAGTTATGGAAAAAGTGATACTAATGTGCCAACTTTGGAGGACCATAACTCCTAAACCACAAGGCCATTGTGCCCCATTCAAAGCTTGATTTGTAGATCATATCGTCCTCTACAAAAACTTCATACTGACCTATGTCCAAATTCCTCATGGATTTTGAGTTATGGAGTGATCAAAATCAAGAAAAGTCACTTTGTTGTAAAACTTAGTGAAAATTTCACTAAGTCAGATTTTACCTTACTTTTTGCCAAATGTAGGAGGATTTTTCACTTGGATCCAAAAGAGATCAAAACCAAACATGTTCAAACAGTTATTGTATCATGTAAGGGCTTTCCAAAATGACCAAGAACATTACCAAATTCAATTTAAGTCATGAGATATGACATAGGCAAGTTGCCTTGCTGAAATCTGCCAAGACAAGGCAGATTTTTACACTTTTGGTCGATTTGCCAAAATCAGCCAAATCTAAATGCTCCTATCCACTTAGACACATCTGAGGATTGAATCTAAAGGGGAAAATCACTGAGCCAAGCCTCCAAAGTCTTGGGAACAAGAATTAGCATGTTGAACCTAAAATGGCCAAAATAGGGACAAGACTCCAATTTTGGATTGGAGCATTCAATGGAAGCATCAAGGTGGCATGGAATGAGTCATTTGCAACTGAAGTCAGTCAAGACTTATCCAAGACCAAGGGAACCAGCAGCCTGTGCCCTAACCTCTAGTCAATGGCTAGAGGAGACTTGGATTTTCATTTGCCAACATTGGCCAAACCTACTCAGTAGTTGTCATTCACTATTCCTTGCAAAACAAACTTGCTCTACTATAAATAGAGCTCAATTGTGATCAGTTTGAGTACTCCAAAGCCATCAAACAGATGCTTTCCTCAAAATCTCTTCTTTCACTCCAATTTTTCCTTCTAAGGCAAGTCACTATCGGGTTTTGAGTTTGAGAGCTTTTCCAATCAAACCAATCACACACACACCTCACATACATCATATAGAAGTGATCCAAACCCTCACATAACATCTGGAACACAGATTTTACAAAATCACCAGCCAATTGCTCAAGTTCTTGACAGATTTGCAGTTGGGGTACCATCTCAAGTTCCAGATCATTTCAATCCATTCCAAGCATTCATACACACTCCATGGCACCTAGGGAAGCTATGCAGATCATTGCAACCTAGCTGTAACACCTCCAACACAAATCACGATCACCAGCTGCAAGTGGTAAGCATGAGTTCTTCTAACTCTATTATCCATGTAATTTTTGCTGCACAATAATTTGGCCATATGTTCATAATCATGCATGGAATGTTTCACCTTAATTAATTGCATTGTTTGAATCGTGTATCGAAAATCCTAGCCTTCATGCAGAAATTAGGGTTCTTGAGGATTTTTCGTGATTTCTTGTTTTATGCTTAATTTAAAGGGTTAAATAAGTTTTAAGTCCCTATAAATATAGTGATTTTCAATTTTGGTCCCTCTAAAATTTTTCATTAAGAATTGGTCCCTATAAAATTTCCCGTCTCAATTATGAGTCCCTGACGTCAAATGAGACTAACGAAAGCTGACGTGGCTGGGTTGGTGGATTAAATAATTAATTTATTTTGGATTACATTAACTGATGTGGCATGATTTGTGTAATTGAAATTAATTAACAGAAAATTTAAACTAAAAACTATGAGCCAAGGGCCCAAGTCCCTTAAGCATTACCCAATCCAATTGAATACAACATGTGGGGGTAGTTAACACATATATAAACACCAACATTGATGAGAGGAAAAACGATGTGGGACTTAATGGAACTGTGGAAACATTGTCTCTGCCACTTCTCAGTTCTCTCTTTGCATCTGCATTACCGTACATACAGACCATTTCACCCATCACGTTAATTACAGAAGCGGTTTGCAGAACAGTGAATGACGCACTCATCAGTGTCTGCACTGCATCTTCATTAGGTAGTTGTAGTATATTTTGTTTTTTCTAGCATCCATTGAAAATGTGTCTTATCACATGTGTATAGCTACTTCCCTACTTATGCATGGCTGGCTTGGTAGGTTAAGAAATGATGAAACCGTAAGAAAAATCTATGCAGCATGTGCCAAGTGCCAACTACCATATCACCTAGGACTTAAAAGAAAAATCTATGCAGCATGTGCCAAGACCCATGAAAACAACACGCTTGCAGCATCAGGTTTGAAACGAAAAAAACAAATGAAAACAAGGTCAACGATGCAGTGCCTATACTTCATCCTTGCACGATAGATCCCTCCCCAAAATCATGAAACAACATCAGCGCAAAACAAAACAAGAAAGGAAAAAATCACAGCGCCGCGTGATTTCCTACTTCGATTCTCTGATTTCGTCTTCTCCCTCTGTTCAATCCCTCGTTTCGCTTCCGCTTGTGGGTTTGTTTAATTTCGTTTCAATCTTTTCTCTTCTTCTTTAACTCTATTTGTGGTTATGTTATTGGGTTGATTGAGTTATTGATTTGGGTTGTTGGAGATTTACAAGTAAAAATGGATTTGTGTGAGTTGTTGTTTGTGGTAGGAATTGCAAGATGCGAAGGTTGTTTGTGAAGAATGGGTTGAGGAGAAAAATCAGGAGGGATTTGGTTATTGATTGAAGAAGCTTAAATAACTCAGGGACGATGGGAGAATTTGACAGGGTGACTATGGTTCTGTGGAACTCAGAAAGAAGAGTGAAAGAAAGGTGTCGATTTATTGAATGATATTGAGGGGTGTTTTGGAACATTGAATAACGATTTTGATCCGTCTGTGGTGTATTGCATGTCGTTGTGGAACGTTGTGGTGAGTATGGTTGTTGCTGAATAATTGTGTCCTCCCTTAAGTCCCACATCGTTTTTCCTCTCATCAATGTTGGTGTTTATATATGTGTTAACTACCGCACATGTTGTATTCAATTGGATTGGGTAATGCTTAAGGGACTTGGGCCCTTGGCTCATAGTTTTTAGTTTAAATTTTCTGTTAATTAATTTCAATTACACAAATCATGCCACATCAGTTAATGTAATCCAAAATAAATTAATTATTTAATCCACCAACCCAGCCACGTCAGCTTCCGTTAGTCTCATTTGACATCAGAGACTCATAATTGAGACGGAAAATTTTATAGGGACCAATTCTTAATGAAAAATTTTAGAGGAACCAAAATTGAAAATCGCTATATTTATAGGGACTTAAAACTTATTTAACCCTAATTTAAATGAAATTAATTGCCATAGACATGATCGTGAGGTTAAAATGAGTTGATTAGAATGTGGATTACATGATATGATTAAGTATTCAGTGAGATTGGAGAGAAAATGAAAATCTGGGCAAAACAGAAAAACGCGCGTGTTCTTGCCTTTGTTCTTGGCGCCATTTTCCAATATTTGAATATTTGAATTTTGTGATTTTATTTAATTGATTCAAAAATTAATTTCTCTCTGAGTTTTAATGATTTTGAGTTGATTCTTTTTTTAATAATTCACAAAAATGTTAAGATATTTTATTTTCCCAAAAAATCCCAAAAATATTATTTATTTTATATAATTGATATTTTTGCAAAGAATTAATGTTTAATTGTTTTTGACATTTAAAATATTTTTTCCACCTTGATTTTGCAACTTTTAATGTTTTCTAATTATTTTGTAGGTCAATACTTAATTTTTGAAGCATTAATCCAAGATCACAATTTGTTTTCCATATGTTAAACAATTTTGATCATTTTAATTGAATTTTTATTCAATTAAAACACATTTTGAAAACAAATTAGGGATTTTGGATTAATTCAACCCTCATAAAGCATTTTTAAAACTCTTTGGGCCTCTAATAGAGTGTAAGACCCAACACTTTGTAAATAAAACCTTTTGGGCCTCACTTATTGTATAAGTCCCGTTGTATTTCAAAAATTCGGCGCGATCGTCGCCCGTTTAAAAATAACCATCTGGGCCTCTCCTTGAGCTATAAGACCCATTCAAAACATTTCGGCCTCTAATAGAGTGTAAGACCCAATCCCCTTTTAACCAAAACAATTTCGGGCCTCACTTATTGTATAAGTCCCTTTGCGTTAAAAGAAAACCTCGGCGCGATCGCCATTTTGAACGAAAAGTCAACTGGGCCTACCCTCGTGTTATAAGCCCCACTCTTTTTCTTTAAAAACTTTTTGGGCCTCTTGAGAGAGTGTAAGACCCACCCCTTTATACAGAAAACCTTCTTGGGCCACATTCATTTGTATAAGTCCCTCTGTACAAATTCAACAGTGCACTCACTGATAAAACCCTGGGCCTCTCCTTGAGCTGTAAGCCCTAAATCTTTCTCTTTCAAAGCACTTTCTCCTTTGATTTTAAATATATAGTTGTTTTCAATTTTTCTTTGTTGAACAACTAACCAAACAACATGGAAGCTCTACAACCGAGTAAGTGTTTATCCGCTTTCATTTACTGCTTTCATATACATATAACTGTATTGTAGGCTGCTCACTGTAAGTCTCCTTTCACAAACTGATATACATATAACTGTATTGTGGGGCACTGTAAGTCTCCTTTCATAAACTCATATCTACTGTGTAATAACAGTATAGATATTTAGAGTTTCCCCGGCAACTACGTCTAGAACTAGGTAAAGCCGTTTCATTTATTCGTAGAAATAGACAGCTAGATCCCCAATAGGATCACCAGATACAGTCTTCTCTTCGGCTGTCCTCATTAGGAATTATCAAGAAACTTTACTCCCAGAGATGAATGTATTATTCGTGAATGGCATCTTTGAGTTTCTTCCAAATTCTCGAACTTTCCTGACTTGATCTATTCCTTGTGAATAGCTTGCCTTGAATTTCTTGGGGTTTGGGGACCCACGGGCTTCTTAAAAGCATCGGCCTCCTCTTGGGCATTGTACAAGGATCCATAGGCTTCCTAAAAGCAACCCCGCCTCCTCTTGGGATTAGTACAAGGACCCGTCGGCTTCTTAGAAGTATTCACAGCCTCCTCTTAGGCTTCGTATAATGATCTCTTCCTCCGGGAATGATATCCTCCTCTTGGTCTTCGTACAAGGACCTCTCGGCTTCTTAAAAGTTTCCAGCCTTCTCTTGGGCTTTGTACAAATTGTCCCGACGAACTCCTAGAGGTATAGGAACAGAAATTAGTCATCTTAATAGAACAGTCCTTTCAAAGAGTCTACTACTGTTTCTCAAAGCATAGTACACAAGATGAAACTCTAGACATGGACAGTCTATTTTCCTTAAGTCTCAAAGACATTCTCAAGTGACCCTTTCGTTAAATAGGAAGAAAACCCGTAGACTCGGACAGTCTCAATACCCTTTGGATTTCCCGTTTCCTCAAAGAAAAGGAAATATCCCTGGTCTTCGAATCAAATCCTTGAGTACAGTGTTACTCATATAAGAACTAATTTTCTCTTTTAAAATCAGTATACTGGATCTATCACTTAATTGAAACAGTTACACTAGCCTCCTCTTGGGCTTTGTACAATGATTCTTCCCAGGGAAACAACGTTTAGCCTCTCTCTCGGGCTTCGTACGAGATACAAAAGACTCCCTCGTTAAGTCAAACAACGTTTAGCCTCTCTCTCGGGCTTTGTACGAGACACATAAGAGACTCCCTTGTTGAGTCAATCACCCTTTTCGCCTCCATCTCGGGCTTTATACGAGATACAAAAAGGTTCTTATTGAGCCAAACAAATTTTAGCCTCCATCTCGGGCTTTGTACGAGATAATAAAACACTCTCTTGTTGAGTATAAAAGATTCTCTTATTGAGTCAACCCTTTTAGCCTCTCTCTCGGGCTTTGTATGAGACACATAAAAAACTCCCTATTGTTGGGCCAATAACCTCCTCTTAGGCTTTGTATAAGAAAACCACTGGTTGATTCAATCAACCTTTTAGCATCAAAGTTGTGCCTCATTCACAGTATACAAACATCAACAACTCTTATCCCTTCATCTAACTGCTGTAAGCGACAAGCCTCTGGATCATCTATATCCATGCCACTGTCCCTCTTTTAGCATGAGAAATTCCTAAGGAAAGATGGCTTTGCTCTACACTGAGTTAAAGTCTTCTCCTTCAGGTTAAAAATCTCCTATAAAGGAAATTATGGCATTGTCGGATTCACATATCCCGGTTAAAGTAATTCTCCTTTATAAAACAGTTGTGACATACAACCCTCTCTTTAGAGATGACAAATTCTCTCTAAAGTCAGGACTTTCAGCTTCACATCTTGGGCTTTGAACAAGATACAAAAAGACCTTTTAGCTTCACATCTTGGGCTTTGAACAAGATACAAACTACCCTTTCGCTTCACGTCTTGGGATTTGAACAAGACACCAAAACACCCATTTCCTCCCATAGACTAGGAGGAACTACAAACGCTCTGATTTCCCTGTTTCGGTAAACGGGAATACGTAGGCATAAAATCGAAAGAAAAGATCTTAGCAAGCACACTAAACAAAAACCCTAAATCCCATACTCTCACATATCTATCAAAAAGCATCAGTCCTAACATCCTAATCCTTGTTCCCCGCCAGAAACCTGTCATTCTGTAAAAATAAGCACAAGAAAGGCCCCACGACCACATAGCATCCGTAACCTAACAGACCGCTGTTTAAACTCGATATACAAGCAGGGTTAATTGGAGACATCTATTTCCCTTCCTTAGTCAACTCAATAGGATAAAAAATGAATCGACATGTAGTAACCCCAAAGGAGAGCGACAACGCTTAAGAACCGTGTCCAAAATCGCTCGCTACACCATCATCTGTGTTTGGTTACCCTATGTTCTTCCGAGTGATAAGTGTTCGGAGAATGGAAAACGGGATTACAAGTAGATGAAAGAAGGATTTGTGTTTTGAAATCTTGACTTCTGGAAAGGTGTTGCGTAGTTGGCCCTCGGTTCAGACGACGAGGGAGTTGGACTTTGGGGAATGTAATCTTGTGAACTGTGTTGAGAATGAGAAGGTCTTAATTATATTACCATTGAGAGTCTTAAGGAAGAAATTGGAAAATACTCACAAAGTATCAGTCTTGCAAGGAAATATTTCGGTGTGTAATTCTGGAGTTAGTAAGGTATGAGCGGTTGGTCGGAAAAGTGTAATTGTTGTTTCCGGGAGTTCAAGGTATAGGATTTAGACCGTGAGGGTGGTACCGTGTTGTATGCTATTTTACCAAGAGAGTGAAATTTGAAAGTTATCTTTCCAAGTACGAGTAAGGAATTGGAAGTTCCGAGGTTAAGCACATAACTTGGATAGTTTATGAATCAAAACGAATGAGAAAAGTGGATTCAATTGAGAAACGGGGCATGTCCTTTAGGGGTGTGTGTACGTGTAGAGTGTTGTATGTGGATTGGTGAGTAGTATGGAAACTCACAATTTCGCTTTGAATAGTTTAAGTTTGGATAAATGGTGACTCGCATCTGATTAAAGCTTCGTGATGGTGTTAGGTAATGTTAGTTGAGAACTCGTACCAACAACAAAGAACCTTGAGTGAGTCGGAACCTCGTAAGAAGAATCAATTTGGAATATGGTAACCAGATCCGGAGGTTGTTAAACTGTTTTGGATATATTATTTCGAGTTTAGAATGGATTTGGAGTTGTGAATGTCATGGTTGTAGCAGTGTACCTCTTGCGTCTTTATCGTCTAGAGAGTGTTGGGCAGAGGTTAAGATAATGTGTGTTGGCAAAGAAATTGTTCTACCATAGGACGTCAGTAAGTTCTTGTGCCGATTGGTTAGTAAGGACCCCAGTGGATAAGTGTATTTCTTCACGGGCTGTTAGCCTTTTGGTAATGCTTAAGAATTGGTGGTATTTCACTGTTAGAATTTGAGTTGCGCAGTGGAGGGTGAGAAATGAAAGAGTTCAGTTGGATTAATAAGAATCAGATGGATGGTTACTTATAAGAATAATAAAGAAATAATGAGATCTTGTTTAAGTGTGTTACATTTTGGAATGACACGAAAGGAAGGAAATATCGGATGTAATGATTACAATGTTTAGTATCAGACCAGAAGGAACGGGTAAAGAAGTCGTTTGACTAGTCATGAAGTGGTTCGAATGTTAAAGGATTTATGGAAGAATAGTTGTCGGTAAATGTATGAAGTTAAGGAATCACTGAATTACACCGTGAAGATTTATTGAGTGGTTGTTATCCTGAATCAAGATAAGATATTACGGTTTGGTCTGTGAAGTTAAGTTGGAATTGGAATGCGTCAGAAATTTGGACGCAAGAAAGGTTAAGTGTGAATCTAAGACCGGGATACAATTGATGGTTATTGCCGAATAGAGGAAATTCGGGGGCGAATTTCAATTTACTGGGGGGGAGAGTGTAGTACCCCGTATTAGTTAAATGCTCAATTGGATATCAGATGAGATCAGATGAGTATCTATGTGCTCTATCTTTGGTAAATTGGATTAATGGAATCCTCTACGTACTTTAAGTATTATTAATTGGGATCAATAGAGCAACTAATGAACTCTGAAGAGATCAATTTATTATTAGTTCACGAGAGACTTTTATGATAACTCTAATAATTGATCAATTGGTTGAGATGACAAAATATTAATTGGAGATATTTTACTCTATTGGATTATATTATATAATATTGGTTTATATATATATATATATATATATATATATATATATATATATATATATATATATATTTGGAAAGAGAAGAGAAAAAGAATAAAAAAGATAGTAAAGGAGAAGAAGAGGAAAGGAAGTGAAGAAGATAAGGAGAAGGGAGAAGAGAGAAACCCATGGATCATCATCATCACCATCTTCTTCAAACTCCTCTTCGGTTATCAGGTGGTGTAATACCCCATAATTTTGTGAGCATTTTGGATAATATTATTATGATCAACTGGGTTCCGGTGTACTCTGAGCAATTATTGGATAAAGTAATTAGAGTAAACTGACGAACTCAGAATTGATTAGATTAATATTATTTAGCTTGGAATTTTGCTAATTGGTGGTTTTGAGATAATTTTGATAATTAGTAGTATTACCAATTAATGTTCCTATGCCAATTTTCTTTTCTTTTCCTTTATTTGAAAAAAGATAGAAACTTGGAAAAAGAAAAGTGAAGGAAGGAAAAAGGAAGGGGAAAGAAGAGAAAAATTCCTCAAGAGCTTTAGGACTTGAATCATCAACCAATCTTCATCTTTTCGTCTCAGCTTCAACCTCCTCATCTTGTAATCCAGGTGGGTTCTAGTTAGACCCTTTAAAGTACAGTTTTATTAAGTTTTAGAATTAGTTTGGTATTGTTTGGAAATGAGAAATTTTGCTCTAAAATCATGTTTTAGTATTCCTTATGATTGATACATGTTATAATTGCATTGTTGTGTATCCAAATGGTACGTGTATCGAGGGATTGTCCTCAGGGTAGGAATCAGACACGAGGGAAGAATACCGGCCGAGTGTATACCTTGGATGCGAGGAAAGCAAAGAATGACAACTCCTTGATTGCGGGTACGTGTTTTGTAAATGGACATCCTTGTTTTGTTTTATTTGAATGTGGGGCAACGCATTCTTTTGTGTCCACGCGATGTGTGAAGCGACTTGGGTTGCAAGCTGTTCCTTTGTTTCCTCCTATGGTGGTTACTACCGCCATGGATGAGATGGTTGAGACACCATTGATGTGTGAAAATTGTGTTTTGTCTGTGAATAATAGAGTTTTCCAGATTGACCTTATCTGTTTGCCGCTTAAGAAAGTGGATGTTGTTCTGGGAATGGATTGGCTTTCCGCTAATTCGGTGTTTATTGGGTGTAAGGAAAAGTTGATCATTATTCCATCCGATGAGGCTACTCCGAAGGATGTGTTAACTACTATTTTAGAAGGTACGGTTGGAATGATTAATTTCTTGTTTGAAGAGGAAAAGTCTGTTCTTTTGATTCTTACTAAGGAGGAGAGTAGTAACATCCAAGTTTTGAGTATTCCGATAGTTTGTGACTTTCCTGAAGTTTTCCCCTAGGATATCACTTCTCTTCCTCCGGAGCGGGAAGTGGAATTCTCTATTGACCTGATACCAGGAACTGCTCCAATATCCGTTTCTCCGTATCGGATGGCACCACTTAAATTAAGAGAACTAAAGAATCAATTGGAAGAGTTGTTGACTAAGCATTTCGTTCGATCCAGTGTTTCGCCCTGGGGAGCTTCAGTGTTGTTGGTAAAGAAAAGGGATGGTGGAATGCGGTTGTGTATTGATTACCGTCAGTTGAATAAGGTTACTATCAAGAACAAATACCCATTGCCAAGGATAGACGACCTGTTAGATCAATTGAAAGGAGCCTGTATGTTCTCGAAGATTGATTTACGGTCGGGTTATCATCAAATTCGTGTGAAGAGTTCAGATGTACCAAAGACCGCGTTTAGAACCCGTTATGGTCATTATGAATTTTTGGTGATGCCTTTCGGGGTGAGGAATGCTTCGGAAGTGTTCATGGATTATATGAATCGGATATTTCAACCTTACTTTGACCAGTTTGTGGTGATTTTCATTGATGACATTCTTATTTATTCTCGTGATCCTCAAGAACACGGAGAACACCTAAGAATTGTTTTGTCCATCTTGCAAGAGAAGCAACTTTTTGCTAAGTTGAGTAAGTGTGAGTTTTGGATGTCTGAGGTTAATTTTCTTGGTCATGTCATATCCCAGGGAGGGGTAGCGGTCGATTCATCAAAAGTTGAAGCAGTGATTAATTGGGAGAGACCGAAGAATGCTTCTGAAGTTAGAAGTTTCTTGGGATTGGCAGGGTATTACAGAAGGTTTATCAAGGGATTTTCGCAACTGGCTTTACCACTGACAAGACTTACTCGGAAGGATTATTCATATGAGTGGGATTCGGCTTGTGAAAGAAGTTATAGGAGTTTGAATGAGAGATTGACAACCGCTCCTGTTTTGGTTATTCCTGGTTCTAGCAAGTCGTATGAGGTTTATTGTGATGCATCGAAGAAGGGTTTAGGCGGTGTGTTAATGCAGGAGGGACATGTAGTAGCTTATGCTTCGCGACAGTTGAAAGTCCATGAAGAGAATTACCCAACGCATGATTTAGAGTTGGCGGCAGTTGTATTTACTTTGAAAGTGTGGTGTCATTATTTGTATGGTGTACGTTTTGAGATGTTTAGCGACCACAAGAGCTTAAAGTACTTATTTGATCAGAAAGAGTTGAACATGCGTCAGAGGAGATGGATGGAATATCTGAAAGATTATGACTTGGAGTTAAAATACCATCCTGGTAAAGCAAATAAGGTGGCAGATGCATTGAGTAGGAAGGTGTTGCATAATGGCGAATTGATGATGTTAGAGTATACCTTAATGGAGAAATTTAGAGATCTAAATCTTCAATTTAACTGGACTCCGAATTGTGTAATTATGGGGAATTTAAATGTCTCTTCTACTCTTAGGGAAGAAATTCAGCAAGAACAAGGGTTAGACGAGAAGTTACAAGAAGTGTTATTGCAACCGGGTTTTGTGCGAGCTACCGACGGAACTATTTTGTTTAACCAAAGGATTTGTGTTCCGGATAACACGGAGTTAAAAAGGAGGATATTGGAAGAAGCGCATAAGGGTGCTTTTACTATACATCCTGGTGCTTCAAAGATGTATCAGGATTTAAAGAGGGACTATTGGTGGCCCGGGATGAAAAAGGATATTGCGATGTATGTGTCGGAATGTGCGGTGTGCCAACAAGTGAAGATTGAGCACCAAAGGCCGGGTGGCTTGTTGCAACCTTTAGAAATTCAGATGTGGAAATGGGATAGTATTTCGATGGACTTCGCAGTGGGACTACCCCGTACGCAAGGTGGTTATGATTCGATTTGGGTAATTGTGGACCGGTTAACGAAATCTGCGCATTTCCTTGTTGTGAAGACTACCTATAAGGCGAGTCATCTCGCGAGGTATTTCATTTCAGAAATAGTGAGATTGCATGGTATTCCCACTAGTATCGTTTCGGATAGAGATCCAAAGTTTACTTCCAGATTTTTGAGGGCTTTTCAACAAGCCATGGGGAACGAGGTTATGTTTGAGTACGTCGAACCATCCGCAAACGGACGGTCAGACGGAACGGACAATACAAACTATGGAGGACATGTTGAGAGCTTGTGTACTTGAAAGTGAAGGGAATTGGATAAAACTTTTGCCATTGATCGAATTCTCTTATAATAACAGTTATCATGCAAGTATTGGTATGGCGCCTTATGAGGCATTATATGGTAGGAAGTGTAGAACGCCATTGTGTTGGGCGGAGGTTGGCGACGATAGAATTTTGGGACCTGAGATTATTCACCAGACCACGAAAAAGATTAGAATGATTCGTGGAAAAGTTAAACAAGCCCAAGATCGTCAGAAAAGCTATGCGGACAACCGTAGGAAACCGTTGGAGTTTGATGAGGGGGATCATGTATTTTTGAAGGTTACTCCGAGATTGAGATTGAAGGGACTATTTAAATCGCGGAAGTAGAGTCCAAGATACGTGGGGCCGTATCAAGTCTTAGAAAGAATTGGGGAAGTAGCTTAAAGATTAGCCTTACCTCCTTCTCTGTCGGAGATGCACGACGTGTTTAATGTGTCTCAACTTCGGAAATTTGTCCCAGATCCTCTTCAGCCAATTTTACCAGATACAATTGAGATAGAAGCTGATTTGACGTTTGAGCCTCAACCGAGTCGTATCACAGGAAGAGAAACTAAAGTGTTAAGGAACAAAGAGATTCCTCTTGTTAAGGTCCAGTGGGACGAGACGCATCCGGGCGATGCAACTTGGGAATTAGAATCTGAAATATGGGAGGTCTACCCTCATCTGTTCAGGTAATCTTTTAATTCGTGGGCGAATTTCTATTTAAGGGGGGAGGATGTAATACCCCATAATTTTGTGAGCATTTTGGATAATATTATTATGATCAACTAGGTTCCGGTGTACTCTGAGCAATTATTGGATAAAGTAATTAGAGTAAACTGACGAACTCGGAATTGATTAGATTAATATTATTTAGCTTGGAATTTTGCTAATTGGTGGTTTTGAGATAATTTGGATAATTAGTAGTATTACCAATTAATGTTCCTATGCCAATTTTCTTTTCTTTTCCTTTATTTGATAAAAGATAGAAACTTGGAAAAAGAAAAGTGAAGGAAGGAAAAAGGAAGGGGAAAGAAGAGAAAAATTCTTCAAGAGCTCTAGGACTTGAATCATCAACCAATCTTCATCTTTTCGTCTCATCTTCAACCTCCTCATCTTGTAATCCAGGTGGGTTCTAGTTAGACCCTTTAGAGTATAGTTTTATTGAGTTTTAGAGTTAGTTTGGTATTGTTAGAAAATGAGAAATTTTGCTCTAAAATCATGTTTTAGTATTCGTTATGATTGATACATGTTATAATTGCATTGTTGTGTATCCAAATGGTATTTTTCTGGTGTTCAGAAATGGATTGGAAGGGAAAATGGAACAATTTCGCAGAACCAATTATGCAGGAAAATTCTGGGTTTCACGCTGCCATACGCGTATCACCCAAAGCAATACGCGTATTGGTCAAGGCAATACGCGTATGGCCATGAAGGAATGTGGGCAATACGCGTATTGGGGTTCCATTTTCTCGGCCATCTGCTTATTTGCATATGGTACGCGTAGGGTTTTGGAAAATACGCGTATGAAGTAAGGCAATACGCATATTGGGGTTTTAAAAGGAATTTTTGGGAAAAACCAGTCTCTGCCCATACGCGTATCACTTTGGGCAATACGAATATGGATGGGAGAGAGAACAAGGAAATACGCGTATGGCTTAGGGAAATACGCATACGGCCAGGAGAATGAAAACTTGTGTTTTTCGCGAGACTATTTGTCGTTGTGTCCATAACTTTTGACTCGTTTATCCGTTTTTAACATTCTTGATATCGTTGGACAGCTAAAACAATGTACTTTCTTATTACAATGGTTTTAAGATTGTTGGCCAATTTAATTTTGTCGGGATTTAGGAATAGTGTCATTTTGTCGACTTTTATCGTTTAATGGTGTGTAATTGTTGTTGAATATGTATGCATGTTAAAATACGGAATAGGTAGAGTGAGGAACCTTACCATAAACAATGTCGGAAAGTGTGAATTTTCATAGTGACAACGCTCGCGCATGAAAGGCTGAGGCGTGTGTCTAATAATCATAACCAATTTTATCTTGCGGTGTAGTTTCATGAGACTCGAGCACCTCCTCTGAAAATTACTTGGCAGGTTTGATTCTCGCGTATAGTACAAATGGAGCCTACGGGTAAAGAGACTTGTGATGGTTAACAGGCCATGAAAAGTGATGGTTCACGGCTAACAGGCCGATGATCTCGAATCCATTTCGTATGCTAAGTAACTTCAAGGATCCATGACTCGGGTCGTCTTCTAAACGTAAAAGCGGGCGGGAAAAGGGGATGCCTTGGTATGGTTATTGATTAGTGAGTTCATGAGTTAGCAGGCTCAGGAAGTACTTTGGTGCTAGTGTGAGTTAACAGGCTCACGAGTGTGGATACTTTTGTGTGTGTACTCATAGTCACTCCCCTTCCCTTTGACTTGAGTTAGGTTTATTTAGAACCTTGTAAAGCCGAGAGGACTTTAAGATAGGGAACTCACTGAGATTTGATGTATCTCACCCCACTGTTGTTGTTTACATCACAGGTACTGCAGGTTCCGCGAAGGGTAAGGATAAGGCTGTGTGATTATCCTTACTTCTTTGATGGCTTTGCTTCCGTTGTGGAGTTTTTGAGATCATTATTTGATCTAGTTCTTAGTATTTGTCTTTGGAACATCTTGTAGATATACTATGCCGTAGTTTTTTTTGTATTAGGCTTTTTGGGCATGTATATGTATAATGTGTTTACTAGGAACTTATTATATATTTCAGTACCAAAAGTGGAATTCATGTATAATATATGCTTTGATGTATGTATATATATATGGGCGTTACAGGTTGGTTCTAGTTAGACACTCTATGTTCTAGAAATAGATGTTTGGAACTTAGGTTAGAATTGAGAGAAAATGATTAAACGGATAAATCGATGAAATCTAACGGATGAAACGTGATATAAAATGTGTGGAATACTTGTTGTATGATTGGAACATGTTTTGGTATGATTTGGATGAGTTTTGGTTGAAGAAAATGTTGGATTTTGGTCCAAATGACCCATAACAGCGCTGCTGAGAATCTCAGAATTCACAGGTTCGCACTGTGAATCCCCTAGCGAAGGAGGAATCGAGCACTCGCTGACTATTGGCGCGTCGAAGGTGAGGGCGAGCATTCGCTAGAGGTTCGCACTGCGAACTTTACCCCATTTCAGTTCTGACTTGGTTCGCCAGACATTTGCACTGCGAATGGGGTAGCGAACCAGTGTTGGCTAGGCATTCGCTAGGATCTTCGCACTGTGAGTGAGGGAGCGAGCATTCGCTAGTTGCTTCACAAAGCGAACATAATAGCTTTTCCGTTTTCTTTCCTTCATAAATTTTGATCCGTAACTCGGATCGGGACGTTCTTGGTGTCATTAGAAAGCGGGAAATAAAGGAAAGCAATGTTTTGTGAAATGTTGGAATTTACATCTTTTGGATCATAAGTCCGTTTGCGGCGTAATTATAACCGATTTAGAGTTGTGAAAGTATCCTATGGGTTAAGAGTGGAAAGTATTGATTTTGATACCCAATTAAATGAATCGGAGGAAACCCGGAAATGACGTTCTTATGTGATTCAAATGTGCAATTGTGATATGCTTTGCCTATTATTGATGTTTAACTTGATTGAAAGAATATGCATGTTAATATGAAATAGTAAGAGTGAGGAAACTTTACCCCATAACGACATGATAGTGGAACCTAGTAATGAGCTAGGAAATTGTTGGTTAACTTGATGACAACGCTCGTGCATGAGATGCTGAGGCGTGTGTCTGACAACGCTCGTGCATGAGAGGCCGAGGCGTATGTCCATTACCGAATGGTAGAGAAATGAGTGAAACACTAGTATGGAAAATGTGTAATTGTTATGTTTTATTTTTAAAGGCATGAGAGGCCTAAAGGCTAATGTGGCCTGGTGATTATCGAATACAATCATGTTTATGTATGAGATCACGTAATCGTAACCATTTCTTTTGAGTTGCCCTTGAGAGGCCTTCATGAGTCTCGAGCTCCTCTGAAAGGCAGGAATGATGACTTGGCAGGTTTGATTCCTGTGTTATAGTACGAATGGAACCTACGGGTAGAGACTTGTGATGGCATGAGAGGCCATGTGAAGTGACGAATTAAGGAGATAATGCGTCCCTTAATTCCGAATCCATTTCGTATGCCAAGTTACTACAAGGATCCAGGACTCGGGTCGACTTCTAGACGTAGAAGCGGACGAGCAAGAGGGATACCTTGGTACGGTTATCGATTAGTGATATTGTGAGTTGGTGAACTCATGACATGTTTCCATATAGTGTGAGATTGTGAGATTGTGCACTCAAGGTCATTTCCCTTCCCCTTGACTTGAGTTAGGATTGATAGAACCCTGTAAAGCCGAGAGAATCTATAAGATAGGAAACTCACTGAGATTTGATGTATCTCACCCCACTATAGTTGCTTTATTTCAGGTGCATGTTTAGTTACAACTGGAGCGATGCTCGGATGTTTCAAGAGAAGCTTAGTTAGGCTTATTCCGCTGTGTATTATTTTTTATGTATACAATTGAGGATATTGTATATTCTTCTTAGTTTTATTATTTTGGCTAGTTTCCATGACTTGTGCCATGTGTTGTATTTATGTTTTAGAAATGGACAAGTATGTGAACTATGCCATTATGCACTTTTTATGTGTCAGTACCAAGTAAAATGCTTGTATTGTATTATTCTAGATATATATTATACAGGGCATTACAATTTTGAATAGAATTTTATTTCTACAAAAATGGTCATTTATCCAATTGTCATATTCCCGTTTTTTTTAAATAAGCTAAAAATATTTCAATAATTAATTAATAAATATTTTCATTGATAATTTAATCATTATTAAATAATTAGTGAATAGTTTTCTTAATATTATTATTAAAAAATTTATATTAATAAATTAAATAGTTTATTAAATACTTCAAATTAATAAATAGCCGCAGTAAAAGTTTATGTAATGCCCACATATAAATACATACATCAAAGCATATATCATACATGAATAATACGTTTGGTACTGAAATACATAAGTTCCTAGTAACACTGTATACATAAAAATGCCCAAAGCAACCTAAAACAATACACTGGCATGTTATATATACAAAATGTTCAAAAGATAAAACTAAGAACTAGATCCCTAAGGATCTCAAAAGACTCCACAACGGAAGCAAAACCAACAGCTAAGCAAGGATAGTCACACAACCTTATCCTTACCCTTCGCGGAACCTGCAGAACCTGTGATATAAACAACAACAGTGGGGTGAGATACATCAAATCTCAGTGAGTTCTTTATCTTAAAGTCCTCTCGGCTCTACAAGGTTCTAATAACCTAACTCAAGTCAAAGGGGAAAGGAAATGACTTTGAGTACACACACTACAAAAGTATCCACACATGGTGAGCCTGTTAACTCACGTTAGTACCGAAGTACGTCCTGAGCCTGTTAGCCCAAGGATCTCACAAATCAATAACCATACCAAGGCATCCCTTTTTCTCGTCCGCTTCTACGTCTAGAAGACGACCCGAGTCATGGATCCTCGAAATTACTTGGCATACGAAATGGATTCGGGAACAACGGCCTGTTAGCCGTGAACCGTCACTTCTCATGGCCTGTTAACCATCACAAGTCTCTACCCTTAGGTTCCATTCGTACTAAACGCGGGAATCAAACCTGCCAAGTAATGGTGCACATGTTTCAGAGGAGCTCGAGACCCATGAAACGCACAATAAAAATTAACCGGTTACGATTACACAATACACACGCCTCGGCCTTACTTGCACGAGCGTTGTCACTATTCCATTACACACACACAACATTGTTTAGGGTAAGTCCTCACTCTACCTTATTCATATTTTAACATGCATATATAGCCAAACATGTTTAATAGTCAGAGTATAGGCAATTAGGCATCGATCACACAATAGAAAACACATAATTCAACATTTTACACGTTACACCCATTCACGGTTCCTTCCGATTTATTTAATCAGGCAATAATCAGATATTTCTCATTACCATTAGCTAGAGGATACTCATAGCTTCACAACGATACCAAGAATACTCACATAGGATAAACGAGTCAAAAGTTATGGACATAACACGAAATGGTATCCTGAAAAAACACAATTCTGCACCCTCCTAGTCGTACGCGTACTGCCCTAAGCCATACGCGTATTGCCAAGCTGGCCCGTCCAGCCATACGCGTATTGCCCAAGGTCATACGCGTATGGGCATAGACTATTTTCCTTCAAAATTCCTATTAAAAATTCCAATACGCGTAATGCCATGACTCATACGCGTAATGCCCAAAACCGTACGCGTATCAATACGCAAATGGGCAGATGGTCGAGAAAATGGAACCCCAATACGCGTATTGCCCACATTTCTGCGCAACTGTACGCGTATTGCCTTGACCAATATGCGTATTGCCTTGGGTGATACGCGTATGGGCAGCGTGAAACCCAGAAAATTTCCTGCATAATGGGTTCTGCGAAATTGACCCATTTTCACTTCCAATCCACTTCTAAACACCAGAAAAATACCAATTTGATACACAACAACACATATGTAACAAGTAGTAAGCATAAGGATCATTAAAACATGATTTTAGTGTAAAAATTCTCATTTCTAACAATGTCCACACTAACTCTAAACTCAATAAAACTCTACTCTAAAGCATCTAACTAGAACCCACCTGGATTACAAGACGAGGAGGTTGAAGCTGAGATGAAAAGATGAAGATTAGCTGATGTTTCTTGCTCTTGAGCTCTTGGAGAATTTTCCTCTTCTTTCTCTTCCTTTTTCCTCCTTCTTCCTTTATTTCCAATTTCTTTCTATGTTTTCCAAATAAGGAAAAGTAAAGGAAAATATACATAGGAATATTAATTGGTCATACTACTGATTATCCAAATTATCTTAAATGCACCAATTAATAAAATTCCAAGTTAAATAATATTAAACTTAATCAATCCGAGTTCGTCAGTTTACTCCAATTATTTTATCCAATAATTGCTCAGAGTACACCGGAACCGAGTTGATCATAATAATATCATTCCAAAACGCTCAGAATTTTACGGGGTATTACATCCTCCCCCCCTTAAATAGAAATTTGCCCATGAATTTAAAACAATTACCTAAAAAGATGAGGATAGACCTCCCGCATTTTCGATTCAATTCCCAAGTTGCATTGCCCGGATGCGTCTCGTCCCACTGGACCTTAACAAGAGGAATCTCTTTATTCCTTAACACTTTAGTTCCTCTTCCTGTACGACGACTCGGCTGAGTCTCAAATGTCAAATCAGCTTCTATCTCAACTGTATCCAGTAAAACTGGCTGAAGACGATCTGGAACAAATTTTCGAAGCTGAGACACATGGAAAACGTCGTGCATTTCTGACAGAGAAGGTGGTAAAGCTAATCTATAAGCTACTTCTCCAATCCTTCCTAGGATTTGATACGGTCTTACGTATCTTGGACTTAATTTCCGTGATTTAAATGGTCCTTTCAGTCTCAATCTCAGAGTAACCTTCAAAAATACACGTTCACCCTCATCAAACTCCAACGGTCTCCTACGGTTGTCCGCATAGCTTCTCTGACGGTCTTGGGCTTGTTTAGTTTTTTCCCGAATCATTCTAATCTTTTCCGTGGTCTCGTGAATAATCTCGGGTCCCAAAATTCTATCATCGCCCACCTCCGTCCAACACAATGGCGTTCTACACTTCCTACCATACAACGCCTTATACGGTGCCATACCAATACTTGTATGATAACTGTTAGTATAAGAGAATTCGATCAACGACAAAAGTTCTCTCCAATTCCCCCACTTTCAAGTACACAAGCTCTTAACATGTCCTCCATAGTTTGTTTTGTCCGCTCCGTCTGACCGTCCGATTGCGGATGATTCGACGTACTCAAACACAACCTCGTTCCCATGGCTTGTTGAAAAGCTCTCCAAAAATCTGGAAGTAAATTTTGGATCTCTATCTGAAACAACACTAGTAGGAATACCATGCAATCTTACTATATCTGAAATGAACAACCTTGCGAGATGACTCGCCTTGTAGGTAGCCTTCACGGCTAAGAAATGCGCGGATTTCGTTAACCGGACCACAATTACCCAAATTAAATCATAACTACCTTGCACACGTGGTAATCCCGCTGCGAAGTCCATCGAAATACTATCCCATTTCCACATCGGAATTTCTAAAGGTTTCAACAAGTCACCCGGCCTTTGGTGCTAAATCTTCACTTGTTGGCACACCGCACATTCTGACACATACACCGCAATATCTCTTTTCATCCCGGACCCCCAATAGTCCCTCCTTAAATCTTGATACATCTTTGAAGCACCAGGATGTATAGTAAAAGTACCCTTATGCGCTTACTCCAAAATCCTTCGTTTTAATTCGGTGTTATCCGGAACACAAATCCTTTGGTTAAACGAAATGACTCTGTCGGTAGTTCGCACAAAACCCGGTTGAGTCAAAAATTCTTGTAGCTCCTCATCTAACCCTTGCTCTTGTTGGATTTCTTCCCTGAGAGTAGAGATGATATTCAAATTTCCCATAACCACACAATTAGGAGTCCAATTGAATTGAAGATTTAGATCTCTAAACTTTTCCATTAAGGCATACTCTAACATCATCAACTCGGCACTATGCAACACTTTCCTGCTTAAAGCATCTGCCACCTTATTTGCTTTACCCGGATGGTACTTCAGTTCCAAATCATAATCCTTTAATTATTCCATCCACCTCCTTTGACGCATATTCAACTCTTTCTGCTTAAGTAAGTACTTTAAGCCCTTGTGGTCACTAAACACCTCAAAACGTACACCATACAAATAGTGACGCCACACTTTCAATGTAAAAACAACTGCCGCCAATTCTAAATCATGCGTCGAGCAATTCTCTTCATGGACTTTCAACTGTCGTGAAGCGTAAGCCACTACATGTCCATTCTGCATTAACACTCCGCCTAAACCCTTCTTCGATGCATCACAATATACCTCATATGACTTGCAAGGATCAGGAATAATCAAAACAGGAGCAGTCGTCAATCTCTCCTTCAAACTCCTAAAACTCCTTTCACAAGCCGAATCCCACTCATACGAATAATCCTTCCTAGTAAGTCTTGTCAATGGTAACGCCACTTGCGAAAATCCCTTGATAAACCGTCTGTAATAACATGCTACTCCCAAGAAACTTCTTACTTCAGAAACATTCTTCGGTCTCTCCCAATTAATTACTGCTTTAACTTTTGATGGATCGATCGCCACACCTCCCTGGGATATGACATGACCAAGGAAATTTACCTCAGACATCCAAAACTCACACTTGCTTAACTTAGCAAAAAGTTGCTTCTCTTGCAAGATGGATAAAACGATTCTTAGATGTTCATCGTGCTCTTGAGGATCACGAGAATAAATAAGAATATCATCAATGAAAATCACCACAAATTGGTCCAAGTAAGGTTGAAATATCCGATTCATAAAATCCATGAAAACTGCCGGAGCATTTGTTACCCCAAAAGGCATCACCAAGAATTCATAATGACCATAACGGGTTCTGAACGCAGTCTTCGGTACATCTGCACTCTTCACACAAATCTGATGATAACCCAACCATAAATCAATCTTCGAGAACACACAGGCTCCTTTCAATTGATCTAACAGGTCCTCTATCCTTGGTAACGGGTATTTGTTCTTGATGGTGAACTTATTCAACTGACGGTAATCAATACACAATCGCATTCCACCATCCTTTTTCTTTACCAATAACACTGGAGCTCCCCAGGGCGAAACACTGGGTCGAACAAAATGCTTAGCTAACAGTTCTTCCAACTGATTCTTTAGTTCCCTTAATTCAAGTGGTGCCATCCGATACGGAGAAACGGATATTGGAGCCGTTTCCGGTATCAGGTCAATAGAGAATTCCACTTCCCGCTCTAGAGGAAGAGAAGTGATATCCTCTGGGAAAACTTTAGGAAAGTCGCAAACTACCAGAATACTCAGAACTGGAATGCTACTACTCTCCTCCTTAATAAGAATTATAAGAACAAACTTTTCTTCCTCAAACAAGAAATTAATCATTCCAACTGTACCTTCTAAAATAGTAGTTAATACATCTTTCGGAGTGGCCTCGGTAGATGGGATAATAATTAACTTCTCTTCGCAACCGATAAAAACCGAATTAGCAGAAAGCCAATCCATTCACAGCATAACATCCACTTTCTTATGCGGCCAACAAATAAGATCAATCTGAAAAACTCTCTCATTCACCGACAATACACAATTTTCACACATCAACGGTGTCTCTACAATCTCATCCATGGCAGTAGTAACCACCATAGGAGGAAATAAAGGAACAACTTGCAACCCAAGTCGCTTCACACAACGCGTGGACACAAAAGGATGAGTTGCCCCACAATCAAATAAAACAAAACAAGGATGTCCATTTACGAAACACGTACCCGCACTCAAGGAGTTATCCTTCTTTGCTTTTCTTGCATCCAAGGTATACACTCGGCCAGTATTCTTCCCTTGTGCCTGATTCCTACCCTGAGGACAATCCTTCGCCATATGTCCCACCTTCTGACATTGATAACACTTCATCCGTTTGAAGCTACATCTGCCAAAATGCATCTTACCACTCGTACGACACACGGGAGGTGCAATAGTCCACGAATTCTGGACCCGTTTCTTTTTGAAAGCTTGCTGTCTAGACCGAAACTGTTGGCTTCACCTTCCACACTCATTCTGATTTGACCTACGCGAATCCCCTTCTGTCTGAACTTCCCTCAAGCTGTTCTCTGTCACATAATATTGCCTCAACTGCTGGATCTCAAGTTCTCTTCGGGTCCTCCAAGGGTTAGGAAAGTACCTTTCCATGAAAATAGCCTTGAATTGCTCCCACTCTTTAGGTACACCTTGCACAGTCATAAAAGCTGAAGCAATATCCCACCACCTCTTAGCAGGACCCCTCAGGGAGCGAGAAGCAAACGCTACTTTGTTTTCCTTACCACAGTGGACTATCCGAAAGATTCTCTCCATACCAGCCACCCATTCATGAGCTTCCACTGGATCTATTCCGCCATGAAATTCTGGAGGATTCATGCGGATGAAATCCCTAAAGTTTCCTCCTGCAACCTCAGTAACAACCACTGGAGGAGGTAGACCACCCGCCATCTACTGAACCATTTGTTGCATGAACCGATTTTGTTGTTGCTGCATCTGCTGCATGAATTAATACAACGGAGCATTCCCCTTGCCAACCGGCGGATTAGTCCCTGCTGGAGTATTTCTTGGTCAACCACGGTTGTTTCTGCGCCCGTCAGCCATGTTCCTGAATGTCATACCGATATGATTAACTTGATCAGGCTCAATACCATAAATATAACACTTAAGACTAATGGCGACACAACACATATGAAATGGAAATAAAATACTCATACTATTTCATAGCTAGGTCGAGGATACGACCTGCTCTGATACCAACTGTAATGCCCACATATAAATACATACATCAAAGCATATATCATACATGAATAATACGTTTGGTACTGAAATACATAAGTTCCTAGTAACACTGTATACATAAAAATGCCCAAAGCAACCTAAAACAATACACTGGCATGTTATATGTACAAAATGTTCAAAAGATAAAACTAAGAACTAGATCCCTAAGGATCTCAAAAGACTCCACAACGGAAGCAAAACCAACAGCTAAGCAAGGATAGTCACACATCCTTATCCTTACCCTTCGCGGAAGCTGCAGAACCTGTGATGTAAACAACAACAGTGGGGTGAGATACATCAAATCTCAGTGAGTTCCCTATCTTAAAGTCCTCTCGGCTCTACAATGTTCTAATAACCTAACTCAAGTCAAAGGGGAAAGGAAATGACTTTGAGTACACACACTACAAAAGTATCCACACATGGTGTGCCTGTTAACTCACGTTAGTACCGAAGTACGTCCTGAGCCTGTTAGCCCAAGGATCTCACAAATCAATAACCATACCAACGCATCCCCTTTTCCCGTCCGCTTCTACGTCTAGAAGACGACCCGAGTCATGGATCCTCGAAATTACTTGGCATACGAAATGGATTCGGGAACAACGGCCTGTTAGCCGTGAACCGTCACTTCTCATGGCCTGTTAACCATCACAAGTCTCTACCCTTAGGTTCCATTCGTACTAAATGCGGGAATTAAACCTGCCAAGTAATGGTGCACATATTTCAGAGGAGCTCGAGACCCATGAAACGCATTATAAAAAATAACCGGTTACGATTACACAATACACACGCCTCGGCCTTACTTGCACGAGCGTTGTCACTATTCCATTACACACACACAACATTGTTTAGGGTAAGTCCTCACTCTACCTAATTCATATTTTAACATGCATATATAGCCAAACATGTTTAATAGTCAGAGTATAGGCAATTAGGCATCGATCACACAATAGAAAACACATAATTCAACATTTTACACGTTACACCCATTCACGGTTCCTTTCGATTTATTTAATCGGGCAATAATCAGATATTTCTCATTACCATTAGCTAGAGGATACTCATAACTTCACAATGATACCAAGAATACTCACATAGGATAAACGAGTCAAAAGTTATGGACATAACACGAAATGGTATCGTGAAAAACACAATTCTGCACCCTCCTGATCGTACGCGTACTGCCCTAAGCCATACGTGTATTGCCATGCTGGCTCGCCCAGCCATACGCGTATTGCCCAAGGTCATACGCGTATGGGCAGAGACTATTTTCCTTCAAAATTCCTTTTAAAAATTCCAATACGCGTAATACCATGACTCATATGCGTAATGCCATGACTCATACGCGTAATGCCCAAAACCGTGCGTGTATCAATACGCAAATGGGCAGATGGCCGAGAAAATGGAACCCCAATACGCGTATTGCCCACATTTCTGCGCAACCGTATGCGTATTGCCTTGACCAATACGCGTATTGCCTTGGGTGATACGCGTATGGGCAGCGTGAAACCCAGAAAATTTCCTGCATAAGGGGTTCTGCGAAATTGACCCATTTTCACTTCCAATCCACTTCTAAACACCAGAAAAATACCAATTTGATACACAACAACACATATGTAACAAGTAGTAAGCATAAGGATCATTAAAACATGATTTTAGTGTAAAAATTCTCATTTCTAACAATGTCCACACTAACTCTAAACTCAATAAAACTCTACTCTAAAGCATCTAACTAGAACCCACCTGGATTACAAGACGAGGAGGTTGAAGCTGAGATGAAAAGATGAAGATTAGCTGATGTTTCTTGCTCTTGAGCTCTTGGAGAAATTTCCTCTTCTTTCTCTTCCTTTTTCCTCCTTCTTCCTTTCTTTCCAATTTCTTTCTATGTTTTCCAAATAAGGAAAAGTAAAGGAAAATATACATAGGAATATTAATTGGTCATACTACTGATTATCCAAATTATCTCAAATGCACCAATTAATAAAATTCCAAGTTAAATAATATTAAACTTAATCAATCCGAGTTCGTAAGTTTACTCTAATTATTTTATCCAATAATTGTCAGAGTACCCCGGAACCCTGTTGATCATAATAATATTATTCCAAAACGCTCAGAATTTTACGGGGTATTACAGTTTATATATATATATATATAAGACACAGAGAGAGAGAGAGAGAGAGAGATTTACTCGAATACATGAGAGATTATGTGTTTAGTATCCCTTACGTGCAAAATTTTGTATTTTTACCTTATTAAATTTCAATGTAAAAAAACACAAAAAAAAAAGCCACTTGAATTTAAAGAATCGCTTCGACAAGAATCGAACTCAAGAACTTAATCAAAATTATTGTCATACTTTCAAAAATGAAAAATTAGATATCGTGACGTGTAATATGAATCCAAACAGAACTCGTGCGATTGTTTAGGTACTAGTGTAGTACACACGTATTTTGTTTTCTTCTAATATGAAAATGATATGAAACAGGAAAAGTTTAAGTTATTGATAAAAAATTAAATAATAATGGAAGTAGGTTTACTATTGATTCAATTATTTTAGTAAACAATACCAAAACGAAAATAATATTTATAGAGGAAAAAATTTATTGTTGATTCAATTTTTTTGGGTAAATAATTTTCTCTTTCTATCATTTCATTTTTATTATATTTTGAAAATAAAAGCGTGCGTATCACACCATTATCTATGCAAACGTACAAGTATCCCATTATTTTATAGTAATGTCAACCCAAAAAATGAGTAATGTCAACTAAAAAAAGTAATACCAAGTCAAAAATTTAAATGAAAAATTTTGAAATTAAAAATAAAAAGTTAAAATGTTAAGAAATAATGAAAGACAAATAAATTTATAAAAATAAACTAAAAAAAGTTAAGTCAATATGTATGACATTATTTATAGAACAAACAATAGAAATTTAATAGTTGAAATTAATGATGTAGACTAATCAATAGACTTAGATGTTAATTATAAAATTACAAGTAGTGATTTATGGATAAAAAGATTTCATAGTAGACATAAGAAATCACAAATATATCAAATCATATACAAATATATCAAATCATTTTTATTACATTTTGAAAATAAGATTTCTACATGAGAACAATATAATTTTTTTAAAATAGTTCAAATATAATCCTTTAATTAATTTTTTCTAATGTAATATTTCAATAAGGGTTAAATACTTTACTTTATTATTCCTTTAATTAATCAAAATTTATAATAATAATTTAATAAATAATTTGGAATCTTAAAAAGCTCAATTTTTATTTATTTTAAATATCATTGTTATAATTTTTATCATTAAAAAATTTATTATTTAAGCCTCAGTACCTGCACAGTCGGCCCTAATACTTAGATTAAATATTTAAATGTATTATATTATCTCTTAGATATGAATAATCATATTCGTTATAATTTATTTTAATTTATTTTCTTGTCAAAAAGTTAATCTTAACTAATTTGTAGTATTAATATAAATTACCGTCACATTTATAACAAACATTATATCATTAATGTAAATATTGTTAAATGAAAAAAAAAAAATATATATATATATATATATATATATTTTTAGCATCATAGTCTATTTATACCACTTTAAAAATTATTTATTTTTTAGGATTTCTTCAAATATATTTAGGGGCTCCTAATCACATAAAATGTGTCAATTGAATTTTTCTTTATCTTAAAACAATTGTCTTTTTATAAATAAAATATTTATTATTTTTTTACTGATATATCTTTATTTATTTATTTTAGTTTGAAATATTTACTTATTTCAAATGGATTCCTTGTTATGAGAAGGAATGTAATTTTTTATCAAAATAACCATATTTTCCGTCTATAAAACCCAATCTAACCATTTTTCTATCATATTATCTAAAATATTCAATTTAAAAATAAAATATTAACGTGAGAGGGGCCGTCAATAACAAGAAAGCTCTTTTTGATTTATAGACGAACGCCAATTAATGAATAGTCACCTTTGATAACTACAATATTTTAACTTATTAACTATATAAGCACGCAATTCCTACTTGTGAACAAGTATGCTTGACAAGCATGCAAGCCCTCCTAAGACTATTTTGTATTTATTGTTGGCTACTATGTAGTGAAATCCTAGATGATAGCAGAAGATTTATAAGTTTATCATAAACAAGACATAACTCCCTATAGCAAACTACATAGGATTGGGTAGCTCTATTCCGACAGTATTTTTGTTGGCTACTATGTAGATGATAGCAGAAGATTTATAAGCTTATCATAAATAAGGCATGACTTTGATTCACAATGTACAAAATTTAAGAACCTAGCAGCTGGACTCCACCTACCTCTTAGCAGACTACTACATAGGATAGGGTAACTCTATCCTGACAGACAATAGTATTTTGATTTTGTAAAGGTTACATTCAAAACCTCTACACAGTATTTTTAGTGTTTCTCAAGAAATTGAAACTTTAAATTACTTGGACCAACTTATTAAAATAAATATATTTGTTTAATATTTTAAAAAATCACTTATTATCATTTTTGTAAATTTATTTAAGATTTTTAGAAAATCATTTTTAATCTTAAATAAAAAAACTAATTCAAGTGACTTTTAAAAAATTTGTTTATTTTTAAAATAAAAGATTCTGGTTTAAGAGCTTCAAATTAATATATATATAAACTATATGAGACTAAATGGGTAGCATGCAATCTATTAGTCTATCATAGAACATTTTAAAAGTTCATTTATTTCTTAGTGTTTTTTCAAAATATCTTATTTTCATTTTTACTTAATTTCAGAATAATTATTTTGTTCTTAAAAAAATAGAATAGTTGTTATGAGAACGAGTACTTGGAACAGTATTTTATCATAAAATCTTTTTTTGACTTCTCCTTTTTTTGACTCATATGTGAACATGCTAAGCATGCAAGCCTCTGAACATTATTTTTTTGTATTTATTGTTGGTCATGTAGTGAATTCTTAAGGTTAGGATAAACATGGCATGACTTATGATTCAAGAACCTAGGATGTTGTCTGATTTCTTAAACAAAATCCAAGAATCTAGCATGTGGACTTTCTGAAAACATACTACATAGAATAGGTTTCCTCTATTCTGACAGTATTATCATATCTATATTTCAAATAGAGGTCAATTTACCAAAATTAATTAAAGTAGTATTTTGTCAAAGTTACACTCAAGATTTAGAACAAAGATATTCATTGTGAAATTTCAATTAATTGGACATTTTTATATTCAAATTCACATCAGATTGGATTTCCCCTCACAATATTCATTATATATATTTAATGATTAAATTAACATATTATATATATAATTAATTTAATAAAATAATATATACTAAACATTTTAAATATATTAAAAATTCATTTCTTTATATTTTAAGTATAAAATTATTTTAAATAAATTAATAATATTTGTTAAAAAAATATATAAAACATATAAATATTTCATAACCATGTGAATTTGAGACAACTATTAATATTCTCATCCATTTTCCATTCGAATTTAAATATGAACTACTCCACCTAAACTTGTTGTCGAAGCAGATGTCTGATAATATTTAATAAAATAAATTATTTAAGTAGTTTAATTAATTTTAAAATTGAAATTAATTAATCCTAAATTCTGATTATTATAGGTACATAATTAAATTAGAGGTCAATTTAACAAAATTAGATAGTACTAATATTTTAATTTTTTCATACTTCAAAATTTAATATTTATCTAAATTATATAATCTTTAAATTTTAATTCAATTAATTGGATAGTTTCATTCAAATTAATTTATTGAATTGATAGTATTTAATAAAATTATATATTAATAAATTCAATTATTTGAAAAATTACACGATAAGTAATAGTTAATTCTAAATCAACTAAAAATATTAATTTTGTAACACCCACATATAAAATCCATACATCAAAGCATAAATTATATATATGAATCCAAGTATTTGGTATTGAAATACAATAAGTTTCTAGTTAACACATTATATACATAAATGCCTCTAATACAACACAAAAACTAAGGCATTACATATACAAGATGTTCCAACATGATAAAAACTAAGAACTAGATCAATGCAATGATCTCAAAATAAAACGTCATAGCGGAAGCCATGCCATCTCAAAAACTACGAACCGGAAGGAAAAGTCAAACCACTTTATCCTTACCCGTCGCCGAACCTGCAGAACCTGTGATGTAAACAACAACAGTGGGGTGAGATACATCAAATCTCAGGGAATTCCCTATCTTATGGATTCTCTCGGGTTATTTACGGTTCTGACAATCCTAACTCAAGTCCGGGGAAGGGAAGGACTCTTGAGTTCACACTTGATAATCTCACACTATATGGAAACATGACATGAGTTCACTAACTCATCACATCATTAATCGATAACCGGTACCAAGGCATCTCATCTTCCCGTCCGCTTCTACGTCTAGAAGGCGACCCGAGTCATAGATCCTTGTATTTACTTGGTATACAATTGGATTCGGGATCACCGGCCTGTTAACTGTGAACCGTCACTTCTCATGGCCTGTTAACCATCACAAGTCTCGTACCCATGCACGGGCTTCCAATTGTACTACTCGTAGGGCATCAAACCTACCAAGTAAATCCTGCCTGCACTTCAGAGGAGCTCGAGACTCATGAAGGCCTTTCAAGGGCAATTCAAAATAAAATGGTTACGATTACATGATAAATACCACACAAAATAATGTATATGACAATTGCCTCGGCCATAAGGCCTCAAGGCCTTTCTTGTCCTTCAATCCATAACGTTAACCTCATGTTCCATACTAGTGTTTCCAACTACTAAAGTTTCCTATAGTTCATAAGGGGTTTTCCTCACTCTTACTATTTTTTTCCTTTTTATCTTTCATGCATTTTTAATCACAACATGTTAACAACCATAGATTAGGCAAAACATACCTTATTAGTGTAATAGAATAACTTAACACAATTTAAAACATAGTCCACATAAAATTATCAAAAGAATTCCACTTCGGGTTCCCTCCGATTATTTAAATTGGGCAATAAAATCGGCCATCCTTATCATCATCATAAAGATCGTTTCTCCAGCTTTCTAATGATATACCGAACATTCAAAACGGACAACCGGATAAAAAGATATGGCGGAAACAAGTTAAGAAAAACAACACAGCTCGCCCCAGGTTCGCTAGGCGAACGAGCTGGCGAGCCTTCGCCTTCGCCTTCGCTAGGCGAGCAAGCTGGCGAGTAATTAAACAAAAACTCCCAGACCCAAAACACCATAAGTTCGCTAGGCGAACGTCTGGCAAACCTTCGCCTTCACCTTCGCTAGGCGAATGTGTCAGCGAGCACCGAGGCAGTAAGTTCCCATAATCAAAACACACTAAGTTCGCTAGGCGAACATGCCAGCGAACCTTCGCTTGGCGAACGTTCGGGTTCGCTAGGCGAAGCAAGCGAAACAGAACCTCTCCCAGCTGCTGTTCTTCACTTCCAACTCACATTTTCCTCATCAAAAACATTACCCAACATCCCACAACAGTCAAAACATAATGCAAACATGATAACAAGCCTATAACAACATTTATAGCAAGATCAACCATAAATTTCCAAGTTTTTCATAATCTAACCTAACTCAAACTTTCTCTAAAATTCTCCAATAGTGGTACTAACTAGAACCCACCTTCAAAATGAGCAAGATGAAGATGATTGAGAAGTTTGGATGAAGATTGGATGATGATCTTGATGGTTCTTGAGCTTTTCTTCAAATTTCCTCTTCTCCTCTTTTTCTCTCCTTCCTTTCCTTTCTTCTTCCTTTCTTTCTATCTTTTTCTTTTGTTTGGAAAGTGAGAGGAAAAGGATTCACATAGTAAACTTAGTATTAGAAATAATACTACTAAATGTCCAAAAAGTCTCTTAAGTCCAAAATTAAATAAATGTCTCAGAAACAAATAATATTTATTAGATCAATTCTAAGTACTGAAGTTACTCTAATTATTTCATCAAATAATTTCTCAGAGTAACCTGACTCAGTTAATCACAATGTAATATTATTCGGTGTAATAAAATACGGGGTATTACATCCTCCCCCCCCCCCCCTTAAATAGAAATTCGCCCTCGAATTTAAAAATTACCTGAACAGATGAGGGTAAGCATCTCGCATTTCCGATTCAAGTTCCCAAGTTGCATCTCCTGGATGCGTTACATCCCACTGTACCTTAACGAGAGGAATATCCTTGTTCCTTAATACCTTCGTTTCTCTTCCCACAATGCGGCTCGGTTGAGGTTCAAACGTCAAATCTGCTTCTATTTCAATAGTATCCGGTAGAATCGGCTGAAGAGGATCGGGAACAAATCTCCGAAGCTGAGATACATGAAAAACATCATGCATTTCCGACAGAGAAGGTGGTAAGGCCAACCTGTAAGCTACTTCACCAATCCTTTCTAAGATCTGATACGGTGCCACGTATCTCGGGCTTAACTTGCGTGACTTAAACGGTCCTTTCAATCTCAATCTAGGAGTAACTTTCAAAAACACATGGTCACCCTCTTCAAATTCTAAAGGTCTCCTTCGATTGTCCGCATAACTCTTTTGTCGATCTTGGGCTTGCTTAATTTTCTCGCGAATCATTCGAATCTTTTCTGTAGTCTCTTGGATGATTTCGGGTCCTAATATTCTATCTTCCCCAACTTCCGCCCAACACAAGGATGTTCTACATTTTCGCCCATACAACGCTTCATACGGAGCCATACCGATGCTAGCATGATAACTATTATTATAGGAAAACTCAATCAATGGTAGAAGTTCTTTCCAATTCCCTTTACTTTCTAACACACAAGCTCTCAACATATCTTCCATCGTTTGTATCGTTCGCTCAGTCTGACCATCCGTCTGAGGATGATTAGACGTGCTCAAACGCAACTCCGTCCCCATGGCTTGTTGAAAGACCTTCCAAAACCTTGAAGTAAACTTCGGATCTCTGTCCGACACAATATTAGAAGGAATACTGTGCAATCTTACAATTTCCGCAATAAACAACCTCGCAAGATGACTTGCCTTAAATGTAGTCTTCACCGCCAAGAAGTGCGCAGATTTCGTTAGTCGATCCACAATCACCCAAATTGAATCATAACCACCTTGCGTACGGGGCAAACCTACTGCAAAGTCCATAGAAATGTTATCCCATTTCCAAACTGGAATTTCTAAAGGTTGCAACATACCGCCCGGTCTTTGGTGTTCAATCTTAACCTGTTGGAACACTGCACATTCTGACACATACATCGCAACATCCTTTTTCATTCCGGTCCACCAATAGTCCTTCTTCAAATCTTGATACATCTTCGAAGAACCTGGATGTATCATAAAAGTACCTTTATGAGATTCATCCAAAATCTTTCTTCTTAACATTACATCATTCGGAACACAAATTCTTTGGCCGAACATAATAATTCCGTCGGTAGCCTGAATAAAACCCGGTAGAAGTAACACGTCTTGCAACTTCTCATCTGCCATTTGACCTTGGTGAATCTAAACTCTCAAAGTAGAATTGACATTCAAATTTCCCATAATCACACCATCTTTGGTCCATACAAACTGAAGATTAAGATCTCTAAAATCCTCCAACAATGTATACTCCAAAATCATCAATTTCGCGCCATGCACTAATTTCTGACTTAACGCATCTGCTACCTTGTTCGCTTTTCCTGGATGATACTTCAATTCTAAATCATAATCTTTTAAGTACTCCATCCATCTTCGTTGTCGCATATTTAACTCCTTTTGGTCAAATAAATACCTCAAGCTCTTATGGTCACTGAACATTTCAAAACGTACACCATACAAATAATGCCGCCACACCTTAAGTGTAAAAACAACCGCCGCCAATTCCAAATCGTGAGTTGGATAATTCTGTTCATGAACTTTCAATTGTCGGGAGGCATAAGCTACTACTTGACCACCTTGCATCAGAACACCTCTCAATCCCATTTTAGAAGCATCACAAAACACTTCATAAGAGTTGTTAGGATCAGGAATGATTAACACCGGAGCTGTTGTCAATCTCTCCTTCAACTTCATGAAACTTTGCTCACAACCTGAGTCCCACTCAAAAGTAAAATCTTTACGAGTAAGTTTCGTCATTGGTAAAGCCAACTGAGAGAAACCTTCGATAAACCTCCTATAATAACCTACCAGCCCCAAGAAACTTCTGACTTCTGAGGCATTTCTCGGCCTCTCCCAATTTATCACTGCTTCTACCTTCGACGGATCCACCGCTACACCACCCTGGGATATAACGTGACCAAGAAACTTAACTTCCGCCATCCAAAATTCACACTTACTCAGTTTAGCAAATAGTTGCTTCTCTTGCAACACAGATAATACAATTCTCAGATGTTCCTCGTGCTCTTGTGTAGTACGAGAATAAATAAGAATATCGTCAATGAAGATTATAACAAACTGGTCCAAGTAAGCTTGAAATATACGGTTCATGTAGTCCATAAAGACGGCTGGACCATTTGTCACACCGAAAGGCATCACTAAGAATTCGTAATGGCCGTAACGGATCCTAAATGCAGTCTTAGGTACATCGGAACTCTTCACTCGGATTTGGTGATAACCCGACCTCAAATCAATCTTCGAGAACACGCAGGCTCCTTTCAATTGATCCAAAAGGTCGTCTATCCTGGGCAAGGGATACTTGTTCTTAATGGTGACTTTATTCAGCTGACGATAATCGATGCACATCCGCATCCCACCGTCCTTCTTCTTCACCAGTAGAACAGGGGCTCCCCACGGAGAAACACTAGGTCGCACGAAATGTTTCGCCATGAGTTCTTCTAACTGATCCTTTAATTCCCTTAACTCCTTCGGTGCCATCCGATACGGAGAAACGGATATAGGAGCCGTTCCCGGTACCAGGTCAATAGAAAATTCCACTTCCCTCTCCGGAGGAAGAGAAGTGACATCTTCGGTGAAAACTTCAGAAAATTCACAAACTACGGGAATATCCATAACCTGAAGGTCGCTACTCCCTTCCTTAGTGAGAACCAACATAACCGAATTCTCTTCTTCAAACAAGAGATTTATCATACCAACCGTACCTTCTAGAATAGTTGTTAAAACATCCTTTGGTGTAGCCTCCACAGACGGAATGATGATAAGCTTTTCCTCATGTCGCTCCTGGGATTTTCATCCTAGTACAAACGCGAAAGTGGCACCGAACAGAGTCGCCAGCAATGTGTATTTATCCCATGAGAGGGAAAGGAAACACCGCATAAACCTGAAGGAAGGAAAGAGCATGGTCTTGCGACCAAGAGAACTGGGTTCGGGAGTCGGTTACGCGAGAGGAAGGTATTAGCACCCCCTCGCGTCCATCGTACCCGATGGGATCCACGCTTGCTTGTTTCGATCAAAGGGTGAAGAAAACTGGAGCTCCGCTGCTACTGGAAAGGAAAAGGAACGAGAACGGAAAGAAACGAAGAAACAAATGTAGGGAAAATAAAAGAAGTGCTCGCATGGGCCCTACCCCACTGCCTACGTATCTCATCGGGAGCATGAGAATCAGAGCGACGTAGTTCCCCTCACTAGGGAAAGTTGTTTGTGTTTTTTAGAGAACGGCTTACGCTCTAGCTCAGGTGTTGCAGGCTCGCTGGTCCGAGTGCGTTACCATCTTGCAAGAGAACGAGTAGAAGCACGTTCGTACGCTGAGAGTGAGTGAGGTGAGAAAAGAATTCCCGAAGGAAAGACGTTATTGTTTGTTTTTTGTCTTTTAAGAGTTTTTTCATTTGTTTGCATATGATAGTGTATCTGAATCTTAGTCATTGGAATGTGTACATTCTCACATTCCAAGATGGAATGAGTAAGAAAGCACACTAAGGGTGAAGAAGACCCCCACACTTAGTTCCAATTGTCAAGGTTCAAACACACTAGCATACTTGTGTTTATTAAGTGTTTTTGTTGATTAAGAAATGAAGAAGTGCTTTTTATTATTTGTACCTTCAACAAGTATTGCATTTAGGTCCCTCATACAAGATCAAATGTTTAACACATTGACCCAAGAAGGGCTATATGCTACACATTCTAAGATTATAAGAGAAGACCCCTTATAATCTTTTCTTTATATGAAAGGCCTAAATGCAATAAATGCCTACCTTCATTAGATATTTTGAATTTTCTTTAAGAGATGAGAAGAGAGACTCAAGAGAGGAGAAAAGGTAAAACCTATATGGACTAAGACTCAATCCTAATTGAAGATTAAAGGGAGTGATCCTAAAGGTTTGTGAGGTTTCAACCTAAAGTCTAAAGAAAGAAAGAATTAAACAATTCACTTCTAAAGTAGAAGATGAATTGTAATTCAAAAAGGGAAAGTAATGAGTTATTAAAAGAAAGCACATAAGTGCTTAACAAAACATAAAATGGAATTGTAAAAGAGAAAGGATAGAAGTTGAATGTGGATTCCTTATCCACACTCAATTGAAACTTACCAAAGCCCCTACATGGTTAGTAAACATGTATAAGAAGTATAAGAAGTAAAAGAACATGTAAAGCATCATAAAACTCAAAAGAATTAAATGAGAAACCAAATCCTAGAGCCACAACCAGAATGTACATCATATGGAAACAAATGGTTATTATCAATCAAACTCAAGTGGATAGGCAACAAACATCCTCCATGACATTAGAACATGATATCATAAGAAAAGGGAGAATGAAAGATGAAAGAGAAAAGAAGAAATGTGTATAAATGGAACATGTAATCCATGTATCAGAATTGAAATGAAATGAAGAATGATTCACAAAACTCTCACAAGTATTCATGAAGCACATCAAGGCATTTAAGAAGTGATAGAAGAAGTAGGATTGAAATGGAAGTTCCAAACAAAGGAAAGTGCAAACACAACATGTTAAAGGTGCACAAGGTTCAAATGATAATCAACAAGCAAAGATGACATATGATATGTATCTATGTCCTATAATGTCAAGAGTGTAGCTCACCAAATAGGCAAATGATCATGCAAGTATACACAAAAGAAAACATGTAAACATGCACAAAAGATTACAATGATATGACATGTTATAATGCTTTAAATGAAATGCATCAAACAAAAATCAAATGGCCTCATGAAAATTATGAAAACATGGTATTGAAGTTCACTAATCAGAGATGAATCACATATCAAAGTAGCATGCAAGGAACCAAGGCAAAATGATGTCAAACAATGCACTTAGGTCACATAGACATATCATACAAAGTAGCACAAAAGTGAACACCAAATATGCCATAAAATGACCTAAAAAATCAAATAAAAATCACTTAACATACCTCAAGATGCTAATGACTCAATACAAAAAGAAGAGAATCAAAACAATTTTTAATGATCAAGAACAAAATTAAACAAAATCATGTACCACATTAAGAATGCACACCAAAGAAATTCAAAGAAAATTATGGAACAGGGGCAAAAAGGTCATAAAATCAAGAAACAAGATCATGAAAAAATTTCTAAATGTTTTAATAAGGCTCATGAATTTTTGTGGAATTTTATGATGCTATTTAGTATTTTTAAAAATTAAAAATAAAACGTGTAGAAAAATAGAAAAATTAAAATGAAATGAAAAGCAAGTGTGGGGTGCAGACATAGTAAATTTCAGTTCAACATTATTGGGCTTTAAAAAGAGGAGGTGTGAATATCAAAATGTCTTAAGTCCAATTCTGCGCAATCCACACCAATAACCATGCACACTCAGTCAATAAAATTGACTCATTAATAACCATTGGATGAGGTCTCAGTCAAGCCAAAGTCAAAGTATGCCAAATCAACGCACGCGCACGCATGAACACCCTTACTATCATGTACCATGCCACACCATGCTTAAATGAAATCAGAAATAACACACGTGACACGCACATGGATTTTAATGCGTTGGCACCTTTTGGACCATACGATCATGGAAAACGGACGGATGAGATTATAACATGCATAAACCCTAGTTCTAACAGTCACCGGCCGGAGGTGATCTCCGATCACCTTCTCCGACCAAACCACCACCGTCTGCAACCTTAATTTCTCCAGAAATCCACAAATTAAATACCAAAATGAAGCCGAGCTCACACACATCATGAATATGCAATCAGTTTTCATAGATCATGCACGCATAACACAAACCGAGCCAAAACAATTTGCCCTAACATTTGGTCTATGCCTCTAAAGGCCTATCAACTAGCCAGGCAAGTTCTTGAGCTTATAAGAAGCTTCAAGAACCTGAAAACAACTTCACATTAGGTCTATAATGGTGGAGATTCGTACCTGAAGTTTTGAAACCTTGAAGTGTTCTTCAGAAAACCAGAGGTCTTGTCTCTTCTACAATCTTCACTTGGCCAAATAAAGGCTGGGATGTAGAACTTGATGATGATTCAATGGAGAAGAGGTTGAAACCAAGCTCCAAACAAGTATCACTGTGGAGAACTTGAGAGAATCAGAGAGATTGTTGAAGTGGAATGAACAAGGTAGAGCTCAAGAATCAGTGGCAATGGTGGAATCGAGAGAGAAGAAGAAAGTGTTTCTGAAGTGAATGTGTGGAAATGAAGTTAGAAAATGAAGTTAGAGTGTGTGATTTCTATTTATAAGGTGAACTAACCACGGTTAAATGAGTTGAGTTAGGGTGAGTCAAGTTGGTTAACTGAGTCATCCCTAACTAACTGAGTCAAGTTAGTTAGGGAGAGCAGTGCTATGGTGAAGAGGGCTCATGACATGCTATGGTGTGGGAAAAATAAATGGCACGGTTTGTGAAATAGAAGCTTGTTCATCAAAAACTTACTAAGCAAGTTTTCCCCCTTCTATTCTCATGCAATGCACGTGCCACTGTGCTTAGTGTAAGTAGTGTATGCTTGGTCAAAAGAGGAAATTGAAGTGAAGAAGTGTTTGGTGTGTGAGTGAACCAAATTATGAACTGAACTGTCAATGTACCAGTGCCAACATAGGGTAGTTTGTTGAAGTTTTTCTCCTTATTCAATGAATGCTTTGGTATGCTTTTGGAGTCAATTGAAAGAGGAGATATTGAAGAACAATGTTGGTTTGAAAATTGAAGTGAAATGAGGTCTCTAACATGCCTAAAAATGACCACAAACAGATGGAAAAAGAGACTGGTACATGGGCGCGCAGACTTGTGGCATGACCTGGTTGTGACCTGGTCAAATTTCAGTTGCAATGACCATTCTTTGAGCCATCATAACTCCTTAACCTTTGATCAGATGAAAAATTGATAAACACCAACTTTGAAGATCTCACATAGAGGAACAACTTTGATGTTGAAAAGTTTTCCATTTGAAGCCTCTAATCATGAGTAATTGATCAATACATTTGGCCCACCAAGTGTTTGAGAAAATGACTGCGCGCGTGCCCTGAAAATCTTGGTCATGACCTAGTTTTGGACCTACTTTGCTCAAACTTTGATCAATCATATCTCACTCAATTTTTATCCAATGGAGATGTTCCACATATGGATGTGAAGCTTAAAACAAGATCTTTTGTTGTGGCCGAGTGGAATTTTCATTTGGTGCTTCAATTTTAAATGGCCTTGGTTCAAACTCTGATGCAAAATGGCCAAAACTTGCTATTTTTAGTAACCCTTCATCTTCCAAAAATGGCAACTTTCCACCTCTTGATTTTTTTATGATTCCTTTGGAGTTTCTTGACCAAATTTTGTACATTGGACATATGTAACATGAATTTCATGATTTTGGGCTCAAAAAGTCAAGAGTTGACTTTTTCCTCTGATTATTTGACTTGGCCCCAATTTTCCTGATTTCTGATCTTTCTTCCAATTGAAACACTTCCAAAACCAATTGAGAGGCAATTTTCCATACACATACACTTAAGAACATGTAGAATACCATGACATCAAGTTTTGTCCAAAAAATCAAAGATTCCCTGATTTAATGGGAACCCTAGTTTTGGTGCCCACCTCCTAGGAGAAAAATGTGCAGTCTTCAATTTCAAATTCCTCAGAGTATGTTGTGTACCTTCTTAAAGGATGATGATATATGCCATTTGAGGATGATTTTGGATCAATGAACTATCTCTTTTGAGGGTTTTCCTTCAGTTTTTGAACCTCTTGCATAGTGAAAGATGTAATGCTTCAATCTCCCATTGTATCTCTTATCCTTGAGGTTGTGGATGATCAATTGAGATGGTATGAGACATGAAAGACCTCTTGGCTTGCCTTGAGGGCACTTGATTGACCTTTTTGTGCTTTGAATGATCCCTTGATTGTCCACCTTCCACCTGATCACATGCCCTGATGGTAAGAAGGATGCCATGCTTCATTTTTCTATTTTAAATGCAATGTAATGTTAATGAGGTGGATATGATATGATAAATGATAATGCCATGCTATGATGACAAAGAGGGAGAGCAAATTTTGGGGTATTACACCTCACACCCAATAAATACCGAATTAGCAGAAAGCCAATCCATTCCCAAAACAACATCCACTTTCTTAAGCGGTAGACAAATAAGGTCAATCTGAAAAACTCTACCATTCACAGATAGCACACAATTTTCACACATCAAAGGCGTCTCAACCATTTCATCCATGGTGGTAGTGACCACCATAGGAGGAGACAAAGGAACGGACCGCAACCCAAGTCGCTTCATACATTGTATCGATATAAAAGAATGTGTAGCTCCGCAATCAAATAAAACAAAGCAAGGAAATCCGTTAACTAAGCACGTACCAGCAATCAATGAACTGTCACTCTTCTTCTTCCTTGCATCCAAGATGTAAACCCTTCCTTGTGGTTGAATCCTATTCTGAGGACAATCTTTCTTCATATGACCCACCTTTTGACATTGGAAACACCTTACCCCTTCCAAACCACACCTTCCGAAATGATTCTTGCCACAAGTGCGACACACCGGAGGTGTACTCGCCCTTGTATCTTGCACCTGTTTCCCCTTGAAGGATTGTGGCCTAGGTCTAAATGATTGATTAGACCTTCCACGATCAGTTTGAGTTACCCGACTTGCTACACTTTCATCTCGAACCTTTTTCAAACTATGTTCTGCCACATAGCATTGTCTCAACACTTCTGCATAAGTAGTGAACTCTCTCTGAGACACACTATGAGATATTTCAGCTTTTAATCCAAACAGAAACTGGTCTATTTTCCATTTTTCATCAGGAGCATACATAGCCTGCCTAGAATAAGCAGCCATGTCTTCAAACTTCTCAGCATAACTGGCCACAGTCATGCTACCTTGTCTTAACTGCTGAAATTAAAATTCCTTCTGAGTCCTTAATGAGCTCGGAAAATATTTCTCCATGAAAATAACTTTGAACTGTTCCCAAACCTTAGGCACTTCCTGAACAGTCATCAAAACCGAAGCGCTCTCCCACCATCTCATAGCGGGACCCTTTAGCGAGTGGGAAGCGAACAACACCTTGTTCTCTTCGGTGCAATGGACTATCAAGAAAATCCTTTCCATACCTGAAATCCATTCGTGAGCCTTCACGGGATCTAATCCACCCTGAAATTCCGGAGGATTCATGCGGATAAAGTCCCGGAAATTCCCACCTACAGCTTCGGGAACCACTACTTGAGGATGCGGACCTCCATTCATTTGTTGCACCATCTGTTGCATGAATAGATTATGTTGTTGTTGCATCTGCTGCATGAACTGATACAACGGAGCATTACCATCGCCAACCGGCGGAGTCGTCCCTTGAGGAGTGGTGCGGGGCCTACCACGAGGGTTTCTACGTCCATCAGCCATATTCCTAAAGGTCATACAAATAAAATTAAGTTGATCAGGCTCAATGCCATAAATATAACGCTCAAGACCCACGGCGACACAACGTATATGAAACGGAAAGAAACACTTATACTATTTCATGGCTAGGTCGAGGATACGACCTGTTCTGATACCAACTGTAACACCCACATATAAAATCCATACATCAAAGCATAAATTATATATATGAATCCAAGTATTTGGTATTGAAATACAATAAGTTCCTAGTTAACACATTATATACATAAATGCCTCTAATATAACACAAAAACTAAGGCATTACATATACAAGATGTTCAAACATGATAAAAACTAAGAACTAGATCAATGCAATGATCTCAAAATAAAACGTCATAGCGGAAGCCATGCCATCTCAAAAACTACGAACCGGAAGGAAAAGTCAAACCACTTTATCCTTACCCGTCGCCGAACCTGCAGAACCTGTGATGTAAACAACAACAGTAGGGTGAGATACATCAAATCTCAGTGAGTTCCATATCTTATGGATTCTCTCGGGTTATTTACGGTTCTAACAATCCTAACTCAAGTCCGGGGAAGGGAAGGACTCTTGAGTTCACACTTGATAATCTCACACTATATGGAAACATGACATGAGTTCACTAACTCATCACATCATTAATCGATAACCGGTACCAAGGCATCTCATCTTCCCGTCCGCTTCTACGTCTAGAAGGTGACCCGAGTCATAGATCCTTGTAGTTAGTTGGTATACAATTGGATTCGGGATCACCGGCCTGTTAACCGTGAACCGTCACTTCTCATGGCCTGTTAACCATCACAAGTCTCGTACCCATGCACGGGCTTCCAATTGTACTACTCGTAGTGCATCAAACCTACCAGGTAAATCCTGCCTGCACTTCAGAGGAGCTCGAGACTCATGAAGGCCTTTCATGGGCAATTCAAAATAAAATGGTTACGATTACATGATAAATACCACACAAAACAATGTATACGACAATTGCCTCAGCCATAAGGCCTCAAGGCCTTTCTTGTCCTTCAATCCATAACGTTAACCTCATGTTACATACTAGTGTTTCCAACTGCTAAAGTTTCCTATAGTTCATAAGGGGTTTTCCTCACTCTTACTATTTTTTTCCTTTTTATCTTTCATGCATTTTTAATCACAACATGTTAACAACCATAGATTAGGAAAAACATACCTTATTAGTGTAATAAAATCGGCCATCCGATTATTTAAATCGGGCAATAAAATCGGCCATCCTTATCATCATCATAAAGATCGTTTCTCCAGCTTTCTAATGATATACCGAACATTCAAAACGGACAACCGGATAAAAAGATATGGCAGAAACAAGTTAAGAAAAACAACACAGCTCGCCCCAGGTTCGCTAGGCGAACGAGCTGGCGAGCCTTCGCCTTCGCCTTCGCTAGGCGAGCAAGCTGGCGAGTAATTAAACAGAAACTCCCAGACCCAAAACACCATAAGTTCGCTAGGCGAACATCTGGCGAACCTTCGCCTTCACCTTCGCTAAGCGAATGTGTCAGCGAGCACCGAGGTAGTAAGTTCCCATAATCAAAACACACTAAGTTTGCTAGGCGAACATGCCAGTGAACCTTCGCTAGGCGAACGTTCGGGTTCGCTAGGCGAATCCTCTACTGCTGTTCGCTGGGACTCGCCCCAGGTTCGCTAGGCGAAGCAAGCGAAACAGAACCTCTCCCAGCTGCTGTTCTTCACTTCCAACTCACATTTTCCTCATCAAAAACATTACCCAACATCCCACAACAGTCAAAACATAATGCAAACATGATAACAAGCCTATAACAACATTTATAGCAAGATCAACCATAAATTTCCAAGTTTTTCATAATCTAACCTAACTCAAACTTTCTCTAAAATTCTCCAATAGTGGTACTAACTAGAACCCACCTTCAAAATGAGCAAGATGAAGATGATTGAGAAGTTTGGATGAAGATTAGATGATGATCTTGATGGTTCTTGAGCTTTTCTTCAAATTTCCTCTTCTCCTCTTTTTCTCTCCTTCCTTTCCTTTCTTCTTCCTTTCTTTCTATCTTTTTCTTTTGTTTGGAAAGTGAGAGGAAAAGGATTCACATAGTAAACTTAGTATTAGAAATAATACTACTAAATGTCCAAAAAGTCTCTTAAGTCCAAAATTAAATAAATGTCTCAGAAACAAATAATATTTATTGGATCAATTCTAAGTACCGAAGTTACTCTAATTATTTCATCAAATAATTTCTCAGAGTAACCTGACTCAGTTAATCACAATGTAATATTATTCGGTGTAATAAAATACGGGGTATTACAAATATCATAAGGTTCGATATTAATATTACCACTGATTTACAAATTAAAAATTGAAACATTAAATTACTTGAAGAAACTTATAAAATTATATATGTTTGTTTAAGATTTTTAAAACATCACTTTTATCATTCTAATAAGTTTGTTTAAAATATTTATAAAATCATGTTTAATTTTAAAATAAAAAACTAATTCTAGAACCTTTCCCAAAATTTATTTATTTTTAAAACAAAACACTTTAGTTTAAGAACTTTAAATAAAAAAAAAGATATATATAGCATAGGTTTCCTCTATTCCAACCCTATTATTATATTTTGATTTTCTCAAGGCTTCAAAATTTAATACTACTTTGGTTAAATTATAATCTGTAGTTCAATTAATTGGACACTTTTACTCACATTAACTCATTGAATTTATATTATTTAATCAAATTGTATTAAAGTAGCATAACTCATTCTAAAATTGAAAATATGAATATTATGAGTTCATAATTGTGTCTAAGATTATGATAATTATTATCACTTCATCAACAAATTAAAAGACAACTTTAAATTATTTGAAGTTATTTTTCAAAATAAATTTGTTTGTCTAAGATTTTTAATAAACTACTTTTATTATTTTAATATGTTTGTTTAAATTTATTTGAAAATCATTTTTAATTTTATAATAGAAATTTAATTCTAGTAGCTTTTCCAAATTTTATTTATTTTTAAAATAAAAGTCTTTAATTTAGGAGCTTTAAATTACAAAAGAAATACATGATATTTAAAAAAACAATATTTTTAGTTTTTTAATTTTTTTTGGAAACTAATCATTTTAATTGATAAAAAAAGGTTTGATAGTATACACCACTAAAAATTTATATGACAATAAAATAATAGGAATTTTAAAATATTGCAATAATATAATCCTTCCATTAATTGTATAAAACTTAAAGTTAATAAACTCTTATTTAATATCAATAATATTTTAATAATAGTGTTTTAATGAGGATTAAATATATTTATTTTATTATCAAATGGGATACAAATATTAAATAAAATTTATTATGATAATTTAATTATAAAAAGTTATTGTTTTCATTTTATTTTAAATGTTATTGTTTTCATTTTTATTGTTTATAAAATTAGCCATAAGCCTCAATATTTATTGGGTTGGCACTTATCTTATATCTATTAAAATTATATTATCTCTTTAATATGAATATTTTAATTTGTTATTTTATTTCTTTTATTTTTTTCCTTCTTGTTTAATGGTTAACCATAATTAGTTGTAGCGATTTAAACCACCACCATTTAAAATCAAATTTTTATAATTAATTTTTATATTTTTATATCTTTTAAATAATAATGAGAATATTAAAAATATATTAAAAAAATACACAAAACAATTATTTTTAATTGAAAAAAAAAATCAACGTCATTCATATAAAAATAAATACAATTAGGATACATAATTTATATGGGTGGCATACAATGTATTTGTCTATCATAGAACACTTTAAAAATTCATCTATTTTTTAGTGCTTCTACAAACTATCATATTTTCATTTTTTTTCTTAATTTAAAAATAATTGTTTTTATTTCAATTCAATATTTTATTATTAAAGTCATTATATTTAATTGTAATTTCTTCTTTCTATTTTGACTCGTGTGAACCTCTTAAGCTCTACACAATATTTTAGTCCGTGAGGCTATTTTGTATATTCATCTTAAGCATGCAAGCCTCTACACACAGTACTATTTGGTAGGTGAAGATTCTTAAGCTTACACGAAACTAGGATGTGGACTCCACCTACTTTGGATCACAAATTACATAGTATATGTTTCCTCTATCCCAACACTATTATTAATATAGTCAAGACTTGAAATTCTAATTTAATTAATTGGACACTTTTATTCTCATTAACTCATTGTATTTATAATATTTAACTAAATTAATTATTTAAGTATCTTAAATAATTTTTAGATTGATAATATGAATAGTCTGAGTTCATAATTTTGTGTCTAAGATTATAATAATTATTATCACTTCATCAACTAAATTATTTGAAGTAATTTGTCAAAATAAATATGTTTGTCTAAGATTTTTAAAAAACCACTTTTATTATTTGTAATATTTGTTTAAGTTTTTTTTTAAATCATTTTTAATTTTAAAATAGAAAATTAATCTAGTAGCTTTTTTCCAAAATCTATTTATTTTTAAAATAAAAGACTTTAATTTAGGAGCTTCGGATTAAAAAAGAAATACATGATATTAAAAAAACAATTTTTTTTAGTTTCTTAAATTTTTTTGAAAACTAATCATGTTTTTAAACCTCAACAAGCACACCTAAAAGATCGTGAAAAAAATAAATGTTACAACATAAATTGTTTTTAAATGTATCAACTTATAATTTACTCCTACAAGATATACATTATAAATTTAAAAAATAGTCTTGTCAATATCTTGGTTATTTGTTCTTTCTCTTTTTAAATGGGGAGAGCAAAAGCCCAAGAACAAAAGGCAGCTAGCCACTATGCCTTACAAAAGAGACAAGAGATCCTCATTATTTTTTATTTTCATTCACTTATAAATAATGTAAAAGACATAAATTATAATTAAAACAAAGTTATTTTACCAAACAAAAAGGTTCTATTAATTGTACTTTTTCTACTCATTCACTTATAAATAGCTCAACTCAATTCCACTTTGATGCATCTTTTCACTGTTTTTCCACAATAACATAGAAAGTAATGGCACACAAAATTGTTTTGTCTCTCCTTCCTTTACTCCTACTCTTATTGATTGTAAGTTATTAACTTTTCATACAGGCTTATATCTTTTAAACTTACATTTTTCAACACTTATATTTTGTAATCTATCATTTGTCATTTATATTTACATTCATCACATTAACTCACAATCAAGTTATTTCGTTGAATTTGATAAAATAATTTTTTTTCCTATAGTGAAATTTGAAAAATGACTTTTCTTTAATTTGTGTTTCAAATTCTGTATTCTTCGACTATAATGAATTGAATATGTCTTAATTGTGCAGTATAATATGTCTCATTTTTTTATCAAATGTACCTTCCAAGTGTCACTCATTAATATCCTTTCATTCAATTATAATGCAGAATGTGCAAGGTAGCTTTGCTCGATATTATCTTGATGGATGGTTGAAAGATACCCGAACTGAGAGGGTAAAATCTCACCCTGATTCCAACCAAGTATACCTTGATGGATGGTTGAAAGATACCCGAGCTGAGAAAACAAAATCAAACGCAGACTCCAACCAAGTTTATCTTGATGGATGGTTGAAAGATACCAGAGATGAGAAAGCTAAGTCAACCCCTAACTCAAATCAAGTTTACCTTGATGGATGGTTGAAAGATATCCGAGCAGAGAAAATAAAATCCACCCATGACTCCAACCAAGTTTACCTTGATGGATGGTTGAAAAATACTAGAGCTGAGAAAGAAAAATCTAATGCTGACTCCAACCAAGTTTATCTTGATGGATGGTTGAAAGATATCAGAGCTGAGAAAGCAAAGTCCACGCCTAACTCCAACCAAGTTTACCTTGATGGATGGTTGAAAGATACCAGAGCAGAAAAATCAAAATCCACCTCTAACTCCAACCAAATTTACCTTGATGGATGGTTGAAAGATGTCCGAGCTGAGAAAGAAAAATCTACCTCTGACTCCAACCAAATTTATCTTGATGGATGGTTGAAAGATGCCCGAGCAAAGCAAGCAATATCAACCTCTGACTCCAACCAAGTTTACCTTGATGGATGGTTGAAAGATACCCGAACTGAGAGAGCAAAATCATCCCCAGCCTCCAACCAAGTATACCTTGATGGATGGTTGAAAGATACTCGAGCAGAGAAACCAAAATTCTCATCTGACTCCAAACAAGTTTATCTTGATGGTTGGTTGAAAGATACCCGAGATGAGAAAGTAAAATCTACCTCTGATTCCAACCAAGTTTACCTTGATGGATGGTTGAAAGATATACGAGCTGAGAAAACGAAATCCACATCTGACTCCAACCAAGTTTACCTTGATGGATGGTTGAAAGATATCCGCGCTGAAAAAGAAAAATCCACCCCTGACTCCAAACAAGCTTACCTTGATGGATGGTTAAAAGATACTCGAATCTAGTTCATATCTTTGTTTGTCAATGTCTATGTCATTCTGAAAACATTTCATGTTCTTCCTATGTTTTTAATTTCTATGTACTATAAGATCTTATTTCTATTTATTGAGTAAGGTCTCGTTTATGTACTAAATAAGATATTATTTCTATGAACTAGATGTTTGTCTTTTAAAATTAACCTTAATTTAATTGGATAAAGATTGAGTTGGAGTCTTTTTAGTTTTTCAAACTTTAGAGGTGATGTTATGTTTTAATGATTCAATATTTTTACTCTTAAAATAAATAAGGGAATAGAGATATTCAACTCTCAAACATTTGAGAAAAGGAGATGTCTATACTCTCAAAATCTCATAATACAATTATTCTTGTAATATATATTAAGTGTGGTTTATGTGTTCAAATTCTATTTTATAATGAATCCGTTTTTTATCATTACTTAATCATAATAATAACTTAAAAATAATAATTTTTATATAGATAACTTTTTATTGAAATATTAAGTGAGTGTTTAGAAAAACCAGTCAATTGCCACTAGCTCAAATTTAAGCCTATATGCACCACACATTCCAAAAGCAAAAAATGCTATTTTTTATCAAACGTGTGGTCTAAATGTGGTTTTGGAGTAATGGAAAACATAAGTCTATGCATTAACATATTAGGTTTAATTGAAGCCAAATTAATTGATGTATAGTCACTTATTGGAACAATCTCAATTTGCCTCATTTTATCCTCATTTTAGATCGAACTAAAACAATATACGGGATTACAAGAAAATGGGTATACCATTAAATAATATATTATATTTATTAACAACATATAATATTTCTATTGAGTCATTCATACACCTATAGAGGACAACATAACTTTGTGTTTAGTCATTTATACATTACTAAATAACAACAAAACTCATATGTTTTTGTTAGCTTTAGTAAATATTTTTTCAAACATGGCGTTAAGTTTAATCATTCAAAAAAGCATATAGCCTCCAATTAGTAATAGTAATATTCATTATGGTGAAGATGATCTCTCTTAAGATTCAATGAATACTTTTGGGGACTATAATATCCCAGAGAGAGTAATGATATTTTGGAAGACGCAATTATACTCCTGTGAGAACAATAATATTATATGTAATTCTTTTTCATGAGTAAGCGATAAAGTGAACTTATTAAGTAGGGCACCTCATTAAAATATTTCGCCCTTCAATAATAAAAGAATGCCACTCTTATACTTTATTGATGTTCTGAATCACATGTATAAAAAAGTAAGTCATGTTTGTTTATATATTCACTTTAATAGCTTCAAAGGTAATCATTAGCTGTAATAATGTCTTAAATTCACTAAGTTTCAAGACCTAGGAACAACTTCGTCATTCAAGTCTTATAGTTTATATATGCTAAGTGATAGCTTCTCAGGTACTGCCTCCATTCCTATTTATAAGCAAATTTTAATATTTTAGATTCATTAAGTAATCAATGCGTCTAACCTATATATATACTCAAAATACATCATTTATTGAATGAAACTAGGAAGTCAAAATTTGCTTATAAAAGAGAATGGAGGGAGTACTATGTAAGGCAATTACCATATATAGGAAAGAGTTCACCAATCCTGTTATGTTCTATCACTGATTTGAGCACTAAGATGCCCTCTTTCATTTCTCATGGTGTATAACTTGAGAATTTTATCTCCTTACGTATCTTTATTTTGATGCGAGCTCTTGGATGTGGCCTATTTCACGTGCTTTGTCAAATTTATGCAAAAAGGAACCAATGAATAGTAATTAACTGAGTTTGATTTTACAGGTGTGTAATATGTTTAGCAGTCTACAAAGAAAGAGAAATAATACTGATCATGCCAATATGCTACCACACTTTTCATCTGTGTTGCATTGATATATGGCTAAGGAAACACTCTACATGTCAAGTTTGTCGTCTGCCATTAAAAAACTTGCCATACACAACTTGTAAGACCTGTGAAATTCAACATGATTCAACCTCTTGACGAGTCACCATACACATCAGAAAGGAACACATATATTGAGAGGCACGTTGAACATACTATTGTTAACTCCATACAACCAAAAGCAAGGCAATATTGATCTAAGATGTCTAAAGGGATTATTGATATACTCTTGAAAAATAAATTAGTGATCATTTTTTGGTTCAAAAGAAGAATGTTTTTAACTAAATTGGATTCAAATTCTTTCTATGTATTATTATTGTTTTCATATGTAAAATAGACCATGTTGTTTTCTGCAGCTGAGATGTATATAATATATTTTTATTTATTATGGAATTTATTTTACACCAAATTTGCAACCTTATTTGTGTAATACCCCGTATTAGTTAAATGCTCAATTGGATATCAGATGAGATCAGATGAGTATCTATGTGCTCTATCTTTGGTAAATTGGATTAATGGAATCCTCTAAGTACTTTAAGTATTATTAATTGGGATCAATAGAGCAACTAATGAACTCTGAAGAGATCAATTTATTATTAGTTCACGAGAGACTTTTATGATAACTCTAATAATTGATCAATTGGTTGAGATGACAAAATATCAATTGGAGATATTTTACTCTATTGGATTAAATTATATAATAATTGTTTATATATATATATATATATATATATTTGGAAAGAGAAGAGAAAAAGAAGAAAAAAGATAGTAAAGGAGAAGAAGAGGAAAGGAAGTGAAGAAGAGAATGAGAAGGGAGAAGAGAGAAACCCATGGATCATCATCATCACCATCTTCTTCAAACTCCTCTTCGGTTATCAGGTGGGTTCTAGTTAGACACTCTAAGTTCTAGAAATAGATGTTTGGAACTTAGGTTAGAATTGAGAGAAAATGATTAAACGGATAAACCGATGAAATCTAACGTATTAAACGTGATATAAAATGCGTGGAATACTTGTTGTATGATTGGAACATGTTTTGGTATGATTTGGATGAGTTTTGGTTGAAGGAAATATTGGGTTTTGGTCCAAATGACCCATAACAGCGCTGCTGAGAATCCCAGAATTCGCAGGTTCGCACTGCGAATCCCCTAGCGAAGGAGGAATCGAGCACTTGCTGGCTATTCGCACGACGAAGGTGAGGGCGAGCATTCGCTAAAGGTTCGCACTGCGAACTTTACCCCATTTCAGTTCTGACTTGGTTCACCAGACGTTCGCACTGCGAATGAGGTAGCGAACCAGTGTTGGCTAGGCATTCGCTGGGATCTTCGCACTGCGAGTGAGGGGGCGAGCATTCGCTAGCTGCTTCGCAAAGCGATCATGACAGCTTTTCCGTTTTCTTTCCTTCATAACTTTTGATCCTTACTCGGATCGGGACGTTCTTGGTGTCATTAGAAAGCTATGACGACCCTCTATCCGATAAAAAGGGAAAATATTGGGTATGATGTGGGAATAAGTATTTAGTGGGAAATAAAGGAAAGTAATGTTTTGTGAAATGTAGGAATTGACATCTTTTGGATCATAAGTCCGTTTGCGGCGTAATTATAGCCGATGTAGAGCTGTGAAAGTATCCTACGGGATAAGAGTGGAAAGTATTGATTTCGATACCCGATTAAATGAATCGGAGGAAACCCGGAAATGACGTTCTTATGTGACTGAATTATTATATGTGATTCAAATGTGCAATTGTGATATGCTTTGCCTATTATTGAAGTTTAACTTGATTGAAAGAATATGCATGTTAATATGAAATAGTAAGAGTGAGGAAACTTTACCCTATAACGACATGATAGTGGAACCTAGTAATGAGCTAGGAAATTGTTGGTTAACTTAATGACAACGCTCGTGCATGAGATGCCGAGGCGTGTGTCTGACAACGCTCGTGCATGAGAGGCTGAGGCGTGTGTCCATTACCGAATGGTAGAGAAATGAGTGAAACACTAGTATGGCGCATGTGTAATTGTTCTGTTTTATTGTTAAAGGCATGAGAGGCCTAAAGGCTAATGTGTCCTGGTGATTGTCGAATACAATCACGTTTATGTATGAGATCACGTAATCGTAACCATTTCTTTTGAGTTGCCCTTGAGAGGCCTTCATGAGTCTCGAGCTCCTCTGAAGTGCAGGAATGATTACTTGGCAGGTTTGATTCCCGTGTTATAGTACGAATGGAACCTACGGGTAGAGACTTGTGATGGCATGAGAGGCCATGTGAAGTGACGAATTAAGGAGATAATGCGTCCCTTAATTCCGAATCCATTTCGTATGCCAAGTAACTACAAGGATCCAGGACTCGGGTCGACTTCTAGACGTAGAAGCGGACGAGCCAGAGGGATACCTTGGTACGATTATCGATTAGTGATATTGTGAGTTGGTGAACTCATGACATGTTTCCATATAGTGTGAGATTGTGAGATTGTGCACTCAAGGTCATTTCCCTTCCCCTTGACTTGAGTTAGGATTGATAGAACCATGTAAAGCCGAGAGAATCTATAAGATAGGGAACTCACTGAGGTTTGATGTATCTCACCCCACTATAGTTGCTTTATTTCAGGTGCAGGTTTGGTTACAACTGGAGCGATGCTCGGATGTTTCAAGAGAAGCTTAGTTAGGCTTATTCCGCTGTGTATTATTTTTTATGTATACAATTGAGGATATTGTATATTCTTCTTAGTTTTATTATTTTGGCTAGTTTCCATGACTTGTGCCATGTGTTGTATTTATGTTTTAGAAATGGACAAGTATGTGAACTATGTCATTAGGCACTTTTGATGTGTCAGTACCAAGTAAAATGCTTGTATTGTATTATTCTAGATATATATTATACAGGACATTACAATTTTGTATAGAATTTTATTTCTACAAAAATGGTCATTTATCCAATTGTCATATTCCCGTTTTTTTAAAATAAGCTAAAAATATTTCAATAATTAATTAATAAATATTTTCATTGATAATTTAATCATTATTAAATAATTAGTGAATAGTTTTCTTAATATTATTATTAAAAAATTTATATTAATAAATTAAATAGTTTATTAAATACTTCAAATTAATAAATAGTCGCAATATATATATATATATATATATTTATAAATATATATATATATAAGAGAGAGAGAGAGAGAGAGAGAGAGAGAGAGAGAGAGAGAGAGAGAGAGAGAGAGAGAGAGAGAGAGAGAGAGAGAGAGAGAGAGATTTACTCGAATACATGAGAGATTATGTGTTTAGTATCCCTTACGTGCAAAATTTGAATTTTTACCTTATTAAATTTCAATGTAAAAAAACACAAAAAAAAGCCACTTGAATTTAAAGAGTTGCTTCGACTAGAATCGAACTCAAGAACTTAATCAAAATTATTGTCATACTTTCAAAAATGAAAAATTAGACATCGTGACGTGTAATATGAATCCAAACAGAACTCGTGCGATTGTTTAGGTACTAGTGTAGTACACACACATTTTGTTTTCTTCTAATATGAAAATGATATGAAACAGGAAAAGTTTAAGTTATTGATAAAAAATTAAATAATAATGGAAGTAGGTTTACTATTGATTCAATTATTTTAGTAAACAATACCAAAACGAAAATAATATTTATAGAGGAAAAAATTTATTGTTGATTCAATTTTTTTGGGTAAATAATTTTCTCTTTCTATCATTTCATTTTTATTACATTTTGAAAATAAAAGCGTGCGTATCACACCAGTATATATGCAAACGTACAAGTATCCCATTATTTTATAGTAATGTCAACCCAAAAAATGAGTAATGTCAACTAAAAAAAAGTAATACCAAGTCAAAAATTTAAATGAAAAATTTTGAAATTAAAAATAAAAAGTTAAAATGTTAAGAAATAATGAAAGACAAATAAATTTATAAAAATAAACTAAAAAAAGTTAAGTTAATATGTATGACATTATTTATAGAACAAACAATAGAAATTTAATAGATGAAATTAATGATGTAGACTAATCAATAGACTTAGATGTTAATAATAAAATTACTGTTCTGGACTGGGCCGAGGCTTCTCAACAGTCGAGCAGGCTTAACCCATACAGCTTGGGGAGGCCCAATAAAGTCCTTCTGCAAGACACGCAACTGCCACGTGCGAACCACGTCTTCGCCGAGCACTAAGGCAGCGTCGGCCACTTTGCCCTCGTCGGGCACCTGATACTCATAGGAGAGGAGAGCATCACATCCCACTGAGATTGGCCTCCCCGACCTAACAGCGTCTCCCCGCGAGAATGCCACACATCACTCCTCGACAGACATGGTTCCTCCCCGCGAGGCCACGTCCGTTTTACGGCTTGATAGGTCCTCGACACAGAAGGCTCCTCCCCCGCGAGGAGTGTCTAACGGTATGTACCACGTGGACACGTTCCAAGTAACCTCCCACTCCCGAAGGATCCGGTCTGCCCTAATCCCGGAAATCTAGGAGCGGTTACCCCAGGGCGAAGACCACGTGCTGGTCTTCACTACGCCACGTAAGCCCTGGCAGTTACTTGGATTGGGCCTGACAATCCAGCCCAATGCAAGTAACCGTTGGCCCCGCGCTGGGGGTTCTCTATAAATACCCTCTCACTTGAGAGGGTCAGGTTAAGTTCACTTTCTTACTCTCTTCTCTGTACTTGCTGATATTCTGTGCACTCTCTTACTTGAGCGTCGGAGTACCTTGCAGGTACACCCCCCCGCCCCCGCCGTCTTTCAACCTCTCCGGAGTCGGAGTTCAACAGACGTCGTTGGCCACCAGAAACTGTCTGATCCAGGTACGATCAGTGGCGCTGTCTGTGGGAATTTTATAAGCTTCCCCGTTTTTCTGCTCGATAAACCAAAGCTTCCTTCATTCATCACCAACATGGCCAATCCGACAGTCAACCAGGCTCTGGACACCGTGCTCGCACAACTTGAGAACGGGAACCACCGCGAGGACGCCATCATCCTCCACGGAGGCGAAGGCGACATAAGAGACGGACAAACTGCCTCCCCGGACTCCCAGGATGTGACCCACAACACCGCCCGCGCGAACGACCAGTAAACCACTCTTCAACCAGTTGCCCCATCGCCCAATGAGGACCCAAGCACTGTGGCCCTGTTTGCATTGATCAATCAGACCAACCAGCTGATCGCGCAGCAGAACACCAGAATTGAAGCCTTGGAGCAAGGACGGGCACAACGATCTTCCCCGCGAAGACATCGTCGTCCCCCGTCACCGCGCCATTCTCCTTCCCCGCGAAAGACCCCTTCCGAAGATTCTCGGACCCCGTCGCCCGTACGCCAGGGTTGCCGATCGCGTCTCGAGCGCCCCCAGCCAACGATCACCCAGGAACGCCCTCGTTCCCCTCCTCGGAAGGAACCCAGGGCCTCCACCACCTCCAAGAAGTCCAAGCAGACCAAAGAGAGACCAAAGAGCCGTTCAAGGAACTCCCCTCCACGGCACCATCGATCACCTTCGAGATCCCCGACTGGTAGCGACGACGAGGACCAGAGGACCCCTTTGTCGTGGGAAATCATGGACGCCCCAATCCCTGCAGGCATGGAGAAACCCCCACCATTGGGGACCTATGACGGGCTGACCGACCCTGACGATCACGTGGAGAGTTTCGAAGCGATGCTCGACTTTCAAAACGTCAGGGGAGCCATCAGGTGCAGGCTGTTCCCCACCACCTTGCGGAAGGGAGCCATGACGTGGTATAAGGGTTTGTAACCTAGTTCGATCACGTCATGGAAGCAACTGAAGCAACGCTTCACTAAACACTTCACCGCGTCTCGTCGACACCCAAAGACGGAGGCTGCCCTAGAAAAGATCTTCCAAGGGAGGAACGAATATCTCCGAAACTACATCGAGAGGTTCAACAAGGAAGCCGTCGAGGTCCATACGACCGACGACATGAAGAAATACTTAATTATCCATGGACTGCGCGCCGGGTCTGACTTTTCCAAATCCATAGGCCTCCGAAGACCCCGGCATCTCGAGGACCTTCTCGCTCGAGCCCATAAATACATCGAACTCGAGGAGACGGAAGCAGCTCAGATCGCTCTTGAGACGAGACGTAGGGAAGGCCCTCGCGGCCACAAAGACGATGACGCTTCTCCCCGACGGGGAGGAGAAAAGAAGAAAGAGAACCGCAACCGAGATCCTCGGGAACAACGCGGACCAGCTGGCCGGTTCACGGAATACACCCTGCTCAGCACTCCCCGGTCTCGGATCCTCTCGGACTGCCAGAATTCCGAGTTTGTGAAAGGAGGAGTTCGCTTCCCGAAGCCCGTTGCTCCCAAACCAAACGTTGACAAATCTAAGTACTGCAGGTTCCACCGAAGCCACGGGCATATGACCGAAGATTACATCCATCTCAAGGATGCCATTGAGATTCTCATCAAAGAGGGGCACTTGAAGAAATATGCCCAAAAGAATGACCCTCCTCGTCCCAGTTCAAGGGAAGCACAAAACGTCGAGGAGGCAACACCTCCTCCCGGCGACAGTCAGCTTCAGGTCGCCCTCAGCGTCACTCGACCGGAGGACTTCTTCGTCCCCCTAATCATTAAGGGCGAAGAGGCAATCCGTAACATATGGGCAACCTTTCCCGACGAGGACCCAATCACTGCCCGCAGTACTTGGGAAGGCTTCCCCAAAGCAATGGTCATCTCCGGAGGCGATCCCGGGAAAGTGTCGGTTGGATCGATCAAATGAAAATTTGACGAGCTGGAATCCGCGACATCGGCGTAAACGACCACCCTCGAGAAAGTGTGGGGAGACTCCAATCCCATCACCTTCTACCTCGAGGAACTCCCCGGAGGAGCACCAAACGCCACTATCCCCCTCTTGGTCAGGGCACAAATGGCGAACTTTAACGTCCGAAGAATCCTAGTCGACCAGGGGAGCTCGGTCGACATCATGTATTCTCATTTGTTCGGGACCCTTCAGCTGGACGAGAGGCATTTGACCCTGTACGTCGGGTCAGATCTACAGGGGTTCAATGGAACCACCACCAGACCATGGGGTTACGTGGAGCTAATGGTTACGTTCGGGGCCGAAGACACGGCCCGACATGTGAAGATCCGTTTCCTGGTGGTTGAATGCCCATCCCTTTACAACTGCATCCTCAGGAGGACCACCCTTGCTGAACTCACAGCGGTCCCATCGACGGTCCACCTCAAAATGAAGTACTACACAAGGAGGGGACGAGTAGTGACGATGCACGGGGACATCGACGCGGCCAGAAGATGCTTCGACGCCGCCGTCAAGGGCCTAAGTTCCATTGGTCCCAAACCTAAGGCCGTGGCCAAGCCACCCCGGGACGCCGAATAGGTACCTCTCCCGCGCGTCAACGCGGTCGACCTCGACAGCAGGTTCTCCGGCGAACCCGAAGAAGACAGAGTCGAAGATCCCAACCACCAGGAGGAGAACAACGGGCAGCCTCTCCACCCAGCGCGCCCCATCCCAGATGGAGACTTCGAGCTCGTGACCCTCGGGGACGATCCAGATCGCAACGTGAAGATCGCTGCCGGGATCCCCGACTTGGCGAAGGAGCAGCTGAAAGCATGTCTGAGGGAGAACGCTGACCTCTTCGTGTGGAGCGCATCTGAGATGCCTGGCCTCGACCCCGAAGTAGCTTTCCATCAGCTCGCGGTAGATCCGGCCGCTAGGGCCGTAGCACAACGTAGGCGCAAGCAGTCTCCCGAGAAAGCGGAGACTGCTGAGAAAGCTGTAAAAGACCTCCTAGAGGCAAATTTTATTTCGGAAGCCAAATACACGACATGGCTGTCCAACGTTGTACTTGTTAAGAAAAATAATGGAAAATGGAGAATGTGCGTTGATTATACTGATCTCAACCGGGCTTGCCCGAAAGACTGTTATCCCTTACCTAACATCGACCAACTGGTCGACAATTCTGCAGGTTACAAACTACTATCTTTCATGGATGCCTATTCAGGATACAACCAAATTCCCATGGACAAGGTCGACAAGCAACACACGGCCTTCATGACCGCGTCGGGCAACTACTATTACAACCTAATGCCCTTCGGTCTGAAGAATGCCAGTGCGACCTACCAACGGATGATGAACAAGGTCTTCCGGACTGAAATCGGCGACATGCTCGAAGTCTACATGGACGACATGATCTTCAAGTCTGCAGAAGAAGTCGACCACACCGCGCACCTCAAGAAGGTGTTCGACACGGCGAGGAGGTGCCGCATGAGGTTTAACCCCGCCAAATGCACCTTCGGCGTTCGGGCAGGGAAGTTCCTCGGATTTTACCTCACGGAATGAGGAATCGAGGCAAACCCCGACAAGTGTAGGGCCTTCTCCGAGCTCCCTACTCCGGACTCGAAGAAGTCAATACAATCATTGAACGGGATGCTCACCGCCCTTTCCCGGTTCGTCGCCAAATTCGCACAGTACGCACTCCCCTTTTTCAAACTTCTTCGGCAGAAAGCGGAGTTTGATTGCAGCGAGGAATGCGAACGAGCACTCGCACACTTGAAACAAGTCCTATCGCAACCCCCGATCCTCTCACGGCCTGAGAACGGGGAAACACTCTTCTTATATCTTGCGATCACGAGCGAAGCGGTCAGCGCCGTCCTCATTCGGGAAACCTCGGACGGACAAAAGCCAGTTTACTTCACGAGCAAAGCCCTCAAAGGCCCCAAGCTCAGATATTAGCAGATCGAGAAAGTTGCACTGGGCCTCGTCACCACGGCCAGAAGGCTACGCCACTACTTCCTCACCCATACCGTCATCGTAAGGACCGAACAGCCTATCAGGCAGCTCCTCGGACGACCGGACATGGCGGGGAGGATGCTCAGGTGGTCACTCGAGCTAGCCGAATTCGACATCCGATATGAAGGGAGGAAAGCCCTAAAGGCACAGGTACTGGCCGACTTTGTAGCGGAGATGACCGTCCTGGAACCCTCGACCAACGGGTCGCAGAAATGGACAATCTATGTCGACGGAGCATCCAGCCCGAAGGGAAGCGGGGCGGGAATCATCCTCGAAAATGAGGAAGGCATCCTGATCGAGGTGTCCCTCGAACTTTCCTTCCCGACTTCGAACAACCAAGCCGAATACGAGGCCTTCCTCGCGGGACTCAGGCTGGCCGAGGACCTTGGCGCCAAAGAGGTCAAACTTTTCACCGATTCTCAGCTCGTAGCCTCGCAAGTCCGAGGAGAGTACCAAGCCAAGAATGACAGCCTCATAAAATACTTGGCCTTAGTAAAAGAGAAGATGAAAAAGTTCACCTCGGCGGAAGTAACTCACATCCCCCGGGAGCATAACGCCCGAGCGGACGTCCTGTCAAAATTGGTGAGCACGAAAAAGAAAGGCGGGAACAAGTCCGTCATACAAGAAGTACTTTCCCGCCCAAGCATCGACAAACCAGTCATGGTTTCAGACATCAATGCCATAGGGGACAGCAGCTGCTGGATGACCCCGGTATACGAATACCTCATGACAGGCAAATTGCCCGAAGATCCCAAAGAGGCAGGAATGGTCAAGAGGCGGGCATGCTCGTACACCATAGTCGAAGACAAGCTATACCGCCGAGGGTTCTCTATTCCCCTACTCAAATGTGTCGAGGAGGCCAAGGTCCCCGGCGTACTCCAGGAGATCCATGAGGGAATCAATGCGCAACACCTCGGTGGACGATCGCTAGCTCGTAAAGCACTCCGGGCAGGATATTACTGGCCCACCATGCAACAAGACGCCAAGGAGCACGTCAAGAAGTGTGATAAATGCCAACGGCACGGGGACATGCACCTCGCTCCTCCCAGCGAGCTCACGTCGCTATCCTCCCCGTGGCCGTTCGCATGGTGGGGGATGGATATCCTCGGACCTTTCGTCCAGGGATCGTATCAAAACAAATACCTCATCGTCGGGGTGGATTACTTCACGAAGTGGATTTAAGCAGAAGCATTGGCCAAAATCATTGCCTTCAACATACTACGCTTCTACAAAAGAAACATCCTCGCCCGGTTCGGAGTGCCTCAAGCCATTGTCACCGACAACGGAACCCAGTTCACCGACAGGAACTTCCAGGACTTCGTCACAAAACTAGGCACGAAGCAGCACTTCACGTCGGTCGAGCACCCTCAAACGAACGGGCAGACTGAGGCGGAGAATAGAGTGATCCTTCGGGGATTAAGACGTCGACTGGGCGACGCCAAACAACGGTGGGTCGAGGAGCTACACAGCGTCCTCTGAGCCTACCGAACAACCCCATACTCCACGACCGGGGAGACCCCTTTCCGTTTGACCTACGGAACAGAAGCAGTGATCCCCGTGGAGATCAGGGAACCCTCGAGGAGGATAGAAGACCCCCTCGAAGGGAACGCAAACGACGAAGCCCTGAGAGAAAAGCTCGACTTCGTCGACGAAACACGATCGGGCGCTTCTCTCCGAGAAGCTTCACTTAAACAAAAAATAACACTACGTTATAACGACAAAGTTATCAAACGTGAGTTTCAGGTAGGCACCCTCGTCCTGCGCAGGAACCAGAAGGACTCGCGGGAAGGCAAACTCGTCGCGAACTGGAAAGGCCCGTACCGCGTCCGCGGAAAAACGGGGACAATAGCCTACTACTTCGAAAACCTGCACGGGGAAGAACTTGCTCGACCGTGGAACGCTGAAAAGCTAAAACAATATTACAGTTAAACACTGCCCGCGGCTCACTAGCACCGCGATTACGGGGATGCGCTAGGGTACAAACACGACACCCCTATAAGAACACGACGATCAGAGACCGCGTTGTGTGTGCGCGAGGACCTTTGATCCGACGGGGATACCTCGATCGAGGCCCACCGTCGTCGTACCAACCGGGCATAACACCCAGCTCGCGATGGGAAGTTCATGCCACGAGGCTAGGACCTAAATCGGACTCTTAGCCTCGTTGAAGGTCGGAGTACGCCTCCGGCCGCCCGACCAGCTCTCCACGCGGTCAGGGACTATCAAGGTCGAGCAAATCCCAAAGCCTTATTACTTAGGCAAAAATAAAGTATAACAAATAATACATCACACACAATTCAGAACGTGCAAATAATACTGGCAAGTAAATAAGAGTACATTAAAATGGGCAGAAGCCCAGTGTACGAATATTACAAAACAGGTGTTAACAGAAATATCAAAAAGCCCCTGGCACACATGTCGGGCACAAATCATTACAAATAACATGGCTCGCAGGCCGACTAAAACAAAGATAAAAATCCTACTCAGTTGCAGTCCCGTCAGGCTCCTCATGCACATGAATTTCATTCTCCCGCATAGGATGCACGATCTGGCCATCCACCACCTCAGCGTCGGGGTCAATCCCTTCGGTGACGAGGTCGGGGTTGAGAACCCGAAGCTGCGCCATGGCACTTCGGAACCCTATGCCCGCAGTTTCAATAGCATCATCCTCGGATAGCCGGAGATCCTGCTCGAGCTTCCGAAGTTGGGCCACAAGCGCTGCTCGAGTGGTTAGGAGCCTATCCTCCTCGGTTTCGCCCTCAGCTGGCCGCACAGCATCTTCTAACTCAGCGATCCTTTCGTTGAGCCGATTCTCCTCCGCCTCCAGCTCGGCGATTCGGGCAAGGTGGCCTCTCTCCATTTCCTCGACTTTCTTCAGGTTGGCCTCGGCCCGCTGCTACTGCTCGCTTTGTTCTTTGTTCAGGTCTTGGCATTCCTTTAATTCCTTGCGCACGCCGAGCATCTCAGCACCCAAGGTCTCCAGCTTTTCCTGCAAGCGGGCAAGTTCAGCAGCAGGGCGGGTCTCGTCGTTAAGGATGATAGCAGTCGAGCAGAGGCGCTTTACGGCCGACAGATCCTCAAAGATCATCCTCCTCCTCGCTTCAGTAGCAGTCCCCAGCACAGCTTGGATCTCGGAGGGAGGGACGCGAGGATAGGTGACCTCGGAGAAGAAGCAGGGCTTTTGATGGCAAGGTGGGAGGTCAAAGCTGGAAGGAGGCGGGGGACTGTCTTCAACACCCAGGTCGACGACCTCCGCATCCAGAACCCGTTGTCGTTTCAGAGTTCCTTGAGTACTCGGAGATTGGCTTCCAGCAGGAGTTGTGCGCCCACCTACAATCCCCGACACGGTGGCCGCAAGCTGAGACTGACTGGAACCTTCGGGCATAGCAGCCGAGGAAACACCCTCGGGCGTGGCCCCAGAAGGAACAACATCTTGGTCCTTTGAGCGCGATGCCTCTCCCCGGTCCTGTGCTTCCCGGGCCCTCTTCGCCTTCAGCTTCTTGAACCACTCCTCGGCTCTGGCCATTGTTCCTGCAAAAAGAAAGAAAACGTTAGTAAGGCGAGGAACACAGATGCAACCAGGTGAAGATCCCCTCTTGTAGGTCTGTGAAGGGCAGCCTCCACCCCGCCTTCTCGAACATAAATTCATATAAGGGGACGCGCATTCCCCGGTAAGGTGAACATATCCGATGATGCTCCTCGGGGCGAAAAACCTTCCAAGATTCGTCGGACCCGATTAGTCTGTGCTCGAAGGTGCAAAAAGCGTCGTCCTCGTCTGGGTAAACGAAGATGGACGACATTTCCAGGGCCTCGTCGCAGACCCACTCCTCGAGCGGGCGCTCTTGCGCAAAAGCCATATGAGCCATGGGAGATTCGGGTTGGTCGTCGTCTTCTTCGAAATATCCTACGGCCACCTTCGCAGCCAAATCGTCCATTTACCTGAAAAGCAGAAGGAAACGGTGAATTCGATTGGTCGTATCAAATTCACCCCTCCACCGCTGTTCAAGCGAACGGGCGAGGAAGGGGCAAGGCTTTCTCGGCTCCCCGACATAACCGACCAAGGATCAACATGTTCACCGGGGAATTCATCGCCTCCCCGGAAGGTTCTGCCCCCGTGTTCCCGCGACACTAACAAATATACTAATTATTAGGGACCCCGAGACATTCAACGTGTCCCCGACATGTTCATCCCTGGTCCCCGAGATATTCATCAAAAGCGAGCGAAGTTCTTCGCACTCTCTCTCTCTCAACAACTAAAGATTCCCGCCGTATTCGCCAGGAATCCTTTCGTTTCTCATGGGAACATCACTAGTTCACCAAGGAAATGTCATATATTAGTTGAAATTGAAGAAAAATGCAAAAGAAAGGTCAGGTTTGAAGCAAGTACCTGGTAAGCGGCGGTTTAGGGTTCCGGCACGGAGTTTCCGGCGGTGTTACGGCAGCGAATGACTGTTGTAGAGGAGAAAAGGCTTCCGGCAGGGAGTGTCCGGCGGTTGACGGCTGCAAGCTGCGACTGAAGAGGGTGGAGCGAGAAGGAGAAGGATTCTTGAGAGAGAAGTGGAAAAGTGGAAAATGAACGTGGGGAGCGGTTTTTATAAGTGATTCTCGCAGGACCCGAGGGGCATAGGGCACTCGAGTGCGCTACTCTAGCTAGCCGCCCTAGCCTCCCTAGGTAATAATGGCAGGCGACACGTGGCACACATGCAACCGCTCATCTCCCCACGCGTGTCGTTTCGGTTCTCCCCAACGCTTCGAATCTGAAACCCTTCATCTCCCCGACTATACGATCAGACACAGCTGTCCGACGCCCGACTCTCATCCGACCAAAGGAACTTCGCGGACGGGAACGACCTCCTCGGTTCCTATCTTGGCATATCCTCGACATGCCAATAACCCTTAAGTCATTACTCTGACGCCTCAGAGCAACGACTTGGGGGGCTTCTGTTCTGGACTGGGCCGAGGCTGCCCAACAGTCGAGCAGGCCCAACCCATACAACTTGGGGAGTCCCAATAAAGTCCTTCTGCAAGACACGCAACTGCCACGTACGAACCACGTCTTCGCCGGGCACTAAGGCAGCGTCGGCCACTTTGCCCTCGTCGGGCACCTGATACTCATAGGAGAGGAGAGCATCACATCCCACTGAGATTGGCCTCCCCGACCTAACAGTGTCTGCCCGCGAGAATGCCACACATCACTCCTCGACAGACATGGTTCCTCCCCGCGAGGCCACGTCCGTTTTACGGCTTGATAGGTCCTAGACACAGAAGGCTCCTCCCCCGCGAGGAGTGTCTAACGGTACGTACCACGTGGACACGTTCCAAGTAACCTCCCACTCCCGAAGGATCCGGTCTGCCCTAATCCCAGAAATCTAGGAGCGGTTACCCCAGGGCGAAGACCACGTGCTGGTCTTCACTACGCCACGTAAGCCCTGGCAGTTACTTGGATTGGGCCGGACAATCCAGCCCAATGCAAGTAACCGTTGGCCCCGCGCTGGGGGTTCTCTATAAATACCCTCTCACTTGAGAGGGTCAGGTTAAGTTCACTTTCTTACTCTCTTCTCTGTACTTGCTGATATTCTGTGCACTTGTTGAAGCTAGAATAGCAGCAAGCAAAAATATATAAGTAACCCAATTTATCGTTCTCCACAGGGATCAGTGCGAGGGAAAGAATGCCATTCAACGGTTTCTATATTTCTAAGCTCATGAATCAAAAGTTCTGGTTTAAAGCGAACCAAAAGCAAATGCGGAAAATTAAAGGAACAAAAAGCAAGTAAATAACAATAACACATTCTTTGGAGAAGAGAAACTCAATAGAGATCACTCAATAACACATGCATTCTTCCGACCATTTCATACACAAATCACTTATTCGTCTAACATCCTCACGTATCACTCACAACAGAGGTTATTTCTAACGCAACGTCGAGAGAACAACGGCATTGTCTCATTGGTGATGTCTCACGCAACTCAACAACACAGAGAAGTAAGAACTGATACTCACGCAAGTGTTAAGTCTAAATCTATCTCTAGAGTTCAGACAAAACCGATATTACTATAACATCCATGTCAAACTCATGAGTAATTCATATACAAAGCCCTGATCAGAATACAAACATATGATTAACCCTGCATTCAACTAATTTACCAACTGTATACGAACGGCGTTCTTCATCGCTATTGTCACGCGTCCTCGCGATACCGTATCGATCCTACTCATGCTACCCATGCTACTTAATCAACATAATACAGCAAAAGATACAATGAATATCAATTCACAAACCCCTGTCAAAAGCTTGCTCATTAACAGATGAAAATCTAAGATTAACGATTCGATATAGGTTTTGTCACGACCCACAAATAATCAATCAAAGACAAACAATCAATAGAGAATCAAAACATATTCATAAACATAGATTAGATGAAATACAATAGGTATCAAGAGATTTACATACCAAACATCAACAAATAGAGGATACAAAGAGAAGAAAGGAGAAGAACAAATTTCTCACGGTTCGTCGGAGCCGATTAAAGCAAATTCTACTCCGGATCATCAAGATGCATCATCCAATGTTGTTTCTAAGCTAATCTACTCCTAAAACATGTTTGATGAAGTTGGGAGAAAGTTCCCCCAAAAACATAACATAAAAAATGATGAAAAATGGTTGAAATAGGCAAATCTCACTTTCCAGGTTCGCCTAGCGAGTCCCCGTTCGCTAGGCGAACGTAAACCGCCTTAAAATTGAGTTTTTTCACGATTCTGGAACTTTTCGTTCACCCCGGTTCGCCTAGCGAACAAGCTAGCGAGTGTTCGCTACGGGGGCTCGCCTAGCGAGCATGACAGAAAACCAGAACTTGTTTTCTTCATAACTCTTGAACCGTAACTCCGATTGACGCACGGTTTGAAGCGTTGGAAAGCTTATTCGATGCTCTTTATGAATATGGAAAAATACCATTGCTGGAACACCTACAAAAATAAATGAAAATCGATTAAACTCAATGATATTTACACGATAACGCACTATACACACGAAAACGTAAAGTAAATGTATTTACACACAAAGTGGGGTTTATTCAACCAATTTTAACACAAAGTAAGGATAAGTGCAACAAAACTTATATACAAAAATAGGTACAATTTGCACTTATCAAACTCTCCCCAACTTATTATTTTGTTTGTCCTCAAACAAAAGTCAATCAACTCAAAGAAACAAAAGCAATTATCAAGAAATCATGCTCAACAAGTTTTTACAAACGGAGAATAAACGTATGGTACAAATATCAAAAGTACATGCAAAGCAATACTTACCACTAAACTACAACGACACCACGAATATGAAACAAAGTCTAAGCACAAAACAAATGTCAACATCCAAAAGCAGTGCATGTTCAAGAATGAATCACACCTAACACTCCACTTCAAATAAGAATGAAGAAATTAATGCGCGTTTGCAACCGCGGGGAAATTTCACTCATCTGACAAACAATGCAAATAACAATTCAATTCATACAACATCTAACAATCAAAAATTAAAATATGGAAGCAAAAAGATCACTAAGGGCTTTAAGGGTTGTAGCTTGGTCGGGTTCACAATAAAGGGACATTTCTACAGGCCATTGAATCGAAATTGCCGATAAATGATATTTACACATTACAACCTCATTCACCATTCTCATTCCTTTACCACAAACCTTCTCAAACTACCTTTATGCACAATTATTTCACTCTATTTTTCTCATTCAAACAAGCATTCTTTTTCTTTTGTTTTTCACATTCATATTTACACTTTTTCTTTTCATGCTTGTTTGAACTTTTTCAAAAGTTGCAAGCAACTTACCACTTCTTTTTCATTCTCCCCAACTTGAATTCAACCAAACCTCAAGTGAATGCTCCTTGCTTTTTACGGCAAGGAAATCAAAGAATACAATTTCAAAGGTTCAAGAAGAAATAGTTAGAAACTCACCAAATTCAATGATGAACCAAACTTGCAAATTATGTACATAAACCAAGTTCATCACTAAAAATGAGATCTAAATAGTTTTAGTCTCAAAGGGGCTAACAAATTCTCATTACTCACGGGTAAGATACTTTTGGATACTGGTTGTGCTCAATATAAACAAATGCCTTGATCATTTCTAATGCTTCCACAAAATCACAATAATCAGAAGATAAAGCATGGATCAAACGAATTAAACAAAGTTTATCAGTCATCCAAGCATTTAGTAAACAATGGAGGTTTCCTCACATGGGGCTATGAACTAAAGTGATTCATAAATGAACAAAAATTGCAAGAGAATGAAAGACATGTAATTTGTACAAATCCTAAGGTTCATAAACATGTTATGTTCTAGAAAAGCAATAAACACCAACCAACGCAATGCAACTTTCTTTAAACTTTTCACACTACCATAACATTTTCTTGTTGAAACAATCAAAATTGAAAAATCACACAATGCATCCTCAAGCTAATCAAAAACAAAACTTGAGAACAAACTCATAAATTATTCTAACAACCTAACAAAATTGAACTAAAAATAAATAAACATAAAAACCAAAATTTGTGAAAGTGGATGGAAAATGAAAGATTTTTCTTTGCAAAACAAGGCACGCTAAGCGACCTCTGCGCGCGCTAAGCACGGGCAGGAAAATTTTGTTTTTCAAAATTGGTTCTTTCTCTCATTCACTCCATCCATTGTCACTTTATATTAACTATACTACTAAACATAAAACTGTACAAACTCAAGAATCATTGGGTTGCCTCCCAATAAGCGCTAGTTTCACGTCGTTAGCTCGACACCTTATTTACGTACAAGCTCCTCCATGTTGCTTCGTTCACCGGTAGATACCAAATAAAATCTGCAACACTTAAGCAAACGTAAACCAAAAACAAAAATATGTACACACACATAAACATGATGGAAAACACATATATACAATCACTTATGGAAAACAACTATTAACAAGTATTTACACTTGTTAAGCTTTGTTCGCTAGGCGAACCAAATCATTCGCGACGCGAGCCTTCGCTACAACCATCGCCCAGCGAAGTTTGGGTGTTTTTCAAAAGTGAAAGTTTCTGCCACCCCCTCGCTGGCACCTTCGCTTCGCGAACACATCAGCGAGCATTCGCTGGCTCCCTCGCCCAGCGAATTTACCCAGTTTTCCTACTGGAGGTTTTTACATACTTTCTGCCACCCCCTCGCTGGCACTCTCGCTAGCGTTCGCTAGGCGAACCTTCGCTGGCATCTTCGCCAACACTCGCCTAGCGAATTCTGTTGTTGATTTCTTCCTTTAATGGTAACTTGCCTCCAACATTTGTGTAACACAATCTTGATCTTTTAATGCCTATTCCTGCACATTAGCACACAAATTACAAGCACCACAAGTATATTTCAATGAATGCACAACAACACCATTCCTCACTAAAATCAATACATTACACATGGAAAGAAATGAAAAATGCCAAGTATTGCATACAAATATATAACATGTTTGACATCTAACAAACCCTCCCCAACTAACTATGCACCATTATACAAGTAAATATACAATATAGACAATTATGTACGAAGCTTAAAAACATAGAAACTATGCGATGCAACTCAATATCGACACACCAATCCCCGGCAACGGCGCCAATTTGTTGAAGCTAGAATAGCAGCAAGCAAAAATATATAAGTAACCCAATTTATCGTTCTCCACAGGGATCAGTGCGAGGGAAAGAATGCCATTCAACGGTTTCTATATTTCTAAGCTCATGAATCAAAAGTTCTGGTTTAAAGCGAACCAAAAGCAAATGCGGAAAATTAAAGGAACAAAAAGCAAGTAAATAACAATAACACATTCTTTGGAGAAGAGAAACTCAATAGAGATCACTCAATAACACATGCATTCTTCCGACCATTTCATACACAAATCACTTATTCGTCTAACATCCTCACGTATCACTCACAACAGAGGTTATTTCTAACGCAACGTCGAGAGAACAACGGCATTGTCTCATTGGTGATGTCTCACGCAACTCAACAACACAGAGAAGTAAGAACTGATACTCACGCAAGTGTTAAGTCTAAATCTATCTCTAGAGTTCAGACAAAACCGATATTACTATAACATCCATGTCAAACTCATGAGTAATTCATATACAAAGCCCTGATCAGAATACAAACATATGATTAACCCTGCATTCAACTAATTTACCAACTGTATACGAACGGCGTTCTTCATCGCTATTGTCACGCGTCCTCGCGATACCGTATCGATCCTACTCATGCTACCCATGCTACTTAATCAACATAATACAGCAAAAGATACAATGAATATCAATTCACAAACCCCTGTCAAAAGCTTGCTCATTAACAGATGAAAATCTAAGATTAACGATTCGATATAGGTTTTGTCACGACCCACAAATAATCAATCAAAGACAAACAATCAATAGAGAATCAAAACATATTCATAAACATAGATTAGATGAAATACAATAGGTATCAAGAGATTTACATACCAAACATCAACAAATAGAGGATACAAAGAGAAGAAAGGAGAAGAACAAATTTCTCACGGTTCGTCGGAGCCGATTAAAGCAAATTCTACTCCGGATCATCAAGATGCATCATCCAATGTTGTTTCTAAGCTAATCTACTCCTAAAACATGTTTGATGAAGTTGGGAGAAAGTTCCCCCAAAAACATAACATAAAAAATGATGAAAAATGGTTGAAATAGGCAAATCTCACTTTCCAGGTTCGCCTAGCGAGTCCCCGTTCGCTAGGCGAACGTAAACCGCCTTAAAATTGAGTTTTTTCACGATTCTGGAACTTTTCGTTCGCCCCGATTCGCCTAGCGAACAAGCTAGCGAGTGTTCGCTACGGGGGCTCGCCTAGCGAGCATGACAGAAAACCAGAACTTGTTTTCTTCATAACTCTTGAACCGTAACTCCGATTGACGCACGGTTTGAAGCGTTGGAAAGATTATTCGATGCTCTTTATGAATATGGAAAAATACCATTGCTGGAACACCTACAAAAATAAATGAAAATCGATTAAACTCAATGATATTTACACGATAACGCACTATACACACGAAAACGTAAAGTAAATGTATTTACACACAAAGTGGGGTTTATTCAACCAATTTTAACACAAAGTAAGGATAAGTGCAACAAAACTTATATACAAAAATAGGTACAATTTGCACTTATCAAACTCTCCCCAACTTATTATTTTGTTTGTCCTCAAACAAAAGTCAATCAACTCAAAGAAACAAAAGCAATTATCAAGAAATCATGCTCAACAAGTTTTTACAAACGGAGAATAAACGTATGGTACAAATATCAAAAGTACATGCAAAGCAATACTTACCACTAAACTACAACGACACCACGAATATGAAACAAAGTCTAAGCACAAAACAAATGTCAACATCCAAAAGCAGTGCATGTTCAAGAATGAATCACACCTAACACTCCACTTCAAATAAGAATGAAGAAATTAATGCGCGTTTGCAACCGCGGGGAAATTTCACTCATCTGACAAACAATGCAAATAACAATTCAATTCATACAACATCTAACAATCAAAAATGAAAATATGGAAGCAAAAAGATCACTAAGGGCTTTAAGGGTTGTAGCTTGGTCGGGTTCACAATAAAGGGACATTTCTACAGGCCATTGAATCGAAATTGCCGATAAATGATATTTACACATTACAACCTCATTCACCATTCTCATTCCTTTACCACAAACCTTCTCAAACTACCTTTATGCACAATTATTTCACTCTATTTTTCTCATTCAAACAAGCATTCTTTTTCTTTTGTTTTTCACATTCATATTTACACTTTTTCTTTTCATGCTTGTTTGAACTTTTTCAAAAGTTGCAAGCAACTTACCACTTCTTTTTCATTCTCCCCAACTTGAATTCAACCAAACCTCAAGTGAATGCTCCTTGCTTTTTACGGCAAGGAAATCAAAGAATACAATTTCAAAGGTTCAAGAAGAAATAGTTAGAAACTCACCAAATTCAATGATGAACCAAACTTGCAAATTATGTACATAAACCAAGTTCGTCACTAAAAATGAGATCTAAACAGTTTTAGTCTCAAAGGGGCTAACAAATTCTCATTACTCACGGGTAAGATACTTTTGGATACTGGTTGTGCTCAATATAAACAAATGCCTTGATCATTTCTAATGCTTCCACAAAATCACAATAATCAGAAGATAAAGCATGGATCAAACGAATTAAACAAAGTTTATCAGTCATCCAAGCATTTAGTAAACAATGGAGGTTTCCTCACATGGGGCTATGAACTAAAGTGATTCATAAATGAACAAAAATTGCAAGAGAATGAAAGACATGTAATTTGTACAAATCCTAAGGTTCATAAACATGTTATGTTCTAGAAAAGCAATAAACACCAACCAACGCAATGCAACTTTCTTTAAACTTTTCACACTACCATAACATTTTCTTGTTGAAACAATCAAAATTGAAAAATCACACAATGCATCCTCAAGCTAATCAAAAACAAAACTTGAGAACAAACTCATAAATTATTCTAACAACCTAACAAAATTGAACTAAAAATAAATAAACATAAAAACCAAAATTTGTGAAAGTGGATGGAAAATGAAAGATTTTTCTTTGCAAAACAAGGCACGCTAAGCGCCCTCTGCGCGCGCTAAGCACGGGCAGGAAAATTTTGTTTTTCAAAATTGGTTCTTTCTCTCATTCACTCCATCCATTGTCACTTTATATTAACTATACTACTAAACATAAAACTGTACAAACTCAAGAATCATTGGGTTGCCTCCCAATAAGCGCTAGTTTCACGTCGTTAGCTCGACACCTTATTTACGTACAAGCTCCTCCATGTTGCTTCGTTCACCGGTAGATACCAAATAAAATCTGCAACACTTAAGCAAACGTAAACCAAAAACAAAAATATGTACACACACATAAACATGATGGAAAACACATATATACAATCACTTATGGAAAACAACTATTAACAAGTATTTACACTTGTTAAGCTTTGTTCGCTAGGCGAACCAAATCATTCGCGACGCGAGCCTTCGCTACAACCATCGCCCAGCGAAGTTTGGGTGTTTTTCAAAAGTGAAAGTTTCTGCCACCCCCTCGCTGGCACCTTCGCCTCGCGAACACATCAGCGAGCATTCGCTGGCTCCCTCGCCCAGCGAATTTACCCAGTTTTCCTACTGGAGGTTTTTACATACTTTCTGCCACCCCCTCGCTGGCACTCTCGCTAGCGTTCGCTAGGCGAACCTTCGCTGGCATCTTCGCCAACACTCGCCTAGCGAATTCTGTTGTTGATTTCTTCCTTTAATGGTAACTTGCCTCCAACATTTGTGTAACACAATCTTGATCTTTTTATGCCTATTCCTGCACATTAGCACACAAATTACAAGCACCACAAGTATATTTCAATGAATGCACAACAACACCATTCCTCACTAAAATCAATACATTACACATGGAAAGAAATGAAAAATGCCAAGTATTGCATACAAATATATAACATGTTTGACATCTAACAAACCCTCCCCAACTAACTATGCACCATTATACAAGTAAATATACAATATAGACAATTATGTACGAAGCTTAAAAACATAGAAACTATGCGATGCAACTCAATATCGACACACCAATCCCCGGCAACGGCGCCAATTTGTTGAAGCTAGAATAGCATCAAGCAAAAATATATAAGTAACCCAATTTATCGTTCTCCACAGGGATCAGTGCGAGGGAAAGAATGCCATTCAACGGTTTCTATATTTCTAAGCTCATGAATCAAAAGTTCTGGTTTAAAGCGAACCAAAAGCAAATGCGGAAAATTAAAGGAACAAAAAGCAAGTAAATAACAATAACACATTCTTTGGAGAAGAGAAACTCAATAGAGATCACTCAATAACACATGCATTCTTCCGACCATTTCATACACAAATCACTTATTCGTCTAACATCCTCACGTATCACTCACAACAGAGGTTATGTCTAACGCAACGTCGAGAGAACAACGGCATTGTCTCATTGGTGATGTCTCACGCAACTCAACAACACAGAGAAGTAAGAACTGATACTCACGCAAGTGTTAAGTCTAAATCTATCTCTAGAGTTCAGACAAAACCGATATTACTATAACATCCATGTCAAACTCATGAGTAATTCATATACAAAGCCCTGATCAGAATACAAACATATGATTAACCCTGCATTCAACTAATTTACTAACTGTATACGAACGGCGTTCTTCATCGCTATTGTCACGCGTCCTCGCGATACCGTATCGATCCTACTCATGCTACCCATGCTACTTAATCAACATAATACAGCAAAAGATACAATGAATATCAATTCACAAACCCCTGTCAAAAGCTTGCTCATTAACAGATGAAAATCTAAGATTAACGATTCGATATAGGTTTTGTCACGACCCACAAATAATTAATCAAAGACAAACAATTAATAGAGAATCAAAACATATTCATAAACATAGATTAGATGAAATACAATAGGTATCAAGAGATTTACATACCAAACATCAACAAATAGAGGATACAAAGAGAAGAAAGGAGAAGAACAAATTTCTCACGGTTCGTCGGAGCCGATTAAAGCAAATTCTACTCCGGATCATCAAGATGCATCATCCAATGTTGTTTCTAAGCTAATCTACTCCTAAAACATGTTTGATGAAGTTGGGAGAAAGTTCCCCCAAAAACATAACATAAAAAATGATGAAAAATGGTTGAAATAGGCAAATCTCACTTTCCAGGTTCGCCTAGCGAGTCCCCGTTCGCTAGGCGAACGTAAACCGCCTTAAAATTGAGTTTTTTCACGATTCTGGAACTTTTCGTTCGCCCCGGTTCGCCTAGCGAACAAGCTAGCGAGTGTTCGTTACGGGGGCTCGCCTAGCGAGCATGACAGAAAACCAGAACTAGTTTTCTTCATAACTCTTGAACCGTAACTCCGATTGACGCACGGTTTGAAGCGTTGGAAAGCTTATTCGATGCTCTTTATGAATATGGAAAAATACCATTGCTGGAACACCTACAAAAATAAATGAAAATCGATTAAACTCAATGATATTTACACGATAACGCACTATACACACGAAAACGTAAAGTAAATGTATTTACACACAAAGTGGGGTTTATTCAACCAATTTTAACACAAAGTAAGGATAAGTGCAACAAAACTTATATACAAAAATAGGTACAATTTGCACTTATCAGCACTCTCTTACTTAAGCGTCGGAGTACCTTGCAGGTACACCCCTCCCCCCCCCCCCCCCGGCCGTCTTTCAACCTCACCAGAGCCGGAGTTCAACAGACGTCGTTGGCCACCAGAAACTGTCTGATCCAGATACGATCAATTACAAATAGTGATTTATTGATAAAAAGATTTCATAGTAGACATAAGAAATCACAAATATATCAAATCATATACAAATATATCAAATCATTTTTATTACATTTTGAAAATTAGATTTCTACATGAGAACAATATAATTTTTTTAAAAATAGTTCAAATATAATCCTTTAATTAATTTTTTCTAATGTAATATTTCAATAAGGGTTAAATACTTTACTTTATTATTCCTTTAATTAATCAAAATTTATAATAATAATTTAATAAATAATTTGGAATCTTAAAAAGCTCAATTTTTATTTATTTTAAATATCATTGTTATGATTTTTATCATTAAAAAATTTATTATTTAAGCCTCAGTACCTGCACAGTCGGCCCTAATACTTAGATTAAATATTTAAATGTATTATATTATCTCTTAGATATGAATAATCATATTCGTTATAATTTATTTTAATTTATTTTCTTGTCAAAAAGTTAATCTTAATTAATTTGTAGTATTAATATAAATTACCGTCACATTTATAACAAACATTATATCATTAATGTAAATATTGTTAAATGAAAAAATATATATATTTATTTTTAGCATCATAGTATATTTATACCACTTTAAAAATTATTTATTTTTTAGGATTTCTTCAAATATATTTAAGGCCTCCTAATCACATAAAATATGTCAATTGTATTTTGCTTTATCTTAAAACAATTGTCTTTTTATAAATAAAATATTTTTTATTTTTTTACTGATATATCTTTATTTATTTATTTTAGTTTGAAATATTTACTTATTTCAAATGGATTCCTTGTTATGAGAAGGAATGTAATTTTTAATCAAAATAACCATATTTTCCCTCAATAATATCCAATCTAACCATTTTTCCATCATATTATCTAAAATATTCAATTTAAAAATAAAATATTACCGTGAGAGGGGCCGTCAATAACAAGAAAGTCCTTTTTGATTTAAAGAGAAACGTCAATAAATGAATAGTCATCTCTTAAATTATAAAGAGAAAATTAATAGGTGGATAACCTCCTTTGAAAATTAGGAGGGGGAGCCAATAGGTGGATAGCTTCCTTTTTAAATTAATTAAATTATTCAAAAAATGAAACTATGGTGTTATTAGCTCTCATTTCAAAGGAATCTATCTATCTATTGACTTGCACTTTATAATTTAAGAGGTGGCAATTAACCTATTAGCACCCCCTCTTTAATTTAAGAGGTGACTTTCCTGCTCTTAGAGCCTTCTATAGGAATGATTTTTTTTATGAAACATCAATATTTTAAAATATATGTTAAAATGATGGTTATGTTGGATAATATTAAGGCAAAAATAAGTTATTTCGGCAAAAAATTCGGAGGAATGAGTACCACTAATTTATTTGGAGAGACATTTAATCACGTTTGATAACTACAATATTTTAACTTATTAACTATATAAGCACGCAAGTCCTACTTGTGAACATGTTAGGGGTGGACAATCGGTCGGGTTCGGTCGATTTCGGGCCAAAAGCTTAAATCTGACGTAAACCACGGTTTTAGTTTTATGGCCCAATTTCGACCGATTAAATTTCGATTTTCGTCGGATTCGATTAAGTCGGTTTGTCGGTTAAGTCGGGTCGGTTAAGTCGGTTTAATATTTATTAGAATAATTCTATAAAAATGACTATTTTTTAAATTTATTATAAAAAATATCAAATTTTTAGAATAGAACAATATTTTTTATTATTAAAAGAAAAACTATTATTATGTGATAATATTTTCAATATTATTTGACATTAAGTTTATTCATTATGATACTTTAAACCATAAACTAAATAATACTCAAAATTTAAATTGCATGTCTTGTATTTTTGAGAGTACACAATGCCATCATTAAATTATAAAAATGATAATATCCTAAAACATTATAAATCTCATTTTTATAGTGAGTCGGTCATATAGTAATAAAAATAAATAAAATATATATTAATTAAGTTCGGTCGGTTTCGGTTTTCGTCGGGTCTAAAATAAGCATTCGAGCCCGACCGAAGCAACCTTATATTATCCAAATTAAGCAACCGAATCAACCCGACACCCGACCCAACCCATTTGCTCAAAAAAGACAATAGATCGATCGGTTCAAATTTGTCCACCCCTAGAACATGTGTGCTTGACAAGCATGCAAGCCCTCCTAAGACTATTTTGTATTTATTGTTGGCTACTATGTAGTGAAATCCTAGATGATAGCAGAAGATTTATAAGTTTATCATAAACAAGACATAACTCCCTATAGCAAGTACATAGGATTGGGTAGCTCTATTCCGACAGTATTTTTGTTGGCTACTGTGTAGTGAAATCCTAAAAATTGGTAGCAGAAGATTTATAAGCTTATCATAAATAAGGCATGACTTTGATTCACAATGTACAAAATTTAAGAACCTAGCAGCTGGACTCCACCTACCTCTTAGCAAACTACTCCCTCCGTCCCAAATTATAAGTCACTTTGTCAAAAAAATTTGTCCCAAATTATAAGTCACCTTACATTCCCAATGCAATATAAATGACATCTTCCCCAATATACCCTCACATATTTATTATTATTTATTCTTTCAATTTTTTTAATTTCTCTCTCCTATATAATTATGAGGGGCATTACTGTCAAGTTATATATAATTTATCTTTTCCATAAAGTAATAATTAAGTTTCTTAATTTGTGTGAAATGTCAAAAACGTCTTATAATTTGGGACGGAGGGAGTACTACATAAGATAGGGTAAATCTATCCTGACAGACAATAGTATTTTGATTTTGTAAAGGTTACATTCAAAACCTCTACACAATATTTTTAGTGTTTCTCAAGAAATTGAAACTTTAAATTACTTAGACAAACTTATTAAAATAAATATATTTGTTTAATATTTTAAAAATCACTTATTATCATTTTTGTAAATTTATTTAAGATTTTTAGAAAATCATTTTTAATCTTAAATAAAAAAACTAATTCAAGTGACTTTTAAAAAATTTGTTTATTTTTAAAATAAAAGATTATGGTTTAGGAGCTTCAAATTAATATATATAAAAACTATATGAGACTAAATGGGTAGCATGCAATCTATTAGTCTATCATAGAACATTTTAAAAGTTCATTTATTTCTTAGTGTTTTTTCAAAATATCTTATTTTCATTTTTACTTAATTTCAGAATAATTATTTTGTTCGTAAAAAAATATTTTATTATTACAGACCTTCTATATTTCAAATAGAATAGTTGTTATGAGAACGAGTACTTGGAGCAGTATTTTATCATAAAATCTTTTTTTGACTTCTTCTTTTTTTGACTCATATGTGAACATGCTAAGCATGCAAGCCTCTGAACAATATTTTTTTGTATTTATTGTTGGTCATGTAGTGAATTCTTAAGGTTAGGATAAACATGGCATGACTTTTGATTCAAGAACCTAGGATGTTGTCTGATTTCTTAAACAAAATCCAAGAATCTAGCATGTGGACTTTCTGAAAACATACTACATAGAATAGGTTTCCTCTATTCTGACAGTATTATCATATCTATATATTTCAAATAGAGGTCAATTTACCTAAATTAATTAAAGTAGTAATATTTTGATTTTGTCAAAGTTACACTCAAGATTTAGAACAAAGATATTCATTGTGAAATTTCAATTAATTGGACATTTTTATATTCAACTTCACATCAGATTGGATTTCCCCTCACAATATTCATTATATATATTAAATGATTAAATTAACATATTATATATATAACTAATTTAATAAAATAATATATACTAAACATTTTAAATATATTAAAAATATCATTTCTTTATATTTTAAGTATAAAATTATTTTTAATAAATTAATAATATTTGTTAAAAAAATATAAAAAACATATAAATATTTCATAACCATGTGAATTTGAGACAACTATTAATATTCTCATCCATTTTCCATTCGAATTTAAATATGAACTACTCCACCCAAACTTGTTGTCGAAGCAGATGTCTGATAATATTTAATAAAATAAATTATTTAAGTAGTTTAATTAATTTTAAAATTGAAATTAATTAATCCTAAATTCTGATTATTATAGGTACATATTTAAATTAGAGGACAATTTAACAAAATTAGATAGTACTAATATTTTAATTTTTTCATACTTCAAAATTAAATATTTATATAAATTACATAATCTTTAAATTTTAATTCAATTAATTGGATAGTTTCATTCAAAATAATTTATTGAATTGAGAGTATTTAATAAAATTAAATATTAATAAATTCAATTAATTAAAAAATTACACGATAAGTAATAGTTAATTCTAAATCAACTAAAAATATTAATATCATAAGGTTCGATATTAATATTGCCACTGATTTACAAATTAAAAATTGAAACATTAAATTACTTGAAGAAACTTATAAAAATATATATGTTTGTTTAAGATTTTTAAAACATCACTTTTATCATTCTAATAAGTTTGTTTAATATATTTATAAAATCATGTTTAATTTTAAAATAAAAAACTAATTCTAGAACCTTTCCCAAAATTTATTTATTTTTAAAACAAAACACTTTAGTTTAAGAACTTTAAATAAAAAAAAAAGATATATATAGCATAGGTTTCCTCTATTCCAAACCTATTATTATATTTTGATTTTCTCAAGTCTTCAAAATTTAATACTACTTTGGTTAAATTATAATCTGTAGTTCAATTAATTGGACACTTTTACTCACATTAACTCATTGAATTTATACTATTTAATCAAATTGTATTAAAGTAGCATAACTCATTCTAAAATTGAAAATATGAATATTCTGAGTTCATAATTGTGTCTAAGATTAAGATAATTATTATCACTTCATCAACAAATTAAAAGACAACTTTAAATTATTTGAAGTAATTTTTCAAAATAAATTTGTTTGTCTAAGATTTTTAATAAACTACTTTTATTATTTTAATATGTTTGTTTAAATTTATTTGAAAATCATTTTTAATTTTATAATAGAAATTTAATTCTAGTAGCTTTTCCAAATTTTATTTATTTTTAAAATAAAAGACTTTAATTTAGGAGCTTTAAATTACAAAAGAAATACATGATATTTAAAAAAACAATATTTTTAGTTTTTTAATTTTTTTTGGAAACTAATCATTTTAATTGATAAAAAAAGGTTTGATATTATACACCACTAAAAATTTACATGAAAATAAAATAATAGGAATTTTAAAATATTGCAATAATATAATCCTTCCATTAATTGTATAAAACTTAAAGTTAATAAACTCTTATTTAATATCAATAATATTTTAATAATAGTGTTTTAATGAGGATTAAATATATTTATTTTATTATCAAATGGGAAACAAATATTAAATAAAATTTATTATGATAATTTAATTAAAAAAAAGTTACTGTTTTCATTTTATTTTAAATGTTATTGTTTTCATTTTTATTGTTTATAAAATTAGCCATAAGCCTCAATATTTATTGGGTTGGCACTTATCTTATATCAATCAAAATTATACTATCTCTTTAATATGAATATTTTAGTTTGTTATTTTATTTCTTTTATTTTTTTCCTTCTTGTTTAATGGATAACCATAATTAGTTGTAGCGATTTAAACCACCACCACTTAAAATCAAATATTTATAATTAATTTATATATTTTTATATCTTTTAAATAATAATCAGAATAATAAAAATATATTTAAAAATACACAAAACAATTATTTTTAATTGAAAAAAAAAATCAACATCATTCATATAAAAATAAATTCAATTAAGATACATAATTTATATGGGTGGCATACAATGTATTTGTCTATCATAGAACACTTTAAAAATTCATCTATTTTTTAGTGCTTCTACAAACTATCTTATTTTCATTTTTTTTCTTAATTTCAAAATAATTGTTTTGATTTCAATTCAATATTTTATTATTAAAGTCATTATATTTAATTGTAATTTCTTCTTTCTATTTTGACTCGTGTGAACCTCTTAAGCTTTACACAATATTTTAGTGTTTATCGTGAGGCTATTGTGTATATTCATCTTAAGCATGCAAACCTCTACACACAGTACTATTTGGTAGGTGAAGATTCTTAAGCTTACACGAAACTAGGATGTGGACTCCACCTACTTTTGATCACAGATTACATAGTATATGTTTCCTCTATCCCAACACTATTATTAATATAGTCAAGACTTGAAATTCTAATTTAATTAATTGGACACTTTTATTCTCATTAACTCATTGTATTTATAATATTTAACTAAATTAATTATTTAAGTATCTTAAATAATTTTTAGATTAATAATATGAATAGTCTGAGTTCATAATTTTGTGTCTAAGATTATAATAATTATTATCACTTCATCAACTAAATTATTTGAAGTAATTTGTCAAAATAAATATGTTTGTCTAAGATTTTTAAAAAACCACTTTTATTATTTGTAATATTTGTTTAAGTTTTTTTGAAAATCATTTTTAATTTTTAAATAGAAAATTAATCTAGTAGCTTTTTTCCAAAATCTATTTATTTTTAAAATAAAAGACTTTAATTTAGGAGCTTCGGATTAAAAAAGAAATACATGATATTAAAAAAACAATTTTTTTTAGTTTCTTAAAATTTTTTGAAAACTAATCATGTTTTTAAACCTCAACAAGCACACCTAAAAGATCGTGAAAAAAATAAATGTTACAACATAAATTGTTGTTAAATGTATCAACTTATAATTTACTCCTACAAGATATACATTATAAATTTAAAAAATAGTATTGTCAATATCTTGGTTATTTGTTCTTTCTCTTTTTAAATGGGGAGGGCAAAAGCCCAAGAACAAAAGGCAGCTAGCCACTATGCCTTACAAAAGAGATAAGAGATCCTCATTATTTTTTATTTTCATTCACTTATAAATGATGTAAAAGACATAAATTATAATTAAAACAAAGTTATTTTACCAAACAAAAAGGTTCTATTAATTGTACTTTTTCTACTCATTCACTTATAAATAGCTCAACTCAATTCCACTTTGATACATCTTTTCACTGTTTTTCCACAATAACATAGAAAGTAATGGCACTCAAAATTGTTTTGTCTCTCCTTCCTTTACTCCTACTCTTGTTGATTGTAAGTTATTAACTTTTCATACAGGCTTATATCTTTTAAACTTACATTTTTCATCACTTACATTTTGTAATCTATCATTTGTCATTTATACTAACATTCATCACATTAACTCACAATCAAGTTATTTCGTTGAATTTGATAAAATAATTTTTTTTTCCTATAGTGAAATTTGAAAAATTACTTTTCTTTAATTTGTGTTTCAAATTCTGTATTCTTCGACTATAATAAATTGAATATGTCTTAATTGTGCAGAATAATATGTCTCATTTTTTTATCAAATGTACCTTCCAAGTGTCACTCATTAATATCCTTTCATTCAATTGTAATACAGAATGTGCAAGGTAGCTTTGCTCGATATTATCTTGATGGATGGTTGAAAGATACTCGAACTGAGAGGGTAAAATCTCACCCTGATTCCAACCAAGTATACCTTGATGGATGGTTGAAAGATACCCGAGCTGAGAAAACAAAATCCAACGCAGACTCCAACCAAGTTTATCTTGATGGATGGTTGAAAGATACCAGAGATGAGAAAGCTAAGTCAACCCCTAACTCAAATCAAGTTTACCTTGATGGATGGTTGAAAGATATCCGAGCTGAGAAAATAAAATCCACCCCTGACTCCAACCAAGTTTACCTTGATGGATGGTTGAAAAATACTAGAGCTGAGAAAGAAAAATCTAATGCTGACTCCAACCAAGTTTACCTTGATGGATGGTTGAAAGATACCAGAGCAGAAAAATCAAAATCCACCTCTAACTCCAACCAAATTTACCTTGATGGATGGTTGAAAGATGTCCGAGCTGAGAAAGAAAAATCTACCTCTGACTCCAACCAAATTTATCTTGATGGATGGTTGAAAGATGCCCGAGCAAAGCAATCAATATCTACCTCTGACTCCAACCAAGTTTACCTTGATGGATGGTTGAAAGATACCCGAACTGAGAGAGCAAAATCATCCCCTGCCTCCAACCAAGTATACCTTGATGGATGGTTGAAAGATACTCGAGCAGAGAAACCAAAATTCTCATCTGACTCCAAACAAGTTTATCTTGATGGTTGGTTGAAAGATACCCGAGATGAGAAAGTAAAATCTAACTCTAATTCCAACCAAGTTTACCTTGATGGATGGTTGAAAGATATACGAGCTGAGAAAACGAAATCCACTTCTGACTCCAACCAAGTTTACCTTGATGGATGGTTGAAAGATATCCAAGCTGAAAAAGAAAAATCCACCCCTGACTCCAAACAAACTTACCTTGATGGATGGTTAAAAGATACTCGAAACTAGTTCATATCTTTGTTTGTCAATGTCTATGTCATTCTGAAAACATTTCATGTTGTTCCTATGTTTTTAATTTCTATGTTATGTAAGATCTTATTTCTATGTATTGAGTAAGGTCTCGTTTATGTACTAAATAAGATATTATTCTATGAACTAGATGTTTGTCTTTTAAAATTAACCTTAATTTAATTGGATAAAGATTGAGTTGGAGTCTTTTTAGTTTTTCAAACTTTAGAGGTGATGTTATGTTTTAATGATTCAATATTTTTACTCTTAAAATAAATAAGGGAATAGAGATATTCAACTCTCAAACATTTGAGAAAAGGAGATGTCTATACTCTCAAAATCTCATAATACAATTATTCTTGTAATATATATTAAGTGTGGTTTATGTGTTCAAATTCTATTTTATAATGAATCAGTTTTTTATCATTACTTAATCATAATAATAACTTAAAAATAATAATTTTTATATAGATATTTTTTTATTGAAATATTAAGTGTGTGTTTAGAAAAACCAGTCAATTGCCACTAGCTCACATTTAAGCCTATATGCACCACACATTCCAAAAACAAAAAATGCTATTTTTTATCAAACGTGTGGTCTAAATGTGGTTTTGGAGTAATGGAAAACATAAGTCTAGGCAATAACATATTATGTTAAATTGAAGCCAAAGTAATTGATGTATAGTCACTTATTTGAACAATCTCAATTTGCCTCATTTTATCCTCATTTTAGATCGAACTAAAACACTATATGGGATTACAAGGAAATGGGTATACCATATAATAATATAGTATATTTATTAACAACATATAATATTTCTATTGAGTCATTCATACACCTATAGAGGACAACATAACTTTGTGTTTAGTCATTTTTACATTACTAAATAACAACAAAACTCATATGTTTTTGTTAGCTTTAGTAAATATTTTTTCAAACATGGTGTTAAGTTTAATCATTCAAAAAAGCATATAGCCTCCAATTAGTAATAGCAATATTCATTATGGTGAAGATGATCTCTCTTAAGATTCAATGAATAATTTTGGGGACTATAATATCCCAGAGAGAGTAATGATATTTTGGAAGACGCAATTATACTCCTGTGAGAACAATAATATTATATGTAATTCTTTTTCATGAGTAAGCGATAAAGTGAACTTATTAAGTAGGGCACCTCATTAAAATATTTCGCCCTTCAATAATAAAAGAATGTCACTCTTATACTTTATTGATGTTCTGAATCACATGTATAAAAAAGTAAGTCATGTTTGTTTATATATTCACTTTAATAGCTTCAAAGGTAATCATTAGCTGTAATAATGTCTTAAATTCACTAAGTTTCAAGACCTAGGAACAACTTCGTCGTTCAAGTCTTATAGTTTATATATGCTAAGTGATAGCTTCTCAGGTACTGCCTCCATTCCTATTTATAAGCAAATTTTAATATTTTAGATTCATTAAGTAATCAATGCGTCTAACCTATATATATACTCAAAATACATCATTTATTGAATGAAACTAGGAAGTCAAAATTTGCTTATAAAAGAGAATGGAGGGAGTACTGTGTAAGGCAATTACCATATATAGGAAAGAGTTCACCAATCCTGTTATGTTCTATCACTGATTTGAGCACTAAGATGGCCTCTTTCATTTCTCATGGTGTATAACTTAAGAATTTTATCTCCTTACGTATCTTTATTTTGATGCGAGCTCTTGGATGTGGCCTATTTCAAGTGCTTTGTCAAGTTTATGCAAAAAGGAACCAGTGAATAGTAATTAACTGAGTTTGATTTTACAGGTGTGTAATATGTTTGGCAGTCTACAAAGAAAGAGAAATAATACTGATCATACCAATATGCTACCACACTTTTCATCTGTGTTGCATTGATATATGGCTAAGGAAACACTCTACATGTCAAGTTTGTCGTCTGCCATTAAAAAACTTGCCATACACAACTTGTAAGACCTGTGAAATTCAACATGAGTCAACCTCTTGACGAGTCACCATACACATCAGAAAGGAACACATATATTAAGAGGCACGTTGAACATACTATTGTTAACTCCATACAACCAAAAGCAAGGCAATATTGATCTAAGATGTCTAAAGGGATTATTGATATACTCTTGAAAAATAAATTAGTGATCATTTTTTGGTTCAAAAAAAGAATGTTTTTAACAAAATTGGATTCAAATTCTTTCTATGTATTATTATTGTTTTCATATGTAAAATAGACCATGTTGTTTTCTGCAGCTGAGATGTATATAATATCTTTTTATTTATTATGGAATTTATTTTACACCAAATTTGCAACCTTATTTTTGTAATACCCCGTATTAGTTAAATCTCAATTGGATATCAGATGAGATCAGATGAGTATCTATGTGCTCTATCTTTGGTAAATTGGATTAATGGAATCCTCTAAGTACTTTAAGTATTATTAATTGGGATCAATAGAGCAACTAATGAACTCTGAAGAGATCAATTTATTATTAGTTCACGAGAGACTTTTATGATAACTCTAATTATTGATCAATTGGTTGAGATGACAAAATATCAATTGGAGATATTTTACTCTATTGGATTATATTATATAATATTAGTTTATATATATATATATATTTGGAAAGAGAAGAGAAAAAAGAAGAAAAAAGATAGTAAAGGAGAAGAAGAGGAAAGGAAGTGAAGAAGAGAAGGAGAAGGGAGAAGAGAGAAACCCATGGACCATCATCATCACCATCTTCTTCAAACTCCTCTTCGGTTATCAGGTGGGTTCTAGTTAGACACTCTAAGTTCTAGAAATAGATGTTTGGAACTTAGGTTAGAATTGAGAGAAAATGATTAAACAGATAAATCGATGAAATCTAACGGATGAAACGTGATATAAAATGTGTGGAATACTTGTTGTATGATTGGAAAATATTTTGGTATGATTTGGATGAGTTTTGGTTGAAGGAAATGTTGGATTTTGGTCCAAATGACCCATAACAGCGCTGTTGAGAATCCCAGAATTCGCAGGTTCGCACTGCGAATCCCCTAGCGAAGAAGGAATCGAGCATTCGCTGGCTATTCGCACGGCGAAGGTGAGGGCGAGCATTCGCTAGAGGTTTGCACTGCGAACTTTACCCTATTTTAGTTCTGACTTGGATCTTCGCACTACGAGTGAGGGAGCGAGCATTCGCTAGCTGCTTCGCAAAGTGAACATGACAGCTTTTCCGTTTTCTTTCCTACATAACTTTTGATCCGTAACTCGGATCGGGACGTTCTTGGTGTCATTAGAAAGCTATGACGTGGGAATAAGTGTTTAGTGGGAAATAAAGGAAAGTAATGTTTTGTGAAATGTTGGAATTGACATCTTTTGGATCATAAGTCCGTTTGCGGCGTAATTATAGCCGATGTAGAGCTGTGAAAGTATCCTATGGGATAAGAGTGGAAAGTATTGATTTTGATACCCGATTAAATGAATCGGAGGAAACCCGGAAATGACGTTCTTATGTGATTGAATTATTATATGTGATTCAAATGTGCAATTGTGATATGCTTTGCCTATTATTGATGTTTAACTTGATTGAAAGAATATGCATGTTAATATGAAATAGTAAGAGTGAGGAAACTTTACCCCATAACGACATGATAGTGGAACCTAGTAATGAGCTAGGAAATTGTTGATTAACTTGATGACAACGCTCGTGCATGAGAGGCCGAGGCGTGTGTCTGACAACGCTCGTGCATGAGAGGCCGAGGCGTGTGTCCATTATCGAATGGTAGAGAAATGAGTGAAACACTAGTATGGGACATGTGCAGTTGTTATGTTTTATTGTTAAAGGAATGAGAGGCCTAAAGGCTAATGTGGCATGGTGATTGTCGAATACAATCACGTTTATGTATGAGGTCACGTAATCGTAACCATTTCTTTTGAGTTACCCTTGTGAGGCCTTCATGAGTCTCGAGCTCCTCTGAAGTGCAGGCATGATTACTTGGCAGGTTTGATTCCCGTGTTATAGTACGAATGGAACCTACGGGTAGAGACTTGTGATGGCATGAGAGGCCATGTGAAGTGACGAATTAAGGAGATAATGCGTTCCTTAATTCCGAATCCATTTTGTATGACAAGTAATTACAAGGATCCAGGACTCGGGTCGACTTCTAGACGTAGAAGCGGACGAGCAAGAGGGATACCTTGGTATGGTTATCGATTAGTGATATTGTGAGTTGGTGAACTCATGACATGTTTCCATATAGTGTGAGATTGTGAGATTGTGCACTCAAGGTCATTTCCCTTCCCCTTGACTTGAGTTAGGATTGATAGAACCCTATAAAGCCGAGAGAATCTATAAGATAGGGAACTCACTGAGATTTGATGTATCTCACCCCACTATAGTTGCTTTATTTCAGGTGCAGGTTTGGTTACAACTGGAGCGATGCTCGGATGTTTCAAGAGAAGCTTAGTTAGGCTTATTCCGCTGTGTATTATTTTTGATGTATACAATTGAGGATAATGTATATTCTTCTTAGTTTTATTCTTTTGGCTAGTTTCCATGACTTGTGCCATGTGTTTTATTTATGTTTTAGAAATGGACAAGTATGTGAACTATGCCATTAGGCACTTTTGATGTGTCAGTACTAAGTAAAATGCTTGTATTGTATTATTCTAGATATATATTATACAGGGAATTACAGTTGGTATCAGAGCAGGTCATGTCCTCGACCTAGCCTTGAAACATCATAAGTAAATCTATTCCTGCCTCTTAAGTATGTCTTGCCGTCATGAAACTTAATATCATACTATGTAGTGTTGGGTCTGATCAACCTAATACTATGTATGTGATAGGTAGAATCATGCTTGAGCGGCCGCGAGGACTCCGAAGTGTTGTCGGAACTTGTGTTGTTAGGGTAGGCTCAAGCCAATAGTTAGTAGTGTGGAGTTTTGGTCAGCTTAGTTGAGGTTTTAATAGATGTTGTGCTTGGGTAGCATGGAATTAAAGAGTGGTGTGTTGCTCAAGCAATCATTTGGAATTTATGGAGTATTAAGGTTAAGGATCTCTATCAGACGATTGGTCAAGGTATTAAGGAATATGTAACGTCGCTAGTGGAGTTGGATGGACCACTAGTATGGATAAGAATTTCAAGTAATCTCATTCCGTGGAAAAGAAAAGTTGTTTCGAGGAACGTGTGACATAAAGTCCGGAAGTGAGATAAGTTTTGGTGCTTCAGTTTTTAAGGTCGTTATAGTATCTTGAATGGACGAGGGTACCTTAAGGAATGTGTTCGGAATAATATCCTCTGACTGGTTAAACGTTGAGAGTTAAGGACGTTCGACTTTTATTGGAACTTAAATTAGTAGTGAAGTGTGTGAAGGAACACCAGGATGTGTCTACATGCTCCAAGTGAAACAAGTGTGAGCCGAAAAAAAAGTAAGAAATGAGTTGTGTATCTTTAGTTATGCGTGGAGATTAAGTTCAAGGTAACACATCAGGATTTCTGTTTTCGGTGAGAAATCAATTTAGAATTTGTTAACTTACCCAAGGAAACGTATGAGATATTGTGTTGGAGAAATAATGAGCTTCATAAAGTAACGGAAAGTGAAGTGTTACGGACCGGAAGAAGTTGTATTAAGAAACAGAGTAAGTATCTTGGATCAAAGGGAATCTTAGTAAGATAGTTTTATATTTGGACCTAAGAGGATTACCACGGAGAGTAAAGTAAATGCGGTGTGGAAACGGTATCAACGGAATGTATTTTGGACAAAGTGTGCTATAAGGTTATTAAGGTATTGATGAACCTATAATTAAGGAAGTGTACTTACGAATGGTTCCCCCATGAGAACCCTATTAGTATGACGTGGATGAGAAAGTTACACCTTGGTATTAAGAACAAGTGTAGTAGTGGCATCGTGGTCACAAGTGTACGTAATGGATTCTTATTCTAGAGGCAACTGCGAAGGAACGTACTTTGTGGAACTGTGAGTATGGTATCCTAAGAAGTAAGATTGGGGTAAAACAACGAAAAGCAAATCAGGACTTATTACGGAATAAGTGTAAATCATGAAACGGTCTACACCAGAATTGGCGGTTGTGAATCTTCCATTAAGTAATTTGGTGTAAGTGGGATATGTAATGGATAGTGAAGGGTAAGGGGATCCCGGTTAAGGTGTACGAAGTGATGGAAAGGTTCTTCAAGAGGATGCATTGCCCCGATTTATTTACAAGTATAGAGAAACTTCTGTATTTGTGAATAATCAGAATTTACGGAATCTACCTTTTGTTGGACTAAGAACGTTGTTGTTTTGTTTCTCACCAAGGAGTTCAAGTGAAGGAATAAGGTGGCATGCTTGATATGGAATGCCCATCATTTTGTGGTACCGAGTGATATTGTGTGATAGGTTTTGCTTATGGACGAATCAAGTAAGAGTTTTGGCTTAAATCTTAAAATGTCGTCATGGTTGGCTTTCAGCTAGAGTAACTGTTGAGTAAAGAATGAACTATACCTTTGAAGTTTTATGGTGTGACCGCGTTAGAATTTGGAATTTTGCTTGCCACTTGGTTGAAGTGTGTCATCTACATGTTTTGACTTTGTCGGTATTATCTCGAGTTGATCATGGCTGGTGAATGTTACACAATTTAAAAGCCACGAGTTGAGAATGTTATTGTGGGTTAGAGCAAATTGGATTGGTGGCTTAAGAAGAAATTGGTTTTCAGCCTCTACAGCAGTGTTAACCGATTTACACTATGTGGTTAACCGATTAACACGTGCGAGGATGGTGCTTTGCACTCTATTTTGAGAAGTTAACCGATTAGCTCAGATGGTTAATCGATTAACGTGTGTGTGTAAATTGTGAAATCTCTTAAGAACCATCCGTCATACCCCAAATTTTGACCACTAAGATTTCCCATCATTGTGCAAATCATCATCACAATATGGATGAACCATCATGCCTCATCAAATGCCTCAAGGGTTGTTGAGCATTCACTACAATCAGAATTAGGGTTTCAAGCCCTCTCAGAGCTTTTAGGCAAAGGATCAATCAAGAAATGGCATGATCTTCAACTTGTCTAGCCTCTCAAATATCCATAATGGATCAAAAGGACTACCACTTCAAGGATTAAGCACAAAGCTGCTCCCTTCTAGGTGGATCAAGTCTCAAGATCGACAGTATCACCAAATTAGGGTTTTGGTCGACCAGGGCCTCCAGATGAAATTTTTCATCTGGGCACAAGCCAATTATCCAAAACATAACCTAATATACTCCATGGAACCTCATGAACCCAATCATCAAGTCAATTTTGCCTCAGGGGATGCATACATCAAAAAATCAGGAATTAGGGTTTCTTGACCTAATTCACCCCTAAGTTAACTTTTGGGCCAAATCATGAACCAAGACCTCAAGACATGATTTGAGGGTCTCTAATGAACTATATTGATCCATTTGGAACAATGGATTAATCCAAGAAGCTTGAGCAACAAGTCTCAATTTCATCTGCACCACAATTAGGGTTTCGCGAGAAAAGTCAACTGTAGCTTTGACTTTTTACCAGGACATGCTCCCAAACCCTAAGACATGATTCAATATACCCTATGACACCCATGGAACATGTCCATCAAGTTTGATTTAGGTCAAGGACATGATTTCCTGAAGAATTGCACAGTTTGGAATTCATCTGATAAAAAGTCAACTATGCACAATAGTCAACTTTGACTTTTTGAGATTTTTCACCAAAATGGATTTTTAACCCTAAAATGATGTTAATGTATGATTTGAATCATCATTCATCAAGAAAAATCAAAGAAAGTGGGATAACTTGTAAAAGGGGTAACCATAAAACTTAGAAAAAATTCTAAGTTATGGAAAAAGTGACACTAATGTGCCAACTTTGGAGGACCATAACTCCTAAACCACAAGGCCATTGTGCCCCATTCAAAGCTTGATTTGTAGATCACATTTCCCTCTACAAAAGCTTCATACTGACCTATGTCCAAATTCCTCGTGGATTTTGAGTTATGGAGTGATCAAAATCAAGAAAAGTCACTTTATTCCAACACTTAGTGAAAATTTTACTAAGTCAGATTTTACCTTACTTTTTGCCAAATGTAGGGGGATTTTTCACTTGGATCCAAAAGAGATCAAAACCAAACATGTTCAAACAGTTGTTGTATCATGAAAGGGCTTTCCAAAATGACCAAGAACATTACCAAATTTAATTTAAGTCATGAGATATGACATTGGAAAGTTGCCTTGCTGAAATCTGCCAAGGCAAGGCAGATTTTTACACTTTTGGTCGATTTGCCAAAATCAGCCAAATCCAATTGCTCCTATCCACTTGGACACATCTGAGGATTGAATCTAAAGGGGACAATCACTGAGCCAAGCCTCCAAAGTCTTGGGAACAAGAATTAGCATGTTGAACCTAGAATGGCCAAAATAGGGACAAGACTCCAATTTTGGATTGGAGCATTCAATGGAAGCATCAAGGTGGCATGGACTGAGCCATTTGCAACAGAATTCAGTCAAGACTTATCCAAGACCAAGGGAACCAGCAGCTTGTGCCCTAACCTCTAGTCAATGGCTAGAGGAGACTTGGATTTTCATTTGCCAACATTGGCCAAACCTACTCAGCAGTTGCCATTCACTATTCCTTGCAAAACAAACTTGCTCTACTATAAATAGAGCTCAATTGTGATCAGTTTGAGTACACCAAATCCATCAAACAGATGCTTTCCTCAAAATCTCTTCTTTCACTCCAATTTTGCATTCTAAGGCAAGTCACTATCGGGTTTTGAGTTTGAGAGCTTTTCCAATCAAACCAATCACACACACATCTCACATACATCATATAGAAGTGATCCAAACACTCACATAACATCTGGAACACAGATTTCACAAAATTATCAGCCAATTGCTCAAGTTCTTGACAGATTTGCAGTTGGGGTACCATCTCAAGTTCTAGATCATTTCAATACATTCCAAGCATTCATACACACTCCATGGCACCTAGGGAAGCTATGCAGATCATTGGAACCTAGCTGTAACACCTCTAACACAAATCACGATCACCAGCTGCAAGTGGTAAGCATGAGCTCTTCTAACTCTATGATCCATGCAATTTTTGCTGCACAATAATTTGGCCATATGTTCATAATCATGCATGGATTGTTTCCCCTCAATTAATTGCATTGTTTGAATCGTGTATCAAAAATCCTAGCCTTCATGCAGAAATTAGGGTTCTTGAGGATTTTTCGTGATTTCTTGTTTTATGCTAAATTTAAATGAAATTAATTGCCATAGACATGATCGTGAGGTTAAAACGAGTTGATTGGTATGTGGATTACATGATATGATTAAGTATTCAGTGAGATTGGAGAGAAAATGCAAATTTGGGCAAAACTGAAAAAACGCGCGTGTTCTTGCCTTTGTTCTTGGCGCCATTTTCCAATATTTGAATATTTGAATTTTGTGATTTTATTTAATTGATTCAAAAATTAATTTCTCTCTGAGTTTTAATGATTTTGAGTTGATTCTTTTTTTAATAATTCACAAAAATGTTAAAATATTTTATTTTCCCAAAAAATCCCAAAAATATTATTTATTTTATATAATTGATATTTTTACAAAGAATTAATGTTTTAATTGATATTCTCGCTGAAGTGAAGAGGTGTTTCCGTTGTGGTAAGACTGGGCATGTCGTATCTGAGTGCAAGCATAAAGAGGTAATTTGTTTCAACTGTGGCGAAGAAGGACACATTAGTAGTCAGTGTCAGAAACCGAAGAAGGCTCAAACCGGTGGGAAGGTGTTCGCTTTGGCTAGGACTCAGACCACTACTGAGGACAGACGCATCAGAGGTACTTGTTTCATTAATAGTACTCCCTTAATTACTATAATTGACACTGGTGCTACTCATTGCTTTATTGCTGCTGAATGTGTTGAAAGACTAGGTCTGATGTTGTCTTCTATGAATGGAGAAATGGTCGTCGAGGTTCCGGCTAAGGGTTCGGTGACCACTTCTCTTGTGTGTTTAAAGTGTCCCTTGACGATCTTCGACAGGGACTTTACTGTTGATTTGGTGTGTTTGCCGTTATCTAGGATAGATGTGATCTTGGGGATGAACTGGTTAGAATATAACTATGTTCATATCAATTGTTATACCAAGTCTGTGAGATTTTCTATTCCTGAAGAGGAAGAAGCTAGTTTGTTGTCTTTTAAACAGTTACAACAATTGATGCAAGAAGGAGCTCGGATGTTCTCAGTGATGGCGTCGTTATCTGTTGAGAGTCGGGCTGTAATTGAGGAGTTGCAAGTGGTGTGTGAATTTCCTGAAGTTTTCCCTGATGAAATTCCTGATGCGCCTCCAGAAAGAGAAGTGGAGTTTGCAATTGACCTTGTACCTGGTACCAGACCTGTTTTTATGGCACCATACAGGATGTCTGCATCTGAATTGTCGGAGTTAAAGAAACAATTGGAGGACTTACTTGAAAAGAAATTTGTGAGGCCAAATGTGTCGCCGTGGGGAGCTCCGGTGTTGTTAGTAAAGAAGAAAGATGGAAGTATGAGGCTCTGTGTTGATTATAGATAACTAAATAAAGTGACGATTAAGAACAAGTATCCGCTTCCGAGAATAGATGACTTGATGGATCAATTGGTAGGGGCTCGCGTGTTTAGCAAGATTGATTTGAGGTCGGGATATCATCAGATTAAGGTGAAGGAGGAAGATATTCAGAAGACGGCTTTCGAGACGCGTTATGGACATTATGAGTATTCGGTGATGCCTTTCGGTGTTACTAATGCGCCGGGAGTATTCATGGAGTACATGAACCGTATCTTTCATACTTATTTGGATCAGTTTGTGGTGGTGTTTATTGATGATATATTGATTTACTCTAAATCAGAAGAAGAGCATGCAGAACACTTGAGACTAGTGTTGAAAATTTTGAAAGAGAAGAAGTTGTATGCAAAGTTGTCCAAATGTGAATTTTGGTTAAAGGAGGTTGGTTTTCTCGGCCATGTCATTTCAGGTAATGGCATTGCTGTGGATCCGTCCAAAGTGGATGCTGTGTTACAATGGGAAACTCCAAAGTCGGCTACCGAGATTAGAAGCTTTTTGGGACTAGCCGGTTATTACCGAAGGTTTATCGAGGGATTTTCTAAGTTAGCACTTCCGTTGACTAAGTTAACTTGTAAGGGTAAAGCTTTTGTGTGGGACATTCAATGTGAAGAAAGTTTCAACGAATTGAAGAAGAGATTGACATCAGCTCCGGTTTTGACACTACCTAACCCAGGAGAACCTTTTGTGGTATATTTTGATGCTTCTAAAATGGGTTTAGGAGGTGTACTTATGCAGCACGACAAGGTAGTTGCTTATGCGTCGAGGCAGTTGAGAGTTCATGAAAAGAATTACCCTACACATGACTTAGAACTTGCTGCAGTTGTTTTTGTGCTGAAGATTTGGAGACATTACCTTTATGGCTCTAGATTTGAAGTATTTAGTGACCATAAAAGTTTAAAGTATTTATTTGACCAGAAGGAGTTGAATATGAGACAACGAAGATGGTTGGAGTTATTAAAAGATTATGATTTCGGTTTGAATTATCATCCAGGAAAAGCTAATGTTGTGGCTGATGCATTAAGTCGAAAGACTTTACATATGTCGGCAATGATGGTAAAGGAGTTGGAATTAATTGAACAGTTCTGAGATATGAGTTTGGTTTGCGAAGTGACACCGCAGAGTGTTATGTTAGGAATGTTGAAGATTAACAATGATTTCTTGAATAGTATCAGAGAAGCTCAAAAGTTAGATGTAAAACTGGTGGATTCGATGGTTGGAATCGATCTGTCTGAGAATAGCGATTTTAAGTTGGACACGCATGGTATGCTAAGATTCCGTAATCGAATCTGTATTCCTGATGATGCGGAAATGAAGAGAGTGATTCTTGAGGAAAGTCATACAAGTAAATTGAGTATTCATTCGGGGGCTACAAAAATGTATCAAGATATGAAGAATTTGTTTTGGTGGCCTGGGATGAAGCGTGATGTAGCTCGTTTTGTGTATGCATGTTTAACTTGTCAGAAGTCGATGGTTGAACATCAGAAGCCTGCAGGGTTAATGCAACCGTTAGAAGTTCCAGAGTGGAAATGGGATAGCATTTCAATGAACTTTGTGACGGGATTGCCTAATACTTCAAGAGGGCACGATTCGATTTAGGTGATTGTTGATAGGCTTACAAAGTCGGCACATTTTCTTCCTAATAACATCACTTTTCCAGTGTCGAAGTTGGTGGAGATTTATATTCGGGTAATTGTGAAGTTGCACGGTGTTCCTTTATGTATTGTGTCGGATAGAGATCCGCGGTTCACTTCTGATTTTTGGAAAAGTTTGCAAGAAGCGTTGGGTTCCAAGTTAAGGTTGAGTTCGGCGTATCACCCTCAAACAGATGGTCAAACAGAGAGGACTATTTAGTCGTTGGAGGATTTGTTGCGAGCATGTGTCCTCGAGCAAGGAGGTTCTTGGGACACTCATTTAATGTTAATAGAGTTCACTTATAATAATAGTTATCACTCTAGTATTGGAATGGCACCCTTTGAAGCACTGTATGGTCGGAGATGTAGGACTCCTTTATGTTGGCATGAATCTGGAGAGAGTGTGGTGCTAGGACCTGAAGTTGTCCGAGATACTACCGAGAAGGTGAAGTTGATATGAGAAAAGATGAAATCTTCCCAAAGTAGGCAGAAAAGTTATCATGACAAACGAAGAAAGGATTTAGAGTTCCAAGCGGGTGACCATGTGTTTTTGAGAGTTACACCTGTGACGGGTGTTGGACGGGCGCTGAAGTCTAAGAAGCTTACTCCGCGATTTATTGGTCCTTATCAGATTTCGGACAGAGTTGGAAATGTTGCTTATAGAGTGGCTTTACCGCCTAATCTGTCAAATTTACATGATGTGTTCCATGTGTCACAACTCCGGAAGTATGTTCCAGATCCGTCTCATGTGATTCATATGGATGATGTGCAAGTACGGGATAATCTTACTGTGGAGACGATGCCTGTACGAATTGCGGAGTGTGAGAAGAAGGTTCTAAGAGGCAAGGAGATTACGTTGGTGAAAGTTGTCTGGTTAGGAGCTATCGGAGAAAGCATGACTTGGGAGCTAGAAAGCAAGATGAAGGAGTCCTATCCCGAGCTATTCGAATCAGGTAAATTTTCGAGGACGAAAATTATTAAGGTGGGGGAGAGTTGTAACGACCCGAAAAATCTAAATTAATTATTTAATTATTTATTTAATTGATTTAGAAGGAACTAAGAGGTTTTTGGATAATTTGGAGAATTATGGATAAAATGAGTATTTTTAATAATTTCAATATAATGGGTAATCATTTATTTAGATTATTATTATTGTTATTAAAAATAATAAGGGAAGGACAAGGTGGTCATAAAAGAAAAGAGGTAAGGGTAGAGTTGGAAGTTCCTAAACTGGGATATTTTGTCTAAAGAGGGAAAAGGTCGATCATTTTCTAACTGATCGTGTTTTGGTGAAGAACTCAGAGGAAGAGAAGGAGAAGAACCTTAGGGCTTGAAGATTCTAAAGAATCTTAGAGAAGGAGGAAGAACCGCTAAATTTCTCTGAGGTATGGGGAGTTATCATTGTTTATTATAGTTTTATAGGAATTGGAGATGAATAGATTAGGGATTGTATGAGTTGTGTTGATTTATATGATTGTTGATGTAGAACAAGTAAATTGATGAAAGTATGATGAATTTGATTGATGTATATTACTATATGTGTGTTTTGTGAGTGTTTTTTAGCAATTTTCGTGTAGAATACTGATTTTTGGGGTAATCGAAGTTAAAAACGCAAAAAAGCACTTTTCGGGAAAAATTGGGTTTTGTCGCATCCTGACACGGGCCGTGTCACAGGACACAGGCGGCCGTGTCAGCTTGCTGGTCGTGAAATGGAAAATTGTTTTTTTAAAAATTGGTCACAATACTTCTGACACGGGCCGTGTCACAGGACACGGGTGGCCGTGTCAGGCTACTGACTTGCTACTTTTTTGATGTTTTGGAATTGTGTCCCAGGTCTTCTGACACGGGCCGTGTCACAGGACACGGGCGACCGTGTCAAACCTCTGTGTTTGCTGTATTTTGTCTGTTTCGCATTTTGGGTGGAGGTTTCCTGACACGGGCCGTGTCCCAGGACACAGGAGGCCGTGTCAGCAAGCTGTTTGTGTTATTTTGTTATTTTCTTGATGGTTTCATGACGTTTTCTCGTGCTGATCTTTTGTTGTTGAGTGTTGTTGATGTAAGAAGATAAAACATGACTGTATGATGAATGCTTGTTGTATATGAAATGAATGATGCGCACGTTGATGTCCGATGAATTGCGAAGTTTTAGCATCATTGCATTTCATAGCATCTTATGTTGGGACTTCGGTCCATTGGTAGCTTCAATCCCACTGTGTGGATTGAAGTGATACGTTGATTACGATGTGCTCCATTTGGAGGGTTGATGGCCAAGTGTCCATCCACGTTGAACCGGTACCACATGCATCCTTTGCATTTCATTATGGTTGACATTGCATATGAATGATGAAATTGTGATTCTGTTGTGAAGATTACGTTGATAATTCTATGATATTGGTGTTGACGATGATATGATGTTGTTCATTAATGATGCTATGATGTTGTGTCACTTATTCTGTTTATTTTCCATATCGTATATTATTATAATGAATTGTGATTTCTCACCCTGCCTGCTTGAAAATGTTGCCTCTTATGTGGGTAACTTGCAGATAACCAAGAGTAGCTCCGCGGTGACGAAGGAGGTAGCTTGGAGTGTCTCGTCTATGTCGTTTAGTTTAGAGGTGTCCTGCTCTGTGTCATGTAACATCGGGTTGGGTTGAATCGCGAACTTCGTGTTCTTTTGAATTATGTTGGAATTTTATACTGATGATGTTGTTCTAGATTGGATTAAGTTTCTTATGAAGTTTTTAATTAAATTTCAAATGACAAGTTGATTCCGCTGCAAGATTATGATTTCTTTTGATGATGTTTGAATAACCCGTGTTACGGGACAGGATTATGAGAATTGTATGATGTTTTGAATATGTACACCCTTGGTTGTGAATTTTACTCTGATATCATGATTTATTCCTTTAAAATTGTATGTGGGGTAGAAGGGTGTTATATTAGTGGTATCAGAGCAGGTCGGTCAGTCCGGCCAAGTTGTCGAGTCGTAGTTGTTCAACAATCGAGTATTGTTAACTAGTTCTAACTTTTGTTTATGTTGTAGTGTTAAGTTGAGATGGCTGGAAGGAACGATTCTGCAATTGCGGCTGCGTTGGAAGCAATGGCTCAGGCTTTGCAGAATCAGCCGAACGCTGACGAGAATGCTAGATCTTGCAGTTTGGCAACTTTTCAGAGGGAGAATCCGCCTACCTTCAAGGGCAAGTACGATCCTGATGGAGCGTTGGATTGGTTGAAAGAGATAGAGAGAATCTTCCGTGTGATGGACTGCACTCCAGCACAGAAGGTTCGATATGGGACTCACATGCTTGCATTCGAGGCTGATGACTGGTGGCTAGAGACTCGTCAGAGATTGGAAACTGCAGGTGAAGGTATCACTTGGGATGTGTTCCGAAGGGAGTTCCTGAGGAAGTATTATCCAGAGGATGTTCGGGGTAAGAAGCAGATCGAGTTTCTTGAGCTGAAGCAAGGAAACATGTCAGTTACTGATTATGCTGCAAAATTTGTTGAATTGCCTAAGTTTTATCCGCACTATAACGATGATGATGCTGAGTTTTCTAAATGCATCAAGTTTGAGAGTGGATTACGCCCAAAGATCAAAAAGGCAGTTGGATATCAGAAGATTCGTGTTTTTGCTGATTTGATTGATAGTTGCAGAATTTTCGAAGAGGACAACAATGCTCACTATGAGATCATTAATGAGAGGAAGAGCAAGCACCAACAGAGTCGTGGCAAACCTTATGATGCTCCGACTGGGAAAGGTAAGCAGAAAGTGGTCGATGGCAAGAAGTCTAGTAGGGGAGATGCTCCTGCTAGCATAACTTGTTTCAAATGCGGGAAAACTGGCCATAAGAGTGATGTGTGTACCGCTGAAGTGAAGAGGTGTTTCCGTTGTGGTAAGACTGGGCATGTCGTATCTGAGTGCAAGCATAAAGAGGTAATTTGTTTCAACTGTGGCGAAGAAGGACACATTATTAGTCAGTGTCAGAAACCGAAGAAGGCTCAAACTGGTGGGAAGGTGTTCGCTTTGGCTGGGACTCAGACCACTACTGAGTACAGACTCATCAGAGGTACTTGTTTCATTAATAGTACTCCCTTAATTACTATGATTGACACTGGTGCTACTCATTGCTTTATTGCTGCTGAATGTGTTGAAAGACTAGGTCTTATGTTGTCTTCTATGTATGGAGAAATGGTCGTCGAGGTTCCGGCTAAGGGTTCGGTGACCACTTCTCTTGTGTGTTTAAAGTGTCCCTTGACGATCTTCGACAGGGACTTTACTGTTGATTTGATGTGTTTGCCGTTATCTTGGATAGATGTGATCTTGGGGATGAACTGGTTAGAATATAACTATGTTCATATCAATTGTTATACCAAGTCCGTGAGATTTTCTACTCCTGAAGAGGAAGAAGCTAGTTTGTTGTCTTTTAAACAGTTACAACAATTGATGCAAGAAGGAGCTCAGATGTTCTCAGTGATGGCGTCATTATCTGGTGAGATCCGGGCTGTAATTGAGGAGTTGCAAGTGGTGTGTGAATTTCCTGAAGTTTTCCCTGATGAAATTCCTGATGCGCCTCCAGAAAGAGAAGTGGAGTTTGCAATTGACCTTGTACCTGGTACCAGACCTGTTTCTATGGCACCATATAGGATGTCTGAATCTGAATTGTCGGAGTTAAAGAAACAATTGGAGGACTTACTTGAAAAGAAATTTGTGAGGCCAAGTGTGTCGCCGTGGGGAGCTCCGGTGTTGTTAGTAAAGAAGAAAGATGGAAGTATGAGGCTCTGTGTTGATTATAGACAACTAAATAAAGTGACGATTAAGAACAAGTGTCCGCTTCCGAGAATAGATGACTTGATGGATCAATTGGTAGGGGCTCGCATGTTTAGCAAGATTGATTTGAGGTCGGGATATCATCAGATTAAGGTGAAGGAGGAAGATATTCAGAAGACGGCTTTCAGGACGTGTTATGGACATTATGAGTATTTGGTGATGCCTTTCGGTGTTACTAATGCGCCGGGAGTATTCATGGAGTACATGAACCGTATCTTTCATACGTATTTGGATCAGTTTGTGGTGGTGTTTATTGATGATATATTGATTTACTCTAAATCAGAAGAAGAGCATGCAGAACACTTGAGACTAGTGTTGAAAATTTTGAAAGAGAAGAAGTTGTATGCAAAGTTGTCCAGATGTGAATTTTGGTTAAAGGAGGTTGGTTTTCTCAGCCATGTCATTTCAGGTAATGGCATTGCTGTGGATCAGTCCAAAGTGGATGCTGTGTTACAATGGGAAACTCCAAAGTCGGCTACCGAGATTAGAAGCTTTTTGGGACTAGCCGGTTATTACCGAAGGTTTATCGAGGGATTTTCTAAGTTAGCACTTCCGTTGACTAAGTTAACTTGTAAGGGTAAAGCTTTTGTGTGGGACATTCAATGTGAAGAAAGTTTCAACGAATTGAAGAAGAGATTGACATCAGCTCCGGTTTTGACACTACCTAACCCAGGAGAACCTTTTGTGGTATATTGTGATGCTTCTAAAATGGGTTTAGGAGGTGTACTTATGCAGCACGACAAGGTAGTTGCTTATGCGTCGAGGCAGTTGAGAGTTCATGAAAAGAATTACCCTACACATGACTTAGAACTTGCTGCAGTTGTTTTTGTGCTGAAGATTTGGAGACATTACCTTTATGGCTCTAGATTTGAAGTATTTAGTGACCATAAAATTTAAAGTATTTATTTGACCACCAGGAGTTGAATATGAGACAACGAAGATGGTTGGAGTTATTAAAAGATTATGATTTTGGTTTGAATTATCATCCAGGAAAAGCTAATGTTGTGGCTGATGCATTAAGTCGAAAGACTTTACATATGTCGGCAATGATGGTAAAGGAGTTGGAATTAATTGAACAGTTCTGAGATATGAGTTTGGTTTGCGAAGTGACACCGCAGAGTGTTATGTTAGGAATGTTGAAGATTAACACTGATTTCTTGAATAGTATCAGAGAAGCTCAGAAGTTAGATGTAAAACTGGTGGATTCGATGGTTGGAATCGATCTGTCTGAGAATAGAGATTTTAAGTTGGACACGCATGGTATTCTAAGATTCCGTAATCGAATCTGTATTCCTGATGATGCGGAAATAAAGAGAGTGATTCTTGAGGAAAGTCATAGAAGTAAATTGAGTATTCATCCGGGGGCTACAAAAATGTATCAAGATTTGAAGAATTTGTTTTCGTGGCCTGGGATGAAGCGTGATGTAGCTCGTTTTGTGTATGCATGTTTAACTTGTCAGAAGTCGAAGGTTGAACATCAGAAGCCTGCAGGGTTGATGCAACCGTTAGAAGTTCCAGAGTGGAAATGGGATAGCATTTCAATGGACTTTGTGACTGGATTGCCTAATACTTCAAGAGGGTGTCATACCCCAAATTTTGACCACTAAAGTTTCCCATCATTGTGCAAATCATCAGCACAATATGGATGAATCATCATGCCTCATCAATCTCCTCAAGGAATTGTTGAGCATTGACTGCAATCAGAATTAGGGTTTCAAGCCCTCCCAGAGCTTTTAGACAAAAGATCAATTAAGGAATAACTTGATCTTCAACTTGTCTAGCCTCTCAAGCATCCACAAAGGATCAAAAGGACTCCCACTTCAAGGATTAAGCACAATGCTGCTCCCTTCTAGGTGGATCAAGCCTCCAGATCGACTGTGTCACCAAATTAGGGTTTTGATCGCCCAGGGCCTCTAGATGAAAAATTTCATCTGGGCACAAGCCAATGATCCAAAACATAACCTAATATACTCCATGGAACCTCATGAACCCATGAATCAAGTCAATTTTACCTCAGGGGATGCATACATCAAAAATCAAGAATTAGGGTTTCTTGACCTAATTCACCCCTAAGTTGACTTTTGGGACAAGCCATGAGCCAAGACCTCAAGACATGATTTGAGGGTCTTTGATATACCATATTGATCCATTTGGAACAATGGATTAATCCAAGAAGCTTGAGCAACAAGTTTCATTTTCATCTGCACCACAATTAGGGTTTCGCGAGAAAAGTCAACTGTAACTTTGACTTTTGACCTAGACATGCTCCCAAGCCCTAATACATGAATGAATATACCCTATGACACCCATGGAACATGTCCATCAAGTTTGATTTAGGTCAAGGACATGATTTCCTGAAGAATTGCACAGTTTGGAATTCATCTGATAAAAAGTCAAGTGTGCACAAAAAGTCAACTTTGACTTTTTGAGATTTTTCACCAAAATGGTTTTTTAACCCTAAAATGATGTTAATGTATGATTTGAATCATCATTCATCAAGAAAAATCAAAGAAAGTGAGATAACTTGTAAAAGGGGTAACCATAAAAACTTAGAAAAATTCTAAGTTAAAAAATAAAGTGGCTAGGGTACCAACTTTGGAGGACCATAACTCCTAAACCACAAGGCCAATTTTTTCCATACAAAGCCTGATTTGTAGACCTCATTATCATATAAAAAAGCTTCAACTACAAGTCATTCCAATTCATTAAGGATTTTGAGTTATGGAGTGATCAAAGTGGCTGAAAAGTGAAAATGTCACTTTTTCCAACACTTAGTGAAATTTTCACTAAGTCAGAATTTGCCTTCACTTTTTTCCAAATGTAGGGGGATTTTTCACTTGGAATCAAAAGAGATCAAAACCAAACTGGTTCAAACAGTTGTTGTATCATGTTAGGGCTTTCCAAAATGGCCAAGAACATTGCCAAATTCAACCTACATCATGAGATACAACATTGGCAAGTTGCCTTGCTGAAATCTGTCAAAGCAAGGCAGAATTTGCATTTTGGTTCGATTTGCCAAAATCAGCCAATTTCAATTGCTCCAATCCACTTGGACACTTCTGAGGATTGAATCCAAAGGGGACAATTACTAAGCCAAGCCTCCAAGGTTCAAGGAACAAGGAATAGCATGTTGAACCTAGAGTTGCCAAAATAGGGACAAGACTCCAAATTTGGAATGAGGCATTCAATGGAACCATCAAGCTGGCATGGACTGAGCCATTCTCATCTGAAATCAGTCAAGACTTATCCAAGACCAAGGGAACCACATCCCTGTGCCCTAACCTCTAGTCAATGGCTAGAGGAGACTTGCATTTTCATTGGCCAACATTGAGGGAACACCTGCTGCAGTTGCCATTCACTGTGGATCCCAAAACAAACTTTCTCCACTATAAATAGAGCTCACTTGTGTTCAGTTTAAGTACACCAAAGCCATCTAACAGATGCTTTCCTCAAAATCTCTTCTTTCACTCCAATTTTGCCTTCAAAGGCAAGTCACTATCGGGTTTTGAGTTTGAGAACAATTCCAATCAAACCAATCACTCACACACCTCACATACATCATATAGAAGTGATCCAAACACTCACATAACATCTGGAACACTGATTTCACAAAATCACCAGCTGGTTGCTCAAGGTTTTAACCAAGTTGCAGCTGAGGTACCACAAATCGTTCCAGCCAATTTCAATCAAGTCCAAGCATTCAAACACACTCCATAGGGTGTAGGGAAGCTGTTCAGATCATCACAACTCATCTGTAACACCTCCATCCCAGAAATCACTTTGCTCTTGCTGTCACGACTTGGAGGTAAGCACATACTTGGTCATCTCTCAATCTATGCATATTTCCTCGCACAATAATGTGGCCATATGTTCATAATCATGCATGGAATGTTTTCCCTCAATTAATTGCATTGTTTGAATCGTGTATAAAAAATCCTAGCCTTCATGCAGAAATTAGGGTTCTTGAGGTTTCTTCGTGATTTTTTGTTGTATGTTTAATTTAAATGAAATTAAAGTACATAGACATGATCGTGAGGTTGAGACGAGCACAATGATATGTGGATTGCATGATATGATTAAGTATTCAGGGAGATTGGATAGAAAACGCAAATCTGAGAATCCCAGAACACGCGCGTGTTCTTCAGCTGTTCTTGGCGCCATTTTTGAAAAATTTGAATATTTGAATTTTGTGATTTTGTTTAATTGATTCAAAAATTAATTTCTCTCTGAGTTTTAATGATTTTGAGTTGATTCTTTTTTCAATAATTCACAAAAATGTTAAAATATTTTATTTTACCAAAAAATCCCAAAAATATTATTTATTTTATATAATTGATATTTTTGCAAAGAATTAATATTTTAATTGTTTTTAACATTTGAAATATTATTTCCACCTTGATTTTGCAACTTTTAATGCTTTCTATTTATTTTGTAGGTCAATAATTAATTTTTGAAGCATTAATCCAAGATCACAATTTGTTTCCCATGTGTTAAACAATATTTGATCATTTTAATTGAATTTTTATTCAATTAAATACATTTTTGGAAATAAATTAGGGTTTTTGGATTAATTCAACCCTCATAAATCATTTTCAAAACACTTTGGGCCTCTAATAGAGTGTAAGACCCAATCATTTTTGACCAAATCATTTTGGGCCTCACTTATTGTATAAGTCCCGATATCGTCAAAAAACAAACGGCGCGATCGTCGCCTTTTAAAAAATCACCTGGGCCTACCCTCGAGTAGTAAGACCCATTTCTTTTTCTTTAAAAACACTTTGGGCCTCTGTTAGAGTGTAAGACCCAACCCCCTTTTAACCAAAATCATTTTGGGCCTCACTTATTGTATAAGTCCCTCTACGTTAAAAGAAAACCTCGGCGCGATCGCCATTTTAAACGAAAAGTCAATTGGGCCTACCCTCGTGTTATAAGCCCCACTCTTTTTCTTTAAAATTTTTGGGCCTCTTGAGAGAGTGTAAGACCCATCCCTCTGTACAGAAAACTTTTTGGGCCACAGTCACTTGTATAAGACCCTCTGTACAAATTCAACAGTGCACTCACTGGTAAAACCCTGGGCCTCTCCTTGAGCTGTAAGCCCCAAATCTTTCTTTTTCAAAGCACTTTCTCCTTTGATTTTGAATATATTGTTGTTTTCAATCTTTCTTTGTTGAACAACTAACCAAACAGCATGGAAGCTCTACAACCGAGTAAGTGGTTATCGCTTTCATTTACTGCTTTCATATATATAAACTGTATTGTGGGGCTGCTCACTGTAAGTCTCCTTTCATAAACTCATATCAACTGTGTAATAATAGTATAGATATTTTGAGTTTCCCGGGCAACTACGTCTAGAACTAGGTAAAGCCGTTCCGTTTATTCATAGAAATAGACACGTAGATCCCCAATAGGAGCACCAGATATAGTCTTCTCTTCGGCTATCCTCCTTAGGAATCGTCAAGAAACTCTACTCCCCAAGATGATTGTATTCTCCGTGAATGGCATCTTTGAGTTTCTTCCAAATTCTCGAACGTTCCTGACTCGATCTATTCCTTGTGAATAGCTTGCCTTGAATATCTCGGGGTTTGGGAACCCACTACGGTCATAATCTTGGACCTTAACTAAGGAACCCTCTTTAAAAGTTAAAAGTCGCTGGATAGTAAACCTCGCAGGTTTACCAGTGGTTTTTATCTTTAAAAGAGTCATCTCTCCGAATGGAAAGGAGATGATGGACCCACAGGCTTCTTAAAAGCATCGGCCTCCTCTTGGGCATCGTACAAGGACCCGTCGGCTTCTTAGAAGTATTGACAGCCTCCTCTTAGGCTTTGTATAATGATCTCTTCCTCCGGGAATGATAGCCTTCTCTTGGGCTTCGTACAAGGACCGATCGGCTTCTTAAAAGCTTCCAGCCTCCTCTTGGGCTTCGTACAAATTGTCCCGACGACCTCCTACAGATATAGGAACAGAACTTAGTAATCTTCATAGAGCAGTCCTTTCCAGAGTCTACTACTGTTTCTCAAAGCATAGTACAAAAGATAAAACTCTAAACTTGGATAGTCTATTTTCCTTGAGTCTCAAAGACATTCTCAAGTGACCTCTCCGTTAAATAGGAAGGAAACCCGCAGACTCGGACAGTCTCAATACCCTTTGGATTTCCCCTTTCCTTAAAGAACAGGGAACAACCCCAATCCTCAGATCAAACCCATGAGTACAGTGTTACTCATATAAGAACTAATTTTCTCTTTCAAAATCAGTATACTGGACCTATCACTCAACTAAAACAGTCACCAGCGGATAGCCTCCTCTTAGGCTTTGTATAACGATATCCCCAAAAGAATCGATCTCTTTTTCGCCTCCTCTTAGGCTTCATATAATGATCCTTCTTATCCTCAGTATAAGTTAGCCTCCTCTTGGGCTTTGTACAAATGATTCTCCCCAGCGGAGCAAACCATTCGCCTCCATCTCGGGCCTTGTACGAGATACAAAAACACTCTCTTGTTGAGTATAAAAGATTCCCCTGTAGAATCAACCTTTTAGCCTCTCTCTCAGGCTTTGTATGGGACACATAAAAGACTCCCTAGTTGAGTCAATCATCCTTTCGCCTCCATCTCGGGCCTTGTACGAGATACAAATTCCATAAGCAAGAGTCAAACTCTTTTTCAGCCTCCATCTCAGGCTTCATACGAGCTATAAAAGATTCTCCAGCTGAGTCAACTCCCTTTTAGCCTCCTCTTGGGCTTTGTACAATGATATTCCCCACTGGGTCGAACCCTTTTAGTCTCTCTCTCGGGCTTTGTACGAGACACAAATTAGCCTCCTCTTAGGCTTTGTATAATGATTTTCCACAGCGAAAATTAGCCTCTTCTTAGGCTTTATATAAGAAAACCACTGGTTGATCCAATTAACCTTTTAACATCAAACCTGTGCCTCGTTCACAGTAAACAAACATCAACAATTCCTTCCCTTTCATCTAATCGCTGTAAGCGGCAAGGCTCTGGATCATCTACATCCATGCCACTGTCCTTCTTTTAGCATGAGGAATTCCTAAGGAAAGATGGCGTTGCTCTATACACAGAGTTAAAGTCTTCTCCTTCAGGTTAAAACCCCTTCTTCAGAAATTATGGCATTGCTAGGATTCGCGTATCCCAGTTAAAGTAATTCTCCTTTTCCCCTCTTTAGAGATGACAAACTCTCTCTAAAGTCGAGACCTTTCAGCTTCACATCTTGGGCTTTGAACAAGATACAAACAACCTTTCGCTTCACGTCTTGGGCTTTGAACAAGACACCAAAAAACCAATTTCCTCCCATAGAATAGGAGGAACTACGAACGCTCTGATTTCCTTGTTTTGGTAAACGGGAATACGTAGGCATAAGATTGAAAGAAAAGATCTTAGCGAGCACACTAAACAAAAACCCAAAATCCCATACTTTCACGTATCTATCAGAAAAGCAATCAGTCCTAACATCCTAAACATCTCATTGAACAGATAACCTGAGTAAGACCCCGAATCTTTGAAGCATCTGTAACCGAACAGACCGCTGTTCAAACTCAGTATGCAAGCAGGGTTAGTTAGAGACATCTATTTCCCTTCCTTCATCAGCTTTAATAGGATAAAAAATGAATCGAGCTGTAGTAGTAACACCGAAGAGCGGTTGTGCCTCGCAAGCACGTCCAAAAAATCGCTCGCTACAGAAAAATGGAGACTCTGCTAGGGACCTCCGTTCATTTATTGATGATCTATTTTACTCCTAGATAGAGGCCTTCACTGAGATGAGACTTTTTGACTCCATTAGGATCTTAGGTCAAAACCTTCGCTTATATAGAAACTTCAGAATGGTGACTCCACCGGGGAGCCATTTCTGTCAGGAACTTAAGATTCTTAGCTTTTAAAGTCTAGGATGTTTAAGACAAATATATATACTGCTTTTCCTAATTGCTATACGTGTTTATTTTTCTGCTAATGGGAATGCGGGTGATGTCGTATGTGGAAAGATTGAGTATACACCTAGAAAAGCCAACCCTTTCGTAGTGCGGAAGCTATCGGAAATAGCTGTTACGCGATACTACCCTCATTTGAGGCTGGTGATCTATTCTCGGTGAATAGCACTTACTCTAAGATTGCACACAACTCGCTGGCGATCCGCTTGTTGTCTGCCTTCTTGGGAGGAGCTAATGATAATGAGTACAGGTACAAAAATCACCTTAGTAAACCTTTGGGGATGGGTAGAGCCTTGACTTCATGACAACGACCCTCTGACCCCATGTTTTTTCTAGGTTTTTGTGTGCTGCATTCATGCATTCATCTAAAAAACATTAAAACATTTAAAAAACTTTCTCTTCTAGTCTCTCTGTTTTTCAAATTAAACTAAGACTGTGATTGCAAATATCAGAGAAAAGGATTACACCGATGGATTTCGGTAGAAGGAGAACTCACCAATATACCTTCAAGGTTCCAAAGCTTGAGGATTTGAGAAGGTTAGCGAGGATGATCACTAACCCAGAGGCTTTCAGAACCAAGCACGGTGGTCTGCTACCCCTACTAAGAGTCCATGTGATTGGGGGAATCATGGACGCGCTCGTTCATTTCTACGATCCGGTTTATCACTGCTTTACATTCCTGGATTACCAGCTGGCACCAACGCTGGAGGAGTATTCTCATCTGATAGATCTACATATCACTGATCGAACTCCATTTTCTGGACTGGAAGAAATTCCAAAGAATCAGACCATTGCAAGAGCAATTCATTTGGACGAGTCTGAGGTCAGGACTCACCTGACTACCAAGGGTGGCATCCAAGGTTTGCCAGCCCAGTTCTTAACAAAGAAAGCTCTGTACTTCGCTAGTATAGGGAACGAGACTGCTTTTGAAAGCGTCTTCGTCTTGCTCACCTACGGGTTATTTTTGTTTCCCAACATCAATAACTTCGTCGATATCAACGCTATTAAGGTTTTTCTCATTGGAAACCCTGTTCCGACTTTGCTCGCAGATGCGTATCATTCTGTACACTTAGGAAATTTGTACAGTGGAGGGGAGATCACATGCTGTGTACCTTTGCTCTAAAAATGGTTTATCTCTCATTTGCCTAAGTCTGCTGCTTTTTGGGATTGCAAGAATGCCCTGCGTTGGTCGCAGAAGATCATGTCTCTTACCAACTCTGATATAGATTGGTGCATTAAGATTTATAATGGGATCAGGATCATTGATCGTTGTGGAAACTTCCCCAACGTACCCCTCATAGGAATTAAAGGGGGAATCAACTATCATCCGGCATTGGTTCTTCGTCAATTTGGATACTCGATGAGGCTCGTTCCGCAGAACGCTCATTTGGAAGGTCTTTTCTTCAAGGAAGGAGAAAACGATAGGGCACTGAAGATGGAAATAGTGCATGCGTGGAAACACTTTCATAAGAAAGGACGAGAGTCTCTAGGAAAACCAGACTGTGTCTCGGTGGAGCCTTATCTCCATTGGGTACAGACTAGAGCTCTCAAGCTGAAAATGTCTTATCCTCGTTATGGAATTCTTCCGCCGAGGGAGTCTGTCATGTACTTCATGACGGAAACTGAAAAGCTTCAGGTTACTCTCAACAAAGTTCCAAAGGAGAGAAGGTCTTGGAAGAACAAGTACCGCACCCTCAACATAGAGTGTATCCAAATACAGCAACTACTGAGAGAAAAAGATGCTCTGATTGAAATTTTGGAGCAACATGCTGTAGAGAATCAAGACGACCAAAGGAATTTGCTTGCTCCTTTCACCTGGCAAAGGAATGACAACCCGACAACGGCTCAAGCGCCCCGGTCAAAGAAGAGGAAGTACCAGGACCCATTAGTTTAGGTTTCTGTTTCTGCACCTTATAATCTACTGTATTTCCATTTCTGTAATCCTTTGAATTCAATAAAAAGGGGTTTCCCCACCGTTTGATATTTGCAATCTAATTGTCGCAGTTTATTTTGATTAAATCAACAAACAATTAATATAATCATTGCATTTTATCATTCTCGCATCGCGTATTCTCCTTACCTACGAATCTTACGTTTGTGTCTCGGTTCTAGAGTCAAACTGTCTCATTCGTACAATACTCGGGCCAGTCGTCAGAAAAAGATGGATGATCTTGAGGAAGAGAACAGAGAGTTGAGAGAAGAGCTCGACGCTCTGAGAGAGGATATGAGAAAGCTTCGTAACGACATGCAAGCCATGGCAGAAGCTCAGCTACAAAGGACTGTGGTCTCGGAGATCACCTCAGCGCCCATAGTGGATAAGTTCGATCCTAGGTATCAGATGCCGAAAGATTGTCCCTGGGGCATGCCTGTTAACTATATCCCGGAAGGATATGTTCCGCCGATCGTTGAAGATCAGGGAACTTCTGCAGGAGCCGCTGGTCCTGAAGGTTACAAACTTCGGGAAAGCGAAGATGCCAGAGGCATATTGAAAACTCCTGAAGGTTACAAACTTCGGGAGACGCCAAGATTCAACGCCGTAGTTACGGTACCACCCCCTGTGGTGCATTCTGTTCTGGAAGGACAGATTCCACAGATACCTTCTGGCCAGAAGGAAACTATGTTTGACCGAATGGATGAATTCCAGGAACAGTTCTTGGAAATGCAGAGGGAACTGCAAGCCATTCGCGGTCAGGATCTTTTTGGAAAGGACGCTGCAGACCTTTGTCTGGTCCCCAATGTGAAAGTTGCGCACAAGTTCCAAGTGCCTGACTTTGAAAAATACAAGGGTAACTCTTACCCTCAGAGTCATTTGACAATGTACGCTCGACGGATGTCAGCTCAGACGGAAAATCAGGACCTGCTGATTCATTACTTTCAGGATAGTTTAACCGGTGCCGCCTTAAAATGGTACATGTGTTTAAACCGCGCCTCGATCAGCACATTCAGAGATCTTGGCAAAGCCTTCGTTCAACATTACAAATACAATTTGGACATGGCACCTGATAGAGATCAACTCAGATCGATGTCTCAAAAGGACAAGGAAACCTTTAAGGAGTACGCTCAAAGATGGCGTGAAATAGCCGCCCAGATTTGGCCACCTCTTGAGGAAAACGAGATGACAAAGATCTTCTTAAAAACCTTAAGCTCATTTTACTACGGCCGAATGGTCGCCAGTGCACCCAGTGACTTCACCGAAATGGTCGGTATGGGTGTACGTCTTGAGGAAGCCGTCCGAGAAGGACGTTTGGTAAAAGACACTGGATCGACGAGCATTACTAAAAAATACGGTAGTGCTCTCCCTAAGAAAAAAGAGCAAGATATTGGGAATATCTCTCTCGGAAAGCAAAGGCGTCGTTATCAACCAGTAGCAGCGGTAACTCCTGCTATCGGCCCCGCGCCTGTTCCTGCGTATCAACCTCAGGTTGCGCAGAGTCAACCTAATCAGCAAAGGACTCAACAGCCTCTTCAGCAGGCTCGTCCTCAGTACAATAACATTCGTACAACGCGACCATCAGGGTTTGATCCTATACCCATGTTGTATGCAGAACTATTTCCATTACTACTGGCTAAGGGGCACATTCAGACTAAGTCTCCTCTTATAGTACCGGAAAATCCGCCTTTTTGGTTTAAAGCGGACCAGATATGCCCTTATCATCAAGGAGGATCGGGGCATAACATAAAGAATTGCCTCAATTTCAAATCTGACGTGCAAAAGCTTGTTAGGAGCGGGCTCTTATCTTTCAAAGATACGAATCCTAATGTTCTCACGAACCCACTGCCTCAACATGAGAAGGCTGCAGTCAATCTGATTGAGAAAGAGACTAACAACGTCTATCAAATTCACGATGTACTCTTATTGAGGACCAATCTGGTCAAGATGCATTGTAGACAGAGTAGATATGGCCATGTGCCACCTCATAATTATCATCAGTGTGATATCTACTCTAAAGACAATCAAGGATGTTCGGTAGTGCAAGCAGCTCTACAGGAACAGATGGATCTCGGATGGATCCAAGAGCACAGAGTTCGTGGAGTTAACATGGTCTACACGAATTCCAACATCATTCAGAACCACGACATCCGTGCGATGAATGTCAACTTGGTGGCGATGCACTCAAGGCAAAGCCAGTATCATAATCTGCCGCGGCACGATTACAGTTCCTGTCTGACTTGCTCGGTAAACAAACAGGGATGCTCTTTCATACAAGAGGCCCTCCAGCGTCAGATGGATCTTGGATGGATCCAAGACTACCATGATAGGAATCCCTATCAAATCAACATGGTTCAGGTTTTCGATATTCGCGTGATGAATACCAACCTGGTAGAGTTACATGCTGAGCAGGTCCGCCTCGGATTCCTGGTCTCACATAACTATCAAAGCTGTAAAGCAGGTTGCGAAAACGATCGGGGTTGTACCCTTGTCCAGGAGGCACTTCAACACTTGTTAAATCACTGGTGGATGCCAATCTATATGGATGAAGATACTCAGCAGATCAGTATCAATAACAGGAATCCCATTCGGCGTCAAAATTAGGATGTCCGATCAGTGGAAGCTAACCTAGTGAGGTTACATTGTATTCAAAGTGGGCGTGGCCAGGTGCCCCCACACAACTATGAAAGTTGTAGCGTCTGTTCAGAAAGTAACCAAGGGTGTTACCTTATGAGAACAGCTCTTCAGGGTCAAGTGGATCGCGGAGAAATTCGTCCATATCCAGGTTCTGGGCTTATCAATTGGTCGCCGAACTACCTTGCTGAGCAAGTTGAGGATGTCCTCACGATCTCTGGTCATCACAGGACCAGGGATATTTTTGCCATCATTCCTCTACTTGATGAATCCAGAGTTCCCAACCGGGAACGAATCGAGATTACTTATGATGGTCAGAAAAACCAGAAGGTTCCCATAGTCATCTATCTACCGGGACCATTACCGTATGAATCAGCTAAGGCTATCCCTTACAAATACGGTGCAACAACAATTAAAAATGGAAAGGAAGTTCCATTACCCTCCGTTGTGAATATTGCAGACATTAGTCGTGTAACACGGAGCGGTCGAATCTTCAACCGAGGAGTTGGAGAATCCAACAAAGAAAAGGAACTTCAGACAGAAATTCCTGATCCACCAGTCGGTCAATCCAGTAATCCCGACCTTTCAAAAAACAAGGATGAGATGCTTAAGCTCATCCAAAGGAGTGAATTCAACATTGTTGATCAGCTGTTGCAAACTCCTTCAAAGATCTCAGTATTATCACTGTTACTCAGTTCAGAAGCGCACAGAGAGGCTCTACAGAAAGTCTTAGAGCAGGCCTTTGTGGAACAGGATGTAACAATCAGAAAGTTCGATAGTATTGTCTCTAACACCACTTCCTGCAACAATTTGTGATTTAGTGAAGAGGAATTACCCGAAGAGGGTCGCCGTCATAACATGGCACTCAATATCACAGTTAACTGCCAGGACGATGCTTTAGCCAGCGTACTGGTAGACACAGGGTCAGCCCTGAATGTTATGCCGAAGTCTACTTTGATGCAATTATTATTCAAAGGCCCTCCGATGAGAATCAGCGAGGTCGTCGTCAAAGCGTTCGATGGATCCAGAAAAGCAGTTATCGGCGAAGTTGATCTTCCCATAACTATTGGTCCTCATACTTTTCAAGTCACTTTCCAGGTCATGGATATCCGGGCAACGTACAGTTGTTTATTAGGAAGACCTTGGATACATCAGGCTGGAGCGGTTACCTCAACCCTCCACCAAAAGCTAAAGTTCGTTCAGAATGATCAACTTGTCACAGTCTGTGGGGAACAGGCTTTACTCGTGAGCAACTTGTCATCATCTACTGGTATAGAACCTGAAGAGGTTAATGGAACGCAGTTCCAAACACTATCGGTGAGCAAGAACAATCAATCCGAAGGAGGAACCTCGATTTCGTCATACAAGGATGCTATCAAAGCGGTCGAGAGTACCGATACAAAAGGATGGGGACAGCTTGTCATTCCCACTGACAATAAAACAAGGAAGGGTCTTGGTTTTTCTGTAACCTGTACCCAGACAGCTGCCAGCGATGAAAGTCTTCATCCCATTCAGAACTTCTTCCATAGTGGAGGCTTCCTCCAACCAGTGACTCAAGTAGTCCATGCTATCAATGAAGAGGATCCCTTTGATATAGATGAGGATTGGAAGTCCTATCTTAACAAGGACGGTTATGTGTCGCAGGACAAAACGCAAATGCCATTTTTCTATCCCGCACAGAGTCCGAGATTTATACCCAGATCAGATGTCGAACTGATATATGGAGATTGTGATCCGGAAGGATGCCGTGCTCCACCGAATTCATTAGAGGAAGACACTCCGATGAAAGACAATTTCGATTACAATTACTATGGCCCAATGGATGGTCTGCCAATGTGGCAACCTTATCCAGGAGATTTGGGGCAAGAAAGTCAGCCGAACAACGAAAATCAGCTGACCGTCATTGAACAGAATACCTGTGTCCCCGCCATGTCATGGGATCAACACTCAGGTCATTCGGAAACTACTCAATATGACGATGAATTCTCAACGTTCGCAGGACTCGAGTTCATCAATTATGCTTTTCCCGAGGTCAATGTCATCGAGAGGGATGACTCCTCCAATTCCAAAGAAGTTTGGGACACTCTGGCACAACCAAGTGGAAAATACGACTTCATGGTCAAGTACACCGCTCCCGAAAGCTCTCGTATCAGGCTCAAAGATATCCAGCCAACTGGATGGGAAGATGCAGCTGAGAGCACCAATACTCTGCAAAATGCAACTGAGGAGTCCTCCTACGACAATTCTTCCTGGGAGACAGATTCCAACGATCCTGCTCCACCAGAAATCAGGGTCATTTCTAAAGACAAATCAAGGAAGGTGCCAGACTTTGTGTTTCACCGAGGAGTTCGCCGCCAATGGGTTGCTGTCGAGGTTTCGAAGGTCGTTCACCAGTCAAAGTAATTGCCATCTTTAACCTTTCACCCTGCCCAGGTGAAACGGATGTTTTGATAGGGCTCGCTTTCTGTAAATTTCCCTCTTCGCTTTGCCCGAAGCGACAGAGTTTTGTTTTATAGGGCTGTAGTTTCAAGAACCGACTTGTGCATTAATAAAATAACGTCGTTCTGTAATTCCCGCATTATTTATTGTTTTCTCTTTTTACTTTTTCAGAAAATGGTAATCCTAAAAAACAAATCAATAATAAAAACAAGCAGTAAAATCAAAACACTGCACACACTTGCATTTTCTCTATCTCTTCTAAACACGAATCATCACGTCATGCAGATTGCTTGTTTTACACCCCGTTGAAACATACGATCCGATGCCTTCTCCCGACTTTGAGTTCCCGGTATTTGGGGCTGAAGAAGAAGTTGACAACGAAATTCCAGAAGAGATCTCCCGACTACTCAGACAAGAGGAAAGGTCCATTGAACCTCACAAAGAGCCGTTGGAAACGGTAAACTTGGGTTCAGAAAAAGAGAGAAAAGAAATCAGGATTGGGGCACTGCTCAGTCCAACTGCCAGAGAGGGTTTGATAAAGCTTCTCAGAGAATTTCCCGATGTATTCGCTTGGTCCTATCAGGATATGCCTGGGTTGGATACCAGCATCGTGGAACATCGCTTACCATTGAGATCGGAATGTCCGCCAGTAAAGCAGAGGTTGAGACGCACTCACCCGGACATGGCCATCAAAATCAAAGAGGAGGTACAGAAACAGATCGACGCGGGTTTCCTCGCTACATCTGAATATCCTCAATGGTTAGCCAACATCGTACCTGTTCCCAAAAAGGAAGGAAAAGTCAGAATGTTTGTCGACTATAGAGATCTGAATAAGGCTAGTCCAAAGGACGACTTTCCTTTACCACACATTGACATGCTGGTAGACAGCACATCAAAGTTCAAAGTCTTCTCCTTCATGGATGGATTCTCGGGCTATAACCAGATCAAAATGGCGCCTAAAGACATGGAGAAAACTTCGTTCATTACCCCATGGGGTACCTTTTGTTACAAGGTAATGCCGTTCGGTTTGAAGAATGCCGGGGCAACCTATCAAAGGGCCATGACCACTCTGTTTCATGACATGATACACAAAGAAATCGAGGTATATGTCGATGATTTGATTGCAAAATCAAAAACAGAGGATGAGCACGTTGAACATCTGTCAAAATTGTTCGAACGTCTAAGAAAATTCAAGCTCCGCTTGAATCCCAACAAGTGCACCTTCGGTGTCCGTTCGGGAAAACTACTAGGGTTCATCGTCAGCCTGAAAGGAATTGAGGTTGATCCTGACAAGGTCAAGGCCATTCGAGAAATGCCTTCTTCGAAAACTGAAAAACAAGTCAGAGGATTCCTGGGACGTTTGAACTACATCTCCAGATTCATATTCCTTATGACCGCCACGTGTGCGCAGATTTTCAAATTACTTAAAAAGAACCAGGATTGCGTTTGGTTAGAAGACTGCCAAACCGCTTTCGACAGTATTAAGGAATATCTGTTGAATTCTCCGATTCTATCACCTCTAGTGGAAGGAAGACCACTGATCATTTATCTCACAGTCCTTGAGGACTCGATGGGATGTGTACTTGGCCAACAAGACGAAACCAAAAGGAAAGAGTCTGCCATTTACTATTTAAGCAAGAAGTTCACCGATTGTGAAACTCGGTACACGATGCTTGAGAAAACTTGCTGCGCTTTGGCTTGGGCAGCCAAACGTCTTCGCCAATACATGATTCGTCATACTACTTGGTTGGTCTCCGAGATGGATCCAATCAAGTACGTCTTCGAAAAACCTGCTCTCACGGGAAGGATTGCCCGTTGGCAGATGCTGCTATCAGAATATGATATAGAGTACCATGCTCAAAAAGTCGTTAAAGGGAGTATTTTTGCCGATCATTTGGCTCATCAACCGATTAACGATCAAGAATCGATCAGGTTTGACTCCCCAGACGAAGATGTCATGTATCTCAAAATGAAAGATTGCGATGAACCGCTACCCAGTGAAGGGTCGGAACTAGGTTCCCAGTGGGGACTTATCTTTGACGGAGCAGTTAATCATTACGAAAACAGAATTGGGGCAATCATTGTTACCCCTTAGGGTACCCACATTCCTTTCACTTCCAGACTTACGTTCAAATGTACGAACAACGAGGCCGAATACGAAGCTTGTATTATGGGTCTCGAAGAAGCGATTAATTTAAGGATCAAGAACTTGGACGTATACGGCGATTCAGCCTTGGTTATCAATTAGATAACAGGCGATTGGAACACATACCAATCAGGATTGATTCCTTACAAAGACTATGCAAGAAGGTTGTTGCCCTTCTTCAATAGAGTTGACTTTCATCACATACCTCGTGGTGAGAATCACATGGCTGATGCTTTAGCCACTCTCTCTTCCATGATTAGCGTAGGCCGATGGAATGACCTACCTAAGATTGACGTTATGCGCCTTGAACGGCCCGCCTACATCTTCGCGATTGAAGCAGTCATAGACGACAGACCTTGGTATCACGATATCAAATGCTTCCTTCAGAAACAAGAGTACCCACCTGGGGCACTCAGAAAGGACAGGAAAACCCTCAGAAGGCTAGCCGGAAGCTTCTTCCTGAGCGGTGACACTCTTTATAAAAGGAATTTTGACTTGGTCTTGCTCCGATGTGTGGACAGACCAGAAACAGACATGCTTATGAAAGAAATTCATGAAGGATCCTTTGGCACTCATGCCAACGGACACACAATGGCGAGAAAAATTCTCAGGGCCGGGTACTATTGGTTGACAATGGAATCCGACTGCTACAAGTACATGAGGAGGTGTCACAAGTGTCAGATATACTCTGACAAAATTCATGTATGATGTATGTATGTTTATGCTGACAAAACAGACGCGACATACAAACTAAAAGATGAACACGACTGGATACTCGGCCATCGCGGGGCGAAGAAGTACCGTTGGTTCAAGATCGCAATTCTACCTTGCTTAGGAGAAGTAGTCCTCGCGGGGAATACCGTTGATCGGGCTTAGGAGATGAGAACTCGACCGAGGCGTGCCAGACGAAACAAGGTCCCTGACACAGTTGATCCTTCATTCAGGCATACTGGTTTAGAAGGAGTACTTTGATTCTGCACTTTGAAGTTCGCCTTTGGAGACGCAATTGGCATTCTTTCGATGTTCAACAGTCAAAAGCAATTGCCATCTTTATTTTAAAGCAGAAAAAGTTTTAACAAGTAAATTCATTTTGTTTCGTTTCAAGAATCGTTAATTAAATTAAACAACGTCGTTATGTAAAGCTAAAACAAGTAAGAATTACAAACAAAAGCACAAGAGCTCAAATTTTATTGATACGATGGAGATCAGCCAAACGCGTGATTCCAAAGAGTATTTACAAAGTTAGAAAGTGGTAATTTACAGGGAAAATGGCTACGTTGAAACATAACGACCACTATCCTTCTACCAACTTTGAGTTCTGGACATCCTGAGCTTCTGTCGAAGATGACCGTGACTGGAGTTTTCCTCCGATGGATGATGTAACTGCTGCCAAGGGACTTGCCTCTGTTGAACATAGTTTCTTGCCATTATCCCTAATTTTTACATGGATTGTACTATGATGTTTCCAATCCACCGGGATGATTTTTTTTCATGTCTCTAACTTTTGCCTGGACCGCCCTTCCGGGTTTTCAATCCACCGAGACGTTTTTTTTTAGTTTAGGCGAAGTATTTCTTGACTACATCAACATTCATGGGGTAGGCAAATTCCTCTCCATCCATGGTTGCAAGTCTCAAGGCACCGCCTGAGAAAGCTTTCGTGACCACATAGGGGCCACCATAGTTTAGGGTCCATTTGCCCCGAGAATCAGTGAGAAATGATTGTATCTTCTTGAGCACGAGGTCTCCTTTTCTGAAGACACGAGGTCTGACCTTTTTGTCAAACAGCCTCTTCATTCTTTGCTGATACAACTGACCGTGGCATAGTGTCGTGATTCGCTTCTCTTCGACCAGGTTCAGTTCGTCGTGTCGACTTTGACACCATTCAGCTTATGTAAGCTTAGCTTCCACCAATACCCGGATTGATGGGATCTCTACTTCTATGGGGAGCACTGCCTCCATGCCATACACTAGAGAGAAAGGGGTAGCCCCTGTTGAAGTGCGGACAGATGTACGATAACCGTGAAGAGCAAAGGGTAGCATCTCGTGCCAATCTTTGTACGTTACAACCATCTTTTGAACGATTCTCTTGATATTCTTGTTAGCTGCTTCTACCGCTCCGTTCATCTTGGGTCGGTAGGGAGATGAGTTATGGTGTTCGATCTTGAACACTGCACACAACTCTTTCATCATCTTATTGTTCAAGTTAGATCCATTATCCGTAATGATCTGGCTTGGAACACCATAACGGCAGATGATATTGTTTTTGATAAAACGGACCACCACTTGTCGGGTTACATTAGCGTACGACGCTGCTTCGACCCACTTGGTGAAATAGTCAATGGCTACCAGAATGAACCGATGTCCGTTTCAAGCCTTAGGTTCAATCAAGCCAATCATGTCGATTCCCCATATGGGAAAAGGCCATGGGGAAGAAAGAACTTTGAGATGCGTCGGCGGTACATGAATTTTGTCGGAGTATATCTGACACTTGTGACACTTCCTCATGTACTTGTAGCAGTCGGATTCCATGGTCAACCAATAGTACCCGACCCTGAGAATTTTTCTCGCCATTGTATGTCCGTTGGCATGAGTGCCAAAGGATCCTTCATGAATTTCTTTCATAAGCATGTCTGCTTCTGGTCTGTCCACACATCGGAGCAAGACCATGTCAAAATTTCTCTTATAAAGAGTGTCATCACTCAAGAAGAAGCTTCCAGCTAACCTTCTGAATGTCTTTCTGTCTTTTCTGAGTGCCCCAGGTGGGTACTCTTGTTTCTGAAGGAAGCATTTGATATCGTGATACCAAGGTTTGTCGTCTATGACTGCTTCAATCACGAAGATGTAGGCGGGCCGTTCAAGGCGCATAACGTCAATCTTAGGTAGGTCATTCCATCGACCTACGCTAATCATGGAAGAAAGAGTGGCTAAAGCATCAGCCATGTGATTCTCACCACGAGGGATGTGATGAAACTCAACTCTGTCGAAGAAAGGTAGCAACCTTCTTGCATAGTCTTTATAAGGAATCAATCATGATTGGTATGTGTTCCAATCTCCTGTTATCTGATTGATAACCAGGGCTGAATCGCCGTATACGTCCAAGTTCTTGATCCTTAAATCAATCGCTTCTTCGAGACCCATAATACAAGCTTCGTATTCGGCCTCGTTGTTCGTACATTCGAACGTAAGTCTGGCAGTAAAAGGAAAGTGGGTACCCTGAGGGGTAACAATGATTACCCCAATTCTGTTTCCGTAATGATTAACTGCTCCGTCAAAGATAAGTAACCATTGGGAACCTGGTTCTGGCCCTTCACTGGGTAACGGTTCATCGCAGTCTTTCATTTTTAGATACATGACATCTTCGTCTGGGAATTCAAACCCGATTGATTCCTGATCGTCAATCGGTTGATGAGCCAAATGATCGGCTAAAATACTCCCTTTATCGGCTTTCTGAGCGTGGTACTCTATGTCATATTCTGATAGCAGCATCTGCCAACGGGCAATCCTTCCCGTGAGAGCAGGTTTTTCGAAGACACACTTGATTGGATCCATCTCGAAAACCAGCCAAGTAGTATGACGAATCATGTACTGGCGAAGACGTTTGGCTGCCCAAGCCAAAGCGCAACAAGTTTTCTCAATCATCGTGTACCGAGTTTCGTAGTCGGTGAATTTCTTGCTCAGATAGTAAATGGCAGACTCTTTCCGTTTAGTTTTGTCTTGTTGGCCAAGTACACATCCCATTGAGTCCTCAAGGACTGTGAGGTAAATGATCACTGGTCTTCCTTCCACTGGTGGTGATAGAATCGGCGGATTCAACAGGTATTCCTTAATGCTGTCGAAAGCGGTTTGGCAGTCTTCTGACCAAACACATTCCTGGTTCTTTTTCAGTAATTTGAAAATCGGCGCACAAGTGGCGGTCATAAGGAATATGAATCTGGAGATGTAGTTCAAACGTCCCAAGAATCCTCTGACTTGTTTTTCAGTTTTTGGAGAAGGCATTTCTCGAATGGCCTTGACCTTGTCAGGATCAACCTCAATTCCTTTCTGGCTGACGATGAACCCTAGTAGTTTCCCCGAACGGACACCGAAGGTGCACTTGTTGGGATTCAAGCGGAGCTTGAATTTTCTTAGACGTTCGAACAATTTTGACAGATGTTCAACGTGCTCATCCTCTGTTTTTGATTTTGCAATCAAATCATCGACATATACCTCGATTTCTTTATGTATCATGTCATGAAACAGAGTAGTCATGGCCCTTTGATAGGTTGCCCCGACATTCTTCAAACCGAACGGCATTACCTTGTAACAAAAGGTACCCCATGGGGTAATGAACGAAGTTTTCTCCATGTCTTTCGGCGCCATTTTGATCTGGTTATAGCCCGAGAATCCATCCATGAGGGAAAAAACTTTGAACTTTACTGTACTGTCTACCAGCATGTCAATGTGTGTGTAGCGAGCGATTTTGGACGTGGTTCTTAAGCACTGGTCGCTCTCTGCGGTTGAGTTTACTACAGGTCGATTCATTTTTTATCCTATTAAAGCTGATGAAGGAAGGGAAATAGATGTCTCCAATTAAACCTGCTTGCATACTGAGTTTAAACAGCGGTCTGTTAGGTTACGAATGCTACAATGTGGGGGGCCTTTGTACTGGATATTTGTATTTTCGCCAATACGGTTTTCTTTCTTTTTATCTAGGCAGAGGGTTTCTGATGGGGAATAAGGATCTGGATGTTTTTTGAATTACTGCTTTTGAGTGATGGGATTTGGGTTTTTTGTTGATTGTGCTCGCTAAGATCTTTTCTTTCGATCTTATGCCTACGTATTCCCATTTACCGAAACAGGGAAATCAGAGCGCTCGTAGTTCCTCCTATTCTATGGGAGGAAATGGCTTTTGGTGTCTTGTTCAAATCCCAAGACGTGAAGCGAAAAGGTTGTTTGTATCTTGTTCAAAGCCCAAGATATGAAGCTGAAAGGTCTCGACTTTAGAGAGAATTTGTCGTCTCTAAAGAGGGGAGAAGGAGAATTACTTTAACTGGGATACGCGGATCCTAGCAATGCCATAATTTCCGAAGAAGGGGTTTTAACCTGAAGGAGAAGACTTTAACTCAGTATAGAGCAATGCCATCTTTCCTTAGGAATTTCTCATGCTAAACGAGGGACAGTGGCATGGATGTAGATGATCCAGAGGCTTGCCGCTTACAGCGATTAGATGAAAGGGAAGGAGTTGTTGATGTTTGTTTACTGTGAACGAGGCACAAATTTGATGCTAAAAGGTTAATTGGATCAACCAGTGGTTTTCTTATACAAAGCCTAAGAGGAGGCTAATTTCCGCTAGGGAAAATCATTATACAAAGCCTAAGAGGAGGCTATTTTTGTGTCTCGTACAAAGCCTGAGAGAGAAAGGCTGAAAAAGGTTTGACTCAACAAGAGAGTCTTTTATACTCAACAAGAGAGTGTTTTTGTATCTCGTATGAAGTCCGAGATGGAGGCTAAAAGAAGTTTGGCTTAATAAGAACCTTTTTGTATCTCGTATAATGCCCGAGATGGAGGCGAAAAGGTGATTGACTCAACGAGGGAGTCTTTTGTGTGTCTCGTACAAAGCCCGAGAGAGAGGCTAAAAAGTTTTGACTCTACAAGGGAATCTTTTGGTATCTCGTATAAAGCCCGAGATGGAGGCTGAAAGGTTTATTCTGCTGGGGAGAATCATTTATACAAAGCCCAAGAGGAGGCTAGGGTAATGGTGACTGTTTCAGTTAAGTGACAGGTCCAGTATACTGATTTTTAAAGAGAAAATCAGTCCTTATATGAGCAACACTGTACTCATGGGTTTGATCTGAGGATCGGGATTGTTCCCTGTTCTTTAAGGAAACGGGGAAATCCAAAGGGTATTGAGACTGTCCGAGTCTGCGGGTTTCCTCCTATCTGACGAAAGGGTGCTTGAGAATGTCTTTGAGACTCAAGGAAAATAGACTGTCCAAGTCTAGAGTTTTATCTTTTGTACTATGTTTTGAGAAACAGTAGTAGACTCTGGAAAGGAATGCTCTATAAAGATTACTAAGTTCTGTTCCTATACCTGTAGGAGGTCGTCGGGACAATTTGTACGAAGCCTAAGAGGAGGCTGGAAACTTTTAAGAAACCGATCGGTCCTTGTACTAAGCCCAAGAGGAGGCTATCATTCCCGGAGGAAGAGATCATTATACGAAGCCTAAGAGGAGGCTGTCGATACTTCAATGAAGCCGACGGGTCCTTGTATTAAGCCCAAGAGGAGGCGGGGTTGCTTTTAGGAAGCCTGTGGGTCCTTGTACGATGCCCAAGAGGAGGCCGATGCTTTTAAGAAGCCCGTGGGTCCCCAAACCCCGAGAAATTCAAGGCAATGCTATTCACCGAGAATAGATCAAAGTCAGGAAAGTCCGAGAATTTGGAAGAAACTCAAAGATGCCATTCGCAGAGAATACATTTCATCTTTGGGAGTAGAGTTTCTTGACGGTTCCTAATGAGGACAGCCAAAGAAAAGACTGTATCTGGTGATCCTATTTGGGATCTAGCTGTCTATTTCTACGAATAAACGAAACGGCTTTACCTAGTGCTAGACGTAGTTGCCGGGGGAACTCTGAATATCTATACTATTATTACACAGTCGATATGAGTTTATGAAAGGAGACTTACAGTGAGCAGCCCCACAGTACAGTTATATGATATGAAAGCAGTAAATGAAAGCGGGTAAACACTTACTCGGTTGTAGAGCTTCCATGCTATTTTATTAGTTGTTCAACAAAGAAAGAAAAACAACAATATATTTCAAAATCAAAGGAGAAAGTGCTTTGAAAAAGAAATATTTGGGGCTTACAGCTCAAGGAGAGGCCCAGATGGTTTTACCAGTGATTGCACTGTTGAATTTGTATAGAGGGTCTTATACAAGTGACTGTGGCCCAAAAAGGTTTTCTGTACAAAGGGATGGGTCTTACACTCTCTCAAGAGGCCCAAAAAGTTTTAATGAAAAAAATGGGGCTTATAACATAAGGGTAGGCCCAGATGGTTTTTGAAAAGGCGACGATCGCGCCGTTTGTTTTTTGACGGTATCGGGAGTTATACAATAAGTGAGGCCCAAAATGATTTGGTCAAAAAAAGGATTGGGTCTTACACTCTATTAGAGGCCCAAAAGTTTGAATGGGTCTTACAGCTCAAGGAGAGGCCCAGATGGTTTATTTTTAACCGGGTGACGATCGCGCCGTTTACTTGTACAGAGGGACTTACACAATGAGTGAGGCCCAAAAAGTTTTTGTACAAGGGGGTGTGGGTCTTACACTCTCTCAAGAGGCCCAAAAAGTGTTTTGAAAATGATTTATGAGGGTTGAATTAATCCAAAACCCTAATTTGTTTTCAAAAATGTATTTAATTGAATAAAAATTTAATTAAAATGAACAAAAATTGTTTAACACATGGAAAACAAATTGTGATCTTGGATTAATGCTTCAAAAATTAAGTGTTAACCTACAAAATAATTAGAAAGCATTAAAAGTTGCAAAATCAAGGTGGAAATAATATTTCAAATGTCAAAAACAATTAAAATATTAATTCTTTGCAAAAATATCAATTATAAGAAATAAATAATATTTTTGGGATTTTTTGTTAAAATAAAATATTTTAACATTTTTGTGAATTATTAAAAAAAGAATCAACTCAAAATCATTAAAACTCAGAGACAAATTAATTTTTGAATCAATTAAACAAAATCACAAAATTCAAATATTCAAATATTTGAAAAAAGGCGCCAAGAACAGCTGAAGAACACGCGCGTGTTCTGAGATTCTCAGATTTACATTTTCTATCCAATCTCACCGAATACTTGATTATACCATGCAATCCACATATCATTGTGCTCGTCTCAACCTTGCGATCATGTCTATGTACTTTAATTTCATTTAAATTAAACATACAACAAGAAATCACGAAGAAACCTCAAGAACCCTAATTTCTGCATGAAGGCTAGGATTTTTGATACACGATTCAAACAATGCAATTAATTGAGGGAAAACATTCCATGCATGATTATGAACATATGGCCAAATTATTGTGCGAGGAAATATGCGTGGATCATGGAGTTTGAGTTTGAAGCTCACCTTGATACAAGCTGAAATGGAACTTTGCCCAGATAGTGTTCCAGTCGTGAATTGATGATCCCTACAGCTTCAATGGATGTTATGGAGTGTGTTGCAAGCTTTGGAACACTTTGAAATTCTCTGGATCAAGCTGGAGACCTCCACCTGCAAAACTGAAGCATAATGGCTTGGTTGAAGAGTGATTTTGAGCTGGGAGTGTTACAGATGTTGTTTAAGCACTTGGACACCTCAAATACATCATATGTGATGTGTTTGAGCAATTGGAATTGATTGCTTATGGCTGCAACTCAAAACCCGATAGTGGTTACTCAAAAACAAGAAAACTTGAAGTTCAAGAAAGAATGAGAGAAAGTAGTGCTGTAACTGGCTTTGGTGTGAGTTGAATGATCCATTGGGACCTCTATTTATAGGTGATCAACTCTTGTCTTGGAGGAATAGTGAATGGCAGCTGGATCAGATCACATTTGCATGGATTGGCTTGGCATAAATGCCTCTTGAACTAGGCATAACAGCTGCTCCAAATAGATCAGCTATGCCTTGACTAAAATCACATTCTTCAGATGTTTTTAATGTTGTTTAATCAGAGAACTTGACTGAGGAGAGTGAAAATCTTGACAATGCACTATTCCACATAAATGCACTTTGAATTCAAGGCAAAATGTGCCAAAGTGGATGAATTCCAAGTTGGAAGGTTCCTTGGCTTTTTGACTCAGATTTATCGGTTGGATTAGATGCAATGTGATTGGTTTGAACACAGGTGGCATGCTGATCCTCAGTTTTTGGTTCAAAATCGTGTGAGATAAGCAAACATGCAAACTGATTTTTCCAAAACAGCTTGCAGCAACATGACTTTGGGCATGGATTTTTCTTGGCTCAAGTTGAATCAATTCATGCTGTTATGCTTTTTGAATTCTTAGCAACATATGCAACAATGTTGATGTTTAACTTTGGACTTGATTCAGCTTGCAACTATGTGAAAAGATCTCACAAGTTTTGGTGTTTCAACACAAAATCTGCTTTGTCCAAAATTTTTCTAAGTGTTGGAAAATGGTGTACTTTCATGTTTTCAGCCACTTTGGCTCACTCATAGCTCAAAATCCATAATGAATTGGAGTTAGGCCTAGTTGAAGTTTTTGTAGAGGGTTTTGAGATCTACAAATCAAGCCTTGGATGGAAAAAAATGGCCTTGTGGTTTAGGAGTTATGGTCCTCCAAAGTTGGTACCCTAGCCACTTTATTTTTAACTTAGAAATTTTTTCTAAGTTTTTATGGTTACCCCTTTTACAAGTTATCCAACTTTTCTTGATTTTTCTTGATGAATGATGATTCAAATCATACATTAACATCATTTTAGGGTTAAAAATCCATTTTGGTGAAAAATCTCAAAAAGTCAAAGTTGACTTTTGTGCACAGTTGACTTTTTGTCAGATGAATTCCAAACTGTGCAATTCTTCAGGAAATCATGTCCTTGACCTAAATCAAACTTGATGGACATGTTCCATGGGTATCATAGGGTATATTGATTCATGTCCTAGGGCTTTGGAGCATGTCCAGTTCAAAAGTCAAAGTTACAGTTGACTTTTCTCGAGAAACCCTAATTGTGGTGCAGATGAAGTTGAGACTTGTTACTCAAGCTTCTTCGATTAATCCATTGTTCCAAATGGATCAATATGGTATGTTAGAGACCCTCAAATCATGTCTTGAGGTCTTGGTTCATGGTTTGTCCCAAAAGTCAACTTAGGGGTGAATTAGGTCAAGAAACCCTAATTCCTGATTTTTGATGTATGCATCCCCTGAGGCAAAATTAACTTGATGCTTGGGTCCATGAGGCTCCATGGAGTACATTAGGTTATGTTTTGGATCAATGGCTTGTGCCCAGATGAAATTTTTCATCTGGAGGCCCTGGGCGATCAAAACCCTAATTTGGTGATACTATCGATCTGGAGACTTGATCCACCTAGAAGGGAGCAGCTTTGTGCTTAATCCTTGAAGTGGGAGTCGTTTTGATTATTTGTAGATTCTTGGGAGGTTAGACAAGTTGAAGATGAAGTCATTCCTTGATTGATCCTTTGTCTAAGGCTCTGAAAGGGCTTGAAACCCGAATTCTGATTGCAGTCAATGCTCAATAATTCCTTGAGGAGATTGATGAGGCCTGATGGTTCATCCATATTGTGATGATGATTTGCACAATGATGGGAAACTTTAGTGGTCAAAATTTAGGGTATTACAGTGTGGTAAAGGGAAGTCGTCCTTTGGACTAGCCTTGTTCAGATCTCTGTAATCGACATACATTCTGACCTTTCCGTCCTTTTTAGGAACAGGTACGATGTTGGCTAACCATTGAGGATATTCAGATGTAGCGAGGAAACCCGCGTCGATCTATTTCTGTACCTCCTCTTTGATTTTGATGGCCATGTCCGGGTGAGTGCGTCTCAACCTCTGCTTTACTGGCGGACATTCCGATCTTAATGGTAAGTGATGTTCCACGATGCTGGTATCCAACCCAGGCATATCCTGATAGGACCAAGCGAATACATCGGGAAACCCTTTGAGAAGCTTTATCAAACCTTCTCTGGCAGTTGGACTGAGCAGCGCCCCAATCCTGATTTCTTTTCTCTCTTTTTCCGAACCCAAGTTTACCGTTTCCAACGGCTCTTTGTGAAGTTCAATGGACCTTTCCTCTTGTCTGAGTAATCAGGAGATCTCTTCTGGAATTTCGTTGTCAACTTCTTCTTCAACCCCAAATACCGGGAACCCAAAGTCGGGAGAAGACATCGGATCGTATGTTTCAACGGGGTGTAAAACAAGCAATCTGCATGACGGTATGATTCGTGTTTTAGAAGAGATAGAGAAAATGCAAGTGTGTGCAGTGTATTTATTTACTGCTTGTGTTTATTATTGAATGTTTTTTAGGATTACCATTTTCTGAAAAAGCAAAAAGAGAAAACAGCAAATAATGCGGAAATTACAGAACGACGTTATTTTATTAATGCACAAGTCGAATCTTGAAACTACAGCCCTATAAAACAAAACTCTGTCGCTTTGGGCAAAGCGAAGAGGGAAATTTACAGAAAGCGAGCCCTATCAAAACATCTGTTTCACCTGGGCAGGGTGAAAGGCTTAAAGATGGCAATTACTTTAACTGGTGAATGACCTTCGGAACCTCGACAGCAACCCACTGGTGGCGAACTCCTCGGTGAATCACAAAGTCTGGCACTTTCTTTGATTTGTCTTCAGAAATGACGCTGATTTCTGGTGGAGCAGGATCATTGGAATTTGTCTCCCAAGCAGAATTGTCATAGGAGGATTCCCCTGTTGCATTTTGCAGAGTATTTGTGATCTTAGCTGTATCTCCCCATCCAGTTGGCTGGATATCTTCGAACCTGATACGAGAGCTTTCGGGAGCGGTGTACTTGACCATGTAGTCGAATTTTCCACTTGGTTCTCCCAGAGTGTCCCAAACTTCTTTGGAACTGGAGGAGTCATCACTCTCGATGACGTTGACCTCGGGAAAAGCATAGTTGATGAACTCAAGTCTTGCAAACGTTGCGAATTCATCTTCATGTTGAGTAGTTTCCGAATGACCTGAGTGTTGATCCCATGACATGGCGGGGACACAGGTATTCTGTTCAATGACGCTCAGCTGATTCTCTTGCTCCAAGTCTCTTGGATAAGGTTGCCACATTGGCACACCATCCATCGGGCTATAGTAGGTGTAGTCAAAATTGTCTTTCATCAGAGTGTCTTCCTCTAATGAATTTGGCGGAGCACGACATCCTTCCGGATCACAATCTCCGTAGATCATTTCAACATCTGATCTGCGTATAAATCTCGGACTCTGTGCGGGATAGCAAAATGGCGTTTGCGTTTCGTCCTGCGACACATAACCGTCCTCGTTAAGATAGGACTTCCATTCCTCATCTATATCAAAGGGATCCTCTTCATTGATAGCATGGACTACTTGAGTCATAGGTTGGAGGAAAGCTCCACTACGGAAGAAGTTCTGAATGGGATGAAGACTTTCATCGCCGGCAGCTGTCTGGGTACAGGTTACAGAAAAACCAAGACCCTTCTTTATTTTATTGTCAGTGGGAATGACAAGCAGTCCCCATCCTTTTGTATCGGTACTCTCGACCGCTTTGATAGCATCCTTGTATGAGGAATTCGATGTTCCTCCTTCGGATTGATTGTTCTTACTCACCGATAGTCTTGGAACTGTGTTCCAATAACCTCATCAGGTTCTATACCAGCAGATGATGATAAGTTACTCACAAGCAAGGCCTGTTCCCCACAGACTGTGACAAGTTGATCGTTCTGAACGAACTTTAGCTTTTGGTGGAGGGTCGAAGTAACCGCTCCAGCCTGATGTATCCAAGGTCTACCTAACAAACAACTGTATGTTGCCTAGATGTCCATGACCTGGAAAATGACTTGGAAAGTGTGAGGACCAATAGTTATGGGAAGATCAACTTCGCCGATAACTACTTTTCTGGATCCGTCAAACGCGTTCACGACGACCTCGTTGACTCTCATCGGAGGGCCCTTGAATGATAATTGCATCAAAGTGGACTTCGGCATAACATTCAGGGCTGACCCTGTGTCTACCAGTACGGTGGCTAAAGCATCGTCCTGGCAGTTAACTGTGATATTGAGCGCCATGTTATGACGGCGACCCTCTTCAGGTAATTCCTCATCACTAAATCCCAAATTATTGCAGGAAGTGATGTTAGAGACAATACTATCGAACTGTCTGATTGTTACATCCTGTTCCACAAAGGCTTGCTCCAAGACTTTCTGTAAAGCCTCCCTGTGGGCTTCTGAACTGAGTAATAATGATAATACTGAGATCTTTGAAGGAGTCTGTAATAGTTGATCAACAATGTTATATTCACTCCTTTGGATCAGCTTAAGCATCTCATCTTTGTCTTTCGACAGGTCGGGATTACTGGATTGACCGACTGGTGGATCAGGAATTTCTGTCTGAAGTTCCTTTTCTTTGTTGGACTCTCCAACTCCTCGGTTGAAGATTCGACCGCTCTGTGTTACACAACTGATGTCTGCAATATTCACGACGGAGGGTAATGGAATTTCCTTTCCATTCTCGACTATTGTTGCACCGTATTTGTAAGGGATCGCCTTAGCTTATTCATACGGTAATGGTCCCGGTAGATAGATGACTATGGGAACCTTCTGATTTTTCTGACCATCATAAGTAATCTCGATCTGTTCCTGGTTGGGAACTCTGGATTCATCAAGCAAAGGAATGATAGCAAAAACATCCCCAACTTGATCGGCAAGGTAGTCCGGCGTCCCATTGATGGGTCCAGAACCCGGATATGGACGAATTTCTCCACGATCGACCTGACCCTGAAGAGCTGCTCTCACAAGGTAACACCCTTGGTTAATTTCTAAACAGACGCTACAACCGTCATAGTTGTGTGGGGGCACCTGGCCACGCCCACTTTGAATACAATGTAACCTCACTAGGTTAGCTTCCACAAATCGGACATCCTGATTTTGACGCCGGGTGGGGTTTCTGTTACTGATACTAATCTGTTGAGTATCTTCATCCATATAGATGGGCATCCACCAGTGATTTAACAAGTGCTGAAGTGCCTCCTGGACAAGGGTACAACCCCGATCATTTTCGCAACCCATTTTACAGCTTTGATAGTCATGTGAGATTAGGAATCCGAGTCGGACCTGCTCAGCATGTAACTCTACCAGGTTGGTATTCATCACACGAATATCGAAGATCTGAACCATGTTGATTTGATACCAAGGAGCTGGTCTAAGTTTCAGATATAAACTTCCCCTCTGTAATACCCCAAAATTTGCTCTCCCCTTTTGGCATCATAGCATGGCATTATCATTTATCATATCATATCCATCTCATTAGCATTGCATTGCATTTAATATAGAAAAATGAAGCATGGCATCCTTCTTACCATCAGGGCATGTGATCAGGTGGAAGGTGGACAATCAAGGAATTATTCAAAGCACAAAAGGTCAATCAAGTGCCCTCAAGGCAAGCCAAGAGGTCTTTCATGTCTCATACCATCCCAATTGATCCTCCACAACCTCAAGAAGGTGAGATTCAATAGGAGATTGAAGCATTACATCCTACTCTATGCAAGAGGTCCAAAAATTGAAGGAAAACCCTCAAAAGAGATAGCTCATTGATTCAAAATCATCCTCAAAAGGCATATATCATCATCCTTTAAGAAGGTACACAATATACTCTGAGGAATTTGAAATTGAAGACTGCACATTTTTCTCCTAGGAGGTGGGCACCAAAACTAGGGTTTCCCATTAAATCAGGGAATCTTTGATTTTTTGAACAAAACTTGATGTCATGGTATTCCATATGTCCTTAAGTGTATGTGTATGGAAAATTGCCTCTCAATTGGTTTTAGAAGTGGTTCAATTGGAAGAAAGATAAAAAATCAGGAAAATTGGGGACAAGTCAAATAATCAGAGGAAAAAGTCAACTCTTGACTTTTTGAGCCCAAAATCATGAAATTCATGTTACATATGTCCAATGTACAAAATTTGGTCAAGAAACTCCAAAGGAATCATGAAAAAATCAAGATGTGGAAAGTTGCCATTTTTGGATGAAGAAGGGTTACTAAATATAGCAAGTTTTGGCCATTTTGCATCAGAGTTTGAGCCAAGGCCATTTAAAATTGAGGCATCAAATGAAAATTCCACTCGGCCATAACAAAAGATCTTGTTTCAAGCTTCAAATCCATGTGTGGAACATCTCCATTGGATAAAAATTGAGTGAGATATGATTGATCAAAGTGTGAGCAAAGTAGGTTCAAAGCTAGGTCATGACCAAGATTTTCAGGGCACGCGCGCAGTCATTTTAACAAACAGTTGGTGGGCCAAATGTACACCTATTTTTCGCATGGTTAGAGGCTTCATTCTCAAAACTTGTCAACATCAATATTGTTCCTTGCAATGCCCTCTTCAATGTTCATGTTGGGCAAAATTTCATCTGATCAAGTTATGATGGAGAAATAGTGGCCTCAAGTCATGGTAATCATGCTGAAAATCCAGGTGCCAAGATGCCTTGTCAACCAACCAGTTGCCACGCCCTTCTATCAGTTCCAAATGTGGATGTTATAAGTCATTTTGCAACTTATTTCAACCCTCATTTCAATTCAATTTTCATACCAAACATGTTCTACTATGTGTCCTCTCTCCAATGACCCCAAGAACTCATCAAATCATCCATTAAGTAGGGAGAATTTCATTGGCAAAGTACCATAATTATCACTGATGCAGTAAATGATGTTAGTAGGCTGTGTACACGATTTGGTTCAGTCATCCCACAAACACTTCATGTACTTTATTTCCTCATTTGAACAAACATCCTTATGACCATACTTATGCATATCAGCCATCATACATTGTGAAGGAAGGTTTTCAAAGGAGAAACTTGTACCATAAGCGATGCCATGACATGCTGCATAACATAACCTCATCATCCCAGCTTCACTCTCATCCTCACCACAACTGTCATAAGCTTAACCTCACCATAGCACAGCCATTGATAAATCGTCCCCTAACTAACTTGACTCAGTTAGTTAGGATGGACTCAGCCTAACCCACTCAACTCACTCTAACTCACTCACTTAACCACCTCTGGTTCATTTCTAACTCACACTATAAAACCAAATTTCACTCACATTTCTGAGAGAACACTGATTTCTCACATTCACTTCAGAATTCTCCTCTCAGTCTCTCTGATTTTGCTCATCTTCTTCTCCACGATTTCAACTCCATTGTGCTTCCATTAATCATTGCTTGGTGTGGTTGAATCAAGAGCAACAAGAACAACTCCATTTCTGCAAGTTCAACATCATTGCAAGCTTCAACATCCTTCATCTATTTACGAATCCATAGCATTTATTTTGCTAAGCTTGAAGATCTAAAAGCTCAGCATATCAAGCTTTTCTCTGGTTTTTCTCAACATCTCCAATTGCTCCACATTTTCAGGTTTCATCATTCAACTTTGCTTCAGTTGATTTTCATTAATTTTAGCTTGTTTTTGTTAATTTAAGCTTGATAGAAGCTCTGCTTACTCCGGCTAGTTGATAGGCCTTGTAGAGGCTTAGATCCAAAAGTTAGGGCTTGGTTTAATCTCCTCTGTTCTCTATGTGTGTGCTTGGTATGTGAAAAACAATTGTGAATTCTTAATCTACGTGAGCTCAGCTTCATTTTGGTATAATAGTTGGGCATTTCTGGGACATGTGAGAGTTGCAGACGGTGGTGCATGGTCGGAGAAGGTGACCGGAGGTCCCTCTCCGGCCGGTGATCATGTGTTAGGGTTTGGTTTGCAGTTTTAATCGTGACCGTGGATTTACTTGCATCGTGTGGTGTAGGATTGGCCAACGCATTAAAAAAGGTGTGCACCTCACGTGCTCCATTTCTGATTTCACTTAAACAAAATGTGGCGCAGTGCATGTTAGTAATTGCGTTCCCTCACGTGTGTGCATTGATCTTGCTTACTTTGACTCGTTTGTTGACCTGACTCAATCCGATGGTGATCATTGTTTGACTTTATTTGACTGAAAGTGCATGTTTGCTATTGTGTTCCACGCGCAAATGGACCTTGAAACCTTTGCTATTCACACCTAACATTTAAAGGCCCAGACCAATTTGAACATGGAATCTGCTATGCATGCACCCCCTACTTGTTTCTATTTCTTTTGATTTTCTTCATTTTATGCACGTTTCAATTTTAATTTTTTAAAATACAAAACAACATTATAAAATTCCACAAAAATTCATGAGTATCACTAAAACATTTAGGAAATTTTCCATGATTTTATTTCTTGATTTTATGACATTTTTACCCCTGGTCCATAATTTTCTTTGAATTTCCATTTAGATGCATTCTAAGCATGATACATGAATTTGTTTAATTTTGTTCTTGCTCATTACCAACTGTTTTGACATGATTCTTTTTGGATTGATTCACTAATACATTGAAGCATGTTAGATGATTTTTGTTTGATTTTTTAGGTCACTTTATTACATGTTTTGATGCCTATATTTGCACCACTTTGCATGATGTTTCAATTTGACCTAATTGCTTTGTTTGAAGTCATTTTGCTCTGAATTTTTACATGCTATCTTGATGTATGATGCATTTCTGACCTAGGCATTCCAATAATATGCTGGCATAATTTTCATGAATCCATTTGGTCTTTGTTTGATGCATTACATTGGAAGTATAATCCATGGCATGTCATTACAACTTTAGTGCATGTTTACATGAATTCTTTTGTGCACATTTGTATGAGCATTTGCATATGTTATGAGCCATTCATATGATATTATAGGTCCTTGATACATATTATAGGTCATCTTTACATGTTCATTTCAATTTGAACTTTGTGCATCATTAACATGTATTGTTTGCACTTTCTTTTTGAACTTTCATTTCAATTCTTCTTATATTACTTCTTGAATGTCTTGAAGTTGATTCATAAATATTTTTGAGATGTTTATAAACCATTTTCCATTTAGTTTCAATTCTGGTTGTTGATTTACATGTTCCATTTATGCATGTCCTCTTCATTTCTTTCCATCTTTCATCTACCCCTTCTTCTTGTAACATGTTTAAATGCTAATGGGTGATGATTATTGCTTATTCACTTGCAATTGTATGATGATATTCACTTGTTGTCCATATGATGCCCATTCTGGTTGTGGCTCTAGGATTTGGTTTCTCATTCAATTCTTTTGAGTTTTATGATGCATTACATGTTCTTTTACTTCTTATACTTCTTGTACATGTTTACTAACCATGTAGGGGCTTTGGTAAGTTTCAATTGAGTGTGGATAAGGAATCCACATTCAACTTCTATCCTTTCTCTTTTACAATTCCATTTTGTGTTTTGTTAAGCACTTATGTGTTTTCTTTTAATAACTCATCACTTTCCCTTTGTGAATTACAATTCATCTTCTACTTTAGAAGTGAATTGTTTAATTCATTCTTTCTTTAGACTTTAGGTTGAAACCTCACAAACCTTAGGATCACTCCCTTAACTAATCAATTAGGATTGAGTCTTAGTCCATATAGATTTTTACCTTTATCCTCTCTTGAGTCTCTTTTCTCATCTCAAAGAAAATTCAAAATATCTAATAAAGGTAGGCACTTATTGCATTTAGGCCTTTCATATAAAGAAAAGATTATAAGGGGTCTTCTCTTATAATCTTAAAATGTGTAGCATATGGCCCATCTTAGGTCAATGTGTTACATATTTGATCTTGTATGAGGGACTTAAATGCAATACTTGTTGAAGGTGCAAATAATAAAAAACACTTCTTCACTTCATAATCAACAAAACACTTAATAAACACAAGTATGCTAGTGTGTTTGAACCTTGACAATTGGAACTAAGTGTGGGGGTCTTCTTCACTCTTAGTGTGCATTCTTACCCATTCCATCTTGGAATGTGAGAATGTACACATTCCAGTGACTAAGATTCAGATACACTGTCATATGCAAATAAATGGAAAAAACTTCTAAAAGACAAAAACAAACAATAACGTCTTTCCTTCGGGAATTATTTTCTCATCTCATTCACTCTTAACGTACGAACGTGCTCCTACTCGTTCTCTTGCAAGATGGTAACGCACTCGGACCAGCGAGCCTGCAAACACCTGAGCTAGAACGTAAGCCGTTCTCTAAAAAACACAAACAACTTTCCCTAGTGAGGGGAACTACGTCGCTCTGATTCTCATGCTCCCGATGAGATACGTAGGCAGTGGGGTAGGGCCCATGCGAGCACTTCTTTTATTTTCCCTACATTTGTTTCCCGTTCCTTTTCTTTTCTTTCTCCTTTCTTTCTTTCAGTTCCTTTTCCAGTATCCTTTCTTTACACCCTTTGATCGAGACAAGCAAGCGTGGATCCCATCGGGTACGATGGACGCGTGGGGTGCTAATACCTTCCCCGCGCGTAACCGACTCCCGAACCCAGTTCTCTTGGTCGCGAGACCATGCTCTTTCCTTTCCTTCAGGTTTATGCAGTGTTTCCTTTCCCTCTCATGGGATAAATACACATTGCTGGCGACTCTGTTTCGGTGCCACTTTCGCGTTTGTACTTGGATGAAAATCCCGGGGAGCGACAGCTGGCGACTCTGCTGGGGATCGAACCCAGAATCTCTGGTTTCCTTAGCGAGTCCATCCTAGCGCTTGTCTGCTTTTCTTTCATTGGGTGTTTACTGTTGTGCTATATGTTGTTGTTTATTTATTTTACTGTATTTACCGCATTTTAGCATTACATATCATATATTATATTGTGTTGCACTGTTTTGTCTGTTTGGCGGGATGGGTGTTCTGAGAGATAAGCTCACTACACAGGCTTGAGTACACACATAGGAATTAGAGTGGATAGTCATGACGCTTGTGTGGTGGTGACCACGTATTGTTGTTCATGAGACCCACAACCAGACGAGGTTCTATCAGGAGCTTTCTGCTACTGCATGTTATGCAGGCCAGTGGTTATTCTCTTGAGGAACTGTCGACTCTGGTGACCATTCCCGAGGACTCAGTTGCGGCACTCCTCCCGAGATGTGACAGTGGCAGACCACATTCCGTGGCAAACCCATTGCACATCCTCGATCCGAGGACCCAATGCTGGGAACTTGCTATAGGACATCCCTTTTTGAAAGAGAATCAGCGGAGGCACTCCTCGATTGGCGATAGTACTGTACCCTGAGGGATGAATGTACTATTGCTTCTCGACCTCAGTGCCAGAAGCTGAGGACCTTTTTGTTTTGGAGAATCAGTTGAGGCCTCCTCGATTAATGATGATGCCAAACCAGAAATGGTGAACGTATCATCATTTCTCGACCTGAGAGCCCGGGATACTAAACATCCTAGTACCCACATGTGAGAAGGGCGGGTTGTTTACAGGTTTGCAGGTAACCATGACCTCCTACATACCCGGTTTTCTATCATCATTGCACAAAAAGGAAGTTTCATCCTATTGTATGCAGATGGTTCTTATCTATGGTTCTATATTAGTCTCAGAGCTACACTGACACCGTTCACAGTTCAGCACAGACACCTGATTACCTGATCACATTGCCCTTTGCATTGCATTATCATATTTTAACATACATGTTTATTCATTTCCAGGTGCATATATTACCCTTGATTCCAGTCATCAGGTCCCTGCAAAGATGAACACTAAAGAAAGGAAGAATATCATCAGCTATAAGTTCCTTACGCCTACTTTAGGCCCTATTGTTATGCTGAAGGGGATGGCGAGTCCTGCAGTACGAGAAGCTTTTGAAGAGAAATATGGGTGGATTTTATCTATGGTCCGTAATGTCAGTGATTATGAAGCCAGAGGTCTCCATACGTTGATGCAGTTCTATGATCCGCCTCTGAGATGTTTTGTATTTCCAGACTATGTGTTGGTTCCTACCTTGGAGGAGTATTCCAACATGTTGGGGATTGCTATCAAGGAGGAGCCCCCTTTCTTTGGATCAGTGGGGGATCTTGACTTTGGAAAGGTGGCTGGTGCTCTTTATTTGAGCAAATCAGAGTTAGGCGACAATGTCTCCAACAAAGGAAAGATTCGTGGTTACAAGTTGGAATATCTGATTAAGAAGGCCCAGGAAGCAGCTAAAGGCGAGAATTGGCTTGTTTTTAATGCTTTGCTAGCCCTTTGCATATACGGCATAGTGTTGTTTCCCAACGAGCCGGATTTCATTGATACGGACGCTATACGAATATTCATGATGAAGAACCCGGTGCCAACGCTACTGGGAGATCTTCACTACTCGTTGTACAACCGAAACGAAAAGAAAAGAGGAGGGATAATTCGTTGTTGTGCACCTTTGTTCTATAAGTGGTTCGCAGGCCGTTTACCACAATCAGGGGCTTTTGTGGATTCCAAAGATTCTCTAGAGTGGAAACAGCGTTTAATGGGATTGGTGGCCAAGGACATCGTATGGGTAGATCATGGGCTGATTGGCAAGAATATTATCCACAGCTGTGGTAAGTTCCCTAACGTTCCACTGATAGGAAGACTGGGTGGGATTAACTACAATCCTTCTTTGGCCATTCGACAATTTGGGTATGCCCTGACAGGTCCGCCTATTAAGAGAGATGTGGAGGAGTCCCTCTATTTTCATACATCAGATGGGTGGGAAGCAGCACAGAAAGCTTCTGAAAGCTGGGGTAGCATACTGAAAAAGGGGAAAGTTACTCTAGGAAAGCCCAACAACCCGGTTTATCCAGCATATGAAGAGTGGGTGAAGAAAAGAGTTGAAGATTTTCTCTTGCCTTTTGGTAAGGCACCCCTTTTGTATCCGGAGAATGAGAAAGCAAGAAGCACTGCTACTGTGGAAGAAGTTGACAAGTTGCAAGCCTTGGTGAAAAAGCTCCAAGGAGAGAATTCAGAGTTGAGTAGCCGTCTTCAGAATGCTCTACATGCCAACAAAGAGCTGGAGCGGAAAGCCCAAGATGCTGAACAAATCCTAACTGCAAAAGAAAAAGACTTTGCTGGAAGAGCCCAACATTTCCGGAAGATTAGTAAAGGTGCTGATGATGCTACTCAAGCCCACAAGCAAACCAAACAGGCGTTAGCACAGACCAAAGAAAAGTTAACAAAGTTTCAGCACGCTTGGGACGAAGTTAGGATAGAGAATGCTGAATTACAGGAACAGTTGCAGATTAAGGACGAAGAGCTTGAAAAGGCGCATGAGCAGAGGAGAAAGTATCGGGAAAGCCTCGGTAAGAGTCAAGAACAGCTAGAAGAAGCTAGAGGTGAGCTGAGGAACACCAAGAAAGAGCTTGAAGAAGTCATGATAGAAAGGGAGATACTCAAGACGCAAGCTGGCATAAAGAGACACAAAGGAGTGTGTGATGACGAGGCTCTGATGCTGCATATGGGTTCTTTAACTGAAGCTCTTGAGAAAAGGGATGTCTTGATCAAAGAAATGATTGAAAAGCCGAATCACCAGCGTACCCGTATACTTTTTGAGGAGATCAAATACTCAAGTGATAAGCTGAAGGGTGTGGAATTGTCAGACTGATGTTCTTTTCCTTATATTTTGTTGTTAATGGTTACCATCAGGCTTGTTGATGGATCCATTTTTCCTTGTATTGCATTTGCGGTTGAACCTTTCTTAAATGTACTTGAATACTTCGTTGAACGAGTATGAGCAGTTTTATTCAGAATTATTCCTTATCAGATAGCTGCACACAAGCACATGACCACGACACGTCTCTTTATATCACAATTTCTGGTCTTCAGATTTCTGTGGTTGGATTGGAATCAGGGTATAAAGCACCTCGGAAATGACAAACATGGCATTGCATGGCATTGCATACCATTTTGCATTTTGTTACTTGCTTTTCAGGTACTCGTTGCAGGGACTCTAACCTTTATTTGGTTTCAGGCAGTATAGCGGAGAGTCATATTCACCGATATTCGACGCGAAGGAATCAAGTAAGAATCATGGATCAAGTGCAAAGTGATTTGGCTGAAATGAGGGCGCGTATGGACCAGTTCATGACCCTCATGACTGGCATGGCGCAAAATCAGGAGAGATTGAGGCTTCTGGTAGAGCGTCCAGACAATGGGCCTGAAGGTGATCAGCATGACAATTCACAGGGACATGGCATTCCTCCTCCCGGTGGCAACCCTCCTCCTGGTGGTAACAATCGGGGTAATGGAAATGGTAGGCATGCTGGTGTTACTCTTGAAGATACTCTGGAAGACCAATTTACTCTGCTGGATGCTGATGTGGGTAATCAAGGGGATCGAAGGTATGATGAGTTAGCAGAGAAGATCAGGGCCATAGAATGCAAGAACTCTATGGGTATTGATGTTACCAGCTTGGGGCTGGTCTCAGGAGTCAGAATTCCCCCTAAATTCAAGCCTCCCACTTTTGATAAGTATCACGGCAATGCGTGTCCCCAAACGCATCTTCAAGCTTACTTTGGGAAGATTTCAGCCCATACGGATGACGAGAAGCTATGGATGCACTATTTTCAGGACAGTCTGGCTGGGGCGTCTTTGACCTGGTATATGAAGTTGAATAGAGCTGCTGTGAAGAATTGGAAAGATCTGGCAGAAGCGTTCCTGAAGCAATACCAGTATAATATTGACATGGCGCCCAACCGCACCCAATTGCAGGGGTTGTCCCAGAATGCCAAGGAGAGTTTCAAAGAATATGCACAGAGGTGGAGGGAAATGGCTGCCCAGGTCCAACCTCCCTTGTCAGACAGAGAAATGGCAGATATGTTCATGGGCACTTTGCAAGGGGCCTATCTTGATAGATTAGCTGCTTGTCCGTCAACTGGATTTGCTGATATTGTGATTGCGGGAGAAAGAATAGAAAGTCTGTTAAAGCTTGGAAAGATCCAGGATGTGAGTGGGGCTGGCTCTTCGGGGACGAAGAAACCGTTTGCTAGTAACCAGAAAAGAAGAGAAGGTGATACGAATGCTGTGTTTAGAGGACGAGGCAGAGGGCGTTCTCAAGCTTATTATCAGGTAGATGCTGTAACAATCCCCACACCATCTGTGCAGAAACAACAATCCCAACAACAAGTTCAACAGCAACAACCTTTTTTCCAGCAAAGGTCTAGACAGAGGGATCGTAAGATGGATCCTCTCCCTATGACTTATGCCGCGCTGTTGCCCCGGCTACTCGAGCTAAAGTTGGTGGAACTCCGTACTATGAAAGCTCCGGTTGCTGGAAACCTGCCACCTAACTTCGATGCTAATGCTCGTTGTGAGTTCCACTCAGGTGCTCAGGGACACTCCATTGAAAAATGCTGGGCTTTCCATCATAAAGTACAAGATTTGATTGATGCTAAAGCCATCAATTTCTCTCCCGCTCCTAATATTACTCAGCATCCCATGCCTGATCATAGTGCAGCCAATGTATATGCTATTGAAGATGGGAGGAGATTGAATTTGGTGTTAGACGTTCATCAAGTGAAAACTTCTTTGTTGGTTGTAAAAGATCGTTTATTGAAGGGACAGGTGTTCCCGGGCTGTAATCAAGATTGCTCTGAGTGTATGAATCAGGAGAACGGCTGTGATAAGTTGCAGATGGGTTTACAGAATCTGATCGATGAAGGATGTCTACAGTTCGACAGAGTCGTGAAAGACACTGATGAGATATCAACCGTGACCATCTATTACACCCCCGCTGAGATTCAAATGCCGGTCAATGCAGTTCCCGTGGCGAGTGTTGCGCCAGAAGGGCCCAGTCCTGTCACTATCACGGTGCCAGGACCAATTCCGTTCACGTCTACGAAGGCTATCCCATGGCACTATGGGGCAGATGTATATTACGAAGGTAAAAAGCAGGAAGTTGAGCCGTCAGTCAGCCCAAATATTGATAACGTAGGGGGTGTAGGGGGCTTTACAAGGAGTGGAAGGTTGTTCGCTCCCCCAACCTTGAGAAGTGATAAAGAGGCAGAAGCCGCAGCAAAGGCTAAAGGTAAACAGGTGGTTGAAAATGCGCCTACACCTGAAGCAGAGACAAAGATTACTTTTGATAAGGAAATGGAAGAATTTATGAAGATAATCAAGAAAAGTGATTATAAGATTGTGGACCAACTGAATCAGACCCCTTCAAAGATTTCAATCTTGTCACTATTGATGTGCTCTGATGCGCATCGGCAAGCGTTGTTGAAAGTGTTGAAGAGTGCATACGTGCCACAGGAAATTACTGTTAATCAGCTCGAGGGCGTAATCTCCAATGTTAATGTTAGCCATGGCTTGGGCTTTACAAGTAGAGATTTGACGGTTGAAGGAAGAAACCACAATAAGGCTTTGTATATCACGATGGAGTGTAAGGGCGCAGTGTTATCTCATGTACTGGTAGACACTGGTTCATCACTCAATGTCTTGCCCAAGAAGGCATTAATGAAGCTGGAAGTTGATGGTTTGATCTTAAGGCCTAGTGAATTGGTGGTCAGAGCATTCGATGGGACCAGACGATCTGTGTTTGGTGAGGTGGAATTGCCCGTACAAATTGGACCACAGGTATTCAAATCCACGTTCCATGTAATGGACATACAACCTGCATATAGCTGCCTATTGGGACGCCCTTGGATTCACGGAGCCGGGGCTGTTACTTCTACTCTACATCAAAAGCTGAAGTATGAGTTTGAAGGGTAGGTTGTGACAGTGTGTGGGGAAGAAGACATCTTTGTGAGTCACTTGTCCACGTTCAAGTACATTGAAATGGATGGGGAAATTCATGAGATGCTGTGCCAATCATTTGAAGCAGTCAACATTGACGATGCACCTGAGTCTTCTTCTGTACCAGTTGGGACTGGTACCTCCATTTCATCTTACAAACAAGCTGTCGAAGTCATCAGGGCAGGCAACGCCCAAGGTTGGGGCAGGTTGATAGAGACCCCAATAAAGGAAGACAAATTTGGTATTGGTTATCATCCCTCTACAACTTCAGATGCGGGGAGCAGGGGACCCATTACTTTCAATAGTGGGGGAATTATCTACACGGACCAGTCTTGTGCAGCCACAGAGGATAGTGTTGACAGTGATTGTGACCTGGACAACTGGGTACGCCCTCATGTTCCGGGACAACAAGTGCAGAACTGGTTCGTTGAAGAAGTCATCCGGGTTACTCTTCAGACAGAGTAATTTTTCTTTGTTTTTTCTAACCATAATGCATGTCAAAATCTTGCGCACTGCCCAAGGCATATAGATTCATTTGTAGGGCCACCATGGTTGCATTTGCAATGTTTAATCATTAATAAAGGACGTTTTGCAATCAAATTTTGTTCTCTGTCTTTCAGTTTTTATTTTTGCACAAAAAAAATATAAAATGGCAATGTTTCATTTTCTTTTGTTTTGCTTAAAAATAAATTCTAAAATAAGGCATGAACCCGTTCATGCAGACTTGATCCTCCGGATACCACTGATAACAATTTTGATATGGCCATGTATGACTTTGACAATCCGATTTATAAAGCCGAAGAAGGGGATGAGAAGGATTGTGAACTTCCTGAAGAACTGGCCAGATTGTTGAAACAAGAGGAAAGGGTCATCCAGCCTCATCAGGAGACTGTAGAAATCATCAATATTGGTACCAAGGACGCCAAGAAAGAGATCAGGATTGGTGCCAGCTTGCAAGCAGATGTGAAGCAAACTTTGACGGAAATGTTGCGCGAGTATGTTGACATCTTCGCCTGGTCGTATCAAGACATGCCGGGGTTGGATACGGATATTGTCGTGCACAGACTGCCAGTAAGAGAAGAATGTCCGCCAGTCAAGCAGAAACTTCGTCGGACTCACCCCGACATGGCTTTAAAGATTAAGGAGGAAGTCCAGAAGCAGTGGGATGCTGGGTTTCTTGCTGTGACAAAGTATCCTCCGTGGGTAGCCAACATCGTGCCAGTACCAAAGAAAGATGGAAAAGTGAGAATGTGTGTGGATTATCGAGATCTTAATAAAGCTAGCCCGAAAGATGATTTTCCACTACCTCATATTGATGTGCTGGTCGATAATACGGCTCAGTTTTCAGTGTTCTCATTTATGGACGGTTTCTCCGGGTACAACCAGATCAAGATGGCACCTGAAGATATGGAGAAGACCACGTTCATTACTCCGTGGGGTACATATTGTTATAAAGTAATGCCTTTTGGGTTGAAAAACGCAGGGGCAACGTACCAGCGGGCGATGGTGACATTGTTTCATGACTTGATTCATAAGGAGATCGAATGTTATGTAGATGATATGATTGCCAAGTCGAGAACAGAAGAGGAACATCTGATTAACCTAAAAAAGCTGTTTGAAAGGTTGAGAAAGTTCCGTCTGAGATTAAATCCAAACAAGTGCACGTTTGGGGTGCGTTCTGGAAAGTTACTGGGTTTCATTGTGAGCGAAAGAGGAATCGAGATTGATCCTGCCAAGGTGAAAGCAATACAAGAAATGCCTGAACCGAGAACAGAAAAAGAGGTTCGTGGTTTCTTGGGTAGATTGAACTACATTGCAAGGTTCATATCTCACCTAACAGCCACGTGTGAGCCAATATTTAAATTGTTAAGGAAAGATCAAACGGTCAGGTGGAATGACGATTGCCAATTGGCATTCGATAAGATAAAATAATACTTGCAGGAACCTCCGATTCTAATGCCTCCAGTTGAAGGGAGACCGCTGATAATGTATCTGACAGTGCTTGAAGGTTCCATGGGTTGTGTTCTCGGTCAACATGACGAGACAGGTAGGAAGGAGCATGCTATTTACTACCTGAGCAAAAAGTTCAATGATTGTGAGTCCCGATACTTAATGCTTGAAAAGACATGATGTGCGCTTGCATGGGCCGCTAAGCGATTGAGGCAATATATGGTTAGGCACACGACCTTGTTGATTTCAAAAATGGATCCTATCAAGTACATTTTCGAGAAACCAGCATTGACAGGCAGAGTTGCACGGTGGCAAATGGTCTTGACAGAGTATGACATTCAGTACACTTCACAAAAGGCCATCAAAGGAAGTATCTTGTCCGACTATCTTGCGCAACAGCCGATTGATGATTACCAACCCATGAAATTTGACTTCCCTGATGAGGACATCATGTTTCTCAAAGCTAAAGACTGCGAGGAACCACTTCCGGAGGAGGGGCCAGACCCTGAATCCAAATGGAGTCTGATGTTCGATGGGGCTGTCAATATGAATGGGTGCGGAGTTGGAGCAGTTCTTATCACGCCGGAAGGTGTTCATATGCCTTTCACTGCACGAATAACTTTCGGATGCACCAACAATGAAGCAGAGTACGAAGCTTGTATAATGGGGATCGAGGAGGCGATTAATCTACGGATTAAAACCCTTGATATATTTGGTGATTCAGCTTTGGTAATCAATCAAGTGAAGGGGAGTTGGTACACGCACCAAACAAATCTAGTGCCGTATAGAGATTATACAAGGAGATTGCTGACGTTTTTCACAACAGTGAAACTGTACCACATTCCTCGAGATGAGAATAGGTTCGCTGATGCCTTGGCCACTTTGTCTTCCATGATCAAAGTGCAAGGATGGAACCATGTACCTAAGATTGAGGTATCCCGCCTTGACAGACCAGCATTTGTGTTTGCGGTCGATGCAACGTCTGATGACAAGCCATGGTTTCATGACATTAAGTGTTTCTTGAAAAGTCAAGAGTACCCGTCCGGGGCATCGTCCAAAGACAGGAAGACGTTGAGAAGGTTAGCTGGTAGTTTCTTCTTGAATAAAGATGGCGTGCTGTATAAAAGAAATTTTGACACGGTCCTGCTTAGATATGTGGATAGACATGAAGCAGACTTGTTGATGATTGAAGTGCACGAAGGCTCTTTCGGTACCCATGCCGGAGGGCAGGCAATGGCTAAAAAGTTGTTAAGGTCGGGATATTATTGGTTGACTATGGAGTCAGATTGTTGCAAATATGCCCGCAAATGCCATAAATGCCAGATCTATGCAGACAAGGTGCATGTGCCTCCAAATCCGTTGAGTATCATGTCGTCGCCTTGGCCGTTTGCCATGTGGGGCATTGATATGATCGGAAAGATTGAGCCTACAGCTTCCAATGGTCATCGTTTCATCTTGGTGGCAATTGATTACTTCACCAAATGGGTTGAAGCCGCATCCTATGCCAATGTTACAAAACAAGTGGTCGCTCATTTCTTAAAACGGGATATCATTTGCCGATATGGAGTTCCCGAAAGAATCATTACTGATAATGGTTCTAATTTGAACAATAAGATGATGGCTGAGTTATGCCGGGACTTCAAAATCGAACATCACAATTCTTCTCCGTACCGCCCAAAGATGAATGGCGCGGTCGAAGCGGCCAACAAAAATATCAAGAAGATTGTACAGAAGATGGTTGTCACGTACAAAGATTGGCATGAGATGTTACCATTTGCTTTGCATGGGTATCGAACGTCGGTACGCACGTCCACTGGGGCAACCCCATTCTCACTTGTATATGGTATGGAGGCAGTGCTACCGGTTGAAGTAGAGATTCCGTCCCTCAGAGTTATGATGGATGTTAAGCTAGATGAAGCTGAATGGGTACGAGCCAGATTTGATCAGCTGAGCCTCATTGAGGAAAAGCGATTGGCGGCTGTATGTCATGGGCAACTATATCAGCGCAGAATGAAACAGGCATTTGACCAGAAGGTGCGTCCTCGGGTTTATAAAGTCGGAGATGTGGTACTCAAAAGGATCCTTCCTCCCAATACAGATCACAGGGGCAAATGGACTCCTAATTATGAAGGTCCATTCGTGGTTAAAAAGGTCTTTTCGGGCGGAGCTTTATTGCTTACAACCATGGATGGCGAAGACTTTTCATCCCCTGTCAACTCGGACGTAGTCAAAAAATACTTCGCATGAATAGACCCGCTGGATAATAAGAATAAAAAAAATCCAGGCAAAAAAGGGCATCCCGGCGAACCAAAAACAGAATAAGGTTCGGGCAAAAATTAGGGATATAATTGAAAAAAATTTGTACACCCGGTAAGTTGAAAACCCGAAAGGGCAACTTAGGCAAAAAAGGGTATCCTGGTGGATCGAAAACCTGAAAGGGCGGTCCACACAAAAGAGGGATTTAAGCGAATGACTACGGTTTGAGTTATCTATCCCCCATTACCGTTTGAACAACTGACGTTCTGAAGGATAGGAATCGGTCCGATCATTCCTCAGAAGGCAAGGTCGGGGAGTTTTGAAGACATACTAGTCATAACAGAATGGAAACTCAGTGGAATTCCGTTTTCACATTGCCATTAGGATAGTTTCTTTTCTCAATTTTCAGCGATCACCTCTTTCCAGGGATTTCTTCCAGATGTAATTGCCTATTCTGGGCTCTCAGTCAATAAATTGAATTTCATTAAAAAGCTTTCTATTTTTGTTTTATTGCTTTGTTTGCAAAAACGTCCTAATTTTTGATAAAACATTGCATTTGAAAACATGGCAGCCTTGCAATAACATGCGCAGAAAAAAACATTTGAAATTACTTTGAATGTTGAATACTCCCGGATGGTGGATTCTAGCCACGCAATATTCGGGGCATGTGGGCATATTCTTTTGTTGCAGGTAGCAGGTGCAGATGATTTTAAGCACAAGACCAGCAATAAATCACCCCACGCAAAAGACTGGGGCAATTATGGGTAAGGAGATCGGCGTTCATCGTTCGGTCGACGGTCGTTCGTAACGGTTCGAAATCAGTGAATTAAGTTCAACTGGATACCGTTGCATCTTATTAAGTCGATTCTCTCATACAATACTTCCAACAGCTACAAGCTTTTCTATGTCGATAACGGTCACAGGTTCCCCAAAAGAGTGGTCTCGTCGACACCGAAACTGATGGTCATTATCCCCAGCGAAGTCACAAGAGTTTGAAGAGGCTAGATCTTCTGTAAAATCCTCTTATGACATCCTCTTCGGGGACGAATTGTTGTGTTGTCCAAGCATGGGGCATGTTTGTTTCCCCAGCATGAAGTGTTGGTCATCCCCAGTAGAGTTTGAGGACAGTTGGTCTTCTGTAAAATCCTCTCAAAAGGCATTCCCCAGCACGAGACGTTTTAAAGCAGTTTCCTCCAGCAGAGTTTGCTATAAACTCGTCATCCCTAACGGAATTGTCTAAAGGGAAGCTCGCCTAACATGGGGCATTGTGGTACTTATCCTAAGCTTGACAGTCATATTCTTCAGCAGACTACTGTGGATTTGCTTTGGGTTTCCCCAACAGATCTCTAAGGACTCTTTCCCAACAAGTTGCAGTGGAATGGTATAACCAGGTTTTGTCTGTCCCCGGCAGAGTAACCCTGATTCCCCGGCAAGATTGTGTCTCTGGTAATGATCCCCCACAGAGGTCAGCATCGAATCTTGTCAGCAATACTCCCCAGCTGAGTTGTTGCTCTCCCCGCAGAGGTTTATAAGATCGGCAGAATCTATTCCTCAACAAGGATGGTACAGCCTTTCCCCAGCCGGGTCAGAAGGTGGATAACCCCTACAAAGGGTCTTGGATTGGATAGATCCCCAAGCAGAGTTTTTATGACTTCTCTCCCCTAGAAAGACGCCATGCAAAGAAATTGTCATCCCTAGCGGAATCGCTGTGACCAGAATTCATTTCCCCAGCAGATGAAGTGATTACTGGCAGATTTATTATTCTTCAAGTCCAATTTATTTTTTTGGCAAGCTTGACAATTCGAAGCAGACGGATTGTTCATTCATTCTCCAGTGGAGAGGTTATCCTTTCAGGAGTCTCCAAAGTCAAATCATTGGTCATTGCTCCTCAGCAGAGTCAGCAGAGATGTCTGACACAGATGCAGAGAGTAATACAATTTTGCAAATTCTAAAAAGTCCAACAGTGGATTGGCGAAAGGTCCATCTAAGGGTGGCATATTCTAAAAGTCCAACAGTGGATTGGCAAAAGTCCGTCTTCGGGTGGCAAAAGTCCAACAGTGGATTGGCGAAAGGTCCATCTAAGGGTGGCATATTCTAAAAGTCCAACAGTGGATTGGCAAAAGTCCGTCTTCGGGTGGCAAAAGTCCAACAGTGGATTGGCGAAAGGTCCATCTAAGGGTGGCATATTCTAAAAGTCCAACAGTGGATTGGCAAAAGTCCATCTTCGGGTGGCAAAGCAGCTAAAAGTCCAACAGTGGATTGGCAAAAGTCCATCTTCGGGTGGCAAAAGTCCAACAGTGGATTGGCGAAAGGTCCATCTAAGGGTGGCATATTCTAAAAGTCCAACAGTGGAGTGGCAAAAGTCCGTCTTCGGGTGGCACGAAGCTGCAAAGTCCACCAGTAGTGTGGCAGGCCAGTAGTCGTCTGGAGTTGCATAAAAGACATTATTAAGATCCACCAGTAGTGTGGCAAGCCAGTAGTCGTCTGGCGTCGTGCATAAAAGACATTATTAAAGTCCACCAGTAGTGTGGCAAGCCAGTAGTCGTCTGGCGTCGTTCAAAAGACGTTATCAAAGTCCACCAGTAGCGTGGCAGGCCAGTAGTCTTCTGGAGTTGCATAAAAGACATTATTAAAGTCCACCAGCAGCGTGGCAAGCCAGTAGTCGTCTGGCGTCGTTCAAAAGACAGGTATCTCCGACGTTTCATCGAAGATTCAATCCAGCAGTCTCGTTGGGTTTACATCCCTTTTATTCTTCATCATCCAGAGCAAATTTTTGGTTATATTTGGTATTCAATCACTATATACCTTGAAAGTCCGAAAGCAATTGCTTTCAGGCATTCAGGTCTACAGCGCTTGAATAGGGGCAGCTGTAATACCCCAAAATTTGCTCTCCCCTTTTGGCATCATAGCATGGCATTATCATTTATCATATCATATCCATCTCATTAGCATTGCATTGCATTTAATATAGAAAAATGAAGCATGGCATCCTTCTTACCATCAGGGCATGTGATCAGGTGGAAGGTGGACAATCAAGGAATTATTCAAAGCACAAAAGGTCAATCAAGTGCCCTCAAGGCAAGCCAAGAGGTCTTTCATGTCTCATACCATCCCAATTGATCCTCCACAACCTCAAGAAGGTGAGATTCAATAGGAGATTGAAGCATTACATCCTACTCTATGCAAGAGGTCCAAAAATTGAAGGAAAACCCTCAAAAGAGATAGCTCATTGATTCAAAATCATCCTCAAAAGGCATATATCATCATCCTTTAAGAAGGTACACAATATACTCTGAGGAATTTGAAATTGAAGACTGCACATTTTTCTCCTAGGAGGTGGGCACCAAAACTAGGGTTTCCCATTAAATCAGGGAATCTTTGATTTTTTGAACAAAACTTGATGTCATGGTATTCCATATGTCCTTAAGTGTATGTGTATGGAAAATTGCCTCTCAATTGGTTTTAGAAGTGGTTCAATTGGAAGAAAGATAAAAAATCAGGAAAATTGGGGACAAGTCAAATAATCAGAGGAAAAAGTCAACTCTTGACTTTTTGAGCCCAAAATCATGAAATTCATGTTACATATGTCCAATGTACAAAATTTGGTCAAGAAACTCCAAAGGAATCATGAAAAAATCAAGATGTGGAAAGTTGCCATTTTTGGATGAAGAAGGGTTACTAAATATAGCAAGTTTTGGCCATTTTGCATCAGAGTTTGAGCCAAGGCCATTTAAAATTGAGGCATCAAATGAAAATTCCACTCGGCCATAACAAAAGATCTTGTTTCAAGCTTCAAATCCATGTGTGGAACATCTCCATTGGATAAAAATTGAGTGAGATATGATTGATCAAAGTGTGAGCAAAGTAGGTTCAAAGCTAGGTCATGACCAAGATTTTCAGGGCACGCGCGCAGTCATTTTAACAAACAGTTGGTGGGCCAAATGTACACCTATTTTTCGCATGGTTAGAGGCTTCATTCTCAAAACTTGTCAACATCAATATTGTTCCTTGCAATGCCCTCTTCAATGTTCATGTTGGGCAAAATTTCATCTGATCAAGTTATGATGGAGAAATAGTGGCCTCAAGTCATGGTAATCATGCTGAAAATCCAGGTGCCAAGATGCCTTGTCAACCAACCAGTTGCCACGCCCTTCTATCAGTTCCAAATGTGGATGTTATAAGTCATTTTGCAACTTATTTCAACCCTCATTTCAATTCAATTTTCATACCAAACATGTTCTACTATGTGTCCTCTCTCCAATGACCCCAAGAACTCATCAAATCATCCATTAAGTAGGGAGAATTTCATTGGCAAAGTACCATAATTATCACTGATGCAGTAAATGATGTTAGTAGGCTGTGTACATGATTTGGTTCAGTCATCCCACAAACACTTCATGTACTTTATTTCCTCATTTGAACAAACATCCTTATGACCATACTTATGCATATCAGCCATCATACATTGTGAAGGAAGGTTTTCAAAGGAGAAACTTGTACCATAAGCGATGCCATGACATGCTGCATAACATAACCTCATCATCCCAGCTTCACTCTCATCCTCACCACAACTGTCATAAGCTTAACCTCACCATAGCACAGCCATTGATAAATCGTCCCCTAACTAACTTGACTCAGTTAGTTAGGATGGACTCAGCCTAACCCACTCAACTCACTCTAACTCACTCACTTAACCACCTCTGGTTCATTTCTAACTCACACTATAAAACCAAATTTCACTCACATTTCTGAGAGAACACTGATTTCTCACATTCACTTCAGAATTCTCCTCTCACTCTCTCTGATTTTGCTCATCTTCTTCTCCACGATTTCAACTCCATTGTGCTTCCATTAATCATTGCTTGGTGTGGTTGAATCAAGAGCAACAAGAACAACTCCATTTCTGCAAGTTCAACATCATTGCAAGCTTCAACATCCTTCATCTATTTACGAATCCATAGCATTTATTTTGCTAAGCTTGAAGATCTAAAAGCTCAGCATATCAAGCTTTTCTCTGGTTTTTCTCAACATCTCCAATTGCTCCACATTTTCAGGTTTCATCATTCAACTTTGCTTCAGTTGATTTTCATTAATTTTAGCTTGTTTTTGTTAATTTAAGCTTGATAGAAGCTCTGCTTACTCCGGCTAGTTGATAGGCCTTGTAGAGGCTTAGATCCAAAAGTTAGGGCTTGGTTTAATCTCCTCTGTTCTCTATGTGTGTGCTTGGTATGTGAAAAACAATTGTGAATTCTTAATCTACGTGAGCTCAGCTTCATTTTGGTATAATAGTTGGGCATTTCTGGGACATGTGAAAGTTGCAGACGGTGGTGCATGGCCGGAGAAGGTGACCGGAGGTCCCTCTCCGGCCGGTGATCATGTGTTAGGGTTTGGTTTGCAGTTTTAATCGTGACCGTGGATTTACTTGCATCGTGTGGTGTAGGATTGGCCAACGCATTAAAAAAGGTGTGCACCTCACGTGCTCCATTTCTGATTTCACTTAAACAAAATGTGGCGCAGTGCATGTTAGTAATTGCGTTCCCTCACGTGTGTGCATTGATCTTGCTTACTTTGACTCGTTTGTTGACCTGACTCAATCCGATGGTGATCATTGTTTGACTTTATTTGACTGAAAGTGCATGTTTGCTATTGTGTTCCACGCGCAAATGGACCCTGAAACCTTTGCTATTCACACCTAACATTTAAAGGCCCAGACCAATTTGAACATGGAATCTGCTATGCATGCACCCCCTACTTGTTTCTATTTCTTTTGATTTTCTTCATTTTATGCACGTTTCAATTTTAATTTTTTAAAATACAAAACAACATTATAAAATTCCACAAAAATTCATGAGTATCACTAAAACATTTAGGAAATTTTCCATGATTTTATTTCTTGATTTTATGACCATTTTACCCCTGGTACATAATTTTCTTTGAATTTCCATTTAGATGCATTCTAAGCATGATACATGAATTTGTTTAATTTTGTTCTTGCTCATTACCAACTGTTTTGACATGATTCTTTTTGGATTGATTCACTAATACATTGAAGCATGTTAGATGATTTTTGTTTGATTTTTTAGGTCACTTTATTACATGTTTTGATGCCTATATTTGCACCACTTTGCATGATGTTTCAATTTGACCTAATTGCTTTGTTTGAAGTCATTTTGCTCTGAATTTTTACATGCTATCTTGATGTATGATGCATTTATGACCTAGGCATTCCAATAATATGCTGGCATAATTTTCATGAATCCATTTGGTCTTTGTTTGATGCATTACATTGGAAGTATAATCCATGGCATGTCATTACAACTTTAGTGCATGTTTACATGAATTCTTTTGTGCACATTTGTATGAGCATTTGCATATGTTATGAGCCATTCATATGATATTATAGGTCCTTGATACATATTATAGGTCATCTTTACATGTTCATTTCAATTTGAACTTTGTGCATCATTAACATGTATTGTTTGCACTTTCTTTTTGAACTTTCATTTCAATTCTTCTTATATTACTTCTTGAATGTCTTGAAGTTGATTCATAAATATTTTTGAGATGTTTATAAACCATTTTCCATTTAGTTTCAATTCTGGTTGTTGATTTACATGTTCCATTTATGCATGTCCTCTTCATTTCTTTCCATCTTTCATCTACCCCTTCTTCTTGTAACATGTTTAAATGCTAATGGGTGATGATTATTGCTTATTCACTTGCAATTGTATGATGATATTCACTTGTTGTCCATATGATGCCCATTCTGGTTGTGGCTCTAGGATTTGGTTTCTCATTCAATTCTTTTGAGTTTTATGATGCATTACATGTTCTTTTACTTCTTATACTTCTTATACATGTTTACTAACCATGTAGGGGCTTTGGTAAGTTTCAATTGAGTGTGGATAAGGAATCCACATTCAACTTCTATCCTTTCTCTTTTACAATTCCATTTTGTGTTTTGTTAAGCACTTATGTGTTTTCTTTTAATAACTCATCACTTTCCCTTTGTGAATTACAATTCATCTTCTACTTTAGAAGTGAATTGTTTAATTCATTCTTTCTTTAGACTTTAGGTTGAAACCTCACAAACCTTAGGATCACTCCCTTAACTAATCAATTAGGATTGAGTCTTAGTCCATATAGATTTTTACCTTTATCCTCTCTTGAGTCTCTTTTCTCATCTCAAAGAAAATTCAAAATATCTAATAAAGGTAGGCACTTATTGCATTTAGGCCTTTCATATAAAGAAAAGATTATAAGGGGTCTTCTCTTATAATCTTAAAATGTGTAGCTTATGGCCCATCTTAGGTCAATGTGTTACATATTTGATCTTGTATGAGGGACTTAAATGCAATACTTGTTGAAGGTGCAAATAATAAAAAACACTTCTTCACTTCATAATCAACAAAACACTTAATAAACACAAGTATGCTAGTGTGTTTGAACCTTGACAATTGGAACTAAGTGTGGGGGTCTTCTTCACTCTTAGTGTGCATTCTTACCCATTCCATCTTGGAATGTGAGAATGTACACATTCCAGTGACTAAGATTCAGATACACTGTCATATGCAAATAAATGGAAAAAACTTCTAAAAGACAAAAACAAACAATAACGTCTTTCCTTCGGGAATTATTTTCTCATCTCATTCACTCTTAACGTACGAACGTGCTCCTACTCGTTCTCTTGCAAGATGGTAACGCACTCGGACCAGCGAGCCTGCAAACACCTGAGCTAGAACGTAAGCCGTTCTCTAAAAAACACAAACAACTTTCCCTAGTGAGGGGAACTACGTCGCTCTGATTCTCATGCTCCCGATGAGATACGTAGGCAGTGGGGTAGGGCCCATGCGAGCACTTCTTTTATTTTCCCTACATTTGTTTCCCATTCCTTTTCTTTTCTTTCTCCTTTCTTTCTTTCAGTTCCTTTTCCAGTATCCTTTCTTTACACCCTTTGATCGAGACAAGCAAGCGTGGATCCCATCGGGTACGATGGACGCGTGGGGGTGCTAATACCTTCCCCGCGCGTAACCGACTCCCGAACCCAGTTCTCTTGGTCGCGAGACCATGCTCTTTCCTTTCCTTCAGGTTTATGCAGTGTTTCCTTTCCCTCTCATGGGATAAATACACATTGCTGGCGACTCTGTTTCGGTGCCACTTTCGCGTTTGTACTTGGATGAAAATCCCGGGAGCGACACCCTCGATCCTGGTTTCCTACCAAGGAACTGGTCTTAGTTTCTAATTCAAACTTCCCCTCGATCCTGGTTTCCTACCAAGGAACTGGTCTTAGTTTCTTTTGTCAATAAACTTTATTGACAAGGGACGCTATGCGTAGCGGTTTTCCTCAAACTTCTCGCCGAATTCTCCTGGGGAGATGCCATTTGACGGGAAAAAGATCTGATGTCAGACTTGCTGGGGAACCCAACGCCTGAGTTGTAGAGGTATACAAACTTCTCTGTTTTGGAGACGCCATTTGTCGAACCTACCAGGGAAAGCGAGTCTCTTGAGAAACTGCTTCGCTTGGGGATATGCATCATACTTTTCTCGGGATCTTCCCAGAGAAATGCCATATGATGGGATCCAATTTTGAGGTGTCGATGATCTTTTCATCAGCGGTTTTTCAGAGAAATACTGATGTACTGCCGAATCTCTGCTTAAGAGCCTTTCCCTGGGGATTTTCCTTAATCTGGGAAAGCGAGGATATCATCTTCAATGGCGAAGAGTGACATCTGTTGAAGGTTCTCTGATCTTTCAGAGGTTCAAAATATCAAAGTGGTCGAGTGCCGACTCTGATCTAGAGATACACTGGAAACAAGTTCGATTGGACACAGCACTTCCTGACGAGGACAAGGGCTGACAACTCGATAGAGAGGACGGTTATCACGGCAGGATAAGACCGACTCAAGTGATAGCGATGCAATATGAAATGCAAATGCAAATAAAATGCATGATATATGTATGTATATGCAGACAAAACAGACGCGGCATACAAAGTAAAAGATGAACACGGCTGGATACTCGGCCATCGCGGGGCGAAGAAGTACCGTTGGTTCAAAATAGCAATTCCACCTTGCTTAGGAGAGATAGTCCCTGTTGGGAGCTATGTTGATCGGGCTTAGGAGATGAGAACTCGGCCGAGGGTGTCAGACGAAACAAGGTCTCTGACACAGTTGATCCTTCATTCAGGCATACTGGCTTAGAATGAGTACTTTGATTCTGCACTTTGAGGCTCGAACGCCCTTGGAGACGCAACCGACGTTCTTTCGATGTTCACAGTCAAAAGAAATGCCATCTTTATTTTAAAAAGCAGAAAAAGTTTTAACAAGTAAATTCATTTTGTTTCGTTTCAAGAATCGCTGATTAAGTTAAACAACGTCGTTCTGTAAAGCTAAAACAAGTAAGAATTACAAACAAAAGCACAAGGGCTCAAATTTTATTGATAAGATGGAGATCAGCCAAACGCGTGATTCCATAGAGTATTTACAAAGTTTTAAAATTGTAATTTACAGGGAAAAGGGCTACGTTGAAACATAACGACCACTATCCTTCTACCAACTTTGAATTCGGGGCATCCTGAGCTTCTGTCGAAGATGGCCGCTGTCTGGAGTTTTTCTCCGATGGATGATGTAACTGCTGCTAAGGGACTTGCCTCTGTTGAACATAGTTACTTGCCATTATCCCTAATTTTTTCCTGGATTGTACTATGATGTTTCTAATCCACCGGGATGATTTTTTTCCTGTCTCTAACTTTTGCCTGGACCGCCCTTTCGGGTTTTCAATCCACCGAGACGTTTTTTTTTTTTTTTTTAGTTTAGGCGAAGTATTTCTTGACTACATCAACATTCGTGGGGTAGGCAAATTCCTCTCCGTCCATGGTTGCAAGTCTCAAGGCACCGCCTGAGAAAGCTTTCCTGACCACATAGGGGCCATCATAATTCGGAGTCCATTTGCCTCGCGAATCAGAGAGAAATGAATGATCTTCTTGAGCACGAGGTCTCCTTTTCTGAAGACACGAGGTCAGAACTTTTTGTCAAACACCCTCTTCATTCTTTGTTGATACAACTAACCGTGGCTTAGTGCCGTTATTCGCTTCTCTTCGATCAGGTTCAATTCGTCGTGTCGACTTTGACACCATTCAGCTTCTGTATGCTTAGCTTCCATCAATATCCGGATTGATGGGATCTCTACCTCTATGGGGAGCACTGCCTCCATGCCATACACTAGAGAGAAAGGGGTAGCCCCTGTTGAAGTGCGGACAGATGTACGATAACCGTGAAGAGCAAAGGGTAGCATCTCGTGCCAATCTTTGTAGGTTACAACCATCTTTTGAACAATCCTCTTGATGTTCTTGTTAGCCGCTTCTACCGCCCCGTTCATCTTGGGTCGGTAGGGAGATGAGTTATGATGTTCAATCTTGAACTCTGCGCACAACTCCTTCATCATCTTATTGTTCAAGTTAGATCCATTATCGGTAATGATCTGGCTCGGAACACCATAACGGCAGATGATATTGTTTTTGATAAATCGGACCACCACTTGTCGGGTTACATTAGCGTACGACGCTGCTTCGACCCACTTGGTGAAGTAATCAATGGCTACCAGGATGAACCGATGTCCGTTTGAAGCCTTAGGTTCAATCAAGCCAATCATGTTGATTCCGCATATGGAAAAAGGCCACTGGGAAGAGAGAACTTTGAGATTTGATGGCGGCACATGAATTTTGTCGGAGTATATCTGACACTTGTGACACCTCTTCATGTACTTGTAGCAGTCGAATTCCATGGTCAACCAATAGTACCCGGCTCTGAGAATCTTTCTCGTCATTGTGTGTCCGTTGGCATGAGTGCCAAAGGATCCTTCATGAATTTCTTTCATAAGCATGTCTGCTTCTGGTCTGTCCACACATCGGAGCAAGACCATGTCAAAATTCCTCTTATAAAGAGTGTCACCGCTCAGGAAGAAGCTTCCAGCTAGCCTTCTGAGGGTTTTTCGTTCTTTTCTTAGTGCCCCAGGTGGGTACTCTTGTTTCTGAAGGAAGCATTTGATATCGTGATACCAAGGTTTGTCGTCTATGTCTGCTTCGATCGCGAAGATGTAGGCGGGCCGTTCAAGGCGCATTACATCAATCTTAGGTAGGTCATTCCATCGACCTACGCTAATCATGGAAGAGAGAGTGGCTAAAGCATCAGCCATGTGATTCTCACCACGAGGAATGTGATGAAACTCAACTCTGTTAAAGAAGGGTAACAACCTTCTCGCATAGTCTTTGTAAGGAATCAATCCTGATTGGTATGTGTTCCAATCTCCTGTTATCTGATTGATAACCAAGGCTGAATCGCCGTATACGTCCAAGTTTTTGATCCTTAAATGAATCGCTTCTTCGAGACCCAGAATACAAGCTTCGTATTCGGCCTCGTTGTTCGTACATTTGAACATAAGTCTGGCAGTGAAAGGAATATGGGTACCCTGAGGGGTAACAATGATTGCCCCAATTCCGTTTCCGTAATGATTAACTGCTCCGTTAAAGATAAGTCCCCATTGGGAACCTGGTTCTGGCCCTTCACTGGGTAGCGGTTCATCGCAAATTTTTCATTTTTAGATACATGACATCTTCCTCTGGGAAGTCAAACCCTTTTGATTCCTGATTGTCAATCGGTTGATGAGCCAAATGATCGGCTAAAATACTTCCTTTAACGGCTTTTTGAGCGTGGTACTCTATGTCATATTCTGATAGTAGCATCTGCCAACGGGCAATCCTTCCTGTAAGAGCAGGTTTTTCAAAGACATACTTGATAGGATTCATCTCGGAGACCAACCAAGTAGTATGACGAATCATGTACTGACGAAGACGTTTGGCTGCCCAAGCCAAAGCGCAACAAGTTTTCTCGAGCATCGTATACTGAGTTTCGCAGTCGAGGAATTTCTTGCTCAGATAGTAAATGGCAGACTCTTTCCTTTTAGTTTCGTCTTATTGGCCAAGTACACATCCCATTGAGTCCTCTAGGACTGTGAGGTAACTGATCAGTGGTCTTCCTTCCACTGGAGGTGATAGAATCGGAGGATTCAACAGATATTCCTTAATACTGTCGAAGGCAGTTTGGCAGTCTTCTGACCAAACGCAATCCTGGTTCTTTTTCAGTAATTTGAAAATCGGCGCACACGTGGCGGTCATAAGGAATATGAATTTGGAGATGTAGTTCAAACGTCCCAGAAATCCTCTGACTTGTTTTTTAGTTTTCAGAGAAGGCATTTCTTGAATGGCCTTGACCTTGTCAGGATCAACTTCAATTCCTTTCTGGCTGACGATGAACCCTAGTAGTTTCCCCGAACAGACACCAAAGGTGCACTTGTTGGGATTCAAGCGGAGCTTGAATTTTCTTAGACGTTCGAACAATTTTGACAGATGTTCAACGTGCTCATCCTCTGTTTTTGATTTTGCAATCAAATCATCGACATATACCTCGATTTCTTTGTGTATCATGTCATGAAACAGAGTAGTCATGGCCCTTTGATAGGTTGCCCCGACATTCTTCAAACCGAACGGCATCACCTTGTAACAAAAGGTACCCCATGGGGTAATGAACAAAGTTTTCTCCATGTCTTTCGGCGCCATTTTGATTTGGTTATAGCCCGAGAATCCATCCATGAAGGAGAAAACTTTGAACTTTGTTGTGCTGTCTACCAGCATGTCAATGTGTGGTAAAGGAAAGTCGTCCTTTGGACTAGCCTTGTTTAGAGCTCTGTAGTCGACACACATTCTGACCTTTCCGTCCTTTTTAGAAACGGGTACGATATTGGCTAACCATTGAGGATATTCAGATGTAGAGAGGAAACCCGCGTCGATCTGTTTTTGTACTTCCTCTTTGATTTTGATGGCCATGTCCGGGTGAGTGTGTCTCAACCTTTGCTTAACTGGCGGACATTCCGATCTCAATGGTAAGTGATGTTCCACGATGTTGGTATCCAACCCAGGCATGTCCTGATAGGACCAAGCGAACACATCGGGAAATTCTCGGAGAAGCTTTATCAAACCCTCTCTGGCAGTTGGACTGAGCAGTGCTCCAATCCTGATTTCTTTTCTCTCTTTTTCCGAACCCAAGTTTACCGTTTCCAATGGCTCTTTATGAGGTTCAATGGACCTTTTCTCTTGTCTGAGTAATCGGGAGATCTCTTCTGGAATTTCGTTGTCAACTTCTTCTTCAGCCCCAAATACCGGGAACTCAAAATCGGGAGAAGGCATCGGATCATATGTTTCAACGGGGTGTAAAACAACCAATCTGCATGACGTGATGATTCGTGTTTAGAAGAGATAAAGAAAATACAAGTGTGTGCAGTGTATTTGATTTTACTGCTTGTTTTTATTATCGAATTGTTTTTTAGGATTACCATTTTCTGAAAAAGCAAAAAGAGAAAACAACAATAAATGCGGAAATTACAGAACGACGTTATTTTATTAATGCACAAGTCGAATCTTGAAACTACAGCCCTATAAAACAAAACTCAGTCGTTTCGGGCAAAGCGAAGAGGGAAATTTACAGAAAGCGAGCCCTATCAAAACATCCGTTTCACCTGGGCAGGGTGAAAGGCTTAAAGATGGCAATTACTTTGACTGGCGAACAACCTTCGAAACCTCGACGGCAACCCATTGGCGGCGAACTCCTCGGTGAATCACAAAGTCTGGCACCTTCCTTGATTTGTCTTTAGAAATGACGCTGATTTCTGGTGGAGCAGGATCATTGGAATTTGTCTCCCAGACATAATTGTCGTAGGAGGATTCCTCTGTTGCATTTTGCATAGCATTTGGGCTCTCAAGTGTATCTCCCCATCCAGTTGGCTGGATATCTTCGAGCCTGATACGAGAGCTTTTGGGAGCGGTGTACTTGACCATGAAGTCGAATTTTCCACTTGGTTCTCCCAGAGTGTCCCAAACTTCTTTGGAACTGGAGGAGTCATCTCTCTCGATGACGTTGACCTCGGGAAAAGCATAGTTGATGAATTCAAGTCCTGCAAACGTTGCGAATTCATCGTCATTTTGAGTAGTTTCTGAATGACCTGAGTATTGATCCCATGACATGGTGGGGACACAGGTATTCTGTTCAATGACAGTCAACTGATTTTCATTGTTCGGCTGACTCTCTTGCCCCAAGTTTCCTGGATAAGGTTGCCATATTGGCAGACCATCCATTGGGCCATAGTAGGTGTAGTCAAAATTGTCTTTCATCAGAGTGTCTTCCTCTAATGAATTTGGCGGAGCACGACATCCTTCCGGATCACAATCTCCGTAGATCATCTCAACGTCTGATCTTGGTATAAATCTCGGACTCCGTGCGGGATAGCAAAACGGAGTTTGCGTTTCGTCCTGCGACACATAACCGTCCTCGTTAAGATAGGGCTTCCATTCCTCATCTATATCGAAGGGATCCTCTTCATTGATAGCATGGACTACTTGAGTCACTGGTTGGAGGAAACTTCCACTATGGAAGAAGTTCTGAATGGGATAAAGACTTTCATCGCCTATAGCCGTCTGGGTGAAGGTTGTAGAAAAAACAAGACCCTTCTTTATTTTATTGTTGATAGGAATGATAAGCTGTCCCCATCCCGTCGTATCGGTACTCTCGACCGCTTTAATAGCATCCTTATATGAGGAAATCGATGTTCCTCCTTCGGATTGATTGTTCTTTCTCACCGATAGTGCTTGGAACTGCGTCCCAATAACCTCTTCAAGTTCTATACCAGCGGATGATGACAAGTTACTCACGAGCAAGGCTTGTTCCCCACAGACTGTGACAAGTTGATCGTTCTTGACGAACTTTAGCTTTTGGTGGAGGGTTGAGGTGACCGCTCCAGCCTGATGTATCCAAGGTCTTCCTAATAAACAACTGTATGTTGCCCGGATGTCCATGACCTGGAAAGTGACTTGGAAAGTGTGACGACCAATAGTTATGGGAAGATCAACTTCGCCGATAACTGCTTTTCTGGATCCGTCAAACGCTTTGACGACGACCTCGCTGACTCTCATCGGAGGGCCCTTGAATGATAATTGCATCAAAGTGGACTTCGGTATAACATTCAGGGCTGACCCTGTGTCTACCAGTACGCTGGCTAAAGCATCGTCCTGGCAGTTAACTGTGATATTGAGCGCCATGTTATGATGGCGACCCTCTTCCGGTAATTCCTCATCACTAAATCCCAAATTATTGCAGGAAGTGATGTTAGAGACAATACTATCGAACTGTCTGATTGTTACATCCTGTTCCACAAAGGCCTGCTCTAAGACTTTCTGTAGAGCCTCCCTGTGCGCTTCTGAGCTGAGTAACAGTGATAATACTGAGATCTTTGAAGGAGTCTGTAACAGTTGATCAACAATGTTGTATTCACTCCTTTGGATGAGCTTAAGCATCTCATCTTTGTCTTTCGACAGGTCGGGATTACTGGATTGACCGACTGGTGGATTAGGAACTTCCGCCTGAAATTCCTTTTCTTTGTTGGACTCTCCAACTCCTCGGTTGAAGATTCGACCGCTCCGTGTTACACGACTGATGTCTGCAATATTCACGACGGAGGGTAATGGAATTTCCTTTCCATTCTCAACTGTTGTTGCACCGTATTTGTAAGGAATAAACTTAGCTGATTCATACGGTAATGATCCCAGTAGATAGATGACTATGGGAACCTTCTGGTTTTTCTGACCATCATAAGTAATCTCGATCCGTTCCCAGTTGGGAACTCTGGATTCATCAAGCAAAGGAATGATAGCAAAAACATCCCCAACTTGATCGGCAAGGTAGTCCGGCGTCCCGTTGATAGGTCCGGAACCTGGGTATGGGTGAATCACTGCGCGATCCACTTGACCCTGAAGAGCTGCTCTCACAAGGTAACACCCTTGGTTACCTTCTGAACAGATGCTACAATTGTCATAATTGTGTGGGGGCACCTGGCCACGCCCACTTTGAATACAATGTAACCTCACTAGGTTAGCTTCCACTGATCGGACATCCTGACTTTGACGTCGAGTGGGATTCCTATTACTGATACTAATTTGCTGAGTATCTTCATCCATGTAGATTAGCATCCACCAATGATTTAACAAGTGATGAAGTGCCTCCTGGACAAGGGTACAACCTCGATCATTTTCGCAACCCGCTTTACAGCTTTGATAGTCATGTGAGATCAGGAATCCGAGTCGGACCTGCTCAGCATGTAACTCTACCAGGTTGGTATTCATCACGCGAATATCGAAGATCTGAACCATGTTGATTTGATAGGGATTCCTATCATGGTAGTCTTGGATCCATCCAAGATCCATCTGACGCTGGAGGGCCTCTTGTATGAAAGAGCATCCCTGTTTGTTTACCCAGCAAGTCAGACAGGAACTGTAATCGTGCCGCGGCAGATTATGATACTGGCTTTGCCTTGAGTGCATCGCCACTAAGTTGACATTCATTGCACGGATATCGTGGTTCTGAATGATGTTGGAATTTATGTAGACCATGTTAACTCCACGAACTCGGTGCTCTTGGATCCATCCAAGATCCATCTGTTCCTGTAGGGCTGATTGCACTACCGAACATCCCTGATTGTCTTTAGAGCAGATATCACACTGGTGATAGTTATGAGGTGGAACATGGCCATATCCACTTTGTCTACAATGCATCTTGACCAGATTGGTCCTCAACAAGAGTACATCATGAATTTGATAGATGTTGTTAGACTCTCCCTCAATCAGATTGACCGTAGCTTTCTCGTGTTGAGGCAGCGGGTTCGTGAGAACATTAGGATTCGTATCTTTGAAAGATAAGAGCCCGCTCCTAATAAGCTTTTGCACTTCAGATTTGAAATTGAGGAAATTCTTTATGTTATGCCCCGATCCTCCTTGATGATAAGGGCATGTCTGATCCGCTTTGAACCAAAAAGGCGGATTTTCTGGTACTGTAAGAGGAGACTTAGTCTGCATGTGCCCCTTAGCCAGTAGTAACGGAAATAGTTCTGCATACGACACTGGTATAGGATCAAACCCTGATGGTCGTATTGTATGGTTGTTATTGTACTGAGGACGAGCCTGCTGAAGAGGCTGTTGTGTCCTTTGCTGATTAGATTGGCTCTGCGCAACCTGAGGTTGATACGTAGGAACAGGCGCGGGGCCGATAGCAGGAGTTACCGCTGCTACTGGTTGATAACGACGCCTTTGCTTTCCGAGAGAGATATTCCCAATATCTTGCTCTTTTTTCTTAGGGAGAGCACTACCGTATTTTTTAGTACCGCTCGTCGATCCAGTGTCTTTTACCAAACGTCCTTCTCGGACGGCTTCCTCAAGATGTACACCCATACCGACCATTTCGGTGAAATCACTGGGCGCACTGGCGACCATTCGGCCTTAGTAAAATGAGCTCAAAGTCTTTAAGAAGATCTTTGTCATCTCTTTTTCCTCAAGAGGTGGACAAATCTGAGCGGCAATTTCACGCCATCTCTGGGCGTACTCCTTAAAGGTTTCCTTGTCCTTTTGCGACATCGATCTGAGTTGATCTCTGTCGGGTGCCATGTCCAAATTGTATTTATAATGTTGAACGAAGGCAGTGCCAAGATCTCTGAATGTGCTGATCGAGGCACAGTTTAAACCCATGTACCATTTTAAGGCGGCCCCGATTAAACTATCCTGAAAGTAATGAATCAACAGGTCCTAATTCTCCGTCTGAGCTGACATCCGTCGAGCGTACATCGTCAAGTGACTTTGAGGGCAAGACTTACCCTTGTATTTTTCAAAGTCGGGCACTTGGAACTTGTGCGGAACTTTCACATTGGGGACCAGACAAAGGTCTGCGGCGTCCTTTCCAAAAAGATCCTGACCGCGAATGGCTTGCAGTTCCTTCTGCATTTCCAAGAACTGTTCCTGGAATTCATCCATTCGGTCAAACATAGTCTCCTTCTTACTAGGAGGTATCTGTGGAATCTGTCCTTCCGGGACAGTGTGCACCACAGGGGGTGGTACCGTAACTACGGCAGTAAATCTTGGCGCTTCCCGAAGTCTGTAACCTTCAGGAGTTTTCAGTATGCCCCTGGCATCTTCGCTTTCCCGAAGTTTGTAACCTTCAGGACCAGCGGTATCTGTGGCGATTCCCTGATCTCCAACGATCGGCGGAACATATCCTCCCGGGATATAATTAATAGGCATGCCCCAGGGGCGATCTTTCGGCATCTGATACCTAGGATCATACTTCTCCACTATGGGCGCTGAGGTGATCTCTGAGATCACAGTCCTTTGTAGCTGAGCTTCTGCCATGGCTTGCATGTCGTTACGAAGCTTTCTCATATCCTCTCTCAGAGCGTCGATCTCTTCTTTCAACTCTCTGTTTTCTTCCTCAAGATCATCCATCTTTTTTTGACGATTAGCCCGAGTATTGTACGAATGAGACAGTTTGACTCTAGAACCGAGACACAAACATGAGATTCGTAGGTAAGAAGAATACGCGATGTGAGAATGATGAAATGCAATGATTATATTAATTGTTTTTTTTTTGTTTAATCAAAATAAACTGCGACAATTAGATTGCAAATATCAAACGGTGGGGAAACCCCTTTTAATTGAAATTCAAAGGGTTACAGAAATGGAAATACAGTAGATTACAAGGTGCAGAAACAGAAACCTAAGCTAATGGGTCCCGAGTCCTCTCTGAAGAGAAACCGGGAGCTGATTCTGGTATCTTCCTTTTCTTTGACCGGGGCTCTTGAGCCATTGTCGGGTTGTCATTCCTTTTCCAGGTGAAAGGAGCGAGCAAATTCCTTTGGTCATCTTGGTTTTCTACAGCATACTGCTCCAAAATTTCAATCAGAGCATCTTTCTCTTTCAGTAATTGATGCATTTGGGTACACTCTACGTTGAGGGTGCGGTACTTGTTCTTCCAAGACCTTCTCTCCTTTTGAACTTTGTTGAGAGTAACCTGAAGCTTTTCAGTTTCCGTCATGAAGTACATGACAGATTCCCTCGGCGGAAGCATTCCGTAACGAGGATAAGGCATCTTTAGCTTGAGAGCTCTAGCTTGTACCTAGTGGAGATAAGGCTCCACCGAGACACAGTCCGGTTTTCCTAGAGACTCCCGTCCTTTCTTATGAACGTACTTCCACGCATGCACTATTTCCATCTTCAGTGCCCTGTCATTTTCTCCTTCCTTGAAGAAAAGACCTTCCAGATGAACACCCAGCGGGATGTGTCTCATCGGGTATCCGAATTGACGAAGAACCAAAACCGGATGATAGTTGATTCCCCCTTTAGTTCCTATGAGGGGTACGTTGGGGAAGTTTCCACAATGATCAATGATCCTCATCCCATCATAAATCCTAATGCACCACTCTATATCAGAGTTGGTAAGAGACATGATCTTCTGCGACCAGCGCAAGACACTCTTGCAATCCCAAAAAGCAGCAGATTTAGGCAAATGAGAGGTAAACCATTTGTAGAGAAAAGGTACACAACATGTGATCTCCCCTCCGCTGTACAAATTTCCTAAGTGTACAGAATGATACGCATCCGCGAGCAAAGTCGGCACAGGGTTTCCAATGAGAAAAACCTTAATAGCGTTGATATCAACGAAGTTATTAATGTTGGGAAACAAAAATAACCCGAAGGTGAGCAAGACAAAGATTCTTTCAAAAGCAGTCCCGTTCCCTATACTAGCGAAGTACAGAGCTTTCTTTGTTAAGAACTGGGGTGGTAAACCTTGTATGCCACCCTTGGTAGTCAAGTGAGTCCTGACCTCAGACTCGTCCAAATGAATTGCTCTTGCAATGGTCTGATTCTTTGGGATTTCTTCCAGTCCAGAAAATGGAGCTCGATCGGTGATATGTAAATCCGACAGATGAGAATACTCCTCCAGCGTTGGTGCTAGCTGGTAATCCAGAAATGTGAAACAGTGATAAACTGGATCGTAGAACTGAACGAGCGCGTCCATGATTCCCCCAATCACATGGACTCTTAACAGTGGTAGCAAACCACTGTGCTTGGCTCTAAAAGCCTCTGGGTTAATGATCATCCTCGCTAACTTTCTCAAATCCTCTAGCTTTGGAACCTTGAAGGTGTACTGGTGAGTTCGTCTTCTACCGAAATCCATTAGTTCAATCCTTTTCTCTGATATTTGCAATCACAGTCTTAGTTTATTTTGAAAAAACAGAGAGACTAGAAGAGAAAGTTTTTTGAATGTTTTAATGTTTTTTAGATGAATGCATGAATGCAGCACACAAAAACATAGAAAAAACATGGGGTCAGAGGGTCGTTGTCATTAAGTCAAAGCTTTACCCATCCCCAAAGGTTTACTAGGGTGATTTTTGTACCTGTACTCATTATCATTAGCTCTTCCGAGGAAGGCAGATAACAAACGGATCGCCAGCGAGTTGTGTGCAATCTTAGAGTAAGTGCTATTCACCGAGAATAGATCACCAGCCTCAAATGAGGGTAGTATCGCGTAACAACTATTTCCGATAGTTTCCGCACTACGAAAGGGTTGGCTTTTCTAGGTGTATACTCAATCTTTCCACATACGGCATCACCCGCATTCCCAGTAGCAGAAAAATAAACACATATAGCAATTAGGATAAGTGGTATATATATTTGTCTTAAACATCCTAGACCTAAGAAGCTAAGAATCTTAAGTTCCTGACAGAAAAATGGGTTCCCCGGCGAAAGCCCCAATCTGTGGTATTCATACAAGAGATGAAAAGAAAGAAGAAAAGTCAAGAGGCCCCACGGTGGGCGCCACTTTTCTGTAGCGAGCGATTTTGGACGTGGTTCTTAAGCACTGGTCGCTCTCTGCGATTGAGTTTACTACAGGTCGATTCATTTTTTATCCTATTAAAGCTGATGAAGGAAGGGAAATAGATGTCTCCAATTAATCCTGCTTTGCATACTGAGTTTAAACAGCGGTCTGTTAGGTTACGAATGCTACAATGTGGGGGGCCTTTGTACTGGTTATTTGTATTTTCGCCAATACGATTTTCTTTCTTTTTATCTAGGCAGAGGGTTTCTGACGGGAAATAAGGAGCTAGGATGCTTTTGAATTACTGTTTTTTGAAATGGGATTTGGGTTTTTTGTTGATTGTGCTCGCTAAGATCTTTTCTTTCGGTCTTATGCCTACGTATTCCCGTTTACCGAAATAGGGAAATCAGAGCGTTCGTAGTTCCTTCTATTCTATGGGAGGAAATGGTGTTTTGGTGTCTTGTTCAAAGCCCAAGACGTGAAGCGAAAGGTGGTTTGTATCTTGTTCAAAGCCCAAGATGTTAAGCTGAAAAGTCTCGACTTTAGAGAGAATTTGTCGTCTCTAAAGAAGGGTAAAGGAGAATTACTTTAACCGGGATATGCGAATCCTAGTAATGCCATAATTTCCTAAGAAAGGGTTTTAAACTGAAGGAGAAGACTTTAACTTAGTGTAGAGCAATGCCATCTTTCCTTAGGAATTCCTCATGCTAAAAGAGGGACAGTGGCATGGATATAGATGATCCAGAGGCTTGCCGCTTACAGCGATTAGATGAAAGGGAAGGAGTTGTTGATGTTTGTGTGCTGTGAACGAGGCACAGGTTTGATGCTAAAAGGTTGATTGGATCAACCAGTGGTTTTCTTATATAAAGCCTAAGAGGAGGCTAATATGTGTCTCGTACAAAGCCCGAGAGAGAGGCTGAAAAAGGTTTGACTCAACAAGAGAGTCTTTTATACTCAACAAGAGAGTGTTTTTGTATCTCGTACGAAGCCCGAGATGGAGGCTAAAATAATTTTGGCTCAATAAGAACCTTTTTGTATCTCGTATAATGCCCGACATGGAGGCGAAAAGGTGATTGACTCAATGACGGAGTCTTTTGTGTGTCTCGTACAAAGCCCGAGATGGAGGCTATTTGACTCAACAAGGGAATCTTTTGGTATCTCGTATAAAGCCCGAGATGGAGGCTAAAAAAGTTTGCTCCGCTGGGGAGAATCATTGTACAAAGCCCAAGAGGAGGCGAGTGTAACTGTTCAGTTAAGTGACAGATCCAGTATATTGATTTTGAAAGAGAAAATCAGTTCTTATATGAGCAACACTGTACTCATGGGTTTGGTTCGAGGATCGGGGTTGGTCCCTGTTCTCTAAGGAAACGGGGAAATCCAAAGGGTATTGAGACTGTCCGAGTCTACGGGTTTCTTCCTATTTAACGAAAGGGTCACTTGAGAAAGTCTTTGAGACTCAAGGAAAATAGACTGTCCAAGTCTAGAGTTTTATCTTTTGTACTATGCTTTGAGAAACAGTAGTAGACTCTAGAAAGGACTGCTCTATAGAGATTACTAAGTTCTGTTCCTATACCTCTAGGAGGTCGTCGGTACAATTTGTACGAAGCCCAAGAGGAGGCTGGAATCTTTTAAGAAGTCGATTGGTCCTTGTACGAAGCCCATGAGGAGGCTATCATTCCCGGAGGAAGAGATCATTATACGAAGCCTAAGAGGAGGCTGTCAATACTTCTAAGAAGCCGACGGGTCCTTGTACTAAGCCCAAGAGGAGGCGGGGTTGCTTATAGGAAGCCTGTGGGTCCTTGTACGATGCCCAAGAGGAGGCCGATGCTTTTAAGAAGCCCGAGGGTCCCCAAACCCTGAGAAATTCAAGGCAATGCTATTCACCGAGAATAGATCAAAGTCAGGAAAGTCCGAGAATTTGGAAGAAACTCAAAGATGCCATTCACGGAGAATACATTCATCTTTGGGAGTAGAGTTTCTTGACAATTCGTAAGGAGGACAGCCGAAGAGAAGACTGTATCTGGTGCTCTTATTTGGGATCTAGCTGTCTATTTCTACGAATAAACGAAACGGCTTTACCTAGTGCTAGACGTAGTTGCCGGGGAAACTCTAAATATCTATACTATTATTACACAGTCGATATGAGTTTATGAAAGGAGACTTACAGTGAGCAGCCCCACAATACATTTATATATATATGAGTTTGTGAAAGGAGACTTACAGTGAGCAGCCCCACAAAACAGTTATATGATATGAAAGCAGTAAATGAAAGCGTATACACACTTACTCGGTTGTAGTGCTTCCATGCTGTTTGGTTAGTTGTTCAACAAAGAAAGATTGAAAACAACAGTATATTCAAAATCAAAGGAGAAAGTGCTTTGAAATAAAAAGATTTGGGGCTTACAGCTCAAGGAGAGGCCCAGATGGTTTTATCAGTGAGCGCACTGTTGAATTTGTATAGAGGGTCTTATACAAGTGACTGTGGCCCAAAAAGTGTTTTCTGTACAGAGGGATGGGTCTTACACTCTCTTAAGAGGCCCAAAAAGTTTTAAAGAAAAAGAGTGGGGCTTATAACACGAGGGTAGGCCCAGTTTGACTTTTCGTTTAAAATGGCGATCGCGCCGAACTTTTCTTTTAACGCAGAGGGACTTATACAATAAGTGAGGCCCAAAATTGTTTTGGTTAAAAGGGGGTTGGGTCTTACACTCTAATAGAGGCCCAAAGTGTTTTTAAAGAAATGGGTTTTACTACTCGAGGGTAGGCCCAGATGATTTTTTAAAAGGCGACGATCGCGCCGTTGGTTTTTTTACGGTATCGGGACTTATACAATAACGGAGGCCCAACATGATTTCGTCAAAAAAGGATTGGGTCTTACACTCTATTAGAGGCCCAAAGTGTTTGACATAGTTTGTTGAAGGGGAAAATCAACAAAACCCTAATTTCATCATTTTAAAAGTAATTATTCAATGAAAAATTAATTAAAATGATACAAAATCCCAAATAAGTTTGAATAAACAACTTGTGATTTTGGTTTTAGGTTTGAAAAATGAGGTATAAATCACAAGAGATATTAAAACTCATTTGGTCTTGATTTTTCAACATGGATATTTATTTTTAAAAGGGTTTAAAAACAAATAAAAGGCATTTATTCACAAAAATACTAATTATATTAAATAAATAATATAAATCTAATTTTTTTGTGGAAATAAATATTTCAATATTTTTGTGATTTTTTACAAAAAGAACCAATCAAAAATAATTAAAATTGAGTGAGTTATTAATTTTCCAAATAATTAACAAAACATGAAAATAATTGGAAAAATAGCAAAATGTGAAAAATCACAAAATAGCATGGGTGGGGTTTGAGCCCATGACCTCAAGCATACAAGGTGCGCGCCCTACCACTGGGGTGGTGATACATCCATTGTTTAAAATGAAACAACAAATATACAAGGTATGACATGGTTTTGGCTTGCCCAATGCAAGTTTTGGCCCAAAAACGTGAAGGTCATAACTTTCTCAATTCTTAATGGATTGAGACAAAATTTATATGTATCTGGGCCAGAATTTCACAAGGAATCCAATGGTGGTGGTGGTTTTTTCAGATCACACACCCTCCTCAAAACCCGATAGTGGTTTTGAAAAGGACCTAGAATTGCATTTTCTGTGCTACAACTCAATACAGGCATGAATCACATGATTAATTGGCACAAACACAACACATATGACATGTATGAGAGATGCATAATCAATGGACTTCAAATGCACACATGTTTTGGTGACTGCAAGTTGAGATGCTTACCCCTCTTTGAGATTTTGGAGTTTTCTCAGCAATCTGCCAACTCCCTTGCTCCAGATATGGTTTTATGCTTTGAACAACCTCAAATGATCCCTTGGATGCTTTCAGGATGGTTGGAATCAGCTGGTACCTGGAAAAACACAAACAGTCCCTTTCTTGCAAAAGGGGTTAAAAGTGACCAAAATATCAACTCTCTCAAATGGTGTTCCAGATGTATGAAACCATTTGGGACAGTTCAAGGATGATATTTGGAGTGTGTTTGAGGTTTTATCTGGTTTGGAAAGTGACTGAATCAAGACATGGCTTGAAAAATGCACAAAAGTGCCATTTTGAGGTTTTGAGAGGTGACTTTGTGATGTTGTGATTACAGGTCACTTTTGATGGTTTGCACAGCTTACATATGATATATATGAGGTGTGTGTGTGTGATTGGTTTGAGTGGAATTGCTCTCTAGCTCAAAAACTCAGAATTACTTGCTTTGGAAGGCAAAATTGGAGTGAAAGAAGAGATTTTGAGGAAAGCATCTGTTTGATGGCTTTGGTGTACTCAAACTGAACACAAGTGAGCTCTATTTATAGTAGAGCAAGTTTGTTTTGGCTGCAATAGTGAATGACAACTGGTAAGTAGGTTTGGCCAATGTTGTCCAATGAGAAATCAAGTCTCCTCTAGCCGTTGACTAGAGGTTAGGGCTCAGAGTTGTGGTTCCCTTGGTCTTGGATAAGTCTTGACTGATTTCAGATGAGAATGGCTCAGTCCATGCCACCTTGATGGTTCCATTGAATGCTTCAATCCAAAATTGGAGTCTTGTCCCTATTTTGGCAACTCTAGGTTCAACATGCTATTTCTTGTTCCATGGACTTTGGAGGCTTGGCTTAGTGTTTGTCCCCTTTAGATTCAATCCTCAGAGGTGTCCAAGTGGATAGGAGCATTTGAAATTGGCTGATTTTGGCAAATCGAGCAAAATGCAAAATCTACCTTGCCTTTGACAGATTTCAGCAAGGCAACTTGCCAATGTCATATCTCATGATGTAGGTTGAATTTGGCAATGTTCTTGGCCATTTTGGAAAGCCCTTACATGATACAACAACTGTTTGAACATATTTGTTTTTGATCTCTTTTGATTCCAAGTGAAAAATCCCCCTACATTTGGCAAAAAGTGAAGGCAGATTTTGACTTAGTGAAAATTTCACTAAGTGTTGGAAAAAGTGACATTTTCACTTTTCAGCCACTTTGATCATTCCATAACTCAAAATCCTTAATGAATTGGAATGACTTGTAGTTGAAGTTTTTGTAGAAGATAATGAGGTCTACAAATCAAGCTTTCGATGGAAAAAATTGGCCTTGTGGTTTAGGAGTTATGGTCCTCCAAAGTTGGTACCCTAGCCACTTGAATTTTAACTTAGAAAATTTTCTAAGTTTTTATGGTTACCCGTTTTACAAGTTATCCAACTTTTCTTGATTTTTCTTGATGAATGATGATTCAATTCATACATTAACATCATTTTAGGGTTAAAAATCCATTTTGGTGAAAAATCTCAAAAAGTCAAAGTTGACTTTTGTGCACAGTTGACTTTTTATCACATGAATTCCAAACTGTGCAATTCTTCAGAAAATCATGTCCTTGACCTAAATCAAACTTGATGGACATGTTCCATGGGTGTCATAGGGTATATTGAATCATGTATTAGGGTTTGGGAGCATGTCCAGGTCAAAAGTCAAATTTACAGTTGACTTTTCTCGCGAAACCCTAATTGTGGTGCAGATGAAATTGAAACTTGTTTCTCAAGCTTCTTGGATCAATCCATTGTTCCAAATGGATCAATATGGTATATTAGAGACCCTCAAACCTTCTCTTGAGGTCTTGGCTCATGGTTTGTCCCAAAAGTCAACTTAGGGGTGAATTAGGTCAAGAAACCCTAATTCCTGATTTTTGATGTATGCATCCCCTGAGGCAAAATTGACTTGATGCATGGGTTCATGAGGTTCCATGAAGTATATTAGGTTATGTTTTGGATCATTGGCTTGTGCCCAGATGAAATTTCCCATCTGGAGGCCCTGGGCGATCAAAACCCTAATTTGGTGACACCGGCGATCGGGAGGCTTGATCCACCTAGAAGGGAGCAACTTTGTGCTTAATCCTTGAAGTGGGAGTCCTTTTGATCCATTGTGGATGTTTGAGAGGTTAGACAAGTTGAAGATCAAGTCATTCCTTGATTGATCCTTTGTCTAAGGCTCTGAGAGGGCTTGAAACCCTAATTCCAATTGTAGTGAATGCTCAACAACCCTTGAGGTATCTGCTGAAGCATAATGGTTCATCCATATTGTGCTGATGATTTGCACAATGATGGGAAACTTTAGTGGTCAAAATTTGGGGTATTACACACCCGAGTTCTCTCGGGACCCATTAGCTTATGTTTCTGTTTCTGCACTTTGTAATCTACTGTATTTTCGTTTCCGCAATCCTTTGAGTTTCAATAAAATGGGGTTTCCCCACTGTTTGATATTTGCAATCTAATTGTCGAAGTTTATTTTGATTAAACTAAAAAACAATTAATATAATTGAAATTCTGGCCTATATATCAGATGTCCTATCGAGATGTCGAGACACTGATATACAACAACAATGAACAAGTTCAAAATAAAAGTGTGCAAAAATGTAAAGAACACCAGAAATTGTTAACCCAGTTCGGATCCAACTATCCTACATCTGGGGGCTACCAAGCCAGGGATGAAATCAATATTCGATAATATCAATTCACTGATAACCACACCCGGTTCAATCAGCTCACTTAATCACAACCCTTCCTATGACTTCTACCTAAGACTCCCCTAGGTATGAGGCCCTCCTCAAATCCCTCTTCAATCACAACCCGTGACTGGTTCCTTACAAGATAAATAACAATGGTCGAAACACAAATTCTCAATACTTCACAGCTTATGAGAATTAACACTCAGCTACTCAATGCTTAAAAGCTTATGAGCAACCTTACACAACTTACACTACACTCCTTATACTGTTATCATAAGATACCAGTTAGGCTCACAAAACACAAGCACACAACCCTAAAAATACATGTAAGTTCGGCACCTAAAACTAGGTTTACATCAGTCTATTTATAGCTTGAAATCTGGACTGAATTGGGCTTGAAAAACGCAGCAACTGGACTGCCCATAAATCTACAAGAATAGCTCCAACAAAATAGGTCTTCAAGCCAAAGTTTCCTATTTTGTCTCCTAAATTAGAAACACCAGCAGATCTGAAAAACATCACAAAATCACACTCCAACAAAGCGTCGGATGCCACATAGGATAACCTAATATCCACATAAGATTTTGAAACACATCACAGCAACAGAATCTGCAACTAAAATTGGAGCCACACGCGATGTCCTATGAGCTGCCATGGAACATCTTAATTCGACATGTTGAACAAAGATTAGTGAACCATATTTTTTGACATCTTCATTCAACATCTGCTGCTACACGAGTTTTAGCAAAATAATGCCAACCATAAAACCAAGGAAATAACAATCTCCCCCTTTGGCTTATTTTTGGCTAAAACTCCACACACTCTTAAGCACCATCAGTATCAGCAGTGGAAAACAACATTAATCAATTAATAGCAGCAAACACAACTCACTCAGCTGCACACACATCATCATACCAGTAAACAAAAACTCCCCCTCAACAGCACATTCATACAGCTGCACACACATACAGTCCAACAAACACCTCATCATTGCAACTTCAGCTGCACCTCAGCACACACACAGTCTACCTGCACCAGCACAAGCACATAACAATAATGCTGCACCTGCAGCACACACACACACACAGTCTTTCTACTCCCCCTTTTTAGCCACAAATATGACAAAGACACATCACGTGAACATATGTCATGTACAATCTTCCCAATTTCCCCCAGCACACACTGCACTACAGTACCTCCCTTAAGCTGGCAGCCAGAAAAGACACTAATTGCTAAGGTCCTTCATGAATGCAAACTCCAAGTTTGCTCCTCAAATTTTCAAACTGCACTGCATCCAGTGCCTTGGTAAATATGTCAGCAACCTGATTTTCTGTGCTCACATGCTCAAGCGTTATGACTTTATCCTCCACAAGCTCTCTGATGAAGTGATGCCTGATATCAATGTGCTTAGTCCTGCTATGTTGAACAGGATTCTTGGAAATATTTATAGCGCTCAGGTTGTCACAAAATAATGTCATGACATCTTGTGTGACATTATATTCAGATAACATCTGCTTCATCCATACCAGTTGAGCACAACTACTACCAGCTGCTATGTACTCAGCTTCAGCTGTAGAAAGAGATACAGAATTTTGTTTCTTGCTAAACCATGAAATAAGATTATTTCCCAAAAAGAAACATCCTCCAGAGGTACTTTTCCGGTCATCTGCACTTCCAGCCCAATCAGCATCACAGTATCCCAATAAGATGGAACTTGTGTCATGAGAGTACAGCAATCCATAGTCACATGTACCACTTACGTACTTAAGAATTCTCTTAGCTTGATTGATGTGACTGACCTTGGGTTCTGCTTGGTATCTTGCACATACGCCAACAGCAAAGGTTATGTCTGGCCTGCTTTCTGTAAGATACAACAAACTACCAATCATGCTTCTATAAAGGCTCTATTCAACATCCACTCCCTTTTCATCTTTGGATAACTTCAAGTGAGTAGGAGCAGGAGTTCTCTTATGCTTGGCATTATCCAGTCCAAACTTTTTCACAATATTCTTCGCATATTTGCTCTGACAAATGAAAATGGAGTCTTCCATCTGTTTGACCTGTAATCCAAGAAAGTAGGTCAATTCACCCACCAAGCTCATCTCAAATTCAGACTGCATTTGAGTGACAAAATGTTGGACCATTTCATCCGACATCCCGCCAAACACAATATCATCTACATAAATCTGAGCGATCATTAGTTTCCCATCCTTCTCTTTGACAAAAAGAGTTTTATCAATACCTCCCTTCCTGTACCCGTTGTTAACTAAGAACTCAGTCAGTCTTTCATACCACGCTCGTGGAGCTTGTTTTAGCCCATACAACGCCTTCTTCAGCTTGTAAACATGATCAGGAAAATTTGGATCCACAAATCCTTTAGGTTGTTCAACATAGACTTCTTCAGTAAGATAACCATTCAGAAAGGCACTCTTGACATCCATTTGGAACAACCTGAATTTCAACAAACATGCCACTCCTAGCAATAATCTGATGGATTCCAATCGAGCCACAGGAGCAAATGTTTCATCAAAGTCTAACCCTTCAATTTGTGTGTATCCTTGAGTAACTAATCTGGCTTTGTTTCTGGTAACAACTCCTTGCTCATCAGACTTATTCTTATACACCCATTTTGTTCCAATCACATTTGTTCCTGCTGGTCGTGGTACCAGTTCCCAAACTTCATTCCTCTTGAACTGACACAGTTCATCTTGCATGGCACTTATCCAGAACTCATCTGTCAATGCTTCTTTGACATTCTTTGGTTCGATCTTTGACACAAAGCAAGCATTTAACACAGTCTCCCTTCTTCTGGTTCTTACACCTTCATTCAGATCTCCAATAATTAATTCCCTAGGGTGATCCTTCTGAATCCTTATAGAGGGTCCCCTGTTAGCATCCTCTACCTCTTCATTCTCAGGTCTGGTGTTGATTTCTTGAGTAGACTTAATGTCTGAAGAGTTTTCATTGTTCATTGGCAGACATGCTCCAACATCATCTGGGACATCTTCATCGTTGCCAGAATCATCAACCGCCACATTTATGGATTCCATCATCACCTGAGTTCTGGAATTGAATACCCTATATGATTTACTGTTTGTAGAGTATCCTAAAAATATTCCTTCCTCACTCTTAGGATCCATCTTTCGCCTTTGCTCACGATCCGCTAAGATGTAGCACTTACTACCAAACACATGGAAATACTTCACATTTGGCTTTCTACATTTCCATAGCTCATAAAGAGTGACAGAGGTACCTGATCTGATAGTCACCCTATTGTGTATATAGCAAGCAGTATTCATGGCTTCAGCCCAAAAATGATATGGAAGCTTTTTGGCATGAATCATGACTCTTGCACATTCTTGTATGGTCCTGTTCTTGCGTTCCACCACACCATTCTGCTGAGGAGTGATTGGTGATGAGAATTCATGAATGATTCCCTCAGATAAGCAGAACTCTTCAAATCTACTATTTTCGAATTCTTTCCCATGGTCACTTCTGATTCGAACAACACCACAATCTTTTTCCCGTTGAATTCTTTGACACAATTCTTTAAAAGCTGCAAACACTTCAGACTTTTCTCTGATAAAACTTATCCAAGTGAATCTAGAGTAGTCATCTACGACAACATAGGCATACTTCTTCCCACCAAGACTTTCAACCTGCATAGGTCCCATTAGGTCCATGTGAAGAAGTTCTAGAACTCTAGAAGTTGTGGTAAGATGTTGAAGCTTCTTGTGTGACACCCTTGTTTGCTTCCCAACTTGACATTCACCACATATTTTGTCCTCATCAATCTTCAGCTTGGGAATACCTCGAACAGCTTCACTTGACATAACCTTCTTCATTCCTTTAAGGTGTAAGTGACCCAATTTCTGATGCCACAGTTTGGCTTCATCTTCCTTTGACATCAAACAAGTAGACAGATTTTCAGGTTCTTGAGGATTCCACAGATAGCAGTTATCCTTAGACCTGGTCCTCTTCATAACAACTTCATCTTTCACATTGGTTACTAGACATTCAGATTTGGTGAAATTTACCTTGAACCCTACATCACACAATTGACTTATACTGATTAAGTTTGCGGCCAGTCCTTTGACATATAGAACTCGATCCAGATTTGGTTGTCCTGTGTAGTCCAGCTTTCCGACACCTTTTATCTCACCCTTTGATCCATCCCCAAAGGTGACATAATTGGTGGAGTGAGGCTTAATGTCTGACAAGAACTTCTTCACACTAGTCATGTGTCTTGAACAACCACTGTCAAAGTACCAATCTTCTCTTGCAGATGCTCTAAGAGAAGTATGTGCTATGAGGCCAGCCACCATTTGTCTAGGAATCCATCTTCTCTTCACTTTACCCCAACTCTGGTTTTTATTTTGTTGCTGAGAAGTTTTGGGATAGCCGTGCAGTTTGTAGCAAAAGTACTTTAAGTGACCAATCTTGCCACAGTAATGGCATCTCCATGGTTTATACTTGGATCTACAAACTCTTTTCTTCTGATGTTGAAACATGTGATTTGACATCTCCACTTCTTGCTTTATTTTCTGAGGAACAAACTTCAATACATTCTTCTTGGAAGTCTCTGCTTGATTGTTAAAACCAAGGCCTTGCACATTTCCAGCTTCTTTCCCATTCTGAAGGATCTCATCCAGCTACGTGGTACCATTGTTCAGCATTCTTATAGATTTGGTCATATTGTCAAGTTTTGACTTTTGCCATTCAACCTCCTCCTTTAGATCAGCAATGGTTGATAGATGTTCTTCCTTCTCAGCTTCCAGGATAGCTATCAAGATCTTTTGCTCCAATATAATCTGGCGCCTTTCTTCATTCTTGATACACAGTTCTGAAAACCCTGAGAATACTTCTTCCTTAGTAAGTTCTCCAACATAATATTCTTTGTCAGAGCCAGATTCACAAGAAGTTTCTTCATCAGCCTTACATACTCCAGTCAAAGCTGTCACCAATTTTGCTGATTCTTCTTCAATATCACTCTCAGATTCTCCTTCTGACCAAGACACGGATAGGCCCTTCTTCTGCCTTTTTAGATACGTGGGACACTCAGTCTTTATGTGCCCATATCCCTCACATTCATAGCATTGAACTCTCTTCCCTTGATTAGAGTCTTCTTCATTTCTGCCTCCATCCTGATTCTTTCTGATGTCGAGTGACTTGTTCTGAGCATTAGCTCTCGACTTCCAGTCAATCCTCTTCAACACTTTGTTAAATTGTTTACCAAGTAATACCAGATCTTTAGACACATCTTCATCTTTGACCAGTTTTCCTTCATCATCTGAGTCATCAGCACTTGACACAAATGCTATACTCTTCTTCTTTTCAGCTTTTTCACTGAGTCCTAACTCAAAAGTTTGGAGTGAATTGGGCTTGAAAAACGCAGCAACTGGACTGCCCATAAATCTGCAAGAATAGCTCCAACAAAATAGGTCTTCAAGCCAAAGTTTCCTATTTTGTCTCCTAAATTAGAAACAACAGCAGATCTGAAAAACATCACAAAATCACACTCCAACAAAGCGTCGGATGCCACATAGGATAACCTAATATCCACATAAGATTTTGAAACACATCACAGCAACAGAATCTGCAACTAAAACTGGAGCCACACGCGATGTCCTATGAGCTGCCATGGAACATCTTCATTCGACATGTTGAACAAAGATTAGTGAACCATATTTTTTGACATCTTCATTCAACATCTGCTGCTACATGAGTTTTAGCAAAATAATGCCAACCATAAAACCAAGGAAATAACAATAATCATTGCATTCATCATTCTCACATCGCGTATTCTTCTTACCTACGAATCTTACGTTTGTGTCTCGGTTCTAGAGTTAAACTGTCTCATTCGTACAATACTCGGGCCAATCGTCAGAAAAAGATGGATGATCTTGAGGAAGAGAACAGAGAGTTGAAAGAAGAGATCGAAGCTCTGAGAGAGGATATGAGAAAGCTTCGTAACGACATGCAAGCCATGGCAGAAGCTCAGCTACAAAGAACTGTGATCTCAGAGATCACCTCAGCGCCCATAGTGGAGAAGTTTGATCCAAGGTATCAAATGCCGAAAGATCATCCCTGGGGCATGCCGACTAACTATATCCCGGAAGGATATGTTCCGCCGATCGTTGAAGATCAGGGAATCGCAACAGATGCCGCTGGTCCTGAAGGTTATAGACTTCGGGAAAGTGAAGATGCCAGAGGCATATTGAAGACTCCTGAAGGTTACAAACTTCGGGAAACGTTAAGATTTACTGCCGTAGTTACGGTACCACCCCCTGTGGTGCACACTGTCCTGGAAGGACAGATTCCACAGATACCTGCTGGTAAAAAGGAAACTATGTTTGACCGAATGGAGGAATTCCAGGAGCAGTTCTTGGACATGCAGAAGGAACTGCAAGCCATTCGCGGTCAGGATCTTTTTGGAAAGGACGCCATAGACCTTTGTCTGGTCCCCAATGTGAAAGTCCCGCACAAGTTCCAAGTGCCCGACATTGAAAAGTACAAGGGTAACTCTTGCCCTCAAAGTCACTTGGTGATGTACGCTCGGTGAATGTCAGCTCAGACGGAGAATCAGGACCTACTGATTCACTATTTTCAAGATAGTTTAACCGGTGCCACCTTAAAATGGTACATGGGTTTAAACCGTTCCACGATCGGCACTTTCAGAGATCCTGTCACTGCCTTCGTTCAATAATACAAATACAATTTGGACATGGCACCGGACAGAGATCAACTCAGATCAATGTCACAAAAGGACAATGAAACCTTTAAGGAGTACGCTCAGAGATGGCGTGAAATTGCCGCTCAAATTTGTCCACCTCTTGAGGAAAAAGAGACGAAAAAGATCTTCTTAAAGACCTTGAGCTCATTTTACTATGACAGAATGGTTGCCAGTGCACCCAGTGACTTCACCGAAATGGTGGGCATGGGAGTTCGCCTTGAGGAAGCCGTCTGAGAAGGACGTTTGGCAAAAGACGCTGGACCATCAAGCAGCACAAAACGATACGGTAGTGCTCTCCCTAAGAAAAAAGAGCAAGATATTGGGAAATCAAAGGCGACGTTATCAACTGGTAGTAGCTATAACTCCTGCTATCAATCCTGCGCCTATTCCTACGTATCAACCTCAGGTTGCGCAGAGCCAACCTAATCAGCAAATGACACAACAACCTCTTCAGCAGGCTCGTCCTCCATACGACAACAACCGTACAACACGACCATCAGGGTTTTATCCTATACCCATGTTGTACGCAGAACTATTTCCGTTACTACTGGCTAAGGGGCACATCCAGACTAAGTCTCCTCTTACAATACCGGAAAATCCGCCTTTTTGGTTTAAAGCGGATCAGACATGCCCTTATCACCAAGGAGGACCGAGGCATAACATAGAGAATTGTCTCAATTTCAAATCTGACGTGCAAAAGTTTGTTAGGAGTGGGGTCTTATCTTTCAAGGATACAAATCCCAATGTTCTCACGAACCCGCTGCCTCAACACGAGAAAGCTGCAGTCAACCTGATAGAGGGAGAGTCTAACAACGTCTATCAAATTCATGATGTACTCTTGTTAAGGACCAATCTGGTCAAGATGCATTGTAGATAAAGTGGATATAGCCATGTGCCACCTCATAATTATCACCAGTGTGGTATCTGCTCTAAAAGCAATCGAGGGTGTTCTGTGGTGCAATCAGCTCTACAGGAACAGATGGATCTCGGATGGATCCAAGACCACCGAGTTCGTGGAGTTAACATGTTTTATACGAATTTCAAAGTCATTCAAAATCACGACGTCCGTGCGATGAATGTCAACCTGGTGGCAATGCACTCAAGGCAAAGCCAGTATCATAATCTTCCGCGACACGATTACAGTTCTTGTCTAACTTGCTCGGTAAACAAACAGGGATGCTCTTTCATACAAGAGGCCCTCCAGCGTCAGATGGATCTCGGATGGATCCAAGACTACCATGATAAGAACCCTTATCAGATCAACATGGTTCAGATCTTTGATATTCGCGTGATGAATACCAACTTGGTAGAGTTACATGCTTAGCAGGTCCGACTCAAATTCCTAATATCACATGACTATCAAAGCTGTAAAGCGGGTTGCGAAAATGATCGAGGTTGTACCCTTGTCCAGGAGGCACTTCAGCACTTGTTAAATCATTGGTGGATGCCAATCTATATGGATGAAGATACTCAGCAAATTAGTATCAATAACAGGAATCCTACTCGGCGTCAGAGTCAGCATGTCCGATTTGTGGAGACTAACCTAGTGAGGTTACATTGTATTCAAAGTGGGCATGGCCAGGTGCCACCACACAATTATGAACGTTGCAGAGTCTGTTCAGAAAGTAACCAAGGGTGTTACTTTGTGAGAGCAGCTCTTCAGAGTCAGGTGGATCACGGAGAAATTCATCCATATCCAGGTTCTGGACCCATCAACTGGACGCCAAACTACCTTGCTGATCAAGTTGAGGATGTTGTCACAATCTCTGGTCGTCACCAGACCAGGGATGTTTTTGCCATCATCCCTCTACTTGACGAATCTAGAGTTCCCAACCGGGAACGGATCGAGATTACTTATGATGGTCAGAAAAATCAGAAGGTTCCCATAGTCATCTATCTACCGGGACCACTACCGTATGAATCAACTAAGGCTATCCCTTACAAATACGGTGCAACAACAGTCGAAAATGGAAAGGAAATTCCATTACCCTCTGTCGTGAATATTGCAGACATCAGTCGTGTAACATGGAGCGGTCGAATCTTCAATCGAGGAGTTGGAGAGTCCAACAAGGAAAAGGAACTTCAGGCAAAAGTTCCCAATCCACCAGTCGGTCAATCCAGTAATCCCGACCTTTCGAAAAATGATGATGAGATACTGAAGCTCATCCAAAGGAGTGAATACAACATTGTTGATCAACTGTTACGGACTCCTTCAAAGATCTCGGTATTATCGCTGTTACTCAGTTTAGAAGCCCACATGGAGGCTCTACAGAAAGTCTTGGAGCAAGCCTTTATGGAACAGGATGTAACAATCAGACAGTTCGATAGTATTGTCTCTAACATCACTTCCTGCAATAACTTGGGATTTAGTGATGAGGAATTACCGGAAGAGGGTCGTCGTCATAACATGGCGCTCAATATCACAATTAACTGCCAGGACGATGCGTTGGCCAGCGTACTGGTAGACACAGGGTCAGCCCTAAATGTTATGCCGAAGTCCACTTTGGTGTAATTATCATTCAAAGGCCCTCTGATGAGAATCAGTGAGGTTGTCGTCAAAGCGTTCGATGGATCCAGAAAAACAGTTATCGGCGAAGTCGATCTTCCTATAACTATTGGTCCTCATACTTTCCAAGTCACTTTCCAGGTCATGGACATCCGGGCAACGTACAGTTGTTTATTAGGAAGACCTTGGATACATCAGGCTGGAGCGGTCACCTCGACCCTCCACCAAAAGCTAAAGTTCGTCCAGAACGGCCAACTCATCACAATCTGTGGGGAACAGGCCTTGGTCGTGAGTAACTTGTCATCATCTGCTGGTATAGAACCCGAGGAGGTTATTGGGACGCAGTTCCAAACACTATCGGTGAGCAAGAACAATCAATCCGAAGGAGGAACATCGATTTCCTCATACAAGGATGCCATCAAAGCGGTCGAGAGTACCGATACAAAAGGATGGGGACAACTTTTCATTCCTATTGACAATAAAACAAAGAACGACCTTGGTTTTTCTGCAACCTGTACCCAAACAGCTGCCAACGATGAAAGTCTTCATCCCATTCAGAACTTCTTCCATAGTGGAGGTTTTCTTCACCCAGTGCCTCAAGCTGTCCATGCTATCAATGAGGAAGATTCCTCCGACACAGAGGAAGAGTGGAAGTCCTATCTTAACAAGGATGGTTATATGTCTCAGGACAAAACGCAAACTCCTTTTTGCTTTCCTACAGAGAGTCCGAGATTTATACCCAGGTCAGACGACGAAATGATCTATGGAGATTGTGATCCGGAAGGATGCCGCGCTCCACCAAATTCATTAGAGGAAGACACTCCGATGAAAGACAATTTTGACTACACCTACTATGGCCCGGTGGATGGTCTGCCAATGTGGCAACCTTATCCGGGAGACTTGGGGCAAGAGAGTCATCCGAGTAATAAAACTCAATTGAGCATCATTGAACAGAATACCTGTGTCCCCACCATGTCATGGGATCAACACTCAGGTCATTCAGAAACTACTCAACATGACGATGAATTCGCAACGTTTGCAGGATTGGAATTCATCAACTACGCTTTTCCTGAGGTCAACGTCATCGAGAGGGATGACTCCTCCAGTTCCAAAGAAGTATGGGACACCCTGGGACAACCAAGTGGAAAATTCGACTTTATGGTCAATTACACCGCTCCCAAAAGCTCTCGTATCAGGCTCGAAGATATCCAACCAACTGGATGGGGAGAAATACCTGAGAGCACCAATACTCTGCAAAATGCAACTGAGGAATCCTCCTACGACAATTCTGCCTTGGAGACAGATTCCAATGATCCTGCTCCACCAGAAATCAGCGTTATTTCTGAAGACAAATCAAGGAAGGTGCCAGACTTTGTGATTCACCGAAGAGTTCGCCGCCAATGGGTTGATGTCGATGTTCCGAAGGTCGTTCACCAGTCAAAGTAATTGCCATCTTTAACCTTTCACCCTGCCTAGGTGAAACGGATGTTTTGATAGGGCTTGCTTTCTGTAAATTTCCCTCTTCGCTTTTGCCCGAAGCGACGGAGTTTTGTTTTATAGGGCTGTAGTTTCAAGGATCGACTTGTTCATTAATAAAATAACGTCGTTTTGTCATTTTCGCATTAATTGCTATTTTCTCTTTTTGCTTTTTCTCAGAAAATAGAAATCCTAAAAAAGCAATTCAATAATAAAAACAAGCAGTAAAAAAATACACTGCACACACTTGCATTTTCTCTATCTCTTCAAAACACAAATTATCACGTCATGCAGATTGCTTGTTTTACACCCCGTTGAAACATACGATCCGATGCCTTCTCCCGACTTTGAGTTCCTGGTATTTGGGGCTGAAGAAGAAGTTGACAATGAAATTCCAGAAGAGATCTCCCGGTTACTCAGACAAGAGGAAAAGTCCATTGAACCTCATAAAGAGTCATTGGAAACGGTAAACTTGGGTTCAGAAAAAGAGAGAAAGGTAATCAGGATTGGGGCACTGCTCAGTCCAACTGCCAGAGAGGGTTAGATAAAGCTTCTCAGAGAATTCCCCGATGTATTCGCTTGGTCCTATCAGGATATGCCAGGGTTGGATACCAGCATCGTGGAACATCACTTACCGTTGAGGTCAGAATGTCCGCCAGTGAAGCAAAGGTTGAGACGGACTCACCCGAACATGGACATCAAAATCAAAGAGGAGGTACAGAAACAGATCGACGCGGGTTTCCTCACTACATCTGAATATCCTCAATGGTTAGCCAACATCGTACCCGTTCCTATAAAGGATGGAAAAGTCAGAATGTGTGTTGACTACAGAGACTTAAAGAAGGCTAGTCCAAAGGACGACTTTCCTTTACCACACATTGACATGCTGGTAGACAGTACAACAAAGTTCAAGGTTTTCTCCTTCATGGATGGATTCTCGGGCTATAACCAGATCAAAATGGCGCCGAAAGACATGGAGAAAACTTCGTTCATTACCCCATGGGGTACCTTTTGTTACAAGGTAATGTCGTTCGGTTTGAAGAACGCCGGGGCAACCTATCAAAGGGTCATGACTACTCTGTTTCATGACATGATACACAAAGAAATCGAAGTGTATGTCGATGATATGATTGCAAAATCTAAGACAGAAGAGGAGCATGTGACCCACCTGTCAAAACTATTCGAGCGTTTGAGGAAATACAAACTCCGCTTGAATCCCAACAAGTGCACCTTCGGTGTCCGTTCGGGGAAACTCTTAGGGTTCATCGTCAGCCAGAAAGGAATTAAAGTTGATCTTGACAAGGTCAAGGCCATTCGAGAAATGCCTTCTCCGAAAACTGAAAAACAAGTCATAGGATTCCTGGGACGTTTGAACTACATCTCCAGATTCATATTCCTTATGACCGCCACGTGTGCGCCGATTTTCAAATTACTAAAAAATAACCAGGATTGTGTTTGGTCAGAAGATTGCCAAACCGCCTTCGACAGTATCAAGGAATATCTGTTGAATCCGCCGATTCTATCACCACCAGTGGAAGGAAGACCACTGATCATCTACCTCACAGTCCTAGAGGACTCAATGGGATGTGTACATGGCCAACAAGACGAAACCAAAAGGAAAGAGTCTGCCATTTACTATCTGAGCAAGAAGTTCACCGACTGCGAGACTCGGTACACGATGCTCGAGAAAATGTGTTGCGCTTTGGCTTGGGCAGCCAAACGTCTTCGCTAGTACATGATTCGTCATACTACTTGGTTGGTTTCCGAGATGGATCCAATCAAGTATGTCTTTGAAAAGCCTGCTCTCACGGGAAGAATTGCCCGTTGGCAGATGTTGTTATCAGAATATGACATAAAGTACCATGCTCAGAAAGCCGTTAAAGGAAGTGTTTTAGCCGATCATTTGGCTCATCAACCGATTGACGATTAAGAATCAATCGGGTTTGACTTCCCAGACGAAGATGTCATGTATCTAAAAATGAAAGATTGCGATAAACCGCTACCCAGTGAAGGGCCAGAACCAGGTTCCTAATGGGGACTAATCTTTGACGGAGCAGTTAACCATTACGGGAAACGGAATTAGGGCAATCAATGTTACCCCTCCGGGTACCCACATTCCTTTCACTGCCAGACTTACGTTCAAATGTACGAACAACGACGCCGAATACGAAGCTTGTATCATGGGTCTCGAAGAAGCGATTGATTTAAGGATCAAAAACTTGGACGTATACGGCGATTCAGCCCTGGTTATCAATCAGATAAAAGGAGATTGGAACACATACTAATCAGGACTGATTCCTTACAAAGACTATGCAAGAAGGTTGTTACCCTTCTTCAATAGAGTTGAGTTTCATCACATCCCTCGTGATGAGAATCACATCGCTGATGCTTTAGCCACTCTCTATTCCATGATTAGTGTAGGTCAATGGAATGACATACCTAAGATCGACATAATGCGCCTTGAACGGCCCGCCTACATCTTCACGATTGAAGTTGTCATAGACGACAAACCTTGGTATCACGATATCAAATGCTTCCTTCAAAAGCAAGAGTACCAACCTGGGGCACTCAGAAAAGACAGGAAAACCCTCAGAAGGTTGGCTGGAAACTTCTTCCTGAGCGGCGATACACTCTATAAGAGGAATTTTGACATGGTCTTGCTCCGATGCGTCGACAGACCAGAAGCAGACATGCTTATTAAAGAAATTCATGAAGGATCCTTTGGCACCCATGCCAAAGGACACACAATGGCGAGAAAAATTCTAAGGACCGGGTACTACTGGTTGAACATGGAATCCGACTGCTACAAGTACATGAGGAGGTGTCACAAGCGTCAGATATACTCCGACAAAATTCATGTACCGCCATCACATCTCAAAGTTCTCTCTTCCCCATGGCCTTTTTCCATATGGGGAATCGACGTAATTGGCTTGATTGAACCTAAGGCTTCAAATGAACATCGGTTCATCCTGGTAGCCATTAATTACTTCACCAAGTGGGTCGAAGCAGCGTCGTACGCTAATGTTACCCGACAAGTGGTGGTCCGATTTATCAAAAACAATCTCATCTGCCGTTATGGTGTTCCGAGCCAGATCATTACAGATAATGGATCTAACTTGAACAATAAGATGATGAAAGAGTTGTGCGCAGAGTTCAAGATTGAACACCATAACTCATCTCCCTACCGACCCAAGATGAACGGAGCGGTAGAAGCGGCTAACAAGGACATCAAGAGGATTGTTCAAAAGATGGTTGTAATTTACAAAGATTGGCACGAGATGCTACCCTTTGCTCTTCACGGTTATCGAACATCTGTCCGCACTTCAACAGGGGCTACCCCTTTCTCTCTAGTGTATGGCATGGAAGTCGTGCTCCCCATCGAATTAGAGATCCCATCAATTCGGGTGTTGATGGAAGCTAAGCTTACGGAAGCTGAATGGTGTCAAAGTCGACAATGCGAACTCAACCTGATCGAAGAGAAACGAATCACGGCTTTATGCCATGGTCAGTTGTATCAGCAAAGAAAGAAGAAGGCGTTTGACAAGAAGGTCAGACCTCGCGTCTTCAGAAAAGGAGACCTTGTGTTCAAGAAGATACAATCATTTCTCACTGATACTCAGGGCAAATGGACCCCGAATTATGACGGCATATATGTGGTCACGAAAGCTTTCTCAGGCGGCGCCTTGAGACTTGCAACCATGGACGAAGAGGAATTTTCCTACCCCACGAATGTTGATGTAGTTAAGAAATACTTCGCCTAAACTAAAAAAAAAACGTCTCGGTGGATTGAAAACCCGAAAGGGCGGTCTAGGAAAAAGTTAGAGACATGAAAAAATCATCCCGATGGAATGGAAATCTCATAGTACAATCCAGGCAAAAATTAGGGATAATGGCAAGTAACTATGTTCAACAGAGGCAAGTCCCTTAGCCGCAGTTACATCATCCATTAGAGGAAAACTCCAGTCAAGGTCATCTTCGACAGAAGCGCAGGATGTCCCGAATTCAAAGTTGGTAGAAGGATAGTGGTCGTCATGTTTCAACATAGCCCTTTTCCTTGTAAATTACCATTTTCTAACTAACACTCATTGGAATCACGCGTTTGGCTGATTTCCGTCTTATCAATAAAATTTGAGCCCTTGTGCTTTTGTTTGTAATTCTTACTTGTTTTAGCTTTACAGAACGACGTTTTAACATGATTAACGATTCTTGAAATGAAACAAAATGAATTTACTTGTTAAAACTTTTTCTGCTTTTAAATTAAAGATGGCAATTGCTTTTGACTGTTGAACATCGAAAGAACGCCGATTGCGTCTCCAAAGGTGTTCGAGCCTCAAAGTGCAGAATCAAAGTACTCCTTCTAAACGAGTATGCCTGAATGAAGGATCAACTGTGTCAGAGACCTTATTTCGCCTGACATGCATCGGTCGAGTTCTTATCTCCTAAGCCCGATCAACGGTATTCCCCGTAGGGACTATCTCTCATAAGCAAGGTAGAATTGCTACTTTTTTTACCAACAGTACTTCTTCGCCCCGCGATGGCCGAGTATCCAACCGTGTTCATCCATCAGTCTGTATGTCGCGTTAGTTTTGTCGGCATATACGTACATACATCATGCATTTTATTTGCATTTACATTCATATTGCATCGCTATCACTCTAGTCGGTCTTACCCCCTAATGGTGAAAGTCCTCTCGATTGAGTTGTCAGCCCTTGTCCTCGTCAGGAAGTGTTGCGTCTGAACAAAGTTTATTGTCAGGAAAACCGCTACGAATAGCGTTCCTTGTCAATAAAGTTTATTGACAAAAGAAACTGAGACCTGTTCCTTGGTAGGAAACCAGGATCGAGGGGAAGTTCAAATCAGAAACTAAGACCAGTTCCTTGGTAGGAAACCAGGATCGAGGGGAAGTTTATTTCAGAAACTTAGACCAGTTCCTTGGTAGGAAACCAGGATCAAGGGGAGGTTTATTTCAAAAGAAAACTGAGACCAGCTCCTTGGTAGGAAACCAGGATCGAGGGGAAGTTTACCTTTTCTAAGCATCATTTCTTAGCAAAAGAAGATGAATGCGCAAGCTGCCATTCATAGCCATCAAAATTTCGGGTATTCCGATATTTAATCCTCTTGCACTCCGAATGCCCGAATACCTTCGTCATTCACACCTTCGAGTCCAAGAAGATTAAATAGGGGCATCTGTCATACCCCAAATTTTGACCACTAAGATTTCCCATCATTGTGCAAATCGTCATCACAATATGGATGAATCATCATGTCTCATCAAATGCCTCAAGAGTTGTTGAGCATTCACTACAATCAGAATTAGGGTTTCAAGCCATCTCAGAGCTTTTAGGAAAAGGATCAATCAAGAAATGACATGATTTTCAACTTGTATAGCCTCTCAAATATCCACAATGGATCAAAAGGACTCCCACTTAAAGGATTAAGCACAAAGCTGCTCCCTTCTAGGTGGTTCAAGTCTCAAGATCGACAGTATCACCAAATTAGGGTTTTGGTCGACCAGGGCCTCCAGATGAAATTTTTCATCTGGGCACAAGCGAATGATCCAAAACATAACCTAATATACTCCATGGAACCTCATGAACCCAATCATCAAGTCAATTTTTCCTCAGGGGATGCATACATCAAAAAATCAGGAATTAGGGTTTCTTGACCTAATTCACCCCTAAGTTGACTTTTCGGACAAATCATGAACCAAGACCTCAAGACATGATTTGAGGGTCTCTAATGAACTATATTGATCCATTTGGAACGATGTATTAATCCAAGAAGCTTGAGCAACAAGTCTCAATTTCATCTGCACCACAATTAGGGTTTCGCGAGAAAAGTCAACTGTAGCTTTGACTTTTGACCAGGACATGCTCCCAAACCCTAAGACATGATTCAATATACCCTATGACACCCATGGAACATGTCCATCAAGTTTGATTTAGGTCAAGGACATGATTTCCTGAAGAATTGCACAGTTTGGAATTCATCAGATAAAAAGTCAATTGTGCACAAAAGTCAACTTTGACTTTTTGAGATTTTTCACCAAAATGGATTTTTAACCCTAAAATGATGTTAATGTATGATTTGAATCATCATTCATCAAGAAAAATCCAAGAAAGTGGGATAACTTGTAAAAGGGGGTAACCATAAAACTTAGAAAAATTTCTAAGTTATGGAAAAAGTGACACTAATGTGCCAACTTTGGAGGACCATAACTCCTAAACCACAAGGCCATTGTGCCCCATTCAAAGCTTGATTTGTAGATCATATTGCCCTCTACAAAAGCTTCATACTGACCTATGTCCAAATTCCTCATGGATTTTGAGTTATGGAGTGATCAAAATCAAGAAAAGTCACTTTGTATCATGACCTATGTCCATATTTACCTTACTTTTTGCCAAATGTAAGAGGATTTTTCACTTGGATCCAAAAGAGATCAAAACCAAACATGTTCAAACAGTTATTGTATCATGTAAGGGCTTTCCAAAATGACCAAGAACATTACCAAATTCAATTTAAGTCATGAGATATGACATTGGCAAGTTGCCTTGCTGAAATCTGCCAAGACAAGGCAGATTTTTACACTTTTGGTCGATTTGCCAAAATCAGCCAAATCCAAATGCTCCTATCCACTTAGACACATCTGAGGATTGAATCTAAAGGGGAAAATCACTGAGCCAAGCCTCCAAAGTCTTGGGAACAAGAATTAGCATGTTGAACCTAGAATGGCCAAAATAGGGACAAGACTCCAATTTTGGATTGGAGCATTCAATGGAAGCATCAAGGTGGCATGGAATGAGCCATTTGCAACTGAAGTCAGTCAAGACTTATCCAAGACCAAGGGAACCAGCAGCCTGTGCCCTAACCTCTAGTCAATGGCTAGAGGAGACTTGGATTTTCATTTGCCAACATTGGCCAAACCTACTCAGCAGTTGTCATTCACTATTCCTTGCAAAACAAACTTGCTCTACTATAAATAGAGCTCAATTGTGATCAGTTTGAGTACACCAAAGCCATCAAACAGATGCTTTCCTCAAAATCTCTTCTTTCACTCCAATTTTGCCTTCTAAGGCAAGTCACTATCGGGTTTTGAGTTTGAGAGCTTTTCCAATCAAACCAATCACACACACACCTCACATACATCATATAGAAGTGATCCAAACCCTCACATAACATCTGGAACACAGATTTTACAAAATCACCAGCCAATTGCTCAAGTTCTTGACAGATTTGCAGTTGGGGTACCATCTCAAGTTCCAGATCATTTCAATCCATTCCAAGCATTCATACACACTCCATGGCACCTAGGGAAGCTATGCAGATCATTGCAACCTAGCTGTAACACCTCCAACACAAATCACGATCACCAGCTGCAAGTGGTAAGCATGAGTTCTTCTAACTCTATTATCCATGTAATTTTTGCTGCACAATAATTTGGCCATATGTTCATAATCATGCATGGAATGTTTCACCTTAATTAATTGCATTGTTTGAATCGTGTATCAAAAATCCTAGCCTTCATGCAGAAATTAGGGTTCTTGAGCATTTTTCGTGATTTCTTGTTTTATGCTTAATTTAAAGGGTTAAATAAGTTTTAAGTCCCTATAAATATAGCGATTTTCAATTTTGGTCCCTCTAAAATTTTTCATTAAGAATTGGTCCGTATAAAATTTCCCGTCTCAATTATGAGTCCCTGACGTCAAATGAGACTAACGGAAGCTGACGTGGCTGGGTTGGTGGATTAAATAATTAATTTATTTTGGATTACATTAACTGATGTGGCATGATTTGTGTAATTGAAATTAATTAACAGAAAATTTAAACTAAAAACTATGAGCCAAGGGCCCAAGTCCCTTAAGCATTACCCAATCCAATTGAATACAACATGTGGGGGTAGTTAACACATATATAAACACCAACATTGATGAGAGGAAAAACGATGTGGGACTTAATGGAACTGTGGAAACATTGTCTCTGCCACTTCTCAGTTCTCTCTTTGCATCTGCATTACCGTACATACAGACCATTTCACCCATCACGTTAATTACAGAAGCGGTTTGCAGAACAGTGAATGACGCACTCATCAGTGCCTGCACTGCATCTTCATTAGGTAGTTGTAGTATATTTTGTTTTTTCTAGCATCCGTTGAAAATGTGTCTTATCACATGTGTATAGCTACTTCCCTACTTATGCATGGCTGGCTTGGTAGGTTAAGAAATGATGAAACCGTAAGAAAAATCTATGCAGCATGTGCCAAGTGCCAACTACGATATCACCTAAGACTTAAAAGAAAATTCTATGCAGCATGTGCCAAGACCCATGAAAACAACACGCTTGCAGCATCAGGTTTGAAACGAAAAAAACAAATGAAAACAAGGTCAACGATGCAGTGCCTATACTTCATCCTTGCACGATAGATCCCTCCCCAAAATCATGAAACAACATTAGCGCAAAACAAAACAAGAAAGGAAAAAATCACAGCGCCGCGTGATTTCCTACTTCGATTCTCTGATTTCGTCTTCTCCCTCTGTTCAATCCCTCGTTTCGCTTCCGCTTGTGGGTTTGTTTAATTTCGTTTCAATCTTTTCTCTTCTTCTTCAACTCTATTTGTGGTTATGTTATTGGGTTGATTGATTTATTGATTTGGGTTGTTGGAGATTTACAAGTAAAAATGGATTTGTGTGAGTTGTTGTTTGTGGTAGGAATTGCAAGATGCGAAGGTTGTTTGTGAAGAATGGGTTGAGGAGAAAAATCAGGAGGGATTTGGTTATTGATTGAAGAAGCTTAAATAACTCAGGGACGATGGGAGAATTTGACAGAGTGACTATGGTTATGTGGAACTCGGAAAGAAGAGTGAAAGAAAGGTGTCGATTTATTGAATGATATTGAGGGGTGTTTTGGAACATTGAATAACGATTTTGAACCGTCTGTGGTGTATTGCATGTCGTTGTGGAACGTTGTGGTGAGTATGGTTGTTGCTGAATAATTGTGTCCTCCCTTAAGTCCCACATCGTTTTTCCTCTCATCAATGTTGGTGTTTATATATGTGTTAACTACCCCACATGTTGTATTCAATTGGATTGGGTAATGCTTAAGGGACTTGGGCCCTTGGCTCATAGTTTTTAGTTTAAATTTTCTGTTAATTAATTTCAATTACACAAATCATGCCACATCAGTTAATGTAATCCAAAATAAATTAATTATTTAATCCACCAACCCAGCCACGTCAGCTTCCGTTAGTCTCATTTGACGTCAGGGACTCATAATTGAGACGGAAAATTTTATAGGGACCAATTCTTAATGAAAATTTTTAGAGGAACCAAAATTGAAAATCGCTATATTTATAGGGACTTAAAACTTATTTAACCCTAATTTAAATGAAATTAATTGCCATAGACATGATCGTGAGGTTAAAATGAGTTGATTAGAATGTGGATTACATGATATGATTAAGTATTCAGTGAGATTGGAGAGAAAATGCAAATCTGGGCAAAACAGAAAAACGCGCGTGTTCTTGCCTTTGTTCTTGGCGCCATTTTCCAATATTTGAATATTTGAATTTTGTGATTTTATTTAATTGATTCAAAAATTAATTTCTCTCTGAGTTTTAATGATTTTGAGTTGATTCTTTTTTTAATAATTCACAAAAATGTTAAAATATTTTATTTTCCCAAAAAATCCCAAAAATATTATTTTTTTATATAATTGATATTTTTGCAAAGAATTAATGTTTTAATTGTTTTTGACATTTAAAATATTTTTTCCACCTTGATTTTGCAACTTTTAATGCTTTCTAATTATTTTGTAGGTCAATACTTAATTTTTGAAGCATTAATCCAAGATCACAATTTGTTTTCCATATGTTAAACAATTTTGATCATTTTAATTGAATTTTTATTCAATTAAAACACATTTTGAAAACAAATTAGGGATTTTGGATTAATTCAACCCTCATAAAGCATTTTTAAAACTCTTTGGGCCTCTAATAGAGTGTAAGACCCAACACTTTGTAAATAAAACCTTTTGGGCCTCACTTATTGTATAAGTCCCGTTGTATTTCAAAAATTCGGCGCGATCGTCGCCCGTTTAAAAATAACCATCTGGGCCTCTCCTTGAGCTATAAGACCCATTCAAAACTTTTGGGCCTCTAATAGAGTGTAAGACCCAATCCCCTTTTAACCAAAACAATTTTGGGCCTCACTTATTGTATAAGTCCCTTTGCGTTAAAAGAAAACCTCGGCGCGATCGCCATTTTGAACGAAAAGTCAACTGGGCCTACCCTCGTGTTATAAGCCCCACTCTTTTTCTTTAAAAACTTTTTGGGCCTCTTGAGAGAGTGTAAGACCCACCCCTTTATACAGAAAACCTTCTTGGGCCACAGTCATTTGTATAAGTCCCTCTGTACAAATTCAACAGTGCACTCACTGATAAAACCCTGGGCCTCTCCTTGAGCTGTAAGCCCTAAATCTTTCTCTTTCAAAGCACTTTCTCCTTTGATTTTGAATATACAGTTGTTTTCAATTTTTCTTTGTTGAACAACTAACCAAACAACATGGAAGCTCTACAACCGAGTAAGTGTTTATCCGCTTTCATTTACTGCTTTCATATACATATAACTGTATTGTAGGTTGCTCACTGTAAGTCTCCTTTCACAAACTCATATACATATAACTGTATTGTGGGGTTGCTCACTGTAAGTCTCCTTTCATAAACTCATATCTACTGTGTAATAACAGTATAGATATTTAGAGTTTCCCCGGCAACTACGTCTAGAACTAGGTAAAGCCGTTTCATTTATTCGTAGAAATAGACAGCTAGATCCCCAATAGGATCACCAGATACAGTCTTCTCTGCGGCTGTCCTCATTAGGAATTATCAAGAAACTTTACTCCCAGAGATGAATGTATTATTCGTGAATGGCATCTTTGAGTTTCTTCCAAATTCTCGAACTTTCCTGACTTGATCTATTCCTTGTGAATAGCTTGCCTTGAATTTCTTGGGGTTTGGGGACCCACGGGCTTCTTAAAAGCATCGGCCTCCTCTTGGGCATTGTACAAGGATCCATAGGCTTCCTAAAAGCAACCCCGCCTCCTCTTGGGATTAGTACAAGGACCCTTCGGCTTCTTAGAAGTATTCACAGCCTCCTCTTAGGCTTCGTATAATGATCTCTTCCTCCGGGAATGATATCCTCCTCTTGGTCTTCGTACAAGGACCTCTCGGCTTCTTAAAAGTTTCCAGCCTTCTCTTGGGCTTTGTACAAATTGTCCCGACAAACTCCTAGAGGTATAGGAACAGAACTTAGTCATCTTAATAGAACAGTCCTTTCAAAGAGTCTACTACTGTTTCTTAAAGCATAGTACACAAGATGAAACTCTAGACATGGACAGTCTATTTTCCTTAAGTCTCAAAGACATTCTCAAGTGACCCTTTCGTTAAATAGGAAGAAAACCCGTAGACTCGAACAGTCTCAATACCCTTTGGATTTCCCGTTTCCTCAAAGAAAAGGAAATATCCCTGGTCTTCGAATCAAATCCTTGAGTACAGTGTTACTCATATAAGAACTGATTTTCTCTTTTAAAATCAGTATACTGGATCTATCACTTAATTGAAACAGTTACACTAGCCTCCTCTTGGGCTTTGTACAATGATTCTTCCCAGCGAAACAACGTTTAGCCTCTCTCTCGGGCTTCGTACGAGATACAAAAGACTCCCTCGTTAAGTCAAACAATGTTTAGCCTCTCTCTCGGGCTTTGTACGAGACACATAAGAGACTCCCTCGTTGAGTCAATCACCCTTTTCGCCTCCATCTCGGGCTTTATACGAGATACAAAAAGGTTCTTATTGAGCTAAACAAATTTTAGCCTCCATCTCGGGCTTTGTACGAGATACAAAAACACTCTCTTGTTGAGTATAAAAGATTCTCTTATTGAGTCAACCCTTTTAGCCTCTCTCTCGGGCTTTGTATGAGACACATAAAAAACTCCCTATTGTTGGGCCAATAGCCTCCTCTTAGGCTTTGTATAAGAAAACCACTGGTTGATTCAATCAACCTTTTAGCATCAAAGTTGTGCCTCATTCACAGTATAAAAACATCAACAACTCTTATCCCTTCATCTAACTGCTGTAAGCGACAAGCCTCTGGATCATCTATATCCATGCCACTGTCCCTCTTTTAGCATGAGAAATTCCTAAGGAAAGATGGCTTTGCTCTACACTGAGTTAAAGTCTTCTCCTTCAGGTTAAAAATCTCCTATAAAGGAAATTCTGGCATTGTCGGATTCACATATCCCGGCTAAAGTAATTCTCCTTTATAAAACAGTTGTGACATACAACCCTCTCTTTAGAGATGACAAATTCTCTCTAAAGTCAGGACTTTCAGCTTCACATCTTGGGCTTTAAACAAGATACAAAAAGACCTTTTAGCTTCACATCTTGGGCTTTGAACAAGATACAAACTACCCTTTCGCTTCACGTCTTGGGATTTGAACAAGACACCAAAACACCCATTTCCTCCCATAGACTAGGAGGAACTACAAACGCTCTGATTTCCCTGTTTCGGTAAACGGGAATACGTAGGCATAAGATCGAAAGAAAAGATCTTAGCGAGCACACTAAACAAAAACCCTAAATCCCATACTCTCACATATCTATCAAAAAGCATCAGTCCTAACATCCTAATCCTTGTTCCCCGCCAGAAACCTGTCATTCTGTAAAAATAAGCACAAGAAAGGCCCCACGACCACATAACATCCGTAACCTAACAGACCGCTGTTTAAACTCGATATACAAGCAGGGTTAATTGGAGACATCTATTTCCCTTCCTTAGTCAACTCAATAGGATAAAAAATGAATCGACATGTAGTAACCCCAAAGGAGAGCGACAACGCTTAAGAACCGTGTCCAAAATCGCTCGCTACACCATCATCTGTGTTTGGTTACCCTATGTTCTTCCGAGTGATAAGTGTTCGGAGAATGGAAAACGGGATTACAGGTAGATGAAAGAAGGATTTATGTTTTGAAATCTTGACTTCTGGAAAGGTGTTGCGTAGTTGGCCCTCGGTTCAGACGACGAGGGAGTTGGACTTTGGGGAATGTAATCTTGTGAACTGTGTTGAGAATGAGAAGGTCTTAATTATATTACTGTTGAGAGTCTTAAGGAAGAAATTGGAAAATACTCACAAAGTATCGGTCTTGCAAGGAAATATTTCGGTGTGTAATTCTGGAGTTAGTAAGGTATGAGCGGTTGGTCGGAAAAGTGTAATTGTTGTTTCCGGGAGTTCAAGGTATAGGATTTAGACCGTGAGGGTGGTACCGTGTTGTATGCTGTTTTACCAAGAGAGTGAAATTTGAAAGTTATCTTTCCAAGTACGAGTAAGGAATTGGAAGTTCCGAGGTTAAGCACATAACTTGGATAGTTTATGAATCAAAACGAATGAGAAAAGTGGATTCAATTGAGAAACGGGGCATGTCCTTTGGGGGTGTGTGTACGTGTAGAGTGTTGTATGTGGATTGGTGAGTAGTATGGAAACTCACAATTTCGTTTTGAATAGTTTAAGTTTGGATAAATGGTGACTCGCATCTGATTAAAGCTTCGTGATGGTGTTAGGTAATGTTAGTTGAGAACTCGTACCAACAACAAAGAACCTTGAGTGAGTCGGAACCTCGTAAGAAGAATCAATTTGGAATATGGTAACCAGAGCCGGAGGTTGTTAAACTGTTTTGGATATATTATTTCGAGTTTAGAATGGATTTGGAGTTGTGAATGTCATGGTTGTAGCAGTGTACCTCTTGCGTCTTTATCGTCTAGAGAGTGTTGGGCAGAGGTTAAGATAATGTGTGTTGGCAAAGAAATTGTTCTACCATAGGACTTCAGTAAGTTCTTGTGCCGATTAGTTAGTAAGGACCCCAGTGGATAAGTGTATTTCTTCACGGGCTGTTAGCCTCTTGGTAATGCTTAAGAATTGGTGGTATTTCACTGTTAGAATTTGAGTTGCGCAGTGGAGGGTGAGAAATGAAAGAGTTCAGTTGGATTAATAAGAATCAGATGGATGGTTACTTATAAGAATAATAAAGAAATAATGAGATCTTGTTTAAGTGTGTTACATTTTGGAGTGACACGAAAGGAAGGAAATATCGGATGTAATGATTACAATGTTTAGTATCAGACCAGAAGGAACGGGTAAAGAAGTCGTTTGACTAGTCATGAAGTGGTTCGAATGTTAAAGGATTTATGGAAGAATAGTTGTCGGTAAATGTATGAAGTTAAGGAATCACTGAATTACACCGTGAAGATTTATTGAGTGGTTGTTATCTTGAATCAAGATAAGATATTACGGTTTGGTCTGTGAAGTTAAGTTGGAATTGGAATGCGTCAGAAATTTGGACGCAAGAAAGGTTAAGTGTGAATCTAAGACCAGGATACAATTGATGGTTATTGCCGAATAGAGGAAATTCGGGGGCGAATTTCAATTTACTGGGGGGGAGAGTGTAATACCCCGTATTAGTTAAATGCTCAAATGGATATCAGATGAGATCAGATGAGTATCTATGTGCTCTATCTTTGGTAAATTGGATTAATGGAATCCTCTACGTACTTTAAGTATTATTAATTGGGATCAATAGAGCAACTAATGAACTCTGAAGAGATCAATTTATTATTAGTTCACAAGAGACTTTTATGATAACTCTAATAATTGATCAATTGGTTGAGATGACAAAATATTAATTGGAGATATTTTACTCTATTGGATTATATTATATAATATTGGTTTATATATATATATATATATATATATATATATATATATATATATGGAAAGAGAAGAGAAAAAGAATAAAAAAGATAGTAAAGGAGAAGAAGAGGAAAGGAAGTGAAGAAGATAAGGAGAAGGGAGAAGAGAGAAACCCATGGATCATCATCATCACCATCTTCTTCAAACTCCTCTTCGGTTATTAGGTGGTGTAATACCCCATAATTTTGTGAGCATTTTGGATAATATTATTATGATCAACTGGGTTCCGGTGTACTCTGAGCAATTATTGGATAAAGTAATTAGAGTAAACTGACGAACTCAGAATTGATTAGATTAATATTATTTAGCTTGGAATTTTGCTAATTGGTGGTTTTGAGATAATTTTGATAATTAGTAGTATTACCAATTAATGTTCCTATGCCAATTTTCTTTTCTTTTCCTTTATTTGATAAAAGATAGAAACTTGGAAAAAGAAAAGTGAAGGAAGGAAAAAGGAAGGGGAAAGAAGAGAAAAATTCCTCAAGAGCTTTAGGACTTGAATCATCAACCAATCTTCATCTTTTCGTCTCAGCTTCAACCTCCTCATCTTGTAATCCAGGTGGGTTCTAGTTAGACCCTTTAAAGTATAGTTTTATTGAGTTTTAGAATTAGTTTGGTATTGTTTAGAAATGAGAAATTTTGCTCTAAAATCATGTTTTAGTATTCCTTATGATTGATACATGTTATAATTGCATTGTTGTGTATCCAAATGGTATTTTTCTGGTGTTTAGAAATGGATTGGAAGGGAAAATGGAACAATTTCACAGAACCAATTATGCAGGAAAATTCTGGGTTTCACGCTGCTCATACGCGTATCACCCAAGGCAATACGCGTATTGGTCAAGGTAATACGCGTATGGCCATGAAGGAATGTGGGCAATATGCGTATTAGGGTTCAATTTTCTCGGCCATCTGCTCATTTGCATATGGTACGCGTAGGGTTTAGGGCAATACACGTATGAAGTAAGGAAATACGCGTATAGGGGTTTTAAAAGGAATTTTTGGGAAAAACCAGTCTCTGCCCATACGCGTATCACTTTGGGCAATACGCGTATGGATGGGCGAGAGAACAAGGCAATACGCGTATAGCTTAGGGCAATGCGCGTACGGCCAGGAGAATGAAAACTTGTGTTTTTTGCGATACTATTTCTCGTTGTGTCCATAACTTTTGACTCGTTTATCCGTTTTTAACATTCTCGATATCGTTGGACAGCTAAAACAATGTACTTTCTTATTACAATGGTTTTAAGATTGTTGGCCGATTTAATTATGTTGGGATTTTGGAATAGTATCGTTTTGTCGACTTTTATCGTTCAATGGTGTGTAATTGTTGTTGAATATGTATGCATGTTAAAATACAGAATAGGTAGAGTGAGGAACCTTACCATAAACAATGTCGGAAAGTGTGAATTATCATAGTGACAACACTCGCGCATGAAAGGCCGAGGCGTGTGTCTAATAATCATAACCAATTTTATCTTGCGATGTAGTTTCATGAGACTCGAGCACCTCCTCTGAAACTTATGCACAATTACTTGGCAGATTTGATTCCCGCATATAGTACGAATAGAGCCTACGTGTAAAGAGACTTGTGATGGTTAACAGGCCATTAGAAGTGACGGTTCACGGCTAACAGGCCGATTATCCCGAATCCATTTCGTATGCCAAGTAACTTCAAGGATCCTTGACTCGGGTCGTCTTCTAAACGTAGAAGCGGGCGGGAAAAGGGGATGCCTTGGTATGGTTATTGATTAGTGAGTTCTTGTGTTAGCAGGCTCAGGAAGTACTTTGGTGCTAGTGTGAGTTAACAGGCTTACGAGTGTGGATACTTTTGTGTGTGTACTCATAGTCACTCCCCTTCCCTTTGACTTGAGTTAGGTTTATTTAGAACCTTGTAAAGCCGAGAGGACTTTAAGATAGGGAACTCACTGAGATTTGATGTATCTCACCCCACTGTTGTTGTTTACATCACAGGTACTGCAGGTTCTGCGAAGGGTAAGGATAAGGCTGTGTGATTATCCTTACTTCTCTGATGGCTTTGCTTCCGTTGTGGAGTTTTTGAGATCATTATTTGATCTAGTTCTTAGTATTTGTCTTTGGAACATCTTGTAGATATACTATGCCGTAGTTTTTTTTGTTTTAGGCTTTTTGGGCATGTATATGTATAATGTGTTTACTAGGAACTTATTGTATATTTAAGTACCAAAAGTGGAATTCATGTATAATATATGCTTTGATGTATGTATATATATATATATATATATATATATATATATATATATATATATATATGGGCGTTACAGTTGGTATCAGAGCAGGTCGTATCCTCAACCTAGCCATGAAATAGAATAAGTTTTCTTTCCGTTTCATATGCGGTGTGTCGCCATTGGTCTTGCGTGTTATATTTATGGTATTTAGTCTGATCAACTTAATCCTATCTGTATGAAATTCAGGAACATGACTGACAGGCGCAGAAACAACCGTGGTAGACCAAGAACCACTCCAGCAGGGACTAATCTGCCGGGTGACGAGGGAAATGCTCCTTTATACCAATTTATGCAACAGATGCAGCAACAGCAGAATCAGTTTGTGCAGCAAATGGTACAGTAAATGGCTGGTGGTGTGGATCCTCCAGTGGTGGTTCCTGAAGCTGCAGGGGGAACTTTTGGGGATTTCATCCATATGAATCCTCCGGAATTTCAGGGAGGGTTAGATCCAGTAAAGGCTCATGAATGGATATCAGGTATGGAACGGATTTTTCTAATAGTTCAGTGCAGTGAGGAAAACAAGGTGGTCTTCGCTTCTCACTTGTTGAAGGGTCCTGCCATGAGGTGGTGGGAGAGCGCTTCAGCCTTAATGACAATTCAACAGGTACCAAAGGTATGGTAGCAGTTTAAGGTAACTTTTATGGAGAAATATTTTCCAAGTTCCTTGAGGTCTCAGAAGGAATTCGAGTTTCAACAATTGAGACAAGGTAACTTGACTGTGGCTTCTTATGCGGAAAAGTTCGAGGTTATATCTGCTTATTCTAGACAAGCCATGTATGCTCCTGATGAGAGGTGGAAGATTGATCAGTTTCTGTTTGGTTTAAGGGCTGAAATTTCACATAGTGTGTCTCTGAGGGAATTTACTAGCTATGCTGAATTGCTAAGACAATGTTATGTGGCGGAGCATAGTTTAAAGAAGGTACAAATGGAAGGAGATTTAAATAGGATGAATCAAAGTGATTGAGGGAGATCGAATCAACAAGTTAGACCAAGGCATCAATCATTCAAAGGGAAGCAAGTTCAGAGTACTAGGACTAGTGTGCCTCCGGTATGCCGTACTTGTGGGAAGAATCATTATGGTAGGTGAAGTTTGGATGGAATAAGGTGTTATCAGTGTAATAAGGTGGGCCATGTACCGAGGGATTGTCCTTAGGGTAGGAATCCGACACAGGGGAAGAATACCGGCCGAGTGTACACCTTGGATGCGAGGAAAGCAAAGAATGACAACTCCTTGATTGCGGGTACGTGTTTCGTAAATGGAGATCCTTGTTTTGTTTTATTTGATTGTGGGGCAACGCATTCTTTTGTGTCCACGCGATGTGTGAAGCGACTTGGGTTGCAAGCTATTCCTTTGTTTCCTCCTATGGTGGTTACTACCGCCATGGATGAGATGGTTGAGACACCATTGATGTGTGAAAATTGTGTTTTGTCTGTGAATGATAGAGTTTTCCAGATTGACCTTATCTGTTTGCAGCTTAAGAAAGTGGATGTTGTTCTGGGAATGGATTGGCTTTCCGCTAATTCGGTGTTTATTGGGTGTGAGGAAAAGTTGATCATTATTCCATCCGATGAGGCTACTCCGAAGGATGTGTTAACTACTATTTTAGAAGGTACAATTGGAATGATTAATTTCTTGTTTGAAGAGGAAAAGTTTGTTCTTTTGATTCTTACTAAGGAGGAGAGTAGTAACATCCAAGTTTTGAGTATTCCGATAGTTTGTGACTTTCCTGAAGTTTTCCCCGAGGATATCACTTCTCTTCCTCCGGAGCGGGAAGTGGAATTCTCTATTGACCTGATACCAGTAACGGCTCCAATATCCGTTTCTCCATATCGGATGACACCACTTGAATTAAGAGAACTAAAGAATCAATTGGAAGAGTTGTTGACTAAGCATTTCGTTCGACCCAGTGTTTCGCCCTAGGGAGCTCCAGTGTTGTTGGTAAAGAAAAAGGATGGTGGAATGCGGTTGTGTATTGATTACCGTCAGTTGAATAAGGTTACTATCAAGAACAAATACCCATTGCCAAGGATAGACAACCTGTTAGATCAATTGAAAGGAGCATGTGTGTTCTCGAAGATTGATTTACGGTTGGGTTATCATCAAATTCGTGTGAAGAGTTCAGATGTACCAAAAACCGCGTTTAGAACCCGTTATGGTCATTATGAATTTTTGGTGATGCCTTTCGGGGTGACGAATGCTCCGACAGTGTTCATGGATTATATGAATCGGATATTTCAACCTTACTTAGACCAGTTTGTGGTGATTTTCATTGATGACATTCTTATTTATTCTCGTGATCCTCAAGAACACGGAGAACACCTAAGAATTATTTTGTCCATCTTGCAAGAGAAGCAACTTTTTGCTAAGTTGAGTAAGTGTGAGTTTTGGATGTCTGAGGTTAATTTTCTTGGTCATGTCATATCCCAGGGAGGGGTAGCGGTCGATCCATCAAAAGTTGAAGCAGTGATTAATTGGGAGAGACCGAAGAATGCTTCTAAAGTTAGAAGTTTCTTGGGATTGGCAGGGTACTACAGAAGGTTTATCAAGGGATTTTCGCAACTGGCTTTACCACTGACAAGACTTACTCGGAAGGATTATTCATATGAGTGGGATTCGGCTTGTGAAAGAAGTTATAGGAGTTTGAATGAGAGATTGACAACCGCTCATGTTTTGGTTATTCCTGATTCTAGAAAGTCGTATGAGGTTTATTGTGATGCATCGAAGAAGGGTTTAGGCGGTGTGTTAATGCAGGAGGGACATGTAGTAGCTTATGCTTCGCGACAGTTAAAAGTCCATGAAGAGAATTACCCAACGCATGATTTGGAGTTGGCGGCAGTTGTATATACTTTGAAAGTGTGGCGTCACTATTTGTATGGTGTACGTTTTGAGATGTTTAGCGACCACAAGAGCTTAAAGTACTTATTTGATCAGAAAGAGTTGAACATGCGTCAGAGGAGATGGATGGAATATCTGAAAGATTATGACTTGGAGTTAAAATACCATCCTGGTAAAGCAAATAAGGTGGCGGATGCATTGAGTAGGAAGGTGTTGCATAATGCCGAATTGATGATGTTAGAGTATACCTTAATGAAGAAATTTAGAGATTTAAATCTTCAATTTAACTGGACTCCGAATTGTGTAATTATGGGGAATTTAAATGTCTCTTCTACTCTTAGGGAAGAAATCCAGCAAGAACAAAGGTTAGACGAGAAGTTACAAGAAGTGTTATTGCAACCGGGTTTTGTGCGAGCTACCGACAGAACTATTTTGTTTAACCAAAGGATTTGTGTTCCGGATAGCACGGAGTTAAAAAGGAGGATTTTGGAAGAAGCGCATAAGGGTGCTTTTACTATACATCCTGGTGCTTCAAAGATGTATCAAGATTTAAAGAGGGACTATTGGTGGCCCGGGATGAAAAAGGATATTGCGGTGTATGTAACGGAATGTGCGGTGTGCCAACAAGTGAAGATTGAACACCAAAGGCCGGGTGGCTTGTTGCAACCTTTAGAAATTTCGATGTGGAAATGGGATAGTATTTCGATGGACTTCGCAGTGGGACTACCCCGTGCGCAAGGTGGTTATGATTCGATTTGGGTAATTGTGGACCGGTTAACGAAATCTGCGCATTTCCTTGCTGTGAAGACTACCTACAAGGCGAGTCATCTCGCGAGGGTGTTCATTTCAGAAATAGTGAGATTGCATGGTATTCCCACTAGTATCGTTTCGGATAGAGATCCAAAGTTTACTTCTAGATTTTGAAGGGCTTTTCAACAAGCCATGGGAACGAGGTTATGTTTGAGTACGTCGAACCATCCGCAAATGGACGGTCAGACGGAATAGATAATACAAACTATGGAGGACATGTTGAGAGCTTGTGTACTTGAAAGTGGAGGGAATTGGATAAAACTTTTGCCATTGATCGAATTCTCTTATAATAACAGTTATCATGCAAGTATTGGTATGGCGCCTTATGAGGCATTATATGGTAGGAAGTGTAGAACGCCATTGTGTTGGGCGGAGGTTGGCGACGATAGAATTTTGGGACCTGAGATTATTCACGAGACCACAAAAAACATTAGAATGATTCGTGGAAAAGTTAAACAAGCCCAAGATCGTCAGAAAAGCTATACGGACAACCGTAGGAGACCGTTGAAGTTTGATGAGGGGGATCATGTATTTTTGAAGGTTACTCCGAGATTGAGATTGAAGGGACCATTTAAATCGCGGAAGTTGAGTCCAAGATACGTGGGGCCGTATCAAGTCTTAGAAAGAATTGGGGAAGTAGCTTACAGATTAGCCTTACCTCCTTCTTTGTCGGAGATGAACGACGTGTTTCACGTGTCTCAGCTTCGGAAATTTGTCCCAGATCCTCTTCAGCCAATTTTACCAGATACAGTTGAGATAGAAGCTGATTTGACGTTTGAGCCTCAACCGAGTTGTATCACAGGAAGAGAAACTAAATTGTTAAGGATTAAAGAGATTCCTCTTGTTAAGGTCCAGTGGGACGAGACGCATCCGGGCGATGCAACTTGGGAATTGGAATCGGAAACGTGGGAGGTCTACCCTCACCTGTTCAGGTAATCTTTTAATTAGTGGGAGAATTTCTATTTAAGGGGGAGAGGATGTAATACCCCATAATTTTGTGAGCATTTTGGATAATATTATTATGATCAACTCGGTTCTAGTGTACTCTGAGCAATTATTGGATAAAGTAATTAGAGTAAACTGACGAACTCGGAATTGATTAGATTAATATTATTTAGCTTGGAATTTTGCTAATTGGTGGTTTTGAGATAATTTGGATAATTAGTAGTATTACCAATTAATGTTCCTATGCCAATTTTCTTTTCTTTTCCTTTATTTGATAAAAGATAGAAACTTGGAAAAAGAAAAGTGAAGGAAGGAAAATGGAAGGGGAAAGAAGAGAAAAATTCCTCAAGAGCTCTAGGACTTGAATCATCAACCAATCTTCATCTTTTCGTCTCAGTTTCAACCTCCTCATCTTGTAATCCAGGTGGGTTCTAGTTAGACCCTTTAGAGTATAGTTTTATTGAGCTTTAGAGTTAGTTTGGTATTGTTAGAAAATGATAAATTTTGCTCTAAAATCATGTTTTAGTATTCCTTATGATTGATACATGTTATAATTGCATTGTTGTGTATCCAAATGGTATTGTTCTGGTGTTTAGAAATGGATTGGAAGGGAAAATGGAACAATTTCGCAGAACCAATTATGCAGGAAAATTCCGGGTTTCACGCTGCCATACGCGTATCACCCAAGGCAATACGCGTATTGGTCAAGGCAATACGCGTATGGCCATGAAGGAATGTGGGCAATACGCGTATTGGGATTCCATTTTCTCGGCCATCTGCTCATTTGCGTATGGTACACGTAGGGTTTTGGGCAATACGCGTATGAAGTATGGCAATACGCATATTGGGGTTTTAAAAGGAATTTTTGGGAAAAACCAGTCTCTGCCCATACGCGTATCACTTTTGGCAATACGCGTATGGATGGGCGAGAGAACAAGGCAATACGCGTATGGCTTAGGGCAATACGCGTACGACCAGGTGAATGAAAACTTGTGTTTTTCGCGATACTATTTCTCGTTGTGTCCATAACTTTTGACTAGTTTATCCATTTTTAACATTCTTGATATCGTTGGACAGCTAAAACAATGTACTTTCTTATTTCAATGGTTTTAAGATTGTTGGCCGATTTAATTTTGTCGGGATTTTTGAATAGTGTCGTTTTGTCGACTTTTATCGTTTAATGGTGTGTAATTGTTGTTGAATATCTATGCATGTTAAAATACGGAATAGGTAGAGTGAGGAACCTTACCATAAACAATGTCGGAAAGTGTGAATTTTCATAGTGACAACGCTCGCGCATGAAAGGCCGAGGCGTGTGTCTAATAATCATAACCAATTTTATCTTGCGGTGTAGTTTCATGAGACTCGAGCACCTCCTCTGAAACGTATGCACAATTACTTGGCAGGTTTGATTCCCGCGTATAGTACGAATGGAGCCTACGGGTAAAGAGACTTGTGATGGTTAACAGGCCATGAGAAGTGACGGTTCACGGCTAACATGCCGATGATCTCGAATCCATTTCGTATGCTAAGTAACTTCAAGGATCCATGACTCGGGTCGTCTTCTAGACGTAGAAGCGAGCGGGAAAAGGGGATGCCTTGGTATGGTTATTGATTAGTGAGTTCATGAGTTAACAGGCTCAGGAAGTACTTTGGTGCTAGTGTGAGTTAACAGGCTCACGAGTGTGGATACTTTTGTGTGTGTACTCATAGTCACTCCCTTTCCCTTTGACTTGAGTTAGGTTTATTTAGAACCTTGTAAAGCCGAGAGGACTTTAAGATAGGGAACTCACTGAGATTTGATGAATCTCACCCCACTGTTGTTGTTTACATCACAGGTACTGCAGGTTCCGCGAAGGGTAAGGATAAGGCTGTGTGAGTATCCTTACTTCTCTGATGGCTTTGCTTCCGTTGTGGAATTTTTGAGATCATTATTTGATCTAGTTCTTAGTATTTGTCTTTGGAACATCTTGTAGATATAATATGCCGTAGTTTTATGTATAATGTGTTTACTAGTATAATGTTGGATTTTGGTCCAAATGACCCATAACAGCGCTGCTGAGAATCCCAGAATTCGCAAGTTCGCACTGTGAATCCCCTAGCGAAAAAGAAATCGAGCACTCGCTGGCTATTCGCGTGGCGAAGGTCAGGGCGAGCATTCGCCAAAGGTTCGCACTGTGAACTTTACCCCATTTCAATTCTGACTTGGTTCGCTAGACGTTCGCACTGCGAATGGGGGTAGCGAACCAGTGTTGGCTAGGAATTCGTTTGGATCTTCGCACTGCGAGTGAGGGAGCGAGAATTCGCTAGCTGCTTCGCAAAGCGAACATGACAGCTTTCCGTTTTCTTTCCTTCATAACTTTTGATCCGTAACTCGGATCGGGACGTTCTTGGTGTCATTAGTAAGAGTGAGGAAACTTTACCCCATAACGACATGGTAGTGGAACCTAGTAATGAGCTAGGAAATTGTTGGTTAACTTGATGACAACGCTCGTGCATGAGATGCCGAAGCGTGTGTCTGACAACGCTCGTGCATGAGAGGCCGAGGCGTGTGTCCATTACCGAATGGTAGAGAAATGAGTGAAACACTAGTATGGAACATGTGTAATTGTTATGTTTTATTGTTAAAGGCATGAGAGGCCTAAAGGCTAATGTGGCCTGGTGATTGTCGAATACAATCACGTTTATGTATGAGATCACGTAATCGTAACCATTTCTTTTGAGTTGCCCTTGAGAGGCCTTCATGAGTCTCGAGCTCCTCTGAAGTGCATGAATGATTACTTGGCAGGTTTGATTCCCGTGTTATAGTACGAATGGAACCTACGGGTAGAGACTTGTGATGGCATGAGAGGCCATGTGAAGTGACGAATTAAGGAGATAATGTGTCCCTTAATTCCGAATCCATTTCGTATGCCAAGTAACTACAAGGATCCAGGACTCGGGTCGACTTCTAGACGTAGAAGCGGACGAGCAAAAGGGATACCTTGGTACGATTATCGATTAGTGATATTGTGAGTTGGTGAACTCATGACATGTTTCCATATAGTGTGAGGTTGTGAGATTGTGCACTCAAGGTCATTTCCCTTCCCCTTGACTTGAGTTAGGATTGATAGAACCCTGTAAAGCCGAGAGAATCTATAAGATAGGGAACTCACTGAGGTTTGATGTATCTCACCCCACTATAGTTGCTTTATTTCAGGTGAAGGTTTGGTTACAACTGGAGCGATGCTCGGATGTTTCAAGAGAAGCTTAGTTAGGCTTATTCCGCTGTGTATTATTTTTGATGTATACAATTGAGGATATTGTATATTCTTCTTAGTTTTATTATTTTGGCTAGTTTCCATGACTTGTGCCATGTGTTGTATTTATGTTTTAGAAATGGACGAGTATGTGAACTATGCCATTAGGCACTTTTGATGTGTCAGTACCAAGTAAAATGCTTGTATTGTATTATTCTAGATATATATTATACAGGGCATTACAATTTTGAATAGAATTTTATTTCTACAAAAATGGTCATTTATCCAATTGTCATATTCCCGTTTTTTTTAAATAAGCTAAAAATATTTCAATAATTAATTAATAAATATTTTCATTGATAATTTAATCATTATTAAATAATTAGTGAATAGTTTTCTTAATATTATTATTAAAAAATTTATATTAATAAATTAAATAGTTTATTAAATACTTTAAATTAATAAATAGTCGCAATATATATATATATATATATATATATATATATATATATATATATATATATATATATAAGAGAGAGAGAGAGAGAGAGAGAGAGAGAGAGAGAGATTTACTCGAATACATGAGAGAATATGTGTTTAGTATCCCTTACGTGCAAAATTTTGAATTTTTACCTTATTAAATTTCAATGTAAAAAACACAAAAAAAAGCCACTTGAATTTAAAGAATTGCTTCGACAAGAATCGAACTCAAGAACTTAATCAAAATTATTGTCATACTTTCAAAAATGTAAAATTAGACATCGTGAAGTGTAATATGAATCCAAACAGAACTCGTGCGATTGTTTAGCTACTAGTGTAGTACACACGCATTTTGTTTTCTTCTAATATGAAAATGATATGAAACAGGAAAAGTTTAAGTTATTGATAAAAAATTAAATAATAATGGAAGTAGGTTTACTATTGATTCAATTATTTTAGTAAACAATACCAAAACGAAAATAATATTTATAGAGGAAAAAATTTATTGTTGATTCAATTTTTTTGGATAAATAATTTTCTCTTTCTATCATTTCATTTTTATTACATTTTCAAAATAAAAGCGTGCGTATCACACCAGTATCTATGCAAACCTACAAGTATCCCATTATTTTATAGTAATGTCAAACCAAAAAATGAGTAATGTCAACTAAAAAAAAGTAATACCAAGTCAAAAATTTAAATGAAAAATTTTGAAATTAAAAGTAAAAAGTTAAAATGTTAAGAAATAATGAAAGACAAATAAATTTATAAAAATAAACTAAAAAAATTTAAGTTAATATGTATGACATTATTTATAGAGCAAACAATAGAAATTTAATAGTAGAAATTAATGATGTAGACTAATCAATAGACTTAGATGTTAATAATAAAATTACAAATAGTGATTTATTGATAAAAAGATTTCATAGTAGACATAAGAAATCACAAATATATCAAATCATATACAAATATATCAAATCATTTTTATTACATTTTGAAAATAAGATTTCTACATGAGAACAATATAATTTTTTTAAAATAGTTCAAATATAATCCTTTAATTAATTTTTTCTAATGTAATATTTCAATAAGGGTTAAATACTTTACTTTATTATTCCTTTAATTAATCAAAATTTATAATAATAATTTAATAAATAATTTGGAATCTTAAAAAGCTCAATTTTTATTTATATTAAATATCATTGTAATAATTTTTATCATTAAAAAATTTATTATTTAAGCCTCATTACCTGCACAGTCGACCCTAATACTTAGATTAAATATTTAAATGTATTATATTATCTCTTAGATATGAATAATCATATTCGTTATAATTTATTTTAATTTATTTTCTTGTCAAAAAGTTAATCTTAATTAATTTGTAGTATTAATATAAATTACCGTCACATTTATAACAAACATTATATCATTAATGTAAATATTGTTAAATGAAAATATATATATATTTATTTTTAGCATCATAGTCTATTTATACCACTTTAAAAATTATTTATTTTTTAGGATTTCTTCAAATATATTTAAGGCCTCCTAATCACATAAAATGTGTCAATTGTATTTTTCTTTATCTTAAAACAATTGTCTTTTTATAAATAAAATATTTATTATTTTTTTACTGATATATCTTTATTTATTTATTTTAGTTTGAAATATTTACTTATTTCAAATGGATTACTTGTTATGAGAATGAATGTAATTTTTTATCAAAATAACCATATTTTCCCTCAATAATACCCAATCTAACCATTTTTCCATCATATTATCTAAAATATTCAATTTAAAAATAAAATATTAACGTGAGAGAGACCGTCAATAACAAGAAAGCCCTTTTTGATTTATAGAGGAACGCCAATAAATGAATAGTCACCTTTGATAACTACAATATTTTAACTTATTAACTATATAAGCACGCAAGTCCTACTTGTGATTGTGAACATGTGTGCTTGACAAGCATGCAAGCCCTCCTAAGACCATTTTGTATTTATTGTTGGCTACTATGTAGTGAAATCCTAGATGATAGCAGAAGATTTATAAGTTTATCATAAACAAGACATAACTCCGTATAGCAAACTACATAGGATTGGGTAGCTCTATTCCGACAGTATTTTTGTTGGCTACTATGTAGTGAAATCCTAAAAATTGGTAGCAGAAGATTTATAAGCTTATCATAAATAAGGCATGACTTTGATTCACAATGTACAAAATTTAAGAACCTAGCAGTTGGACTCCACCTACCTCTTAGCAGACTACTACATAGGATACGGTAACTCTATCCTGACACAATAGTATTTTGATTTTGTAAAGGTTACATTCAAAACCTCTACACAGTATTTTTAGAAGCTTCAAATTAATATATATATATATATATATATATATATATATATATAAACTATATGAGACTAAATGGGTAGTATGCAATCTATTAGTCTATCATATACTCCCTCCGTCTCATAAAAAATGTTCTATTTGAACAATGCGCGGTTCTTAAGAAAATGATTAGATGTGTTGGTTGTAGTGAAAAAGTTAATGTCATTTACTAAAGTACCCCTATTAAATGTAGTTGATAAAATAGTTGAATAAAGTGAAATTTAATGAATAGGGGTATAGTAGTGGAAAAATAATAATAATTACAACATTGGTAATGTAAATGGACAATTATTTTGAGACAAAGAAAAAGTGCAAATGAGACACTTTTTATGAGACGGAGGGAGTAACATTTTAAAATTTCATTTATTTCTTAGTGTTTTTTCAAAATATCTTATTTTCATTTTTACTTAATTTCAGAATAATTATTTTGTTCTTAAAAAAATATTTTATTATTAAAGACCTTCTATATTTCAAATAGAATAGTTGTTAGAACGAGTACTTGGAGCAGTATTTTATCATAAAATCTTTTTTTGACTTCTTTTTTTTTGACTCATATGTGAACATGCTAAGCATGCAAGCCTCTGAACAGTATTTTTTACTTCCTCCGTCCCACAATGAGTGATCCAGTTGACTTTTCACACAAATTAAGAAAAAGAGAATAAATGAAGGAGAGAGAATGATATTTTTACTAAAGTACCCTTATGATGTATTGGGAATGATGAAAGTAATACTCCCTCCGTTCCTTTTTAAGTGTCACTTTTATAATAATTTTTTGTTTCTTTTTAATTGTCACTTGCTAAGTTCAAGGAAGTATTGATTGCACTTTTATCAAAATTACCCCTATGTATTTATTGAAGAGAGAGAAAAAGTAAAATAAATGTAATAAATAAGTAGGGGTATTATAGGTAAAAAGAGAATTATTGTATAAAAAGTAGTAATGTTGATTAGCTTTCTTGGTATGTGTAAAAAATCAAAAAGTGACACTTAAAAAGGAACAGAGGTAGTATTAATTAGAGGGTAAAATAGGAAAAGTTGCATTGAAAATTGAAATGGGTCTTGCATTTTGGGACATAATTTTATTCTAAATGGGTCACTCATTGTGAGACGGAGGGAGTAGTATTTATTGTTGGTCATGTAGAGAATTCTTAAGGTTAGGATAAACATGGCATGACTTATGATTCAAGAACCTAGGATGTTGTCTGATTTCTTAAACAAAATCCAAGAATCTAGCATGTGGACTTTCTGAAAACATACTAACTAGTACATAGAATAGGTTTCCTCTATTCTGACAGTATTATCATATCTATATTTCAAATAGAGGTCAATTTACCAAAATTAATTAAAGTAGTAATATTTTGATTTTGTCAAAGTTACACTCAAGATTTAGAACAAAGATATTCATTGTGAAATTTCAACTAATTGGACATTTTTATATTCAAATTCACATCAGATTGGATTTCCCCTCACAATATTCATTATATATATATTAAATGACTTAATTAACATATTATATATATAATTAATTTAATAAAATAATATATACCAAACATTTTAAATATATTAAAAATATCATTTCTTTATATTTTAAGTATAAAATTATTTTAAATAAATTAATAATATTTGTTAAAAAAATATAAAAAACATATAAATATTTCATAACCATGTTAATTTGAGACAACTATTAATATTCTCATCCATTTTCCATTCGAATTTAAATATGAACTACTCCACCCAAACTTGTTGTCGAAGCAGATGTCTGATAATATTTAATAAAATAAATTATTTAAGTAGTTTAATTAATTTTAAAATTGAAATTAATTAAACCTAAATTCTGATTATTATAGGTACATATTTAAATTAGAGGTTAATTTAACAAAATTAGACAGTACTAATATTTTAATTTTTTCATACTTCAAAATTTAATATTTATCTAAATTATATAATCTTTAAATTTTAATTCAATTAATTGAATAGTTTCATTCAGATTAATTTATTGAATTGATAGTATTTAATAAAATTAAATATTAATAAATTCAATTAATTGAAAAATTACACGATAAGTAATAGTTAATTCTAAATCAACTAAAAATATTAATATCATAAGGTTCGATATTAATATTACCACTGATTTACAAATTAAAAATTGAAACATAAGAAAATGACGAGAGGAAAAGGGAGAGGGAGAGGGCGCGGGCGGCCACGACTGGTGCCCCCGTCAACTGTCGTTCCTACGCCGGAAACCACCGTCCAAAGCGAAACGGTGAAGGAAAATGAAGTGGAAGAAGATGGTCAAACAGAATCAATCGAGAACTCCAGTTAAACGGAGGAGGAAGAGGAGGCTGAAAGTGAGAAGGAGGAAACCCTAGCTGGGGGAAGAATAGGCGAAAGTTTGGTTCGAGCTGATTCGGAACAAGAGAAGAAGAAGCTATGGGTTGACATAATAAAAGAAAATCGTAATCCAGTAAAGGGATTAACTATGGAGTTTGTTGCACCGAAGGTTGTTGATGGAGAAATGGAAATGGAAATTGAAGAAGCTGATGTTGCATCTGAAGTGAAATTCTGGGAATCATCTCTCATCATGTATGTCCTAGGCGAAGACCTAAGTATGAACGCGGTGAAACACTTTATGTTGAAGAATTGGAATTTCGTGAAATTTCAAGATATATTCTACAATGAGGAAGGGTTCTTTATTCTGAGATTTCATTCCTTTCATGATAAGGACTCTGTGCTGATGAAAGGACCATATACGATGCGTAATAGGCCCATGATGCTCTTTGAATGGAAGCCGGATTTCAGCATGAGCAAGGATATGCTGAGAATAATCCCATTGTGGATAAAATTGCCACAGTTACCGCTTCACCTCTGGGGGGCGCAAAGTCTGAGTAAAATTGGTAGTGCGATTGGGAATCCGTTGGTTATAGATGAATGTACAACAAACAAACTCAGAGTTTCGTATGCGCGAATCCTTGTTGAAATTGACATTACACAAGAGCTAAAGACACACATAATGATCAGGGACGAAAAGGGTGAGAGACTGAAGCAGCCCATTGAATATGAATGGAAGCCCTCATACTATAGAAGATGCCAAAAAGTGGGTCATAACTGTGATAACCATGCTAAACCTATTAAAGAATGGAAGCCTAAGAAGAAAGAAGTGACAGTCATAGGGGAGGAAAGTACCAGTGCTGAAAACAATGTGGTGACAATACAACAGGGCCCTAATGCTACTAGTAATGATGAAAGGAATGAGGAATGGGCAGAGGTGACTAACAGCAGGAAGGACAAAGGAAAAGGTATGGCTAAGGAAGGTGTATCAATTCATTGTCAGAATGGTTTTGGACTACTTGGGATATTAGGGGGTTGAATAAAATGGTTAAGGTGAAAGAGGTTAGCTCCCGCCTCCAAACCCTTAATCCTTTGATCTGTGTGTTGATAGAAACTAGAGTGAAATGTGACAAAGCAGCAAAAATTAGAGGTAAGATGAAAATCAAGGGTGATGTTTTAGATAATTATGATAAGCATGCTAATGGTAGAATCTGGATATGGTGGAACAGCTCTAAATTTGAAATTTGAAAAGTCACTAGTTCCATGCAGCAAATACATTGTGGTGTATATGACATGAATGGAGATTTCAAATTTTGGTTGACAGCTGTTTATGGTTCCAATAAGCTGGAGCAAAGAAGGAAACTGTGGGATGAAATAGAGCAAATTCACCTGCAGCAAAGTGGCCCTTGGTTCATAATTGGAGACTTCAATAATATTCTTCAGTCAATAGATAGGAGAGGGGGAAAAATGGTGGATGAAAAGGAATATAAAGACTTGACAGAGATGATGAGCAGGACTAATCTTAATGCTATGGATACTACAGGTGACTATTTTACTTGGTCAAATAGACAAAGTAACAATATCATATATTCTAGAATTGACCATGGCATGGCTAATAATGATTGGTTCCAACAGTACATGAATATGGAGCTCAGGATATTGGCACCTGGTATTTCTGATCACGGTCTTCTATACCTCAACAATCCTGATTGTCAGAATCAAAGAACTTATCAGTTTAAATTCATTAATGTTGTGGTAAATATGGAGGGATTTCAAAAAGCTATTGATGAGTCATGGAGAGTCCCTATAAGTGGTAGGCCTATGTTTGTTATGTGGAGGAAATTAATTAGAATCCAAGGTGTGGTGAAAAACCTAAGCAAGCCTGTGGTTGGTGCCTCTCACTCTCTTAAGCTGGCTAGGACTAAGCTGATTAAGGCTCAGAATCAAATTAAGAATGATCCTGAGAATACTGAGTTAATAAAGCTAGTGAAGCAGAAGACTGAGGAGGTTTTCAAATGGAGTGAAATTGAAGAACAGGTGCTGAAGTAGAAATCCAAGATTAACTGGTTGAGATTAGGGGATGGCAATAACAGATATTTCCATGCGCAATTGAAGGTTAGACAAAACCTGAATAATATCTTTGATCTGTGCAAGACGGATGGCACACTGCTAACCATGCCTGCTGATATAGATAATGAGGTGTTACATTTTTATAGTGGTCTCATGGGGAGTCCTAGCAGGGAGCTTGAGGGTATCGACCTGGTTGCTATTAGGGATGGTCCTCAACTGTCTATTGATCAAAGGAATATGTTGGACTATCCTATCACTGTCTTTGAGATTTATCAGGCCATGAAGGATATTGGAGACCTCAAAGCACCTGGTGTGGATGGGTTTGGGGCTAAATTTTTCAAAGATGCTTGGAATGTCATAAAGGAGGATACTATTGCTGCTGTGATGGAATTTTTCAATGATTTCAAAATGTATCCAGTTGTGAATTGCACCCTAGTCTCTTTAGTTCCTAAAGGGAATGGTGGAAAGTGTATGAAGGATTTTAGACCCATCTCTTGTTGTACTACCTTGTGTAATACCCCAAATTTTGACCACTTAGATTTCCCATCATTGTGAAAATCATCATCACAATATGGATGAACCATCATGCTTCATCAGTCTCCCCAAAGATGGGTGAGCATCCAATACAATCAAAATTAGGGTTTCAAGCCCTCTCTGAGTGCTTAGACAAAGGATCAATCAAGAAATGACATGATCTTCAACTTGTCTAATCTCTTAAATATCCACAATGGATCAAAAAGGACTCCCACTTCAAGGATTAAGCACAAGGCTGCTCCCTTCTAGGTGGATCAAGTCTCAAGATCGACAGTGTCACCAAATTAGGGTTTTGGTCGACCAGGGCCTCCAGATGGAAATTTTCATCTCGGCACAAGGCAATGATCCAAAACATGACCTAATATACTTAATGGAACCTCATGAACCCATGCATCAAGTCAATTTTGCCTCAGAGGATGCATTCATCAAAAATCAGGAATTAGGGTTTCTTGACCTAATTCACCCCTAAGTTGACTTTTGGGACAAACCATGAGCCAAGACCTTAAGACATGATTTGAGGGTCTCTAATATACCATATTGATCCATTTGGAACCATGGATTGATCCAAGAAGCTTGAGCAACAAGTCTCAATTTCATCTGCACCACAATTAGGGTTTTAAGAGAAAAGTCAACTGTAACTTTGACTTTTGACCAAGACATGCTCCGAAACCCTAATACATGATTGAATATACCCTATGACACCCATGGAACATGTCCATCAAGTTTGATTTAGGTCAAGGACATGATTTCCTGAAGAATTGCACAGTTTGGAATTCATCTGATAAAAAGTCAACTGTGCACAAAAGTCAACTTTGACTTTTTGAGATTTTTCACCAAAATGGATTTTTAACCCTAAAATGATGTTAATGTGTGATTTGAATCATCATTCATCAAGAAAAATCAAGAAAAGTGAGATAACTTGTAAAAGGGGTAACCATAAAACTTAGAAATTTTTCTAAGTTAAAAATAAAGTGGCAAAGGTACCGACTTTGGAGGACCATAACTCCTAAACCACAAGGCCATTTTTTCTCATCCAAAGATGGATTTGTAGCCCTCATTATCACCTACAAAAACTTCAACTACAAGTCATTCCAATTCATTAAGGATTTTGAGTTATGGAGTGATCAAAGTGGCTGAAAAGTGAAAATGTCACTTTTTCCAACACTTAGTGAAATTTTCACTAAGTCAGATTCTGCCTCACTTTTTGCCAAATGTAGGGGGATTTTTCACTTGGAATCAAAAGAGATCAAAACCAAACTTGTTCAAACAGTTGTTGTATCATGTAAGAGCTTTCCAAAATGGCCAAGAACGTTGCCAAATTCAACCTACACCATGAGATACAACATTGCCAAGTTGCCTTGCTGAAATCTGTCAAGGCAAGGCAGAATTTGCAACTTTGGTCGATTTGCCAAAATCAGCCAAATTCAATTGCTCCTATCCACTTGGACACCTCAGAGGATTGAATCTAAAGGGGACAATCACTGAGCCAAGCCTCCAAAGTCCATGGAACAAGAAATAGCATGTTGAACCTAGAATGGCCAAAATAGGGACAAGACTTCAAATTTGGAATGAGGCATTCAATGAAACCATCAAGGTGGCATGGACTGAGCCATTCTCATCTGAAATCAGTCAAGACTTATCCAAGACCAAGGGAACCAAAGCTCTGTGCCCTAACCTCTAGTCAATGGCTAGAGGAGACTTGGATTTTCATTTGCCAACATTGGCCAAACCTACTTACCAGCTGCCATGCACTATTCCTTGCAAAACAAACTTGCTCTACTATAAATAGAGCTCAATTGTGGTCAGTTTGAGTACACCAAAGCCATCTAACAGATGCTTTCCTCAGAATCTCTTCTTTCACTCCAATTTTGCCTTCTAAGGCAAGTCACTATCGGGTTTTGAGTTTGAGAGCAATTCCAATCAAACCAATCACTCACACACCTCACATACATCACATATGAGCTGATCAAACACTTAGATTACTTCTGAAACATCAATTTCACAAAATCACCAGCTGGTTACTCAAGGTTTTAACCAAAGTGCAGCTGAGGTACCACAAAATGATCCATCCAATTTCAATCAAGTCCAACCATCCAAACACAATCCATAGGGTGTAGGGAAGCTGTTCAGATCATCAACACTCATCTGTAACACCTCCAAATCAAAAATCACTTTGAACTTGCTGTCACGGCCTAGAGGTAAGCACATACTTGGTCATCTCTCAATCTATGCATATTTCCTCGCACAATAATTTGGCCATATGTTCATAATCATGCATGGAATGTTTTCCCTCAATTAATTGCATTGTTTGAATCGTGTATCAAAAATCCTAGCCTTCAAGCAGAAATTAGGGTTCTTGAGGTCTCTTCGTGATTTCTTGTTGTATGTTTAATTTAAATGAAATTAAAGTACATAGACATGATCGTGAGGTTGAGGCGAGCATAATGATATGTGGATTGTATGATATGATTACGTATTCATGGAGATTGGATAGAAAATGCAAATCTGAGAAACCAAGAACACGCGCGTGTTCTTCAGCTTGTTCTTGACGCCATTTTTGAATAATTTGAATATTTGAATTTTGTGATTTTGTTTAATTGATTCAAAAATTAATTTCTCTCTGAGTTTTAATGATTTTGAGTTGATTCTTTTTTTAATAATTCACAAAAATGTTAAAATATTTTATTTTCACAAAAAATCCCAAAAATATTATTTATTTCATATAATTGATATTTTTGCAAAGAATTAATATTTTAATTGTTTTTGACATTTTAAATATTTTTTCTACATTGATTTTGCAACTTTTAATGCTTTCTAATTATTTTGTAGGTCAATACTTAATTTTTGAAGCATTAATCCAAGATCACAATTTGTTTTCCATGTGTTAAACAATTTTTGATCATTTTAATTGAATTTTTATTCAATTAAATACATTTTGAAAACAAATTAGGGTTTTGGATTAATTCAACCCTCATAAATCACTTTCAAAACTTTTTGGGCCTCTTGAGAGAGTGTAAGACCCATCCCCCCTTGTACAAAAACTTGTTGGGCCTCATTCATTGTATAAGTCCCTCTGTACAAGTAAACGACGCGATCGTCGCCTTTTTTAAAATAAACTTGGGCCTACCCTCGAGTAGTAAGACCCATTTCTTTTTCTTAAAACTTTTTGGGCCTCTAATAGAGTGTAAGACCCAATCCTTTTTTTGACCAAATCATTTTGGGCCTCAGTATATTGTATAAGTCCCGATACCGTCAAAAACAAACGGCGCGATCGTCGCCCTTTTCAAAATAACCCTCGGGCCTCTCCTTGAGCTATAAGACCCATTAAAAACACTTTGGGCCTCTATTAGAGTGTAAGACCCAATCCCCCTTTTAACCAAAAATTTTTTTGCCTCACTTATTGTATAAGTCCCTCCGCGTTAAAAGAAAATCTCGGTGCGATCGCCATTTTTAAACGAAAAATCATTCGGGCCTACCCTCGTGTTATAAGCCCCTCTCTTTTCTTTAAACCTTTTTTGGGCCTCTTAAGAGAGTGTAAGACCCATCCCTTTGTACAGAAAACCTTTTTTGGGCCCTAGTCACTTGTATAAGTCCCGCTGTACAAATTCAAACAGTGCGCTCATTGATAAAACCCTGGGCCTCTCCTTGAGCTGTAAGCCCCAAATCTTTCTTTTTCAAAGCACTTTCTCCTTTGATTTTGAATATACTGTTGTTTTCAATCTTTCTTTGTTGAACAACTAACCAAACACCATGGAAACACTACAACCGAGTAAGTGGTTATCGCTTTCATTTACTGCTTTCATATTATAAATTGTATTGTGGGGCTGCTCACTGTAAGTCTCCTTTCATAAACTCATATCTACTGTGTAATAATAGTATAGATATTTCGAGTTTCCCGGCAACTACGTCTAGAACTAGGTGACGCCGTTTCATTTATTCGTAGAAATAGACGCCTAGATCCCCAATAGGAGCACCAGATACAGTCTTCTCTCCGGCTGTCCTCCTTAGGAATCGTCAAGAAGCTCTACTCCCCAAGATGAATGTATTCTCCGTGAATGGCATCTTTGAGTTTCTTCCAAATTCTCGAACTTTCCTGACTTGATCTATTCCTTGTGGATAGCTTGCCTTGAATGTCTCGGGGTTTGGGTACCCACTACGGTCATAATCTTGGACCTTAACTAAGGAACCCTCTTCAAAAGCTAAAAGTCGCTGGATAGTAAACCTCGCACATTTACTAGTGGTTTTTATCTTTAAAAGAGTTATCTCTCCTAATGGAAAGGAGATGATAGACCCACGGGCTTCTTAAAAGCATCGGCCTCCTCTTGGGCATTATTCAAGGACACTACGGCTTCTTAGAAGTATTCACAGCCTCCTCTTAGGCTTCGTATAATGATCTCTTCCTTCGGGAAGGATAGCCTCCTCTTGGGCTTCGTACAAGGACCCGTCGGCTTCTTAAAAGTTTCCAGCCTCCTCTTGGGCTTCGTACAAATTGTCCCAACAACCTCCTAGAGGTATAGGAACAGAACCTAGTCATCCTCATAGAACAGTCCTTTCATAGAGTCTACTACTATTTCTCATAGCGTAGTACAAAAGAAAAAAACTCTAGACTTGGACAGTCTAACTTCCTTGAGTCTCAAAGACATTCTCAAGCGACCCCTTCGTTAAATAGGAAGGAAACCCGCAGACTCGGACAGTCTCAATACCCTTTGGATTTCCCGTTTCCTCAAAGAGAAGGAAATATCCCTGATCTCAAATCAAATCCCTGAGTACAGTGTTGCTCATATAAGAACTGATTTTCTCTTTTAAAATCAGTATATTGGATCTGTCACTCAACTGAAACAAACCTTTAGCCTCCATCTCGAGCTTTGTACGAGATACAAAAAACTCTATTGTTGAGTCAAATAGCCTCCATCTCGGGCTTTATACGAGATACCAAAAGATTCCATCGTTGGGTCAAAACCTTTTAGCCTCTCTCTCGGGCTTTGTACGGGACACAAAATAGCCTCCTCTTAGGCTTTGTATAATGATTTTCTTAGCAGAAATTAGCCTCCTCTTAGGCTTTGTATAAGAAAACCATTGGTTGATCCAATCAACCTTTTAGCATCAAAGCTGTGCCTCGTTCACAGTACACAAACATCAACAACTCCTTTCCTTTCATCTAATCGCTGTAAGCGGCAAGCCTCTGGATCATCTATATCCATGCCACTGTCCCTCTTTTAGCATGAGAAATTCCTAAGGAAAGATGGCATTGCTCTACACTGAGTTAAAGTCTTCTCCTTCAGGTTAAAACCCTTTCTTCGGAAATTATGGCATTGCTCGGATCCGCGTATCCCAGTTAAAGTAATTCTCCTTCCCCCTCTTTAGAGATGATAAATTCTCTCTAAAGTCGAGGTCTTTCAGCTTCACGTCTTGGGCTTTGAACAAGACACAAATAGACCTTTCAGCTTCACATCTTGGGCTTTGAACAAGATACAAACTACCTTTCGCTTCACGTCTTGGGCTTTGAACAAGACACCAAAACAACCATTTCCTCCCATAGAATAGGAGGAACTACGAACGCTCTGATTTCCCTGTTTCGGTAAACGGGAATACGTAGGCATAAGATCGAAAGAAAAAATCTTAGCGAGCGCAATCAACAAAAAACCCAAATCCCATATCTCCATCAATTAAAAGCAGTAATTCAAAAGCATCAGTCCTAACATCCTAATCCTTGTTCCCCGCCAGAAACCTTCTGCCCAGGTAAAAAAGAATGAGAACCGTATTGGCGAAAATACAAATAACCAGTACAAAGGCCCCCCCACATTGATAGCATTCGTAACCTAACAGACCGCTTGTAACACCCTTCTACCCCACATATAATTTCTAAAGAAATAAATCATGCTATCAGAGTATAATTCACAACCAAGGGTGTACATAATCAAAACATCATACAATTCTCATAGTCCTGTCCCGTAACACGGGTTACTCAAACATCATCAAAAGAAATCATAATCTCGCAGCGGATTCAACTTGTCATTTTAAATTCAATTAAAAACTTCATAAGAAACTTATCCAATCTAGAACAACATCGTCAGTATAAAATTTCAACATAAATCAAAATAACACGAATGTTCGCAATTCATCCCAACCCGATGTTACATGACACAGAGCAGGACACCCCTAAACTTAGACGACATAAACGAGACACTCCAAGCTACCTCCTTCGTCACCTCGAAGCTACTCTTGGTTATCTGCAAGTTACCCACATAAGAGGCAACATTTCCAAGCAGGCAGGGTGAGAAAACATAATTCAATATAGTAATACAAAGACATGGAAATTTCATAAATTAAGCAGCAACAACAACAGATCATCACTCACATTCATTCACATCATCATCAACTTAGAATTCATAATACGACTCATCATAATTACTCCATAAGAAATGCAATGTCAACTTCAATGAAAATGCAACATATGCAATGCGGTACCGACTTTTCTCCATGTGATGGACACTGGCCATCAACCCTCCACAATGGGAGCACACCATAACAACATATCACTCCAATCCACACGATGGGATTGAAGCTACCAATAGGCCGAAGCCCCATCATAAAAATATGCCATGAAATGCAATGATGCTAACCTCCTCATTTCATTCAAATATCGACATGTGCATCATTCATTTCATCTCAACAACATTCATCATAAAAATCATAGTGCATCAATTATATATCATTAATACCTCGACCCTAAAGAAACAACACAAAAAAAAATAGCGAGAAACCTCAAGAAAACGGAAAAAATATGAGACAACCAGTAGTCTGACACGGCCACCCGTGTCCCGTGACACTGCCCGTGTCAGAAGAACTGGGACACGATTTCAAAACTTCAAAAAAATAACAAGTCAGCAGCCTGACACGGCCACCCGTGTCCTGTGACACGGCCCGTGTCAGAAACCCTGGGACCAATTTCCAAAAAAAATTAATTTTTCATTCACGACCAGCAAGCTGACACGGCCGCCCGTGTCTTGTGACACGGCCCGTGTCAGAAGCTTTGCAACAAACAATTTTATTTTTCTCAACCAGTAGGCTGACACGGGTGCCCGTGTTGTGTGACACGGCCTGTGTCAGGATGCGGTAAAACCCAATTTTTCCCGAAAAGTGTTTTTCTGCGTTTTTAACTTTGATTACCCCAAAAATCAGTGTTCTACACGAAAATTGATCAAAAACACTCACAAAACACACATATAGTAATATGCATCAATCAAACTCATTATATTTTCATCAAATTACTCATTCTCCATTAAAACCATCTAAATCAACACAACTCATACAATCCCTAATCTATTCATCTCCAATTCCTATAAAACTATAAGAAATTATGAACTCTCCCCATACCTTAGAATAATCCGAAGCTTTTCCTTCCTTCTTCAAGATTCTTCGAGAATGCCTCAAGCCCTAGTTCTCCTCTTCCTCTTCTCTGCTTCAGTTTCCTTCACCAAGAACATGATCAGTTAGAATGATCGTTCCCTTTTCTCTTTTAGTCATATATCCCAGTTTATGAACTTCCCGTCCTATCCTCACTTATTCTCCAATAAGACCACCTTGCCCTTCCTCATTTTATTTTAAATTTTAATAATAACAATAATAACATAAATAATACATGATTATTCTTTTTATTAAAATTACTCAAAAATGCATCTTTTAATCCATAATTCTCCAAAATCATTACAAACCCCCTTAATTCCTTCTAAATTAATTAAATAAATGATTAAATAAATAATTTAGATTTTTTTCGGGTCGTTAGAACTCTCCCCTACTTTAAGAATTTTCGTCCTTGAAAATTAACTGAAGTAAACAGAGTCGGATACGACTCCTTCATCTGATCTTCACGCTCCCAAGTCCAACTATCACCAGCTGGTCCGCCCCACAATACTTTCACTAAAGCAATCTCTTTACCTCAGAGTTGCTTCAATTCTCGACCATCAATCCTCACAGGCAATGCTTCTATTGTCAGGTTATCCCTCACCTGAACGTCATCCATCCGAATTACATTTGACGGATCCGGAATATACTTCCTCAACTGCGACACATGAAATACATCATGCAAATTTGCAAGTGACGGTGGTAAAGCCACCCGACAGGCAACCTCTCCTATTCTCTTCATAATCTGATATGGACCGACAAAGCGTGGAGTGAGCTTTCTAGACTTTAAAGCTCGTCCCACACCAGTCATCGGAGTAACTCTTAAGAACACGTGGTCTCCTTCTTGGAATTCAAGTGCTTTCCTTCTCTTATCATGGTAACTCTTTTGACGACTCTGCAACGTCTTCATTTTATCCTGAATCATTTTAATCTTCTCCGTTGTTTCTTGAATAATTTCAGGTCCAAGTACAGAACTCTCTCCCGACTCATACCAACACAATGGAGTTCGACAACGTCTACCATACAACGCCTCATAAGGAGCCATCCCAATACTCGCATGAAAACTATTATTGTATGTAAACTCGATCAACGACAAGTGACTATCCCAAGATCCCCCTTGATCCAGCACACAAGCTCTCAACAAATCTTCTAAAGATTGGATTGTTCTTTCCGACTGACCATCCGTCTGCGGGTGATAAGCAAAACTCATCCTCAACTTAGTACCCAAAGCATCCTATAGACTTTTCCAAAACCTTGACGTAAACCGCGGATCTCTATCCGATATAATACTCGAAGGTGTTCCATGCAACCTTACGATTTCCTCAATATAAATTTCAGCTAACTTCTGCATAGAGTAATTAATTCTCATTGGCAAGAAATGCGCCGACTTAGTTAACCTATCCACAATCACCCATATCGAGTCATTACCTCTTGCAGTTTTCGGTAACCCAGTCACAAAATCCATGGAAATGCTATCCCACTTCCATTCAGGAACATTCAACGACTGCATCATACCTGAAGGCTTCTGATGTTCAATCTTGGACTTCTGGCAAGTCAAACATGCATACACAAATTCAGTAATATCTCTTTTCATACCTGGCCACCAAAATAATCTACGAAGTTCTTGATACATCTTCATAGCACCAGGATGAATGCTCAATCGACTTCTATGCCCTTCTTCCTAAATACTCTTTTTGATTCCAGAAATATCCGGAACACACACTCTATCTCGAAATCTCAAAACTCCATCTTCATCCATTCGGAACTCGCCTTCATTACCTTCATTAATCTTCATTAATTGGTCAACTAATTTCAAATCAGATTTCTGACCTTCCCGAATTTCCTCCAAAATTCCACTAGTCAGCTTTAGCATGCCCAATTTCACGCTATCAGCGGTCGTCTCACACAACAAACTCGTGTCTCTGAATTGCTCAATCATTTCAAGTTCTTTCACCATAAGCATTGAAATATGCAACGACTTTCTACTCAAAGCATCAGCCACTACGTTTGCTTTACCTGGATGATAATTCAAATCGAACTCAAAATCCTTTAACAATTCTAGCCACCTTCTCTGCCTCATGTTTAACTCTTTCTGATCGAATAAATATTTCAAACTTTTATGATCACTGAATACCTCAAATTTCGAACCAAAAAGATAATGCCTACAAATTTTCAGCACAAATACTACAGCAGTCAACTCTAAGTCGTGCGTAGGGTAATTCCTCTCGTGGACTCTTAACTGTCTAGAAGCATAAGCGACCACTTTACCATTTTGCATTAAAACTCCGCCAAGGCCCATCTTTGAAGCATCACAATAAACCACAAAGGACTCATTCGGGTCTGGCAAAACTAACACCGGAGCATTTGTCAACTTTTTCTTTAGTTCTACAAAACTCTCTTCACAAGCGACATCCCATACATACGCTTGCCCTTTTCGAGTCAATTGCGTCAAAGGCAAAGCCAACTTAGAAAAACCTTCAATGAACTTACGATAATAACCAGCCAATCCAAGAAAACTACGAATTTTCGTAGCAGACTTCGGAGTCTCCCACTGCAACACCGCATCAATCTTCGAGGGATCCACAGAAATTCCACCACTTGAAATCACATGGCCTAGGAAACTCACTTCCTTCAACCAGAATTCGTACTTCGACAACTTAGCATACAATTGCTTTTCCCTCAACACTTGTAACACAATCTTCAAATGTTCTGCATGTTCTTCTGCTGATTTAGAATATACCAAGATATCGTCTATGAAAACCACTACAAATTTATCAAGATATTCATGAAAGATTCTGTTCATATACTCCATGAACACACCAGGTGCGTTAGAAACTCCAAATGGCATCACCGTATATTCATAATGACCATACCTCGTCTTAAAAGCTGTTTTCGGAATATCATCAGTTTTAACTCTAATCTGATGATAACCGGACCTCAGATCAATCTTACTGAACACACAAGCACCTACGAGTTGATCCATTAAATCGTCGATTCTCGGAAGCGGATATTTATTCTTGATGGTCATCTTATTCAACTGTCGATAATCGACACACAATCTCATGCTACCATCTTTCTTCTTAACGAGCAACACCGGAGCACCCCACGGAGAAACACTAGGTCGAATGAACTTCTTTTCTAACAATTCTTCTAGTTGTTTCTTTAGCTCATTCAATTCCGAAGCAGACATCCGATAAGGAGCCATCGACACTGGACTCGTACCTGGTATTAAGTCCACAGCAAACTCAACTTCACGTTCCGGAGGTAAATCACTTATATCCTCAGGAAATACATCTTGAAACTCACAAACCACAGGCAACCCAGCACTGACGGCTACACCATCCGCTGGCACCGATGCAAACACTGCGAACATCAATGCTTCCTTTAATAAAAGATCATCCACTTGTTTAGCAGATAAAAACATCAGTTCACCACCCTCACTTAACTCTGGAAACCTCACAGTCTTGCTATAGTAATTAATATGAACGTAGTTGAACTCCAACCAGTTCATACCAAGGATAACATCGATTTTGTGCAAGGGTAAGCACACCAAATCCATCACAAAATCCTTCTCAAAGATTGTCAAAGGACACTTCAAACAAACAAGCATGGTAGTCACCGAACCATTAGCCGGAGTCTCTATTATCATATTACCATTCATGTTAGACAGATTCAACCCCAATCTAGTAGCACTCTCAAGAGAGATAAATGAATGCGTAGCTCCAGTATCAATAATAGCAATCAACTCAACATTGTTAATAAAACAAGTACCTCGAATTAAGTTGTCATTCTTGGGAACTTCTGAGCCAGCCAAAGCAAACACTCTTCCAGTAGTCTGGGCAGCAGTAGCAGTCTTCCTTGGTTTCTAGCATTGAGTACTGATATGCCCCTGTTCGCCACAATTGAAATAGGTCGGACCCTCATTCGGACAATCACCAATTCTATGCCCAGTCTTGCCACAACGGTAACATCTCAGAACTTTGTTAGTACACACATCAGCTTTGTGACCTGGCTCTCCACACTTGTAGCACTTAGCAGGTGCATTAGCGGCTCCCCTACTTGACTTTTTCTCATCTGATACCTTCTGCTTACCTTTATCACCTGGGGTTGCATAAGGTTTTCCTCTAAACTGACCCTTATCTTTCTTTTCACTTAACTGCTTGTAGTGGGCAGATCGAGCTCGACTATCTTCATCGTAGATCCTACTCTTATCCACCAGTTCCGCATACCTGCGAATCTGTTGGCATCCAATCCCTTGCTTAATCTCTGGTCTCAGCTCGTTCTCAAACTTGAGACACTTAGAAAGTTCAGCATCTGCACGGTTGTAATGAGGACAAAACTTCACAAGCTTCTCAAATTATGCAGCATATTCCGCCACAGTCATATTCCTTTGCTTCAATTCGATGAATCTACTTCCATCTTACCACGAGCATCTTCAGGAAAATACTTACCCAAAAATTCTTGCTTGAATACATTCCAAGTCACCGCAGTGCCAACATCTTCCAACCTCTGACGGGTGTTATCCCACCAGTCCTCGGCCTCCTCTTCCAGCATATGCGTTCCGAACTGCACTTGCTGTGCATCAGAGCACCCCATCACTCTAAAAATCTTCTCAATCGCCTTGAGCCACTTTTGTGCGCTCGCCGGGTCATGAGTCCCTTCAAAATTCGGTGGGTTATTCCTCTTAAACTTCTCCAATGCACGAAACTCATCAGGAGCATGGTTCCGAGCAAGAGCTGCAATAGCATCAGCAAGAGCACGCGTGTTGTTTCCAGCCATTCTGTACCACACATACCACGTCAGAAAACAAATAATCGTTAACAAGTAACGACTGACAACAGACTGACTACACAAAACTTGGCCGGACAGACCGACCTGCTCTGATACCACTAATGTAACACCCTTCTACCCCACATATAATTTCTAAAGAAATAAATCATGTTATCAGAGTATAATTCACAACCAAGGGTGTACATAATCAAAACATCATACAATTATCATAGTCTTGTCCCGTAACACGGGTTACTCAAACATCATCAAAAGAAATCATAATCTCGCAGCGGATTCAACTTGTCATTTTAAATTCAATTAAAAACTTCATAAGAAACTTATCCAATCTAGAACAACATCGTCAGTATAAAATTTCAACATAAATCAAAATAACACGAATGTTCGCAATTCATCCCAACCCGATGTTACATGACACAGAGCAGGACACCCCTAAACTTAGACGAAATAAACGAGACACTCCAAGCTACCTCCTTCGTCACCTCGAAGCTACTCTTGGTTATCTGCAAGTTACCCACATAAGAGGCAACATTTCAAAGCAGGCAGGGTGAGAAAACATAATTCAATATAGTAATACAAAGACATGGAAATTTCATAAATTAAGCAGCAACAACAACAGATCATCACTCACATTCATTCACATCATCATCAACTTAGAATTCATAATACGACTCATCATAATTACTCCATAAGAAATGCAATGTCAACTTCAATGAAAATGCAACATATGCAATGCGGTACCGACTTTTCTCCATGTGATGGACACTGGCCATCAACCCTCCACAATGGGAGCACACCATAACAACATATCACTCCAATCCACACGATGGGATTGAAGCTACCAATAGGCCGAAGCCCCATCATAAAAATATGCCATGAAATGCAATGATGCTAACCTCCTCATTTCATTCAAATATCGACATGTGCATCATTCATTTCATCTCAACAACATTCATCATAAAAATCATAGTGCATCAATTATATATCATTAATACCTCGACCCTAAAGAAACAACACAAAAAAAAAACAGCGAGAAACCTCAAGAAAACGGCAAAAATATGAGACAACCAGTAGTCTGACACGGCCACCCGTGTCCCGTGACACTGCCCGTGTCAGAAGAACTGGGACACGATTTCAAAACGTCAAAAAAATAACAAGTCAGCAGCCTGACACGGCCACCCGTGTCCTGTGACACGGCCCGTGTCAGAAACCCTGGGACCAATATCCAAAAAAAATTAATTTTTCATTCACAACCAGCAAGCTGATACGGCCGCCCGTGTCCTGTGACACGGCCCGTGTCAGAAGCTCTGCAACTAACAATTTTATTTTTCTCAACCAGTAGGCTGACACGGGTGCCCGTGTTATGTGACACGGCCCGTGTCAGGATGCGACAAAACCCAATTTTTCCCGAAAAGTGTTTTTCTGCGTTTTTAACTTTGATTACCCCAAAAATCAGTGTTCTGCACGAAAATTGATCAAAAACACTCACAAAACACACATATAGTAATATGCATCAATCAAACTCATTATATTTTCATCAAATTACTCATTCTCCATCAAAACCATCTAAATCAACACAACTCATACAATCCCTAATCTATTCATCTCCAATTCCTATAAAACTATAAGAAATTATGAACTCTCCCCATACCTTAGAATAATCCGAAGCTTTTCCTTCCTTCTTCAAGATTCTTCGAGAATTCCTCAAGCCCTAGTTCTCCTCTTCCTCTTCTCTGCTTCAGTTTCCTTCACCAAGAACACGATCAGTTAGAATGATCGTTCCCTTTTCTCTTTTAGTCATATATCCCAGTTTATGAACTTCCCGTCCTATCCTCACTTATTCTCCAATAAGACCACCTTGCCCTTCCTCATTTTATTTTAAATTTTAATAATAACAATAATAACATAAATAATACATGATTATTCTTTTTATTAAAATTACTCAAAAATGCATCTTTTAATCCATAATTCTCCAAAATCATTACAAACCCCCTTAATTCCTTCTAAATTAATTAAATAAATGATTAAATAAATAATTTAGATTTTTTTTGGGTCGTTACACCGCTGTTTAAACTCAGTATGCAAGCAGGGTTAATTGGAGACATCTATTTCCCTTCCTTATTCAGCTCACAATAGGATAAAAAATGAATCGACCTGTAGTCAAAGCTCAGACCGTAGAGAGCGACCAGCGCTTAAGAACCGCGTCCAAAATCGCTCGCTACAGAAAAAATGGCGCCCACCGTGGGACCGATTCTTTATTTCTTGCAATTTAAACCTTGGATAAGTCATTTTCATGGCGGTGGTCGCCAACAGAAAAATGGCGCCCACCGTGGGGCCCTTATTTCTTTCTTTCTGTTTTCCTTGTGTAGAAACTACAGAGTGGTAACTCAGCCGGGGAGCCATTTCTGTCAGGAACTTAGGATCCTTAGCTTTATAAGTCTAGGATGTTTAGGACAAATATATATATACTGCTTTTCCTAATTGCTATACGTGTTTATTTTTCTGCTAATGGGAATGCGGGTGATGCCGTATGTGGAAAGATTGAGTATACACCTAGAAAAGCCAACCCTTTCGTAGTGCGGAAGCTATCGAAAATAGCTGTTACGCGATACTACCCTCATTTGAGGCTGGTGATCTATTCTCGGTGAATAGCACTTACTCTAAGATTGCACACAACTCGCTGGCGATCCGCTTGTTGTCTGCCTTCCTGGGAGGAGCTAATGATAATGAGTACAGGTACAAAAATCACCCTAGTATAAAACTTTGGGGATGGGTAGAGCCTTGACTTCATGACAACGACCCTCTGACCCCATGTTTTTTCTATGTTTTTGTGTGCTGCATTCATGCATCCATTTAATAAAACATTAAAACATTCAAAAAACTTTCTCTTCTAGTCTCTCTGTTTTTCAAATTAAACTAAGACTGTGATTGCAAATATTAGAGAAAAAGATTACGCTAATGGATTTCGGTAGAAGGAGAACTCACCAGTATACCTTCAAGGTTCCAAAACTAGGGGATTTGAGAAGGTTAGCAAGGATGATCGTTAGCCCAGAGGCTTTTAGAGCCAAGCACGGTGGTTTGCTACCACTGCTAAGAGTCCATGTGATTGAGGGAATCATGGATGCGTTCATCCAATTCTACGATCCGGTTTATCACTGTTTCACATTCTCGGATTACCAGCTATCACCAACGCTGGAGGAGTATTCTCATCTGACTAATTTACATATCACTGATCGAGCTCCATTTTCTGGACTGGAAGAAATTCCAAAGAATCAGATCATTGCAAGAGCAATTCATTTGGACGAGTCTGAGGTCAGGACTCACATGACCACTAAGGGTGGCATCCAAGGTTTGCCAGCCCAGTTCTTGACAAAAAAGGCTCTATACTTCGCTAGTATAGGGAACGGGACTGCTTTTGAAAGCATCTTTGCCTTGCTCACCTACGGGTTATTTTTGTTTCCCAACATCAATAACTCCGTCGATATCAACGCTATTAAGGTTTTTCTCATTGGAAACCCTGTGCCGACTTTGCTCGCAGATGCGTATCATTCTGTACACTTGGGAAATTTGTGCAGCGGAGGGGAGATCACATGCTGTGTACCTCTGCTTTACAAATGGTTTATCTCTCACTTGCCCAAGTCTGCTGCTTTTTGGGATTGCAAGAGTGTCTTACGTTGGTCGTAGAAGATCATGTCTCTCACCAATTCCGATATAGATTGGTGTAATAGGATTTATGAGGGAATCAGAATCATTGATCGTTGTGGAAACTTCCCCAGCGTACCCCTCATAGGAACTAAAGGAGGAATCAACTATCATCCGATATTAGTTCTTCATCAATTTGGATACCCGATGAGACACATCCCACTGGGTGTTCATCTGGAAGGTCTTTTCTTCAAAGAAGGAGAAAGTGATAGAGCACTAAAGATGGAAATAGTGCAAGCTTGGAAACATGTTCATAAGAAAGGAAGAGAGTCTCTGGGAAAACCGGACTATGTCTCGATGGAGCGTTATCTCCATTGGGTACAAACTAGAGCTCTCAAGCTAAAGATGCCTTATCCTCGTTACGGAATTCTTCCACCGAGGGAAACTGTCATGTACTTCATGACGGAAACTAAAAAGTTTCAGGTTACTCTCCACAAGGTTCAAAAGGAAAGAAGATCTTGGAAGAACAAGTACCGCACCCTCGACGTAGAGTGTATCCAAATACAGCAACTACTAAAAGAGAAAGATGCTCTGATTGAAATTTTGGAGCAGCATGCTGTAGAGAATCAAGATGACCAAAGGAATTTGCTCACTCCTTTCACTTGGCAATGGAATGACAACCCGACAACGGCCCAAGCGCCCCGGTCAAAGAAAAGGAAGATACCAGAATCAGCACCCGGTTTCTCCTCAGAGAGGACTCGGGACCCATTAGTTTAGGTTTCTGTTTCTGCACTTTGTAATCTACTGTATTTCCACTTCCGTAATCATTTGAATTTCAATAAAAAAAGGTTTCCCCACTGTTTGATATTTGCAATCTAATTGTCGAAGTTTATTTTGATTAAACCAAAAAACAACAATTAATATAATCATTGCATTCATCATTCTCACATCGCGTATTCTTCTTCCCTACGAATCTCACGTTTGTGCCTCGATTCTAGAGTTAAACTGTCTCATTCGTACAATACTCCGGCCAATCGTCAGAAAAAGATGGATGATCTTGAGGAAGAAAACAGAGAGTTGAAAGAAGAGATCGACGCTCTGAGAGAGGATATGAGAAAGCTTCGTAACGACATGCAAGCCATGGCAGAAGCTCAGCTACAAAGAACTGTGATCTCAGAGATCACCTCAACGCCCATCATAGAAAAGTATGATCCTAGGTATCAGATGCCGAAAGATCGTCCTTGGGACATGCCTGTTAACTATATCCCGGAAGGATATGTTCCGCCGATCACTGAAGATCAGGGAATCGCAACAGAAGCCGCTGGGCCTGAAGGTTACAAACTTTGGGAAAACGAAGATGCTAGGGGCATACTGAAGACTCCTGAAGGTTACAAACTTCGGGAGGCACCAAGACTTACTGCCGTAGTCACGGTACCACCCCCTGTGGTGCACACTGTCCCGGAAGGACAGATTCCACAGACACCTTCTGGTAAGAAGGAAACTATGTTTGACAGAATGGATGAATTCCAGGAGCAGTTCTTGGAAATGCAGAAAGAGCTGCAAGCCATTCGCGGTCAGGATCTATTTGGAAAGGACGCCGCAGACCTCTGCTTGGTCCCAAATGTGAAAGTCCCGCACAAGTTCCAAGTGCCCGACTTTGAAAAATACAAGGGTAACTCTTGCCCTCAGAGCCATCTGGTGATGTACGCTCGGCGGATGTCAGCTCAGACGGAGAATCAGGACCTGCTGATTCACTACTTCCAGGATAGTTTAACCGGTGCCGCACTCAAATGGTACATGGGTTTAAACCGTGCTACAATCAGCACTTTCAGAGATCTTGGTACTGCCTTCGTCCAACAATACAAATACAATTTGGACATGGCACCCGACAGAGATCAACTCAGATCGATGTTGCAAAAGGACAAAGAAACCTTTAAGGAGTATGCTCAAAGGTGGCGTGAAATTGCCGCTCAAATTTGTCCACCTCTTGAGGAAAAAGAGATGACAAAAATCTTCTTAAAGACCTTAAGCTCATTTTACTATGACCGAATGGTTGCCAGTGCGCCCAGTGATTTCACCGAAATGGTCGGCATGGGCGTACGTCTTGAGGAAGCCGTCCGAGAAGGACGTTTGGTAAAAGACACTGGATCGACGAGTGGTACTAAAAAATATGGTAGTGCTCTCCCTAAGAAAAAAGAGCAAGATATTGGGAATATCTCTCTCGGAAAGCAAAGGCGTCGTTATCAGCCAGTAGCAGCTGTTACTCCTGCTATCGGCCCCACGCCTGTTCCTATGTATCAACCTCAGGTTGCGCAAAGCCAACCTAACCAACAAAGGACACAACAACCTCTTCAGCAGGCTCGTCCTCCATATAACAACAACCGTACAATACGGCCACCAGGATTTGATCCTATACCCGTAACGTACGCAGAGCTGTTTCCGTTACTGCTGGCTAAGGGGCACATTCAGACTAAGTCTCCCCTTTAAGTTCTGGAAAATCCGCCTTTTTGGTTTAAAGCGGATCAAACATGCCCTTATCATCAAGGAGGTTCAAGGCATAACATTGAGACTTGTCTCAATTTCAAATCCGACGTGCAAAAGCTTGTTAGGAGCGGGATCTTATCTTTTAAAGATATGAATCCTAATGTTCTTACGAACCCGCTGCCTCAACATGAGAAAGCTACAGTCAATCTGATTGAGAAAGAGACTAACAATTTCTATGAAATTCATGATGTACTCTTGTTGAAAACCAATCTGGTCAAGATGCATTGTAGACAGAGTGGATATGGCCATGTGCCACCTCATAATTATCACCAGTGTGATATCTGCTCTAAAGATAACCAAGGATGTTCGGTAGTGCAATCAGCTCTACAGGAACAAATGGATCTTGGATGGATCCAAGAGCACCGAGTTCGTGGAGTTAACATGGTTTACACGAATTCCAACGTCATTCAAAACCACGACATCCGTGCGATGAATGTCAACTTGGTGGCGATGCACTCAAGGCAAAGCCGGTATCATAATCTGCCGCGGCACGATTACAATTCCTGTCTGATTTGCTCGGTAAACAAACAGGGATGCTCTTTCATACAAGAGGCCCTCCAGCGTCAGATGGATCTTGGATGGATCCAAGACTACCATGATAGGAACTCCTATCAAATCAACATGGTTCAGATCTTCGACATCCGCGTAATGGATACCAACCTGGTAGAGTTACATGCTGAGCAGGTCCGACTTGGATTCTTAATATCACATGACTATTAAAATTGTAAAGCGGGTTGCGAAAACGATCGAGGTTGTACCCTTGTCCAGGAGGCACTTCAGCACTTGTTAAATCACTGGTGGATGCCAATCTATATGGACGAAGATACTCAGCAGATTAGTATCAATAACAGGAATCCTACTCGTCGTCAAAGTCAGGATGTCTGATCAATGAAAGGTAACCTAGTGAGGTTACATTGTATTCAAAGTGGGCGTGGCCAGGTGCCACCACACAACTATGATAGTTGTAGCGTCTGTTCGGAAAGTAACCAAGGGTGTTACCTTGTGAGAGCAGCTCTTCAGGGTCAGGTCGATCATGGAGAAATTCGTCCATATCCAGGTTCTGGACCCATCAACTGGACGCCGAACTACCTTGCCGGTCAAGTTGAGAATGTTGTCACAATCTCGGGTCATCATAGGACCAGGGATGTTTTTGCCATCATTCCTCTACTTGACGAATCTAAAGTTCCCAACCAGGAACGGATCGAGATTACTTATGATGGTAAGAAAAATCAGAAGGTTCCCGTAGTCATCTATTTACCGGGACCATTACCGTATGAATCGGCTAAGGCTATCCCTTACAGATACGGTGCAACAATAATTGAAAATGGAAAGGAAATTCCATTACCCTCCGTCGTGAATATTGCAGACATCAGTCGTGTAACACGGAGTGGTCGAATCTTCAACCGAGGAGTTGGAGAACCTAACAAGGAAAAGGAACTTCAGACAGAAGCTCCCGATCCACCAGTCGGTCAATCCGGTAATCCCGACCTTTCGAAAAATAATGATGAGATGCTGAAGCTCGTCCAAAGGAGTGAATACAACATTGTCGATCAACTGTTACAGACTCCTTCAAAGATCTCGGTATTATCACTGTTACTCAGTTCAGAAGCGCATAGGGAGGCTCTACAGAAAGTCTTGGAGCAGGCCTATGTGGAACAGGATGTAACAATCAGACAGTTCGATAGCATTGCCTCTAACATCACTTCTTGCGACAATTTGGGATTTAGTGATGAGGAATTACTTGAAGAGGGTCGTCGTCATAACATGGCGCTCAACATTACAATTAACTACCAGGGCGATGCTTTAGCCAATGTACTGGTAGACACAGGGTCAACCCTGAATGTTATGCCGAAGTCCACTTTGACGCAATTATCATTTAAGGGCCCTCCGATGAGAGTCAGCGAGGTCGTCGTCAAAGCATTCGACGGATCCAGAAAAACAGTTATCGGCGAAGTTGATCTTCCCATAACTATTGGTCCTCACACTTTCCAAATCACTTTCCAGGTCATGGACATCCAGGCAACATACAGTTGTTTATTAGGAAGACCTTGGATACATCAGGCTGGAGCGGTTACTTCAACCTTCCACCAAAAGCTAAAGTTCGTCAAGAACGATCAACTTGTCACGGTTTTTGGGGAACAAGCCTTGCTTGTGAGTAACCTATCATCATATGCTTGTGTAGAACCCGAGGAGGTTATTGGAACTCAGTTCCAAGCACTATCGGTGAGCAAGAACGATCAATCCGAAGAAGGAACTTTAATTTCTTCATACAACGATGCTATGATGAAAGAAAACTTTGATCACAATTACTATGGCCCGATGGATGGTCTGCCAATGTGGCAGCCTTACCCAGGAAACTTGGGGCAAGAAAGTCAGCCGAGTAATGAAACTCAGCTGAGCGTCATTGAACAGAATACCTGTGTCCCCACCATGTCATGGGATCAACACTCAGGTCATTCGGAAACTACTCAACATGAAGATGAATTCGCAATGTTTGCAGGACTAGAATTCATCAACTATGCTTTTCCTGAGGTCAACGTCATCGAGAAGGATGACTTCTCCAGTTCCAAAGAAGTTTGGGACACCTTGGGACAACCAAGTGGAAAATACGACTTTATGGTCAAGTACACCGCTCCCGAAAGCTCTCATATCAGGCTCGAAGATATCCAGTCAACTGGATGGGGAGATACAGCTGAGAGCACAAATGCTATGCAAAATGCAACAGAGGAATCCTCCTACGACAACTCTGCTTGGGAGACAGATTCCAATGATCCTACTCCACCAGAAATCAGCTTCATTTCTGAAGACAAATCAAGGAAGGTGCCAGACTTTGTGATTCACCGAGGAGTTCGCCGCCAATGGGTTGATGTCGAGGTTCCGAAGGTCGTTCGTCGGTCAAAGTAATTGCCATCTTTAACCTTTCACCCTGCCCAGGTGAAACAGATATTTTGATAGGGCTCGCTTTTTGTAAATTTCCCTCTTCGCTTTGCCCAGAGCGAGTGAGTTTTGTTTTATAGGGCTGTAGTTTCAAGATTCAACTTGTTCATTAATAAAATAACGTCGTTCTGTAATTTTCGCATTAATTGCTGCTTTCTCTTTTGCTTTTTCAGAAAATGGTAATCCTAAAAAAAACATTCAAAAATAAAAACAAGCAGTAAAATAAATACACTACACACACTTGCATTTTCTCTATCTCTTCTAAACACGAATCATCACGTCATGCAGATTGCTTGTTTTATACCCCGTTGAAACATACGATCCGATGCCTTCTCCCAACTTTGAGTTCCCGGTATTCGAGGCTGAAGAAGAAAATGACGACGAAATTCCAGAAGAGATCTCCCGACTACTCAGACAAGAGGAAAGGTCCATTGAACCTCACAAAGAACCATTGGAAACGGTAAACTTGGGTTCAAGGCAAGAGAGAAAAGAAATCAGGATCGGAGCACTGCTCAGTCCAACTGTCAAAGAAAGTTTGATAAAGCTTCTCAAAGAATTCCCCGATGTATTCGCTTGGTTCTATCAGGATATGCCAGGGTTGGATACCAGCATCGTGGAACATCACTTACCGCTAAGATCGGAATGTCCGCCAGTAAAGCAAAGGTTGAGACGGACTCACCCGGACATGGCCATCAAAATCAAAGAGGAGGTACAGAAACAGATCGACGCGGGTTTCCTCGCTACATCTGAATATCCTCAATGGTTAGCCAACATCGTATCCGTTCCCAAAAAGGACGGAAGGGTCAGAATGTGTGTTGATTACAGAGATCTGAACAAGGCAAGTCCAAAGGACGACTTTCCTTTACCACACATTGACATGCTGGTTGACAGCACAACAAAGTTCAAAGTATTCTCCTTCATGGATGGATTCTCGGGCTATAACCAGATCAAAATGGCGCTGAAAGACATGGAGAAAACTTCGTTCATTACCCCATGGGGTACCTTTTGTTACAAGGTAATGCCGTTCGGTTTGAAGAATGCCGGGGCAACCTATCAAAGGGCCATGACTACTCTGTTTCATGACATGATACACAAAGAAATCGAGGTATATGTCAATGATTTGATTGCAAAATCAAGAACAGAGGATGAGAACGTTGAACATCTGTCAAAATTGTTCGAACGTCTAAGAAAATTCAAGCTCTGCTTGAATCCCAACAAGTGCACCTTCGGTGTCCGTTCGGGGAAATTACTAGGGTTCATCGTCATCCAGAAAGGAATTGAAGTTGATCCTGACAAGGTCAAGGCCATTCAAGAAATGCCTTCTCCGAAAACTGAAAAACAAGTCAGAGGATTCCTGGGACGTTTGAACTACATCTCCAGATTCATATTCCTTATGACCGCGACATGTGCGCCGATTTTCAAATTACTCAAAAAGAACCAGGATTGCGTTTGGTCAGAAGATTGCCAGACTGCCTTCGACAATATCAAGGAATATCTGTTGAATCCTCCGATTCTATCACCTCCAGTGGAAGGAAGACCACTGATCATTTACCTCACAGTCTTAGAGGACTCAATGGGATGTGTACTTGGCCAACAAGATGAAACTAAAAGGAAAGAGTCTGCCATTTACTATCTAAGCAAGAAATTCACCGACTGCGAGACTCGGTACACAATGCTTGAGAAAACTTGTTGCGCTTTGGCTTGGGCAGCCAGACGTCTTCGCCAGTACATGGTTCGTCATACTACTTGGTTGGTCTCCGAAAGGGATCCAATCAAGTACGTTTTCGAAAAACCTGCTCTCACGGGAAGGATTGTCCGTTGGCAGATGTTACTATCAGAATATGACATAGAGTACCATGCTCAGAAAGCCGTTAAAGGAAGTATTTTAGCCGATCATTTGGCTCATCAACCGATTGACGATCAAGAATCAATCGGGTTTGACTTCCCAGACGAAGATGTCATGTATCTAAAGATGAAAGACTGCGATGAACCGCTACCCAGTGAAGGGCCAAAACTAGGTTCCCAGTGGGGACTTATCTTTGACGGAGCAGTCAATCATTACGGAAACGGAATTGGGGCTACCCCTTTCTCTCTAGTGTATGGCATGGAAGCAGTGCTCCCCATAGAAGTAGAGATCCCATCAATCCGGGTATTGATGGAAGCTCAGCTCACCGAAGCTGAATGGTGTCAAAGTCGACACGACGAATTGAACCTGATTGAAGAAAAGAGAATCACGGCACTATGCCACGGTCAGTTATATCAACAGAGAATGAAAAGGGCGTTCGACAAAAAGGTCCGACCTCGTATCTTCAGAAAAGGAGACCTCGTGCTCAAAAAGATACAATCATTTCTCACTGACTCTCGGGGCAAATGGACCCCAAATTATGATGGCCCCTATGTGGTCACGAAAGCTTTCTCAGGCGGCGCCTTGAGACTTGCAACCATGGATGGAGAGGAATTTGCCTACCCCACGAATGTTGATGTAGTCAAGAAATACTTCGCCTAAAAATAAAATAAAAAACGTCTTGGTGGATTGAAAACCCGAAAGGGCGGTCCAGGCAAAAGTTAGAGACATGAAAAAAAATCATCCCGATGGATTGGAAATCTCATAGTACAATCCAGGCAAAAATTAGGGATAATGGCAAGTAACTATGTTTAACAGAGGCAAGTCCCTCAGTAGCAGTTACAACATCATCTATCGGAGGAAATCTCCAGTCAAAGGTCATCTTCGACGGAAGCTCAGGATGTCCTGAACTCAAAGTTGGTAGAAGGATAGTGGTCGTTATGTTTCAATGTAGCCGTTTTCCCTGTAAATTACCATTTTCTAACTTTGTATATACGCTTTGGAATCACGCGTTTGGCTGATCTCCATCTTATCAATAAAATTTGAGCCCTTGTGCTTTTGTTTGTAATTCTTTACTTATTTTAGCTTTACAGAACGACGTTGTTTAAACTTAATCAGCGATTCTTGAAATAAAACAAAAATAAATTTACTTGTTAAACTTTTTCTGCTTTTAAATTAAAGATGGCATTTCTTTTGACTGTTGGACATCAGAAGAACATCGATCGCTTTTCCCGAAGTAAGCGAACTTCAAAATGCAGAATCAAAGTACTCCTTCTAAACCAGTTCGCCTGAATGAAGGGATCAACTGTGTCAGAGACCTTGTTTCGTCTGACAACCTCGGTCGAGTTCTCATCTCCTAAGCCCGATCAACATAGCTCCCAACGGGACTATCTCTCCTAAGCAAGGTGGAATTGCTATTTTGAATCAACGGTACTTCTTCGCCCCACGATGGCCGAGTATCCAATTGTGTTCATCTCTTAGTCTGTATGTTGCGTCTGTTTTGTCAGCACATACATACATACATCATGCATTTTTTATTTTGCATCCGCATTTCATATTGCATCACTATCACTCTAGTCGGTCCTGTCCCCTAGTGGTAGAAGTCCTCTCAATCGAGTTGTCAGTTCTTGCCTCGTCAGGAAATACTGTGTCTGAACAACCT